>OU343160.1:3859285-5145714 GCA_910595825.1 Philhelius pedissequus | reverse complement strand
TTTCTACGCGTTCAGCGTTCATAAACGTTAACTACCGGCGCGGCACATTGGTGGTCGGCCGGCCGGCTCGGCGTGGAGTCGATTTACGTTGCTGATGTTCTTCAATCGAAAATTAATATTCTGAAAGAGTGGAGGAACTATATGTGTATGTTTGGATGTAGTATCAACAAACCAAAGCCGAAGGGCAATGGAATAGTTGATTTATTGCACTTCCACCCTCCCCACAAATAACCCATAACGAAAACATTTTTTTTTTTTATTTCAAGACAATAGAGGAAGTGGTGCTGTGTATTTTCAGCTTGGAACACGTCAATGTTCGACAGAGTGGATGAGGGCAACTATATAGTCATCGGTTTTGATGCGACCTTGACAATTCACGCAGAGTTAATCGATTTATTGTTTTTGTTTTATGCGCTTTTAAATTGAATATTTTGACATTTGTCCAATTTATTCGGAATTGAGAGTGAATTTTAAACAGTAAGCAACCCAATTCAGGGTCGATTTGCAAAAAAGAAAAAAAAAACATTAAACAAATTTTTCAACGCACACCTGGAGCTGAATGACCTGTGTTAAATTAATGAAGGTATTGCATTGCGTGCTTATTTTTGAAGGAAGTCCTTTGACTTTTCGATCGCTTTAGTATCTTTACTTGTGCGGTGTACTTAAAGTCGACGTAGGTCAAGAAAGCGTTTCAAATGGTATCAAGGTTATACAAAACGTTTTTTTAACAATGTTTACCAATACCAAACTAGTTCACATGTATTGGTAATTTTTTCTAGGAAAAGATGATTTAATAGGAATTTCTTGGAATTACCTAATTAATTGGATTTCCTATTTTGTGTGGGCTGATTTCTAATAGCCTATTTACTTAGGAAACGCTTACGTTAATTTAGAAAGCATTAGGTACGGACGCGTGGGCATGACAGATGACTGACTCTTAGCGAATCAGCTTTTTTTTTTTTTTTTTTTTTTTTCAGTATGGGATACATTGTGGGATGTAGAAAAATTAAATGCTGAAATGTCAATTCAATTCTTTTAACGTGAACATTGCAGTTACCTATTTAGCGTTGGTTTGTGTACCAGCTAATATACTTACTATCGTAACATTAATGACTAACAGATCTTTAGGCGTTTTTATTTTTTTTTTTAGTTTGGAGTAGAGCCTGAGTTATTAAAATAAAGTTTGCCTTTCTTTGTTCTTTCTAAACGTCATGTGTGTTAAAACCCACGTTTGAAGAAAACAGTAACTCGTACAATTCTGATGGCGGCAGAAAGGTATTTTTTGTAACTAATAAAGTAAAACGGAAGTGAAAAAACAAAATGTCATTTAATAACAGGTCAAATGTGCTTATAAAACAAATCAGTGTGTTCAGAGTACGATCTGTTCAGTTATCGATCTCTGTTAAGCTTTTCTGAACAAAAAATGACCATTAATTGCAATGTCTGATCGATCTCGTTGACAGACCAATCTGCCAAAGTGACACCCAACTCGGTTATTAACCTACAATTACACGGCACAACGCAATCGTTCAACAGATTAATTCTTACGTCAACAGAAATTCACTCCGTCACCACACCGTCAACGGTCCCTTTAGAAGGTGTATAATAACACGAGTGACGAAAGTCGATCAATGTCGTCTCACAATGCGTTGACTTGCCCGGTGCCAACGTAATTTTTATTCTTCACTGTCAATGCGTTGACACACAAAACTTTGCCGAATACAATGACTTTACCACATTCAGACTGTTTAAACTAATGAGAGAAGAAAAGGCCGGCTATTTAAAAAAAATTAACTCCTGTGCATTGCCATAACTTGCGCGTTTATTAAATAGCTTCCTAATATGTACTTACGTTTTCACCAAAAAGTAAATCGAGATTTAGCCTAAATTATAAATGCTGAAGATTTACCATACAAATTTTAATCTCCTCAGATGAAGGTTTAAAATAAATTTCATTTAAATCTTCATAGGACCTATAGATGTCCAAATCGAACTTACCTATTCCCATATTGAAATGAACCCATTCATCAGGGAAGTAAATTTTGCGCTTAGGTTGACTTTGACACAGATCAGGTTGCCAGTCTCGCTTCTGTAAAGAGAAAATAAACACATCTGGATTTGAAATAGTGCTGTCAAAATGAATCTGCTTTTGCAGCATTCAAAACACTATTTGAGATAAAGTAAGTTTACTAGATATTAACGTTCGGTAAAAATGTAGTATAATAGTAATAAGTGGATGCTAACTGTGGGCGTCTGTCAATTGCTTGTTTATTTTTCATTCAGTGATGCCAAATTACCATGACAATTTACACGATTGAGAGTCCCCTCGCATTGCTTTTAGTGCCAACGATTTTTTTTGCACACACCGTCAACGTAAACGTGAAACATTCTTTTTTACTCAAAATTCGCTTCCATAAGACTTACATGCAACTTTAACAAAGAAGCGCATTTTTGAATGAATGTTTTTGCTAACAAACAAAATTGTCATTATGTGGGACAACTTCAACCCATACGAAGTTCACGAGGTGGCAATGAATAACTGAAGCTACTGTGTGGTACAAGCCTTAGCCTACGTATGGTGAGCTCATTGGGCCGTTGTTTTTCGACAACTAATTTTGGTGAGGCAACAAAGGGATCAACGTCAACAGTTAGCTCTAAAAATCAATGATAACCAATTTATTTTGGCCCTAATTTAACGGTATGGACATGACCAACTTTATAATGGTTTCTGAAAAATGACACAACGTTCCACACAATCATAGTCAGAAATCAATATAGACATTCGCAGCGAGCGCTTTGGTCGTATGGTTATCTCACACAGTAGTTGAAACATGAACTGACTACCGAAATCGTGTGATTTGATCTCGTTAGACTATTTCCTGAAATCGCATTTCTATTTAAATAAGCTGAGATCTATGAGTGCCCTCAAAGCCAACAGAACCCTGTCTATCTTTCAAAATCATCTAAAATTGTTAATGAGTTGACCAAAATATTTGTGTCAACGCCAGTTGTCAAGGTAGGCAAAATGGTGGTCAGAGCGAACTCGCATTTGGAACCAAGTAACGCTGGGAAGCGCCGTTTTGATACCCAAAGCTACGGTACGGTACGGTCCTGAATACATTTTTTTTTAGCGGTAAAAGAAAGGGCATGACTGAAGCTCAGCGACGCTAGAGCTATTTCGACCCGTTGAGGAAAGAGAGTAAGTTTTAAACTTTTGTATCAGACAGTTCTTTTAGATCACAAAAGAAAGCCCTTCCAAGGGATTGCATTTTTAGCCTGGCCAAAGCGGAATACTTGCAAAGGAAGTTAAGCACTGTTTCCTCTTCCACCTTGTTTTTACAGGTACGGCAGTAGGTGTTATGGGGAATACCCAGTTTTGCTGCATGCTCCCGCAAAGGCCAGTGTCCCGTACATGTAGCGACTATCCTTGCTATGTCCCGCCTTGATCTGCAAATTAGATCGCTTGTGCGGGATATATTTTACGAAGGCCATATCATTCTAGATATCGCGCAGTCGGTTATATTATTCTATCTTTTACATCTTTATTAAATTCCGTGAGGAAAATTGAAAGAATTTTGCCCTTCATAGTAGCGATACATTCTCTGCAAGCAACCTATAAAATGCTGATTCCTGTCGGGCCAACTTGTCCCACCGTTCATTGTCCTCGATGCCACTGTGTCCTGGAACTATAGTTATTCTGTGGTTAATGTTCAGGTTTTGTAGCTCATTTCGACATAGTTGGACCAGTTTTTATGATATTTTTGTTGAATTTACAGATTTGATAGCCACTTGGGTATCTGTGAATATTGCCGAACTTAGATTTTGAGTTGGGCTTAATTTAAGAATTTTGCATGATCCTATTATAGATAGTACTTCAAATTGAAAGACGCTAGCAAAGCCGGAAGGATCTAGAGACTTTCAGTGACTCTGAGAAGAATCCTGCTCCTACACCGCACTCCATTTTAGATCCGTCGGTAAAAATCTTTTCATCGAAATATTGGGACACTTCGTCATCTTCCCAATTCTTCCTGGATGGAAAGATAACTTTAAAACCTTTGCCGAGGCTCAGAATAGGAGTGCAGTAGTCAATGTTTGTCGACAGAATATCTGGTGGAATCAGATTTGCTGTGTTGCTATGGCCGTAAGCTTTGGCACACCAGCATTTTGACTCTTTGAGTCTTAACGCACTGCAGAATACCAGATATTTAATGTGGGGGTCAAGAGGTACAAGATGTAAAATAACATTTAAGTCATCCAGGGGCCACCATACAATCGAACCATAAGCCAGGATTGGTCGTACTACTGCTGTCTACGTTCATAGAATTATTTTCGATTGAAGACCCCATTTTTTACCGAATGTTCTTTAATGTTGAGTTTCCAGTTTAGTTTAGGGTCCACGATGACTCCTAAATATCTCGGACTGGAAGATATGGAAGATAGTGAAAGATTGTGGCCATTTAATCGAGGTAGCGTGAAAGTGGGTACCTTAGTCCTGGTAGTGAAGAGTAGCAATTCCGTTTTGCGTTGGTAAATCCCTAGTCCACAACTCGTGGCCCAATTGCTAATCTTAACCAGAGCCCTCTCTGTGATTTCACTAATCACTGTTGGGAATTTACCTGACACTAGAAGTACTAAATTATCTGCGTACGCTACCGCCTTAACACCACTATTCCTCAGCTTGACAAGAATCATATTCATCACTAAAAGCCAAAGGAGTGGGCGACAGAACTCCACCTTTACTGTTCCTCTATTTACATATTTGGTATCGGTCGAGTTCCCTAACGAAGCTATTATCATCCTGTCACTAAGCATAGAGATAATCCAGTCTTGGATATACTCAGCTATACCATGGTTTTTAAGTGAATCTTGAATAGATTGCCAGTTGTCAAAGCATTGAAAAAAAATTTCTTTGACAATCACACCACACAATATTAGGATATATATTGTGGTAATTTTAATGTGATACTGATTGTAATGACCTGAAATTCTTTCAATTAAATTGGTGTATCAACTTTTCGGTTGACCAAACAGAACTAACTCTTTATTTATTATTTTCACTAACAAGTTATCACTATGACTACAAATTATCAATTCAATTCAATAACTTTTTAATTAAAATCATACAGTAATTTTATTGACAAGGTCTCCACACTGATTATATAATTAATTTTAGCTTTACTTTATAATTCACAAATTATAATATAAACCTAAATTTGTAATTTGGAGAATGATCCCTAAGCGAAGCAAAATTTTAAGAACATTTAAATAAAATTATTATTCAATTGTGAATTTCTCGCGGTTACAAATTAGCTCCCACGATACCCAGATATTACACTTATCTATTTATTTCAAGGAACTTGAAGAAAAGCTTGTGCACCAACAAGAAAATATTGATTAAATAAAAATGAACTTCATTTAAAAAATTATAAACCAATCCACCTGGAATACAAAAAAGCGCCAACGATTTTAATAATTTTTCCCACATAAATTCATAAGTATCTGATGCAAGTTTGCTTTCTGAGCAATTTGAACAAATCCAAAGAGCGAGTTTTTTGCGAACAAGTCGTTAGTTCTAACTATATGATTTTTTGTCATGTTGTAGAGTTTGGAAACTTTTAACTAACAAAATATGAACTTGTATTTAAAGTTAATTGTGAAAATATTTAGAGCGAATTTTTTCCATTTTATAAATAAAATTTCATCAAAACTGCATAATATTTGAGAAAAATAAAAAAAGAAAAAAAATCCCCCACCTCTAACTGCAAGGTAAACAAGACAACAACAACTATCTATAAAAAAAACGTAGCAATTTTTATGGCAAACTTCAAGTGAATGCTGATGATGATTTTAACCTTTTTTGTTAGCAAATAAATTTACAGACAAACAATTAACCAGTATTTAAATATTTTAGTATCATTAATTTCCACCATTCGTACTGTATATGTACACAGTACCTACAGTAGCCAACAGTCTTCCTTAACTATAAACACCAACTTGAGCCAAACACCAACGTGTGCAATTATTTTTTTTTTATTTGAATTTTTAATTGATTATGAATTTGGTGTAAAATTCAATGAATTTTTTCCTGACACTTAATACGAGTATATTCAATTTCTGTCGTACGTAGTTGTTGTTATTGTTGTGTACACCCTAAGCATCCGGATCCAGCTATTTTAGAAAAATTGTCAAACACAATGAACTTTTGAAGCTAAATTGAAGGAATGCCAACTGGCGGCCCTTGCAAATGACAAATGGGCAAATAATTGTTTGAAATTCATCATGGTGTTATGCACAGGAATGTAGGTTATACGATATGACATGACATGATAAAGACGAATGACTTATCAACATTCATATCAACTGTATAGTGACTTGAATGGTAATTTAATTTCTCTTAAAGCCAAAATATATTGTATGTGTTCTGTATTATGTCTTCTATACTATGTTTTTTTTTTTGCTAAAACTGAGGAAAAACACTGCGGCTGTCTTGCAGTTCCACGACAATAATAATAATTATAGTTATGGCGGCGCCATATACTCCCTCACCTCAAACTCATTTTTTTTTAAATTAGTTCATTAGAAACTAGTAAATGGTTGTTTAAATGCTTGTATAATGTAGAACCCACATTAATTAGAGGTGAGATACTATATTTATGGGAGGAGTTGTTGTCATTCAGATGCTGGTTAGAGTAATTGAAGGATAATTAACGTTGTAAGACTTAAGAGATAAGTATAATAAAGCCTTGGCTAATCGAGGTATTTTATCGAATGTGAAGCATGGTCAGAGGGTTTGTATTGTATAATTAGCACTCAATTTAATTTCATTGATGCAAAACCACTACAAGTAAACGAGGTTATTCTGTAGCATGTAACGGGTTATCCATTTCGCGGTTTCAAAAGTAAACGTAAATAAAACGCATATAAAATATTTTTTTTCATAATATTTCTTTTTTATTATAAAGCTTGAACGTTGACATTATGTGTGAAACACTGCATCATTTAAATGACCACCACGCGAATTTTTGCCAGCATCGATTCGTTGGAGGTAATTTTCGACAACTTTTTGACACGGGTGGTATCTCAGCCATAACTTGACGAATGTTGGCTTTCAAGTTCTCAAGAGTTAAAGGTTTATCTGCATAAACACGGTCTTTCGCGTAGCCACACAAAAAAAAGTTCAGCGGTGTTAAATCGCATGATCTTGTGGCCAGTTGATATCGCCACGACGAGAAATTACGCGGTCAGGAAATGTCTCTTGCAATAAAGCCATATTCGCTCGAATTGTGTGGCATGTAGCACCGTCTTGTTGAAACCACAAATTCTCCAAGTCGTATTCTTCAATAGCAGGCAAAAAAAAGTCGTTTATCATATGACCATAACGCTCCGAATTGACGGAGACAGTCGTTCCATCGTCGTTTTCGAAGAAGTAAGGTCCAATCACACCTCCGGACCAAAGAGCGCCCCAAACAGTGTGGATGTAATGGCCTCTCTTTAATTACTTGAGGATTCTCAGAACCCCAAATATGGCAATTTTGTCTATTAACATACCCACCGAGTGAGAAATGTGCTTCGTCGCTGAAGAAAATTTTGTTCGAAAAATGGCCGTCCACCGCCTGTTGTTCAAGCACCCATTCGACGTATCTTCGACGTTGTGAATGGTCACCTGGCTTCAGTTGTTGTGTGAACTGGACCTTATATTGATGTAGGTGTAGATCGAAATGTAAAATACGCCATAATGTGCCGTAAGACAGTCTTAATTCCTGAGAACGACGAGGAATCGACACATTCGAGTCTTCGGCAACACTTTCACTTACAGCAGCGATATTTTCAGTGGTACGAGCAAAACGATGATGCACAGGCCTTATAATATCTGTAACCAATCCAGTCTCTTCAAATTTCTTCACAATTTTGCCAATTGCTTGCGTAGTTGGACGATTATGTAAACCATAATCTCCTCTTAAAGCACGATATGTGGCTCTGGCAGAATCACCATTTTTGTAGTAGGTTTTAACAATTTGTATTCGTTGTGCGATAATTATGTCAGGCTTTCAACTGAAAAAAAAAATTGGTTTAACAACTTAGTTTGACAGATGTCGAATTCCAGCCCTATACTTTTGAAACCGCAAAATGGATAACCCATTATATTCCGGAGCTTGCAGTTCATTTTTAAAAATGGATGACTCAATATCAACAAAGGTATGTTGTGTTTAAATTAGATAGCTTCAATAGTTAGTTGAAATGCTTAAATATGCGTTTTTTTGCAAATTCAAAATTCAACATCATTAACTCTTCTGAATAACTAAAATATAAGAAAAACCCGAAATCGACAACAGCATACAAATAAACAAAAACAAAATCTAATCACCATTTAAGGACATTGATATGTCCAATTCCATATACCAATTTGACATTTGAGTTCGATTATTGCATTTTTACTTGTTTTATAGGTAGATGCATTTGGAAAAAAAATCGTAGGGAGAATTTAATTAAGCTTGACATTACGATGATAGAGAATACCATAAAAGTGGTCCGGCAATTCAGTCTGTCTGTACAACGCTCTTGGTATTTAAGCGTTTTAGGTGATTGCCTCAAATAGATTTTTGAATCATTTTTTTTAGACCGAAAAATAAAGGCATTTGTCGTAAAATTTTTTCTACTATCTTAATAATCTCGAAAACGGTTCTAACGATTTTGATAAAGAAAAACAGTGCACACTAGTTTATGTATAGTCTACATTTTGCTTAAAAAAAATTGTTTACATATTTTGTTATTAACGGTAGCTCCGATGCAACAATTTTTTTCATTCTCAAATTTCTCATAAACAGCTCCACCGATTTCAATAACAAATTTTATATAAGAGTTCGTTTGAATTATAAATAATACTGCATACCAACATTTTCGAAAAAAAAAGTTTTTTTTTGGTTTTTGAAAAAAAATCAATATTTCGAAATATTTTTTTTCTTATTTTTTGTTTAAATCCAGTTCATAAATTTATGTTATTAATTACATAAAATTGTGATACTAAGAACGAATTTTGTACCTATAAAAAAAATTATATAAAAATACTAAAAACATATTGAGCTGTTTCTACTTGTTCTTAAAATGTGATCAAGCATAAGATGAAGTACGTGCGATCCAGTCATGCATTTTATTAAATTTTTTCTAAGGAATTAAGAAACAATAGATTATTTTGTGTGAGTGCTAATTGATAGAAACAACAAAACATAATTTTGTGGAAAAATGAAAAATTTCAATTTGATGTAAGAGAAATGTCAGATCTTACTAGTGTGTGTGTAAAGTCGATGAAATTTTGCTAAAAATGCAACGCAAAATAGTTTTTTTTTTTTTTTGAGAAATAATTCGATTGTGTTCGGAAAAAAATTATTTTTTGTTACAAGGAAATTGGCATGTAATTTTAGTAACATTTTTAGTAGTACTGGGAAATATTGTGGAAAGCCTTACGTAACTTTTTGATGGAGCAAGACTAGTGAAAGATCATTTGTCAAAAATATTTTCCAATGTTTTTAAATAAGTTCTGTCAAACATGGTGAATTGTTTCAAAATTAGAGATTAACTAGCTAAAAATAATGGACCAGGGAAAGCTGAACTCGGTACTGAAAGAGTTGGCCAACTTTTAAATTTGGTTTGCAGCTTTTTATAATGTTCAAAGGAGCTTCAGAAGGAGCTTCAAACTCTGTCCGATTCCGGGAAAAAAATCACCCCCAAAATATGCATGAATAAATTTGCATATCTGTTTACATGATAGCTGTACAAAAATAATAATCTCACGTAGCGGAATCGAAAATATGAAAATATATATGTAATGTGTAGACAATGTTATATGTATACACAGATAAAATAAGACTCACCTTGTGGAATTGGGTCCCAGCTTCATAATTGCAGGCACTTAAAATGCCATGTACGACATTTTTTGACAGTCAATATTTCATAATTCATAATTCATTATAGACGTTTTTCAGAGTAGAGTCTGACTTGTTTAAATTTTTCCTTGTGTTTCTTTCTCATATAAAGTGTTCAGAGCTCCAAATGATGTGTTTCTCTTTTAGTTCAGAAATGATCGACTGTGCATTCTGAATTCATTGCTGAACATACCCAATTTCCTTTTCTTGTCCAGTTATTTATACATTAATTAATCCAATTGGTGAGAAAATTATCAATATCTCTACCAATTGAGTTACGAAAAGGTAACAATTATGAGAGAAAAACGTAACAAAAAAATTTTGTGAAACCAAACATTTTGTGAGAATGAAACTTAGTTGTTACAACTCCATTTCAAGTTAAAATAATTTTTAAAAATATCCCTTTGGCCGGAATTCTGATTTCCGACTCAGACTTAGGCTGAGATATATTCACAAAACCAAATAAATAAAATGCACGACTGGATCGCACGAACTTGCTCTTATGTTCGATCTATTAGATATATTTTTAAAGGCATTTTATACTTAATTTTTGTTATACAAAAAATTTCTTAAATTTTTTTCTAAAAAAAATTGGTATGAGAATCTTAAATATTTAATAAAAAAAACAGTGGCGCAAAATTTAAAACAGCCTGATGTTAAGGGCTTAGTATGATACTACTTAACACTTTGCTAATACTAAAGCACTTTTCTAATTTTAAACACTTTTTAAATAGCACCATACTAAATCTATTTTCTTAATAAACTTCAACTAAACACGCCTAAAATAGTGCAAAAAAGTAAGCGAACCTTACTTGTTGACGTTTGTAAATGTCAAAGTGGCATATGGATTTAGTACAATATTAAAAAAATAAAGTAGCCATTTTGTGATTTTAACTTTGGTAAAATGGTAAGAAAATACTACGATAGTAAACTGGTTTAAAATTAGAAAAATCCTCTTTTTAGCCTAGTATCAATTTTTGCCCCAATAATAATAATTCAAATTCTGAAATAAATACATTAACTAATTTGAGCTCAAAAAAAAGTACGCCATTTTATTTGTTTGATAAATTTCAATTTATGAGAGAAACATTTTAAGAATCTGTAGAGCGGTTTTTAAGAGCAAAATTTTTTTTAAAACTTTTTGAAAACATTTTTCAAAAAAAGTCAAAACCGCCAATTCAAATGTGTTCAGTAAATACACATAACTATTATTTGAAAAAAATTTAATGAGCAGTTTTCAAAAATTTTTAAATATTTTTATAAAAATGCTTTAAAAATACAAAAAAATAATAATTAAAAATATTGGTATGCAGTATAAATTTGGCAACATAAACCTACATATGTGTGAAATTTCGACAGAATCGGTTGAGATAGTCGAAAGCAAAAAAAACGGTCCTACGGAAAGCACCGTTTATAGACATATAAAAAAAAATTCTACCATATGATCGGTCGTAGCTAAGAAGCTGCACTGATTTTTTTAAATCAAAATCGTTAGAGCCGTTTCAGAGAAAAATAGGCTTTAACGTGACGGTTATATGGCAGGTACCGTTATTTTTTTAGCTAAAAAAATTTCAATGTCCCCTCTGTACAATACCTAAAAACTATATACCAAGTTTTAAGCAATTCGGCCCACCCGTTTGGGCTGTAGGTGTCTATACATACATACAGAGAGACTGGCAGACTGACAGACTGACAGACTGACAGACTGACAGACTGACAGACTGACAGACTGACAGACTGACAGACTGACAGACTGACAGACTGACAGACTGACAGACTGACAGACTGACAGACTGACAGACTGACAGACTGACAGACTGACAGACTGACAGACTGACAGACTGACAGACTGACAGACTGACAGACTGACAGACTGACAGACTGACAGACTGACAGACTGACAGACTGACAGACTGACAGACTGACAGACTGACAGACTGACAGACTGACAGACTGACAGACTGACAGACTGACAGACTGACAGACTGACAGACTGACAGACTGACAGACTGACAGACTGACAGACTGACAGACTGACAGACTGACAGACTGACAGACTGACAGACTGACAGACTGACAGACTGACAGACTGACAGACTGACAGACTGACAGACTGACAGACTGGAAGACTGACAGACTGACAGACTGACAGACTGACAGACTGACAGACTGACAGACTGACAGACTGACAGACTGACAGACTGACAGACTGACAGACTGACAGACTGACAGACTGACAGACTGACAGACTGACAGACTGACAGACTGACAGACTGACAGACTGACAGACTGACAGACTGACAGAATGACAGACTGACAGACTGACAGACTGACAGACTGACAGACTGACAGACTGACAGACTGACAGACTGACAGACTGACAGACTGACAGACTGACAGACTGACAGACTGACAGACTGACAGACTGACAGACTGACAGACTGACAGACTGACAGACTGACAGACTGACAGACTGACAGACTGACAGACTGACAGACTGACAGACTGACAGACTGACAGACTGACAGACTGACAGACTGACAGACTGACAGACTGACAGACTGACAGACTGACAGACTGACAGACTGACAGACTGACAGACTGACAGACTGACAGACTGACAGACTGACAGACTGACAGACTGACAGACTGACAGACTGACAGACTGACAGACTGACAGACTGACAGACTGACAGACTGACAGACTGACAGACTGACAGACTGACAGACTGACAGACTGACAGACTGACAGACTGACAGACTGACAGACTGACAGACTGACAGACTGACAGACTGACAGACTGACAGACTGACAGACTGACAGACTGACAGACTGACAGACTGACAGACTGACAGACTGACAGACTGACAGACTGACAGACTGACAGACTGACAGACTGACAGACTGACAGACTGACAG
Organism: Philhelius pedissequus; assembly: GCA_910595825.1. Classification (NCBI taxonomy): domain Eukaryota; kingdom Metazoa; phylum Arthropoda; class Insecta; order Diptera; family Syrphidae; genus Philhelius; species Philhelius pedissequus. The sequence continues at coordinate 5,132,874 of OU343160.1, read as the reverse complement.
ACTGACAGACTGACAGACTGACAGACTGACAGACTGACAGACTGACAGACTGACAGACTGACAGACTGACAGACTGACAGACTGACAGACTGACAGACTGACAGACTGACAGACTGACAGACTGACAGACTGACAGACTGACAGACTGACAGACTGACAGACTGACAGACTGACAGACTGACAGACTGACAGACTGACAGACTGACAGACTGACAGACTGACAGACTGACAGACTGACAGACTGACAGACTGACAGACTGACAGACTGACAGACTGACAGACTGACAGACTGACAGACTGACAGACTGACAGACTGACAGACTGACAGACTGACAGACTGACAGACTGACAGACTGACAGACTGACAGACTGACAGACTGACAGACTGACAGACTGACAGACTGACAGACTGACAGACTGACAGACTGACAGACTGACAGACTGACAGACTGACAGACTGACAGACTGACAGACTGACAGACTGACAGACTGACAGACTGACAGACTGACAGACTGACAGACTGACAGACTGACAGACTGACAGACTGACAGACTGACAGACTGACAGACTGACAGACTGACAGACTGACAGACTGACAGACTGACAGACTGACAGACTGACAGACTGACAGACTGACAGACTGACAGACTAACAGACTGACAGACTGACAGACTGACAGACTGACAGACTGACAGACTGACAGACTGACAGACTGACAGACTGACAGACTGACAGACTGACAGACTGACAGACTGACAGACTGACAGACTGACAGACTGACAGACTGACAGACTGACAGACTGACAGACTGACAGACTAACAGACTAACAGACTAACAGACAGACAGACATATAGACGGACAGAATTTGTAGACCATCTTTTTTCGTCTTCGCTATCATCGCAATGTCATGTATTATCGTTATCTCAAAACTTTTTTTTTCCACGAATTCTTAACTTACCTTATCCTATAATCGCAAGTAAAAATGTGTTCATCTACAAAAACTAAAATAACAATTTAAGCTAATCTAACGCGAATAACATCCCTGATGTTTCCCTTAAGTGCATAAAATGTTGGTGGGTCATTGGCGTAGACTTTATCTTTCGAATAAAATATAATTGGCCTTAAATTGCAGGACCTAAGTGCTTAACTATATTTTCCAGCCAAAGCAATCATTTTTTTAAGCGGAATTTTAGTTCCACTCGAACTGAGCATCTCTTATAGGAGCTATAAGGCTTAAAGAAGAAAAACATTGCAATTAATACAAAACCGACAAAAAAAATCATATTCGATTACAATTTATTTTAAGAATTCAATCCGAAGTAAACATTAATTGATTATGCAGAAAAAAACGTGAGTGTAATAATAATCATGTTATTTGAGACCTCGAAAAATTTGACAAGCAAAAGAGTCGTCATTGCCTCTGGCATAGCTAATCGTAAACATTTCGTGTAGTCTAGTAGTAAATTATTCTTGTATTCATTAAATTTTAATTCTTATGCGTAAAGCGCATTGATTTCACATTAAACAGTTGATTTAATATAAAAAGATTGATGAACCAAACACACACTTTTGACCGGTTATCTATAATAATCAAGGTAGATTTTGTGTAAACAAAAAATTATTCAATAGTTGCTGGTGATTTTTTATTAAATAAAATATTTTTTATTTAGAATTTAATGTGATTAAAAATTTTTGTTTAATTAAACTCAAAAACAAAATAAAAATACTTTGTGGTGAATTGTGAAACTTTAAAGAAGAGTTTTTTTAAGAACTAAAGTGGAGACTAAAATAAAACATCGTGGATAACTTGGATCGAAGAAAATGGTGCAGTCAATTGATATTGCTGCAATCGCTGGCATTGACTCGGTGAGAATTTTATTTTTTCTGTTAATTTCTTAATTTATATTAAAAATCATGAAATAAAAGAAACCATAATTATAGCACACAAAGCTAAGTTTGTATTTCCTTTATTTCTGCCATTTATTAAACTTAATGGACAAATCTTTCATTTTTCTTATCTCAATCTAGCTACTGTTAAATGAATTGTGTTTTGTTATATTCAATTAATTTTATATTAATTTAGAAAGGTACAATAATTCATGGAAGTTCTAGCTTTTAATCATTTAAAAAAGGTGTTCTGCGATAGGCTTAAATTATGTATTACGAAGGCAAAATGAAAACTTTATACTTTGAAAATAAATCACTGTGAAATGAAATGAGCAGAATGGTTATTCGTATTTATAAATTCGTAAATTAATAAATTAGACATAAATATCTAAATCTTGTAGGTTGTTAAGGAATCCTGAAAAGGAAATAAAGGAAAACACCAAGATCTACGATTCGATTGAATTTTCAATGAGAGCAGATTTTCATTTAATTTATTTCTTCCACAAGATGTCGCAAAATTAATCAACCACTTTTGTTTTTGAATTACTTTTTTTTAGTAAATAAAAAAAAAGATTTTTTTCTGTTTAGTGTATAGCGGCGTTTGTATACTGCAGCTGTCAGTGTACAACTGTTAAATATGATTGAAGTACGATCCCATTTGCGATAGGATGATTAATTTTGCGCCACATGTTATTTATACGTAAAATATTTAAGTAATCAAAATAATCAATAAAATAATTATAACATTAATATTTAAAAAAAAAAAACAGATTGAAAAACATTTGAATAATAATATAGTACTCCCCTTCTACTGGCAACTATACAGGGTGTCCCATAAGTTAACGTCAAGCGGGTATAGAGTGATAGGGTAGTTAATACCCGTATTGGGAAAAGTAATAAAAAATCTATATCGCTTGGTTAAGTAATCATTTGCAATATTTAGATAAATAATGAAAATCAATACCCTAGTCTCCATTTTTCGGTACTGTGATCACAAATTTCCAAATTTTGGGGTGTTTTTATTTTTTACTTAATCCTAAATAACCTTGCTATTAATTCCAATCACAAATCCTAAAATAAATATTGTCAGTTTCGTAAGAATAATAAAATTGTACTAAGTCATGGTTTAACAAAATTTTGTAACCTAAATTTGACACGTCATTATTTAAGTTGTCATTGCAAGTTGCTTAGAAAATTGGCCCGTTTCATCAAGATTTCAAAATGGTACCTTGCTACTTATTTATTCGAAAAAAATATTATCAATATTTAAACCGTTTTAGAGCATTTAAAATTCTGTATAAAAAATTAGAAATTTACCCTATGGAAAACTTTAATCATAATGAAACAAAAGAAAATATTTGAATACATTTATTTTATTCATAAAATTAAAGAAAATGCTCAAATTGCTTACCCTCCATAAATGTTCTTTCTAAAAACAAATTTAATATGATAATTTTAAATATTTTACTATATAAATTTAAAAATAGGATTTTTTGGAATTTCCAAAAATAAAAATTATTTTTTTTCCAAAAATCAAAAAAATAATTTTTCGAAAATTTCGGTATGTAGTAATATGTATTTAGAATTCGAAGGTACTCATGCATAAAATTTGGCATTGAAATCCGTTGACCCGTTAATGAGAAAGTCGAAAACCAAAAAAAAATAAAATGCACTACTGGATCGTACGAACTTGCTCTTGTACCTAACAACTTTTATGTAGCTATTTATGCTCTTATGTAAATATTGAGGTTTAATTAGTAAGGTGTAGTTATCCTATGAAGGCGTAAAGCCGATGTAATTAAGATTACCTCGATTCTTAGTATAATGAATTGTCAAATTAATGATTAAATTAATAGTTACATAGGTACCTACCTACAAATAATATTTAAATCTAAGTCATGGATTTTAATTATGTAAGTTAGGAGAGTAAAATATATCTACATATATAGACATATTGATGGAACCTAAGTATGTAAACATGTACATGTATGTAATAATCAAAATGAAGGATGTGGGTGGATAGGTAGCTATATGCATATAACTTTATAATTTAGGTGCACTATGCATACGGGGGTGGCCGTGGCGGGGGTTGTGTGCTCGCCTGTCAACCTCGCAGGTTCGATTCTTGCCGTTGTCTATGTCTTCTTATATTGCATTAAAAACCAGTTCTTAAAATTGTCATAAAATAAGTTGCTGCTTTGCTCATTACATGCTGTTTAGGCATACCACTAAAGACATGTGATTGAGTAAACTAGCATACCAATAAAATATGACAACGAAATAAATAAAATAATGCGAATTATAAGGGACATAAATAAATAAGACACGGTAATTCTCTCTGCATTAGTTCAGCCGCCATCCCTGGAGATAAATCTGAGACAACAACCAGCTCTAGTCACACATCTTTCCTATCCTTCTTTCTCTTCTTCCACCCGATGCCCACGCTGTGTTAAGAAAAACATATAAAGGGTATTCATAATCCCTTGAGCGAGTGCAATGTTATTAAAAAAAAAAAAAAAAAAAAAAAAAAAAACATAAGATTCATGTGAACATGATTTATGTATATATACATATATGTATGTATACATAAATGTATGAAGGCCTACATTGTATTTAGTATTCAGTGATGTGGGCAAAAATTTCGTAAAAAGTGAATAATAATAAGGTAGAAATGAATGGATAATACACTTACTTAAATGTTCTTACAGTGCTTAGTCGTTATAGTTTGAGGGAAAATAAAGATGCAGTTTGAATTCGTTGATAAGTAAGAATACATCAAACAAAAAATTCAAAAATCGTTGGAGCGGTTTTTTAATAAATTATTTTTTTATGTATAAAATTTGGAAAACATTTTTAGAAAAAAAATTTGAAACGAAGTTTTGAAGATATTATTAATATACATATAAAATTCGAATTTAAAAAAAATTCTGTGAAAAATTTTGTATTTATTTTTTAAGAATCGAAAAACTTTTTTTTTGAAAATTTAGGTATATGCAGTTTTCTTAACAATTTTATGGAACATTTGCTTAAAAAAAATATTTTAATCGGTGCATCCAGTATTGAGAAAGTCGAAAATATGAAAAGTGGTTCTATGGAAGCACCGTTAATAAGTACCCAAACGGCAATATTCTTATACTTAAAAGTGAACTGTACTAATTTGAGAACACACACATTTTTTTATAAAAATTCTTGGAGCCGTTTTCGAGAAATAAATTTTGTTTTTAACGGTTTTTTAACATTTGTATGTGAGGTACCGTTTTTTTTTTATTTTAGAAAAATAGTTTTTTTTTAACTATTCAAGATAATGTCAAAAAACCACTAAATACGAAGTTTCGAAAAAATCTATTGAGTCGTTTTCGAAATTTTGAATTTTCAAAAAAAAAATTAATTTCCAATATTTTTTTTTTAAATTTTGGTATACAATAGTATTTAAGCTTTCAAGGAGCTTCTGCGTAAAAAAGTTCAAAAAAATCGGATTAACCGTTTCCGAGAAAATCGAAATCCAAAAAACATTGTTCTACCAGAAGTAACAAAAATAAATAATTAAAAGGTACCCTTTCCCTTCATCAAGGAACTGATTTTTTTTTTTTCATAAAAATTATTGGAGCCTTTTTTGAGAAAAATAAGATTTTTGTTTTTGGCCAAACAAAACGTATGGGAGCTACTGTTATTTGTCGTCTTAAAAAATGAAAAAAACGCCTGGTCATATTACCGAAAAAACAATATGTACCAAGTTTGAAGCAAACCTATAAAAGCGTTTAGACTGTAGACTCGAGGACAGACAGACAGAATGACAGATAGACGGAATTGGGGGACCCAGTTTTTAGGTGTACTGTATGATCGTAATGTCTGGTTTGATTGTTATGTTTTTTGTTTACGAATACATAACTTGCCTTATAGTACCTATAATCGCAAGTAAAAATGATTCTATGGCAGATGTACCGTTATATTTGGGGTTATAGCCTTTTCACACCAAACCCAAAACACGGTTTTCGCGAAATTATCGGTTTTGGCTAAAAACCTAAAGCGAAAACACAAGTTTTCCCATTCTTTTTTGATATACCACTCGTTTTGATAAACTACAAGTTTTAAATAAAACCTGTCGAAAACATGTTGGATTTGCAAGATGAACTAAACAAACACACCTTGTGAAACATTCAGTGCTCAATTAATCTTTACATAAATAGCTGATGGGTTGCTGCCAGTAAAAACGAAAACAAAACAGCTGTCTGGGGTTTGGTGTGAAAAGCCTATTATTCACATGAAACGCCTAAAAACCAAGATTGTAGAAAATCGCTTCAACGGATAAGGCTTTAGATCGACCTACAGACAGACGGAATTAGCGAAAATCGATTTTTCAAGAACGTGTTAGGAAATTTTTTTTAAATAAAAATTTCTAAGCATATTAATTGCTTTAAATTGATGATCTGAATATTTTCCTAAAAATGTTTTCAAAATTTTATATCTATATAAGAAATTATTTAAAAAAAAAAACTATAACGATTTTTATAAATTTTATAATAGTAGTTTAAAGTATTAAAAACTCCCGCGGTTGGGGTTCTGCTAAATCTGACAACAATTTGGGCAAGTCGAATGCCTTTTTACCCGTGCGGGCCTACAGGGCCGCTCTAACTCTACTTTTCTGTCACACTGTTGCCATGTTCCCAGTTACGTCACTTTTTTATTCATATTTATTTTGATAAAAATTTTCTAAATTATGTAACCAAATTTAATCGTTTATCAAAAGAAAAAATTATTTTTTTAAATGGACAAGTGTTTGTCAGAGTTCGATGACAAATAAAATAAAAGATATTTCTTCAAAACCTTCTTCCTTCTGGTGCCGATCTCCCTATTGTTGTGCTAAACGCCAACCTAACGTAAAAAAACCTGAATTTCCTACATAAGTCACTCTTCCTTTGTAGATGAAAGAAAAGCTCCATAGTCACACTATGATAGTCCATGGATCTGATATGCAAAGTACAAAAACGACTTCCTGTGAAAGGAAACTTTTGTAATTTTAATGTTGAAGCAGGATTAAAGTTCATATCAAAATCCTGTTCCTCTATACTTACATTGCAACTAAGAAAAAAATATATAAAAGCAAATAAAACTACCCTGACATTGATAAATCACATTAAACTCGGATTTTTCGCAATTAATTAAGAGGATGTGCACATTGCAAATATACATGCATTATATTATGTGTATATGCAATCGTTTTCGGACACATTGACAAAGTAAAAGATAACTATGCAAATGACCATGCTCCTACATACGATAAAAGGCAGGGCAGGAAGTTTTTTTTTTTAATTAAAATTTAAAAAAAACACCCCACTGTTACTAACCAGAATAAAGACTGTATAAGTGTATAGTGCATAGATATAGATATTTGATACTCAATATAGTGGAAACAAGGAATGAAAATGACGTTGAAAGGATAACGATGACAATGAGCTTGTTGTTTTAGTTCAACCTGCTTCTGGCATGTGAGATGTGAGACGCCACCGGCCGATACCGACACCGACGACGCGCAGCGAGAGCATCAAAAAAGACACAATAGCAATATCCTTGCTCTTGACGGTCGGCGGTGGCGATGCGATGGTGATAGGGATGGTGATGGTGACTGCGACTGATTGATTGCGCGGGCAGGACTCTGGGATTAATGGATTCGGTTTGAAATTACTTTTGCTTTCGCCGTTCAACGTTTCAACAATTGATATGAGTCCTTGCACACGCACCGCACTAATTAAGTGGACACAAGGAGTGAATCCCCCTTGAGACCAAAAGCATCTTAAGGTTATCACACACAAGTGTCCAACTGTTCAATGAACAAAAAAACAAACAAGAAAACGAACGAGGTTTCGAAATTGCTTTATAGGGTGTTTCAGTTAGTAAATGAATAAAATTTTATTCTGAAATTATTATTAACAATATTCTTATTTCCTTTTCCTTAAAACCTTTACTGACATTATTGAACCTTAATATTTAATATCAAGAATTTTGTATACGTACTGGCACTTGTGAGTTTTCCCAGTATTAAATATGAAAGGGTTGCCATTCTCAAAATTTCAGAAAATATTGTGTAGAAAAAGGACAAAACTTGACTTAAAAAAAAAGTCTATTATACCTTACCTCAATCTTAATAAATTTTGAATGTCATTTAAAAGGGTCACAAACATCCTTTAGTCACTTAAATTTATCCATCTTTTGTAGCCCAGTTGCACACTGCACACCCCGATCTTACCTGAATGGCTCTTAAGACAGTTAAACAGGGTTGTAATAAAAATATTTTAATTTTATTTTGTAAGTTCGCCATTTCTCCCTAAAACACCCTGTGTGATTTTTTTCAAACACTCATTAAAGGTCTGTTGCCACCGGGACCGGGTGTCCTTGAAAATACAATTAAATGTAAAGCCGATGGACTGCGTGTTAGAAAAGAAGAATTTAGCTTTTTTTGCTATTTTAATTAAACTGAAAGGTACGAGTAGGTAAGAGTACACGAAGAAAAACAGTGTGGTTGACAATTGAATTGTAACTTAATTGCAGGAACGAGATAAAGTTCAAGGAATATTAATGAGACATTTAAATAACCCGATAAAGAACAAAGAGGACAAACATTTATGCAACTTAAATAAATTATACACATTTATCAATAGCATGTAATTTTAATTGTTGTTCTTTTTTGTACCTTTGTCTTTACAGGACCAAACAAAAGAAACCAAACCTTCAGCCCTGCGGAGAACACTTAACGCACTGCGACACAGGATAACGAAACGAAGCCGGACGAAACCGCCCGATTGGTTTTTGGATAAATTTTCCACCGCCAATAATGCCGAGAAAATTGGCAAATCCGCCACCGCCGATATACCCGAAATAACTGGCAAAAGTTGGTTATGTAATCGATTGTCGGTGGATCCATCACTGCCGTCACATTATAGAGTAAGTATACTCGTATGGTTGTATTAATAATTTTATTTTAATTCAGGAAATTAGTGAATTCAAATGCCTAATTAAGCTTATTGCCAAATGTGATAAATTACATACAAAAATTGATTTTATATTTGCACAAAATTGGATAACAGACTCTGGGAAACTTGAAACCTGTTATTAAATATTTGAAAACATTCGTTCTTGTAAAGAAAAAGCAATTTTCAAGTTCCATTGAACTTAAATTTCGATACAAAATTAGTTTTGAAATAAGTCAATAAGACGGTCCTTAATCGAACTTACAATAACTTGGCTGCTTTTGAATGAGTCTGATTGCCAAAGCGCGTACTTATATGATGGAATTCAAATCAGTTAGTACACTTCATTGCTACAGGATAGTATTAATACTGGATAATCAGTCAGAAGGCAGTAAATTCCAATGTAAATGTAAATTTCTTATTTTGATTTTTGATTTTGATTCAAGATTTTGAATTGCCATGGTGGTTCGATAAGTACTTAGCCTCACCGCCCGATGGTGCCAGTATTACAAGAGAGACTTACTATCTTCTAGTACATTCTCTTGGACGGCTCCTGTCAAAATCAGCCGAATCGGGATTGTTGTCTTGTTTTGACCACGTGTGGAAAGCAGTTTGTCGGCGAAAATTAGAAAAACGGAATAAGTGCAATATCGGTCGGTGATTTGATTCTTGCTTTTGGAAGGGAAATCGTGCAGCGAAACCAAAGAGCACTTGGATGCTGTGTACGATGACTCTTCTTCTTCGATGGCGACCGCCAAAAATTGGTACAACGCCCAGGTGCTGCGGAAATGGTTACCACGGATGATAAGGTGTCAAAAATCAACGACCTAGTACCAGGTGACCGCGCGCCGATTGAAGATGCGCGAGATAGCTGAAGCAGTAGGCATCTCAAAAGACCACGTGGGTTATATTTTCCATGTAATTTTGGGCATGTGAGAGCTGTCGGCGAGATGGATGCCGCATTTGCTCACTCCGGACAAAAAACGCATTCGTGAGAACACTTCAGAGCAGATTGTGAAGCTATTTATGGGATCCGAAGGATTATTTGCATCGTTTCGTGGCTGTCGATGAAACATGGATCCACTAGTACACGCCAAAGACCAAGGAACAGTGGAAACAAGGTTAAGACTGTCCAATCGGTCGGAAAGTTGTTGGCAACCGTTTTCTGGATTCACAAGGTGTGATCTACATCAACTACTTGGAGAAGGGCAAAACGATCACAGGGCTTTACTATGCCGATTTATTCGGTCAATTCGACGCCGAATTGAAGAAATAACGGCCTCATTTGGCGAAGAAAAAAGTTCCCTTCCAGCATGCCAAATTGCACTACGAACTGTCGGCCGTATTCTTTAGATTTGGCCCCGTGCGATTTTTTTTGTTTCCAAACTTGAAAAATCACTCGCCGGGCAGAAATTTGAGTCGAATGAGGAAGAAGTTAGAGCATCACTGGATTAAGTGTGTCGGGCTAAGAGTAGACTACGCTGAGAAAAGTCACTTTTCCAAAATTTTTGTTTTTCCTTGTAGGCTAGTACTTATCGGCCCGCCCTCGTGCACTGCTATAAACTTATGTCTCAGTGCATTCGAAGAAGTTTAATCACAATAATTCCATTGTGGTTCCCTGAAAGTAACTCCTAATTATATAACCTATGATCGCGATTGTGCCATTTATAGGCTTTTAGAGAGTTCAACAGGCTTTGGCTTGAAAGATTCGAAATCGCTCTTCCAAATGTTCGAAGGAATTGCTGAGAGATGTTAATTTTCGTGATTGCAACTTCAGGATGTGTCATAATTATTGAGTCCCATTTTCTGTTTATTTGTTCCAGTCATTTCGCTTACAATAGTTCGAAGTGAATTCGTTTAAGTGGATTCCGGCCAGTTAAATTTAGCTAAGGTTCAATCATTAGTTATGTATGTATTATGTTAAAGTTATGGATTTTTTTTTATTTTTAAGCCGCCACTACTGAATTAATATTCATTGGAAAAACTTATGATTATTATTCTAAAATGATATGTCTATTATTTGTTAATCCTTCGTGTAATGTAAGACTTGAAATACGGTTTACCTTAAAAAAGTTAATATTTAAAATATATTTAAGTTTATTTTATCAGAGACAATTCACTTTTATCCTTATGAAATTATTCATGATGGATTTATAAAATAACAATCAGATGGCAGCTGATAGTGATAAAGCCATACACTTGAATTTCGCTTAGATAGACTACCCTTAACTCGAGTTCAGGTAACTCTTGACTCATCTTGACTCATAATTGTGCAACGCGATCGAAGTTAAACGTGGTTCATGAATTTAATTCTGCCCATTAACAGAATTTTGTCATACAGAAGCTAAGTATTTCAGAATTTTGAAATAGATAGTTTCAAAAATCGAACTTTGACCCATACAGAATTATGACCACAAACCTGTCCAGTAACAAACATTTAGTTGATCAATTTCGTCATGATAGAATAAGGCAATTTCTTGCCATTACCAATAGTCTGTAGCATAGTTAACAATCAACTAGGGTCTTAAAACATCGAATTCCAATATTTTTAATTGATAGTTGACAATTGCTATAGTGTGTACTTGACAAAAATTGCGATTTTTTACAAATTTAAATCCTAAGTCATTTATACAAAAATTAATTCTTATTCGAAACATTTTATTTTAATTTAATTTAATTTTTGATTATTTTATTTTATTTTATTTTATATTATTTTATTTTATTTTAATTTTTTTTGATTTAATTTAACTATATGCCTGTAAGACCTACGGTCTTTTAAATGCAACCTGAATTGCACGGCAATAGTTTGGCACAGTGGATTTGAGAACCAGGTGTTGACTGTCTCACCCATGGGCGGCATCCAATTAAAATTGGAGGTATAGAAAAGAATGCACCTAGCGTGGGGACCGAACCCACACGTCCTAGTTAGCAATCAAGTACTTTATCCACTGCGCTATTGCCCACTTTATTTTATTTTATTTTATTTTATTTTATTTTATTTTATTTTATTTTATTTTATTTTATTTTATATATTAAATGCTTACACATTAAGACTTCAATAAATAATCTTTTAGCTAATGAAGATTTGATTTGTAAAAAAAAGTGAACTACAGATTAAAAAGTGGGTAAATTACATTTAAATGATTATATCAAAGGGCACGGTAGTGTCCAGCCAAGTTTTGGCACTACACCCTATTTACATGAACAATCTCAGGCGATTTTCTACACCCCTCTAACTTCACTACCAATAAAGCCAGGAACTTCAAACTTTCAGCATTTGCTAAGCTCACCAGGCTTCAATTCTTTAGCTTTAGCAGTTCCCGAGATATAAGACTGCACAAATCGTAACTGACTCACTCACTCACTCACTGACAGATCATCAAAATTATGGAGCACTTCCCGACATCGTAGAATCTTGTAATTTCGCAGAACGGTAGGCCTTGTAGTCTATACAAGGGAAACAAATTTAAGATTTTCCATTCAGGGGCGTGGCAACCGCCCATTTGCACAGAATTGATACCAATTGTAAGAAGCACATCTGATTGTCGTAGAATGAAGAAATTTGGTAAAACGGTAAGGCTAGAGGTGAAAGGAAATGTAAAGTTTAAAAATTTGAGATTTTTCATTCAGGAGGCGTGGCATCCGCCCATTTTCAAATAATTGGTATACATTATTTGGAGCCCTTCTGATTGTCGTGGAATAATAACATTTGGTACAGAGGTAGGGTTCAAAGTGCAGGCAAAGGCAAAATTTTAAAATTTGAGATTTTAAATTCAGGGGCGTGGCTACCGCCCATTTGCATAGAATTGATACCAACTTAGTAGAGAACTACTGATTGTCGTAGAATGATGAACATTGGTAGAGCGATAGGATAGCTATAAGCACCCATTTTTACAGAATTAATATTAAATATATAGAAAGCCCTTCTGATTGGTGCAGGATTATGTTTGTTAGAGCAGTCAGCTTTACAAAGAAAAAGTTGAAATTATGAAATTTTTCATGCAGGGGCGTTTCATCCACGCACTTCTTATCAATTATTACCGTTTCAATAGATCACTTGACAAAAGGCATACATTAAAAACTTATGTTACCTTATGAGGCATTCATTTGGCGTTTATTCCACCCATCTTTTCTTATAAAAAGAATCTTTGCAAAAAGTAGTGAAATCACACCAAAAACATAAATGGTAAGAAAGTAGCCAAGTTCTTCTTTATACAAAAACCTTCAAAACATTTCAAAACTGAGTAATTAGGTATAACATAAGAAACTTCGCCAAGTAAACCAACATAATTTAAGTCAGTAATCATTAAATAACAAATTTGTCTGATAATTTTGAAGTTCTTCCATATTACTCTACTTAAGATATTTGATATTTAGCATTAATAAACTTAGAACTTGGCGCACTTTTAGATCTCACTACATTTCACGGCTGACTTGTTACGCAAAGGTTTTTGTATATAGAAGATCTTGGCTACTTTTTTAACATTTATGTTTTTGGTGTGATTAACATTACTACATTACTTTAACTTTAAAAACAAAAGAAAACAAAGCAAAAGGAAAACAATGGCAAGAACAAAATTACTAAGCAAACGTACATAGATCCCGTGTTAAGTAACAATAATAAAGGACAAATTTTCAAGTTACAAACAAATAAATTATCTAACGCGTATAAAACGTAAACGATCTTAGTTCCACTCTGAAACGCCCAGTGCCGCCCAATCACTTTATATGCCTTAGCAATGAATTCCAAAGTCGAATGGATTTATTCACTTAAATATATACATTAAAAAAATCTTCTACTGAAGTATCTTTAAATTTTTTGCTTAACAAAATGTTTGTCTTTGCCTTTTCAGTGGCTGTTTGTTGTCTCGGTAGCTGTGTTATACAATATAATTTTCGTGATGGGACGAGCTGTCTTCTGGGAGATCAACCGCAGCGCCTCGCCAGTATGGTACATTCTCGATTACCTATGTGATTTAATTTATCTATTAGATACATTAGTACATATGCACGAAGGTAAGTGGTTTTCAAATAATCTTTTATACAAAAAGAAAAACAAACAAATTCAATTTTAAACATAAACCATCTCTTATTTTCATTTGATATCTATATACTCGTACATACATTTAATTTAATTGCAATTGGTAAAGTTAAAAACAAAAAATAGAATAAAATAAAGAGAAACTTAAAATCAAATACACCAAACGAAAAGAGAAAAGGATATTTTTTTTTTATAACTTTCCACCGGAAATAGAGTGCGCTTTGGGAAAAAAATGTATAAAACTTTGCCCTTTGGAGTTTCCAAATAGTTTCTGCACCCAATCCTCCATGTTGTCTGTTGTAAATGAACTTTTGCCAAACGATGACGAAGGGGTTTTGTTTAGTGCTCTTTTCTTTTAGGTAAAATCTGGGACTGAGAGTGGGTATTAAAACGGATGTTATGTGTGCCTTAAAGTGTTTGTGGTTTTTTCATTTATGGTTTTTTTTCTTGCTCCATCATCCAGACGGAGATATTCCACGATGAATGTGTGTTTTTATATGAGAGTCATGGACACATTCTGGTGTAACATTTTTCCACCACGGAGTACACACACTCATATGAGATTACTAAAGTGCTGTTTATACATATCTTTAACTTTTGCCGTAGAAAAATAAAGAGTTCGACTCGGATTCAAAAACTTGCTCTTATGTAATAACAATTATTGCATAAAGGCTCTTATACCACATCTAACCCACGACTTTTCCTATGAATAGAAATATAGGTAAAACCTCGAGTTAAAAATTTTAATTAATTAAAATAAGGAGTCCATGCGAAATTTCATGGGAACAATCTGCTACAATAAGTATGCTGTTTGAATACTACTTGTTTTGTTCTATGGATGAATTGTCGAATTATGTATATAAATACAATGTCAACTGTCACACATTTTGTTTCGTTTTTGTACAACGAGCATACATTTGTATTAACTCATATAATAGCCGTGTGCTTTGGAGGTGTGCAATTAACTCTTGACTCTTGAGTACCTTACTTTCCAGTTTCAGTGAAATGCATACAAAAGCTTCGGTAATAGCACCTCTACTACATTTTCATAATTGCCAACGCATCTACTCCATTATGCAGGACTTACAGGAATGACAAAATGTCATTATTCCTGTCATTATGTACCTTTTTTTGACGTTATTATGACAAAAAGAATGAGTTTGCTTATTCTTTTGTCATAATAATGACAGAAAAATGCCAACTTGTCACTCGTGTAAATCCGGCATTACTGTCATTATTTTTCCCCAGTGAATGGCCCCGTTCACATAATAACTTGCAGCAATCTGCAATAATTGCTCGCGTTCGTATGTAATAGGTAATTATTATAGATTTATAGATTATAGATTTTTGATTTTTAAATTGGCAATTCTGTTGAAAGTAAAAGCGATTCGGAAATTCTTACAAACGTCAATGTCTTGTGATGTAGTAAATGTCAGTATAACAGTTTTACATTATTTAGTCGCCATTCTGTGTGATTCTTGTTATGCTTTGAGTAATCTTTTTTAAATTAATTGGACTAAAGAGTGTGGAGAGATGTTTGGACAATATAAAGGAGTTAAACTGGCCTCTCTCAGGCGAATTATTTTGACGTTCAGATTGCTCCCTCCTTATACATAGTTAGAGTGAGTTGCCGAAGTCCGGCTAGATTTGCTTAGATTTTGAAAAACTCACTGGATTTGATTAACATTTAGTGTTCTGGCACTTGTTTATTCAAATAGTGTAATTCTTATAAGTTTTATTTTGTATTTCGTCCACTTCACTTATTTAAGTAGAAATAATTTATAAATTAAAGGTAGTAGCAATTATTTTATCACATGAGCACAGTACAGATTTATACAAATAGAAAAGTTGACAAACTTCTGAAAGACATCAAAGTGATTCCCTTATTTGTACACTACCTTGTGCACAAGGCGGATTGGACTTACGTCAAAATAAATCTCGGTTGAGTGAGATCGGTTATTAAAAATCATTTAAAACTATCGTCACAATCAAATGAAATCTAAAACAGAAACAATGTTTTCACAAAATAAAATTCGTGTTTTATGATTGTTGTTTAAGCCATGCAATTTGGAGGAAGAAAGACAAATAGAGTTGCTGCAAAATGCTCATAGAAATCGTACGACTTCCAATATGACCTGCTTTCTCAAAAGGAAATTCATATGATTTGTATTTACAAATTCTGCATTGAATATTGTTATTCACAATGACAGTACCTACCATGCAAAGACAATAGAATGCGGTTTTGGATTTTTTATGAGAATCGAAACCATAATTACTTAAAAAACTCACTCAAACTCAAAGTTGTGAAACGTTATTTTGTGCCTTTTATGGGCCGTTAGAATTGAGAAATTTATCCGAATCGGCATTCGAAAAAGCTATTAACATTCTTAGATTCATTAAGGGTTTTTTTTTCTGTTAGAGTAATTTGGTACTTAAATTGACAGCACTGGTTTTAGTGGCAGTAAATTTGACAGATGACATTGATTTTATGTCACTGTGTTCTGCCATTTCACCATGAATATATTCAGCTTCGGATCCATTGAAAAGTGGCCAAGATGCCATTTATATTTAGGTATTGCATTTGTTTTCCTCTACCCTTGTTTCAATTCACAGAGTTCACGTGTTTATGGCATGAGTAAGTTTTTTTTTTGTGAATACTTAACTTGTCCTTATTCTACTGACATAAAATATTAAGAAGCTTAGAGGATAGGAAAAGAATGTAATGTTTTGCTCATTGTAGTTAGGTGTCTAGGTACACATATTATATGTGTATGTGTATAATCTTTGAATGTGTTTTCTAGGTTTATATGGCATTAAAGCCATTCATCCGTATAGTTGTAACTATTCCACTGGGAACTAGATACAAATCTTTATTATTGAACGACACGTATGTAGTTATTATAACCGCTGGAGAATACTACATGGTAAGAGGACAGTTTTTTGGTTTGCGAACACTTACTTAATGGTTTAATCTTATAATAATGGTGGCATGAAGTTTTTCACCGGTTTCGATGTTTCATTTTTTTGCAAAAAAAAAAAAATACCACAAATATTAACTTGCAAACAATTTAAACACATAATTATGTTAAGGAACGAAAGTAGTTTTTTTTTATAATTAAATTGAACGAAGAATAACCACCAAAATCAAAGACCAATGACATTTACAAAATAATAACACCAGCAAAAATCGGTCTTAAGTTTTTTTATTTAAATCAATAAACACTTAATGCTAAATAAATAACACTTCACTTTTTTATAATTCACTAAAAATTAACAAAAATAGAAAACAAACACAAAATCAACAAAACTGTCTTGTTGACAGACGTAGACCAGCATTGCCATATACGAGGAATCCTAAGTCCATTGATAAATCGAAAATAGCATTGCCATGCAATTCTTTATTCTAGAACAGAATTGATTTTATAAAAAAATGAGACGTGATTACCACGAGTTCTCAGCGTTATTACACATAATATAGCATTTCATGTCGTTACGTTAAATTAATATAATAAGTCATTGAAATTCAGTTGGCCTCAATATTATTTTCTTAAATCTCGTCGTACAAAGTTTCGTCCCACTGAGTTGGGGAATGGTTTAATTATTACAATACGCTTACAGTGAATTATATCACGCTCTCATCTCATTTGGTTGTTCTTTGCGAATCATTCTTTTCTTAAA
The DNA here is from genome assembly GCA_910595825.1 of Philhelius pedissequus. Taxonomy (NCBI): domain Eukaryota; kingdom Metazoa; phylum Arthropoda; class Insecta; order Diptera; family Syrphidae; genus Philhelius; species Philhelius pedissequus. Next base: position 5,115,301 of record OU343160.1, on the reverse strand, counting down.
TCTCGTCCCGATTCCAAAGATTTTACTGACGTAAATCGGTGAGATTAAATCGTTGAGTTGAAATCGCTGAGTTGAAATTGCTGAACCAGGGATAAAAATTTGAACCAATGTTTAACCTCAATTAACTCCTCGAAATCGGTGAACTAATAATAACTGAACCAGTGATCAAAGTTTGAACGATGCGACGGTGGTGTTTGTACAATTGGAAAATGGGGTCGTTATGGGTTATGGGGGGTGTATTTATGCATGTACGGGGCCGGATTCAAAAACTGACAACTTCAAGGTTCTTTGACCGATTTACATGAAATTAAAATATGTTGTATTTGTCATAAAAGTATGAAAATCAAAAATAGTTTCAAATTAATGTAGATCAGAAAAATGACATATTTCAAGAAAATAATTTTAGAAAATATTTTTTGAACTGGAAGTGATCTTTAGTAGTATGTAATTAGAATTCGTAATTTAAAACTCACAAAGGCTTCAATCAAGAACATAAAATAAATAGTTTTAAAATGTTAGCATTTTGTATATAACAATTACAAAAACTACCAAAAGAAAATAATATGAATTCATTCATTCCATTTTCCGCTAATTGGTTATGAAGGTTCGTGAAAAAGCACCTGGAGTCCCCTCTGTTTTAAAGATCTCGAAAACTGTATGATAATATTTTTTGTGTAGAATAAAAAAGTAAAAAGTTTAACTTGGTTCAAATTTCCACTAATTTTGAGGATATATTTAGGACAACAAAATAAAGCACTCAACCCTTAATTCATTAATTTTTTCGTAGCAAAAGTCTGATTTTCCCTGGCTAAACCAGTTTGATTTAACTTTTGTTCTATAAAATTATGACTTTGAGGCTTAAAGTCTTGAATTTTAATATTCTTGACATACAAATAATATATATTATGTAGACGCTGTACACCCCATAAGAACCTTAATACCTGGTAGCTATATACACACGTATGTTAAAATGAATTTCCTGTCTTAAATGAAAGTCGTACCTCAAAACCACTTCAGTATTCTACCACAAACATAACCAAACTATAATACAAATTTTGTACATACATATATTTTAAAATCATCTTATAGGTTACCTGGAGCAAGGTCTTCTGGTCCGAGATGCATACAAACTCCGGAAACACTATTTCTCTACCAAGGGCTGGTCAATAGATGTCCTCTCCATGTTGCCAACAGACCTGGTCTACATATGGTGGCCACCGACTTCCTGCAGTTCTATTCACCTACCCTGTCCAGTTATTGTTCGACTAAATCGTTTATTGCGTCTTCCAAGAATGTGGGAATGGTTCGATCGCACCGAAACCGCCACCGGATATCCCAATGCATTTCGTATCTGCAAAGTGGTTCTGGCCATCTTGGTGCTCATACATTGGAATGCATGCATGTATTTTGCCATCAGTTTTGCCCTTGGTTTCGGCACAGATAATTGGGTGTACAATTTGAAAGGTGACCGCAATGCTACACTGCAGCGACAATACATCTATAGCTTCTATTGGTCTACCTTGACGTTGACCACAATTGGAGAAACACCCACACCCGAGAACGATGCCGAGTATCTATTTGTGGTTGCAGACTTTTTGGCTGGAGTTCTCATATTTGCCACCATTGTAGGTGAGTTGAGTAACGATTTTTTGATGTTTTGTATATGAGAGTATAATTTGCACTACTGAGTTTGTGTTTTCCTATCAACAGGAAACATCGGTTCGATGATTTCGAATATGAACGTGGCCAGGGTGGAATTTCAGAATCGCATGGATGGTGTGAAGCAGTACATGGCCTTCCGGAAAGTGGGCAATGAATTGGAGGCGCGGGTGATTCGTTGGTTTGCTTACACATGGTCACAGAGTGGAGCATTGGACGAGGAGCGTGTTCTTTCCGCTCTGCCGGACAAGTTGAAGGCTGAAATTGCCATTCGGGTGCATATGGACACTCTTAAGCAGGTGCGAATCTTCCAAGATTGCGAACCGGGCCTGCTGGAAGCGTTGGTGTTGAAACTAAAGCTGCAAGTGTTTAGTCCGGGGGACTACATATGTCGAAAGGGGGATGTAGGCAAGGAAATGTATATAGTCAAGAGGGGGAAATTGTCCGTGGTGGCCGATGATGGAGTGACGGTATTTGCTACGCTGGGAGCGGGTTCAGTTTTTGGAGAGGTTTCTGTATTGGAAATAGCTGGGAATCGAACGGGAAATAGAAGAACGGCAAATGTACGTTCGTTGGGTTATTCGGATTTATTTTGCTTGGCTAAGAGAGATCTTTGGGAAACACTCTCCGATTATCCGGATGCGAGAGCCACCCTCACGGAGAGAGGTTGTCAATTACTACGAAAAGATGGACTGCTCGATGAAGATGTTTTTTCAAGTGAGTTAAATATATATATATTTTTTTTTTTTCAATGATATGAAAATATCAAAAAAAAGTTCAAGAAGGATTTGAACATTAGGATGTCAAACAGTTTGTTTCGAAAGATTTCATGGCAATACTCTTAAATACTTTAAGCAGATTATCTTAATCTTACACCACAAAAAATATCAACATGTCAGTTTTATAATTAAAAACAAAAACATGTAATAAGTTCAGTCAACGAAAACATTTATTATTTTATATTCTCACAAAGGAAGGTATATAAATACGGTTAACTCTGTTCCGCACAAGTTAAATAAATTTAACATTCTTAGTACCTACTAAAGATGTTATTTGCATACAAGGTGGCGCAAAAGTCAGCATCATCACCCTATTGGAAGATGCTATAATTTTTGCAAATGGCGTCATATATCAGTTCTACAATAGAAGTTTTTCTTTTTTCGTTCAGACAAGAGCACTGAACAGAGTTCGAACACATAAATTATGAACTGAACTTGTTCCAAACAGAGCGAGCTCTGAACACTGATATGTTTTTTTAAACACACTTGAATTACACAAATCAGAACACATTTTCATTGTAACAATAAAAAGCAATATAACACAAAACCTACCATTTTTTGTACACTGATACACACCCAAATACAGAAAATCAATAAGCGATCAACTTCTTTCACCAACTTATGTAGGTATCTAATAATTTTTTTCTTCCTATTTTCCTTCTTGACACACATGGCATTTTGTGCGTTCAGCAATTTATACTGACATGCTCAGTCAATTATCTTCGAGTACGTCGAGTGCGATATACACATGTTCAGAACGAAAAAAGAAACACACATTTGGAACTCTGCATGTTCTGAGTTAAAAAGGAACACAAACCAATTTTTTGACAACTCAGACTCTGCTCTGAACTAAAAAAGAAAAACGCCTAATGACATTTGTGAAGTAAACAGGTACAAAATAATCGGCAATTTATGTACTTTTTCTTAGTTTTTAGTAATAAAAATAAAAACGAGTATGTACTTTGGAAACATACATATTTCATAAATACATATTGTCAAACTAATTAATTTTGCATAAATCACATAAATGTATTACAAATATCACAAAAAATCGATGTATGTACTTTCGATAATATAAAAAAAAAATATTTTGCCATAAGTATAGTCTTAAAGACGTATTTTTAAAATATGTACCTACGTTATTTTGATCAAAATATATCACCTGATTATTTTTACTTATAACAGTTTCTCAATAGCAAACTTAACTGAAATAATAACTTCAACCTATGTAATTAATAAATTACGAATCTCAAACGTAACTCTTGAAATCCTCTCATGCTAAAGCAGCGCCTCTATAAGTATATCTAAGAAATAATTTAAATTTTCCAAATGAAAGCGTTTAAGAAAGAAAATAGAAACGTAGTTCACACTGTGTAGTCTTTTAAACATTTTTTTCTGCCTTAAATCGGTCCGGAAGGGTTATCATATTATTCTCGACTTAATAAAAAAATAAAACATCAAACAAGCATAATCCAAAAGTTTTTTCGTCTATTGAACAAAATAGTATCCAAAAATTTGCGCCACCTTATATAACAGAATTCCAATAATAATTGATTGCTTATATTATATTTTTATCTACATAGTTACGTACAGTTATATAGCTTCTATTAATATATGAATAATTTATATATTTTTTTCATTTGTTTAAAGATTCCCAACGTGTTCAAGATAGTATAGAAGGTGGAATAGAAAAACTAGAGGTTTCCGTAGAAAATCTCAATGTTCGCCTAGCTCGCCTTCTGGCCGAATATACAGCAAGCCAAGCTAAATTGAAACAACGACTGGCTAAACTAGAAGTCAAGTGAGTATCATTAAATAAAATATTAAGTGTAATTGTGTTCCAAGTACCATTATAGCTTCGATAAGACTTCGTAAAGCATTTTAGCTTCGATGAGACATTACCGAAACCTTATAGAAGTTGAAATATTAGTAGAGGTGTAAATAAAAATTATTGAAACACATTTCTGAATAGTTACCCTTCCCCGTATCTGTTTCAGAAACATAACGTTACTGTTTTTCAAATGTTGCTTTTGTTATGTATGCGAAGTAAATATAATCGCGCAACATTTTAAACGATTTTCTAATATGTTAAATCATTTTTAGTATGGTACTAGGTTAAAAAGAGGATTTTGCTAATTTTAAACGAGTTTAGTTATGTTATTATCTTCTTAACATCTTACTAAAGTTAAAATCACCAAATGGCTACTTTAATTTTTTAATCTGATAGTATATCAGCCTTGCACCCGGAGGGGCCAGGTTCGAATCCTGCTGGTGTACATTTCTGTTTTTTTTTTTTTTTTGTAAATAATGAAGTAGAATGGTTAAAATATATACATCGAATACTTATTAAGAGCACATGTTGGGTTTTCATCAACATATAATTAATTTACAAAGCATAAACACAATAATTGTGTTCATCAAAATCAATCCCTAGAAATGCTTTGCTATTTGTTTAATTAGCATGTGTTACTAGTTAACAAAAGGTTTAAAATTTATGAAAAGTTAGTACACTAATATGTATATAGTAAATTGTTAACAAGTATCGTGTTGAGGCCTTAAAATAATTTTAACTAAATGCCTGTAAGACACTAAGGCCTTATTTAAGACTGATTTTCAATAGCGCGTTCGCATTAGAGACGCTTACATTTATTTAACAAGCATTACGGACGCGTCAACATGACAGATGACTCTAAGCGAAAAAAAAGTGGAACTAGTAATTTCGATCAGACATCAATCAGAAAGCTGTGATGTATAAAATGTTTGTGTGGGATAAATACAGGGATGTAGAAAAATGCAATGCCCAAATGTCAAAACGCGCGCAAAAAGATTCTCTGAACTGGACAATACGACCGCAGTTGGGCTCAAATTCTTAAGATACATGTATCAACTCTGCAGTAACATTTTTCCACAGAAATTTTAGACAGCTCGTTTCTGCGCAGATAAAATTATCTCGTTTCTCAAGTTTATCATTTTATCCGCTGTTGCATGAAAACCCTTAGTCACCAACATTTATAAATGTCAAAGTGACATTTCAAGTAAGTACAAATCTGATTACATGTTTTCTTATTCGTTTTATCTACCGTATTTTTGTCAGATTCTATGAAGGGCGTACACAATTACTTTATAATTCTTATTCTACAATTTTGCAAACCATTATACTGGTTAGTCAAAAACTTTCAAGAACAAAAGAGCTCAAAACAATATGAAAACTTTGAAAATAAAGCTTGTTCCTGGAAAATTGTATCTCACAACAATAGCCGTATTTTATTGGAAAATTTATCCACCCTAAGTTTATCCGTCGTAGCATTTTACATATTTACAATTCTCTACGGTCGATAAAAACTAAAGTAGAAGCTACGGTGGGTGGCTGCTTGACGTTTATTCGAGTCTCGAATTTGATTTTGATAGTTTTTTGGTACGATTGATAATTGGATTGAATCTCGATGGATGTGTGCATGGAGTTTTATAATTATTAATTTCATTCGTAAGACAAATCGAACTTTTTGATTTTTTTTTATATTTCTAAACTCTTAGCTAATTCCATTTTTTAATAAATTATAAGATGTTCTTCTGAAAAGTTTCTGACTTTTACTATAAAAAACTATATTCGTTGCTCAATTATTTTCTGGAGTACGTCTAAAATTCCACCTATATCTGCAATTTTGCATACCCCTAATGTCAATTAATCAATTTTAAAAAATTTCGATTTTCATTTTGTAAAAAAAAAATCAATATCTATTGAATGAATTGGGTTTTACTTTTATTTTTGACTAACTTAGACCAATATTCGTTTTGTGTTAATTTTTTATTGATAGTTATAATATAAATAAACCGCATTGGGTGGAACTGAACTATATAGAGGAACTGCTCGACACTGCGCCGCAGTTTTTCTGTACATGTGCATGGAAATGGCAAACCAAATGTTAACTATTTGTTCCTTACTCCTTGATCTCTGATGAGTGAATACTGAATTGAAAGCAACATATACTCAGAAAATAAATTTGTAAATTGACTTGAAAAATAAAACTCTAGCTATCGATCTACTCAGAAAATAAATAAAAGCATTAAATATAAAGGAGAAATGTAAGGGGAGTCAGCAATTTAAACTACGTTGTAGTGTGCCTTCAAAACCAAGAACCGTTGAAAGTGTGAAAGGCATAGACAATTTCTAAAGCAATACTAAAAATGCCTTGCCCTGTGTTAAAAGGGACTTAACCATAGTCTATGAACAAATCCATTCACTTATCATTTCCTTTCTATTGGTGCAAGATAAATGTTCGAATTTAAAATTGCAAATGCAGAAAAAATGAAAACAGGAAATAGGTTTGTAACATAAATTAAATATTGGTACCTTTTTCTACTTTCTATTTTATATGAATAAATGCTAACTATTGTTCATAGTTTTAATATTTTCTTAATTTAACTTTGCAAAAGACTCTTTCATTACTTGTGACTGCTGTGCAGGGTACCATTTTGACAAAAATAAAAAAGCTACGTTCCATACTACTGGCGATACGTTTTTTTGGGAATTACATACGGTACAATGGATAGATTACCAATAAAACACACCTAATGTCGTTGCTTCAATTTTTGCTTCCGTTGAATGGAACAGAAAAATCAGCAGCGCTATTCGTACATTCTTGGAAATGAATAATAATTTTCGTGAATTACACCAAAAGCCAACAATGTTCAGCTAAGAAAATATTGATGAAACAGAATTATTTGAAACCATCATAATATATGTACATATTCACAAAAGGCAGATGTAGCAAAATACTCATGAGTAGTCAATACTTATAATATCTTTTCACAGACAATCTCACAAAGTGCTTAAACATGTACATATATGTCAAATTTACAAATTAATGTCTTTTTTTTGCTCCTATAATTTCATCGAAACAAATCGGTAACCATAGCCTCAAACATTCCATTATGATTAAATGTATTATGCTTTAAATTTTTTTTTATTTCATTTATTAACAACATGTCAAATTGTGTTCGATGGACTGTCAAGTTGGTGAGATGAACTTTCGAATTTTGTGTTCACCCTTTTAAAAATGATTTTTCACACAATTTTGACATGTGGTTATTTTAATGGATTCTTGTATGTAGTCACATCTAGCGGTTAAATGAATCACTCTTATTTATGTTTAAATGTTTAACGAACAATATATAGTATTAAATGAACCAATAAAATAATCAAAAGGAGTTATAAAAAAAATTGTTTCTTCATTTGGGATATCAGAAACCTAAATTTTTTATAACTACATTCCATAAATAAGAATATAGCAATCAAGCGATTTCCGTTCAAAGGATATTTAAGTTTCCCATAAAATAAATACAGTGGTAGTTCCGTATATAGAGAATGCCTAATCACGAACATTTAATTATTTGAAATTCAATATTTTGAAAAAGGGTGGACGATTTTTATTTGAAATTTTCTTTTTAAATTTACACTGGTTTATACTTAAAATTGGCATATCTACATTTTTATTACAAACAAATTGATGAAATTTTGTACAAAAAAAATTAAAACTACTTTAAATATATACTTCCCTATATATGTATTAGGATAGTAGTACCTTTCGTTATACGATGTGATTTAATATTAAGAGCAAGTATACAGTATCCAGTTGTTTATTTTTTTATTTTAAATTTATTCGGTATAGCATAACGAAATTTAGATAATATCATGACTGTTTTCTTTGAAGAAAATAACAAAATCGGATCATTCATATATTGTTATTACCAACTTTCGTAAATTATTTAAAGTTATCAGCCCCTCTGAGCCTACAAATAAAAAGGCATGTTTTAACTACTCGTATGATCAAAAGTTGTGCCCAAATTTAATGTTATTGTTCTGTCGGAACAGAACAACAATCTTAAATTAATTAAACAACAAATAAATAAATAAAATTAATTAAATTAAATTTAAATTTAAAATTTACCCTCTATATAGTATATATGTATATATTTGAATTTAAGCTAGCTATTTGGTATTTATTTTGAATTTGCCGCCCTATCGGCCATCTTTATTTTATTTTGTATAAGAAAAAAAAAAAGAAAGAAGAAAGTAAAGTTGCCAGACGATTCAGTCGAAATTTAATCATTGTTTTTTGTCCGTTTATATTCATTATCACACATGCACTTTATCCATTTTTCTTTGCACCACAATTATGGAACGTGGCCAACCCTTTTAGAGTGAAATACAGGATTCCCCTTTAAAGGTGTTCCAATTTCCCTTTTTCCCCATTTCTGCCAGCGACATTCCCCACAAATTTTCCTCGATAATTACAATAAGGGTATTTATGCCACGGCGGAAAACCCAGATAATCCTCAGAAACCAGTTAATTTTATCTCCGCATAAATTAACCGTCAAAGTTTGTATGGGAAAAATATTCTGCAAAGCACATGAATTTACATATCTCACGAATTTGATGTAGAAAGAGTAGAAATAAACCTCATAAAGTTAGTTCAATGAACAGCTCATTGCTTCCTACATTTACACAAGTATTTTTAAGGGGGGCCTTCATGCAAACGGCCAGCGGAAAGATATATTTTTTTTAATTAACTTTTTATAAAATCTTTACATTATTTTAGCTCAAGTAAGAGCTAGTTTGTAAGAACTTGCAGTTATAGCGTAGCAATAAATAATTTTCACACAATTCTTACTGCAGCATAAGTAGATACAATCTTATTACAAATATTATTGACAATTATTGTATCCAAGGAACTTTCAGTACAATCAGTTTTTACTTTTACGGTATAGTTTTACCTATACTTATAATTCACATTAAAAATTGTTGATTAAAACATTTAATCAAAATCATTCTATTTATTTTTATATTCCATAAGGTGACGTCAACTTATGTCCCTAGCAAATTTATTCAAGCTGCACAATTGTTAACTTAGTTAATTTGCAATTAATTATAAACACTGATTGCCTATATTTATTCTTCAAAGGTTTATCTACACATATTTTTTAGTCAATTTAACTGAACGCATTTTTGTTTTTGGAAGCATAATAATATAATAACATTTTGTTTATCTTCATGAGCAACTGTGTAATTAGCAATTAATTAATACCTAATGCTATGATTGTCGTTGCAAGAAACAATGTATTGCTTTTTATAAGCACTTAAGTTCGAAATAACGAATAAAAGTAATACATTATGTAAACGATAGCGCATATTAACACGAATTTAAGGAAAATTCTTAAGTAACAAAAAAAATTTTAATACAAAATTGTAGAGAACAAAAATGTATTCATTATGCTTTGATAAATAATAAATTAATCAATATTTTTGTTTAATTGTTTTTTCTTTATCAAAACTATTTGATTTTTTCTTTTGCAATTACAGCGCCCAATTAACTTCGAAAGAACAACACGAAAACTCCCAGAAAATGCGCACCAGCCGTTTATATTCCCTACCAGCAAAAAAACGTCGACAACGTCCAATTTCATCAAAATCTGCCGATTCCAAGCAAAATACATTATGAAGAGAATTTACGAAACGAATACCAAATTTTGTTTATGAAAATTTCATTCGAATTAAATTAACTAAAACCTTATTAGTCTTCAACTACTGCATCAGCCGAAAAATAAATATATCTCATACACACGAAATCTGGTATGTTTTTTCCAAAAAATCTACAGTGATAATAAAATATTTTTATTGTCTTCTTAAAATTAAACATAATTATAGTTTTGTGTATTAGTTATGGTTTTTTTATTTTAAAATTTAAAATTTGTTAAGAAACATGTGCCTCGAAAACATATATAATAATTAATCTATATAAAGTATATATGCATATATTTGTATTCAATGTATAAATAAATTCAAAAAAAAAAATATATATAAAATAAATACATACTAGTATATACTACCTATAGTTAGTCTGTAAATGTTTTTTTTTTGTGAATTTATATACATACAAAAAAAAGGAAACAGGAAGAGTAAAGTCTAATAAATATGAAGAATAGATTTATTTTTTAAAAATAAATAAATATATGTATATAAATAGTATCTACATACAATTATGGTAAGAAAATAAATGTTTTAAAAATTTAATGTAAATCTGTTATTTTTAATATTTATATTTTAAAAATAAATGTAATGGTAAGTATAGTTTTTTGTGAATAAAATGTCATTATTGTTTCCTCGAGATTTGATTTTAATTTTTTTAATGACATTCCCATCCTTATTCAGGAGAAGGCTTTCAGTGTAAGGAAATTTCCTTGAAGTGAAGAAAGCCATTTTAGCGAATCTGTGGATTCGGGTGAATTCAGTGCAAATTAGCCTTAGCGATCTTTCATGTGTATTAAGTGATTTCGTACTAAAGAAGTACTAAAACATAAATCGATTTTTTTTAAAGTATCGTCCCTTGTTTTTATTAAAAAAAACCCTTTGATAAATTAAAGAAGGAAAATTATGTTTTAATAATGAATAATTTCTGATGGCAACGATACTAGACACTAATTTTTCCATGTTCTTAAAAACCTGGTTAAATGAACTGTTAAAGTTTCAGGAGACCACCAAACACAAGTTCCTCAAAAAAAAAAAAAAACGGAAATCTAATTTCAAAATTGTCGCTTTAAACCGGTGACGTGAGTATTTATTATTTAAGCGACTACATATCGACCTGGCTGACGTACGTAAGATAATTTGACATAAAATTCACGACAGAATGGCACGTATTTGCTCTCATATCTGGCTTGCATTTCGTTATCACAAAATTGTTAGTAGAAACAGCTACTCGTAAATATATTTTTAAAGTAATTTAGGTACTTAATTTTGTATATTCAATTTTTAAAAAAATTTGTTTTAAAAAGCATTGGTGTTGCAATTTATAAGCAATTTAAATTTAAAAACAGAATTCAAAAAGTATCTTCCACCTGTTTGTTAAATCTTGAGTTTTAAACAAATACAAGACTCTAATTTTTTTTTCAAAAATCCAGAAAATAATTTGTATCCATTGAGTCGTTAATGTATAATTTAACTATACATCAAAAATAGTGCACAGAAGTTTTTTGTTATCAAAACCGTTGGAGCCGTTTTCGAGATAAATAGGATTTTTATTTTTTGCTAAAAAAAATTGTATGAGGTACAGTTATTTTTGGGACCTAAGAAAAATTTCAAAAAAGCATCGAAAGTATAATCACTTTAGACATTTAAGTTTTAAGTACTAAGTTTGAAAAAAATCCTTTCAGCGGCTTAGGCTGTAGATCGATCAATAGAAACAGAAAAAAATGTTTAGCTCAGATAATTCGCCTCTGTCAACATTTGTTCACAAGACCTATGAAAACTTTCATAAACATAAGCAATCGCTTTATATTTAAGGGGAAAATGTACCCTAATTGGAGCAATAAAATAATAAAAATTAAATTAAACAACCACTATTTTTTCATTGCGCCAGTGAATTTTTCGCTGAGCGAACGAAAACTCATTTAATGTAAGAAACATCAAAATTTTATGAATTATATAATGAACGTAAATTGATCCCAAAATAAGCATTATGTCAGAAACTAACCATTGGCCGTTTCAGTTAAATTAACCAAACGTTTTGGAAAATAGCTCCGTTTTTTATTTGAAAAAATCGTTTTGCCATTTTTTAAGTAGTTTTTTCTGAAAACTCCTACCAAAATTTTAATTTTATTGGTAGGAAAAACACTTTTCGAAACTTTTTCCATTTAAAAAAAAGAAAAATTCCAGAAACAAAGAGCGACGAATATTTTCGGGACTTATTATTCAAAAACAGAAAAACTGAAATTCAAATATTATAATTAAACTTTTTCTTCAATAAATATTCATGGAAAACTTTTTCTTAAGTTCAGAAATGAATGGGCACAATGTCAAATCACTCGAAAATTTTAAAATGTTAGTTTTCCTTACAATGTTGAGATATTCGCTTTAATACATTTTATTTAAAATTGCTTACTGGATAATTCTCGTGAATCTTTCGTCTTTAAGATTTGTAATATAAAGAACTTCGAACAAAAAATCTTAAGACTAGAGAAATTTTGGTTAAATTAATCAAATTAATACAAGCTATATTAAATAATAAAAACTAAATTATAGTTAGATAATTTTAATACTCGTACATATTCAACATTTCTTGTTTTTTTTAAAATTTAATTTCAATGCTGAAAATTTATTTTTTTTTGAAATTCAAACTAGTCAAAAAAAATTTATATATATTTTAATCCTAAGTAAAATGTGTACATTTCCAAACCAACTAAAGCGTTCTTATATCTAAAATAGATTTTAAGTGTTCCTCTTGAAAATTTAGGATCAACAAAATTAGAATATATTTACGAAAAGTAAATTCGACATGAATTCTACATTTTCGACAGCATATCTATAAATTGACTTATTATTTCTAGTTTTCCAATTTTAAATAACGTATTTAAATTTAAAACTTAAACTATAAATACCTACGGCTTTTAACATTTTTAAGATAAGTATAGTTATGTATATTTTTTGTTTTGAAAATTTGATAGTTAACCTAAAAATTAAACATAAAACTTCTATGTATTGTAGATATTTATTTTACATAAGGTTATATATAAATTCAAACCTAAATGTTTACATTTATGTAAGTTTATTAGAAAAATGTTATAGTAAAATAAATATATAAGAAGAATATGCAAAAAATTGTAAATTAAAACAAGAAAAAAAAACGTATAAAAGTGGATCAAAAGTAAAACTGTTAAAAATGTAAGCTGAATTGTTAAAGAAAATATTGTTAACAAAGAGAAAGAGAGAATGTAATTTTAGAAGATTTATTAAATTAAAATAAATGATTTATATATATCTGTTTATACATATTCTATACAACAAATAAAAAAACTATTGAGAGAGGAACTTAAATTTTATAAAAAAAAACATAATTTAAATAAATAATATTCTTTGTTTTTAAGAAATTACTTAGAGCCCAGCGCGCTGTTATAGAAATGAACATATTTTTTGTAACGAAATTAGTATAACCATATTTATAGAAACAAAAAGTGAAAAAATACAAATAATTAAAGAAAACAATTAATAATAAATTAATTTTATGAAGAAGACGTTTGAGTTCTTATTATTATATTTAAAAAAAATTTCATTCCTTGTATTTTAAAGGAAACGTAAGTATATATAAAAAGTCAAACGTGTGTACCCCTTTTTATTAAACCCCTTTTTAGCACTGAAAGATTCAATTTTGTCCATTAGTTTTTCACGTCTAAGATAAATTACTACATGAAACCTCTTCTACTTTAAATATATTTAACCTTATAGTGTATATGAACCTTACAGTGTGCAGTCAAATCAGTTGCAAATCGATACGAATTAACATCACATCGTATTCTCTAAAACGATCACAAAGTTCAATTAAGCATATAGCAATGTTATCTTGCACTAGCATTAGAGTAAATAAACAGGCGACAATGTAATTTTAACAATGACAATTTGTCTATATTAAGGGTATTCAAGCAACGACGGAAAACCCATATAAGCCTCAGAAACCAGATAATTTTATCTCCGCAGAAGTGAACTGTCAAAGTTTGTATGGGAAAAATATTCTACAAATCAGATAAAATTATTTCACGAATTTGATGTAGAAAGAGAATAAATAAGTCAGGTATTACACAGTCTTGGTTATTTTCTTTTTAACTTCTATTCGGGAAGGCGGGTGTTACTATACAAAGCCTTTTACTAATTTTCAGTACTGCGCGTTTATTTGACAGCTATTTTTCATTTTATCTTCTTTGCCTGGTGCAGATATTGAACAGAAAATAATTCTTAAGAGAAAAATGGAAGGCAAAGTTATTTATATATCCCGGAGGACAAAGATTTTTGAGAATGGTGTTAATTTGGTAATTCAAAATAAGCTTAGAAGTTTTTTCTTTGCTCGATTTAAATTCGTCAGCTATTTGGATTGTTCATTCATCAACAGCGAAAATTAAATGAAGCCAATCCGAAAAAGAAAGAAAGAGATATGTCAAGAACACGCAGGGAAAATCCTAGTCCGGTATTACACAGCGCGTGTTTACCCCTGCGTGAATGAAGTGCGAAAGAGAAAAAAAGAACGAAACGATGAAACAGATATAAATCTATCTGAACACGCGTGGGTAGGATTTTCCTTGTGTGTTTTTGAAGTTTCTCTTTCTACTTAATGGAGCAAGGAAAAAACTTCTAAGCTTATTTTAGATTACCAAATGAACCTCATTCTCTACAATCCTTGCCCTTGTCATCCGTTTTTTAAAAATTGTTTTTTGTTCAATATCTGCACTGGGCAAAGAAGATGAAATGAAAGATATAGCTGTCAAATAAACGCGCAGTACTGAAAATGAAAAAAAGGCTTCGTGTAATAACACGCGGGTTACCGAATAGTTCAAAAGAAAATAACCTAGGCTTGCGCGTTACAGTTACGCGGTGTGTAATACCTAACCTATCCGCGCGTGTTCAGATAGATTTATTTCAGTTTCATCTTTTTGTTTGCTTTCTCTTTTGCACTTCATTCACGCAGGGATAAAGTCGCGCTCTGTAATACCAGACTAAACCTCATAAATTTGTTTCAAAGAACATCTGAATATTTCCCACATTTACGCAAGTATTTTTAAGGGGGTGTTCATGCAAACGTCTGGCGGAAAATTATATATTTCTGCAAAGCGGAAAATTATCTCCTTATTAATTCATGTCATTAAACTGGACAAATAAAGGTAAAATTAAATCATTAATGATAAGCATTTACACGGGGCAAAATAATGACTGTTTGATTGCTAATGGCAATCTGCTACTAAGGAATAAGACAGTTTATTTTTCCCCGCGGTTTACCATGATTTTAAAAATGGTGTCACTGTGCATTTACATGATTCAATTTTAGCAATATTTAATGCCAGTCTCCCCTGCCGTTTTATTAATGACGAAACTAATGACAAATTTTCAAACCATTTACACGATTTTGTTACTAATGTCAATAAAACGGAAGAAAGGGCAATTTGTTACTCGTGTAAATCCGGCATTAGTGCTATTCTATGCAATTTCATTATAATAATAAAACAAATTTTTCTGCAAGCTCGAGAGGAATTGTACGAACAAACGATATAACGATAACATATCGCTGTAAATAGTCACTAGTTCTTCAATGATGACTTTCATGAATTTCTGTGTTTTATTGTGCCAAATGGGAGTTTTAAAAACTTGCATTTTATATATATCTTCAATTGTATCTCGACGATGTCAGAGAAATGCCAATTTATGACAGTTGTGACTGTTATATAACGCAGTTGTTCGCCATTAAACATCTGAAATATTCACCGCCGTTTACGTGGTTGGGGCGGATGGAATAAGAACCTAACTGTCATAATTTGGCATGTATGAAAAACCACTTCCTTGTGGAAATTGGCCTTATTCAAATACCGAACTATAGCTATCCGGATAGGTTGGTGTTGTTGTATTCCCATGTTAGAACACAACTGATGATAAAGCAATAGCAGCCAAAAAAAATCTTACATGGGAATACAACAACACCAAACTATCCGGATAGCTAATAGTTCTGTTATTGAATGAGGTCATTCACACCATATTTATGATAAATTCCAAAGAACCATTTCAAATCAATTTCAGATTGATTTTTTTGTTTGATGAAAGGAACTTGCAAAGAATATGTGCGTGTAAAGTCTATGAAATCTTGCTAAAAACCCAAGATCTGTTTTGACAGAATTTGTATCGATTGTTTAGTTGTTTGGAATTCGACATTAGACACACATTACGGGTATTCACGATCCGGTGCAACTGGTCTAATATCATTGTATAAGTGCAAAAGTGCAACTATTTTTTGCACCACAACAACAACTTACACTGACTAAGATTTTACAACACTTTTACACTTTTGCTATACACTAATCCTATTATTGCAACCGAAAAATACAATGGTTCAAAATTTGCCTGGTGTCGTTGACAGTATGTAAGCTGTTATTTTCTATCATAAATGTTTGTGGTCAAACTGATTTTGCATTTTTACACCAGAGTTGCAATGGAATAGAAAAGGTGCGTTCACGGTATACAAAAAAAAATTAATGTCGATTTCGTTTCAATAAATAGGATTCGCTACTAAAACCAATACTTTTTGCTTTGAAATGAACGATTACGGACCGAATCTCTTTTTGGGACTGTGTGTGTTGCTTGGCAGCTCTAAAAAAAAAACAAATCTTCAATTCGTTAATACATCATTATTTCGTTTTAGTTTCCCGATTCCGACGCGGGGGAGTTCCTAAACCCACTTGCACTTTTTTAATATTTGTTTCCAAAAAGTTTTTAACAATTTTTTTTTATTTTTTAATATATTAATTTACTTTTCTGTACACTGCCACAAAATAAAAATTAATTCACAACACAACAATTGAGAAACTTCAAAACAAATATTGTAATGTGTGTAAGAATCTGTGCACAAATCCGTTTTGAATCCGTCTCCAAAGAGATTCAATACGGATCTGTTTTTCCAGAAAAAAAATTGGTTTTAATTTGAATCGAATTTGATTTTCAGAAAAAAATTGACGGCTGATCGACGGCAGATCGATGTTTTTGTTGAAACCAATCGACATTATTTCGCAATTTTACACCTTTTTGTTGCATCGCATCGTGAATAAACATAGTGTAAATTCTGTTCCTCAGGTGTGTGCAATGACATTTAACACCATTTGCAAAAATAATGACGTATTCACAATAGGAAATTACTTTCGTGCTCCATCCAGTATATTATCTAGATTTCAAACAATATGACAAACTTCGACGAAAATCTTACGATCACACAACAAAAAAAAAAACAAAAGAAAGAGAATAAGAAACTATTGAAACGTTGAAGATTATGATAATCTCTGGTTTACGAAAGTAAATGTCAGAGTTCAAGAACTTTGATGTAAACTAAACAAAACAATTTTGTTTCCAATTGTGCCATCCATTATCAGATTTGCTGGGAAACTATAAATCTATGTTTCTTATGAAGCGTTTGCCCCTGAACATGCAAAAGGAGCAAGTTTATTTTTCTAAACTTTTATGATAGCACTTCATTGTATTTCAGATTATTATCAATTAGAAGAAATTATTTTTGTTAACCTTCAAAGAATGTATGTAATGGTTATTGTCAAATGATATTAGGGATGATTACAAACTTTTTCCGACTTGAAATGAAATTACTTCAATCATCTGTCCATGATTGAATTTCGGAACCGACACGGTTTGTGTGAACTACATATTTACAAACAAAAGTGTGTTTAAATATTCGAATCCTATATTTATTTATAGAAAATCTAATTTCAAAGAATCATTCTAATTACACGGAAACATATCTATTTCGGATTGACCCAATTCGAATTAATAAATACAAATCCCAAGGGATTTTCAACCTATACTACAGGTGGACAGACAAAACAGTTGAAAAGGACATATATATTTTGTATTTTTTTTCTGCATCAAAATGAATATCCTTTCGAAAATAAAAATAGCAAATTTATTATTTACTCATGAACTGTATGTGTGCGTTCTGGGAGTTTTGTTTAATCGAATTGGTCACGTCCTTCTCAAAGTTGAAGAAGGATTAATTTGTTTGTTTTTGATTGTGTTCTAATTAAAGATGCACACCAACGTTAAATTACCCATACTATGTCCTCGATATCCAGAATCGGGGCCGGGACATTATAATTTTAATGCTATGTATTACATATACATATATAAAATAAAATCTCACTGAACGAGCTATTGGCATAATTAGTTTTCTATAAAGTGAACAAAGAGCCTGCGGTTGAGTTGAAACTTTTTCAGCTTTGAAATGGAGCAGAGTTTATTAAAATGAATAAAAAGTTATGTTTTTTTTTTTTTTAAGAAAAAGTTTAATGAAAGATTTAAAAATAATGAATTTCGGAAGCAGTTTGTTTTTGATTTCTTTTAAAAGTTAAATTATATTGAGGTTTTTTGGTTTACCTATTTACTTTGATTCGAAATGGTGTTGGTATTTTGGTCATGGTTAGCTTTTGAAACATCTTTTTAAATTATTAGTTCTGTGCCATTAGGGCAAAATCCGAGATGTTAATTTTTTTTCTGGGATTATGTAAATCGGGGTTTTCATCAAAATGATAAACTCATTAGATTAGTCGGGACTATATTGCAAAGTTATAACTTCTTTCCATAAATCGGTAAAAAAAAATAAAGGATTTTGGATTCATCGGGTTCGGCCTCATTAAAACATATTTTGGAGTTGAATGGAAGCAATCTAATACAACTTATGCATAGAATACAAATAATTTATTTTTTGTGGAAGAGATATCAACCATAACCACTTTGTGAACGTCTCGTCTCCACAGTTTCGAGTGTTCCGGAAGCAAGGTTTCGGAGCTGCAAGAAAATGCAATAATTTTTTGAAATCATTTGATTAAAGAGATTTTTTTTGATTGTTTTATACATTCTTTGTAGAATTTTGAAAGTCTTTTACATTTTTTGCAATATTTAAGTCTTTTGATTTGATGAAAAATGAACCTACTCCGTTGTGGTTGCAATAAATCTCACCCATACATTTGATGTCAAAAAAGATTTTATGAAGGAGATGTACCTTCGTGCAATTTCTTCAACATTTTTCTGAAAAAAATAGTTCATAACTCCCGCGTCAACGTAAGGTATATAATCTTTTAAAGATCCGTCCAATTACTCGGATATATCAACGATATTACAATAATTGGAAGAGCGCATAGCCTGATGCCAATGACGAATTTATGGACATTGTGACAGAAGCGAAGAAGATGGGCTTAGCGGTAAATGAGTGTAAGACCAATTATATGCTGTCATCAAAAAAGGAAACACAACACCGAAGTCTTGGGCAGAACGTCACCATAAATTCACTCTAAAAATAAATCGTGTAATTTTACTATCATAAGTCGAGGAAACTTGATGCCTACCATAATTTCAGTATTTTTACGCACGTATTAATTCTACATATTTAATGTGTAAATGTTAAATCTTTTATGTGTAATTTCAAATAAAGATTTAAATTAAAAATGTGTATTTCTACACCCAAGATGTTTAAACTTAATGTATATATATACATAATTTATGTTTAAAATTCAACAAAAATTAAGCAAATGTTCCTATATATAAACATAAAATGTGTAAATATAAACTTTATATTTGTAAATTCATAGCGAAATTCGACAAACAATGTTTAAACTCCAAACAAAATTAAGTATTAAAATGCTTAAGATTACATCATTATTTATGTGATTTCGCTTTAAAGAGCTTATTTTTTTAAATATCAGCATAAGCTGGTGGCAACGGCACATTGGCTAAAGTGCTTGATTGCTAACTAAGACGTGTGGGTTCGATCCCCACGCTAGGCGCATTCTTTTATATACCTCCAATTTTAATTGGATGCCGCCCATGGGTTAACATGAGACAGTCACTACCTGGTTCTCAAATCCACTGTGCCAAACTAGTGCTGTGCAATTCAGGTTGCACTTAAAAGACCTTAGGTCTTACAGGCATATAGCTAAATTTAAAAAAAAATGTTTAATGTTCAAATTTACAGCGATATTCGGCAAGCAATGTGTAAACTTCGAACAAAATTAGGTATGAAAACGTTTCGACTTAGAACTTTTCGCTTTTAAAAATCTTAAACTTTTTGCAGAAATTCATTATTGAATATAAAAATTAAACAAAATTTTACGCTTTTTTGCCTAGAGCGTTCCTTAAAAATGTGTCCAAACTTGTTGACCAGATCTGCCAAAATTACAACGTTGCGAGAAACACGCGTCGATGGCAAATTACGATATTTTTTGACCTGTTGACTATCACTGAAATAAATACTATTATTTATGCTTACACAGTAAACACTGCAGACAAAAAAGCAAAATAATAAAACAATATTTTTTTGCTAAAAATAAAATAAAATTTTTTTATTAGCAAAATTAGATTTGAGTAAAAACACATAACAAATCGAGTCATTTTATTTATTTTTTTGCTTAAGAGAAAAAGAAAACTAAGTTCAAATTATTATTAAATACGAAATATTAAAAGACATAATTTATAAATACAGAACCAGGACGTTCTGTGTTCGCCAACGGTCTGATTACGAATGAAATGAATAATGAACGTGCAAACGTATCGTCATCGTCACAAACAATTGCAAATTTATAAAATTAACTTACATCAAATGGTTGTAAATATAAGCATTGATTGTTTTATTACAAACACTTTATCTGTAGTTTTCATAAAGTGTTTGAATTTAAACAATATTTGTTTAATTATAAACATTGTGGGCGTTATGTTTAAGCATTATTAGTTTAATACTGAACAATGGTGATTGAAAGGTACACAGAGGGTGAAAGTTTGCAACAAATGTTTGTAATATCCAACATAATGTGTTCATATTTTTGTGTACCTAATATCATGTGTATAAATACGCAACTTGCCTACTTTTACATTAAAAATTACATACAATTACGTGGTAAATTTATACGCAGTTTATAGTGTGTAGCTATAATTTTTAGGTAGGAAAGAACGTTGCCACCTTTAATTTTTCTTATAAAGAATCATCTTTCAAAAGGACGCACCCAAATTTTTAGACAGATCTGTCAATCAGTTTTAGTTTTATTGTGGCGGCCATTTTATATACGAGCATTTTCGTTAAGATGAAAAAAAGTGACTTTCGAGTGTTCATTAAACATTCATTCTAACCAAACAAAAGCTTGACATATATTATGGAGACTATTCAGCATCGATTGAATGCATTCATCACTGGCTTACTCAATCTTAGTTCGATCGTTCAAGCACAAGTGACGCCGAAGGTTGAGGTCACCACACCAGAAATGTTCAACAAAATCCAGCCACATGTTTATCACTTGGATGGAATGATTTCGATTTTACATAAATATTTGAAAACTTTTAGCAAGATTGGTGCAGTGTTTGCTCACAATTGACAAAAAACGCATTCGTTTTACAACTTCAAATGTGTAAGGTGTGTTTGGCGATGTTCCAACAAAAACTCGTTTGAGTTTTTACACCGTTTCGTAATAGTTACTCTATCCTTCCAAATTTTTAAATTTTAAAATTATTCTTTTTTTTTGTTTCTTCTGTTCACGTTGCATGGAATTAAAAAAATAACAGTGGGGTAGATAGGTAATAAATAAACAACCAGGACGCAGATATTCGAACTGGTTTGATTTTGATAAATCGTCTTTACATCCTACATAATGTATTAAAACTTATAATTCCCAAATAAATGAAATTTGAAGAAAATAAAATTGATCTAAATGTTGTCGATATCCTTTGATTGTTGTTGTTTTTTTTTTCAAAGAAAAAATCAAATCATTATTCAGCGAGACGAAAGAGAAATAACTGTTTATACTTGAAGCAAAATCTCTAATTGTTGACTCAGCGTCAGGAAAACAAATTTCCAAAAGTCATCACTAAGGCTTATAACTAGGTCTGTTTCCTGGGAAGCCCTTAGGTATATATTTTATCTCAAATAAAAAGCCAAAACTGAATCACTGGGCTCTCAGTGCACATTTAACTGAAACTCATTTGACATCTACTACTTCATTACTTACAACCAATTACCCCAAAGCGTCAATCATGCTGAATCGTTTGTTTATTTTTTTTTTTTATGAAAAAAGGCCACTTCCAGCTTCATTAATAATATTCACAGGAGTTCATTAGTTTAAGTTGTCAATATGTGTACTGTGTATCTGTGTATACGAGCAGTAGCGGATACAGGGGGGCTATAATGACTTAATTCTCCCCTTACAACAAAACAAGAGGAGAATAGGTCTACATTCGTTTTCAAAAATAAAAAAAAATAAAAAATACCTTTCGAAATGATAATATGCAAATGCAAGTAATATAAAAGGTAAATTTTACATTTTTTTGTTTAAGGAAATGAATTTGACGGAGAAAGCGTGGTTTCCCTATATAATTTGCATGTAGAAAGTGTTTGTAATTACAAAGTCGTTTTATTTAAAAATTATGCCAGATCTAATATTTTACATGCAGTCAATCAAATTCATATTCGTACAGCAGGTTTGAAACTATGTTAACACTCCTCTTAACCAAAACTGTGGTATTTTTCAGTTATATTCGAATCACATATTATTTTTAAATACATATTAACTGGATGTTATCAAATTATTCAAAATCAGATACACAATGTCTTACCAATATTATCGTGCATCCGAAAAAAATGTTATACAATATCAGATCAAATTCATATTCGTACAGTGTTTTTATATCCGCGATATAAAGGACAAGGAACCTTTAAACAAAATGACAAATACGTTTTTGGGATTTAAACTTATTCTTATTTCTGTAGTGTGTTTAAATTTAAAAAAGGACAAAAATAATAAAATGGGAAGAAGCAATGCGATGCTTCAGCGACAGTTCACCTGCGAAAAATTATTGTTAAGTACCATAACGATGGCAAATCTGTAAAACAAATATCTGACCTGGTTGGCAGACCACGGTCAACTATCCAATCAGTTGTGAAAAGACTTAAGAATTAAAATCGTATTGAAATTAAGCTGAGAAACGCCGCACGCGGAATTTTCAACAACCATGATAAGCTTGTCATCATTCGGGAAATCAAGAAAAATCCCCGAACTAGTGCATCAAAGCTTGCAGAAAAGTTGCGCCAGGAACTGAACAAGCAGTTTTGCACAGAAACGCTGAGAAACTGCATACGGGAGCATGGTTTTAACGGAAGAGTTTCGCGGAAAAAACCCTTCATAAGTGCTTTTAGCAGAGTTAAACGTCTAAACTTTGTCAAAGAGCATCAAGCCAAGGATTTTGAATTTTGGAAAAAAGTTATAAACGGTGATTTTTTAAGAGCTTGGTTTTTGAAAATTCAGAAAAACACAGAAACTTGTAAAAAGTGAATGAAATTTTTATTTGGATCGATAAATCAATTTCTGCCATTTACTTTTTAAAAATAATTTCACTTAAATGTTGCCCGCGGCTACGCTTCAGGTGGTCCATTCTGTAGGTCCAATTTTGGCAAACTTTTTCACACATTTCGGCCGGAATCTCACCAATGACGCGTTCAATGTTGGCTTCCAAGGCAGCAATCGTGTTTGGCTTGTCCCCATAGACAATAAACTTTACATATCCCCACACAAAATAGTCTAACGGGGTCAAATCACATGATATTGGTGGCCAATTGACTGCGCCAAAACGTGAGATCAACTGCTCACCAAATTCGCCTCTCAATTGGTGCATGGTTTCGCGTGCAGTGTGGCATGTGGCACCGTCCTGTTGGAACCACATGTCGACCGAGTTCAATTCTCGCATTTTCGGCAAAAACAAATCTGTTATCATCGAACGGTACCTTTCTCCATTGACCGTAACCCTGCGGCCTTCATCGTCCTTGAAGAAGTACGGCCCAATGATGCCGCCTGCCCATAAACCGCACCAAACAGTGCATTTTTCGGGATGCATTGGTAGCTGCTGAATTGCCTCTGGCTGCTCTTCACTCCAAATACGGCAACTCTGCTTATTCACGTATCCATTTAGCCAAAAATGAGCGGAAAAAAAACGGACGTAGCTTGCGAAACACATTTTTCACAGAGCACGAATTTTGATAATAAATTTCAATAATTTGCAAACGTTGTTCAGGTGTAAGTCTATTCACGATGAAATGGCAAACAATACTGAATCGAAATGTCAAATGTTCGTGGAATTTGTCATGTGTGATCTGTCAAAAATATAAACGTCAAAAACCAAGTAGCAAAAAAATCACCCGTTATTTTGTAATAATTTTTATAATTCCCTCTGTCGATGCTAAATGTAATTTATCTCTTTCTTGCTCTCTATACGCCATCTAGTAGCGTTTTTATATAAAAGACTTTGTAATCTGACAATGCCAGAAAAAGAATGAAAAGTGCGGAAATGAAAAAAAAGAGGCCATCTTGGTTTTGGCGATTGTAAAAGACAGAACACGTTTTTTAAAGAAACAAAATATAAATGAAGATATAATATTTTAAAAAGTTAGAAACCTTTGTTTATAATTTGTAGATGAATCAAAATTTAATATCTGTGGTTCAGATGGACGCCAAATGATCACAGTGAAGCATGGAGGCGGATCGGTTATGGTTTGTGGTTGTTTTTCAGCATCTGGTGTAGGGAAGCTACATATTATTGATGGGATAATGGACCACAAAAAATATATTGATATTTTAAAACAAAATTTGAAAGACAGCGCACAAAATTGAGTCTACAAAACCATTTCACGTTTTACCAGGACAATGACCCTAAGCATAAAGCTTATAATACTCGGATGTGGCTGCTTTACAACTGCCCTTAAGTGATGGAAACTCCACCCCAGTCACCAAATATTAACCCGATCGAAAATTTATGGGAACATTTAGACCAGCAGCTTCGAAAACTGAATATTAGAAACGCAAGAGATTATAATAAAAAATAATGGAAGAATATGGGATAAGATTCCAGTTGAGATAACAACAAAACTTGTCCAATCCTTACCAAATAGGCTTAAGCATGTCATACAAAATAAGGGATATGCAACAAAATATTAAAATTGTGTAATTTTTCGTTTTTTTGCCAAGAAATAGTCTGATGTACGAATATGAATTTGTTGTCTGTTAACTGTTATTTTTAATTTTTGTTAATAAAAATTCTAGTTTTGATGAAGAATGGTATTTTTCTTGTATGTTGACATTAAAAGTTTACCAGACCTTTGATTTTATTACACGATAAAGATGGGAATCTTTTTGCTTTTGGAATAAATCAAACAAAAATTGCATGTTATCTCCTGTACGAATATGAGTTTGATTGACTGGAACTTAGAACTCAATCGAAACTATAAGTGTAGTTCTTTTTTAATAGTTTTGACTATAATTTGCCTGTAAGACCTAATGTCTTTTAAATGCAACCTGAATTGTACGGCACTAGTTAGGAGGAATAGAAAGATAGGAAAGAATTTTTATTGGCAAGTGTAATTCGAGGAATATTCTAATATTTGGCTGCAGCTTTTATGGACATCTTTTGTGTCCTCGCAGCTGGAAGAGCTTTCTCGAGGTCTTTTTCGGTATATTTCTCAGTACATTTAGATATTTTTCCAGCTAAACATTAAATTAAAAGAAGAATAGGGAAGAACTTAAAAGAAATAGTTCTGGGAACCGTTCAAATTTGTACCAATGAAACGTTCTGTGAGAAGAGGGTGTCAATAGGTAGGCTGAAATTTTGCAGTGTCAATAATTGTATCACTTACGCTACTCATTTTTAAGTAGACCCAATGTAAAACCGAAATGTTTAAAATTTAAAGTCGAAGCGATGTAGAAACAAAGTGAAACGTATTCATTTTCACGTTGATGTTGCATTTTCAAACTACGATCGACGTAAATTTAAAGGGATTCGTAGTTGATCTTAAGTGAATTAAGTTTTGTTTTAGTAAAATCATAAGAAAATTAATCATAGTTTAATCGAAATTTGTTTATTTTTTATACATTCGATTATTTGGAGCAAGTCTTAAGCCAAAACACCATTTTCTGGTGCATTATCCCGAATTCCTATACAGTTAAGAAATGTGGACCGTTTACATTTTCTTTTCCGTTATGCTTTTTGAAGCAAAACAGAAACGTACCCCAAAATTTTTATAAAACAAAAAATTAAAATATAATTTTTCTATTTCAAAATGATCGTTTTTTTATTAAAAAAATTGGAAGAATTTTATTAAATTTAGATTGACGTAAATCATGGGTATGTCAAAGTTGTTATTTTAGAAACGTAAAGTAGTAAATTCTACAACGTTTCATTGATGAAACGTTGTGAAATTAAAATTGAAAGATATTAATTTCAAAGTAGGTTCGTAGTATTTATAAGCTCGAATACATTTAATTTAACGATGCACGATTATAGGATCGAAGTTGTCCCATTTTGTTTTAAAGTTGATTGATATTTTACTATGATTCCACCTTAAATCAAAGGAAAATATTTGAATCGAGCATGACTACTATTAGTTTTCATATAGGAAACCACTTTGAATCAATCATGTTCCACTTTGATTCTTAAATTTTCATCTTTAACTACGAATCATTCTTAAATATTCTTAAATCAAAGTGGTTTTCTTTGATTTTACGTTGTTTTTCTCTGCAACATCAACTGATTTCTTCAGAATTTACAAATTATCTTATGCGTATTGTAGTTTGAAATTAACTCCGGTTTTTTTGAAATTCTCTGTATAGTAAAGTAAGAAAATCTCAAAGACAAACTATGCGTTGTAGGCTGGTTCTTAGTTTTATAAATATGGTACCCCTACACACCTGTTACAAGCAATAAAAGTCTTATGCAAAGTTAAATTAAGAAAATATCAAACAAATTTAGTTTTTCCTTTTTCCTCATTTACAATTTTATATTCGAACATTCATTTTGTATCAATAGAATGAAAATTATAAGTGCTGGGCTTGTTCGTGAACTGTGGTCATAATCCACTTTTACACAGGGCAATATTTTAATTGAATTAAGCCTCTCCTGTGCTTTTCAGTAGCTTAAATTGATAACTGCTCTTACATTTACTTTTCTTGGTATTTTTTGCACATGTCTATAAAAAGACGGAGGGGACATGGTATAAGCACCTTTGCGAAAGGAAACAAAAAAATGAAACAGTGAACAAAAAGCAAACTTTGACCTTTTATAGTTTGGGAACGCACTGCTTTTATTTTCTTCAAACATAAATGCAAATAAAGGAAATGGTAAATAGAATATACACTGCCCAACACATGCTTATGGAGCTGAATTTTTACACCACAAATAAATTGAATAAGTAAATAATATTTCATTTACAAGTTGACATCTCCAAACAACTAACATTATATTGTTATTACCGGGAGTTTAAATCTATAAATTGATTTTAAAATGAAAAAAAATTTTACCCATCCAAACTTGTGCAGATATAAATAAAAAAAAAAGATTTTTCTTACTAAATTCCGTTTTTTTTTTTTTTTTTTTTTTTTAACTTTGCACGCGCCAAGGGATTATAAATACCCTTTATATGTTTTTCTTAACACAGCGCGTTCATCCGGTGGAAGAAGAGAAAGAAGGATAAGAAAGATGTGTGTTATCTGAGACTAGAGCTGGTTGTTGTCTCAGATTTATCTCCAGGGATGGCGGCTGAACTAATGCGGAGAGAATTACCGTGTCTTATTCATTTATGTCCATTATAATTCGCATTATTTTATTTATTTCGTTGTCATATGTTATGGGTATGCTAGTTTACTCAATCACATGTTGTTAGTGTTATGCCTAAACAGCATGTAATGAGCAAAGCAGCAACTTATTTTATGACAATTTTGAGAATTGGTTTTTAATGGAATATTAGAAGACATAGACAACGGCAGGAATCGAACCTGCAACCACGAGGTTGACAGGCGAGCACACAACTATCGCGCCACGGCAACCCCAAAATTATTAGAATAACCAATAAAAATTGAACACAAAAAGAAAATTGGTCTAACGTAGTCAAAAATGAAAGAAAGCGGAGTTCTCTCAACAGAGATTGTTTTTTTTTTCAGAATGGAAATCGAAACTTGCTAAAATTGATCAATTGACGTTTGGGGTATCGGATGTATAAAAAATTGCAGACATACATATGTGGAATTTCAGAAGTTTTCCAGAAAATAATTGAAGAGAGTGCAAAAAATTTAACTCTAATAAAAGTGAGAAACTTTTTAGAGGAGCTTTTATATTTTAAAATAAATTCGAGACCGTAGAGCTACTAGCGATTTTGTATGTAAAATGCTACTATGTATAGATTTGCTATATGGATATATTTTCCAATAAAACACGAATTATTTTTGTTTGTGTTACTAAACACATAAAAAGTGGTAAAAACAAATTGATCTCTCGGATGATATTCATATTAAAGCCGAAGTTGTATTTTAAAATTAACCGTTGAGTTTATTCTCTCGTTTAACCGTAAATTTATTTAAAGAAATTTTACATGTTGTATGCAAAATCAAAGTTAAAAGAACTATGTAACCCAGGGGCTCACCTATTGCCATTGCCTTGAATATTGCCAATAGAGGCGCTTTGGCAATGGCAATGGCAATATTGCCCGATCGATGAAACTCAATAATTGCTTTTCATCTCCGAGACAACATATTGAGCAATTCCAAAATGGCTTCCCTTCGATTCGACTGTCTTCTCGTTATTTTAAAAGGGTGCCGTGCGTGAAACAATTTGCTGACTGAACAAAAACGAAAAAAAAATTAATGTGCCTAAAAAATACGAAAAACAATATAAATTTAATATTAGTAAACTTAAATTAACAAAAATAGAAACAATAATGTTTATAAGAATTCAAATTGCCAGCAATGAAATGCCAACCCAATATTTGTATTGCAATTGATATTGACTGAAATATTGTAAGTGGAGTGAAAGACTCTTAATAGATACCAATTCATATTTTTAAGCAATAACTATAAATTTCTACATCATTACGCTTAAAATCTAATGATCTTTTACCCTCTGAGACAAAATAAACACCCTATAAGTAAGTAAGTATATGACGTACTAAACCATATTATCTTAACCAAGAAATATCCATTCCATCAAGCGAATGAATTTAAATAAAGCCAATGGCCAAATCGACCAAAAGGACTCTTCATCAAACTCAAATAAACTACAAAGACAATATACGCAAACATACATAAATATTGGATGTTCTACTCGTGAGTGTCTTAGCTATGTTCGAGATGGGATTAAACATCCAAGAAAAAGTTAAGGTTTGAGTTAACCAAATTTGTTATTTCATTATAACAAACCGCCACAAGTGTCAATTTGTTTTTCAGGTCGTTTGAGTCTTTGTTCTGTCTTTTCGTACATCTCGTTCTCATCTCAGCACAAAGCACAAGAGAAAATAAGATAGCCTAGCCAAAGATATAGGTGTGAATGACATTTTTGGTTTAAATTTTCCATATCAAATAACCAAGGGACCAGAGACCACTTTTGGAAATCAGAGTGTTGGATAGACTTTTGTTACAGCTCCACTCTAAGTAATGAATGAGTTTTTTTGTTGTTGTTGTGATTGATAAAATTTATACCATGCACAACAGCACACACAACAGTTTTCAATTAAGTTGTAATGAAATTATTGAGAGTTAAGGTATATATCTTAAGTGCGATGTATTAATCTTTATTTGACAATGACAACAGAGGCGTTTGACAATTTATAGATTGGTTACGAGGTTAATAGCCTGCGAATTGGAATAAATTATGGTAAAGGAGGCAGACATCTCTCAAGCCTTGTATTTAGGCTGCCCGCTAGATAGGACAATGAAAAATATCAAAGATATGAATATTTAAGATAGATTGAATAGACAAAATTTGAATTTGTGAAGAGTGATGACTTTTGTGATGGTTGAGTCCTGAACTTTGATGAGCCAGATTTCTTGTACGCATACATACTAACCTACGTGATTTGAAGAGGTACATTTACTTAGGATAGATACATTTTGTAAGACAAAAGTCTGGAGACGATTTCAATCAGTACTATAGACTATACTGATAGACTATACGCCAAGAAAGCTGGACTTGAAAATTCAATGTACATTTCGATAAATCAAATATTGTCATTTCATAAATTTATAATCGAAGGAGAGTGATGAGGATATTTAAATAAATTGTTGAGCCTGAATGAATTATGTGTTATTTATTAGATAAGATACGAGGTTATTCAAATAATATATGCAGTATTATTCATATTAAATAAACCATCATTCAAAATTTTAATATATTTCAATAAATTAATTATATAGAGACAGAAAAGAAACTCAAAATAAGACGTATTTCTTCATTTCAAGGTGTGGTATCGATTTACACCCAGAATGTGCCTAATTCGATACTTAACATGAAACTTCTTCTTTGTACCTTCTGTACTATTCGCATAGTTTTCCCAACAGTTAAAGCCACTTTTAGTATTTCTACAAAATCGCCCAGCTACTTTGGTATGCTGAAGATATTAACATCATCGAAGGCTCCAAAGTGCTTCTATAGAAACCCTTACTGCGATTTAAGAACAGTCGAAATTTATTGGTCTGGAAATGCCTATAAACGAGACCAAATACCTGGTATCAAAAAATAAACAAGGATCACATAGGACGAAACGTCACCATAGCTACAGATTTGTCAATTAGTCAATGAAAAATGAAAACAAAAACATTTTAATTTTGAACATAGCGTAAGTGACACAACTATTGACACTAATTTCAGCCTACCTATTGATACCCTCTTCTTACAGAACGTTTCATTGGTACAAATCGGAACGGTTCCCAGAACTATTTCTTTTACGTTCTTCCCTGTTTCTTATTCAAAAACTCTTTATTTTTATATAGTTAGGAGCTAGTCAGTTTTGTTGTGAATTCCGAAACCTAAACATGACTATTACGCGACTGTCTATTTTGTAGAAAAAAGTCTGTATTTCGTTAAGGAATCCGAACATGTTAGTAGATAATTTTTTTTATATTTAATACAATCTTGATCATATTAGTTTATTATAATGAAATATAATGACCTGGAGGAGGATTTACCTTATTTTTTTATTGTTTTTCTGTCGATATATATTTAATAAAATGGGGTGTCAACTATTGTGTTAAGATTTTAACAATTCCTATAATTGACACCCCTGTGTCAATAACTGTCTGCTATAGGAGTACAAACGTTGACACTGTGACTATAGTTGCACTTATATATAGTGTCAATAATTATATTATTCTTTTAAGTTAATGTTCAGCTGGAAAAATGCCTAAATGTACTGAGAAATATATCGAAAAGGACCTCGAGAAAGCTCTTCCAGCTGTGAGGACACAAAAGATGTCCAAAAAA
Source organism: Philhelius pedissequus (assembly GCA_910595825.1). Taxonomy (NCBI): domain Eukaryota; kingdom Metazoa; phylum Arthropoda; class Insecta; order Diptera; family Syrphidae; genus Philhelius; species Philhelius pedissequus. Next base: position 5,084,007 of record OU343160.1, on the reverse strand, counting down.
GCTGCAGCCAAATATTAGAATATTCCTCGAATTACACTTGCCAATAAAAATTCTTTCCTATCTTTCTATTCCTGCTAACTAGTGCCGTGCAATTCAGGTTGCATTTAAAAGACCTTAGGTCTTACAGGCATATTATAGTCAAAACTATTAAAAAAGAACTACACTTATAATTTCGATTGAGTTCTAAGTTCGTTAAAGCAAGGCCTAGTACATAATCTGTTGTGTCCGCTATAGAAGAAGAGTGTTTGAAACAATGGATAACGACATCCCAGTGAAAAGTTTTCCCGAAGAGAAAAAATGATGTGCTTCATGCCGTCAAGGATTTCTTGGGGAAGACATTCTTTTGGGCCACAAAACATGTCACGGAATATATGTTTTTTTTTTGAGCCGACACCCTTCAATAAGTTTAGAACACCAGATCAGGCTGCATCGGTCAGTGCAACCGTTGGATTACCAGACATAAAATAATCGTGGTTTATTTTAATAGAAAAATATCTTGAGCAGAATATATTGGCCCTTTTAGCGATGCTATCAGAGTTTTTAATAAGGATGAAATCAATTTTTTATTGTGGCCAAAAATCCAAAAGCCTGTTAGCAGCATACACAATTGAATATAAGTAATATTTTTATTTTTTTTAAGTTTTATATTTTTTGCTTTTAAAAATTTAATAATAAATCAACATACAAGTTTAAAAAAATGATTTAAGCCAACCTCAACCAAACGATCGCTATTTTCATTCTTTACTGTCTATTCAAAGATATGTCAATAATTGTACGAATATACCACATATTCAATTGTCAATTGTTGTACATAAGTGTCCATTACTATACAATTATGTGGTGTCAATAGGTGTACATGAGTGTCAATTACTATATATTTTAGAAGGGTCTTAGAATTATCAAAATTTAACAATATCACGAAACTCTTACTCGCTTTTAATACAAATAGCATGAAAATCAATTGAATAATGTATTTGGAAATGTACTCAGAGTTTCATATATTCATATCGAATATACTTGCCAGCTGTGTGAACTGAAAAAATCCTTACGAGTGTCAATAACTGTATCGCTTACGCTAGTCTCCCAATTTGTTGATGCTCTCCAAAAAAATATGATTGGTCAAGCCTTTCAATATAAGCGTTTGTTTCAGCGATGACCTCTTCTTTCTGTCAAAATCTCTTATCTCCTAGACATTTCTTCAAACTTGGTGGCAGGAAATAGTCGCAGGGTCTAAGTTTAAGGAATATGCTGGATGACATAGGAATTCGCCAAATGAGGCCGTTTATGCTTGAAATCGATCCGGGAGCTCTGCGTAATATCTCCCTGTGAACATTTTATCTTTTTCAAGGTAATCGATTTGAATAACACCGGGAGCCTGCGCATCCTAACAAAATGGCAATAATTGATCTTGTTTGCTAAAAACAACTCGCCTTGTCCTTCTTCGACTTCGATTCACCAAGAGAAAGTCCATCTGGTTTGTTGTGATGAATCCAGGTTTCATCCACCGCAAAACTCAGTCGATTTTTTTTTATCATCGCCTAACACTTTTGAAGTTGTCAAACGAATGCGTTTTTTGTCGATTGTGAGTAAACGCGGCAACCATCTTGCAGAAAACTTTTTCATGTACAAATATTTATGTAAAATTACTGTGCCATGTGATAAGCATTTGAACTCTTCAAGCTCGACGACTTTTACTATCTGAACTTCCATTATCAAACCATGGATTTCGTCGATCAATTCTGGTTGTGGCGACCTCAATTAGACGAAAAGAACGTTCGGCGTCTCTTGTGCTTGAACGACCGCATCGGCATTGAGTAAAACAGTGCTGAATGGTTTAAATCGATGGTGTAGAGTCCCCATAATGCTAAAAGATTGTGCGACAATGCATACATTGTTTTAAATATAAACCAAAGTTGCTCACTCAGATAATGGGCAATTTACCAGCGGATCGATTGTGAGTGCAACCGTTTTTAATATGCGGTGTAGATTTCTGTGGCCCGGTATATACCACTTTTAAGATTCGTGGCCGGCCACCGAACAAAACTTATATTGTTGTCTTGGTTTGTTTCACCTCAAAGGCTCTACATTTTGAACTAGCTTCTAATTTGTCTTCTGAATGTTTTCTTCTCGCCCTTAAAAGGTTTATCTGTCGCCGAGGAGTTCCCAAGGCGATTCATTGCGACAACGGGACGAACTTCGTGGGAGCTCAGAGAATTCTGAAAGATGCTCAAGAGGAGTTCGAGAGAGGAAAGGAAGAAGTTAATCGGTACGCGGCAGAGGAAGGGTTCAGCTTCGGATTCATACCACCGAGAGCCCCTCATTTCGGAGGGGCTGTTACAGTGTATCGTGGGCAACGCACTTCTGACAACTGAAGAGCTGCTGACCATTCTCATCGAGGTCGAGGCAATCCTCAATTCAAGGCCAATGCCCCTCTAAGCGCCGACCCCAACGACGGCGAAGCACTCACCCCAGCGCATCTATTAATCGGCAGCAGCTTACGATTGATTCCCCCAGAACAAGTGCCGGAACAGCAAATGGCCTGCTTGAAAAGATGGCAGGTTCTATGCTGCCTCAAGCAGCAATTTTGGCAGAAGTGGTCCAAGAAGTATCTGCTTGGCCTTTAAGCTCGGTCCAAGTGGGTACACGAGCAACCCAATCTCGTCGTGGGCAAACTCGTCGTTATTCACGAGGTCAACGCTTCTCCACAACAATGAAAATAGGACGAGTCGTGGTGGTCGTCGAAGGGCATTACGGAAAGTTCAGGGTCGCCAACGTGAAAACGCGGAGCGGAATCCTGAGACGCCCAATCGTCAAGCTGGCCGTGCTTCCTTATGAATTATTTGAAGTTTTACAGCCATTCAACATGGCCGGTGTTTTGACGAGGCACATACAACTTTAAAACTTAAAAAAAAAAAATAAATAACGTAAATGTACTTAAACAAAATTTAATTTAACTTATTGTGAGTATTTAATTTTATAATATTTGAATTTCGCGCCCATCCGGCCATCTTTATTTTGTAAATAAAATTTTAATAAAGAAGAAGAAAACAAAGAAGAACAGAAGAATAAAAATTCATTCCGAACCGTAACTTAAATTAATTCGCACGTCTTTTAATTTTAAAAATCATTTTCGCTCTCTTTTTTATTAAAAAGCAAAAAAAGTTAAAATTTTTTAAGCTTAAAAATAAAGCTAATTTGTAAAAACTATTGTTTTTGTCAAGCTTTTGTTTGGTTTGCGTGATAGTATTTTTCTTGCAAAATAAAATCGAAAATTCACTTTTCTAAATTTCAACGCCTATAAAAAATGGCTGCCAAAACAAAACTATTATTATAGATCTGTCTGATAATAATTTGAGTCAGTTCTTTTGGAAGATGATTTTTGTTAAAAATAAAATGGACGACTGGATCGCACAAACTTGCTCTTTTGTTCGATCATAGCGTATTCAAAATATTTCTATTAAAAATCTAAATATATTTTTAAAGTCGTTTTTACTTAATTATACAAAATTTTACTTTTTACTTAACTATACAAAATTTCTTTAATTTTTTTTCTAAAAAAAATTGGTATGACAATCTTAAATATTTAATATTATAAATTTAAAAATAAAAGATTAAATCGGCTTAATCAAAGAAAAAAATAATATATATAACTGTAATTTATATAACTGTAATTTAAAAAAAAAATTAAATAGTAGTTTTCAAAATATAACTTTTTTAAATTTTTTTCTTAAAAATGCTTTTAAAAATATAAAAAAAAATATTAATTAAATATGTTTGTACGCAGTATAAATTGGGCAACCAAAATCTATATATGTGTGCAATCTAGAAAGAATCGGTTAAGCCGTTTATGAGATAGTCGAAAGCAAAAAAAAACGGTCATATGGAAAGTACAGTTTTTAGAGACTTAGGCCCGAATAGCTGCACTAATTTTTTTTCAAATCAAAATAGTAAGAGCCGTTTCCGAGAAAAATAGATTTTAACTTAAGGATTATATGGCAGGTACCTTTATTTTTTAAGCTAAACAAAATTTCATTCACCTCTGTACAATACCTAAAATTTAATAAGAATTAATTAAGAATTTTTAGACCATATTTTCTCGTCTTCGCTATCATCGTAATGTCATATTTGATTGTTATCTCAAAACTTTTTTTTGACGAATGCATAACTTGCCTTATAGTACCTACCTATAATCGCAAGTAAAAATGATAAAATTTAAGTGACGATACAATTTTCAGGGACTTATTTACTCATCCCTAGCAGTAGTTTCGAAATATTTAAGAGGCTTACTCACCTTATAACCTTCCAATAGCAGTTTTACGGTGACCACGCTAATTAATCCGAAAAATAAAAAATTAAGTAGTTATTTTAATGGATAGTTTTAAGAAATCATTATCATCTTCATCATAGTTTTCGAATACGTTTTACCTTAAAAAAATTATTATTCATAAGTTATTTAAGTTTATTTCAATAAATATGTGCAAAGAAGCTTACATTGTAAATTTTTTCATGTTGGATTTATAAAATAACAATGATCTGACAACTGACAGTGACAAAAGCCAAAAGCTCGAATTTCGGGAAGATAGACCACTCGAATTCAATTAACAATCTTCTGACTCGCAATTTTGCAACTGGCCCTAAGTGAAACATCAAATTCGGGGCAAACATTATATAATAGACTCTTTTCCAGTTATTGTGCATTTGCTTTCAAAGCCCCATCGATGGCCGGATATACATACATATGTACATATTTATGTATGTATTTCATTTTTTGATAATGTTTTAATTTTTGTGGGTACTATATATTTTTATATTATTATTTTTCATTTGTTCTTAAAAATTTTTTTGACAATTTAAGAGTAGCTGTTCTGAAAATTTATTTTTATTTTATTTTTGCATAGTTTAATCTCTCACTTATTTGCAAAAAAATTCTTTATAATGTTGCAGCAAATTTACGGTAACATGAACTTGCAACAGGAAGACATGAAATATTTATGTACATAAGAACTGAATTTCCGGTTCAAGAGTACCTATATACAAAGTTCTTTATATAAGAGTAGATATGGTGAAAGCATTCTGAAGAAATAACAAGTGTGATTGCATCTTTGGAAAATAATAGGAGTGTCATTCTGGGAATTAGGAGAAAAGAATATTGGAATTTATTTTCCAAGGTCTCTTGAGAGGTTTTGCTATACTTGAGGGCTGCAGAAGCCTCTCAAACACGAAATGTGATAAGAGATTATGCTGAATTGATTCTTCTTTTATTATGTTACTATGTATTATAATGCAAATTTAAGAACAGTGCGAAATCGGTTTTAAGGATTTCTTTAATTTACTTAAAAAAAAAAATAATTAGAATAACTATCGAAAACTATGCAAGCACAAGCTGTATGACATGGAGTAAATTATGGAGTTCTGTATTGACTAAAAAACTATAACTAATACATATGTATGTATTTAGTATTTCATTCTTTGTAGTTTATTGCTTTCACTCATTATAGATCAAATCGTGTATAATTTGGTCAAAATGGGTGCAACAGCTTACCAAAAACTTTATTTGGAGAACAGCGAATTATATAATTATAATGATAAATGATTTTTAATGAAACAATAAAAGAAGCTCTGAATGAGATTAAAACGATTTTTGTTTTAATTTGAAATGTCAGTTAGTGACAGATTGGGTATGTTTGGTATTTAATTTCTAGTACGATGTATGTGTAACAACTTTCAAAACTTCAAGAGTGAGGGAAATTTTGTAAACCAAGCACAAACAATAATGGTGCAAAATTTTAAACAGCCTGATGTCAAGGGCTTAGCATGATACTACTTAACAGTTTGCTAATACTAAAACACTTTTCTAATTTTAATAAACACTTTTTAAATAGCACCTTACTAAATCTATTTTCTTAATAAACTACAACTAAACACGCCTAAAATAGTGCAAAAAAGTAAGCGAACATAACTTTTTGACATTTGTAAATGTCAAAGTGGCATATGGATTTAGTACGATACTAAAAAAATAAAGTAGCCATTTTGTGATTTTAACTTTAGTAAAATGTTAAAATTATAGTGCGATACTACTAGTAAAATGTTAAGAAAATAGTACGATACTAAACTGGTTTAAAATAAGCAAAATCCTCTTTTTACCCTAGTATCATACTAAAAATGATTTAACATATTACTAATTCGAATAAAATTGTGCGCCAATCTTTTTAATAAAAAGAACGGATGATTTTAAGAATGAAAGAAGGGGTTGGAAAAAGTGTAAAATCTCGTCATTTACCTCATATTCAGACATGAGTATGTTGTGTTAAAAGTCAAATCAGATTTCATTCTTAAAATGTTCGCCTTTTTACAGTTATTTTTATTTTATTTTGCGGGTAGAGGAGAATGGTTTGTACTAATTCCATTACGTTTTTTTTGTACCAGACAAAAAACTGTATTCTTCTTTCGTGTATGTATTGTCAAATTTCCTTGCGTGGATATCACTAACATTTTTGGCAGTTGTTACAATAAACAGAACAGAAAACAATTCTGTATTTCAATTAAGAATCGAAACCAGAATCATTATTACACTCACATAATTAAAATGTGAAAATCAATGGTTTGGTTTGTTTTAATGAAATAGTGAATTTAATTTTGATAATAATTAGTGAATTTAGACTACTTTTTCGTAATTATAAAAATATGTGTAAATTGAAATCTAGTGCTTTGCAAATTCTTTTTAGCCGATGTGGTATTTTTTTTAAAATTATATTCTTACAAATACATGACTTCTCAATTGATTTTTCTTTACTGCGTTTTTCTTATTGTTTCTGTTTTCTTTAGTTTTCAACGAGAGAATATCGTTCTGGAACGGAAATAATGAACTTCCTGTTCGAATTATCATTTCTTTCAAATGTATCACTAATCCAATATCAGAAAATATTTGACAGCTTGGTGTTTTGACAGTTTTCGTACCAGTTACTCTAAAACTTTTGTGTCCGCCTCTGCGAGAGATAACCATCACCTCAATCGACCTATGAAAACAGTAATTTAGTACAATCATCTACAAATAATCTCATGTCCGAGTAGATGAGCCTAGAAAACACTAGAACGCATCTGATAAAGTTAAGGTTTTTCATTCAACTTGCATTCATATTTTAGTTTATCATTCTTTTCGGGAAGAAATAATTTTAAAAAAAATGCTTTATAAAAACAATAATATTGATTCCATGGCAAACAAAAAAGAGGAGAAAGGGCAATATACAAATTTGTAGTAGATTGCTACCAGCGCAACTGGCGTTTGCGTTCCCTTGAAACAAGCGAGTAAAACACAACAGGAGCAGTTTACAAATCCACAAAGTAACACGGCTAAGGGACATGTAAGAAAAGTATCAAATTTTCCTCGAGTTGTACTTCAAAATTCACTGAATAACTTAATTTTTTTTGTCTGTCAAATCTTTCTTGTTATATCTACATTATATTTTTACTTTTTTTATTTTCGCGAAAAGAACTGGATAATGGCAAACTATGGCCAAAAGTTTTCGATGTCTTAAATGTTACAAAATTATTGAGTGTGAACCATATAACACAGGAGTTCTCATACAACATATTAGAACCGATCACCCGGACATTAAACTTCCACATAATGACACAATGGAATTTCCAGAAAAGGAAAATTCCTCAATTAATAAAAATTACTACCCTGAAGAAATTATAGGTGTAACCGAACCTGAAACTCTACCCGACATAGGCATTCACATGGAGGAGACAACTATTCGAGGACCTGATCTTAAGCCAATTTATACACGAAAGTATAAAATTACTACCCCACTTACTCCAAAAAGCCCCCAAAACCGTCGAATGTACAGAACGTCTATAGAGAAATGGCGCCCAGCTAAAGGCTCAATTTACTGTCCAAAATGTGGAGCTAACAAAAAGCCTATTATAAAATCTAAAACAGAAAAGGTAAGCTTATTGTTGTTTGAATGATTTTCCTAAGAATCTATGAAACTATTATAATATCTCCAGCTTTCATATTCCACTGTTGGAGCTGCTTGCATCTTGACTTGTTGGCCACTGTGTTTCCTGCCATGTATTTTTCAAGGCCCTTCAAGGGATTTTTTGCATTGTGCTCAGTGTCATAACTTTTTAGGAATGTACGACAAACAAAGAAATTGTGTTAGACCAAATCGTGATTTCATCGAAGGAAGTGGCTGTAAAAAAACAGACGTTCAAGAACTCAATTAAAAATAACGGTCACAAGGCGCATTCACAAGAAATAAAAGTGTTTAAAAATTCTTATTTTAGGTTTGGGTACCTATATTTAAAAAAAAAAGCTTTTGTAAATTGTATTTTATAATTTTATACATAAAAATAGCTTTTATATGAAGCTTTGAAAAATATTTTATCCACGAACCAATTCAATGGAAGTGGTTTGCAGAAAGCTTTTAGTAAGCAGGGATGTTATTTTTTTTTGGTAGAATCAGTAACAATAGAATTTTATTAATTTGTGGTAATTTGATATTATTATTAGGTATGTAGCAACATATGATTTGCATACAATAGAATGACAAATAATTGGTATAAAATGGTAGATATGGTGACACTGTGTGTTTTCCTAAGCGCAGAAAATCTAGAATAGTAAATACAATGGCATTTCTTGTCTCATGAATTGTTGAACTCATTCACCTGATGTGCACAGTATATGCAGTCAACATTATGTATGATTTTCCTTCCATTCGCACTCTTTTGAAGCCAAAATTTGATCAATATCTAGAATATTGTGAAGTTTATATGCAGTTGCACAGTAGGATTCAAGATTTAACTAGGTCAGTTCGACCGCAACTCTGACTTACAGTCATCGGGATAATTATTTTGACAGTACTGTGAACAGACGTCTGAGTGAAAAATTGGTAACGATAAATGTCATGTTGTTATGGCTTGTTAATGAGTTGAAATATAGTTATAACATTTGTTATTGACAGTAAAAATAACAGAGCTCGTTTTTTATAGGCATAAGTGTTTTGACTAGAAGTCTAGGTTGAATTTGGTAAGATTTTTTTGTGTTTTTTTTTTTTTTATAAAAATTTTATAATTTCATTTATTTTGAACTTCTCTTAAAAGAATATGGGTAAAAAATCAGAGTTAAGCGTAGAAACTAGAGCAACTATCGTGGCAAGGTATTCACAGTGGTGAAAAGGTAAAACAAATTTGTGCGGAGTTTAATTTACCGAGGCAAACATTGCATTACCAGATAAACAAACATAAAAAAAAACAAAATCTGTGCAAAATTTGAGGCGTATGGGAAGAAAAAGAGAAACTACACCAAAAGATGATAGAAAGCTTCTGCGTGAATTTGTTAAAAACCATGAACTAACACCAAAAGCTCTGGAGTTGCAAATGAAGAGATATACCCAAAATCCCGTTAGTGAAAGAATAATACGTAGGCGTCTTGTTGAATCCAATTTTGGAACGTATTCCGTAAGAAAAATTCCCTATATTGCCATTAGGAACAAGGAAAAACGTTTACAATTTGCAAAACAATATCTCCATAAGCCCCTGAGCTTCTGGAATAGAGTTTTATGGACTGATAAGAGTTCATTTGAGTTTCATGGCTTCCATAAAAAAAAATGTGTTTGATTGCCATAAGAACAACGTAAGAAAAAAGTCCAGTTTTGCAAACATTGAGTCACGGTGGAGGTTCAGGTATGTTTTGGGGTTGTGTATCTTCAAGTGGTCAAGGAAACTTAGTCCCAATTGATGGAACGATGAACCAGTATAAGTATTTGACCGTATTGAATGAGTACGCATTTCCAGCTGGTGACAGACTTATTGGGGAGTCTTTCATTTTTCAGCAGGATAATGCGCCATGCCACAAGAGCCGAATGATAACTAACTTTTTGCGGGACATCGAAGTAGAAACACTTGACTGGCCACCACAAAGTCCTGATTTAAATATCATCGAGAATGTGTGGGCGTATGTAAAGGGAAAAATGAGTTTTTCTTTGAACCGAACCAGAGAAGGCACGATTTTGGAAGTAAGAAGGCTTTGGGAGGAAGTTCCTGTAGAAATGCTTCAGAAACTTGTAGAATCCGTGCCAAAACGTCTGCAAAAAGTTATAGCAGCTAAGGGAGGATACACATTTTATTAGTAAGTGCTAATTTTATTTTTATTTTGTAAAGATATTTTTTTAGTAAGCATAAAATGAATTGTCAAAATAATTATGTCTTTAGGCAAAGTGAATTGTTTGTGTTATTTTAAAATCCAATGAATTATCCAAAGCAAAAAAACCTAAATATTTTTAAAAATTGACCTAACAACAATCTCCCATTATCAATTTCATTGATTTATATCTGAAACTCGAAATATGTAAATTTTTCATTTGTCAAAATAATTATGCCTATGACTATATACTTAATGAACATGGATAATGCAGTGGAGTTCTTTATTAGGCACTGTGAACACTAAAACGTTTTGGGAATGTTTGTTTTGGATTTTTCTAAAAAAAAAAGCCTGCGCCTCTTGTTCACAATAATTTACAAAACAGTGAAAAACTGTTTTTTTTTGAAGAACCTTAGTGCACCATTTAGCGCAAAAATGTTTTTGAGACTTCTGCAGCGCTATTTAATTATTGTTTGATGTTTTCTTAAGCCCGTCTGCTCATACGCACCATAAATATTTATGTTCAACTTAAACCCCTTATGGGCTACTTTTTCCTCTGCGTAACCTGTCACATAAGTGCTTAAATAGAAATTAAATGCTTAAGTTATGTATGAGCAAACGGGACTTAATCTTTTACAAGATTTCGGGATATTTGAAACATTAATTTGCCTTTCCATTGAATAACTAAAATTTATTTTTGTTATATTTTTTTTAATAAGAAATTGAATTTGCTTTTAAACAAAAAATAAATTAAATACAAATATTATTTTGTTTAAATTAAAATATAATGGTTATTTATTAAGAAACATAAGAAATGTAAAATATTAATTATATATGTATGTATATATAATATCAATAAGTTATGACTGGTTAAATGCATTTTGTTTTTCAGATTAATTCTGTTCGGCACTTTTTTGTCTCTGGTAGTTTTTCCATTGCATGTCTTCTTTAAATGCTGAATGTCGAGCTATGAATAGTTGACGCTTATACCAACTCAGTTGAATATTTCTACCAATATAACATCCACATTTGGAACAGTAGTGATTGAAATCGTGACGTCCTTCCCATTTTATTGGGGCGCTAGGGTAAAGAAAATGAGAATAAAATGATTATTGTTAGATACCTATTTGTATATTCTTTCATTTTTGTTAATAGAAATAAAATATTTCGCCATTTAATGGGTCAGTTTCAGATATGTCAGAAAATTTGTAAAGCTTAACAATATAGGTAGGAATAGTATCTACATTCTACATGTTGTTCGTTCAGTTTGTGTAAAATAAATATATTGACCCGGTAAGACCAGCAAATGTTAAACAAATAATTTTATTTAATATTCCATTGCGAATATTACGGATATTTAAGATGACCAAATTTATTGCTCAAAATTCTGTATGTTATAAATTACGTACATATTTAAATATTCTGTAAATCCAAAATTCTATATTAAAAGTATGGAATTTTTTCAAACTGTAATGTAAAAATAAAAATGTTGATACCTTCCCAAGACCCAACATTATGAGGTAAAACTATTGGAACAGATATTTTTAGTTGGTACTTGCATGGTGACTGAACATTAAACAAACCCTAGCATAACCAGAACAATAGAGTTAAGTGAGCGGGAGAGATCAACACTGCCAGAATTTTGAAAAACAGAATTTCGATATTCAGTATTTCGAAAACGGTATTTTGGCCTGAGCATAATTTGGAACCCAATCTTAAATTAATCAGTTATGCAGAAAATGTTTTCTATACAAATTTGTAAAGCTCCTTTCTGCGGAATTAAAATTATCTGATTTCTCAGACTAACCCAGGTTTTCTGTTGTTACATGAATAACATTTTTATGCTGACGAAGAAAAGCTTAAGATTCAATACATTTTTCTACGAAATTCTTTATTATTATTTGCGATACACATAATTTAGGTATTTAAGGGAAACTTTTGCATTTGTAAAAATCGAACACTAGTTTTTGATCAAGCTTGACATTACGATAATAGAAAATACAATTCTGTCTGTCAATCTTAGCGGCTGAAGCGATTTTCTTAAAACTTGGTGATTGCCTCGATTCCTTTTTTAATTTTTTTAGCCCCAAAAATAACGGCATCTACCATAGGTATAATTTTTTGTACCCAAAACTTTTAATCTTAATTATCTTGAAAACGATTCTAATGAATTTTATAACAAACAAATATTTGCGTCTACGTTTTGATCCAAAACATGTTTGCACAAAATGTTATTGATTTCCGACTTTCTCACTAACGCGCCAATCGATTTTGATCAACATTTTTATTCAGGAGGACCTTCAAATTCTAAATAATACTGCATATCAACCAAAATTTCCAAAATTATTTGATTAAATTAAAAAAAAAACAATACATTTTTTGACAATTCAATAATTCGAAAACGCGTGGACGATATTTTTGAAATTATGTTTTTTTCAATTTATATTGGTAACGAGGTACATACTTAAAATTTCCACACGAAAAGAAATATAAAAAAAATGCTGTAGATATATAAAAAATACAAAAAAAACCATAAAACATTTTTAACTGTCTCTACTAGTAACCTCTTACGGTGTATTATTATTATTATTATTTCAAAAAAATGCTGCTTTAGTTTTAATAATTAAGTTCTTTTACCACAAAGAAAAATCGAAATCTTCTTGAAATGATTATTTTATTATTCGCAGAATTAGTAAGTTAGAAAGTAGGATTTCGGAAGCAAAATTTACTTAGAAGAATTCGTATGATTTTCTTTTAAAAAATTTGTAACTGTCGCTCACATTTTAAAAATATTTCATTGATTTGATTTTAAAAAAAGTTGCATATAAATACCTACCTATAACATGTAGAACGCATTTCATTATTTTCTTGAAAACTTACTTTTTGAGGCACCATATTTTGAAACTTTTTTTTTCTTTCATAACACCCCCATCTTTCAATTTCACAAACGTCACAGTGCCGTTCAAACATTGATCAGTGGTGGTGGTAATCAGCACTTTCAACTCACCAATTTCACTTCATCGATTTAATCTCACAGATTTTGGAGATTTTACTGAGGGAAGTAAAATCTCCAAAATCTGGACGAGATTTAAGAATGACAATGAGACGAGAGCGTGACATGATTGACTGTTAGCGTTTTGTAACTCTCCAATTCAAATGGGACGAAACTTTACATGGCGAGATTTAAGACATAAAAAATGATTAGCGTTACTAACTGATTTTCAATTACTTAATCTATTAAAAATTTAATTTAACATGACGACATGAAATACTTTATTATGTGCACCCTGGTCATATTTTAACACTAATTTAACAATATCGACGAGATCTTATTATCTTCACGATAATCAAGCATCAGCATTCTGTTGACGAATAAAGAATTCTTGCATTCCTCGTAATTTGGCAATTCGAAAAATTCTGTCGCTTTTTGACAGAAAACGTGCTGGTTTGACATGTCACCTGCAGCTCCATAGATCAAGTTTACCCCTAACGCCGCAAAAGAAGTTTTACAAGCAACTTTAGGTACCTACCTACATTTGCATATACTCAGTTCAATTTTGAAGGGTTGCCTTTATACTCCTTTTTTACTTGCCCTTATAGGTACCTACTATATATTGTAAAGCGTTTGACAAAATCAATCACCAAATTATTTATATCAAACTCAACGCCTTCGGCTTTCCTCCTTTGTTTATTGAATGGATCAAATCATACCTCGAGAGCCGTGTATACAGAGTTGTCTTTAGAAATGCGGTGTCTGATCCAATCTTCGCCTCATCAGGGGTTCCTCAGAGCAGCCATCTTGGCCCACTCCTATTTGTGCTTGCCATCAATGATGTGGGTAATATCATTTCCTTCTCCGATCTCTCAATTTATGCTGATGACATTAAAATAGTAAAAGTAATCTCATCTTCTCGTGACTCTTCCCTTCTTCAACAAGATCTAAACACCTTTTTAACCTGGTGCAATAAAAATTTTCCAGAACTTAATGTTCAAAAATGCCGAGCTATGTCTTTCTCTCGCAAAACTTTACAATCGACTTTCCGAACGTATCACTTCTGTAATGTATCTATTCCTACAGTTTCCTCTATTCGCGATCTTGGGATAATATGTGATAAAGAGCTAAATTTTCGATCTCACATTGATCATATCGTTGCCAGAGCAAATTCTTCCTTTGGCTTTATTAAACGATGGTCTAAGGAATTCTCCAATCCCATGGTTACAAAATCTCTTTACAGAACATATGTTAGGCCAATCATCGAGTATGCAAGTCAGTTATGGGCTCCTTTTCAAATAACTCATGCTCTCAGGATTGAAGCTGTACAACGAAGATTCCTTCGATTCGCTTTACGCAATTAACCATGATCTGACCCACTTATATTACCCCCTTATGAATACCGTTTACAATTAATTGATTTACAGACTCTTGCTCAACGTCGTCGTATCGCTGATATCCTGTTTATCCACCAACTTATCACTGGAGTCATTGACTGTCCTGAATTACTCAAATTAATTAATTTTAATACAAATCCACGAAACTTAAGATCCGTTTCTTTCTTCCGCCTTCCAACCCACCGCACCAACTACGCCCATTTCAACCCTATATGTAGAATGCTCCGCTCGGCTAATTCAGTACATGATATCCTTGATTTCTCGCTTAGTTCTCCATCCCTCAGAAAAATCCTATTAAACACCTCTCCCTAACCCATTAACCTAGTTTTCTTTATTTATTTTTTCTTTTTTCTTTTTTAAATTAGTATTATTTTTATATTATTGGTATTATTATTATTATTAACTTATGTTGATCTAAAATGTAACTGCTTGTATTAAGCTAAATTACATTTAAAAAAAAAAATTATAAAGCAAGTTATGTTTTGAGATAACAATCAAACCTGACATTACGATGATAGCGAAGTAGGAAAAAGATGGTCTAAGAATTCTGCCCGTCAGTATGTCTGCTTTTTAGGTACGACCTATCATATGGTAGAAAAAAAAAATAAAGATATGTCAGTACTTTCCATAGGAGTGTTTTTTTTTGCTTTTTCCACTATCTCATAAATGGCTTAACCGATTCTTTCGAAATTCTATATATATGTATAGGTTTAGGTTGCCCAATTTATACCGCGTATCAATATTTTTAACTAATATTTTTTTGTATTTTTAAAAGCAATACAAAATGTTTTTAATTTTTATTTTGATAACTGTTCATTTAATTGTTTTCAAAAATTATAGTTATATGTATTTGCTGAATACCTATGAATTGGCATTTTTGAATTTTGTTTTCAAAGAGGCTTAAAAAAAACTTTTTTTCTCAAAGACCGCTTCACAGATTTTTAAAATTCTTTTTCTCATAAATTCAAATTTATTCAAGAAATAAAATGGCGTATTTTTTTGAACTCAAATTAGTTTAAGTATTAATATCAGAATTTCTTAAATTATTTTTTTCTTTTATTAAGCCGATATAATGTTTTATTTTTAAGTTGATGTGATCGAAAATAAGAACAAGTTCGTGCGATTCGTGTATTTAATTTCTTAATATGAGTACGAATGCATACTTCTAGCTAAAACAAACGTCGCGTATTGTATTTTAAGCCGCAACTGCCGCCTCTACCTCTTTGCGAACGCCTCTAATTACCTGTATTTGTAAACGTATTGATTAATTAACCTAAATTCAATGCTCATGCACAATTAATGCAACTCTTAATTACAGTAGACAGTGGAACCTACACATCATCAAACCCAAATAAAAAAAATAACAAAACAATTCCTTCTTAATAATTCATTAAAACATATGTAGGTACCTACTCATTATTCTCTGCACACAACTATTGTTTCCATAAATAAAATAGGTAGGTAAAATAAAAAGCCAACAACTCACCAACACAAACAAAAATTAATTGCCCCAACAATTTTCTGAACGCAGGTGACCGTTTCCAGCCGTAACGTACTCAAACCGACAGCATTACATGATGGGCAATGTATTTCAATTGGTTCCTTCTTGAGGTGACCAATTGTCGTAGAATTTGGCGCGAAGCTCATATTTTTAAAAGTTCTAAAACGAACACTATCACTTTTTTTTCAAAAGGAAAACTTATTTAGATCTACAATATCAATTTTGACCTCTCGCTTTCATTCGAATTTGATCCGTTTCACCGTTTTTCCATCCAAAACAGAACTAATCCCAAAACCGACTAACTAAAGAAGAAAATCTATACCTAAGCGAACAAAAATCATTCGTACTTTCAAGAGCAAGCTTTTAGTATCTCACCGATATCTATAACCTATTCATCATCATCAGTCTTCTATAAATCTGAGATAAAAAAAAACTCTCTCTTAAACAAATACATATCTCTTGGATAAAATTTTATTTTTATTTTTTTTTATAATGAGAAGCGTAAAATTATAATTAAATTCTTATAAAAAAATATTTAAATCTAAAGTTGGGGCCGCCGAAAAGTGCCCAAATATTCCCCACAATTAGAACAATAATGCTGACGGTAGCATTTTAGGTATTTCCTCTTTACGGTTGTCTTTCCTTCGATCTTACAGAATGGACAAGTGACCTCATGTGAATTCGGACCGACTGCGAAGTAGAATACCTTTGGAGTTACAAGCAATCGAATTGGGGCAGGCTCATCTTCAACCAGAGTTGTCTGAACTTCAGCCATCTTTATGTTTCAGGCCAATAGAGCTTTCTATAATAATAATTAAAATTAGGTACATATGTTTGTTGGTAATGTTATAATAGCCTGGCCATGATCTTTTACTTAATTTTTGCAAACAGGTTCTCCTCAAAATTATAGGTCTGGTTCTAGTTCTTTATAAACTAAGCACTTTGGAATTTTTGTTTGTTGCAGTCAGTACCGGCATGAGTGAATGTTCTCACTAAATTTTAAAATTTTATTTTTTCAATTCATCTCAATTATACGGTCGGTGTCGGGCTGATGACTGGGACAGGGCCGGCCGGGCGTTGACTGTGATCAAATGCTTGTCTACTTATTCTCTTTTTTGAAGCTTTTTTTAGAAATTAAATTTTAAGAGATGTAAATGGGAATGCTTGCTAATAGTGCTGCATGGAGGAAGGAAAATGATGTGAGCACATTTGAAACGAAAGTGTGGAGAAGTAATTTTCAACGAAAAGATGTTTATTTTAATTTTTCGGCCCCCCGATAGCGATAAGAGTGTGGAATATCTTACAATTTTATAAGCAAAAACATTGTAATAAATTATGCCGTTTTCGATTGGTATTTGAAACAAACAAATAAACACTATATATTTGATTCTAAAGTTTAATGTGAGTTTGTGTGTAAAGCAGGAAATATCAAACTCACATTATTTGTATTTTTTTTTGTCAACATAGTTTGACATTTAATGGATGTGAGTTTTTGGATGCTTTGGCTTTTGATTCTGATTTCAAATCTAGAATCGAATTTATGTTCTTTTCAGGACAAGAACTGCCATTTAACACCAACCACGAACATTTTCAGCAGCATTTATTAACCTTCTCCACGACAAATCCAAAAAGACATTTATCTTGTCCTTTCTAAATATCAAAAAAGGTGTACATATTTGATTATCGGGGTTTCCATTGGTAAATTCGGAATTTGACTTTTTTGTAGAATGATTCTTGTTGGTGTATATTTGTGTCTGGGAATCTGGTTCTTTCATTCTCTACTGAAATAAATTAATGAATTGTCAATACTCTGATGAATTTATCACTTCTCATCGATCAACGAAATCAAGGATCATGATCATTGCCCGAGGTTAGTACTTGGGTGGGGGACCGTCGGAGAAGAAAACAAACCTCATACAATTGTTATTTGTTCTTTCTCTCTGTGTTGTATTAAGGTCTTGTGATGTATAAGCCGATGGTCTCCAATGACCAGTGCTCCAATATAAATTAATGAAAATAAACAATGTTCAAACTACCGGCTGTCAGCTATATAATATTGGTGGTATGGATATGGGCAAATCCATCGAAAAATACGGATATGCAAAGTTGATTCAGATTTCAAAACAAGCATTTTTGTTTGCCCAATAATTGAAGAATTTAACTGTCAAAATCTATGTTCGTTTTGACAGATACATATGTAGAAAAAAAAGAATTGATTTATCTTACCAATGTAAAACTGCATAATTTTTGGATTTAGGATTAGGTTGGTTGATACTCAGTCAAATCGAATTAAAAAATGCCGGGGTAATGGAGCATTTATTCATATTTAGGTGGGATCAGTGTCTTAAAGCACCTTGATGATATCGGAATGCATTCAGAGGTATTTAACGCGAATTTTTGCATAAAGTTCGAACGAAAACAGGTGGCATAGGAAATTCCAAGAGTTTCTTTCAGCATAAGCCAAGTGTTGTTTGCTGATTTAAGATAATTTAGTATCTTATTCCAATGAAATTACTTCCAAGTAAATCACATTTGTTTATTACTATTTTTGTTACTGGTGTGTAATTGGTGGGTCGATATCAACTGCGGATGTACTTCTGAGAGTGAAGGAAAGTCAGGATTAATATCATCAGACCGGATTTCGTCGAGGTTGGAAATTATATCATTCTTATTATTTTTATCGAGAAGAAGCCACAATTTACGAGAGTGTTCGTTTAGCTCTCATACATCGAAAGATATGTTTATTAATGCTGTAAAAACTGCCGAAACCGATTGCTTTGGCACACGATGTGGTATAGATAAATATAATGGAACAATGGAATTTTGCAGATCATGACTAAAATAGAAATGTAATAAATTATTTGGGTCACGGAAGACGGACGTGAAGACTTGCTTATGCTATTTTGTCATATACTTAATCGCTTTGGAATGGGGTCACAAACAGTTGTTGGTAAGAATGAATAATTGCATTTCTGGAGAGTATATCTGATGAATGGAATCTCAGCTACGGTTGCCCGCTCCATAAGAAAGGAGACCTTCTTGATTGCACCAACTATAGAGGAATTATAGTGATTTAAACATATCTGCTATATTATGCGAACTCCTGAAACCCTATATCAACAACCTGATCGGCCCCTATCAGTGTGAGGCCAGGGAAGTCATGTACCAAATTTTCACACTATAGATCCTGGAAAAGACCCAAGATGAATTTCTGGCAACTAGCAAAAAACCCCTTTAGAGCGCACATCCGTATATAAAAAAAAACTAAGAAGATTTTTAAGCCAAGTTTTGCAGATATACAATACAAGACAGATCGCATAACTGTTTCTAAAACTAAGAAACTTTTTAACAAAAGTTGGTACAAAATTATTGTTTTTTAATATTTTCTACCATCATAAAGTTTCATTAATTAAGCTTTGGTATTCCAGATTCTACAAAAATTGTCTAGTTTGCTTATCATTAAATGTAAACTTTGTGAAGAAACTCAAAACACAACACAGACAAATTTTATGTTCAACCCGGCAATTTAGGTTAGGTACTGTTGGAAAGTCAGTTATATCATCTAAAAATCGAGCAAACAGAGTGTGACTGTAAGACCGTAACTCTTTTTTATCCCGCAATAAAGTCTAGAATTATTTTTGTGAACAAAACCTTGAAGTCCTATTCGAATTACATACATTTCATCAATTGATTCATTAATTTCCTGCATTAAAAACTTAACAAGATTCAGTATCGTATCGCTCACCAGACACAAAAGTAAAAGTATCATTATCACCAACACAAAACAAAAATCACAACCACACTACCTAAGAATAAAAACAAAAGCGATACAATTGTATAGATAATATATTTTTTTTTTTGTCCAAAAATAACATTATTTATTTTCAATATAAATGCACAAAAATAAAAAAAAATTATACAAAATATCTTGGTAGAGCACAAATCACTTCGAATTCTTGAGATACTTTTTCGGTTTCATTACGCGCCCAAAGTAGCAGTCGCAGTTCTTGCAGTAATGATTCGTATCTGTATGCTTACATGGATGTGAAAAACTTCGACAAAAACAGCAGCAACACATTCTGAAAAAAAAACACAAACACATTTGTAAGAATTACAAAAACAGAAATTAAGTAAAAATAAATCCACTGTTTAGAAAACCAAAAATTGATTAGTAAGATCTCCCACAAAAATCATATCATGACATCACTGTTCCCATTGTGTAAGTGGGTTGCTTGTGGGTGAGAACAAAAAAAACCTACATACTCTCTAATTAAATAAACAACAATTAAAAAAAAAACAAGCATACAATAGAAATGCTCCTTACATAAAGAGAAATGAATAGATTCCATTGACTGTGCCAGTATACCATTTCAGGTCATGAACGACATCGGATGGCGCGCGGATATGACATGCCGGACAAGTTATTTCCACCGGCCCTTTGGGTAAGTTGAGGAACTGTCCAACTAACGGTGTTGCGAAATTATCAAGTATCTTTTGGTTTTCGATTTGTTTATCTTCGGATGTTTGATTGTCATCGCCGGATGTTTGAGACATGATTGTTTTTTTATCAGATAGAAAACTTAAATGAAATTTAAATTAAACTACAAAAGCGCGAAATATTATTCAACGTGATCATCACTCAGATCAGTTGTACTCTACTATTGCACCATAGTACATTTTGCTTAAACGAAGAATAGGTATAACTAGATATTTGAAGGAAAAGAATAAAGAGAAAAAAAGCTTTTGAAAAATATGGAGAGAGGAGTAATGTATACCACTACCACATGAAATGATATACATACTTCATATAAAACCTATGTTAAATTTTTGCAAGCGAATTTGTATTGTTTAATTAATTCATAAAATGAAGGGAACTCTTTTAAAAGTGTTTATATTTTTTGAGTTCTTTATTTAAATTTGCAATTCATTTTTTTAGAAGAAAGCAGGTCACCTTTTTCATTCGTAAAAATAATAAAATCACGTTATTTAACTCGATTTTTGTATCTGGATTTTAAAATAGTGAAATTAAGTAAGGTAATTGAGCCATTACGTATAAGCTTAAATACTAAATAATAATGAGGAATTTTAATATAATTACTGTATATAGTTTGTGCTTATATTTAACCAAATTCCACTAGAAAAATATAATTTGCATTGTGAACCTATATACTTTATATTTTATTACAGTCGGTAATCATCGACCAAAAAAATATTGCGTCTAGAAGGGTTCAATAGTACTGAGGAGTCATGAGCCTAAATATCGTTTCTCGGCCCAAAATTTTAAACAGCCTGATATTAAGTTATTAGCATTATACTACTTGACAATTTGCTAATATTAAAGCACTTTACTAAAATATTCCTAATTTTAAACACTTTTTTATTAGCTAAACATAATTTCTGGATAAACTGCAGCTGAACACGCCCAAAATAGTGCAAAAAACTAAACGAACATAACTTTTTGACGTTTGTAAATGTCAAAGTGCCATACGGATTTAGTACGATACTAAAAAGATAAGGTAGATTTTAACTTAAGTTAAATGTTAAGAAGAAAGTACTAAACTCGCTTAAAATTAACAAAATCATCTGTTAAGCTTAGTACCTTAGTAAAAGTGATTCAACATATTACTAAATTGACTAAAATTTTGCATCATTTTTTTATGTTTGAGTTTAAATTGGAAGCTTCTTCAAATATTTATTTTTTTATATGGACTTGTTTCAAAAGGAGTTTTTAAATGTTTGAATTACCGAAAGACAAAAACTACGGTACATTGGATGCATTCAAAAATGCACCAATAAATTGTACGAACTTGGCCTTTTAGCTAACAACTTAAATGAATCAATCTAAACATTGATGCTAACAATAGGTATAGGTAGTGTTAGTTATCATTAGGTAGGGTCAAAGCCGATGTATTAATTCTTATTAATTCTTAGTATAATTATTTGTCAAATAAATGATTCTATTCATTAAATGGTACATATACCTATATTAACGAGTATTCTAGCAAATGTTAAAAAGTACAAAGTTCCGAAGAATAAGATTGATGCCATTTCGAAATATGTCTAGCCCCTACAGAGTTTAAATAAGATAAGAACTGAAGAATTTTCTAAAATCAATCCTGCTTATACTTTTTATTAGACAATTTTCTTTGATTCGTTCTTGTTGATTCTCATGGATTCGAGCCACGAATTCCTATGAAATAAATTCGCTTTGACTAAAACAGAGTTGATCTGTTTTAGGACGCCTTCGAAAAATGGCCTAGCCAAAAAATGCAATAACCTCTCTCTGACCCTTCCCGATAACTCAGTTATCAAGCCGAAGAAAACGGTTAAATACCTAGGAGTTCACTTCTTCGAAAGGTTCAAATTTAATCAACACTCCAAATTCACCCTACGTAAGGCTAACCATGCTTTTTCTCTAGTACGACCTCTTATGCAAGTAAGAGGCGGTCTCCAAACAAAGACGAAACTTCTGCTTTATAAGCAACTCATTCGTCCCATTTTAACTTATAGCTTTCCTATATGGTACACCATAAGTCCATCATACATGAAAAAACTGCAAGTTTTCGAGCGAAAAGTTCTTCGCCATTGCACTTCCCTTTTCCGCAAACCAAACTCCGTTAAGTTTTATAGCAACTCAAGGCTATACGAAGCTTCAGGAATTGTCCCCATAGACAAATACATGTACAACCTCAGCGTTAAGATGCTGCAAAAAATCTCATCCCATCCCAGCCCTCTTATTAATTTAATTACAGGTGACCCAGACACAGAAGACCGTTACCTTCACGTGCTATCCATGATGGATCCAGCATTTGGAATATGGTCAGATGACAGCTTCGGAAACTTCTACGTAGCTGCAGGAACGCAGTACAACAGAGGTTGAAACCACCACAGGACCAAACCAGCTGACAAGCAACAGGAGTTAAGGCCCTCCAACCCCATCTCAACCACACCAATCAACGACAGCCAGCACTGCTCAAGCCGACGAGATAAATTCAAATTTTATTTAAAAAAAAAAACCTATGTTAGACTTAAGACACTTTTTAGTATAAAATGTATAAAATAAACCAACAATTTAACGAAGCAGAGCCCCTTCTGTGCTCGCAGATATATAATATTAGACTTAAGAATTAATTATTTGTAAATATGTACAACTCTGTAAAAATTTGACCTGAATAAAAAATTGTATAAAAATAAATTCGCTTTGATACTTAAACTGAGGGAATATGTGTTGAGAATTTTCCTCTTTAAGTTACAGCTCTTCAAAGTTTGCACGTGATATTTTTTTGCTAACTTGTGATTTTGTTCACTATATCTTGTCTAAGAAAATAATAAATTTGTGAATTTTTCAATTGAAAACATGTTGACCTTATTACCAAATTACCAGCTTTCAAATGCTTCCTTTCACTTTCTTTCGCTAAAGGTATAGATAACTGCACATTAGGGTGGCGCTTACTTGGCAATATTTCAATTGTGTTACTTTTCGCTATCTCCTTTAAAAATAATGACTATGGGCCAACTCTTTTTAATAGATCGTAAAACTCGAGCTTAGAATATGAATATAAGCTTTTTAAAGTAACGTAAGAACTTTAGACTCCAGTTTGGCTCGAGTTTATAGGTGTAGAATACCAGAGCTACGAAAGTACATTGATGTCCAGCAAGAGATTAAATGAAACGACCACGTTAAGTCAATAAATGATTTTAGATTTAAGGGATTTTAGACAAGAATAATTTAGGCTTTAGAGTATAGATTCTGTAAGGGGGCGTTGATTGTAATTAATTAGTGTCGACAATTTATTTATTATTATATTCAACAATATGCCTGGATGCACCCATAAGCTAAAGTGTTGGAGTGTTGATAGTACTTTTTTAATTTAGCCTCTGCTTCACACATTCCTCAAAAATGCGCCACCCTAATGCACCTAATAATTTATTAAATTTTTTTTTTTCAAATACCCACACAACAATATCATTTATTTTCTCTTTGCACACTTTCAGTTTTGAGATGACTTCACCAAGGTCAGTTAGAATGATCATTTTATTTCTTTTGTTGTAACACAATAAACACTCAATTTAATGCAAACCGCAACTTTTATTGTGAGATTTTTTATATCCATTGCGTAGGTAGGTATGGTATGAACAAAATAAAAATACATAAGCGAGTAAACAACAAATTATTAAAATAACAAACACTCAAAAACCAAATTTCACACCGGACGATCGTAAAAGCTCAAATGGCCACCGCACTTATTGCAAAATACTCGTTTGCTTTTGTATTGACTCGACAGACAGCAGTATAAAAAAGATAGGGAAAATATTGGAAAACAGCTGAAAAAGATAAAAAAATATGTTTAACATTTATTCCATAAATTCTCAGCTCAACATACCATGACAAAACTGCTAACATCGTGTTTAACTGTCCAAAGACTCCAGACATTTGTACTGTCTCGGTATCAGATCGAGCTCCGCAAAGTGGACATTTTACGTGATAGGAACTTGGACCTACAGCAAAGTATCTCAGATGAGGCTTGCCGTCACTGGTAGCAGTTTTTGGGGCCCAATGAAGCTGATTTATATTTTTGGCCTCGAAATCTTCACCAGTGGCATTGGCATTGTCCATGAATGGTAGTAACCTACCGCCTTTACCCAAACGTATGTTCCCAATAATATTGTTGCTTCTCTCCTCGGGAGTAGTTGGGGGATTAAGGTTAACCTCAACCAATTCTGTGCCTTCTGTCATGTTGTGTGTGGTGCGCACGTTAGCGTCGCCAATTATTCCTCCACGCAATGATCTACCTCTGGACGGACTGCGGTCGTTTCTTCATAGATCTGATATTGTTATTCCCGACCGTGGATATATATTTTCTTGCATGTAGATACTCAAAGAGAAATTTAGTAAGAGAAATATTATTTTCAAAGCTTTCACACAGAGATTGAAATGCTTAGCGCAGATGCAGAACTAATAGAAATTGGAGAGCTTTATTGAAGATAATGCTCGAAAACAATTTAGCAAGCCTAGTGAAATAAGATACCTTCAAGCTATTAATTTTAAGCAATATACTCTGTTTGTATCATTGGAAATGCATAACAATGAATCTTAAGTTGATAAATGCAGTAAACTATTATCACTGCGCTGAAGGTATTTTATGCGCCCATAAATAGATCTTTGATTTATGACATCATTTTTTCCCACAAGAGCAAGCCAACCAAGGTAGTGTAAATGTAAAGCTTTCACATAAAAATCTCTTTTATTTCAATAGGCACATTTCATAATTTTAAGAAAAAATATGCTCTTCATAAGGCCCGTTTGCTGATACGTATCATAAATATTTATGTTCAACCTAAAACGCTTAAGGATTACTTTTTCCTCTGCGTAAACTGTTACATAAGTTCTTAAGTAGAACTTAAATGCTTAAGTTGTGTATAAGCAAACGGAACTTAGTTGTGAATCTATCTAGATTCATATTTTTTCAAATTATTTTAAAAATACAGGCGCAAAATTTTAAACAGTTAAGGGCTAAGCATGATACCACTTAACAGTTTGCTAGTAATAAAGCACTTTAGTAATATTTTCCTAATTTTAAACACTTTTTAACCACCACCCTACTAAATCTATTTTCTTAATAAACTACAACTAAGCACGCCTAAAATAGTGCAAAAAAAAGTAAGCGAACATAACCTGTTGACGTTTGTAAATGTCAAAGTGGAATATCGATTTAGTACGATACTAAAAAAATAAACTAGCCATTTTGTGATTTTAACTTTGGTAAAATGTTAAGAAAATAGTACGATACTAAACTGGTTTAAAATTTGTAAAATCCTCTTCTTAGCTTCTTAGCCTAGTATCATACTAAAAATGATTTAACATATTACTAAATCGTTTAAAATTTTGCGCCACAGTCTTTAGAGAGAGTATAGGTACAGTGGGTCCAAGCCAAACTCGGACACTTCCAAAATTATAAAATAGAAGAAAAATAATTCAGCAATTAAAAGAAGAAAATAACAAAATTATTTATAGGTGTAACTCGACAACGGTATCTTCGATCTTCGTGAATTCGTATAGGTCCAAGGAAGCACACTATATAGGACAATATCGGATTCGAAATCAGGTGGAGTTGTAGATTGGCCTTAACATTTGTTGATGATTCGAAAAATCAACAGGTGGCGTCGTTGATCCATTGTCATTGCGCAATATGATAGGTGTCCATTTCGTTTCATCATTCCAATTAAATCTTATTTCAAAATTTTAAAATTTGAATTCGACTCTAGAAATGAGTTTTAAAATGAGAGTCGACTTTTTAATAATTTTAAACACTCCTTTATCTTTTTGAAAGTTTGACTTTTGACATTTCATAACCAAAAATAAAAATAAATATTTTCTGAAGATTTTGAACTTTAAAAAAAAACCAAAAATATATAAAGTTCGAGCAATTAAGTTCCAAGACCTTAAGTTTTATTCAAGATATTCTGATAAATCGAGTAAAGAGATCCAATAAAAAAAACAGTCTTCCTATTTCTCCAAAACTGAAAGTTCCTGTGACCTTACATTTTCACAGAAGAAATGTCTATACCAAGCAAATGTGGGTACCTTTATTTCAACATACACCGGAAAAATGCTTTTATTACAATATTTTACGACCAATTCATGTAATTTTACAGTCAGAACACTATACGAAGAATGATTTCGCCAAGGGACATACAAATCTGTCCGTTGTGCGCACGGATTTTCTTTTCTTTACAGGCCGAACCCATTTGAATTAAATTCTCTCAAAATACTCATCGTTTATCATGAGATGAAATCTCTAATGGCTGATTTACAATGTCGCCTTGACAGTTTTTTTTACATTAAGCCTTATGAAAAAGATCTGTCAAAGCGATACCCAACACGGCATTAGAAATCAGGCATAAAGTAATCGCGTTGTTTCTTATTATGTTTGGATGTTAGCGAGCTCTCTCAATTCAATTCAATTTTTACTGAGACTTTTTTTTGACATTTAGTTATACAAATATACTTATAAAATATTACTGCTGGCTTAGAAACGGCCTGGCTTATACATTTTAGTTATAGATATATACCATTTTTACACACCGCGAAACACTGTACCGATACATAGTGTCGATAAGGTTTTATGGTCGTGTGGAAAGTAAATATACCGACACATATCCCTATTACACGCCAGTATCGAAACACCTTACCGGCAAAGCAATCCGATTCTGTATGGACATTTACACACCACGTATGCCTGTGTAGGGCTGTCAAAAATCAATTGTCAAAAATTGAAAAAAAAATCGTTGAAGTGAAAATGGACGATTATTTAAAAATGATACTATTTTGAATAGATTTTAACGTTATCATCTTTGATAATTTCCAGCAGATTAGTTACTTATGGTTGAAACCAGATACATTTATCGTTTTCAGCCATCATGCATTCACTCTATCAGTTCAAAACAATCAGCAAAAGGTTAATTATAAAAACAAAACATCAAACCGCATCGGTAAACCATTCCGAACCTTTTTACATGCCATGTCGGCACACTATACCGGAACAATATTTATCGAAATCACTGTGTCGGTATATTTCGATAAATTTTGTTCCAGTATAGTGTGCCGGATGTGTGTGTATTAGGGTTTTGTACATAGGTATTTGAAATAATTTCATTTTTGTTTTTTGTTTTTTTTTTTTTAATCCTTAAGTAATGGGTTATCCATTTTGCGGTTTCAAAAGTTAACGTAAATAAAACACATATAAAATATTTTTTTTCATGGTATTTCTTTTTTATTATAAAATTTGAACGTTGACATTATATGTGAAACACTACATCATTTAAATGACCATCGCGCGAATTGTTGCAAGCATCGATTCTTTTGAGGTAATTTTACACCACTTTTTGACACATATTGGGTGGTATCTCGGCCATAACTTGATGAATGTTGGTTTTCAAGTGCTCAAGAGTTAAACGTTTATCTGCATAAGCACGGTCTTTCGCGTAGCCACACAAAAAAAAGTCCAGCGGTGTTAAATCGCATGATCTTGTGGCCAGTTGATATCGCCAAGACGAGAAATTACGCGGCGTGGAAATGTCTCTTGCAAAAAAGCCATATTCGCTCGAGTTGTGTGGCATGTGGTACCGTCTTGTTGAAACCACATATTCTCCAAGTCGTATTCTTCAATAGCAGGCAAAAAAAAAGTCGGTTATCATATGACCATAACGCTCCGAATTGACGGTGACAGTCTTCCATCGTCGTTTTTGAAGAAGTAAGGTCCAATCACACCTCCGGACCAAAGAGCGCCCCAAACAGTGACTCTTTGTGGATGTAATGGCCTCTCTTCAATTACTTGAGGATTCTCAGAACCCCAAATACGACAATTTTGTTTATTAACTTACCCACCGAGTGAGAAATGTGCTCCGTCGCTGAAGAAAATTTTGTTCGAAAAATCGCCATTGTCTCCTTTAAAGCACGATATGTGGCTGTGGCAGAATCACCATTATTGTAGTAGGTTTTAACAAATGTTTATGCGTTGTCCGATAGTTAAGCGATCCATTTTCGTAAATGTCAGACTTTCAACTGAAAAAAAAATTGGTTTAACAACTTAGTTTGACAGATGTCGAATTCCAGCGCTATACTTTTGAAACCGCAAAATGGATAACCCCTTACATACATGTTTATTTTATTTTCAGGTTTTATGAGTAATTTTACCGTGTTTGTGGGTTTGAACATTGTTTCATTATTCTTTAAGTTGGTATCCTCGATAAGTAAGGGGGTCTGTCCCGTGTAGAAGCCAGAAAGGATCTTAGCCAGCTCTCTCTTCGATTTTATTTTGACATCGATGCCTAACATTTAATTTTTGTCTCTCATACCGGTCATTATTGTTTTGGCATGCTTTAAGCATTTTTGTTTGTATTTAAAGTAAATACAATTTTTAATATTTAATGTTCATTAACAGCAGTATATTAGTTCACGAAAAATTTTTTCATGAAATTATTTTTTTATAAATCTTTTAAATTTTAAACAGCCTTCTACACCCACGTCGCTTCTCTTGTTTTAATGACATGTCGAAACATGAGAAGAAAAAAGAAAATACTGTGATTTTTATGTCACAGATTCGTCGGCGATACAGCTGTTAAGTAGAGTCGGCCCCTTACGACTTCGTTTGCACAATCCACACTCTTAAAGTAAACACGAAAGCAAATGTGAATACATTTTGATTTGAAATTGGTGTGTTTCATGTATTTCTTTAATTCTCGTTCTGATTGATTCCAATGTGTGTCAAAAATATGCCCGTTCAACTGAAAATTTATAAGAAAGCGTTAAAATCAACTTTAGAAGAGTTGCTTAGTGTTTAAAGATACCAAAAAGTTAGATAAGGACTCGCAAAATAACTAGAGTCGTATTTTTCCTTAAGCGATAACTGTTTAATATTTTGCACTTCAATATTGAATGAAATAATTCAGATAGTTAGGTATTATAACAACAACTTTTACATTAAACAACGAAATCTTAAATAAGCCATCAAGAGATAATTGTTTTTTTTTTTTTTTTGCCCACATAATATTTTTTCCTTTTTATTTTATTTACATAAATGTATATAAGTTACTCTAAAGTAATTAACATCCCAAACTGATAAGTAGTGTTGTTCCTCTACATGTCAGCTTTAATTGTCTACTTTTTAACGTAGACACTGTTACGAAAACAGTGTCAAAAATATCAACAAAGATGTCAACAATAGCTTAATACTCGTACAAGTCACTGATTCCGACAGGGGAAACACTAATCTCTGGTTAAACTTAAAACTGACAGATACCTACATTATAATTAAATTCTCTAATCAAAATTCTAATCAAATTCATGTTCGTTGAGTTAGCACATATTTACATATACATATATAAATATAGAGTTGTAATAAAATATGTTATTTTAGCTTAAACATCCGAATGTGTCACTTCTGGATTCACCAAATTTCTGCGTATTAGGGTTTGGGAGTTTTTCTGCCCAGAAAACTGCATTGAGCGATCCATAGACATTAATTCATATATAAACGTAGATACTGAACTCATAGGCACAAATAAGCCATACTAAGATCGGAAACCTTCGTACGTTTCACCCCCCAAAACCCATTTGTTTACATTGTTGTATTTGTAGCTTTGAAACTCTATCCATGAATAGATGGGAAATCGAAAAGCGAAACAAAAACAAATTACTAGGGCTGTGTTGTCTATGTGTCTATAGGAAGAGGAACAGAAAAGATTCTTGTATGCGTTTCTATCAATGTGTCTATTGGAAGAGGAACAGAAATGTTACTTGTGTGCGTGTTTCAGCTTGTAGGCAAATGTCAAATGAAAGCAGAGGTTTCCGGTCTTTACATTATTAGTTTATGCTCATAGGTAGCTATATACTTTGGGTGAGCACAAAATGAAGCCGATCAACCATGTTTTAGATTTAGTGATGAAGAGGAAGTAAATGAGAATATGTGAGACTGTGAGAGAGCTCTATGCACAGTTCTCTCTAGCGCTCATATACTTGCGTAAGAAGTAACGTACGTAGCACGCGGTCTCCATTAGCGATACATTTAAAAGCAAACGCAATAGCAGAAAACAGGTAGCAGAGAGACAGACAAATTTTCGTTGGTGGGCATTTCATAGCATACTTTTTTAGTTACTGGAGAATGTCGAAGGCAACTGATGCTGGTAGAAACAACAACAACAAATGATATTTGGAAACGCCATAACAAAATGAGAGTTCTCCTTGCGATAAAGCAAGCGATGAGCATTATGCGATGAAAGCATGCTTTCCATCGCATGCTTTGAAAATAAAGCTGCGATTTCGGTCTCCATTTGCGATACTGAGAGCAAAGCATGCTCTAGATTTCATCACTAATGGAGACCGCATGTAAGTCCCCTTTCACACAGGGAAACCAGTTGCTGGAGATTTTTTTGACGTTTTCCTTTAATTGCCTTGTAGCTTTCACACGAAAAAATTGATGAGGAAACTGAGTTGCTCGTTTTTTGAATTGCTTTTGATTTGACATTCGCTTTATGTAAACAAACAATTTGCTTCGCGGCTGGAAAATTCTGCACAATTTTGAGTTATAAATTAACAGCAGCTTATTTTTAGGAAAATAAATTCAAAATAAAAAAACCTGGTGCGATTATATAGGTAAATGTTGTTTTTTTATTGTGGTTGTTAATAATGGTTTGCTAAATTAATATATTAAAAGGTCACGGAAAAACAATGAACCAGGAGAGAATTGATTTGTGTGCAGATTTGCTCAGTTGGTCCGTGCGTTTTTGTTGTCGATTTTCCATGTTTAGGCGCATAATTGTATGTATGAAATGTGTACCTACTCGTGATGGATTGAATTAAATGCCTTGCTTACAAGAATTAAAACTTGAAATTTTCTTTCACAATGAATTTATTTAAGTAACTCACTTGGTTTGTTTAATGAATAATATAATTGTGAGAAACAATTTCTCTTTAAAAAAAATATGTTTGACATCTATCAGAGACAGAAGTCAAAATGGAAACCTAAGAAAATATCAAAGCATAACGTCAAAAAAATCTCTTCAAATCGTTGACCGGGGAGATTTTTTTCATTCCCCTTACTTCTTGCCCTTCTCGCCTACACACTCCCAGTTGCCGGCAACTCAGTTTCCTTGTGTGAAAGGGGAATAACAAAATGAGAGTTCTCCTTGCGATAAAGCAAGCGATGAGCAGTATGCGATGAAAGCATGCTTTCCATCGCATGCTATAAAAATAAAGCTGCGATTTCGGTCTCCATTTGCGATACTGAGAGCAAAGCATGCTCTAGATTTCATCACTAATGGAGACCGCATGTAAGAAAATGAGAGTTCTGCTTGCGATAAAGCAAGCGATGAGCAATATGCGATGAAAGCATGCTTTCCTTCGCATGCTATGAAAATAAAGCTGCGATGTCGGTCTCCATTTGCGATACTGAGAGCATGCTTTAAAGGATGCTCTAGATTCATCGCTAATGGAGACCGCATGTAAGGGTAGTCAAAAGCAAACCCCTTTTTGTACGTGCATCCGTATGAGAAAAACCTAACCTATGAAAACATTTCGGGTTTGACTTCACGTTCAATTTAGACATGTATTTTATATATGTACATGGCGCAACACTGCTGATAAAAAGCTTGTGCTAATTTTCGATGAATAATCCCAAGCTGTGTACTTTATATTTCTTCTTAGTTTTGCAAGCTTCTCCACAAAATTACTAACCCATTACTGTCACTGATACATGTAATAATCCAGCAGAAGGTCCTCTTCCTATAGACCGGCTGTAAGGCTATATTTTGCCTTCCAAAAAACAGTCAACTTTTCCTGATGCGATCTGCTGATCGAAATAATTGTCAATTCTTGGTATTGTATTTAAACATTATCAGTCTTATTTAATAGAATACTCTAAACAGATGAATAGTTATACAGTGAATAAGGTCTTATGTAGCCCTTCCATAAATTCCTATTTATAAAACATTTTCCCATAAAGTATAGTTATGCAGGGTTTTATGTCCAAAAAGTACCAAAAACGGGTAATCTATTCCATTTGGCTGTCATGATCAAATCAGCTGTTTGACAGAAAACGCAACTAGAACTTTTGTTCGTGTTATGATTGTGATTTAATGAAAACAAAATAAAGAATAAATATTGGATCATAGTTATTCATCCTTAAGATCCTGTTTAGATTGGTAGTACCGCCATATGTCGAGTATTATGTGTATGAGTAGGGTGACTGTGGTTTCAGCTCTTTCACGGTCAGGTTCTGATCATTGTATTTATTCTAGAAGTTGTGAATTTGATTTTTTAAGCACAACAATTTTAGGTTTAGCTTTGAAATCATTTAAAAGGGATACAAAATTTAAAGGTCTAAACTCAAAATGACATTTCCACACTATAATTTCCTTATGTGGGCTCTATTCAACCTATAAGCGTGTTTAGCTTATAATGGATCTATTCAACGTTGCATACGTTTTATAAATGAGATTTTCGAGTTCGGAGGCATTAAAAGGCATTATATTCTCGTTGTAATGCAATTATAAATAAGGCTGTATGTATACAAATTCCATGTATTTAAGTCTGCGTATTTAGCATTAATTATTTAAAAACAGAAGAAAAAACAAATTAGCCATAAATCACATTCAAAGATTATGTTCAAATTATTAACTCATTTTTCAGTAGAAAAAAAAATAAATAAAATCTTCTATGGTAATGTTTGCACTGCAAAAATATTAACAAACTCATCACTGTGATAAGATAAGAAGCAGAGAGAATTGTTTCTAATTAGATATGTATTTTATGATAATCTGAGCTAGAAGTTAAAATGAAGATTTCAAAATCAATTGTACAAAGGCTCTCAACCTGGCTTAAGGCCTTTAACCGTAAAAGTTTATTTTATAGGTTTTAGTGTTTCTTTTATTTGTTTAATATAAAAATCTAATAAAAATGCCACCTGTAAATTATAGAAGCATTCCAGTAGGTCCACTTCCTACTCGAGTAGTTTGTCCTAAGTGTAAAGGTGAAATTTTAACAAAATTAGAACATGATCCATCGTCAAAAACGCATTTAATTGCTCTTCTGATTTGTTGTTTTTTGTGAGTAAAATTTACATTATAATTCCTTTACTTTGTTTCATTGTTAATAAATTGAAATTCAATATTACTATCAATGACAAACGGTCGATGATCAATGACGGTTTTATATTGACAAATAATTTGTAATTTAAATATCTGTTTGGTAAGTATGATTACATTAAGTCCGTGTGATGTCGGAGATCAGTTTAATTCCTATGTTGCGGAGTTACAGATTCTAAAAGTGGCAGTGTTAATTTTTTAAACAAATCAGAATTTTTTTTAAACATGCATGTCGTGTGATAATTTCCGTTCATCAGTATCGAATTTTAGATATTAGAGTATTTAAATATACTGCACACTGTAACTATTGAAAAAAAGAGTGATTGAACATACTCGTAAATCACATAGATTACCTTTGTTCATTATTGATATTATTTTATATCGGATACATGACAGTGTACATTTTAAAATATTTTTCGAACTCGTGACCACGACGATTGCAGTCGAAACCTATGAAAAAGTGCTTGTGTTTTTTTCTGGAAGTGATTGTTTTTATTTTATTCTAACTTTACAGTGTACAAATTAAATATGTAAGTGTTAATTTTTTTATATATTTTTTCTATCATAATAATATTTAATTATTAAGCGCTAAAATTCTTGGCTAAATTTTGGACAGTTTTTTGTTGACATGCTAAAGTTTAGAAAAAATTAATAATTATTAGGATTTAGTTGGTAACTTTTAATTTCCTGCTGTATAATTTTGTTAATTTCAAGGAGAAACTAACCATTTCCTAATTAAAAATTTTAAAATTGTTCACTTTATCTCGAGTGCACTGTTTATTTTTTTTTCTTAAATGCCTAATTTGGTCCTTACCCTGTTCTTCAACTTCATTATCTCTCAGAATATAACGAAACAATAAGCCTACGTAATTATTTACGAAAACAAAAATCAGCATTGATCTTGTTGACCTAAATTCATTTGATTTCCAAAATATGTGACTCATAGGACGTGAATTTCAAGAATATACAAACAGAAAGCCATGAAAATAGAATTTGGCCCTATAATATTTTTCTGATCATGAACCTGTGTCGAATATATAGAAGTACAAACATCTATTGTTTTAACTTCAAATCTCCAAACTAAATATTTGATATTTCATTTAAAACATATTCATTCTCACCATCTCTTACATAATAAAAATGCTTTATACTAAATTTAGGATTTACACTGTACAGCCCTACAGACTCATAAACGGAAAAGTCAATAATTGCCCTATAGAGCTAGTAAAAATTTGTTATAGTTTTGTAATACATGCAATGTTTAATTACTCAATTTCTACAAAAGAAGAAAACAAAATCTCCCTATAATTGGCACTGTAAGGCATATTTAATGATTTCTTATTCAATGAAATGATTCAAATAATGACCTCAACCATTTTTATACTAAACAAAAAAATCATATATATTTAATAAAGTATAGATAATTAAAGGTCATCAAAAGATTACTTTTTCTTTTAAATTGTTCAAGTGCCTCCAAAGTTTAAAACATTTCAAACTGATAAGAAATTAAAAATCAATCTATTTATGAAAATATTATGGGTGTATCATCAGTACTGTATTTCATATTGCTTTCTAGTTTTATAAAGTCATCTGCAGTGTTAACATCTATCTATAAGCTTCGAAAGTAAAAAAAAAAAAAAAAAAACTAATTATAATGGAAAAATCTAAAGAACCACCAGAATATTCTGATCCACCGCCAGGATGGAGTCCGGCACAAAATTACGAACCCGGAATGGATCAACCTGTTACTGTTACTGTAACATCTAATCATCCAGCAGTAGGACCAATGTCATGTCGAGTTGTCTGCCCTAATTGTAAAGCAGATGTTTTGACAGAACTAAATCATGAGCCAACGACAAAAACGCATTTAATGGCTTTGCTGATGTTTTGTTTATTGTGAGTAAACTTTCATTTAAAATTTTATATTTCTGAAAATTTTAACTAGAGATGATTATAGTTAGTAGTAGTAAAATATTATTTTATTGACCTTAAAACTTAAAAGACATAATAACAAAATTTTCTTTACAATTTTTGACAAAAGGACTTTGGTATTTGCCGTCCGTCGTAAACGTAAATAAAACACATATAAGATATTTTTTTTCATGATATTTCTTTTTTATTATAAAGTTTGAACGTTGCCATTATGTGTGAAACACTACATCATTTAAATGACCACCACGCGAATTGTTGCAAGCATCGATTCTTTTGAGGTGATTTTCGACCATTTTTTGACACATATTGGGCGGTATCTCAGCCATAACTTGACGAATGTTCGTTTTCAAGTGCTCAAGAGTTAAAGGTTTATCTACATAAACACGGTCTTTCGCGTAGCCCCAAAAAAAAAATAGTCGAGCGGTGTCAAATTGCCTGATCTTGGTGGTCAGTTTATATCGCCACGACGAGAAATTACGCGGCCAGGAAATGTCACTTGAAATAAAGCCATATTCGATCGAGTTGTGTGGCATGTGGCACCGTCTTGATGAAACCACATATTCTCCAAGTCGTATTCTTCAATATCAGGTAAAAAAAAGTCGGTTATCATATGACCATAACGCTCCGAATTGACGGAGACAGTTGTTCCATCGTCGTTTTCGAAGAAGTAAGGTCCAATCACACCTCCGGACCAAAGAGCGCCCAAAACAGTGACTTTTTGTGGATGTAATGGCCATTCTTTAATTACTTGAGGATTCTCAGAACCCCAAATACGACAATTTTATCATTAACATACCCACCGAGTGAGAACTGTGCTTCATCGCTGAAGAAAATTTTGTTCGAAAAATCGCCGTCCACCGACTGTTGTTCAAGCACCCATTCGACGTATCTACGACGTTGTGAATGGTCAGCTGGCTTCATGGATGTAGGTGTAGATCCAAATGCAAAATACGCCATAATGTGCCGTAGGACAGTCCTAATTCCTGAGAACGACGAGGAATCGACACATTCGGGTCTTCGGCAACACTTTCACTTACAGCAGCGATATTTTCAGTGGTACCTGTAACCAATCCAGTCTCTTCAAATTTCTTCACAATTTTGCCAATTGGTTGCGTAGTTGGACGATTATGTAAACCATAATCTCCTCTTAAAACACGATATGTGGCTGTGGCAGAATCACCATTTTTGTAGTAGGTTTTAACAATTTTTATGCGTTCGCGATAAATGTCAGACTTTCAACACTGGCAATGCTGCAGTGGATAAAGTGCTTGATTGCTAACTTAGACGTGTGGGTTCGATCCCCACGCTAGGCGCATTCTTTTCTATACCTCCAATTTTAATTGAATGCCGTTCATGGGTTAAAAATGAGGCAGTCAATACCGGGTTCTCAAATCCACTGTGCCAAACTAGTGCCGTGCAATTCAAGTTGCATTTAACAGACCTTAGGTCTTACAGGCATATAGTTAAAATTAAAAAAAAAATTGGCTTAACAACTTAGTTTTACAGATGTCGAAATCCAGCCCTAGGGTTATCCGCAAAATGGATAACCCTATATATATCAAAAAAATTGTTAATAATTTGTTGAAGATAGTTTGATAGATATTTATGTTATTTTGGAAAACTTTTTTCTCGGCTATTTTGGTCACAATAATATTAGTAATGAAAAAAAAACTACAGTAAAGCCTGCTAATCGGGACACTATAATCAGACCACCTCATATTCGGACCGCACCGTATGCATTCCCTGCTATTTTTCATACAAATTTCCCTTTATAATCGGGCCACTTGCTAATTGTCTAATTGGTCCAAGCGTAGGAAATACGAAATATTTATGCATCGAATACCGCCGGCCGTTCGTCGCCGGTTACTTTTGGTTTATTTGGTGATTTCCTAATAAGTTTGTAATTTTAGCTTTCGTTAGTTGGCAAATGGTACAATTTGAATCTACTAAGTTTAATACTAGCTACTAAGTTTAATAACAAAGTAAAAGTACAATGCGTATTCGAAATTACAGTGGGCTTGATCTGGAAAATAAAGTTGAAGTTATTAAGTGTTTCGAATATGCACATTTGTCTCAGAGAATGCAAAGAAATTTTATTGCAGCAAATCTGAAATCCAAAGAATTTTTGAGCGCGAAGTAGGACTGTCATTCCAAAAATTAGTACAAACATACGAAATCATCTGTATATTTTGCCGAAACTGATGGTTTGTCATTCAAATTGTTTTGCTTAGCTAGACAAAAGAATGTTCCAATTTCTGGTACAAAAGCACTGGCTATAGCAACAAATCTAATTGTATATTTTCTGGAATTTTGTAGGTGATATATGCACTGGCAGTAGTATTTTTATTTTTTATTTATTTATTTACTCTTAACAAAAAATCAATTGCAAATACTCGTACTTTGTGTATCATTTGTATTTTAATTTAAAAAACGCATGAAAACATCGTTCTCCTAATCGCTAAAAAAAACAGTGTTTGATAAATTTTGAGCTTGAAAGTATTTTGTTTTCAAAAACACAAATAACTATACTGAAACAAAGGCTTTCAGAAAAAACCTGTAATTTTTCTAATGTAAGTGTTGCCGTTGCTTTTTAATATTTTTTTTTATTCATTTTAAGTAATTTTTTTTAGAATTATACGTTTTTGACATTTTTTTTTTGTATATATATATTTGTTTATAAGACTTAATAATTTAAGTAAGTATTTTTAAATTTTAATAGCTCACAAAAACAGCCATAAACCGAAAACTAATACACATAAGCATATAGCTTAGAACCTTCTTCTCCACCATATCTTTCATAAAAAAAAGTATATTAAAAATGGTCGAATGCCAACTGAGATCATTACCGTCATACGTTTTTGATAACATTTTTTTATATATAAAGATTTTGAGGTGATTTGTGGTTAATTAGTAAATTAATAGGTTAATTTTTATTATCTTTAATGTTTGTTTTTAATCTAAGTCTTCGCCTTTTTCCATATTTTGCGGCAATTTAAATGTAATGTAATCTATGGAAACCATCAAGAGCTATAGAGAGGGACAGATTTATGCAAACCAGTGCAATCAGAGTGAGAAGAAAACGTCCTATTGTTTCTGAAATTTGCCTCTGATTTGTACACAAAATGCTTTAACCTACTTTAATGAATTACGGAAATGTCTTGTTGAAATTGTTTTTTTAAATGAAGTGGTTAGTGCAGAACAGATATTAATAACGTAAAAGTATCTACCTACTTGAGATAATTCAAATACTTAGTGATTACAATAAATATACTATAGCTTAAAAATTCTAAAGAAAAAGATAGGTAATATTCTTTCCCTGGAATTCTTTCATGACTAGTAATGGAAATTACATACATTGAAGGAAATTCCCATAAAAACACATGGTTTCTACGCATTTCTTGTTTGCTGCATGTAGTTAAGAAAAATAATTATTTATTCACTTTTAACAAAATTAAATAAAAGTTATTTAAAAATTAGCAAAAAAAAAAGGAGGAAATTCCCATTAAACCACCTACGTTCTTACTAAAAATAACGGTAGTAATCAGAAATTTTTAATAAATTAATTAAATGTTTTGTAGAGCCACCACTAGCTCTTAGGGTCGATAGCATTCGCGTCGGTATTGATTCCACAAGCTTTTCCAGTTCCGCGGTTGTAATCGCGGCCCATTGTTCAATTATGCCGCCTCAAAGCTCTTGAACGTTGTGAAATTGGCGGCCGTTAGCCTAAACACCTGGCTAGTATTTGCCAGAGTTTCTCAATCTTCGAGAGACGTGGACAGGAGATTTATCCTGTTGGAATATGAACTCCATTCTGCTTAACTCTTCAGCTCTTTCAACCAAAACTTCTTCTAACATCTCAGCATAAATTTCTAAGTTCATTCTTCCAGGCACAAATGCAATTTCCGTCTTTCCATTTGCAGAAAAAGCTGCCCAAACCATTACGCTGCCGCCAACGAAATTGCGACCTATTCGCACTTCTGTTTGAAAACGTTTGTCATACCAATATGACTGAAATCTATCTGGACCATCTAAATTGAATTTTTTATCATCACTAAACAGAAATTTTCTCCACTGTGCTGTCCAGCTTATGTGACTTGCTGCGAAATTCAGCCTTGCTGCCTTATGGGCTACATCTAAAGGCGGCTTCTTGGATCTTTTTTTGTACACAAGGTTGGTGATGGCTTCTAAAATTTGTCTAATGCGTCGGGTTGAAACAGGCAAGTCAAGTTTGGCCGTAATTTGTGAAGCAAACAGCTTTTTGTTTATGGTTTCACGCGATATAATTCAAACTTGACGTATTGTCAGCTATTTATTTTGCGGGTGGGTGACAATTTTTCCATAACTTTCACGTTATGAATAACTGTATTGGATCTCCCTATTTGTCTACCAATTTCACGATCAGAAAGTCCACAATTTTTGGATTCAGTGATTTTTTGAACTTTCTTCCGCAATTAAAATTCTTCCATACGGCATGATGAGATTCTGTAAAAAAATGACTTCCTACCATTTTCAATACAAAAGCCTTTGAATTTCTTTTATTTCACAAACAAATACCCCGTTTATATGAGTAAATTGAGGAATCGAATCGAATCGAATTTAGATTTCGTTTCAGGTATATGTCCTCGTGGGATCGGAAGATTGAATTAAAATGGAATCGCAGTGACAATTTGAGTATACAGAATAAACAACAAAAACATGCAACAGAAAAAAATACAAAGAAAACGGAAACCCACTGGACACAAAAAAACACTATTGGTGTACACACATACTGAGAATCAGATGTGAATTCGATTCTTCAATTCCTCGATTCAGGTATATAAATACATTTTCAATTCGATTCAGCTCTTCTAGTGGGATCGGATCGAGTAATCCTATTTTAATCCGATTCAAGTATACAAAGACCTAAATCCTGATTCAATACCGATTCAATTCTCCATATAAAAGTAGTAAAAGACGAATAATGTTCTAAGGTGACAAAAAAATGCTGAAAAATAACCGTTGCCTTCATATTGGTTTGACTTCTCATTTTGGATCCAAAAATAAAAAGTGCTGCCAAATTTGTTGTCGTTGCAGTGAGTTATGTATGGCAAGTTGCATTGTTTTAATGGGAATTTCCTCTACTGTAGTTGTAGTTGGGATGTTTTATGCCATGGTAACAATAATTCGAAACTTGATATCTTAAAATTGGTCGCCAGAACGAATTAAGCAATGGCTGTCATTTATAACAATTGTATAATTAACTGTTAAGGCTTATAACTTTATAAATATAGGGCCCTTGATTTATTACATTTTGTACAAAGTTTAATAATATTAAGCAGCATGGAGGCTGGAGACATTATTAAGCCAAGTAATCTCGGTGACTAGGTAGTTAAATCAGAATTTTATAATTCATAAGATATCCGAAAAACGATGGTGTTAAGTTTTTTTTTATCAAATCTAAGATAGGATTCTCCCAATCGTACATCGTGCGTAGCGTCGTTACCCATCCGTCAGGCTGTACAGTCATTATTTTCGAATTAAATATAGGTAGTACATATAAATACATATCAGTATTGAATTGTAAATATATTTTTAAAAAAATACTCAAGTTATTCATTCATTTTTCATAAAAAAAATACTGTATGTTGATAATATTAGATAGAGTGCTATTGCACTTCACACAAAAATATAAACAAGATAAGATAAGAGGTAAGTATAAGAGAATTTTTTTGCTAGAAGTGAATTGAAGTGAAAAGTGGAGGCCTCAAAATCAATTGTACAATAGCTGTCAACTTGATTGAAGGCTTTAACGGAAAGAAATTATTTCACATTTTTTTTTTATTGAATTTACAAATAGAAAAATGCAGTCGCCACCTGTATTTTATAATACCGTTGCAGTAGGTCCAAATGCTAGTCGAGTAATTTGTCCAAGTTGTAGAGCTGAAGTTTTAACAAGTCTTAAACATGAATCTACAACTAAAACGCATTTAATGGCTCTGTGTTTGTGCCTATTTCTGTAAGTGAACATTTTCCTTTATTTTATTAAATATTTGCAATGTTAACATTAACAAAAATTAATTACCTAATAAATGTATAGTTAAAACCATTTTTAAATTTCTCTGTGTAAATTATAAAAAAAAAGAACATTGAAAGAATTAAACATGCACTAAGCTGAAAACAAATTTTAAAATAACTACGAGCTACGTCTTTTTGTTTATACATATATTTTTTTCCTACAAAATGAACTGTTGCAATTCACTCGCGTGCAAAATTGTTTCGTGTAAACACCATAAACACCACGGAACTAATATTTTATTACTTTGACTTACGTTTAACGTGAATGA
The DNA here is from genome assembly GCA_910595825.1 of Philhelius pedissequus. NCBI lineage: Eukaryota > Metazoa > Arthropoda > Insecta > Diptera > Syrphidae > Philhelius > Philhelius pedissequus. Next base: position 5,042,075 of record OU343160.1, on the reverse strand, counting down.
AAAATAAATATTATTTGTGTACCCTTTTTTAATCGCTCATGGACAATATTTTTTATTTAATTTTTACTTTTTCTTACCAAATATTACAAGTTACAAGTTACTTTTTTTAATTCATAATTTGTATGAAAATGTCAAATTCCGTGATGGGATCGCAAATTCCCTTTTCAGATGTGGAACTGAAAAGCGCAACCAATAAATTTTTTATTTGCGTTTAAAAAAGATAAGATTACTCCGTAAATCAACCGTCGTGTCAGTTTGGAAAATAAATCTCGGCATGAGCATGAACATATCGTTTCCAAACTGTTCCACTTTGGACAGAAGTCTTCTTTACTGTTTTGCTTTGAAAAAGAGAAGGCCGCGTTCGATTGAGCAAATGACTAATGCAGCGCAGCAAATTTTTATTCAGTAAATAACAACAATGGAAAAAAGAGCGAATAAATTAAGAGGTAAAAATAGTGCCGATAATATTGTAGATAAAGCTTTGGAATTGAAGGACTCGCTCGGGTTGCAGTCGAAAAGCTCTGTACGCCATGGTTGGCAGGCAGTGGGAGATGTAAAATGAGAGTTTATAACGGGTGATTTTTTTGCTACTTGGTTTTTGACGTTTATATTTTTGACAGATCACACATGACAAATTCCACGAACATTTGACATTTCGATTCAGTGTTGTTTGCCATTTCATCATGAATAGAATTACGCCTGAACAACGTTTGCAAATTATTGAAATTTATTATCAAAATTCGTGCTCTGTGAAAAATGTGTTTCGCAAGCTACGTCCGTTTTTTTTCCGCTCATTTTTGGCTAAATGGATACGTGAATAAGCAGAATTGCCGTATTTGGAGTGAAGAGCAGCCAGAGGCAATTCAGCAGCTACCAATGCATCCCGAAAAATGCACTGTTTGGTGCGGTTTATGGGCAGGCGGCATCATTGGGCCGTACTTCTTCAAGGACGATGAAGGCCGCAGGGTTACGGTCAATGGAGAAAGGTACCGTTCGATGATAACAGATTTTTTTTCCCGAAAATGCAAGAATTGAACTCGGTCGACATGTGGTTCCAACAGGACGGTGTCACATGCCACACTGCACGCGAAACCATGCATCAATTGAGAGGCGAATTTGGTGAGCAGTTGATCCCAACTTTTGGGCGCAGTCAATTGGCCACCAAGATCATGTGATTTGACCCCGTTAGACTATTTTTTGTGGGGCTATGTTAAGTCTATTGTCTATGGGGACAAGCCAAACACGATTGCTGCCTTGGACGCCAACATTGAACGCGTCATTGGTGAGATTCCGGCCGAAATGTGTGAAAAAGTTTGCCAAAATTGGACCTTCAGAATGGACCACCTGAAGCGAAGCCGCGGGCAACATTTAAGTGAAATTATTTTTAAAAAGTAAATGGAAGAAATTGATTTATCGATCCAAATAAAAATTTCATTCACTTTTTACAAGTTTCTGTGTTTTTTTGAATTTTCAAAAACCAAGCTCTTAAAAAATCACCGTTTATAAAAAGTGCATACTAGTTTTATTCAGGCTCTCATTACTACGCTACCCATAAGTTAAAAATAAAAAACACGGCTATTGTAGGCCCGAAAACAACATCGTAGGTTTGGTAATTGTCATTAAATGAATAAACAAATTGAGAAATTTAATGTCTATTCTATTATCTATTAAGCTTTTCGAAAACTGCAAGGTAATTAAAGTTGCTATTTTATTAAGAAAAATAAATAACAGTTGCGTAGTTGTGTAATAAATAAGTGCATTCCTAGTTTTTTTGTAACAAAAAAGAGAACCTTGAAGACCTGGCGCTCTTTTAGCTTTGATAAAGACTCTTTCTTTTCTTACCGTGCCGTCAAACTATACTGATTGCGATAAACAACTAGATATCCATCTAATTGCAGTGTTACCACTTCAAAACAAAAAACAGAAGTAGATTTGTCCCAAAAAGTGTAGTAGAAGTAGATTTAAAAATATGAAATTAGATTTCAAAATAATAATTTTAATCCTCCTAATATAAATGTGAAAATTTGGATGTATGGATGTTTGTTGCTCAATAACTCCGGAAAGGCTCAACGGATCTGGATGAAATTTGGTATAGAGATAGATTACTGTCTGGAATAGGAAACAGGCTACTTTTTATCCCATATGGTTCTTCTTATCCCGTTGTGGTAAAAATGTATGGTTCCGGTGGGATAGGTTTATTTTAATTTTTCATAGAGCTCATTCTACAAATATTTTATTCATAAGGCGCCTAAAAGCACACGGATTTGCATGAAATTTGTTTTGTAGATAAATGGGGCACTGGATTATCATATAGGCCATTTTTGTCCTGAAAAATATTACCCGTTCCTATGGGAGAGGCTTAAATATGAAAAAATATATTCTTGGGTGTTTGTTCCACTTTCATGCCTCAACGACTGAACATGACCATACACAAGGAATATCGAAGCCAACGAACACGACAAAATCTAAATTTTCGCCAACAGCAAGCGGCGCGTGAACCAGCCCATTTACAAGAAGAGCATGTTCGTCGTTTGTGCCTACATTCAACGACTGAACTGTTTTTAATGAAATTTTGTAGGTGGATAGACGATTTCATTAGATTCCCGTGAGTTCGTAGCATTGCACGGATATCTGCTATTAATCTATAGAATTTCTCATTAGTTTTATGCATTTATCAACAGCAACAGAACATTTAAAAGGCAAATGAAAACAGTAATAAGAACAACCTTGACGAAATTATGTGCATCTTCTTCTTCAAAGTCTACAAAAGTCGCCACAGACATAGACACATCATTTTTACTACTTTTAGGAAATCTTGATTGTCCAAAGCTTTTTTGCAGAAAAGTATAAATGGTGCACAACGATATTGTTAAAAAATTACATTTTTCCACATTCTTGATTACTTCGAAATATACTTTTATAGCGTATTTGGGTATTAATCACATTCAATTTTCAGCACAGACAGGCAGGAATGCAGGTAAAACCAAACGCATTACTTGTTTGAAATAAAATAAAAGGAAATCAGTAATAAAAGTCAGAAAATTGTAATAATTTTTTTGTTTGAAGTGAAGTTAGATACAATTTATTCTTTTGAAATGTGAATCTGGGCTTACATGAAAGAGTGTAGGTAAAACATTTTTAAAATAATTTTTTTTTCAAGTTTTTTTTTGTTTAAATTGAAGTGGATTAAAAAGGGATTTCTAAAAGTGAAGTATTTATAAAGAATAGTGCGAAGTTGGAGGCAGATTTTAATATTTTTTTCTTGTAATTGAAATAAATCTACTTCAATTGAAGTTAAGTGGTATCGCTGTCCATTTACATACCTGTTTTACCAGTAATAGTATTATTCATGTAAAATCTTATAGTGTTTTTTATTAGCTATGCCAAGTACCGGCCAACCTTTTTTATCAAAAATTTAACTTCGCAGCTGATAAAAGGAAAAAAAATGATGTTGAAGTTGGTTTTTATTATACATAAAAAAAAACATACCTATAGGTACCTCTTTAATATCTACGCAACACTCTTCTTTAACAACAAGCGGTATAGATAGGTACCCATACGAGCTATATATTTATCAGTTAACTTTGTTTTCTTAACAATCAAAAACAAAATTATTAATTAAATCATGACTCATTTCGAACGAGATATATACAAACATTTATTCAACTGTTTTTCTTATCATTGTGAAATACACATAAACCAACGCTATCAATTCTTAGATAAGATAACATCTACAATTTTTCGCGGCGATACAAATTAAATGCACGACTGAATCGCACCAACTAGCTGTTGTGGTTCAAACTTAGACTTCTTTAAAATATCATTTATCATCATTTACTAGAATTACTACAATTAGATTATGCAGTTTTCGTGCATATTTTATTTATGTAATCCAAATCATTATTTAAATGAAGTTATGGGTTATTATGAGTAATACAACACACAAAAGAACAGAACGACAGAACGTATGAGGAAACCCCCTTTTTTTAATTACTCCCAATACTTGCCATATAGAGCGAGTACAAATTCATTTGTCCATACAATTCTGATTAACTTTCCAATGAATTGATAAGAGGTTTGATATTATAAACCAAGCAAAAAGCTTTAGTTGTTTCAGTCGTTTGAAATCATTTACTGCCTTCGCTTGTGAATTTTTTAAAAATTTATTTTTGTAATTAAAATAAAAACAAAAGAACAATTACTTACACTATGGATAAAAATGGACCACCACCAGCATATTCTTCTGCTCAATCTGGCTGGGCTCAACCTCAACCACCACCAGGTTGGACTCCGGCACAAACTTACCAACCAGCACACACGTATCAACCATCAGAAAATATCCAACCAGCACCCGCTGTAATAATAGCAAGTCAACCAACTCACGTCCATTATGCTGCACCAGTTGGGCCAACATCTTCACGGGTCATATGTCCATCTTGTAGAGCTGATATTCAAACTCGACTTCAACACGAACCAACAACACAAACCCATCTGATGGCATTGTGCCTTTTTTGTTTTCTGTGAGTTTTTGTTTTTTAATTTTTTTTTTACAAATTTATCTTTATTTTTTTTCTTCTCCAAAATAAATTATTTTTGTCCTCGAAATAACAAAAACCGATAACCATATCTATATTGAAGTCAAAACAAGCTGATATCGCAATGATTTTAAAGTATCAATTTTGAAAGCTTCTAAAGCTATGAAGTTGGTATGAATTTTTGCTGTATCTTGTGTGAGAATGGTAATTTGATTTATGAATTTGTTACCAACAGAACGAGTTACGATTTCCGAACATTCTGATTTACACTTAAACTAGCTATCAATAATTGACATTTGTCAAATCACTTCCGCATTAATTTGTTATTTATAAAAGAATAAGTTCAGTGCCGGAAATAACATCTAACGACATTTTATTTGTAGATATGAGTATTTAATCGAATTTCGTGTTTGACGCACGTGACATTTGGTGTGCTTAGCTACAAAACACATATTAAATGTCTTATCCTGAACTTGTCAGATAATGACAAGAACGATTGAATTCTCAGAGACCCCGTCAAACCAATTCACTTTTTTTTCAAATTGTAAGAAAACCTAGTACTCTTTTATTAAATCGATATTATCACTGCGACGATATAAGAAAAAAAATGATTTGATTAATTAATCTTTAAGAACAACAGCCATTTTGAAAAAAAAGTGACAGTGTCTCTGAAAACAATTTTTTCTTCATATCCAGTTATTTGATTATGTCTGAACTCATCGAGTGCTCTCCCAACCATAGAATTTCATATATACTATACATCTAGCTATATTATACTGTAGATGTAGACTAAGAGTAGCCGAGCCTCAATCTTGAAAAAGGCAAAACAAAAATAGACATTTTCAATGCAAGGATAAGGACAGTTCTGTGAGCTTATTAATTTGTTTGGAATTTTAATTTTCCATTTGAATTTTTGAAGATTTTATTATAAGAAAAAGTTAACTTTGTAATACAAAATTATAACGGCATTCTTACTTAAATGTTTTCTTATTTTTACAATTTGTGATGTATGTATTTTCTTCTTTAGTAATTTTGTATACAAATATATAGGTATACTTCTTTTCTTTTATTTGCATCAAAAACATTTATCCCATTAGAATAAAATTACCGCACAGAATTATTGTTCATTCGTTCATTTTGGAAAAGGCACTCCAAGATGGCGGCTCAGCTTCACAATTTGAAACGAAGTTGGTTGTCTAGATAGTTTATAGAAATCTTTGATCCGTACATGTTCAGAAAAGAGAAATAAACACTTATTATACTACGTTTCCACCGACCATTAAACCTAGATTTAAGTAGATCTAGTTAAATCTCTTACAAATCTTGAGGATTTAATACTACGTTTCCACCGACCACTAAACCGAGATTTAAGTAGATTTAGCTATCTCCTAAAAATCTTGAGGATTTACCATATAAATGTTAATCTTCTCAGATGAAGATTTAAAATAAATCTCATTTAAATCTTCAATCGAACTACCCTACTTCCATATCGAAATGAACACATTCATCGGGAAAGTGAATTTTTCTCTTCGTTTGACACAGATGAAGCTGCCTGTCTCACTTCTACATAATAAGAGAAAATGAAACGATTTATTCATTTTGAATAGTGCTTTCAAAATTAATCTACTTTTGGAGCGGTGGAAACACTTTATGACATTAGTAAATCTACAAGAGATTAAAGTTCGGTGGAAACGTAGTATTACTCCGTTTTCACCGAAGCTTAATCTTTTGTAGATTAAAAATTAAAATCCAAAAGTAGATTAATTTAAAATGCAAATGCTGCTTCGTCTGTGTCAATCTATCGAAAAATTCAATTTCTTGATGAATCTATTCATTTCGATATGAGAATAGGTTAGTTCAATTTGAACAGCTATTGGCCATATGAAGATTTAAATGAGATTTATTTTAAATCTTCATCTGAGAAGATGAAAATTTGTATGGTAAATTGTCAAGATTTGTAGGAGATTTATATAAATTTACTTAAATCTCTGTGTAGTGGGCGTTCAAAACGTATAGTATCATGCTCTGGATGAAAAAAAGATGCACAATTTTTTTTTGAGACCACACAGACTGTGATCTGAACTGAAAAAGAAAAATGTCATGAAGAAACGTCATAAATTTGTTTTTAAAATTCTCTTTGTCAAAATTATGTACATGCTTCAAAATTCTTTATGTTGACGTACTTTTGAGAATTCTGTTTTATCAAATTCTCTACTCAAGTTCTGGGATTAAAAATTTAGAGAAAAATAAATCTATTTTCTTGTAATAATTTTTCATTTAAATAAAATTAATTTTCATTCAAATTTTATGTTTCACCTATTGACATTTGCCGTAAGTTAATTCGCAAATCGCTTGAGGAACGAACTATGTAGACAAGAAATTTGGCTCTGTAAGTGTGAAATAATGTAGTAGAGTTTGCTACTATACTTAAGTTTTGTTTTTACTAAATATTGTACAGTTTATGTTAAATAAAAAAATAATTGTTCTTATGAACCGATGCAACAATATATTCACCACAAACAAACTCTGATGACAAGAAAAAAATATTAATCTTTTTTTTACATAAATACAAATATACATACATACATATGGGGCCCCTGATTTTTTCGTCCCGCGACTAATAGTTCTGCCGGCGGCCCTGCTTGTTGTATCTATGAATGTTCATAACGTCCAAATTCCTTTTAGTCACTTTTGTAATAGAATATAGAACAATTTTTTTTTATTTACCACTTTCTCCGATTTCGGTCAACATTTTTTTACAGGAGGCCCTTCAAATTTATAAAAAAAAATACAGGTCAATAAAAATACCCCCAATCCTCACCAATACTGAAATTTTGGTAACCAAAGACCCTGTTCAAAATTTTTAGTGACAGCAAGAAAGGGCAAAACTGCTGCAAGACTAATGAATATGAGACTTTTTGTGTAATTATTCTTATGCAATATATTTGTATGGTTTGTATAAACTATCAAGCAATTTCATTACAGATAATACCATTTCCGTTGAACAATATTTACAAACAGAGTCTTAAGATAACAAATAGTTATAAACAAAAATATCTTGCCATTGAAATAAAAAAAAAAAACATTTGAAATGCATACGTTTGCTATTTGGGCAGTTGATTCTTGATTGTATTGGGTGCTGCTATTTTATTACACTTGAAGAGCATTTTTATTGCGCGTCGATAAATTTGAATTCGTATTGGAAATTATAGTAGTTTTAGGGACGAAAGTCAATGGGAGAAAAAATCAACATTATAAGCAGTGGTGTGGCTATGGGAAGGTGACAATGAAGGGGGCTGTCGATTTTAGTTTGCTTAAATCACATTTCGTGCAATTAAAATCGGTTCAGTAAGTTAAATTTGCAAAGCTTATTGAAAAAAAACGAATCTTAAAATGTATATATAACCAACCATTTAATTTGATCTCCGTTTTTAATTATTATCTTCGCAGAAATTTCTCGTTGTGGGATTTACACTTTTAAATCTTATATAAAATTCTTCATCGAGTATTTTTAAATCTTGAAAACGCGTCGATATTTTCATTTATTCTTTATGTAGAGATACTTGATGTTCACTTGAACATCTTTAGATTTTCCTCCTTGAGCCCCACTCGTTGCATTTTTGGCGCATTGAAAATACGAGTACGATAAAACAAAATCATTTATCTCCAAACTTTTTGAATAAATATTTTGTTTGCAATTTGCACTTGCGCTAATTGGCCTTTCCCTCTAAATTATGTCAGAATTTCCGCCCAAAAAAGTGTAGTATTAAAAATTTCATTTTCGCAGCAAGTGTTAAATTCTTGCACCGCAGTAAAAAAAAAAACTTAGCTACGCAACTGGTCATAAGGTACAACATTGAAATTTTAAATTTGATTTATTTTTAAATATAAAGATAAGGAAATAATTACACAGAACCGTAGATGAAAGGAGGTTAAGGAGTTGTTGGATGTCAATTGAATAATAAGGGGTTTTCCAATAAGAGGTGTTATTTTGAAAAGCCCGCTAATTCGGTAGCTGTCACTTTTGAAGCTGTCATTTTTTGACATTTGACAAGTAGAAACTACGCTATTAATAAAAATGGAACGATACACGCTTCAACAACGCATTTCTTTTGTTTGAATATCAAAATAACACCTCTTATTGGAAAATCCAAGGGTTTTCCAGGGTTTTCCAATAAGGAGGTGTTATTTTGAATAGCCCGCTATTTCGGTAGCTGTCACTTTTGAAGCTGTCATTTTTTGACATTTGACAAGCAGAAACTACGCTATTAATAAAAATAGAACGATACACGCTTCAACAACGCATTTCTTTTTTTTGAATATCAAAATAACACCTCTTATTGGAAAACCCTATATATTCCCTGTAACCTTAAAGCTGTGTATGGTGTTCTAAGATAAAATGCACGACAGAGCCGTACGCAACTGCTTTTATGTACGATAAGTTCGTAAGCACAATATGCTTAGTAGATAGAGCTAATTATATTTTTAAAGTCGTGTTTTACTTAACTTTTTATACATATAAAAATAAATTCAAAACTTTTCCAAAAAAAAAAATGTTGGTTATGTCAGTTTTAAGCATTTAATAAAATTAATGTAAAAAATATAACTTCAAACAAAATTTGGCCACCGGTTTTCGAAATATATAATATTTAATTTTAAACAAAAAATATATTAACTTTTTTTCAAAAATCCAAAAAAAAATTAACGGACAATTTTGGTATGCAGTATTACTTAGACTTTGAAAGACCTCCTGTATGCAAATTTTGATCTAAATACATTGAGAGGTCATTGAAAAAGTGAAGCATAAAAAACTGGCATGAAGATAACTGCTAAAATCATTTCCTTAATTTCTATTTGCGATTATAGTTACTATTAGGCAAGTTATGTATTCGTAAAAAAAAAATTCTAACAATCAAACATGGCATTACGATCATAGAGATCACCAAAAAGGTGGGTCCAGCAATTGCGTCTCTCTGTCTGTCTGTCTGTAGAACGATCTACAGCCTAAGCGGCTGAACCGATTTAGTTCAAACTTGGTGCTTAGGGGTTTTAGGCGATTGTCCAAAATATATTTTTGAATCGTGGTTTTACCCCAAAAAATAATAGTACTGGCCATACAAATTTTTCTACCATCTTAATTATCTCGAAAATGGCTCTAACGATTTTAATAAAAATTGGCGTGTGTACTACATTGGGTATGGTCTACATTTTGGCTGAACTTTTTTTTTTTTTAATATTTTGTTATTATCGGTACATGCCATACAACCATTTTATTGATTTCCGACTTTCTCATAAACGCTCAACGGATTTCGATAAAAAAATTTGTACAAGAGCTCCTTTAAATTCTAAATAGTATTGCATTTCAAGATTTTGGAAAAAAAAATTTTTTGGATTTTTGAAAAAAATATACTATATATTTTTATCTTTTTGATAATTCAATATTTCAAAAACGGGTGGACAATTTTTTCTGAAATTTTGTTTTTGAATTTTATTTATTTATTTATTCGTCTATCGAGTTTTCTCTTACAGATTGCTTAGCTTAACCTATATGTATATTTACATTTTCAATCAATAATAATTTAAATACATTTCTTTCAAGACTTATATCTAAATTTAATTTTAATTCATTGAACAATCTCATACATCTTGAGAATGGTTCATTTGAACCATAATTACACCTGTGTAAGGGAATATAAAACAACTGTTTGCTACGAATATTTCTTCTTGGAACATAAGTATTTAAGAGATTTAGTAAATCGGGACATATAATATGGTAAGACAATATATCATAAACAAACATAACACTATTTACAAGCCGACGATTTTGTAGAGAACTCAGACCAATTAAAGCACATCTTGTGGAGTAACGCTGTATTTCGGATAGATTCCAATTTAATTGTTTGATTAAAAACCTAGTAAACGACTTTTGAACTTTTTCGATACGATTTTTAGAAACCATATACTGTGGATCCCATACTACTGAAGCATATTCCAAATGCGGACGTACAAGTGAAGTATAGACTGCTTTAATTGCATAGGGATTGGGAAATTCTGAACAATTTCTTTTAAGAAAACCCAACATTGAGTTTGCTTTTCCAACAATAAAATCGATATGGAGAGAAAAATTTAACTTTTCATCAAACAATATCCCAAGATCTTTTACTTCCGATAGTCTGATGTAGAATAACAGCTTGAGATCGATGAAAAGAGAAAATATTACATTTCTTTATGTTAAGTGAAAGAAAATTATGTTTACACCAATCAACTATTAAATTAATATCATTCTGTATCTTAAGACAATCATTAATGCTTTTAACTATTGAAAATATTTTAAAATCATCAGCAAATAATAAACCACTTGTATTTTTCAGTATTAGTGGTAGTTCATTTATATATATTAAAAACAGTAATGGGCCAAGATGGCTTCCTTGTGGAACACCAGATGACACAAATATTACTTTTGAAGACTTACAGTTAAAAATTTTTACAACTTGTCTTCTATTCACCAAATAACTGGACATCCGCTTTAGAAGAGTTGAATGAATTCCAAAATTATTTAGTTTCTTAACAAGCAATTTTATACAAATACTATCAAAAGCTTTTTGAAAATCAATATAAAAATTTATATTATTAAACATTTAAAATGTTTGGCATTAGAAAAAAATTTAAGAATTTTTATATATAAAAAATTAAGTGAAAACGACTTTAAAAATACATTCAAGAATCTTTTGCATATAATGTGATCGAACACAGGAGCAAGTACGTGCGATCCAGCCGTGCATTTTATTATTTTACCAAAATCAACGTCATACAGAATTCTTGTCATTAAAATAGTTTGATCCGTTATCGAGACAATAACGGTACCATTATTTTTGGGGCTAAGGCTCAAGTTTTATCAAAATCTTCAGTTGTTTTTTTTTTTCAAATTCAAAATATTCCCTATAGTTCCTGTAAACTATGTAGGTATTCATATTTCTAGTAAAAATCCCCTAACCTTAAAATCAAACGTTCGTTGGCTTTAATTTTTATTTTGATTGCTTTATTGACATGACTATTTAGCAACTCAAAAAAAGAATAACAAACAAACCCTCACAATTTGCGGGATAAAGTTAATACGCCAAAAAATGTTTGCTTGTATTGAGCTAACAAAAAAATCTAAACTCCAACATGATACAAAATTTGCTGATATTAAATTTCAGTTAGACTTTAATTGTTTATTTTTGTTTCATTTAAAAAGTATACAAAAAACGTTTAATGTAATAGGAGGTACAAACATAATGCAGGAACATATACATACATACATTTATTTATAAGCAAATCACCATTTTGATAAGCCAATCTTATGAGTATATAATTTCGATAGATACATATTTTGAAAAGCAACAGATTCAGTCTTGAAAAATCCCTTGTCGTAGTCGGAACAATAATTTTAAGAACGAAATAACAATGTCAAATTTAAAAAGTGGCCATCAGTCGGATGTTCAGTTAAATGGTTGGAGCCCGCCATCAGAGCTCCATCAGCAGATACCAATGCCATCTCAGCACAATGAGCCAATTGTTGTTGTTTCTCAACCCCAGCCAGTACAATTTGCTCCGGTTGGTCCAAATTCAGCGAGAATTATTTGTCCATCATGCAGAGCCGACATTAAAACTCGCGTAAAACATAAGGCTACGTCAAACACGCATTGTTGGGCTGTATGTCTATGCTGTTGTCTGTGAGTTTTTTTTTGCTTTGTTTAAATTTTTGTGGTTTTCATATTTCCGTTTAAATTCAGTGTTATTTATTATGCCTTTTAAAATAAAGAACACGAAAACAGTTTCGTCAGCCGACGATAAGCCCAGACCAAGCTATATACCTACAAGTAATCAAAATTAGGTATTCAAAACTGTATTCTAATCTTCTAATCGTTGTAATCTATCTATTGCTTAATACAAATAAATTACGTCTTATTATTTCTTAGTACAAAATCAGCAAATGCAACCTCAAACTCATCTACAATAATTGCAAATTTTTTTTTTTTTTAAGGACACAGTAATTTTAAGCAAAAAGTTTTGGTTTCTTGTTAAAAGAAATTGTGGTCTGATTGAAACGACGATTGAGAAATTAAAAAAAAATAATTTCCCCACTCCCTAAAACCCGGGCTTCGATAAATTCGAATTTTTGTTTTAGCTCATCTAAAATCGGTAATTATATAATTTTCTAATATTTGTCGAAAATAGCTTTAACAGTTTGGACTCGATTTCTGTGAAAAGTGAATGCAGGTATCTATACATAAATACAACTTCATAATTTTCATGTGATTTTTAAAGACACATATTATGTTGTACATTATATTTAGTATTCAGTAGCGTACGCAAAAATTCGAAGGGAATAATAATAAGGTAGAAATAAATGGATAATACACATATTTAAATGTTTTTATATTGCTTAGTCGATACAGGTTGAGGTAAATTAAAGATGCCATTTGAATTCATGGATAAATAAGAATATATCAAAAAAAAAATCAAAAATCGTTGGAGCGTTTTTTTAATAAATTAATTTTTTATGTATAAAATTATGAAAACATTTTTCGAAAAAAAAATTTGAAAATCCATTTTGGAGATATTATTAATATACATATAAAATTCAAATAAAAAAAAAAATATTTTTGAAAAATCGCAAAACTTTTTTTTTTTTTTTTTGAAAATTTGAGTATGCGTCTTATTAACAATTTAAGGGAGCATTTGTATAAAAAAAATATTTTAATCGGTTTATCCAATATTGAGAAAGTCGAAAATATGAAAAGTGGTTCTATGGGAAGTACCGTTAATAAGTACGCAAAAAAAAATATTTTTATATTTAAAAGTGAACTGTACTAATCTGAGAACACTTTTTTTTATAAAAATTCTTTGAGCCGTTTTCGAGAAATAATTTATTTTCTTAACGGTTTTTTAACATTTGTATGGGAGGTACCGTTGTGTTTTATTTTAGAAAAATTGTTTTTTTAACTATTCAAGATAATGTCAAAAAAACCACCAAATACGAATTGAAAAATTCTATTAAAATCTATCTATTTGCGAAATTTTGAGTTTTCAAAAAAAATTTTTTGTTTTTATTTTGGTACACAGTAGTGTTCAAATTCTCTAGGAGCTTCTGCGTAAAAAAATTCAAAAAAATCAAATTAATTGTTTCCGAGAAAATCGAAAACCAAAAAAAAAATGGCTCTACCAGAGGTACCAAAAATAACAATTTTTTCACAAAAAAAAATTATCAAAAGGTACTCTTTCCTTTCGTTAATGAAATGATTTTTTTTTATGAAAATCGTTGGAGCCGTTTTTGAGAAAATAAGATTTTTGTTTTTGGCCAAAAAAAATGTATGGGAGCTACTGTTATTGTCGTCTTAAAAAAAATTTAAAAAAATCGTGTGGACATATTACCGAAAAAGCAATATGTACCAAGTTTGAATCAAATCCACCAAACCGTTTACACTGCAGACTCGAGTTCAGACAGACAGATAGACGGAATTGGAGGACCCAGTTTTTTGGTATTCTCTATGATCGTAATGTCATGTTTGATTGTTAGCTTATAGTACCTATAATCGCAAGTAAAAACACACTAAAACCAAAGAAGTAATTTATGCTGTTCTTGTTTTTTTTAAACTTCACTTAAAAATTAAAAAAAATACAAGGCCAGTTTAGAATAAAATACGCGACTGATCGCACAGTACTTAGTATTATATTCGATCACATCGCATGAACAAGATTCTTAATAGAAACAGCTACATATACTTTTAAACTTGGATCTTACTTAATTTCTTACCAAAACAAATTCTTTAATTTTTGTATACAATATGGCAATTATAAGTGTTTATTAATTTAAATTTAAAAAATAATTTCAAAAAAAAATCGTCCACCCGTGTTCAAAATACTGAATTTTCAAAATGTAATGTAAACAAAATTTTTGACCAAGATGTAGAATATACCAAAAGTAATACACACACTTTTTTTATCAAAATCGTTAGATCCGTTTTCGAGATAATAACGATGGTAGACAAAATTGTATGGCAAGCAGTGTTGTGCTATGTAGACTATAAATGTAGACTACATGATTGTCTACATGTAAACAATTTTATGTAGACAATTCACAATTGTCGACATAAATTTTTCAACAATGTAAACAACTTATAAAACCATCATAATTCATAATTTTTGCTACCACATTACCATTTTGAAAACATTTTTTTTTAGTATGAGAATCCCCCAAGGGGATATCTCTTTTCACCAAGAGATATCCTAGATCTTCAATAATAATTGCACCCAAGCGTTTCAAACTTTTATTTTTAAAGAAATTATTATTATTTATTTCTTGAAACTTATATTTTTATGGAAAATATTAAAACCATGTGTCTGTCGTTGTGAGATTTAAGATGTCCAAATTTATTCTTTACATTGTCGACATATTGTCTACATTGTCGAAATGTAGACAATTAAAGTCGACACGTAAAAAAACAACACTGATGCAAGTGACAATATTTTTGCGGCTAAAAAACGATTTAAAATTCTATTTGAGACAATCGCCTAAAACGCTTAAGTACCAAGTTTGAAGGCATACGGAATTCCGGAATCCACATTTTTGGATTTATCTATCATCGTAATATAGAGTTTGATTGAAATATAGAGTTCGATTCTTTCCAAATGCAAAAATTGCCCTTTATCACAAGTAAAATTTGAAGAATACACATTTTGATCGAAATTTTTAGTGCAGTTCATGAGAAAGTTGGAAATAAAAAAAATTGGACCAAAATGTAGACCTACCTCGAGTAGTTACAGTTACAATTTTTTGAGATAATTAAAAATTTAATTTTTTGGTACACAAATGTTTATGGCTGGTACCGTCTTTTTTTTGGTTTGAAAAAAGATTTAAAAAAACAATCGATTCAAGATTGTTTCAGATATATAGATGGATTGATTCTTTATTTTTCATTTAAAAGTTTTAAACAAATAATTTTCTTAAGAATTAGAACATAGCAGTTTTGCAGTCTGCAATCTTTCTTGGAAATATAAATGAGAAATTTCTTGTGAAATTGAACAGACACCCAACAAATTATGATACACATATTCTCTATAGTATATACTACATATATCTTTTCTAAACCATAATCTCCTCTTAAAGCATGATATGTGGCTGTGCCAGAATCACCATTTTTGTAGTAGGTTTTAACAAATGTTATGCGTTGTGCGATAGTTAAGCGATCCATTTTCGTAAATGTCAGACTTTCAGCTGGAAAAAAAATTGGTTTAACAACTTAGTTTAACAGATGTCGAATTCCAACCCTATACTTTTAAAACCGCGAAATGGATGACCCTATATTAGATATATTATCTCGTATACCAAATTATCTGAGTATATTTGTGAACGAATCCGAATCAGATAGGTTAGCTGAAAGCTGTCAAAAAACTGGAACGAAACTCATACCAAATGAAGTTTGTACTCAGCTGTTCCATAAATTTGTTATCGGAAAATTAATTATTTAATTTTTTTATTGTTGTTGAACAACACTAAAACTAAAACTTCTTTAAAAGTTTACTTTTGAAGACAGTAATATTATAAGAACGTACATTGCATATACTTAATTTAATAATAATTATTATTATTAATTATTTCTTGGCAGACGAATGATTTAACCTATTTTATATTATATGTTATGATCTCCAGGACGTACATTTGAAAGGCGAATGAAAATAGTAATTAGAATAACTTTGCCGGAATATGTGCATCTTCGTCTTCAATGTTTATTGAAGTCACCAAAGACACGTCATATTTTCTACTTTTGGGAAATCTTTTTTTGAAAAAAATATAAATGGTGAACAACGATATTTTTACAAAATTATATTTTTGCCTACGAATCTTTATCTAAATTCTTGATAAGCTTATTTCGCTATTAATCACATTCAATTTTCAGCACAGACAGACAGGATCACAGGTAAAACCAAACGCATTACTTGTTTGAAAGAAAATTAAAAGTAAACCAGTAATAAACGTCATAAAATTTTAATAATTTTGTTTGTTGGAAGTGAAGTTAGATGCAATTTATTCTTTTTAAATGTGAATCTGAACCTATATACATGAAAGAGTGTAAAAATTTTTTTACACAATTTTTTGTTTGAATTAGATTTGCATTTAAAAGTGAGGAATTTAATTAGGGAGCAGATTTTACTTATTTTTTTCAGAAATTGAAGTAAAGTGTTATCGCTGATGTAGATGGAATATTCCAAACCTTAGCCAGCTGCATTACCTCACTGCAGTCAAACAGTTCATATGAAAGTTGAGCAAACAGTTGCAATATAAATTAGAGCTGTGTCAATCGTTCATTTTTAAAGATCAAACGTTCAAATGTCGTTCATTTCAAAGATTCGGTCTTTTCAATCAATCATTTGTTAAGTTGCGAAACATATGGAAACATTTTTGAATTGAAACAATCACATTGTTGTGTGTGTGTGAAGTCAATCAATCTTTTACTTTCATTCAACATATACACATAAGTATGTATGTGCATATGTATGTGGTTGATGCGAATGTATTTGAAATTTAACTGATGCTCTTAAAAAAAATCAGGAACGAAATTGGTAAAAACATACCTATATTTGTTTAAAGGTATTTATTTAGTTTCGAGTAAGCAAACCATTATCCCATGAACATTATGGAAAAATAAAGAGAATATCTAATACATACATATTTCATTTCCATTCGGTTTCGTTCGTTCTTTAGAACGATAGAATGTAGTGAAAAGTGAAACCAATCAATGCAATTCATTTTGATTGTAAATAAGTGGAATAAACGAAATATGATTGCCTTGCGGTTCAATCATTTGATTGAAATTGTTGTATAGTGTAAAACGATTGGTATTGAAATAGAATAATTCGATTTACTTACTCTGATTGCAATTAGTCAATCTTTTTAATGAACGGGTCATAAAGACCGAATCAATCAGTTTGTCACCTTTTACAAAAAAGTTTTCGTTTGGATTTATATCCGGTAGTTTTCTTCTGATAGCACGTATAATCTTGAATTTCTTAAAAAATTCTCATTGAACTTGTGTGCGGCTAATATAACTTTGCCTTCAGCAACAGATTCAACAGATTTTTGGTATTGGTATTACAATAAAATCTAAGCGGCCAACGCCTTGGACTCTGATAAAAGCATCACCTCCCATCGAACAGCGAAATCAAGCATCGTTGTGCGTGGTTAGTACTTGGATATGAATGGAGGACTCTTCCAAAAAAAACTGCGTGCCATGCCAAGCTATCGACATGATGTGTTGTTTATTACGAGTATGTTTGTTCTATCTGCCTGTGCCTCTTTCTATTGTATTCAGCTTCAATTATTAATATATGTTGCTAGCAGGGTTAAAACCTTACTACGATAGTACTAAATCTACTTCGGTACTTGGATAACATAAAAATCTACTTTCGCTCTTTTACGTGCGGTCTCCATTAGCGATGAATCTAGAGCAAGCCTTAAAGCATGGTTTCAGTATGGCAAATGGAGACTGAAATCGCAGCTATATTTTTATAGTCGATTGCCTTATCGCAAAGAGAAATCTCATTTCGTTTTGGCGTTTTCAGATATCATTTGTTGTTGTTGTTTCTACAAGCATCAATTGCCTTTGTTCTTCAGTAACTAAAAAAGTATGCTATGAAATGCCCACCGAAGAAAATTTTTCTGTTCTTCTGCTACCTGCTTTCTACTATTGATATTGCGTTTGCTTTTAAATTTATCGCTAATGGAGACCGCGTGTTAAGATCCACTTCAGTTTTTTCACTCGGAAATGGGCAGTTGTGGTAACGAATAAACTGTTAAGATCACACGAGGTCTGAGATTGTTATGGATTTGCGTTTTGTATGCAATTTGTTATTTTTAAACTGGAAGTTAAGCGAATAATCAATCAAATTTAATTTAGTACACCGAAATAGAAAAAGATACCTTTGATTTTGTGGATTGTGCACTAAGAAATTGAATTTAAATATATTTTAAGTCTTAATTAATCGGGGACATAATTTGCTTTTCCACGATACAAATTATTGGATTTTCGTGTTTTTTTTATGCTAACAGGAAAACTAAGATTTTCTTGTTTAAATAAATTTGTTTTGATAGTTTTTTAAAATTCGAGTTTTGTTTTCAAATTAAATTTATTTCTAAAATTGTATTACCGGCTGGGGTTTTAACCCTGGTTGATGTAATATACAAAACAAGTTTATGTATAAATTTATAAGCATAAAGGGATAAGGCAATTTCATGAGAATACAATTTCGATCGATACATATTTTGAATAAAAAAATCATAAAATCAGTCTTCAAAAATCCCTTGTCGTGGTCGGAAGAATTTTTAGAACGAAAAAAACAATTAATAGGTATGCCAAAGTCAAAAAGTGCCCATCAGGCGAATGTCCAATTAGATGAACAGCATCAGCAGATGCCAATGTTAACACAGCAAAATGAGCCAATTGTTGTTTCTCAATACCAACCACCACAATTTACTCCAGTTGGTCCATATTCATCGAGGGTTGTTTGCCCATCATGCAGAGCCGACATTAGCACTCGAGTTGATATTAAAGCTACGTCAAAAACGCATTGTTTTGCTGTATTTCTATGCTGGAGCCTGTGAGTTGTTTTTTTTTTTTTATATATATTTGTGGTATTCTAATCTTCTAATCGTTGCGTTGTACCCAGTGTGACCAATGAAAAATTTCAAATCCTGCTAAAATAGAGGTTTCAGTAGGATTTTTTTAACACAAAAACTGCCAAAAAATTGCCAATTTTTTTTACGAAAAAAAACTGCCAAAAATCTTGCCAACTCTGAAAATCTTGTAATTAGAACGCAAAAAAACGTAAATATGTGCCTGAACCAATCGAACCTGTCCGAGTGTATATTTTTTTGTAGTTTTTTTTAGTAGTAGTATTAGTAGTAATGTGTGATTTTATTAATTCTTTAAGCTTAAGTTATTTTACATTGTTCACAAGCATTGGCTTTTGCCGTCAGCCGAGAAAGAGAA
This sequence comes from Philhelius pedissequus, assembly GCA_910595825.1. Lineage (NCBI taxonomy): Eukaryota > Metazoa > Arthropoda > Insecta > Diptera > Syrphidae > Philhelius > Philhelius pedissequus. The sequence goes on along the minus strand of OU343160.1, from coordinate 5,022,508 downwards.
TGTTTTCCTAATAAAAAATTTGGATAATCACTAATCACATTAAGATTAGAATATATATTTAATAGCATAATTATTTAAAAGGCTTCATTTAATATTTGTTGACGATAACTTAAGGCGGTTTTTATGTATGAGTATAGGCAGTTCCAGTTTTCTCCATTCAGTATTCGTACCAATTCATCAACTGATAATATGCTTTTACCCCAGATTGATACTCGTATCGGTTTGAGAGCAGGACGTCCTCCGATAAAGTGCTGAGTATCTTCATTAATTCTTAGGTTGCACAAGGTGCATGCTGGGATTATATCCATCCTATGTGGCAAGCTGTTGAGGGGTAAAAGCTCACCTCTGGCTTTAAAGATAAGAGATATCATGTCAAGGCTGTAGTCGTCGTTGAAATAGTTTTCCGGCCCCAGATCATGTCTGAGTATTTTAAAAATATTCGTTGTTTGGCTCATTTGACTTTGCATACGGAAGTTGTTTCGTGCCGAAACTTCAGCTTTCTCCAATATTTCCAAGTGTGTTCTTAGAGCTGTAACATTTTCATCTATTTATTCTTACATTATGCTCCCTCCCTAGTCTTGACCATTCATTGAAGAGCTGCGTATTCCTGCTTTGAAGGTATTTGGCGATTAAGTATGTGAGACGATAAGTAGGTTGCATCATGACTTTCCGGATGTATGAAAAGTGTAGTCCCATTGTATATATGTGTAACGGCGGTAGACCAGTCTCAATGTGCAGCATGTAATTTGGAGTGTTATATGCTAGTCTAAATATTCGTTTGATGAAGTATCTAAGTAGCTTCTCCACTTCTTCAAATTGGTATAGACCCCAAACCTGTGGCGCATAACACATAATTGATCTCATCACTGCTTCAAAGACCTTGAACTTAGCGCTCGGATGATCACTGTTTTTGCTGAGTACTCCACTTCAGCTGCAATTTATTGCGCGTTTAGCTTCTGCCAATTTGTTTTGAAGGAGTTTCTTAAAAGAGAGCTGTGGCGTGATGAGTAAACCAAGGTATTTATATTCTTTGACCTTCTCCAGTTATTCGTTGAGCCAGGTCCATTTTTCGTTTCTCGCGTATCTTCCCGATCCATTTCGGAAAACCATGATTTTGGACTTACTGGTGTTGAGATTTAGATTCCATAAATTGCAGTATTCGTTCAGCTTATTTATCATCAATTGCATCCCGTTTGGATTATCGGCAAGTATTACAATATCGTCTGTGTAGAGCAGAAGTTTTATCTTCATTCCTGCAAATGTTATTCCTCCCGGCAGGAATTCTCCAAGATCATCCAGATATAATGAGAATAGTAGTGGGCTGAGAAGACATCCCTGCTTTACTCCTGTTTCCGTTTGAAACCATTCGAATAAGATATTTCCATCCCAAACCGCAGTCAGATTTCCATCGTAGTAGTTGTGCAGTACTCTTCGCATTTTGGTTGACAGTCCTAGATTGCTGAGTTTGTATAATAAAGCTTTCCTATTCACAGAGTCAAATGCAGCCTTGAAGTCCACAAAGAGTGCATATAGCTTTTTTCCATTGTCCAAGTATAATCGTGCTATGCTCATGAGGGAGAAGATGTTATCAACCGTAGAATATTCTTTGCGGAACCCAGCTTGGTATTCGCTCATCAAATTGTTTTGCTTTACCCATTCAGTAAGCCTTTTTTTTACTTAGGAGGAAAAAGGAAACAATCTTACAAATACATAGTTATTAATCAATTTCACAACAAAAGAAACAAAAAAATCAGGTATCAGAGGAGTTTGTTAATCTAACTAAGTAAAAGTTGTTATTTATATACATTTTGTGCTGCAACAGTTTTCTGCTTCATTTAAAGCATCTTCTAAAATATCACAAGTTACTTGTTCTTCTTTCACGGTAAAATTATATATTGATGAAGCAACTTGTTTAATAATATTGGGAGGAATAATGAAGACTTTACAACTTTTCTCAGATAAATTATCTCGGATAAAAAGTGTACTATTTAACATTCAATTTTCATTCGATTCCTTCGTTGATCGTTTACAAGATTCATAAAACTAAACACTCTTTCAACTTCAGCGTTTGAGATAGGAAAAACTAAAACGAATTGGCAAAGTTTGACAACCTTTGTAAGGGTTTTCATTGGATGCATCGGTGAACCTATTTATATCGCACCAAAATTCAACAGTATGTATTCCAATATTCTCCCATTTATTTATGTAGATTTATATTGTTCCATTTGGATTCATTTTTGGAAATAAGTTCAGAATTCATGTTTTTATCTTTAAAAAAATCTTTTAATGGTTGCTTATAAATCCGAAAAACCTTTTTTAATAGAAAAGAAGTTTACTTGCTGCAAAATTGGTAGATTTTGTGGAGTTCATGATTGAAGCTCTGTAATGAGCGATACGCATTTATGTTTGATTGAGTGTTAATTTTTGAAAGTAATATATTATTTTAGGTTTGAGATATATGAAAACCTGCTAGATTTCCTGCTAAAACCAAATTTCCTGCTAAAAAAAACTGCCGGCAGGATTTGAAAAAAATAAATGCTAAAAGCATACCTTTCCTGTCAAATGTAACAGGAAAAATGCTAAATTGGCCACACTGGTTGTATCCAATCCTTCCATATTGCTGAACACAAATACATAACGTGTAATTATTTCTTAGTAAAAACCCCAAATACAAAGTCCGCAAGCTCATTTTAATTTTTTTTAAGATGCAGTAGGTAATTTAAAACAAATGCTCTGAAATGTGACAAGTTTTGGGTTCGTATTAAAAGAAATTGTGGTTTGATGAAAACGATGAAAGAGAAATTTTAAAAAAGAACTAATTTCGCCAGCCCCTAACAATTTGAATTCCATATCTGTGAAAAGTGAGTTTTTACATAAAAAAAAACACTTAAATCAAAGAAGTAATTTAAGATGTTCTTGTATTTTGTTTTTTTAACTTTACTCAGAACCGTAAGCATACTAGGCCATCTCAGAATAAAATACACGACTGAAACTGAATAGTACGTAAACTTTATTATTTTCGATAATATTTGTGTTTTGATTCTTAGTAGAAACTGCTGAATATATTTTTAAAGTCGTTTTTTACCAATTTTTGTATATACAAAACTTCTTTAATTTATTCGTAGCAAAATTGTTGGTATGACGGATTTAAATATTTAACAAATTATTTAAAAATTAATTTAAAAACATATTTTGAAAAAAATCGCCCGCTCCGAAATATTTAATATAAAAAAAATCATTTTTATTTCCATTGTAGCATAAGAAAGTCGAAAATATAAAAACGCTTATATGGTAGGTACCATTAACAATATTTTATATATAGTTTTTTTTTTTAGATCAAAATGTAGACCATACAGAAAATAGTGAGTTGATTTTTTTTTTTATCAAAATCCTTAGAACCGTTTTCGACCGTTATTTTTCAGGCTAAAAAAAAAGATTTAAACGGAGCCAATCACCTCAAGTACCAAGTTTGAAGAAAATCGCTTCAGCTGAATTGTGGGACCCACTTTTATGGTAATCTCTAACATCGTAATGTCAAATTTGATCAAAATCTCGAGTTCGATTTTTTTTTCAAATGCAAAACTTGTCCCTTATTACCTTCTATATCGCAAAGTAAAATAAACAATAAATTATTTTGTTTAGTATTTTTAAATCTAAATATAACATTATTTGCATAACCAATGTAGTAGTTACATTTTTTTTTAATAAAATATATTTCTCAAACGAAGCACCACAAAGTGTATTAAACAATTCCAAAATGTGCGTAATTTAAAAATACATTTTGCTTTCAGAGGAGATAGGTACATATTTTATTTGTTAAGCTTTTTTTATTTATTACATTTGGCGTTGGTTTAGTTTTTGTACATACATCTAATAATTTTAGAAATTCTCTACAACAAATTAAAAGCTATACTAAAATTGGAACTATACAGATAAGATTAACATGACCCCATGAAAGGTTAGGTTGAAGTGGCTGTCAAGAAAACATTCCGTTTTCCATTGTGATACCACGTGAAGAGATGTTATCTCATTAATTAAACCATTTGGAGCCTCTAATAAAGTGATGTAGCTGGTGAGTCTTATGTAACTTAGATCTCTGGTCGGGATCGTCTAAGAGGTATTTTCCCAGGTGTAATCTACGTCCTTGAGAGAGAGCAGGACATGAACAAGGAAGATGGGAGTTAGTCTCCTCCTTCTCCTCATCCATACAACTTCTGCAAAAGTCAAGTCTTTTGGCGTGTCTGCCAAGTAAGCTTGGCAGTGTCCAGGTATGATATCTATTACGTAGCCAAGATGTTTCCTGTCCAAAGAGACCAGACATGAGCAGCAGCTCATGTTTATTTCTTTTGTGGCGTTTTGTTGTTACGTAAGCTTACATGTAGCGATAGGCATATACCGATTTCTTCCATTTTATGTAGAATTGGTATTTGGGTTCCAATTCTGGCGAGATCATCGGCTTTTCTACATATTAAACTGTTCTGCCATCTCCCTGAGAGATGATCGACAGTTACGGCAGTTATAGAGTTTGTGGAAACAGCGCCGATTGATTTGAGGGCTGCTTGACTGCCTGAGAAGATACGGATATCCGATGTGGATATCACGTTTACCCTTAGCCTGGATCGAACCTCTTTAATCGCCAAAAATTTCCGCTGGGAACACGCTACAATGGTCAGGAAGACTAAAAGAGAAACTAAGATTTAGTCTGTCTGAGTACACAAACTCCCTCTTGGGTTTTTGAACTGCTCGTATAGAAGTGAGCTGATTCGTCTTTTAAAAACCTCTCATCCTCCCGAGCGGATCTTCGAGGGATAGTAACTTGGAAGTTCTAGTCGAAGATTAACTAGTGCGTGGTATCCCCTGTGCAAGGATGACACACAAAAAATTAGATTTTTTTCCCATGATTACTGTTTTAAGTCGATTGACGAATTAAACCACATCAATTTTAATTAATTAAAAGTTCAAAAAGTAAAAAAAGAATTCACTCAATTTGCCTATAGAGTAATTTGTTTTAATTCCTGGAATTCTTTTATAAATACCGACAATATATACATAGGTACCTACATGTGTACATAATTTCTTTATGATCTAAGCAATTAAAAACTAAACACTTAGATGAAATTCTTTAAAAAAAAATATGGCTTTTAAGGTCAAATTAAAATAAAACCAAAAATATACATGCTGCAAAGAAACGTAACAAAATAACAAGACTTTACAGATCTGGAAGTACAAACTCTGATAGGGGAAAAGTAGAGAAGTTTTAATTAATTGTTGATATCAGACAACTAAGTCTTTACACATCGATGTAAAGCTAGATCAATGTATTTTAAAAATAGCTTCATGGGTCTTTTTGATACATGTGTGATACAGTCCTATATCCCACAGTACCATATCCACAGAGCAAATTGGATAATTAAACTAACCCAAAGTCGATGAGTAATGGTTCCTCTTGTTTTGTTTACTTATGCTTTGGTATGTGAAGAATAACACCTTTGAAGCTAAAATGCACGGCTAGATCGCACGTACGTGCTCTTATTTTCAATCACATATTAAACCCTGGATTCTTAGTAAAAACAGCTAAATAAATTTTTAAAAATATTGATAATGCAATCTTAGTTACTTAACAATATGAATTTAAAAACATAACTTCAACAAAAAAAAAATAGTCCACCGTTTTTAAAAAATATTGGCGCAAAATTTTAGTCGGCAGTTTTCCATTACCTCCATCTGTTTGTGGAATTCTCTACCAATGCATGTTCGAGAGACGGGTGGCACTCGGTATTTTCGCAGCGAACTGAGATCCCTTTCATTCAAACTTCTGGCTAGCTGATTTGTATTAAGTATACTTTATATGTATAGTCTCCTTTTCTTATGTATTATGTTGGCGTATCTTTATAGAATATGTAAATAGTATTATTTTGTAAATTTTGAAATCGAATAATTAAAATAAATATGTTTGTTCTAAATATTAACTTTATTACATTTTGTATTAATTTGTGTATAACCTCAATGTAAAACATCACTTATTATAAGAGTATGTTACAAATAAATAAATAAATTAAAAAAAAAAAAACATTTTGTAATATGCTAAATCATTTTTAGTATGACACTAGGCTAAAAAGAGGACTTTGCTAATTTTAAACCAGTTTAGTATCGTACTATTTTCTTAACATTTTACCAAAGTTAAAATCACAAAATGGCTACTTTATTTTTTTAGTATCGTACCAAATCCATATGCCACTTTGACATTTACAAATGTCAAAAAGTTTAGTTCGCTTACTTTTTTGCACTATTTTAGGCGTGTTTAGTTGTAGTTTATTAAGAAAGTATTGTGCTAGTTAAAAAGTGTTTAAAATTAGGAAAATATTAGTAAAGTGCTTTAGTATTAGCAAACTGTTAGGTAGTATCATGATAAGCCCTTAACATCCGGCTGTTTAAAATTTTGCGCCATTGAAGTTTAAACAAAAAATTTGTTCACAAACCCAAAACAATTTTTTTGTTGAAAATTTTAGTATGAAATATTTGTACAATGTAAAATTTTGATTCAATTCCGTTGAACTGTTAATGAGAGTCAAAATCAAGAAAACAGTTCTATAGCATGGAACCGTTACTAACATTTTATTAAAAAAATGTTGTTAGACCAAAATGTGGAAAACACCCAAAATAGTGCACTGCCTTGTTTCATAAAAATTAGATAGCCGTTTTTAGATTATTAAGATTTACATTGTTTACAATAAAAAATAGAACTAGTAGTATTGCTTGTACCGTTATTTTTGGGGTAAAAAAATATTTAAGAAATGAAACTATACAATCACCCAAGACGCTTAAGTACCATAACTTTGAAGAAAATCGCTTGAGCGGCTTAGGCTCAAGAAAACACTTCAGACAGACAACCTGTAAATAATTTTTCGTTAAAAAAATCTATTCACCCTCAAATTATTCGGAAATAAATTTACCTAACTGTCAAAATAAAATTTATCTCAACCTTGCGGAATCCCAAATAATTATGTAGTATGTGTACACCATTTTCTGTGTAATCTGAATACAAAATTATTATCAATCGTGGTGAAATTCATTCTGATATATTATTAAGTTTTGAATTAAACCGTTTTTTTTTTCTAGATTTAGATTATTGGTAGGTCGCTGTGCAATGTTCCATAAAATATTAAACAAAAAATGGTAATTTTTTTTATAAATGATATAGTGAATAATGGATCACCCTGTATTTTGCTTAGAGATAAAATTACCTGCGATTAATAAAGCATTTCATGTTGTGAAGTTTGGGATTTTTTAGGGCTTCGTATACTCATTTCTGAGCTTTTTATTTATTAACTACCCCGAATTGTTATCTGTGTTTATTTGATGACGATAAGATTATTATCAAGTCTCATATTCCATTCAAAGCTTGAGTCATCATCGAATAGGTAGGAAAAATCTAGTTCCATATATTTGAATCATTTTAGTTTAATTTTGTGTGCCAAAAAGCAAACATCTTTAAGTAAAGAATATATTTTCAAGTGCGTGTTAAAATATAATGTCATCTCAACAACCACCCGTATATGTTCAAACTCCCGGTTATAGCCAACCTATTCCGGCACAATATTATGGAGGACAACAGGGTGGCTATAATCCGAATGCATCGCATCCTGGTTGTGTTGTAATAACGCAGCAGCCAATTGTCGCAGGGCCATATTCACCTGTCGGACAGACACCATCAAGGCTTAGTTGTCCATCTTGTCATGCAGATATTTTGACAAATGTCAGATATGAGCCTAATACGCAAACGCACCTGGTCGCTCTGTGTTTATGTCTTTGCATGTAAGATTTTTTTTCAACTCATTTATTATTTTTTTCTTAAATAATTCTTAGTGAAAAATACATGGGTCGGGTCTGATAACACTATCAAGAATACCTACAGATAAAAAAAACTGAAATAATATAATCTAACTTTGCAGATAGAATAATTGTACTTAAATTATGTATAAGTACACAGTTGAATCAATTTTTCTACATTTTTAATTTAACTACTAATCAACGATTAGTAGATTTATTTTTAAATCTATGGCAACACTTCGCTTCTCCTACAATCTATACTGGGATTTTTTTTAAAATTCGTTTGACGGTGTTTACATTGGATTCACTGAACTGATTTTTTGTTTCACGTAAATCAAACACGTCACAATGTAGTGTTTTGTAAACGCACGGGGACCGGATTCATAAAAACACGAAGAATCAATAAGTATCAGAATACTATTATGTCAAAAATAACACAGTCGCAGTAAGGCTGCCTTTAAATCATGCACATTAACCTTGGGAGTTATCAGTGCAGTGCAGAGATGTTTTAACTCTAGCCGATCATCTTTCGGCTTAGTGAGAGTTTGTGAACGGATACCGCCTCCGGTTTTGCAATACTGCTAAAAATTTTGAAATAAAATTCTGGCCCTGGGGAATTACCTCCCCAACTCTTGGTCGACCAAATACAAAAATTATCATTTAGGATTTTTGAAAACCCAACAAAAACTGAACCTTAGAGTTTATGGTTACTTTTAGTTAAATATTTTAATTTATCAAATATGTATATTCTTTTATATGAGTACAGAATTAACTATTTATTTTTTTTCCAGTTGCTGGCCTTGTGTTTGCTTGCCATACTGCATGGACTCCTGTCAAAATGCAAATCACTACTGTCCGAATTGCAACGCCTTTATTGGAACCTATCAAAGTTAAAAATGTGCATTTAACTTATTCGAACGAAAAACGATAAAAGTCAACTATGTCTAACTACTGCTTTATTGTATAAAAAAAAATTGTTAATTTCCTTAAAACTTTATTTTTAATATTAAAGTGTACGTTTTGATAATAACTGATTGAACATTGTTATATTTAATATTTTTTTCCAGTAATATATTTACATATAATTACATATATCAAAATAAATTATATTTTGTCCTTAATTTAGTATTTAAGGAACAATAATATTTTTTTATTTTATTTTATTTTTTGTTACTTATATTACATAAGAGGAGAATTGGAAATCAATAGGTTCGTTCGTTGAACTTTACCTAGAGTCGACCCAGGTTTTTTGACAACCCCAAGAGTTGTCAAAAAAACATGGGTTTTTCGGTTCTCAAAAAACACCCGAGGGCCATTAAATTTATGTTGCAGAAAAACAAGTTATGTCATTTAATAATTAAAACTTAAAATATGCTAAATTGAAGTTCTTAGTCCATTTTTTGTGGCCCTATGCAAAATCCACAACTTCAAAGCTCCCCATTGTTCATGTCTGTGTCTGAAAATTAATTTGAGTATTGTTTTATTTTTTTATTTCCAATTTAAAAATAACAATTTGCATACAAAACGAGAATTCACAACAAAACAAATGCTTCAGATTAGGGATGTTATCTATGTTATTGAAACATCGATATAAAAACAAAAAATCGATGATTCAATATCGATGTTGAATGAAGAATAGGGGAAACCCCTTCAACACATCGATGTTTTCGATTCGATAACTATTAACATCGATGATGAGTACTCGATATTCTCCTCAATATCGCCCACTTTGACGTTTATTCATTTACCTCAAGTTGCCCCTGCTAAAAACCTAGTTGTACTTCAGGGCGAGTTGAGGGCGACCCTAGGTTTCAAAAAACACAGAATTTGTTTATCAGGGTGACTTTAGGTTTTTCAACCCTAGGGGGACTTCAGTGCTCAACGAACAAATTTAATAACTAACAACCATTTTAAATAAACGTTTGACATATCAATTGTCTTCATAGCATAGCTTACCTCTAACTTCTACGTCAACAGCTGGGATATACAAAAATTTAGGACCAGTTGTACAACTAAAATCGTGGTTCTGATATTTGATTCGTGGTTCGCTTATTTTAAATCGGTGGATTAACTAAGTTTCAACGATGGTTCTCAAGTGTGTAATAGCAAAATACATACGTGACCCATCATTGAACCTTAGTTAATCCTGCAAAATCGGTGAGTTAAAATTATTGAACCACGGTTCGAATATTTGTTCAACTGGCCCTTGAGATGGAATAAATGCTAGGATGTAGACATCATAAACAAAATATGTACAATAAAATTGAGGGTTAAATAGTTTCATTTTTGTAATTTTGAGAACTTGTCTTGGACTTAGGTTCTTGACAAAAACCAATTTTTAGCGAAAACTGGCGTAAAAAAAACATTTATATACCTACTCCTTACAATTGGGCAGCTCGCAAAAAGAAAATTTTACAAATTTACTGTGTCATAAGACGAGGGTGTGAATTCAAATTTTTTTTTCAGCATTTGGCAGACATTATGTACCCATATGTATCTGTTTGCAAAAAAAAAATAAGATTCTTTAGCTCTTAGATATATCAGGTACGATCCGGTACTGATTTTACTTTTCCATGATTTTCTATGCATTTGTGAAATGTTCAGTCCAGTCGTTCCGAAATCAAAAATTTCAAAGTTTTTGACATAAGTAAAAAATGTCTCCTGTCTGTGATTTTCTGTCCAAGAAATTTGTTCGGACAGATAAAATCAGCAAAGACGACTGTCACATGAATTTTAATTCTGTGGTGTTTAAAAGTGTTCCGTTTTTTGCGATGTGGGTAGGTATACTATGTAATAGTACGGGATCAGAACTATCATTTGTATGCCATTCATGCCTCTGGATGTCGATAGCATAAATGTCAAAGCCCAATGACATTACTTTTGACCCATATTAGTTTAAAGCAGAGTCTAAAAGCTCCAAATTTGTTTCTTTATTCGTTCTGAACATGTTCGGAATGCGTTCAATGCGCTAAGACACGATCGACTCAGCATTCTGAGTAATTGCTGAACAGGCCAAATGTCATGTTTTTTTATAAATAAAAAAGTAAGACGGAAGTCAGCTAATAAAATGTCGATCAATGACAGCTAAGAGTTCAAGTGCTTTAAACCAACAAATCAGAGCATTCAGAACTCGCTCTGTTCTGAACAAATTGAGACCATAGCGTGCATAATTATAAAACTCTGCCTAATACTACGTTTTCATCGATCACTAAGCCGAGATTTAAAAGATTTTTTTAAGTCCCCTATAACTCTTCAAATGTAAATCCTTACCTTGAAACCAAAGTAATCAATTATCATGTCGAAATGAACACATTCACAGGAAAAGTACATTTTTCGCTTCGTTTGACAAAAGACTGCCGAACTGCAACATTATTAATAATAAAAATTAAACACCATTTGCATTCTGAATCTACTGGTTAATCTTTTGAAGCAGTAAAAACAGTATTTCATATTAAATTAACGGTCTAAGCTACATGAGATTAACGATAGGTGAAAACGTAGTACATATATAGTATAACAAAGAACTGCACTATCCCTGCTCTCATTAATACCAAGTTACATTCAAATTTCAAAGATCTCCTCTTAAAATCGAGACTTGATCTTTTCAATTGAACTTTTTTCCAGATTCAATTGTAGTATTGGTGAATGGCTCACAAACATTTCTAAAAAAAACATATCTTTATCATCAGATGACGAGGAAGACGAAGAAGAAGCAATCAAAAACTCCACTAATTTTATAAGATCTAAATTATTAACTTCTTCGTCTATTAGTTGCTTATTTTTTTTTTTTATTTTTTAGAACGGACTAAAACAACAAATTAATAACAAAATATTTTCAATTTTTTATCGTTGGCAGAAAAGACGTTTAACATATTTGTAGTGTGTTCAGGTCAAATCTTTTGACAGAAAGACAAAATCTTTTCTTGAATGAAACTCGCTATAAGTCAGATTTTCGGTCAAACTAACCTGCTACTATTCAAAGGCGTCAAAATGTCAACAAAAAGAAATTGTACGTCGTATTGACTGTTTATTTTTTTTGCAACAAGCCCGAACCCTGGTTTAGATACAACAGAAAGTAGGAATCATAAGCAGGGTTGCCGTCTTAGTAACCTTGTAGCTCGATTATTTGTACCTATTTCGAAAGCATTGGTGAGTTGTGACATGCAAATACTATTTTCTTTTGTATAACGCTCTGGGTAATTTTAAATCCCTGGCATTTAAATTAATTTGACTTCTTCTATTTCCAACGATTGTGAACTGTAAAGAGATACTGAAATTCACACACGCATCAAACTGTATGCGAAATGTAAGGCCGAGTGAGCAATTCAGCAATTCATCTGTTTCAAATTTATTTTTCATGTTGATGGACTAGATTACAGATGCTTGTTTTGGTCAATTCAATATAGTGCAATATTAGCCGTATTTTATTATCGCTCATAACCTATATGGTTCACCCCGTGAAAATAAAACCATCTGGATTATGTACCTAAATGTACACTCTGTTCGCAGAACTTCATACTTATTCAAGTGGGAACACAACATTCATTATGTGTGTTCCCCTTTATGAATTGTACTAGATTTAAAACCAACGATTTCATATAATTACGTATATGATGTCGCTTGATAAAATGTAATCCTTTGGTTCCTTGCTAGCTTTAATTTTTAAATTTTTTCCTACTAACCTTCTTGTTGAATTACACCGCCACGAGGTAAGCCAAATTGTAAGAGAATAATAATCATTGAATAAACCCTTAAACCATATCTGTTCTGATTATTTTTATATTTCGATATACCGCCATTGGAGAGATCGTTTGACAAATGACAGCCACGAAACGAACAATACTAATACATATTTGCAAACCCAGATAGAAACGCCGAAAGAAACCTGGATCTTGTGGCACCTTAAACATAATCTCTCCGCATTTACTCAAACTTTACTTAAACTTTCTCTTTCCCATTATCCTTACAATTTAGTAAGCGCTAATTCGTTAACATATTTCTGTATTTCGTTTTGATCACGTTTAATTTTAAACAGCGCGTTCATCTTTCACATAGACACGTTGACCCGAAGGATGCTTTAAGGATGAGTGCACGATTACGTACGATGTTGTATTTAATGAGGTCCATGAGCTTGAAAATCTCGTTGTTTTGTCTGTGCTTTTAAGCATGATATTTCTTCGAATTGTAATGATATCAGTTTTTGTTTTATTGATGCAACAATGAGTCTGCATCAATGAGGCTAATTCTAAAATATCAGTATTAATAAAAGGATTAAAAAGAAAAAACAAGCAGAGGTTCCGTGGAGAACATTTTCTCAAAACGCCTTTCAAATTCCAATTGTACCCTGTAAGAAGCTTGGGGCAACACTCGAACCAAAGTTATACATATCTATAATAATTAACACATCCGTTTATTCAAACTCATATTTTTACCAAGTGCTTGTACTTTTTCGAGTTTTAGCTTTGGACCGCCAAACGGGATAATATGTAACTGCCTAAGAAAATAAAATGCACGACTAGATCGCACGTACTTGCTCCTATGTTCGATCACTTTATATGCAAGAGATTCTTAATGGAAACAGCTAAAAGTATTTTTAAAGTCGTTTTTCATTTAATTTTTTATATATAAAAATTACAGTAGACTCTCGCTAACTTGAACATACGATACTTAAACAATCCAATAACTTGAACATGCTGTTTTCCCTTTGATGTATTCTATAGCTTGAACAGGCAATTTTTAATACTCTTTACCTTGAACTTTTTTGTTACTGACTCTACAAGTTGAATAACTACTATATTTGATACTCTTTAGCTTGAACAAATAAATTTTATGTCAACAGAAGTTTGAATTTCCTCATTGTAGGATACTAGGTTTGTAAACTGTTTCTTATTCAAGGGAAATTCCCCGAATTTGTTATTGTGTATGTACCTAACTCTTTATTTGTTTTTCAGTTCAAGCAAGAACGTGTTAATAAAATTCTCCAGTAAAGTTTTTGCAAGGCTAGCCAAAATAATAGAACATCATAAGAATTCACAGTTCTCCAAAAAACTGAGAGAAATTGCGCTGAAAAATCTTTTGCAAAATAACATTTTTCTTCCAAAGTTTGTTCAAATACAATTGTGAATTTTGTCATTTACATATATTTATAATAAAAATAAATTGAATACATATTAAGACTTTTTATTTTGTCCAGTAACTTGAACAATCCAATAACTTAAACAGGCCTCGTTTCGTATGTGTTCAAGTTAGCGAGATTGCACTGTACTTACATTTTTTCTAAAAAAAAAATTGGTATGAACATTTTAAATATTTAATAATATAAATTTAAAAACAAAATTTCAGAAAAAATTGCCCACCCGTTTTCCAAATATTAAAAAATATTTTTTTTTCAAAAATCATAAAAAGTATTTTTCGAAAATTTTGAAATGCAGTATTATTTAGAATTTGAGGTAGATCATGTATGCAACTTTTTATCCAAATCCGTTGAGCCGTTTATGAGAAAGTCGAAAATCAACAAAATGGTTGTATGGCAGGTACCGTTAATAACAAAATAACGGCCAAAATGTAGACCATACTCAAGTTAATACGCACACCAAATTTTATCAAAATCGTTAGAGCCGTTTTCGATATAATTAAGATTGTAGAAAAATTTCTATGGCAAGTACCGTTATTACCGATTCAAAAATCTATTTTGGACAATCACCTAGAACGCCTAACCACCAAGTTGGAACAAAATCGCTTCAGCGGTTTAGGCTGTAGATCGTTCTACAGACAGCCAGACAGACGGAATTGCGGGACCCACTTTTTTTGTGTTCTCTATGATCGTAATGTCATGTTTGATTGTTAGAAAAAAAAATTTTTTTTTACTAATGCATAACTTGCCTTATAGTATCTATAATCGCAAGTAAAAATATTAAAGGAGTTACGTTACTATATTAGAAAACAATATTAACATATTATTCAACTCAATTTGAAATTTGACCATATTCCCATAAAAAAATATAATTTGCCTTATGTATATGCTGCAAATTCTATTACAGTCGGTAGTCATCGACCAAAAATATTGCGTCTTAGAAGGGTACGATAGCATCTAACTGATGAGCCCAACTATCGTGCCCGGGCGAAATGCATTTTAGACTAAAGGTCACAAAATACTTCAATTGGCGTTAAGTTACGTTATGAATTACCATTTTCCTTTTCATCCATATACAAAAATTATCAAGTTTTTGATTCTATTTTTGAAAACCTAAAAGAAATTGTATACATAATGTAATGTGTTCTATGCGATTAGAACCATGAGAGGGACTTAGAAAGATGGCTGCTAATTTTAATAATGCCTTATAGTTACACATTTAAATTTTAATTTATTATAAATGTGCATTTATTTTAATGCGTATTGAATTTATTATTTATTTTTTTTTTCAGCTGCTGGCCTTGTGTATGTTTGCCATACTGCATGGACTCCTGTCAAAATGCCAATCACTACTGTCCAAAGTGCAAAACATTTATTGGAACCTATAATAATTAAAAAAAATGTCTTACTTTTTTTAATATTAAAATGTAGGTTTTGGAGATAACTCATTGCAAATTGTTATTTAATATTTTGTGCAATATATTATAATTACTTAAGTATGTACATATATATCAAAATAAATTATATTCGTCCTCGATTTAATAGTTATAAGTCTTAATAATTTTTGTCATTAATACTCGTATACTTTATAATTAGAACTCAATAACTAACATCCGCATATTTTCCTTTTTACTTTTCACACCAAACCAAAAACCCGGTTTCCTGCAAAAAATTATCAAAAACTCGAAAAATGTTCATATTGCACATTTACTTCCTTTTGTTTGACATATCAACTATTTTTACATTGTATAAAAATGTATACACAAATGATTTGATGTCTGGGCTGTCTTCAAACTTCTACGCCAACAGCTGAGATGTAGACAATTTTAGAGCCAGTTGTACAAAGGTTGATTTTTATTGCCGATTTGGGTGGATTAACTGGGTTTCAACGGTGGTTCAAGTTTCAAGTATGTGTTAGAACTTAGAAGCCAAATACATTGGTGAACCTCAGTTGATCCTGGGAAAACGGTAAGTTGAAATTGCCGAGCCACGGATAAAATATTTTGTACAACTGTAGCCATACTCTGTTACTCAGGCGATCACTATGGCGATCGATTCCTACTTATCGCTAGGACGAAGCGATAACTTCCATTTCAGATTTAATTACACTGAAATATCTATTGGAAGGAGATTTTTTTGTTTTTATAATCTACACGCGCTCAAGGGATTATACTACCCTTTAAATGTTTCAACGCAGCGCGGGCGTGAGGTTAAGGAAGAGAAAGTAGGATAGGAAAGATGTGTGGCGCGATGTTTTGAGACTGTAGGTGGTTGTTGTCTCAGATTTTATCTCCAGGGTTGGCGGCTGAATTAATGCGGAGAAATTTCCGTGCTTTTATTTATCTACGTCCCTTAGAATTCGCATTATTTTATTTATTACATTGTCATATTTTATGGGTATACTAGTTTACTCAATCACATGCTGTTAGTGTTATGCCTAAACAGCATGGATGAGCAAAACCCGCAACTCATTTTTATGACAATTTTTAGAATTAGATTTTAATGAAAAATAAGACGACACAGACAACGGCAGGAATGGAACTTGCGACCACGAGGCTGACAGGCGAGCACACATCTATCGCGCCACGACCACCCCCAAATCGAACTACCGAATTCCGAAATCAAAACACATTCCATCGAAATTTTTCAGATTCTTTTTGTACCGCCATATGCACACGCGACGATATATAACTGTTTAAAATATGTAAAAGGAAGTACGTAACAATTTATCATAGTTTAGTGTTTGGTGGAAAAAACTTTTTCACCCAAATAAAAAATTAACAAGTAGGATTTTTTGAAAACCCAAAAGAAACTACACTTTTACCTACGCGATAAGAACTATTAAAATTAGCTAGAAAAATTGATGATTATTTTAGTAATGATGTAACTACATATTTAAATTTTAATTTATCATAAATGTGTATTTTGGTTTTGAAAACAGATATTGAATTTATTATTTATTTTTTTCAGTTGCTGGCCTTGTGTTTTCTTACCATACTGCATGGGCTCCTGTCAAAATGCCCATCACTACTGTCCAAAGTGCGATAACTTTATTGGAACCTATCAGAATTAACTAAGAAAAAGGAAACTAAATCTTACTAATGCTTTATTTGTATAAAAAATAAATTGATAATTTCTTTAAAACTTTATTTTTAATATTAAAGTGTACGTTTTTTTCATAACCGATTAAACATTATTATATTTAATTATATTAAAATAAATTCTATTTTTCCTTGATTTAATATTCAAGGAACATATTATTGAAATAGTTATTTCTCATTTATAAACGCTGTTATTACTTTTCGTTTAAATATAACACTCGTTGCAATTAGTCAGCTCAGAGAAATTAATTTCCATAAATTTAGATCGTCCAACACTAAAAAGCGAATACGAAACTGTTTTTCTCAGCATTTGACAGGCATTTATCTGTTCATAAAAATAAGAATGCTGAGATCTCAAGCATCTGTATATCCCTCTCATACATCTGTAGATCTAAAAAACATAAATACCAAAATACAATGACAATTAATCAAAAATTATGGCACACTAACATTATGGCACTACTTTTGCCAATATTGTATGTTAGAGCATAAGTCCACCACAGTTGTACAAATATTTAAGCCCTGATGGTTTAATCTTAGTTCAATATTTTAACTCATCGTTTTTGGCGGATTGAGTGAAGTCTAACCACCGTTTAAGCACGTAAATTGGTTCTTAACATATAATTGAACCATAAACCAAGGATGAATCAAGACTTACTTATTTGTAAAGGGTTATCCATTTCGCGGTTTCAAAAGTATTATGCTGGAATTCGACATCTGTCAAACTAAGTTGTTAAAGCAATTTTTTTTTTAAGTTGAAAGTCTGACATTTATGAAAATTGATCGCTTAACTATCGCACAACGCATAAAAATTGTTAAAACCTACAACAAAAATGGTGATTCTGTCGCAGCACATATCGTGCTTTAAGAAGAGATTATGGTTGACATAATCGTCCAACTACGCAAGCAATTGGCAAAATTGTGAAGAAATTTGAAGAGACTGGATTGGTTACAGATATTGTAAGGCCAGTCCATCATCGTTTTGATCGTACCACTGAAAATATTGCTGCTGTAAGCGAAAGTGTTGCCGAATACCCGAATATGTCGATTTCTCGCCGTTCTCAGGAATTAGGACTGTCTTACGGCACATTATGGCGTATTTTCCATTTGGATCTACACCTACATCCATATAAAGTCCAGTTCACACAATAACTGAAGCCAGCTGACCATTCACAACGTCGAAGATACGTCGAATGGGTGCTTAAACAACAGGCGGTGGACAGCGATTTTTTGAACAAAATTTTCTTCAGCGACGAAGCACATTTCTCATTCGGTGGGTATGTTAATAAACAAAATTGTCGTATTTGAGGTTCTGAGAATCCTCAAGTAATTGAAGAGAGGCCATTACATCCACAAAAAGTCACTGTTTAGGCGCTCTTTGGTCCGGAGGTGTGATTGGACCTTACTTCTTCGAAAACGACGATGGAACGACTGGCACCGACAATTCGGAGCGTTATGGTCATATGATTTTTTTGCCTGCTATTGAAAAATACGACTTGGAGAATATGTGGTTACAACAAGACGGTGCCACATGCCACACAACTCGATCGAATATGGCTTTATTGCAAGAGACATTTCCTGGCCGCGTAATTTCTCGTCGTGGCGATATCAACTGACCACTAAGATCATGCGATTTGACACACTGGACTTTTTTTGTGGGGCTACGCGAAAGACCGTATTTATGGAGATGAACCTTTAACCACAAATAAGCCATACTAAGATCGGAAACCTTCGTTCGTTTCACCCCCCAAAACCCATTTGTTTACATTGTTGTATTTGTAGCTTTGAAACTCTATCCATGAATAGATGGGAAATCGAAAAGCAAAACAAAAACAAATTACTAGTGCTGTGTTGTCTATGTGTCTATTGGAAGAGGAACAGAAATGTTACCTGTGTGCGTGTTTCAGCTTGTAAGCAAATGTCAAATGAAAGCAGAGGTTTCTGGTCTTTAAGTTATTTGTTTATGCCTTTAACTCTTGAGCACTTGAATACCAACATTCGTCAAGTTATGTCTGAGATACCGCCCAATATGTGTCAAAAAGTGGTCGAAAATTACCTCAAAAGAATCGAAAATAAATGATGTAGTGTTTCACACATAATGTCAACGTTTAAACTTTATAATGAAAAAGAAATATCATGAAAAAAAATATTTTATATGTGTTTTACTTACGTTTACTTTTGAAACCGCAAAATGGATAACCCATTAGAACTGGCTCTTAAGGGTCAATTACCGAAATATCTATTCCGGCAATTATTGCAGAAATGTTTATTTTTTCGATCAGAAGGCAAATTAGTTCATGAAATCTTATTGACAACCAAAGTGCCAAGCAAACAAGAAACAGAATTCTCGGCTTGAAATTCCAACTCAACCCATCAAAATATTTAGTCGATCTCACATTAGACGTACAAATTTGTTTCATTTATTTCCACAGAGATGGTAAGAAATAAATGCTGAAATCGATTATTTATTTCGTGAAATTTGTGGTCTGCATTGGAAATTTCGATTGCATGTCCGATGAGATTTCTTGTGGAGGCGCAGGCTAAGGAAAATATTCTGTACGAATTTTTTAATAAATGTTTTGTGTCGACGAATTTTTGTTTGTTAAGAAAATTATGTTTTAAGGTAATTTCTTATCGAGTCCTTTTGATATATTAAATCGTATTTTAGCACATTAAATTATCCAAAAGAAAAATGTTTTACTGATTGCCTTAAACGACACTGTATCTGTTAAAAGTGCAAGCGATCTTGTATTTGCTAAAAGTTATTTATCGTTCTTGCAATTCATTCTTTCACACTGTTGCTCTTAAAACAGAATACAGACTTTAATAGTATTGTTACGCTGATAAATAAACGAAACCCTTTTTTAAATAACAAGTTCAATTATTTCTTTATTCTTCTAAATTAACAGATACAAAAAAAAAAGAAAGGAAAAAATCTACTCAATCAATATGTGTCCAACCTTCTTCTGCCCACGTTCTTTTTTCTTCTTCTCTTTTTTTTTTTTCTTCTCTTTAACCTGTCCTTTCGGTTGATATCAGCTTGACGAAATCCATAATTTTTACACAGGCCTTAGATGCGACCGATAATTGTTACACAGCTCCCTCCTTTGAAGATAGACTGTCCTCAGTCGTGAAAACTCTCAAGGTCTTTTTTTTTTTTTTTTTTTTTTTTTGTTTTTTGAATTCTGCGCCAAAAAGAATCCTATTCGGAAAGCTGACATAGTGCCAACCGATCTCGATGAACTACCAATGACTTATTTGCTCCCTGCTTTATAATGCGATAGAGTACATCGCCCAACTTTGCCAAGACATTGTATGGCCCTTGCCAGTCACTTTGCAATTTGGGGCAAACACCTTTTTTCTTCTTCGGAGCATATAACCAAACTTTATCCCCATTATTAAATGGAACAGCTCTGGCATTCAGATCGTATCGGTCCTTCATTCTTCGACTATACTCCAATAGCTGTTTTCGATTGAAAGAATAGGCGGTTTCCAACCGCGAGGCTAAGTCTTCTACATATTTCGAAGTTGCAGTAGGCCTGCTGGGAGGAGGACCGGTAAATAGTTCCGTGGGTAAACGCAGCTCACGCCCGAACGTTAAGAATGCTGGTGTTTGTTTCGTTGCTTCGTGCACAGCAGTTCGATAAGCTAGAAGCAGAAACGGAATATGGGTATCCCAGTCCCTTTGGTGTTTAGCTGTATATTTAGCAAGATAACTGAGGAGCGTCCGATTAAACCGCTCTACCATGCCATCGGACTGTGGATGTAATGCCGTAGTACGTGTCTTGTCAATACCCATAAATTGCAGTGTGTGCTTAAAAACTTCGGATTCAAAATTTCTCCCTTGGTCCGAGTGTAGCTGTAGAGGAACGCCAAATCGCGAGAAGACGTTGACAGCAAGGGCTTCTGCAACAGTCTCTGCAGTCTGATTTGGGAGAGGTAAAGCCTCAGGCCACTTTGTAAAGTAGTCGCAGAAAACTAAAACATATTTGTTACCTTGGGTGGTGACGGGCAAAGGTCCCAAAATGTCGATTGCGACGCGCTCAAATGGGGCGCCTACATGCACAGGCTGTAATCGTGCGCGACTTCTGGTTGCGGGCCCCCTCCTTTGTTGGCAAGCTACACAAGTTTTACAATGTTTTTCTACATCGTTCGAGCATCCTACCCAATAATACCGCTTTTTAGTCTTCTCTAATGTTTTCTTCACGCCGAAGTGTCCACCAGTGGGACTGTCGTGCATCGCTTTCATAATATCAGCCTGTAAAGAAATTGGAACCAAGACCTGATAAAAATCGCCGTTAGAGCTAGTTACCTTTCTACACAATACTCCATCTTTATATTCGAGAGCGTCAAACATGCCCCAATAAGCTTTAACTATTGGATTAAAAGCCCGGACTTCATCTGTTGCTGGTCGCCGTTGCTCTTCCATCCATTGCAGCACCACAGATAAATCACCATCATTTTTTTGTTTGTCGACTATATCCATTGACAACATCGTTGTGCGAACTATGGCTAACTGTTTTTCTTCTAATCGAGAGCAATATGGACAGTCCATCAGTTCACAGGGCCGACGAGACAGAGCGTCAGCATTTTGGTGATTTTTCCCTGGGCGGTGCTCGATCGTAAAATCAAATTGCTGCAGACGTTCTATCCACCGCGCCATCTGCCCCTCTGGATCGCGAAAATTTATCAGCCAACGTAATGAGCTGTGGTCCGTGCGCAAGAGAAAATGCTTTCCTAGTAAATACGGCTGGAAATGAGTGACAGCTTTGACAATAGCTAAAAGCTCTTTTCGAGTAACACAATAGTTTCTTTCTGGCCGGCTAAAAGTCTTACTGTGATACTCGATTACTTTTTCCGCTCCCCCTTGAAGTTGTGATAAAACAGATCCACATGCATGTTGGCTTGCATCTGTGTCGAGGATAAATAGATCGTTTTCATTCGGCTGGGCAAGAACAGGTGCTGTGGTAAGTTTTTGTTTAAGAGTACTAAAAGCACTGTCGCAGGTTGCTGTCCAAGTGAATTGCTTTCCTTTCTCGGTTAACGCCGTCAAAGGCTTAGCAATGGCCGAAAAGTCACTTATGAACCGGCGATAGTAAGCACATATTCCCAAAAATGATTGAACCTCTGTCTTGCTTTTAGGTGTGGGCCAGTTTTGAACAGCTGAAATTTGTTCAGGGTCAGCTGAAATTCCAGAACCAGAAACAATATGTCCTAAAAAACGGACTTCTCTTTTACCGAGACAACACTTTTTGGCGGAAAGTTGAGGCCTGCTTGTTGTAGCCTCTGAAATACGGAATCTAAGTTTTGCAGCAATTCGGCAAAAGACTTGCCGTGGACGATGATATCGTCTAGATAAACAAGACAAATTGTGTACGGGAGACCTCGAAGTGTAACGTCCATGAGGCGCTGAAAAGTTGCGGGCGCATTGGTAAGTCCAAAAGGCATGACATTAAATTCAAAAAGGCCAGTTCCGATGGAAAACGCAGTTTTTTCTTTGTCGCCAGCTGCCATCTCCACTTGCCAATAGCCTGATTGAAGGTCTAGAGTAGCAAACCATGATGATCCTCCGAGGGCGTCCAGTGTTAGGTCGATGCGTGGCAAGGGATAGGAGTCTTTCTTCGTCGCATTGTTAAGCTTTCGATAGTCCACGCAAAACCTCAACGACCCGTCTTTCTTCCGTACAAGAACAACGGGGGAACACCATGGACTGGTTGATGGCTCCACAACTCTCTGCGACTTCATTTCGTCTAATATGGACTCAGCTTCTGCGCGTCGTGCGATTGGCAATTTCCTGGGCGCTTGCTTGATCGGACTTGTAGCACCGGTGTTGATGTGGTGCTGAATACGGGAAGTGCACTTAGTGAGGTTAGCATCTGCAAACACAGAACGGTTACGGAAAACTAATCCTTCCAATTCTGTTTGTTCTTCATGAGTGAGATTGGTAGCACTTCTTTTTAACATTTCTCGTATAGCAGGTGAGAGATCGGCTGTAGATGAATCAGCTGTAAACCGTCCACATCTAAACATCTCTGGTTTTGATTCAATTTGAGCAAGTGTAGTGTTCCTTGGAATCCAGGTATCTTTTTCAGATATGTTAGTGACACAAACACGAACCGCTCCCTGTTGAACACGGCACACAGAACATGGAATCTCAATCCCTTTCGATGCGTTAACTGCTGTGATGAGTACAGTTTCTTCATCGGGTTCAGAAGTCATCAGAGTGATCCAACAATCTGATAAAGGAGAAATTCGAACATCACAGGCATTAGAAGCAAAGACATGATGAGTGTTTGTCTGGTTTAAATAAATTGTCTCATCACCAACCTGCAATGTGTTATTTTTTAAATTTATTTCACAGGAATACCGACGCAGAAAGTCCATCCCTAGGATGCAATCATCGAAGATTGAGGCAACGTACATGGAATGTTGGCTGGAAAATTGTCCTATCTGCACTCGTACATCAACAATCCCTTCTACTGGTGCAGTGTCACCAGTGACAGTTTGAATGGTTGCATGTGACATTTTTATCACCGGGCGGGTAACCAAGTTTTGAATTACACGAGGGTGTAGGATTGTTTGCGTAGCACCTGTGTCCAGTATAGCTAGGCAGCTAACCTCATTGATTTTAATACGGGCAACAAGATTACTTTGGCGATTTGAATAGCGGATTGATACTACATGTGGAGTAGAGGCGCTGGTTTTGTCCAATAATTCTGCCTCTGAAGAAATAGTGGGTCGACATTTCCCGATTGATGAGGTTCAACAGCGGGGTTTTCTGATACTCGAGTAACTACCAAACTGGATGGAGCTATGTCTACAGGTTTTTTAAGGTTAATGGCACGAGGGCCAATTCGTGCTTCTTCTACATCAAACAAAATTGGTTCTCCCTCTTGACGGAGCTTAGGATTTTTGCGAAGCTCACTACGTGGTACATAAACTACCTCATTGTTGTCGTTTCTTCGAACAAACCCATAACCAGTCGGATGAATGAATTTAATTTTCCCTTTCACTCCTGACTCTATAATTGTTGGCTTTGTTGACTTTTCATCAACACTGGAAGTTCTGGTTTGATTTTTTACTGTCGGAGCTCTTGGTGTTATTCGCGGCAACTTTTGCTCCTTTAAGCTGCGCGATGTTCGTTTCCCGACTGCAGTTCAGTAGCGAAATCATCAGTATCGGAAATTACAACCTCTGCAACTCGAATTTGTCTGCGACTTAGTCGAGTGGCTGCACGGCTAGCTTCCACTCGAACGGCGGAGGATAAAGCCTTTTCAAGCGAATCGGGAGCTGTATCTCTCACTCTTTGCTGCAATTCTGTATCAAAAATTCCATCTATGAACTGTGCTAAAGCAATTCGATCTTTCGCTTGTTCAGGGCAGTCTGGGAATGCGAGATATACAAGGCGCTGAACGTCAGTTGCCAGCTCATTTAGGGATTCTTTTGGTTTCTGTACCCGTCCGCGTAGCTCAGAATGAGCAGTCGATTGCTCATATTCGTTACCAAATCGCTGGCTTAAGCTCATATCCAGGCGAGAAAAATCATCTCGGATATGTGGTTGGAGTGTATCGAAGTAAGCCAACGCAGTTCCTCGTAGATAGGCGGCAAGGTAAAGCGCTTTTAACTCGATTGTCCAACAGTTCACCCTCGCAACCGCATCAAAATGAAGACGATATGAGCGCCAAGGCGTTTTTCCATCAAACTCACGTGGAGTTATTTTAAGGTGCTGTGGTGTTCCCAGCATTGTGGTCGTGGTTTGTGTGCATTGTTGCTGAGAATGAGCCATAGGGACATTACTTATAGCGTATTGACTGATGGCAACGTGGTTAATGGGCGTCCATCAGCTGAGGTCTCATTGCTTATCAAATTTTGTGGAACAAAATTAGAACTTGCCGAACAAAATGTTCGCCTATTCGACGACTGCAAATTTTGATCTGGAACATTCGTAGAACTGGCCGCTGGTACTCCGTTAATAATGGAATGTCGAGCTGTACCATAGTTATTACATTCCGCATGTGTGAGGGCTCGCCCAGTGTTACCTGTGGGAGTAGAATGATTAGACAGAGGATCACTTGAGTTAGTACGAGATTCCTGTCGCGTTAATTCGACTTGTGCGACCCGTGTACTTATTTCTTCCAGCAAGGAATGAAGACCATCCACTGCGGCGGATTGATCAGTAAGTAATTTCATTTGTGCATCCATTCTTACAAGAATTCCCTCCAATCTTTTCGCCATATCTTCATTTTCTGACATGATTGGAGCGTAGTAGATATTCGGTTAGGATATCGATCGTTATTTACCCCACATCTGACACCAATTGTTACGCTGATAAATAAACGAAACCCTTTTTTAAATAACAAGTTCAATTATTTCTTTATTCTTCTAAATTAACAGATACAAAAAAAAAAGAAAGGAAAAAATCTACTCAATCAATATGTGTCCAACCTTCTTCTGCCCACGTTCTTTTTTCTTCTTCTCTTTTTTTTTTCTTCTCTTTAACCTGTCCTTTCGGTTGATATCAGCTTGACGAAATCCATAATTTTTACACAGGCCTTAGATGCGACCGATAATTGTTACAGTATGTTTCCACCGACCACTAAACCGAGATTTAAGTAGATTTAGCTAAATCTCCTACAAATCTTGAGGATTTACCATACACATTTTTCAGATTAGTAAATCTACAAGAGATTAAAGTTCGGTGGAAACGTAGTATAACACTGCCAGTGACACAAATTCAAGCTTATACACGGTCGCACTAAAAACTGAATAATTCCAGCGGTGCCCCATAGAAAAATGTGAACACTTCCACTCTGTTGCATCAATGTTATACTGTCACGTCCATAAAAATATCACGTTCAATCTGACAACTGGTTTGAGAGAATTAATTATGATGTTGCACTTTATTTTATTTTTATTGTATTTTATCATGCATTATCATTTATTTCTCACTATTAAATTAACAAGTTTATCTCCAATAGTGTATCTTTAACTATTTCCTTTTCATAGGAAAAGCTCTGCAACATTCAAGTTCAATGTTTTGCTAAGAGCTTTCTAGTTTGAAAATAAAATATAGCATCACCCACCGCCGCCAATGAGTCTTTCTCTCAAATCTCGAAACAGTGTTAATGTCACAGAAGACAGTATTTCATATCAAACTCCCTGTTTAACACATTCCCTTCCTACCAGCTGTCGGGAGTTAAAATCTTAAGTGATTGTAAGTTTTTAATTTTTAATCGATTTTTAAAGTAATTTTTAAAAAACAGTTTTAAATACAATATTTACAATTTAATTCATTCATAAATGATTGAAAAACATTTTGCTCTTTTCCTATAAATATTCCATTAAAGAAATCATTTTTTTTTTGCTCGAACTTTGCAAATTACCATTAAGTAAATAAGGAAATGTAAGGATTGTGCAAGTAATACAATTAATAAATGAAAATTAATGAATTAAAGTGAAACGAAATCATAGGTGTGTGTGTTGTACCTATTTTTTTAGCACAATTAGGGTACAAATCAATCACTTGCTGCAATACATGAACAATTTTTAACTTGTTGTTTCGTGGATATATACCTACATATGAAATTTAGAGCTAAAGTTCCGCGGAAGAAGCTATGTCGAAAACGACATTAATGCAACAAATTAGACGATGTATTGTATGCTTTTGAAAATCTAAAAATATAAGGAGTTTTATTCAAAGTGTGCTTACATATTTTAAAGATGCTATTTTTTGATTATGGCGGTATTGCTGCAAATAAGGGATGCATTCAAAATAAGATTGTATTTATGTGTATATATATGTATTGTATATATTTTATTTTTTACACTTTTGTTTTTCAAAACATGTTTTAAAAAACATGGCTCCTGCAAAATATCATTTCTAGAAAAACAAGCAACTTTTTTCATTGCCCCTACTATGTATACCAAATCTAGATTTTGTGTAAGAAAAATGTTCAAGGATTTATTAAATTTTAACTATAATATGTTGGAGAAGGCTGAGTAAGCGATTTTCAACATACCGTCCGTTGGTGTGTTGTCTGTACATACGTGTCACGTCCATGTGCCTTAACGGGTGAGGAGAAATTCGAATGTTTGTGTAGACTCATTTGAACATGTACCCGCTGGCTGTCATACTATTTTTTTTTTGCACATTTCTCGAAAACGATTTTAGCAATTTTGATCAAACTATGCATTATTTGGAATTAACGTTTTTGGCAGAGGTTTTGCATTTATTTATTTTCTCTCGCATTTTTGGGTTATTCCTCTGTATAATATTAATAGCTACACTAATTTTATAATTTAACACTAATAAAAACTATAAACAATACTGCATTTCAATTCTGCAAAAAAAAGCAAACTATATATTATAAATAAGAAAATAACAAAAAATACATAAATATTATTTTTTTAAATAGTTTTAAATACTGAAATAACATGTAACGTTAGTATCTACAATTTAAAAAAAAGTATATAGGTATTTATTTTGAAGAAAACACCACAACATTTAGACATAAATAAATCAATCAAAAATTTGCGGAATTTTAAAATACATTTTTATTTCAAAAGCGGTAGGTAGTCTTATAAGCTTTTTTTTATTACTTTTGGCTTTGGTTCATTTTTTGTTGATTTAATTAGGTACATCTAATAATTTTAAAAATTCTCTAAAATAAATTAGAAGCTTTTTTCCGATATGAAATTTTTATTTTGAAAGAAGCACATGCGACTACTGTTTAAAATCGATTAAAGAATTTAACCATATTAATCTTAATTAATTAAAAGTTCAAAAAAAAAAAAGAACTCCTTCAATGTGCCGACATGGTAATTTATGTTAACATCTGGAATTTTATTTATATATGTAGGTACATACCGACAACATATGTGTCTATGTAATTAAAAACACAGATGAAATTCTCAAAAAAAAAAATATGGCTTTGAAATTATCATCAATGCCAAATTCCAATAAAAACAAAATATATGCTGCAAAATAACAAGACCTTACAGATCTAGAAGTACATACTCTAATAGGGGAAAAGTAGGGAAGTTAAGCCAATAAATTATTTAATTGTTGATATCAGACAACTCTACACATCGACGTTAAGCTATAAATTAATATATTTTCTTTGGCTTAAAACACATGTGTGACACAGTCCCATCCTACAATACCCTGCCCAGAGAGCAAATGAGTAATGGACAATGTTCCTCTAGTTTTGTTTACTTATGCTTTGGTAAGTGGATAATCACACATTTGAAAATACGTACTTGATCTTATGTTAAATCATATCGTAAAAGCTAGATTTAAACTGAAACAGCTAAACATAAGTTAAAAGTCGTTTTCCTACTTATTTTTACTTGCGAAATCAAACTTGACATTACGAAGATATAGAACACCAACTTAAAGAGCATGAATCAGGGAAAACAAGATTACGACACTTCTTTTTTTGTCTTATTTTATTGATGTCACCAGAGATCAAAAATAGTGAAATTATTGTTGTTTGTCCTATGTGGAATAATGGATTTCGATCTCTGGTGACGTCAATAAAATAAGTCAAAAAAAGAAGTGTCGTAGTCTTGTTTTAATTGATTCATGACCTAAGAGGGTCCCGCGCAATTCAGCTGAAGCGATTTTCTTCATGCTTTGGGCTTAAGTGTTTTTGGCGATTATCTCGAAAAGCTTTAATGATTTTGATTAAACATCTGTGCATACCATTTTTTTAATTATTTTGTTTTTAACGGTGCCAACCATTTTTTTTTTTTATTTTCAACTTTGTCGTAAGCGGCTTGAAGGATTTCGATCAAAACTTTTTAATAGGAGGTCCTTCGAATTCTTAATAATACTTCATACCAACTTTTCGAAAAATAATTTTTTGGATTTTGAAAAAAAAAACTTTTTTTTTGAAAATTCATTATTATTACATATTTTCTTAGAAAAAAAATTAAGAAATTTTGTAGGTAGGTATATAAAAAACTAAGTAAAAAACGATGCCAACTTTTTTAAGAATACTGAGGTGCAATCCAGTCATGCATTTTATTTAAAAGAATATTATTTAATTTTTTTTCTAACAAACGATTTCGAAATAATGAATTAAAACAAAAATATTTTTTTGCAAATTTTAGTATGCATTGTTCCTTAGAATTTGATATCTGAACGGCCTTCTGTATAAACATTGTTATCCAAATCCATTGAGCTGTTAATGAGAGAGCCAAAAATCAAGAGAACGGTTCGATGGCATTTTTATTTAAAAATTTAGTTAGACCAAAATGTAGGTAAACTAAACCAAAAATTTAGGAGGAATAGATGGATAAGCAAGGATTTTTGTGCGCACTGTGGACTTGAGCCTTAGGTCTTATTTATCTCATCGAATTTGAATCGGAGGTATATAAAAGAATGCTGCCTTGCGTGGGGCTCGAACCCATTCGTCTAAGTTACCAGTCAAGCACTATATCCACTGAGACATTTCCACCCGCATACAAAAAAAAAGTGCCTCCTATGTCAAATTCCCCCATTTTCCCCTACTGTCTGTTTTTTTTTTTTGGTTTTTTTCGTATTGAGCGGTGTATATTGAGATAAACAAATTATATATTTCATTCTGGATACATTATGTACATCAAATATGTCTACATAAATACATAGGTATAATTCAAATACACTTTAAGGCAAGGCACGTCTTGCTGATGGTCAAATTTGCGTCTATGTTTTACATGTTTGAAATTCAAACCAAGCAAATATTAGGTATGCCTAAGAACACAACCTTTTTGTTTTGGAAAGAAAACCAAATAAAAACATTTGGTGAATTTTGAATGCCACACCCACCTTCAGTTTTTTTTTTTTTTTGTGATAGGTAGGTTAGGAGGGTTCGTCTTCATATATGTATGTGCTTATCCTTGGGAGGTGTGAATTCATATCCGAATTTTGCTGTTTTCCATTTTAATATACCTATTATACATACCTTCAGTGAATTCTTTCGTTGAAGGTGTAAGGAATAAAGCTGACTTAGATATTGTATCTATGTATGTTGAATTTTATATAAATGTGTGCGGCTCCCTAAAACAGAATGATCTCATTCCTGCTAGGTCTTCACTCTTTATTTTGTAGGTATTTCATACATTTAATTTCTCTTTGAAATCGAAAGTGTCTATAGTCTGG
The DNA here is from genome assembly GCA_910595825.1 of Philhelius pedissequus. Classification (NCBI taxonomy): domain Eukaryota; kingdom Metazoa; phylum Arthropoda; class Insecta; order Diptera; family Syrphidae; genus Philhelius; species Philhelius pedissequus. The sequence goes on along the minus strand of OU343160.1, from coordinate 4,992,300 downwards.
CGCCAAAAAAAATTATATGTATGTTGGTATACGTTACATTGAATATAGGGTGATGGCGTGTGAGGTCGGCCACCTCTAGTAGTCGGCCACTTCGTTGTAAAGTGTAAGTTAATAGTAAACGTTTTCGTTTAACCTCCCGGAAAAAAATATTTCCAAAAGGCTAACAACTTTTCTTCCACCGTACAAAATTTCATTCTATTATAGCTATTGGTTTTCTTGTAAGAAATGCATGTTTGGCTCAAGTTTTTGTTTTCGTTTGAAATGTGCCTTTTCGACAGAAAAAAAAATAGTTGAGGTGATTTTTAAAAGGAACTAAAATCGCCAAACTATTGAATGTAGATGAATTTTGTGATTGTTTTTTATTTATTTATAGCTTATATTTGTTGTTTTTGGCTTTGAAACTTTAAAAAAAATACTGTTTGTTAATAATTTAGACGGGGGCCGGCTTTAAGAGGCATTTATTTTCAATTCTCCCGAGCTCGGCCCTCCCGGCCGACTACTGAAGACTACTTTATTTTTATTTCTTTTTAAACGAGTATGCAAAGTTAAAGGAAATTTTATTTTCTATTTATTTATACCAAAATAATCAAAAAATATTCCATGGTTTCAGTAGTCGGCCACCTGTTAACGTTAAGAGATATTAGGGGACCGGCTATTGAAGACACGTGTTCTTATGTCGGCGCCTATTGGGTTTAGCATAGAGGCTGGGATTACATTATGTAAGTTTTACTTAGATAAGTTACAAATATAATTATTTTTTTAAAAAAATATTACTTTAAATAGATCTATAAGTGAGTAACAGTAAAATATACTAACTTCAGTACATTGTTTTTACTCACGGAGAACCCATCCTAAAATGGAAGACTTGCTACTATGAGTTCTTCAAACATCTTCGAAGTTGTCAATACAAACGACAGTGACAAAGTAGTTCCTGGAGCTAAGATAATATTTCGGAAAAATAGATACCTCGAAGACGTTTCGGGAGACGCTTCATGTATTTTGATAATGTCAACGAAACATCCTTCTGCCTGTTTTTGAAATCAGGTATTGGCTTAGTTCCCAAATGATACAACAAATTGCATAATGATTCATTAGGAAACCATAAGGAGGCTAACTCCTCTGTATTCATTGGAAATAAAAGCATTTGGTATAACTAGTGTTCCTTGCTCTGGAAGCCTCGTCACTATGTTAAAACTATGCCCGGCAAGTAGGTTTTAGGTAGGTCAGAAAGTGGACAGATGCGATCGAAAACGGCTTTTATTATTAAACTAATATCAAACGGCCAATAATGTTACGGGTCGGTGTACTCAACAAACGCCTTTTCCATGGACCTAAGTGATTTTAGCAGTAATAATTTCATTATTTTGTATACGCACCGTCCAACCACTGACCGCCCACATTAGATTACTGTAAGCTATACCATAGAAATGGCGAAACATTTCAGAAACAAGAAAACATATTAAGAAAACCAAACTTTTTCATAAATATAAAAACAAATATAAGTTGATTTTTTGTAGTTTTATTTAAAGCAATGTTTAATAACATTTGCCTGAAATATGTAAATATTTATTATATGTAAAACAAACTTAGTAGCTTCATATATTCCTATCTTTCTATTCCTTCTAATTAGTGCCGTGCAATTCACGTTGCATTTAAAAATACCTTAGGTCTTAAGGGCATGTAGTTAATATTATTATTATTATTAGTTTTCATTTTCATAAAAATTAAATGTGTTTTTTTCCTATTAATTAACTTTTGTAAAAAAAAAGTCTATGTGTTTGTACCTAATTTGAAATGGCGTTCTTAGACAAAATAAAATCTTACCGTCACATTTTTTTATTTAACTGAACTGTTGATATTTAATATTAAAATGATTTCTGGATACCCACATTCTATAAAATTGTAAATAGACACATATTTAGTATGAAAATATAAATTTTTATATTGAGGCCGACTACTGGAAACTCATGTGGCCTACCTCTGGTGTTTAGGGGGACGACTTCATAAGAATCACACTTTCGTTTAATTTTTTTTAAATATTTCGTTTTTTATGGCAAATTGACAAAAAGAAACAAGAATTTAGAAATTTAGACATTCCAAAAAATCAGATATATAAGATTATCAAAAACTCGAACAACTGAATTTTAAGGGACAGTCAAACGTAAAAAAAAAAGTTAGGTGGCCGACCACTGGCTCCACCACCCTACCTCACAGCAAACATTTTAATTCAGAAATGAACCATAATTAATTCATAAAAGTGAAGAAACCGTCCAAAAAAGAATTCACGTATGATGCAATTTGAATCCTTTTACCTGGCCTCTTAGACTCCTATTTGAATCATTGTAATGCTTCATTTATGATCTGAAAATTCGTCATTTAATTGAACGTATATAAGGGTTCCATATATTCATTTAAATGATTAATGCCTGAAACTTTTCTATATATTTTTATATATATTTTTTTTAAGTAAATAGGTACCCATTTACTATTAAAACTCAAGCTGGTTATATACATATCTATACCGATCTTTCGAAAAACTTTTCCAAAGTCCAAACTGATAATCGACTCTGCAAACGAAACTTTTGTCATTACAATAACCGTTATTTATCGTTAACCCTTTGTAAAAATAAAAATAAAGGACGAACAAAAAAAATCTACATATGAAGGATCCACCAACTGGATCTGAGTGTTGTTTTTTTTTTGACACAGAATACACATCTCTTTCCATCTCTCTGGTAAGAATTTGTAGGATCTTTGTATATATTTATAATTCATTAAATAAAAACTGAAGGTTTCTTGAATATTATTTTTCATTTTTGGTGATTAGAATCTGAACCTTCAGATAAATGTTTGCTGGGCTACTACAAGAAAATATGAGATGACGATACACAAATAATTCGAAACATCAACACATTAAATTATATGAAAGTCGAAAATAACGTAGTTAACTAGTAGTATTAGATAAAATGTTTGAATAAAACTCCAAGTTACAACATTGAAACACCAATACAGCATCAACCTCTTAAGTTCACCAACTATTTTGAAATTACTTGCATATGGGAATATCTAGTTTATCTTATCTACCTATCGTACTTCGTACACAGCTCAACATAACACTTTGGCATTTATCAAATAGGAGCGCTTTCCTCAAACTGAGATATCGGATTTGTTTGAGCTAACAGTGGAAACACATGCATGGTAACATTCAGAAGACAATAGGGACTACAACTGCGATTGCAATCTACTTAAAAAATTAACCCATAGCGTTGATTTAAAAAGAAAATAATTAATTACAATATTTTTTCGTTATAAAAATGACTTTGTTTTTAACAAATTTCTTACACCCTCAAATACCTGTTTCATCAGAATCCTTAATAACTTGAATGCACAAACATTTTTTTTTATAAATCTGAACTTGTAGATAATTTTGACAAAAATACACCTGAAATGAAAAGAGAAATTTCTTGACTAGCGTTCCACACTTTCCAATTTTTTGACAGCTGGCCAATCAGGGACTCGAAAAGGCGCTTTTATTTTTTCGTTCGAAGCAGGGCTCCGAAGTTCTAAAAAAGTTCAATATATGTACTTTGAATTTATTCCGAACAGAGCGACCTCCGAACAATGATTTGGCTTTTAAGCACATTTAAACTCTTAGTTGTCATTAATTGATTTTTCTTCTTATTGTATTATTTAATAAAAAATGTCTACCATTTTAATTATTTGGAGTACTTTTTTCTTTACATTATGTTTTTGACACACATGCCGTTTGTAGCAATTAACTCACAATTCTCATTTGATTGTGACTAAGTTCTTCGAGAGCGCTCTGAAAATTTTCAGAACGAAAAAAGAAACTCACATTCGGAACGCTTGCAGTGCAAAAGAAAGCCAATCAATCTTTTTACATATCAACTCTAATCTAGATCTGAATAGAACTAAAAAAGAAAAGTCAAGTCGCCATTGTTTACTGAACGTGTCAATTTTTTTTTTGACAGCTCAGTGTTCAACGGTCTGTTCTATATACAAAATACTTAATGTCGATTTCGTTTCCAAAAGTTTTTTTCTAAATTTTTTTTTTCTAAAAATCAGATTCATTAAAAAAAGAATCTTTTTTCAATAAAAGACGGATTCAAAACGGATTTGTACACAGATTCTAACACACCCTACAATATTTGTTTTGAAGTTTCTCAAATTTTGTGTTGTCAATAAAATTTTTAATTTGGGGCAGTGTATACAAAAAAAATACATTAATATTATGAAAAATTAAAATATTGTTAAAAAATAAATAATATCTATAAAAAAATAGTTAACAACTATCCAACTGGATTTAGAAATTCCTCCGCGTTGGAACTAGAAAACAAAAACAAAATGATGATGAATTAACAACGTGAAGATTTTTTTTTTAAAGCTCCCGGACTGCTTCACAAAAATATATTTGACCCGTATCCTTTTTTTTAGAAACGACATACGTCAATGTCCTGGGATGTAGAAAATTTTTAGCAAAATAAATGATGGGATGTAGAAAAGTGAAGGTCTTTCCATGAAATAAAATAGTTGGTGTTGTTGTTGTTGTTTAAATGTCAAAATAATAATATGACAAAACAAAACTATAGTTTTTGGAAACAATTTTTCGTTGGTTGTTGTTTCTTTACAACCCTATCAAAAGATGCTATAATATTTAGACGAGTCTAAAAACATACCAATTTATTACAGTTATACCAGTTTAATAACAGTTTTGCGCACTTAAAAGTGTTAAATATTTATTGGAATACTGCTGAAACAAACAATTTCCGGAATTTGAATGCACTTTTCACTTACTTTAATTTCCTGTCAAACTGTTGGCATATCTCGAGACGTGTCCATAATTTCTTGCAAATGGCGGTAAATATCTATCGGAAGAATAAGTGTGTTCCCGTACTTTGTGCTAACCAAAATTACCTGGGGGGAAATATTTTACTCTCTCATGAGCACTATCTTGTGTGAAAAACTACAAAATTTGGAGTACGGGAACAGGATTTGACTATTTTTCGTAGAAATTCGTAGATTTTTGCAGTTTTAGGGAGTACAGGAACGCGCCTAATTTTAGTCCGCGTTGTTTATGCGAATATATATGGATACATGCCTTAATGACATAATACATATTTTGTATTTGCGTACGTCACAAATGTCAAAGTAAAATATAATTAACATTTTTCCGCCATTTGGAAAAATTATAACATCGTATTTATGAGTATCTACCAACATTATCATAAATCTCTCTTCATTATCAGACCAAATTGTACGTGTATGGTATATTTTGAATTAAGAAAAAACTGTTTAATGTGTAAAAGTTGAATAAAAAGTTGCAACTTTTCTTCATTATTATTATAGTCACTATATACAAACTCGTGCACCAACTTTCAAATACAAATATTACTTACATACATATGTAAATATTATCATTATTTGAAATCTTGGTAGGTATTGATAGCAATTTTAATGGCTTGACCACTAATTGAATGTCACCGTCGCTCTATGATTATTGTCTGTATGAAAATAAAAAAAAATACCATAATACAAATCGATAAAAATATAGAGCACTGTGTAAATACTAAACATGTAGGGATTTGGTGTGCATGTTAAGGAATAATTAAATGCCTATGGTCATTTGGCATAGTATTAAATGCTAAGCGCACGTTGACAACACCATGGACTGAGCAGGAACACATATTGCAAAGTGGAGAGTTAATGTGCTTATGTGTGTTTCACTAACACGGTTTTTACACGCTGAAACATATCACTATTTCCTGTCTCTGAGTACGAGTATATTAAGGATTTATTCGAAAATAGGGTTGGTCAACATTTTATGTGCTGATGTCACTCAGGATGATTAAAAACAAAAGCTGTTTACTCTTGAAGTTGAAGGGCAGCATACATACTCGTAATAACAAATTTTTGGAAATAATTGAATATCGAAATTGAAAGGGAACAACCGTTTACTTACAGAATTCGGAGTAGGTATAAAACCGAAATTGATACCCTCTTAACTGGGCCAACTACATAGGCATTATTGACTGCAATAAGAGCCTTTCTGATGCCGTATTCATTAACGAACTGTACAGTCGTTTGTCAATATGCCTTAAAGATATCCATACACATATTATTTGACGTTGTAGTTAGATACCTAGGAACTACAAATCGAGACGTATCAGATTTATATCGATTTCGAAGCCATGTAAACGTCAGCATCCATAGAGACTAGTCATCATAATAGCGATAGAGAATTTACGCTGCTTCATCAACTTCGCTAAAAACCTGACCTCGAATTATCAAGGTTTTACACAAGGTGGTTTCTTTAACATCGTTTTCTAGAATAAGAAAGGTTTCAACTATTCAACGACTTAGTTTGATGGGTTATATAGAGCGGACTGACTTCAATGATCTGACACGGAGAGTTTGGGTCTTCCCCGGACACAAGTAGAAAAGGATTTCAACCAAAATGACGTTCGAATTCCGAAACCAGAAGAAAGTGGGTAGGGGTAGAAGTATAGGACACTTATTGACATTTTCTATATCTTATAGTATACTATCTGTCATTTTGATAGAAAGAAAGAAAAATAGAATGCTGGAAAATTTGGCATTGGGCATTTCATAGCATACTATTTCAATTGCCCAAATGTCGTGAAGGAAGAAGTATCGGTGTGTTCTTGCTTTATTAGCATTACAAGAATTTAAAAAAAAAAAGTTCAACAAAACAAATTAAACAAAAAAAAACAAGTAATTATAACAATAAAACACACCACAAACGTTCACCAGCCACAAACCCGAAACGTCAAAGCGAAAATAACAGCCAAATAGTACACTATCGATAGAATGACATGAGCTCTGCAATGTCAAGTATGAAATTTTTTAAAGAATTCTATTTGTGGTATCCACGAGCAACTTTCATAGAATGCTGCCTAGCTAACTATAAAATCTAGCTCGTAGAGACCCCATGTAAAAAACCTGTAAGTTAGTAATTCGAGGTAAGAAAAGATAGAAGCTGCATCTTGCGGATATTATTTGTACTTTCCAATCTGACCATATCTTTAGATGAGGAGCATTGTTTTTAGAAATGTTAACAAGGTTAAGTCCACAAATAAGCCATAATAAGATTGGAAACCTTCGTACGTTTCACCCCCAAAACCCATTTGTTTACATTGTTTTATTTGTACCTCTAACACTCTATCCATGAATAGATGGGAAATCGAAAAACAAAACAAAAACGAATTACTAGGGCTGTGTTATCTATAGGTTCGTTCGTTGAACTTTACCTAGGGTCGCCCCAGGTTTTTTTGACAACCCCAAGAGTTGTCAAAAAACCTGGGTTTTTCGGTTCTCAAAAAACGCCTGACGGCCATTAAATTTATGTTGCAGAAAAGCAAGTTATGTCATTTAATAATTAAAACTTAAAATATGTAAAATTGAAGTTCTTAGTAAATTTTTTGTGGCCTTATGCACAATCCACAACTTTAAAGCTTCCCATATTTCATGTATGTGTGTGAAAATTAATTTGAGTATTGTTTTATTTCCATTATAAAAATAACAATTTACATACAAAACTAGAATTCACAACAAAACAAATGCTTCAGATTAGGGATGATGGATAAGTCCATCTATGTTATTGAAACATCGATATTACAACAAAAAATCGATGATTCAATATCGATGTTGATGGAAGAATAGGGGAAAACCCTTCAACACATCGATGTTTTCGATTCGATAACTATTAACATCGATGATGAGTACTCGATATTCTCCTAAATATCGCCCACTTTGACGTTTATTCATTTACCTCAATTTGCCCCTGCTAAAAACCTAGTTCTACTTCAGGACGAGTTGAGGGCGACCATAGGTTACAAAAAACACAGAATCTTACGTTGCAGCCGAGGTAGATGGTGTAGGCGTAGGCGATTGGCGACGCATTCGCAATTTCTTAGACTTTAGTGACATTTTCTTCTCAAGCCAATTTCTTCGGGTACTTTGAGAATTTCTTCACCGTCCAACGTTCCATATATAGGTATGTGCCAGTTTCCTCATCAAAGCCGAAGAGATCGTAGGTATCTGACATATGCAGCAGCAAATCGTAAAATAATTTGGGCCTGTTGCTGCTACTGCTACCCCTTCCAGCAGCTTCAGAGCCATCGTATTCATAATTTGTCCTGAATGTATTTTTAGTGTTAGTGTTAGCAGCATCTATAGAATTATCCCCACCATCACCGGCAGTTGTCTTATCACCTCCACCCCCACCGCCATCCTCGTTTTCCGATACAGACAGTTGCACGGCGACTACATTGCAGTCGAAACTTTCATTGGGAATCTTGTCGTCCACTTCCATACGAACATACGATGGAAACTTGGATTTCGTTTGGGAGAAATGATTCTAGATTTTTTTGCCAACGTCGGGTTTTGTTTACTGGCAAACTCCTTCACGAAGTTATGTTTGAAAAAATTTGAAATTTGTACAACCACCAGATACACACAAGTACAAGTGAACAAGTGTGAAACGTCATAAATTGTAGTTCTTCTTGAATTTTAAGGTTATCTCTGGATTCAGATTCGGACGCGCTGTTCGTAGAGTAGTTTTATAAAATCTAAGTTTCAATCAGATATTTATTATTCACTTTTTTTGATAACCGAAATCTTTTGTAAGATAAGAGAGGTCATCAAATGAAGAAAATCATATCCATTTATCTCGTATATTTTATGAGGAATTCCAACTTCTAAAATTTTAAGGATTTCAACGTCATTGTCAAGCAAATCCAGAGTTTTAAAATCCATTTTTGTTTATTTTGTATGTTAAATGCGTTGATATCTAAAAAACCAAATATCCAACCATTATTTTTAAGAGCGCTTCAGTCCCGTATGTCATACTTAAATATTTTATGTACTACTTTTTCTAAAACATAAACTATGTTCCACTTAACGAATTTTTTGTTTAGGTTTGAGTTTGGTGCAAAGAGCTATGTATTACTTAAACGTTTATGTGGAACATAAACTCTTAAGTTTCGTATCAGCAAACGGACCTTAAATACATAGTTATTTTTGGTTGATATACATTTGAGTCAGTTGTGCTTCTGCTAGTTATTTTTTCTTAAAAAGTGTTATTTGTTTATGGTCCATACTTTAAAGTTTATTTAAAGTAAGGAAACTATTCATTCTGTCAATTTTGGGAACAAATCAATGTGTTTTATTCTTTCGGATATAGCGACATTCGCTTATAACGACGTAAAATTTGTCTCCCATGAGTGGTCGTTATAACCGAATTCTACTGTATAACTATAAAACAATTTATTGCATCTGCTAGACTGATTTAGAAAATTATAAGTCGATCATATTTTATTAAAGTTAAAATGTGCTGAATATCATTTTTCTTGTTTGTATGTGTTTTTCGATTCGTAAATCCAGATTTTGATTTGAGCCCAACTTAGGAATAATATACTGTTAGGTACCCACCGAGATTCTTGCTTTAGTCGTATAACACGATTGTGGATGTGGAATGCTTTACCCGGCCCTATTTTTTCCCTCCCATTATGATATTTCAACATTCAAAACTAATGTGCATAGTTATCTCCTAACCTAAAATTTTAAAGGCTATAATAACCCCTCAAAATAAATTGATTTATTTTATCAATGCAAATAACATTAGTACCGTTCTAACTACACATAGCTATATCTTTGGCAATTATAAACTTCAAAAATTTCAGTTGTTTTATTATTTTGCCCAGTTATAAATGATCTAGGTGTGTTTATGCTCAGAATATTTAAAATATAGGTTAAGGAAAATACTAATATCGAAAAACTAATAATCGAAAATACAATATCCGTCATAGAGGTTGCAACAGCTGTCAAAAGTCTGAAAGATGGTAAAACTGAAGGGTCAGACAGAATACCGGTAGAATTCTACAACTATGGAACCATTCATTTAAAAATTAGTTTAACACGGTTGTTTGATGGGGTTTTGGAGAGTGGCGTGGTTCCAAAAAAGTTCAGCGAGGGTTTAATTTTCCCGGTTCATAAAAGGGACTCCCGAACTGATCCCCAAAGCTAACGCGGCATATTCTAGTTTCTCAACACCTCGTATAAAATATTTACAGCAGTCCTTCAAAAGAGACTCAGGTTATGGGTTGAGCAGCGAATAAATTGATTAAGGAGTTTCAAGCGGGCTTTCGCAAAAGCTATTCAACGATCGATCATATTTTGGCGCTGAGAAGTATAGTGGAAAACTTTCAAATGCGGAACAAAAAGCTTTATGTCATGTTTATCGACCTTAAAGCTGCGTTTGATACTGTAGACCGAAACGCCTTATTCTACAAATTGTATGGACTGGGTATATCTTTTAAATTTGGCCGAGCCATCGAAAACCTTTATAACGCTAGAAAGGCAGCAATATAGAATGGCGGAGACTCACGTTCACCACGATTTTCAAAGCGTTTGTCTAAATATGTATTAGCGAATGAGGCGTAATAGAATATTGTAATGGGTAATCGTTTTAGGCGCGAATCTTTCAGAAAAAATACAATGCACGACTGGATCGTACGAACTTACTCTTGTAGCTAACAACTTTAATGTAGCTAAATATTATATTAGTAAATAGTTGTCATTGGCTGGTTTAAAGTCCATGTAGGTTAGTTTGGTTTTGCTTAGTATAATGAATTGTTGAATGGTTGATTTACGGAATATTTATGTAGCCATAAGTGGATTTTAATTACAAATATAAATTATGATTTAAAGTTATTATTAATATGCGTATTTAATTTTTTTTAAATATCACGATTTTTAAGCCACCATAATGCCTAAATGTAGCTTTTAAGTTTAAATATAGGTATATCTATCTATATATATAAATTTAATTTATAAATTTAAAGTGAATTAAATTTATTTGTTTTCTATATTATTTCAGGTGCTGATTTAAAATAAATTTCTTTAAAAATGTCAAGTAAGCATTAAAAATATAATAAATTATCTTTCAATACAAATATACATATTTTTTTCAATTTAAGCAATTCCGGTCGGTACTGAACCAAGCAATGTAGTTTGCCCAACTTGCAAAAACCAAGTTTTGACAAGAATTGAGCACAAAGCGTCTACAAAGACTCATTTGATTGCACTAATCCTTTGCATCATTGGGTAAGATATTATTAAAAAAAAAAACATAATATTAGTCTTTTGTTTTAAAATTTCTTTTTTTCTTGTAGATGTTGCCCATGTGCTTGCTGTTTATATTGCACTGGGTGTGCCCGAAATGTTGAGCATTACTGTCCATCGTGTAGTGCATTTATTGGTGTTTATGAGAAATGAAATTAAGAACAGCACAAAAAAAAAAGAATAATTTAAATTTAATTGCTGTCTGCACTTAATAAAAATAGAAAATATTTGCCTACCTACATTTACAGTTCGAATATTTTATTATATTTATGTATGTATTTATATCAAAAAAAAAACTTTGTAAAATATAATCGAACCAGATTTTTTTTTAAGTCGGCTATCTTTATGGTGAATAAAGATTTAATTAGTGCGACACATAACAATATTTACACATGACATTTTAATTAGTACTCCACGTTAATTCACATTCTTTTTTTCAGTACATCTATGCTTTAATATTACATTATTATAAAATGGTATTTTAATTGCTTTGTTAATTTTTGTTTGAAAAATGGTAATAAAATGTATAATTGAATTTAAGTAATTGTTTTCACATGATATTAAGATGGTACAATAGCCGTGTTTTGTTAAAAAAAACTACATCGGGATTTAGAAATTTCATTTTAAACTTATTGGCAGCACTGGTGCATTCAATGACATTTCAAATATTTAAATACTGTATGTTATGTCCTTTTCGATTGGTAATCCAGAAGAATTCTCCGATCCGGGATTCCAATCGAACAAGTTAACACTGCATTCTGGATTTTGAAATTTGATGTTAATGTATGTGTAAAGCGGGAAAAAAACAAAACAATGACATGAAAATGTAGGGATATGCGATGTTCATTGATGTTGGCAAAAAACCAATGTTAGACGAAAAAAATATCGATGTTTCAACATCGATGTTGAAGCTTGTGAAATATCGCAGCATCGATAATAAGATTAAAACATCGACTTAAAATAAGCTGAAATCTTTTGTCAATGAACTCATACTTATATAAAGGTTAGACCGCACTCCACGGAACTGCACTTGAGCGGAACTGCACTTCAGAGGAACTATCCTTCACAGCAATATATGTGAAATTGTATGAAGTTCAATTGGAGCTTAGTGGGATTGAATGTTCATACATACAAAAAGGGAAAAGAAAATTGCAAGAAAAAGCATTGCTACAATTTTCAAAATAATGAAGGTATTTTGAATTTATAATATGCCTTTTGTATTTTTGATTGATTTTTGAACGTGCTATTATTTTTCAAAAAACATCTATAATCAAAAACATCGATATTCTGATATCGATATTATATTTTTGATGTTCACATCCATGATTTACATATCGCTCATCGCTACACAACATTATTGTTGACATTGAATTAGCGTTTGACATTTAAAATGTGAGTGTGTGCCTGCTTCTGGTTTTGATTCTGACTTCAAATCCAGAAGGAAATTTCGCTTCTACCCAGAAGAAGAACTGTCATACCAATCGAACAGTTTTAGAAGCATTCGGAAGACTTCGGAAGCCTTCCGGACGCCCAATTGAAAACGACATTATTACCATAGACAAATAAGATAAATACCCGAAACGTCTGACGTCATTCGCAATTGCCTGCAAGCTGAAACTCACACACAAGCAACTTTCCCGTTCATCTTCCAATAGACACATTGATAACAATGCACACAAGAATCTTTTCTGTTCATCTTCCTAAAGACGCAAAGAAAACGGGAACGTAATTTAATCCCGCGCCACGAAATCCCGCGTAATTAAATCCCGCGGATTTAAATTGAATTTTTTGGGAACGTAATTTAATCCCGCGGCACGAAATCCCGCGTAATTAAATCCCGCGGACTTAAATTGAATTTTTTGGGAACGTAATTTAATCCCGCGGCACGAAATCCCGCGTAATTAAATCCCGCGGATTTAAATTGAATTTTTTGGAATTACACACGTACGGATATATATTGAGATTGTTCACTACTATTAGACGGGATTTCCAATACTCTTTGGAAAATACTATTTGGTACTTTTGAAAAATAAATATATATTTTAAGTATTAGAAAAATATTTTTTTTTAAGTTTTGGAAAAAACTTTTTTTACCAACCTTTTTTTTTCGATTTCTTTTAAATAAAAATATCTCTTTGAAAAAAATCTTAAGTTCTGAAAAGAACTTTTTATGAAAAGGTGCCCTAGACCTCCATCTAGGGCAAAAAATCGGCCAATTGGCCTGCTTAAGTACTTTTATTAGACGACGAATTTTTTTTACAGAGGGAATGAAATTCCTCGTCGAATACACAAGTATTTAAGCAAAAGTAATAGTGCCGTGTTTTTTTTTTGTGTGAATTATCAATAATTGTTGTGTTATTGTTGGGAAAAAAAGTACTTTTTTATTTCAATCCGTCCTTTTTAAGACGACCAAATGATCACAAAGAGATATTAAATGATTTCAGACATTTCTAACTAAATAGGATGCTAAGCCGCAAATCGAGTTAAAAAAAAATATGTCGATTTTAAAAACTGATACCGATGTTCACCGGAACACTCATGTAGTTTCTTTAAGTCCAAAAAAATGTTTAATTCCAAAAAGCTTTGCATACACCCAAAATGAACCCACCCCAAATATTATAATTGGCCCAGGCAGGGGGGTTGCAGGGGGGCAGCATGCCCCCCCTTACGCGTTGTGCTTTTTGCAGAAAAAATTTTATTTCGAGCTTAAAGAGAAAAAGTGTTAATTTTCAATGCTTTATGACGCTTAGTGTGGCTGCAAATTGAGTTTAAGGATTCGCCGATAGAAAGGTGACACTCAATAGATCACGAATATGCAATTTTTAAGTCGCTAGGACAAGCCGTTTAGCCGCAAACAGAGTTCAAAGTGTGTAAACTTTCATGCCTCTAGGACGCTTAGTTTGCCCGCAAATTAACTTTAAAGATAAACATTTTTTTCGAAATAAATTTAAAGTTTTAAAAAAAACTTTATAAGAAAAGTTGCCCTAGACCTCCGGCTAGGGCAAAAAAATCGCCTAATTGACCTGCTTAAGTACTTTTATTAGACGACGAATTTTTTTACAGAAACAATAAAATTCTCCGTCCACTAAAAAAGAAATCGCAGCAGCGGACACAAACCGCCAACCTACTACCCACACCAACCATCGCTCACACAAACCAGTGCCAAAAACCTAACCATTCCAACAAACCCCTCGCCAACCGACTCACAAACCCACCAAAACCCCTCGCCAACCACCCACAACCGCCCACACACCCACCTCCACCAACAAACCATCCATCCACAACCATCCATTTGAAATCCATTCATATCTCTTAATGAGGTCTTGCCTCTACCGAGTTCTAAAAAGAACTGAAGAATTTCCGGAATCAATCCTCATTTTATACTTTTTTTTCCTTCGTTCTCCGTGCTTCTCACTCTTTCGAGTGACTAAAACTAAAAGTAGTGAAATTCTGAAAAAGAGCCGTCTTCTAAAAATGCAAAAGGGGAGGAGTTTTGATTTGATTGGTCAAAATAACAAAATCGTATGGAGATTGAAAATTTAATACAGCGCCGTCGCTTTGTATCAAGAAAGGTAGTAAATCGGCAGGATTTCGTTGCGCGGGATTTCGTTACGCGGGATTTTGTGGCGCGGGATTTCGTTACGCGGGATTATTTGGCGCGGGATTAAATAGCCAACCCGAATTTTTTGGAATTACACACGTACGGATATATATTGAAATTGTTCACTACTATTAGACGGGATTTCCAATACTTTTTGGAAAATACTATTTGGTACTTTTGGACAATAAATATATATTTTAAGTATTTAGAAAAATATTTTTTTTAAAGTTTTGGAAAAAACCTTTTTTACCAACTTTTTTTTTCGATTTCTTTTAAATAATTATATCTCTTTGAAGAAAATTTTAAGTTCTGAAAAGAACTTTTTTATGAAAAGGTGCCCTAGACCTCCATCTAGGGCAAAAAATCTGCCAATTGGCCTGCTTAAGTACTTTTATTAGACGACGAATTTTTTTACAGAGCAAATGAAATATTTAAGCAAAAGTAAATGTTGGGCTACAAAAAAATATTTTTCGTAAAGTTATGGAAAAAAGTACTTTTTTATCTCAATCCGTCCTTTTTAGGACGACCAAATAATCACAAAGAGGTATAAAATGATTTCAGACATTTCTAACTAACTAGGATGCTTAGTTAGCCGCAAATCGAGTTAAAAAAAAATATGTCGATTTTAAAAACTGATCGGTGAACACTCATGTAGTTTCTTTAAGTCCAAAAAAATGTTTAATTCCAAAAAGCTTTGCATACACCCAAAATGAACCCACGCCAAATATTATAATTGACCCTGGCAGGGGGGTTGCAGGGGGGCAGCATGCCCCCCCTTACGCGTTGTGCTTTTTGCAGGAAAAATTTTATTTCGAGCTTAAAGACAAAAAAGTGTTAATTTTCAAGGCTTTATGACGCTTAGTTTGGCTGCAAATCGAGTTTAAAGATTCGCCGATTGAAAGGTGACACTCAATAGATCACGAATATGCTATTTTTAAGTCGCTAGGACAAGCCGTTTAGCCGCAAACAGAGTTCAAAGTGTGTAAACTTTCATGCCTCTAGGACGCTTAGTTTGCGCGCAAATTAACTTTAAAGATAAACATTTTTTTCGAAATAAATTTAAAGTTTTAAAAAAAACTTTATAAGAAAAGTTGCCCTAGACCTTCATCTAGGGCAAAAAAATCGGCTAATTGACCTGTTTAAGTACTTTTATTAGACGACGAATTTTTTTTTACAGAAACAATAAAATTCTCCGTCCAATAAAACAATTTTGGGCAAAAGTAAAAAAAGAATTTGCAGCAGTGGACACAAACCGCCAACCTTCTACTCACACAAACCAGCGCCAAAAACCTAACCACCCCCAACAAACGCCTCGCCAACCACCCCAAAACCCCTCGCCAACCTCCCCACAACCGCCCACACACCCACCTACACCCCCAAGCCATCCATCCGCAACCAGCCATTTGAAATCCATTCATATCTCTCAATGAGGTCTTGCCTCTACCGAGTTCTAAAAAGAACTGAAGAATTTCGCTAGGACAAGCCGTTTAGCCGCAAACAGAGTTCAAAGTGTGTAAACTTTCATGCCTCTAGGACGCTTAGTTTGCCCGCAAATTAACTTTAAAGATAAACATTTTTTTCGAAATAAATTTAAAGTTTTAAAAAAAACTTTATAAGAAAAGTTGCCCTAGACCTCCGGCTAGGGCAAAAAAATCGCCTAATTGACCTGCTTAAGTACTTTTATTAGACGACGAATTTTTTTACAGAAACAATAAAATTCTCCGTCCACTAAAAAAGAAATCGCAGCAGCGGACACAAACCGCCAACCTACTACCCACACCAACCATCGCTCACACAAACCAGTGCCAAAAACCTAACCATTCCAACAAACCCCTCGCCAACCGACTCACAAACCCACCAAAACCCCTCGCCAACCACCCACAACCGCCCACACACCCACCTCCACCAACAAACCATCCATCCACAACCATCCATTTGAAATCCATTCATATCTCTTAATGAGGTCTTGCCTCTACCGAGTTCTAAAAAGAACTGAAGAATTTCCGGAATCAATCCTCATTTTATACTTTTTTTTCCTTCGTTCTCCGTGCTTCTCACTCTTTCGAGTGACTAAAACTAAAAGTAGTGAAATTCTGAAAAAGAGCCGTCTTCTAAAAATGCAAAAGGGGAGGAGTTTTGATTTGATTGGTCAAAATAACAAAATCGTATGGAGATTGAAAATTTAATACAGCGCCGTCGCTTTGTATCAAGAAAGGTAGTAAATCGGCAGGATTTCGTTGCGCGGGATTTCGTTACGCGGGATTTTGTGGCGCGGGATTTCGTTACGCGGGATTATTTGGCGCGGGATTAAATAGCCAACCCGAATTTTTTGGAATTACACACGTACGGATATATATTGAAATTGTTCACTACTATTAGACGGGATTTCCAATACTTTTTGGAAAATACTATTTGGTACTTTTGGACAATAAATATATATTTTAAGTATTTAGAAAAATATTTTTTTTAAAGTTTTGGAAAAAACCTTTTTTACCAACTTTTTTTTTCGATTTCTTTTAAATAATTATATCTCTTTGAAGAAAATTTTAAGTTCTGAAAAGAACTTTTTTATGAAAAGGTGCCCTAGACCTCCATCTAGGGCAAAAAATCTGCCAATTGGCCTGCTTAAGTACTTTTATTAGACGACGAATTTTTTTACAGAGCAAATGAAATATTTAAGCAAAAGTAAATGTTGGGCTACAAAAAAATATTTTTCGTAAAGTTATGGAAAAAAGTACTTTTTTATCTCAATCCGTCCTTTTTAGGACGACCAAATAATCACAAAGAGGTATAAAATGATTTCAGACATTTCTAACTAACTAGGATGCTTAGTTAGCCGCAAATCGAGTTAAAAAAAAATATGTCGATTTTAAAAACTGATCGGTGAACACTCATGTAGTTTCTTTAAGTCCAAAAAAATGTTTAATTCCAAAAAGCTTTGCATACACCCAAAATGAACCCACGCCAAATATTATAATTGACCCTGGCAGGGGGGTTGCAGGGGGGCAGCATGCCCCCCCTTACGCGTTGTGCTTTTTGCAGGAAAAATTTTATTTCGAGCTTAAAGACAAAAAAGTGTTAATTTTCAAGGCTTTATGACGCTTAGTTTGGCTGCAAATCGAGTTTAAAGATTCGCCGATTGAAAGGTGACACTCAATAGATCACGAATATGCTATTTTTAAGTCGCTAGGACAAGCCGTTTAGCCGCAAACAGAGTTCAAAGTGTGTAAACTTTCATGCCTCTAGGACGCTTAGTTTGCGCGCAAATTAACTTTAAAGATAAACATTTTTTTCGAAATAAATTTAAAGTTTTAAAAAAAACTTTATAAGAAAAGTTGCCCTAGACCTTCATCTAGGGCAAAAAAATCGGCTAATTGACCTAAGTACTTTTATTAGACGACGAATTTTTTTTTACAGAAACAATAAAATTCTCCGTCCAATAAAACAATTTTGGGCAAAAGTAAAAAAAGAATTTGCAGCAGTGGACACAAACCGCCAACCTTCTACTCACACAAACCAGCGCCAAAAACCTAACCACCCCCAACAAACGCCTCGCCAACCACCCCAAAACCCCTCGCCAACCTCCCCACAACCGCCCACACACCCACCTACACCCCCAAGCCATCCATCCGCAACCAGCCATTTGAAATCCATTCATATCTCTCAATGAGGTCTTGCCTCTACCGAGTTCTAAAAAGAACTGAAGAATTTCCGGAATCAATCCTCATTTTATACTTTTTTTCCTTCGTTCTCCGTGCTTCTCACTCTTTCGAGTGACTAAAACTAAAAGTAGTGAAATTCCGAAAAAGAGCCGTCTTCTAAAAATGCAAAAGGGGAGGAGTTTTGATTTGATTGGTCAAAATAACAAAATCGTATGGAGATTGAAAATTTAATACAGCGCCGTCGGTTTGTATCAAGAAAGGTAGTAAATCGGCAGGATTTCGTTGCGCGGGATTTCGTTGCGCGGGATTTTGTGGCGCGGGATTTCGTTACGCGGGATTTAGTTACGCGGGATTATTTGGCGCGGGATTAAATAGCCAACCCAAAGAAAACACAGCCCTAGTAATTTGTTTTTATTGTTTTTCGATTTCACATTTATTAATGGATGGAGTGTCAGAGGTACAAATACAACAATGTTATCAAATGGGTTTTGGGCGGTGAAATGTACGAATGTTTCCAATTTTGGTATGGCTTATTTGTGGTTAGTACCATCATCACAAAACGTCACTTTTCTCTATATAAATTATCGATAACACAATAATATCCATAGTTTGGCATTAACGATTCTATCGGGAGTTAAGATTGCTCCAGATAATTATCTGGATTTAGCTTATTCCATATAGAGTTAAATTTTTTTTTATGTGTTGACATGTAAATCGCTCAAATCTGAAGTCGTTTTTTTCGAAAACTCCATATGGAGTTGCAAATAAAACACGGCTAATATAGAAATAAAATGCACCATGTTCGCAGATTTGGGTGTTTTTTTAGAGAATGATACTTTGAGTACGCAATAATATAAAGTGTTCGTTTCAATTATTTATGTATATTGCTTTTATAGAGGGCTCTATATTTAAGCTTAATTTAGTTTATTTCTTAGGCATTTTGGCAGCAACTGATACAAAGAAACTCAATTATCTATTAAAAAGTAGCAGTTTCGCACGAATAAGTGAACTTTAACATTTACTAAAAGTGGAATAGCGTCCCCTATATAAGCTTCAAGCACCACAATTCATTTAATATAGAAACAAGTACTTCGTGTTGTATATATGCTAATAATCCAAGGAATGCTATAGTAGATTCGTTCGTTGAACTTTAACTAGGGTCGACCTAGGTTTCTTTGACAACCTCAAGAGTTTGAAAAAAAAGGGGGATTATTAATTTTATGTTACAGAAAAGCAGGTTAGGCCATTTAATAATTAAAACTTAAAATAGGTTAAAATTAAGATTTTAGTACATTTTTGTGGCTTTATGCACAATCCATAACTTCAAAGATTTCCATTTTGAATGTCTGTTACTGAAAATGAATTTGAGTATTCTTTTATATCCATTAAAAAAAAAAACAAATTGCATACAAAACGAGAATTCGCAATGAAACAAATGCTTTAGATTAGGGATGATCGATATTCATCTATGTTATTGAAACATCGATAATAAAATAAGAAATCGATGATTCAATATCGATGTTGGAGGAAGAATAAAGGAAAATCTTCAAAACATCGATATTTTCGATTCGATAATTATTAATATCGATGATGAGTTTTCTCAATATTGCCCATCCTTACACTAGGCCACCACTTGAAATAAATGATTGCATGTAGTCAATATTTCTTGTAGAGTCCCCTTATACCTGCATTTTTTTTTTATTTTTAGACATAAGAATCTGTATTTATTTCATGTCTTCTCAATAGAAATGAACGGAGAAAAAAAATCCCATATTAATCGTGAACAAATTTCTCACGAAACATTGAATTTTGTTCATAGTTTGCTTATTTTCATGTTAAATTCTAATAATCTAGATAGATAGACAGAATATACCTATTCTAAAGTACATAAAGCGCTTAGCGCTTCTTGGAGAAAAATTTAATTTCACGCCAACATAGCAAAGAAATATAAATTTTTAGTACATAGTAGTGTCTGCAATAATGGCCGAAATAAATATGTTTAATGGAGTCGCGGCCTTATACTTCAGATCTCATGTGACTTTGACGTTTATTTATTAACCTCAACTTGCCCTATTTAAAAACCTAGATGTACTTCAGGGCGAGTTGAGGGCAACGCTATAGGTTTAAAAAAAACACAGAATTTGTTTATCAGCTTGACTTCAGGTTTTTCCAAAAAAAAAAAAGAGTTTAAGGCTACTTCAGGGCTCAACGAACAAACTTAGTACTTATTGACACATTTGATGGATGTTCGAATTCGAATTACCCCAGATATGTCAAATGTTATTTACTTTTTGAAGTAAAACTTTCTGGGTGCCTTGACAGGTTGAAATTTCATGTTGAATTTTTGCGAAACGGCATAAACGATTTGCATATTTATTCTTTTAAACTACATACTCCTGACTCGAGGTGGAATGTTGATAGTAAAGTAAAATATTTATCTTCAAATGATAACACTCAAGTAATTTAGCTCTCTCCTTTCAGACCGTTAAGGTAATTGATACAATTGGCGTAACAAGCTTCTATTGTACATCACTTAAATACATCATTTTTACTAAAGAACTTTATATGTTTAGATAGTACTATAACAATTAGCTAGATGTTTTTTTTTGTTTATCAGACTATAGATAAAATATAGATATAACTACATCAGAAGTACCTAAAGGGTGTTTTTTTTTTAGCTGTATGAGAAGTTTCGACGGATATTGTCTATGGTGGGACAGTTGAGAATGTAAAACTCTCTTGACATTTCTGTTCAGTAAGGTTTGGCAATTCACCATGCATCGTTTATCGCCGGAAGAACGATTCCAAATTATGAAAATTTATTTTGAAAAAAAAAAAAAATAAATCTGTTCTCGAAGTTTATAGAACACTTTTACCGAATAATTGTGTTTAGTGATGAAACTCATTTGGCTTCGTCAATAAGCAACATTTCCGTAGTTTATGGAAGGAATAGAATTCTCAAGCCATTAACGAATCACCATTACATCCACTACAATTGACGAGCCATGCTGACTGATTCTTTGTTTCTAAAATGAATCAGCTAAACATCCACGACATTTGGTTCCAACAACTGGATCGCTCTTGAAGCTTAAGCAATCTCTTGTAGCAATTTTTATATGCGATTCATGTGATTTTTAAAGATCCTATGTATCAGGGCCTACATGGTATATTATGTAGTATTCAGAGATGTACGCAAAAATGAGTAAAAATGAAATAACTATATAAAAAGGTAGAAATAAATGGATGTTACATAAATGAAATCTTTTTAGATTGCTAGGCCCGTTTGAGGGCTACTTTTTCCTCTGCGTACACGGTCACATAAGTTCTTAAGTAGAACTTAAATGCTTAAGTTGTGTATCAGCAAACGGGCCTTAGTTGTTTAATTTTGAGGCAAACAAAATTTCAAAAATCGTTGAAGCGATTTTTTTTCAAATAGTTTTTTATTTCTAAAATTTTGAAAACATTTTTCGATAAAAAAATTGAAACGCCATTTTGAAGTAATTATTAATGAATAGTAACTTATGTGACCTTTTGTAATTCTCAACAATTTTGAATTTATTAGTGACGTTTCAAGCATGGTTATGCTCATCATCAGGCAAATAAACTAAACAAGTAGGTACATATATCATAAATTAAAGTTATTCGAATTCTTTTTTTTACATTTATAAGATTATGTAAAGGTGATCGAGTTGAAAGTGTTCAGTGAAGTGTAACTGGATAGTAGCTGATTAAAATAAAATGCACGGCTGGATCGCACTTGCTCCTATGTTCGATCACATTATATGCAGCTAAATGTATTTTTAAATTGGTTTTTCACCTAATTTTTTATATATAAAATTCTCAATTTTTTTCTAAAAAAAAAAATTGGTATGGACATTTTAAATGTTTAATAATATAAATTCAAAAACAAAATTTCAGAAAAAATTGTCCACCCGTTTTCGAAATATTGAATTTTCAAAAAAAAAATATTTTTTTTTTCAAAAATCCAAAAAAACAATTTTTCGAAAATCTTGAAATGCAATACTATTTAGAATTTTAAGGAGCTCCTGTACACAATTTTTCTTTTGGTGTTCTCTATGACCGTCATGTCATGTTTGATTGTTAGAAAAAAACATTTTTTTTTTACGAATACATAACTTGCCTTTTAGTACCTATAATCGCAAGTAAAAAAAAAACAAAAAGTGGCAGGATGCGAATAACTTTGGTTTATGATATATGTACATACTTGTTTCGTTTATATGCCTGATGATGAGCATAACCAATAACCATAATTGAAACGCCGCACAAAATTTAACAGCACCTTTTGCCCACCAATCAATTCAAAATTGTTGGTAATTATTAATGTTCAAATAAAATTTTAATTTAAAAAAAACTAAGTGACTGGTTTTTGAAAAATAAAAAAAATATTTATTTTGATATGCAGTTTTATTAAACATTTGCATAAAAAAATAAAACAATTTTAATCGGTTCATCCAATAGTGAGAAAATCGAAAATACATATAAAAAGTTGTTCTATAGGAAGTACAGTTAACAAGTACGCAAAACAAAATATTATTATTTTACTTAAAAGTGGACTGCACTAATATAATATAAAATAAAATTCTTGGTGCCGTTTTTGATTATAAATTATTTTCTTAACATTTTTATTTAAACGTTTGTATGGGAGGTAATGTTGTTTTCTATTATAGGAAGATAGTTTTTCTAACTATTCAAGATAATGTCAAAAAACTACTAAATACGAAGATTTAAAACAATCCATTGACTCGTTTTCTAAATTATTCAACCGGATATTTTTTTGAACCATTTTGGCTGACATTAGTGTTTAAATTTTCTAGGAGCTTCTGCATAAAAATTTTCAAGAAAATCAAATACACAGTTTTCCAGATAATGGAAAACCAGAGTAATGGCACTAAAAATAACCATTTTTTCCAAAAAAGAAATTTCGAAAAGGTACCTTTTCCCTTCATTAATGAAATGATTTTTTAAAATAAAAATCGTTGGAGCCGTTTTTGAGAAAAATAAGATTTTTGTTTTTGGCAAAAAACAATGTGCGGCAGGTACCGATATTTTTCGTCTTACAAAAAAGTATGGGCATATTACCGAAAATACAATATGTACCAAGCTTAAAACGAATCCATCTAATTGATTAGGCTGCAAACTCGATTTCAGACTTTTTTGGTGTTCTGCATCATATTAATGTCAAGTTTGATCAAAATCTCGAGTTCGATTTTTTTTAAGAATCCATAATTTGCCATATAGCAGCAATATATCGCAAGTAAAAATAAATGCCATGAAATTATCTACCATACTAAAATAATAAAATTTTCATTACAACCATATTTTTGTGTTGTATTATTATTTAAAGTTTTCAAGCTCGTAAAAAAAACACCCATTATATGTTTTTTGGTTCATTTGATACAAGTGAATTTATTTAGATTTTAATTTTGTTGAACAATTTTTCGAATTTTATTCTGGTGGGGCAAATATTTTCTAAAAATAAACAGTTTTATGTTTGTTACGCAATCGCGCCTTAACCCCTGAATGTATTTTAATGAAATTTTGTAAGTGGGATAGAAAAACCGTAGCAACACATGGAAAATATTAAAAATCTAACGGACTTGATGTTTAGAAATGAGGTCTGTATTTTGAATTATTCATAATGGTTGACAAATAAATGAAAGCAGAATTTAATTGTTTAGTTTGGACTTTGAATGAAGTTTTTAAAAATTCAATATCTAAAAAACGTAATAACATTAATACCCAAAATTTGATATTTTTGTGATATCCAGTCAAAAATACTTGACATTCTACGTTATTTTCGCGATGCACACCCGAGCTTTTTGTCGACACAACGACACATATTGAATAGTTATTAAATTATTCTTAAGATAATTATAGGTTTAAAATAGTTTAGAAATCAAAACGAAAAATTTCATTTCATAACTTAAACATTTTGTCAAAAAATTGCTAAAGAGATTTTTTGTAAATATTTTTATATGTATGATAGTGATAGCATAGGTATACCAACTACAACTACAGAGACTCCATTGAATTGAAAAACAAGTTCAGAAAAATGGCCAATCGGAGGCTGTTGAACATAACCTTATTATAAATGCCACTACGTCATCGGAAAGTAACAATTAGTAGGTATAATAATTATTAAAGACGAGATATGGCAATAAAATTCACATGTAGGTAGGTAATGTAGGTATTATAAACCAAATTGATGGCGGATTTAATTTTAAACTTGTAGCAATTTCAGATTTTCGGAACCACGCTTTACAAAAAAAGACATCAAAAACAACTCAGAATTAACCAATAAAAATTGTGTGTGTTTTAAAAATCAATTAAGACAAAAACAATTCCAATAAATAATTCCAGAAACATGAAGATTTTTCGTAAACATAGGTATCTGTTATAATTTTGATTTGTTAATTTTAGTAGAATTTTGATTTTCTTGTACATATATGAAATATAAAGAAATTTAGGTTTGACAATTGAAAAACATCCACTCCTTACCGCCCTTTTTATATAGATTTCACCTAGGTGTTTTTTTTTTTAGAAAAACCCTATCATCCCTTTTATACCTTTCGTATAGATTTTAAATAAGCAAATATTAACAAAAGAAAAAACTACCTTCTCTACATAAAATTTAATGGCAATTTGTCACTCAGATATACCTGGTGGCGCACGAATCGTGTTACAATAAGAAATTTAAATAACTTTTATTTTAATCGATGTATTTCATTTTTTTTTTTATTGGATTAAAAATTAAATTTAATTTTAAATAACTAATGGTTTTTAAAGATGATATGTCGCAAATGACCTCCACGCTCATCCACGCATATGCGGCACCTGATCAGAAAATTGTTCATTGCGGCCTGAAGGGTTGAAATTGGGATCGCCTCAATTATTGTCTTAATGGACTACTTCAATTCAGTCAAATTCCTGGGTTTCGTTTTGTACACTTCCTTCTTGACATAACCCTATAAAAAAAAGTCTGGTGCAGTCAGGTCAGGTGGCCCTGGGGGCCAGCGTAAAGTGCAGTTTCTGGATATCAGTTTGTTTGAGAATTTTCGTTGGAGTTCCGCCATAATTTGTGTGGCTAGGTGTGCATTTGCTCCATCTTATTGAAACCAAATCCTGCTGAAAGGGACACGTCTTTGGCGAAGTTCTGGGTAAAAAACTCCTTCAACATCTTTAAATAACGGTCCCCATTGACAGTTTGTGTTACACCGTTTTTTCAAAGAAGTATGGCCCAACAATACAACTTGCAATTATTTTAGAGATGAATTTACTGTAATGGAAATGAGTATCATATTTAAAGCTCGCATTGAGATGCTAGAGCTTAATCACAGACCTCACAGAACAGATATTAATCCCAACTGCACTTTATGTAACCACAATCAAGTCGAAAACATTTTCCACTTCGTTGCATTGTGCCCAATCTTGCAGGAATTTCGTCGTTATTTTAATCATTACTTTTTTCAATTTCTGAAATATTATGTTTATATAACGAATTTTTTTCTTATAATTTTATTAATTTTAATACTAATATTGTACTCTCTCTCTCCAAATGTTAAGAGAAGAAAAATATACCGGCAGATGGCCCATGAGCCATGCTTGTAATTTTTAATTCTAAGTTTGTAAACTTTCAAAATGAAAAAAATAAAGATAATAATAATAATACATCTTGATGAAACTGCGCACTACATAGTGACTCGTTCTGGGTGCAGTTCCGTCTCATTGAGAATTTCTGGATTAGATTCACTCCATATGCGGCAATTTTGCTTGTTAACATTGCCGCTTAAGTCAAAATGGGCGTCATCAGACGTGAACAAACAATTTATCAATGTGTTGTCTTCTTCGGCCATTGCAATCATTTTTCGGAAAAATTCCAGGCGAACATGCGAATCCTGAAGGTTTAACTTGCTTGTAATTTGGACTTTGTACGGAAACAAGTTTAAGTCATCATGAAGTATCCGTTGTAATGACCGTCTGCTAACTCCAATTTGGCCCGATAAGTTTCGAGTCGAAACATTTGGATTTGCTTGTATAGCCGATGCAACAGCCACGATTGTATACTGAATCCGAACATTGGGATCTCGATGATACGGTCTTCGTTCGATGCTTCCAGATTCGGCAAACATGTTCACCAGCCTCATAATGGTCCATCTACTCGGAGTACCGCCAAACTCCAGCCTAAATTCCCATTGGACGGAAATGACGGACTGTAAAGAATGGTATCGCTGCACTCTCCAAATGCTTTTTTCAGTATCCCAAGCATTCATTTTGATAAATCTAAATAGTAGCCTATAAAATAAAAAAAAAATAAGCCGATTACTCACACTGAAAAAAAGTTATTACGTTTTATTTTTGTACCCTGTATATGGAAAATATAGGTTTCGCATTTTCTAATTTCCGTTTCCTAGATTCTTAAAGCTTTTCACAACATCTGCAACAAAAAAGTTCAGCAACATGTATCAAATTCACATGATACACTAATTTAACATAAAACAAAGTCGCTCTTCACACTTTCTATTCAAGTTTGATACATACAAAATTCGTAGGCGTGTCAATTTCAAAAAAATCTAGTTTGCAAATATGCATTCATATTACCGGTGTGTCTCGTCGTTGTCTCACAGCAGCTGAGCAGCCACCAGTCGTTAATATTTATATCAGTTCAATTGAAGCTTTCATACAATAAAGATCCGCGGCGTCGTTGTCTGTCTCTATACCACAAAACGTTTATCATCAATTTCGAAAATACAAAAAATAAAAACGTTTAAAAAACAATGGAAAAGGAAAATAGTATATATCCAGATATGCCAGCAATGCCCAATGCGCCTCCCAGCTACAATCAGTCGTGTCCTAGAGAAGCTATGCCTGGAATGATGTCATCTTCAATTCCAGAATCAATGCACATCCAACCTCAGCAAGAGCAGTCCTTTGTCCAGGCACAACCTATTGCTGTCCAAAAGTGTAAGTTTTCATTTAGTTTTCCAAATATTTTGGATTAAGCATGAAAAATCTAATCGCCATCGCAGATTTTCCTCCAATACCACCACTTGGACCGCAGCCTTGTCTTGTTACTTGCCCAAGCTGCCATCAACATCAAATGTCCAATGTATGCCCGGAATCGTCGACAAAAACTCATTTGTTTGCGGCTCTCTTATGTGCTGTGGGGTAAGGTTTACAAATGAGTTTATTTGTTTATTACTTTGTTCCTGTTGATACTTATGTCCTTGTTCAACAGGTTGTGTTGCTGCGCATGTATTCCTTATTGTGTGGACAGCTGTAAAAATGCAAACCATTATTGCAGCAATTGCGATGCATATCTGGGAATGTACAATAAGTAAATTACTGTTGCATGACCAGAGAATGAAACTGACTAGTAAATAGGATGGGAGTGAGGCGCGTGTGTATATTTTTGTTTTAAAGAGCAAACTATGACCTTGAATGAAAAGTGGAAGTGGTGCTTATTTTTGTATTCCAAAGTGTGTCTTTTATTCTATTATAGCTTATACCTACATACATACATACACAATAAAGGATATTTTTTTGGGTTTTGTACCTGCAGTAGATATTTGTACAATTGTGTTTCCTCAAATGTTAATAATATTGTATAATTAAACTTAAAAATATTAAAAATCGCTATCGATAAGTTGTGTTGTTTCTTTTCCTATAGATAACTTTTCGACCTTTTGCAATATATTGGGTTTATAAACGGTGATTTTTTAAGAGCTTGGTTTTTGAAAATTCAAAAAAACACAGAAACTTGTAAAAAGTGAATGAAATTTTTATTTGGGTCGATAAATCAATTTCTGCCATTTACTTTTTAAAAATAATTTCACTTAAATGTTGCCCGCGGCTACGCTTCAGGTGGTCCATTCTGAAGGTCCAATTTTGGCAAACTTTTTCACACATTTCGGCCGGAATCTCACCAATGACGCGTTCAATGTTGGCTTCCAAGGCAGCAATCGTGTTTGGCTTGTCCCCATAGACAATAGACTTAACATAGCCCCACAAAAAATAGTCTAACGAGGTCAAATCACATAATCTTGGTGGCCAATTAACTGCGCCAAAACGTGAGATGAACTGCTCACAAAATTTACCTCTCAATTGATGCATGGTTTCGCGTGCAGTGTGGCATGTGGCACCGTCCTGTTGGAACCACATGTCGACCGAGTTCAATTCTTGCATTTTCGGCAAAAAAAAATCTGTTATCATCGAACGGTACCTTTCTGCATTGACCGTAACCCTGCGGCCTTCATCGTCCTTGAAGAAGTACGGCCCAATGATGCCGCCTGCCCATAAACCGCACCAAACAGTGCAATTTTTGGGATGCATTGGTAGCTGCTGAATTGCCTCTGGCTGCTCTTCACTCCAAATACGGCAATTCTGCTTATTCACGTATCCATTTAGCCAAAAATGAGCATCGTCGCTGAAGACAATTTTGCGATAAAAAAACGGATCCTCATCCAACTTTTCTAAGGCCCATTCACCGAAAATTCTACGTTGTGGTAGGTCGCCTGGCTTCAATTCTTGCACCAGCTGTATTTTGTATGGCTTTAAACCAAGATCTTTGCGTAAAATCTTCCAGGTGGTCGAATAACACAAACCCAATTGCTGCGATCGGCGCCGAATGGACATATGGCGATCTACAGCAACACTGGCGGTTGCAGCAGCAATATTCTCTTCGGTACGCACTCTACGGATACGATTTGGTGGATTAATGTCCAATAAAGTGAAACTGGTGCGAAATTTGGTCACAATGAGCTGAATAGCCTGCTCGGTGGGTCGATTATGACGACCATAAAAGGGACGTAGCTTGCGAAACACATGTTTCACAGAGCACGAATTTTGATAATAAATTTCAATAATTTGCAAACGTTGTTCAGGCGTAAGTCTATTCATGATGAAATGGCAAACAATACTTAATCGAAATGTCAAATGTTCGTGGAATTTGTCATGTGTGATCTGTCAAAAATATAAACGTCAAAAACCAAGTAGCAAAAAATCACCCGTTATATAACTACATACATAAGTAAAGTACAGTAGCCGAAATAAGTACTTAAAAATAGTTGCGCACAATTTTAAACAATTTAGTACGATGTTTAAGCATTGTTAATGTGATACTAGATTTAAAAATTGCTTGTCTAATTTAAAAAAAAAATGGTGAAACTATTAATTAATATAATGTTTGCTTAGTTTTTTCGTACTCATTTAGGCGTATTAAGCTGAAATTTACCAGGGCAACTTAACAACTTGTTAAGTAGTATATCATCCTAATACCTTAACATGAAACTGGTACAAAATTTTCACCCACTGTCTTAATGGGGGTTATCGTGAATAAAAATTTCCCTGGACATTTTTCTCCAATTCGAATCTTGGGAACGTGAATGATGGTCAAAAGTTTCCCTCGGAATTTATTGATATCGGGAATAAACTTGCCCAGGGAATTTTGCTGTCATTTCATACGATTTGTTGTTCGAGGGAAATTTATTCCATGGGAGATTCACGATCGCAGGAAAAACTTCGAGGGAATAAAATATTCCGTGGGAAATGAAATTCCCTGGGAGATACCCGATATGCTCCAATAAGTATTTGGCATCCTTTAAACTGCCCATATACATACATAGTTTGAAATGACAAAAATGTCTGTTTCAAAAAAAATGGAACTGCAATTATGATCAAACTTCCTATTACGATGATAGCGAAGACGAAAAAAGTAGGTCCACAATTTTCTCTGTCTGTCTCTGTCCGCGAACACAGAACCTAAACGGATGGATGGATTTCCCTCAAACTTTAAATCAAACTTTGTACATATTATTTTAGTTTCCATTTTTTTAGAACCAAAAATAATGGCAAAGCTAAACCTAATTTCTGTACAAATATTCAGCAATTTTAACTCACCGATTTCGTTGGATTAACTGAGGTTCTACAAATGGTTCAAGCATGTAATGAGCTCTTATTGCATACTTCAACCTTGAACCAAAAAAAAATTTTTTTTTAACTATATGCCTGTAAGACCTAAGGTCTTTTAAATGCAACCTGAATTGCACGGCACCAGTTTGGCACAGTGGATTTGAGAACCAGGTATTGACTGTCTCATTTTAACCCATGGACGGCATCCAATTAAGATTGGAGGTATAGAAAAGAATACGCCTAGCGTGGGGATCGTAACCACACGTCCTAGTTAGCAATCAAGAACTTTATCCACTGCGCCATTGCCACCCACCCAAATTACCTCTGTTAATACGCCGAGATCGGGAGTTAAGATTACTGAACCACTGATTAAGTATTTTTACAATTGGTCTTAAAAAGTTTAAACAGTATTTTTTTCAAAAACTTTCTGTTTGCAATTAAAAATAAAATGCACGAATGGATCGCACGAACTTGCTCTTATATTCGATCACATCGTATGCAAAATATTTCTATTTAAAATCTAAATATATTTTTAAAGTCATTTTTTACTTTATTTTTATACACAAAGTTTCTTTAATTTTTTTCTAAAAAAAAAAATGATATGACAATCTTAAATATTTAATAATATAAACTTAAAAACAAAAAATTAAATCGGATTAATCAAAGAAAAAATAATTAATAATAATAATAATAATAATAATAAAATTCTGAAATAAATACTTAAATTATTTTGATCTCAAAAAAAAGTACGCCATTTTGTTTCTTGTATAAATTTGAAAATATGAGAAAATTTTTTTTTAAATCTATAGAGCGGTTTTTGAGAAAAAAGTCTTATTTTTAAACATTTTGAAACAAAAATTTAAAAAAATTCAAAAACGCCAATTCATAGGTATTCAGGAAATACATTATAAATATAATTTTTGAAAAAAATTTAATGAGCAGTTTTCAAAATATAAATTTTTTAAATTTTTTTCTTAAAAATGCTTTTATAAATACAAAAAAAAAATTAATTAAAAATATTGGTACGTAGCAATAATTGGTTTATGAGATAGTCGAAAGCAAAAAAAACGGTCCTACCATATGATCGCTCGTATCTAAAAAGCTGCACTGAGTTTTTGAAATCAAAATCGTTAGAGCCGTTTCCGAGAAAAATAGGCTTTAACGTAACGAATATATGGCAGGTACCGTTATTTTTTGAGCTAACAAAAATTTCAATTTTCCCTCTGCACAATACTTAGAACAACTCCATAGACCAAGTTTGAAGCAATTCGGCCCACCCGTTTGGGCTGTAGGTTTCTATACATACATACAGACAGACTGACAGACTGACAGATAGACAGACATACAGACGGACAGAAATTTTAGACCATCTTGATTGTTATCTCAAAACTTTTTTTTTCGACCAATGCATAACTTGCCTTATAGTACCTATAATCGCAAGTAAAAACGACTTAATCTAATTTCTTCGAAACTCTGATGTACTGTGATGCTATTTATTCTCAGGATGAATTGAGCGCATCGAGTCCACAGTCGCCACAGAAAGCAAATAAAACTCGGGTTAACAAAGGCTGGAACTCTGTCCGATTATCTTAACTACTTATAAGTTTTTAAAGATTTAATTTTTATCTTAAATTATATAACACGTTGTTTCATATAATTTCAGCAAATCTATAATTCCTGCCCAGAGGTAATCCGAGGGAAAAATAAATATAGCCCACGACGCCGACGCGCCGGCAATCAGAAGAGGAAGTAGGGAAAATGGAAAACAATTTTTTTTGTTAAAAACATCTCCAAGAATTTTGATAAAAAAATGCAAGTGTTCCTAAATTAGTGGAGTTCACTTTAAAAAAAAAAATATTTTTTTCTGAACCGATTAAAATTACTTTTTTATGCAGATGCTCATTAAAGGGTATAAATAATTTTGCATGTTCAAATTTAATTTTCGATTTGAATTTTTTTTAAAACTGGCAGTCCAAAACTGTTTTCTAAAAATGTTTCAAAAATTGTGTAAATAAGAAAATATTTTTTTAAGAAACCGCTTAAACGATTTAAATATTTTTTTGTTTTTTCAAAACAATGTTATTATGCATTTGATCCATTTATTTCCCCCTTGGTTCCTAATTATGTTTCATTTTTATGGATGATATGCAGAAATGTATAGGTACATTTTTGACTAAACTAAACTAGTTTTTTTGTTCAACAATATTTAGGCATATGTAAGCCATCAATCTCCACATCAAATTGAATAATTTGAAGATCATTATCTTAATCCTTATTTCGGTCACTAGGTATAAATTCTATATGTATGTAAAGTATAGATACCTATATGTACATATACGTTCCAAATGCAACGGCAAGTTTATCTATACTCTATATTTGTATGTTTTTTGTAATTTTAATTTTAGTAATTGGTTGAGTCAGTCATAAAAATTCCTCGAAACTTTGCATGTAGATAGTATACTTTTACTACTATCAACTATAGCTGTGTTTTTTTATAAATTTATTATTCAAACGAACGGAAGCCAACAATGAAATGATTAATCTCTTCAAACCAACAATTTATTAATTTGTTGCACATATCTAAAACTATTTTTTATTTTTTTTGCAACCCTTCCCAGTGGCGTACGGAGGGAGGGTTCAGGAGATTTTAGAGAACACAAATTATACATAACTATATGTACCTACATATTTACAATCATACAAAAATTGGATACGTAAAAATACATCCAACATAAATAGTTCTTCCTCAAGCTATTTATTCGTAATTCGTTTTCACAAACCACTAACCGAGATTTACGTAAATTTAAAGTGTACTATAAATCTTGAAGATTTACCATACAAATTTCAATCTTCTCAGATGAATATTTAAAACAAATCTCATTTAAATTTTCATAGGTCCAATAGATGTAACGGGTGATTTTTTGCTACTTGGTTTTTGACCTTTATATTTTTGACAGATCACACATGACAAATTCCACGAACATTTGACATTTCGATTCAGTATTGTTTGCCATTTCATCATGAATAGACTTACGCCTGAACAACGTTTGCAAATTATTGAAATTTATTATCAAAATTCGTGCTCTGTGAAAAATGTGTTTCGCAAGCTACGTCCGTTTTTTTTTCCGCTCATTTTTGGCTAAATGGATACGTGAATAAGCAGAATTGCCGTATTTGGAGTGAAGAGCAGCCAGAGGCAATTCAGCAGCTACCAATGCATCCCGAAAAATGCACTGTTTGGTGCGGTTTATGGACAGGCGGCATCATTGGGCCGTACTTCTTCAAGGACGATGAAGGCCGCAGGGTTACGGTCAATGGAGAAAGGTACCGTTCGATGATAACAGATTTTTTTTTGCCGAAAATGCAAGAATTGAACTCGGTCGACATGTGGTTCCAACAGGACGGTGTCACATGCCACACTGCACGCGAAACCATGCATCAATTGAGAGGCGAATTTGGTGAGCAGTTGATCTCACGTTTTGGCGCAGTCAATTGGCCACCAAGATCATGTGATTTGACTCTGTTAGACTATTTTTTGTGGGGCTATGTTAAGTCTATTGTCTATGGGGACAAGCCAAACACGATTGCTGCCTTGGAATGGAACATTGAACGCGTCATTGGTGAGATTCCGGCCGAAATGTGTGAAAAAGTTTGCCAAAATTGGACCTTCAGAATGGACCACCTGAAGCGTAGCCGCGGGCAACATTTAAGTGAAATTATTTTTAAAAAGTAAATGGCATAAATTGATTTATCGATCCAAATAAAAATTAAATTTCATTCACTTTTTACAAGTTTCTGTGTTTTTTTGAATTTTCAAAAACCAAGCTCTTAAAAAATCACCGTTTACAAATCGAATGAATCGGGAAAGTGAAATTTTTGTTTTGTTTGGCACAGATGAAGCTGCGTCCGTGAAAAGAAAAACGTAATTTGCAATTTAAATAGTGCCGTCAAAATGGGAGAGGAAAGAATAATGACACTAAAATATACAAATACAAAATATATTCATTTCATTGAGTTTCTCGCCGACAGAATTCGTTACGCATAGAATTTATTCATTAGTCCGCCACCAATGTTGCCATATAGTCAACTCTAAATATTAATCTATCATTTCAAAAATTTAAAACTAAATAATGTGCAAGTCATAACATTAACTTACTATATAGATGCATGTTTAATCTAGATCTCAATTTGAACTTTTCAATAACAATCTATCTCTAGTGTTATGCCTTAGAGACAAATTGTATTGATCCGCCTCTGATTCACTAGAAACAGGAAGTTATTTCTCTGACGTCATACTAGCCTAAGTAATGCATGCACTGTGTAATAAGCTCTACGATCAAGCTAATATAAAATACAATTGTGAGAGGTAACTGAACAAGGAAATGGAAGGATTTACGGCTCGTTGTGCTTATCGACGTGTTTTTTTACTTTTTCTGCGTAAATCAATCATTCATGATTTACACATATCTTTTCGCTTCACGACGCTTGGGTGGTTAGATTATTATTTTTTTTTAGGTATTTTACTTTTTCGGCTTTAAGACCGAAGAAATACAACGAGACCAAGTTTAAATGTTACACATTCTACAATAGCGGTGTTTATTTTATATCTTTAATGATAATTATAAGAAAATTACTCCCATTTATATAAAACATCGATTGATTACACATTTATTAATAAGAGTTACAAGTTTACATATGTATAATTGGTAACTCGCCGTTCCTCTTCGTTTCTTAATATTGATAGTAGTAATAAAGTCTAGCCACAACGTAATGATTTCCAAAAGCTCTCTAAAATTTAAAACGTACAAAGGCAAAGCAACATGTATCTATAAGATATGGCGCATGCTACCTGATTTTGTGTATCTTTTTATTTATCTTGATGATAGTTCTATGTGTACACAGTACACTTCATCAAATAGATTTGCAACTCTTTATTATGGTCAGTTTGAATTTAGCTTTTATAGAATAAGCAGTTCCCATTTTCTTGTCGAAACTCACTCTATCAAATGGAAAAGAAAAGTGTGTATCCAGAAATGCCACCACTTCCCGGTATGCCAGATGTACCACCCCCATATGATCAATCGTATCCTTATCCTACGGCACCGTCTGCAGATATGCCGCAAAGGATGACATCAGGTGCAGCAGCAATGCCTATGCAACCCCAACAACAACAGCTCATTGGGCAACCTCAATCTACGAGTATCTTAATTCAAAGTAAGTCGTTCAATTGTATTTTATGATTAAGAAGTAGAAGTAAAGAATCCACATTTCATCGCAGGCTTGCCGCCAATTCCACCGCTCGGGCCACGATCTTGCCTTGTTACATGCCCATGCTGTCATCAGCAACAAATGTCCGATACACGCTTGGAATCCACAACTAAAACTCATTTGTTTGCTCTTCTCTTGTGTGTCGTGGGGTATGTTTTTTTCTCAAAAATAAAGTATCAATTTTGTATAATGCTCTGCACTTGTTGTTGTGCCCTTGTTCAACAGGTTGTGTTGCTGTGCATGTATTCCTTATTGTGTGGACAGCTGTAAGAATACTAACCATTATTGTCGCAATTGTAATTCATACCTGGGAACGTATAACAAGTAAATTTAAGATAAATGGCCAAATCTGGCAGTTTCAGTTTCGGAAATACTATAGAACATTAAAAAAAATAAAACAATTTAGTTTTATAATTTATATTTTGTTCGAATAAAAATAGCCGATTCTTTAATACTTTTAATTCTTAAATTATTTAAAAAAAATTTAGAACTCACTAAAAAGTAAGTATGGTTACCATAAAAGCATATATGTATATGAATACATAAAATAAACATCACATTTCTATATTCATATTTTAAAAAAGATGAATGAGTGGATGTATCGCCAGGAGTGCACTTATAATCAAAGGGCCCGGGAATTTTTTTTTGAAAAAATAACAATTTTATTATCAAGGGCCCAAGTTTACCTTTGGCGTGGGTCCACTAGAGATGCTCTTGAGCCTAAAACTTCTGCATGTTAAATGTAAAGCCCAGGTTTATGAGAAAACTTTCCGTTCAAA
Source organism: Philhelius pedissequus (assembly GCA_910595825.1). Taxonomy (NCBI): domain Eukaryota; kingdom Metazoa; phylum Arthropoda; class Insecta; order Diptera; family Syrphidae; genus Philhelius; species Philhelius pedissequus. Next base: position 4,955,899 of record OU343160.1, on the reverse strand, counting down.
TAATTAGTACTGCAGCTCAAATTGAAAAGTTGTATATTTTGTTTTCCATGTGTAATCTGTCCACCAAAAATTGTGACCTCCAGCTTTAAGAGCAAGCTTTTTCTAAATCAGTGGGACCAATCGTTTTCTCAAGGTTCAATGTGAACAATAAAATGACTCCATTATTTATCTCCCAAACAACCGTGGCCAGTGGACAGACTGAAAGCCAAATCTCCTGTTTTTTTTTTTAAGTATTCACACAAAATTAGAATTACCATTGCACTGTGGTTCCACCGTAGTTTAAAATTCAAATTAGCTAAAGACTTTTATTTAACCAATAATAAACGGCTCTATCGGGAATCTCTCAAGTAATATCATATTCCCAATGAGCATTTTATTCTCTCCGAGTTTTTCCTACGATCTTGAAAGTCCCATGGTACGAGTATATATTTCCCTCGATTTTCCCCAAGAAATTTTATTTCCGTTACCAATAAATTCTAAGGAAAACTTGAGCATCATTCCCATTGTGTAAAAACTGTCAAAACACAAGTCTTCAAGATTTTTCTGCTATTTCCTTGGCTTAGTGATGTGCCCATCATCGAAACCTCGAAAGAAATGATAATTTGAACAAGAATAAGATCTTCGTATTGAAAATTAAAGGCGAACAGGAACAAAGAAAGAAACGAAGTAAGGAAAACACAAATAATGAACTCTATCGGGAATCTCCGAAGCAATTTCATTTCCCACGGAATATGTATTTCATTCCCTCAATTTTTTTTTACTACATCGTGAATCTCCGAAGGAATAAATTTCCCTCGAAAAAAAATCGTATGAAATGAAAGCAAAACCCCCTGTCAAATTTTATTCCCGATACCAATAAATTTCGAGGGAAACTTTTGAGCCTTATTCACGTTCCCAACATTCGAATGAAAGACTTGATTGACTATTAAATTATGCCTATCACTACTTTTTGGCTTGTATCCGGAGGACCACCATTGAAGTTTTAAACACAAATGACCCAATTTGCGTTTTACTTTTTTGCAAAATTTACAAAATTCCCCCCACTAATGAAATTTGACAGTTGCTATACTTCATACTACAAAAAAGATACCAAACAAACCTAATCAGCTACATCACGAGTCCCATTTTAATCGGAAAGTTTTACGAATCCCGAAAAAAGTTAACCCAGAATCCGTTCGTAATGGCAATTTGTATGAGCTTTTCCACTACGATGAATTCTGTGATAGAAATCTTCGGTATTCGTAACAAGTTTCCGATTACGACATAATTCGTGATAGGATTCAATGTGTTGACGAAAACGTTAACAATGCGGACACCAATTTTTTGATCAAGACACTGACGGTGTGTGACAGATGAGTGAAAATATTTTTTTTTTTGCTGAACTCAGTCAATGCGATGACCGACGAAGTTGACCGTGTAATTCTAGCTTTACGGGTGATATATAGATCTCACATGTCACATCCTTGAATAAATTTCGCTTCATCAAATGATTTCGCAGTGAATCGCAGGTATATTTCTGCGTTAAAAATTATTCACTTTATTTTTTCTAGTAGTAAGTAAAATTACATTACACGATAATGGCATAAGAAGTTTTTCAATTAAAATGAAAAAAAAAGTAGACCAGCACCACTAGACCAAAGGAATCTGATGATCGACCTTGGCAAGTCGTTAAATACCTATAATTCCAGCCAAAAATGATATGAAACACTCAAGTTGTTGTTGGTCATTATAAATCATTAAAATGATACAAAAAGTGCTTTAAAAAGCAAGTATGTGAACATACAAAAATTAAAAAAAAAAATAAAAAATGTTTTGATACCCAATCAATAATATAAAGTATACTAACGGCTAATTTCTTGACAAAGTTCTAAAATCAATTTAAAACTCGATCTAGTAGCTCTCGGTTTATCTTTAGAACTTAGTTTTAAAAATATTTAGAACTCGGTTATTTCTTCACTTCAAACACACTCGAACTAAAATTATTTTTGAGTTTTAAGAACTTTAGTTCTCGGTTTTAAAAACTAAGTTCTAAGGAATATTTTTCAGCTTTTTAGTCACCCTGTGATTTATTTTGACAAAAATTTCTGATTTTTTTTGGAATTATTGAAAAAAAAAACATAGAAGTATTTCAAGATTTAATTGGTTTGTAAAATGATTACATATAAGAATGTTTATATATACTGCCGCTCATCTGAACTTACTTAAGGTGGCGCTACAGTCCGGGGTGGACCAGGGCATGTCAGCTCATCTGAACAGGTTCAACTGTTTTTGTACCTTACTGTTAGCCTCTCTTCATATATATTGCAATGATACATCTTTGTTATATATGTATGTAATTAAAGATCATCATTATACGCTTATTTTGGGAGAAAAAAATAATTCTTAAAGCTTCCCGTTATTCTCACACGATATGTAGCTAGACCAAATGCATTCATAAAACCAAACATATTCTTTAGATCATCTGAATAGGTTCAACAGCAACAGTTAACGTTGAGTTGCGTCGAAAATGTGTCGCGTCAAAAATCAAAATAAAAAACGGTGTAAAATGTAGTTTGCCGACGGAAAAACGGGTTATTTTTATTTTATTCGGCAAAATTTCTTCGTGAGTTATTTGACGATTACGATTACGTTGGTCAGGGTATGATGCAATTGGATCTGTTGCAATATCATATCTTCCGTCTGATACTGTCTCTATGACTTATCATCAGCAGTATTATCTAGGGGATTCCCTTCTCCACTATTAATGGAAATATTGTGCAATATAGCACAAGACACAATAATTTTACTTGCCGTTTAGATCTTGACGAGAATTCCATACGATAGTACGGGAAAGCGACACACGTTTACGAAATCGGTATTGACGTTCAACTACATTTCTTGTGCGAATAATTCGAGATTGGTAAACTTGCATTAGACGATTATTAAAAATTTAGGTATAGATAAAAGGTTAGGTATAGGTAAAAGTTGCATATCCCGAATCACCGACTTCGTATAGTTGAGTTTTTAAAAGTCGTTTGATCGTGAAATGAGCCTGCCCAACGAACAACGATATTAAAAATTTTGAATTGGCAGATGAAATAGTTTGCACGTTGAGGGAAAAGCAACCTTTCCGATATATACATGACATTAAGCGCAGCAGTATAAGCAATTATTTTTCTTCCAATATATAACGCGTTCTGTACTTTGGCAGAATGATTAAAATTGAAAAAAAAACATTAATTGCAGCTGAGTTCTTATTTTGGCTGCGGATGCAGCAAATCATCTGCAACTAATTGAAGCACCTCGATGAGCATTGTTTTCGTCAAGCGAAATCGTCATCGAACTCGTCCCAGTAATGGTAGCACGTTGGGATATATGATAAATGCTCATTTCTTCAACATAATTTGCTTTCTCATGGTCCAGAAAAATCCAATCGGCGAAAACCAAAATCAATTTTAATCAAAATCAAAAAAAAAAATAAGAACTGATCTTATTTAATATAAAAAGAATACATCACATACCTATATAACTGAAACAATTTTTTTTGCTGAAGAAACAAAATTATAGCTAAACCGAGTTCTAACGAGCTAGACCCCCAATTTTGAGGGTCCAGATAAATCGAAGTTCTAACTTATGTCGTTTTTATTTGGCAATCCGGAAGCCTTCCGGACTCTTCTGAAAGCGTTCACTTGGGAAAAATGACAGTTCTAATTCTGAAAAGAAGAGAATTTTGCTTCTGGATTTGAAATCAGAATCAGAACCAGAAGCACTCACACATTCATATACTTGAACGTCAAGCTCGACTGTTGTCATTTGTTGTATGATAATTGTGCAACAAACATTTTTTTTTGAATATGAATATTCTCACGTACAGAATTATTTTCACACATACCACCTCATTAAAATTCAGAATCGTCAGAATCACACAAAAGTGTTCAGTTGGGATCCCGGATCGGAGAACAATTCCGGATTACCAACTAAAAACGCCATAAAACAAAGTTCTAAATTTGAGTTCTAAGGCGTTAAAACTTGTTGAAGAAATAAGTTAGATCTCAATCAAGTTCTATTTTTTTCGTTAAATCGAGTTTTATGGGTTAGAACTTTCACAAGAAATTAGCTGTAAAAGAAAATAACTTAACTTTTTGAACAAAGAAGATTTTTATTTATAGCATACAGCTTTTTAGTAAACAAAACGAAATAAAAATACAATGTTATAACATTTCATAGAGATACAATTAAATAAATTATTTTATTTTCAAGAAAATTGTTTGTATCAATTTTGTAATTTTATGAAATAGATAAATTGAGGTCATGAGAAGCCGCGATTTAAAAAAAAAAAATAATATTAATTACAACAAAAAATTAGCTTTGTTTATAAATTAAATCAGCAGATATCACTGTTTCAAAAAAAGCCTGATTTCGTTATTATGCATATTATTTTGCGCATTTAAAAAATGCTTGTCATGTCCTCAGTTTATGTTTTTGTTTCCAAATTATTTTTTTTATTGTTATACTCATATAAGTCTTACATTATTATTTTTTCCACGGAATTCATATACATACATACTTATTCGTATTTAGTTTCAGTATTGTAAAATACTTTTTTTTGTTGATGTTTTCAATATTACTTCATTGGAATAGAATAACATAGAACAACGCTGTTCTTCTCCTTTTGGTTGTTAGCATTTTTGACCAATTGTATCGTGCTTATAAACTAAATTTGACATTCCTCACCTTTTTACTATTAAACCATACATAAATGTATTACAATTATTGTTTCTGTTTTTGTATCATGGGTTAGGTTAGGAGATGGAATATTAAGAACACCATTATTAGCGGTATTCAACGTTTCATTTTAAAGGAACTAAACAATATTTAGTATTTGGATCGAAAATTGGTATTTCATTTAAATTTTACTTTAATTGTTTTAAATACAACTTTGTATATTATTCAATATTAAATATATATTATATCTTTTCTTACAAGTTTAAGTAAAAAAAAGAAAAAAACAATACATTCTTCTTACACAAATTAAAACCTTTCAAAACTTTATTATAGATTATATTATTTTATGAAAATCAGTTCAAAAAAGTTTTAACAAAAAAAATCAGTTAACAAAATTAAAATAATAAATTATTAAATTTTTTTTAATCAAAAAAAAAATTCCTGAAAACAATAAATTAACGTATTAAGGAATTCGTTTGCATATTTCTTTCTCTGCAATATTCGATTAATCCCTTGAGCCAACAATAGCCAAGATGTACATGAAAATGTTTATGATGTCCAGATAGAGATTAAGAGCTGCGAATATATATTCTTCCGGACTGATGGAATATTTATGATTTCCGCCCATCATCATTTGAGTATCGTAGATAAGATAAACAGAAAAGAGGAGCGCACCACATGAGGAGTAAACCATCGTCATTACTTTGCCAGGGAAGAATATAGCTACGATTCCAAAAATCAAGAAGATTACCATAGCTACTAAGAGTACACCACCGCACATGGTGAAATCATATTTTGTTTGCATGGCGAAAATAGATAGTGCCAAGCAAACAGCTGCAGTAATACCAATGGCGATCATAACCTAAAAAAGTCAAAATATTAATTTTTTACAGAAAATGGTAATTACCTTGGTTGATATCAATATTTAAATAAAGGAAAAAAACATGATTTTTTGCTACAAGACCACATCTCAACGGTTGAATAGTTACGCAGGGAACATGCATTTATCAATGCTCTACTTAACGATACGTAAATTTATATACATTAACAATCTTATTAATTATGGTGTCATAGATTGTACATAAAGTTATAATCTGTTTATAATTTCATAATGCGTAAAAATATTATTCATTACCTTATGCAACGTTGCATAGCCGCAACATATGCTAAACGCGTTGAAAGGTTGTATTAAGCTTACATAAAAGTGATTTTGTATCGATAAGTCAATTACCCTTTTTTTAAGAATGGTTAAATGTGCATTTTAGTTATGCACCACCGACGACTCTGTGAAAAAAATAGTCTTGCCTCGATGATCGCCGACCGAGCAAGATGCCTTTCGGAGCAGGGGTATATTTATATACTCTTAAGACCTTTACGATTGGTAATTCGGAACAAGTTCCCCCAATAGAACTTCCCGGCACAATTTGATTGATGCAGAATTGTATGAATTTTTGAAAATTAAATTTAAAAAAAAATATCACATCGGCTAAAAAAGCACTTAATTTCAATTTAGATACAATTTTTTTGTATCAAAAATAATTAACTTGATTCGTTTTATGTTATTTTAATCAGAAAAGTAGTTAAATTTATTAACACACCGAAATTAAAATCAACCCGATGATTTTAACAATTGAATTATGTGTGTTTATTAGTAATTCTGGTTTCGATTCACAATTAAAATCCGAAATCGTTCTCTGTTCTGTTTAGAGTAAATACCGTCATTTTGTTGGGTTCAGAACATTTCCAGACGACCAATGAAAAAGGTCATTGTTACTAATGCTTTATTTTGATATAAGCGCATTATAACTATAATGTCTACAAAAATGTTGTGTAAGGAGTTGCATAACGACTACATAAGTCCTTAGCCATAACTACTCATGCATTTTGAATCTGATGATCGACCTTGACTGGCAAGTCGTGAAATTGCTATAATTCCAGCCAAAAATAATATGAGAAAAACTTGGTGGTAGCACACAAAAGTTGTTGTTGGTCATTCAAAATCATTAAAATGATACAAAAAGTGCTTTAAAAGCAAGTATGTGATCATACAAAAATTGAACATACTCATGCATTTAGCGTATTTTATTGAAGACTGAAAACATTTTTAAATCTATTAATGCCCTTGTCAAATAAATAGCTTAAAATTCCTCACATAACTTTTATGAATAACATTTCCGCATTAAGAGATATTGTACCTTTAAGTACCCTTAAACTGATACTTTAATTGTATCTTTATAACTTGAAAAAAATTAGACTAATCTCTTATATTATTTGTTTTATTCATTTTTAAAATAAGGTATTTTCCCTGCCGCACCCTGAATTTACGAATGCTTTCAATTTGCTTTTAAATTTTTAACAACAATTCTTAGTTAGCAAGTATTACGGAAGTAAATTTAATGTTTGTATTTGTTCTGTATTAAAATTAAATATATACGAATTCATTCTTTAATTTTTACTACCTAAAAATATATTTTGCGATTGTTTGAAAGTTAAAGTTATGTGCTAAGTAGATGTGCAGCTTTTATCATACAGCGAAATTGAATTACACAAGTTCTTATAGAAACAAATTCACTCAAGGTGTAACTGTTGAAATTTTCATTTAGACAGTACTGTACATAATAAATGTCAGAGAGTAAGCACGAATGTTTTTGGTGCAACGTTGTATGTAGCTATGCGTGCAGACATGCTGCACATCTGTCTCAGCCATTAATCCTCCATTGAAAAATTGTTTTTTAATTTAAATAGGGATTAATTTATCTGCAAAATTAACTCATCTTGTTTAACTTAGAGTATTCTGGTGAAGAAAAACACCCTAATGGATAATCTACTGTCCGGCGTAAAAGAAAAGTTTGAAAATTGAAAATAAAATTATCTGAGAAAATATCGCACAATAAACTTTTAAGAGAAACTAATCCAAAAGGTTAAATAACACCGACATTCACGGCAAACATAGTTTCAAGAAATTACTGTTGAACTTTTCATGTTAAGTATTTAATGATATCAATCCGTTTCAAACCTTATGTTTGTATGGATGTATGTTATGATTTAAAAGACTTTAAATAAATGTTTCTCTTATGCGCTATAAGAAACAGCTGATAAGTCTCAACTCAAGATTAGGGAAACATGATGATGTGATTTAATATCATTAAACTGATATTTTGGACAGAAAATAAACACCAAAAAAAACTTACCCCATCGGATTTGTATCGACCTGATGTTACACCCATGAGGAATGACTCAGCCAACGTGAACAATCCCAGGAAAATGAAATTTGTTGGTGTCTGTCGTCGTACTCCTTCGCAACAAGCCATACATATCATCGTAATAAAAAGCATAGCCAAAGCAACCCAAAATAGCCAACTGTTCCGGTACGCCCAGTTTTGTGTCGGTTGGTGGTACACAAACAATGTTACAAATCCAAATGTAACCAAAAGTTGTCCCTAAAATCCAACAACCAACAATTTCGTCAGAAACTTTATTATATTCTTTATAAATTAGATTTAACTTACCATCAGTATAAGGTACACCTTACGGATGAATCCCTTTCGTATGCTCTGATCATCAAATGAGAAGTTCTTGACATCTTGTTCGGGATCGCCACCAAAACCGCCATAACCGCCACCTGAGGGAGGTGGTTGAATAAAACCTGGTTGTGGAGCATAACCACCCGCTGGGGGTGGTGGGTAATATCCACCTTGTGGTGGATATCCTCCTTGTGGTGGATATCCGCCCTGTGGTGGGTATCCACCCTGTGGTGGGTATCCACCTTGAGGTGGATAACCTCCTTGGGGTGGATATCCACCCTGACCGCCTCCATAATACTGTTGGTTGTTTGGGTCTGTAGAATCCGAATTAAAAGTTTGATACATTATTTAAATAAATATTTTTTTTTTATTATTTTCCAAACAAAATCTAATATTTTCATTTGCTTTTGCAAATAATAGACAACGCACTCATACAAGTTACTATATCTCACTCAGCGCACAAACTAATCAAACTAAATTCAAATTGAAGCTTAAATTTGTCTTCAAATTATAATAAATTGTTATCAAAACTGTTGTTGATTAAAATTACTAAAAAAAAATACTGAATATGTCAGATGGCAATAGAAAAGCTTTGAAGTGTTTTCTATCTTATAGCTGCTGCTTTTAAACTGTTAGTGGTCTGATATAAAACAAAAATGATAACACATCTTTTTTGTGTGTTTTTTTTAATGGAGTTTATTATGAAATGACTAATGAATCATTAAATTATAAATAAATAATATGTATATATCGTAAGAGCTTTATAATATACATATAAGCTCGTAAATAAATATTTAAATACTTTGATGAATTTAGCTTTAAAAAAAATATCGATGAATAATCAACATATACAAACACATGACGCCATAAAATTAAAAAAATAATAAACCTAAGCTTTTGAGTTATCAGTCAACGTTATCAACAAATTTAATTTCACTGAGCACGGCATAGACAACCGCAGACATTTTACAATTAGGGGAATTTTTGCCTTATTCAAAACAAAATTAAAATTATCTACATTCCTAGTGGGCACCCATATTGCGGATTTTAATTTAAATAGTAAAACTGACGTTTCGATTGTGGTCAAGCCGTTCTATGGACCAATGTTTAAGAAAAAAAATATACGAAGCGCACCAAACTAGTCAGAATTTGGTGGCTATTAATTTTCAGTTCTAAAAATAACTCTATCTAAGGAAAACTACGTACAGAGTACGAAAATAGAAAGAAACTGGAACCAATTCAGAGAAAAACTTGAAAAGTTTATAAACCTAACATAGCCTATGGAAACAATTGAAGAAATTAATCATGAAGTAGAAAAATTAATAATTAGATGTTGCTCAAGGTTTGAGCATTGACAAGGTTTGGCATTTGAACTTGAGTAAAAAGAGGTCTGCTACGAAATACTATGTTACGATGAACCGATTCTTCAGAGTACGGTGGGACAAAAATTACTCGGAGCTTAAGAAAATTGAAGCCGGAGCACCACAATGCAGTGTCCTAGGACCAACACTGAATCTCTTATAATAATAGCGACATTCCAGTGAACAACCACGGTAACATGGCCACCTTTGCTGATGATACTGCAATATTAGTGCTAAATGAATCCGATTTAAATTATTTCAAAAATTGCAAAATGCAGTAGATAGGGATAGTAATTGGACGCAACAGTGGCGTATTAAACAAAATCGAGGCTTATGCATTTTACAAACAAAAACCTAAATTATGTTTCAATTTTAATAAACTGTAGAGCTGTATATTGAGCAAATACTGCAAAATACCAAAACACTCAATGGAAAGATCACATTAAAAAAAAGGAAGTAAACTTGCAGAAGTGCAGAAAAATATACTGGTTACCAGGGAAGAACTCTGACCTATCTCTCCAGCACAAATTCATGCTATATAGGCAAATGTTAAAACCCGTCATCGAACTTTGGAGGTGTAGGTATGTAGGTTAACATTGCGTTTAGAATGCGCCGTTTTGATACCAACAACTCGAACAGACCTAAATAAAAATATTTTTTAACGGAAAAAGAGAGAGGGAAACCTCTCAAGCGGAGCGTCGATAAAGCCATTTGGTAACGTTGAGCAAAGAGATTAGGTTTTAGATGTGGATCACTGGCAGGAGAAATGAAACACTGTTTCCTTTTAGTAGCTGTTATAGGGGGAATACCCTGCTTTGCTTCGTGTTCTCCCAAAGGCCAGTGTCCATCTACTTTTGGATACCAAAATAAAAATTGATAGAATTTTGCCCTTCATAGCAGCAAGTGGGATGAAGACGCTCTCAGCAAGTGAGCTATGAAGAGTTTGTTATAATTATCAGGCCAGTTCCTCTGCCCGTTCATTACCCTCGATGATACACACTGTCTCCGGAAACCCAGATTGAAGTAATTTTAGAGTTAATGTCTCAGGTTATTTAGCTCATTTCTGCATTGTTAAACCAGCTTTGAAGATATTTGTGTCAAATGTACGGCTTTGATATCTGATTGGATGTCTGTGATTATTGCCGAGTTTAAATTTGGTTGAGTTGGATTTAATTTATGATTTATGCATGCTTCTGCTGGTACTTCAGCTTAAAAGACAAAGTGGGGAATTCTGAAGGATCTATAGACTTTCAGCGACTCTAAAAAAAACTCATGCCCCGACACCGCATTCCATTTTAGATCCGTCGGTAAAGATTATTGCGTTTATATCTTTGGACACGTGCGTCGTCATCTTCTTCTTCCTAATTCTTAGTGGATGGAAGATAACTTCAAAACTTTTGTTTAGACTCACAGCAGCAGTGTTTTAGTCAGTATTTGTCGACAGAATGCCTGGTGGAATCAAATTTGAGATGTTGCACAGCATTGATATTGAATGTGATGGTCAAGTGGTAAAAGTAGGGCTGTACAAAAAAAATAATCTTGGAATAGTAAATGTCCCTTTGTACATAAGAAATTGCGATTACATCGTGGCTTTGAAGAAGAAATAGTTACAGAAGTGGCTAAAAAACACACTGTATCACATAATCAGCAAAGTCATAACAACATCGAAATGGAGACCGTCTTAAATGTACAAGAAAATGTTCGGAGATTAATATTAGAGCCACATTTGAGCTGATGATGATTTTAAATTAAAAATGAAAACATCATTTGTCGACATAAAAATTCTCAATAAACAATAAATAGCTCACGAAATCTATGAACATTCGATTAAAAATTTAATAATTCAAACGACACTGTTTTGAAAACCTGCTAACGATAACCTTCCCAATATAAACTTCCCTCAAATAGAATATGATATACAATGGCAGACAAATCATACCGAAAACTTTATTCCTGATACCAATAAATCTAGGAAGATACTTCATTTACGAACTAAAAAAACATTGTAAGTGACGTTTTTTATTTCGATTAAAGTATCCCTCTTAGCGCTATGGGAGAAACATTTGGCTAAAACTTTATAACTACTTAAAATAAAATTCATATCAATAAATTTAATTTCAAGCTTTATTGCATCCGGATTTTATACGATTTTTTCGGAAATTTACAAAAATCTTAGTTAATTTTGTAATTGGCGAGATGCCACCCCTTTATTATTTCTCCACCGAAGGGGAATCTCGGATTTCGTTGATTTTAGACTAAATATTGGCATTTCACTATTTAATTTTCAGATTTTGAAATGCGAGATTTCCTTGAAATCTTAATGAAATCACATTACCAATATGTTTCACTCATAGGGAACGTGTCCATTTTAAACTTTACCATAAGTAAGTTAAAATCTTTTTGTGTACAAATTATGGCCTTTCACTCTAACGTTAAGGTGATAAAAAGAGTTTTTTTTTTTATAACTTTACACGCGCTCAAGGGATTATGAATACCCTTTATATGTTTTTCTTAACACAGCGCGGCATCCGGTGGAAGAAGAGAAAGAAGGATATGAAAGATGTGTGGCGCGATGTTCTGAGACTAGAGCTGCTTGTTGTCTCAGATTTATCTCCAGGGATGGCGGCTGAACTAATGCGGAGAGAATTACCGTGTCTTATTTATTTATGTCCCTTATAATTCGCATTATGTTATTTATTTCTTTGTCATGTTTTATGGGTATGCTAGTTTACTCAATTACATGTTGTTAGTGTTATGCCTAAACAGCATGTAATGAGCAACAACAGCAACTTATTTTATGACAATTTTTAGAATTGGTTTTTAATGGAATATAAGAAGTCATAGACAATGGCAGGAATCGAACCCGCAACCACCAGGTTGACAGGCGAGCACACAACTATCGCGCCACGGCCACCCCCTGACATTTAGGTTAGGTTGAAGTGGGCTGAGCTGGTCCATTGTGGTACCACAAGAAACCTGAGGTAATTTCCCTATTTGTTGAACCATTTGGAGCTCCTAATGAAGCGTAATCGACTGTAGATGCCTATTTTGTTTAGATCGCTGAGATCATCAAAGAAAAAGTCTCCAAGATGGAGCTTACGTCTCTGAGATAGAGCAGTGCATGTACACACAAGATAATAAATAGATTCCACCTCTTCTTCGTCCATGCAGCTTCTGCAAAAATCGTTTGAATAAACGCCAATCCTCCTTGCGTGCTTGCCTATGAGGCAGTGTCCGGTTATGACACCAATTATGGAGCTGATGTGCAATCTGCTTAAGGATATCAAACACTTGGAGCGTTTCAGATCTTTCTGAAGCATCTTGTTTCAGCATTAACTTACATGTAGTGATGGGTATACCTATATTAGCGATGGGTAAACCTATATTTGACTTTTCAGGTAATAAAGGTAGTGTCGTTTATTTGACATTTGGATTTGATTAAATACAAAGGTTTAATCTTTGAGCCCTGAGCCTTAAAGCGTTTTTTGAAAAACCTGGTGAACTATTTCTGTTTTTTGAAACTAAGTCCTGAAGTTGATCTAGGTTTATAACTGGGCGAGTTGAGGTAAACGACTAAGCTATCAACGGCAAATTGATGTGACATTGAATACTCTTCATCAAAGGGAACACCAATTTGAAATCTCGTAAGCTTATTACTGATATTTCAGATTTCGATTTGGTGGGAACATAGTATTAAACGCAATTGTTAATATGCTAATGTTTAATGCCTGTCTGCCAATATCCATTGGAACTAGTAATTTTATTCTTTAGTCAAATCATTTATCATTCATCTAAAGATAATTATTATTACAGGATAATGTTAAGAATTTGTTTCATCAATCTTACTAAATGATATTTTGTTTAAAAGGAAAATCTAATCATCAGTTAAGCCCAAGAGCACCAATATATACAAAAAGATATTAATAATATCCAAATAGATACTAAGCGCCGCAAATATATAATCTTCGGGACTTATAACATTCTTGTGATCGCCGCCCATCATCAATTGGGTATCGTAAATTAAGTAAATCGAAAACAATGCCACACCAATAGAAGCTTGAACATAGATCAATGTATGCGATGGAAAGAACATTACTAAAATTCCAAAAATTATAAAAATTACACCAGCTATTAAAAGAATACCGCCACAAGCGGTAAAATCAATTTTCGTTTGCATAGCAAATATTGTGAGAATAAGGACAACTATTGTTGTTAGTCCGACAGCCATTAATATCTGAAACAAAAAACACAAAGATGACTTTAGGTATATGATTCGGTAGATAGGGTGTAAAGTAGTAAATATTTTACTTACCACACCCGATGGAAATCGTATCGCTGTCACACTCAATAGAAAGGCTTCAGCAAGTGTAAATATGCCTAGGAGCAAATAATTGTAAGGTGTTGTTTTTCTTAAATCCCCGCAACAAGCCATTGCACACATTGAAGTAAAAAGGATCGCAATAGCAATTAAAAACATCCAACTATTTTGCATAATCCATATCTTTGCTGGTTCATAGTTTATTACAAACACCAATGCTCCAAATGTTAGCATCAATTGAAACTTCAAAAACATATTGAAGGATACAATCAATTTAGTAGTTCGTTCGGTTATTATTTGTTTGGCTTACCATAACTATCATGTAAACCTTTCGAATGAAGCCTCTTCGAATTCTTTCTTCACTAAAAGCATTCTTTGCCAATATTCTTTGGGCTTCACGATCGTAACCATCTAAAGCAAGAATGCTTAATAAAACAAGTTTAATACCCTTAAATAGTTTTCATTCTTTTTATGTACCTACGTTGATCGGGTGTAGATTGTTTATGTCTTTGAAGAGTTAACAAAAAAGTTCTAAAGGAATACGAGACGATGCTTTAGGGGTGGAAGACGCACGTCTGTTTGTAATATATAAGAATCTACGACAGTTGAACAAAATTTGAGGCTTAAAGAGCTGTGCTTCGGCAAAATGTTGGAAAATTAAATTTGCAATCAATTGATTTTGTGATGAAACACATATGTAGGAAAGTTAAAAAATTGGCCAGAACTTCTTCCTTTTCTTGGACGTTTAACGACAAATGAATGCCAAACAATTTACAAGTATTTGAACACCTGCTCTTACAATATCGAACACTTTAAGGTAAGTAACAGTTTTTTTTTGTAAACTGAACAGAAACTTGATTTATAATCTTAATAATATAAGTCAAGTAGCAGAGGTATCGTTTTATAGCTCTTTTTCAAATTAATAAAATAAAATACGTCACTAATAAAAAAAAATACAAATGTATAAACTAATTAGAATAAGTGATAATCTCTGTCACATTCTTACTGATTAGTACATAATAGACAAACTAGGGAAATTATTTAATTGGAAATACTCCAGGGTCAAGAGGTTAGTTTTAAGAAATCTCATATTGATACGAAAGTTTTCATAATAAATCTATTATCAATATAAATGTATGAATTAAAAGTGACTCATTTTAGAAATAAATACAAATTATTGAAGTGTAACATCTTTCCGCGTGGTTGCCTGTAATCTGTGGGAGTGATTTTGTATGTCTGTTGTGTTTTTTTTTCTGTTTTTTTGAAAATTCAATATTTCGAAAACGGGTGCACACTTCAATAGAAAGAGTACTCGTAGTAATATGTAGATCAAAAGTAAAAACCAGTCTTTGTAAAATGTTAGTTTAGGACCACCTATGTATGTACAGTGCCGGTAAAAAAATAGCACCACTGGTACAAGTTCCATTTTAACTTCTTTAAATGAGTGAATAGAAAAATATTTACAGGCTCTACTATTATTATGTTATTGTTTGAACTATCAACTCTCTGTATTGTATACTTATATCTGGCGTTAAAATACTAACGGATCTTTTCTTACGAGGCCATACTGGCGAAAATCCCATTTTTTGTGCGGTAGAAATAATAGCACTGGTCGCAGTTTTCGTAACAAAACAATATTTTTTCTTGTGCATATTTCAAGGTAAGGCGGTCAAGTGTTAGAATTTGCTAATACTTATTTGGTATCTTCATTTAAAACACAAAATTTACAGTTTTTTCAAAGAAAATGGGTCGTGGAAAGCGTTGTACCAACGAAATTATAAAAAAAAAATGATCTCGGAAGGTAAGACGTATGGAGAAGTTCGAAATGCAATAACATACACACCTAAAACCGAATCTCATGGGTCATGGACGAAAACCTGTTATGACGAAAGCTCTCATCAGGCGCCTAGTCCGAGAAAGTAATACAAATCCCTTTAAGCCTGCAACTGGGCTAAAAAAAAAGAGCTGAATATTACAGCTTGCGTGGAAATTGTTCGTCACAGATTGAGGGAACATAATTTAACTGCTTGTGGTCCAATAAAAGTCCCTTTTTTAACTGCAAAACATGCTTAAAAGCGTTTAAATATTTGCAAGACATCATTTGAATTTTCCAGTACAGAAATTGCGCAACGTTCTATGGACAGATGAAAGTAAAATCGTCTTATTTTGCGCTAAAAGATCTCGTTCCTACGTGAGAAGACCTCCGAAAGCGGTATATAATCCCAATTACACAAATGAAGTATTTAAGCACGGAGGTTCAAGCATAAGTGTGGGCTTGTTTTTCCTACTATGGTGTTGGTCCCAAATATTGGATTAAACCCATCATGGATCAACACGTTTACTTTAATATACTCGAAAACGTTATGCTCATTTATGCAGAGGAAGATATGACCCTTTTTCCGGTCTTTCAACAGGACAATGACCCCAAGCACACCAGTAAGACGACTAAAAAAATTTTTGGAGATCATTCAATTAATGTGATGTGAACTCTGGGCTGCAGTAAATGTCTCCTGATTTTTTATTTTTATGATGTTTTAGTTTTAAGTTGTGTGAAGAAGCAATGGTGCTATTTTTTTACCGCTTATTTATTTGAATTTTTCGAAAAAAAAACTTATTTTTTTAAATAAAAGTTGGAATTCTTTTTTAAATGTGAATTTTTGGACTTTTTCATATTCAAAACGTCACTCAAAATATTGGCTTGAACTGCATTTTTAAACGAAATCTGGTTCTCGTAATGGTGCTATTTTTTTTTACAGCTGCTGTATGTCTTTTAAGAGGATCACAAAAACCCAATAGGTGGTCTTGTGCACAACACTCTCACTTTTCGTTAAAGAAAAATGTCTTTCTAAATGTATATCTTTCAATGAATGAACAGACCATTGTATTCGATATTAATTTCTATTAGCAATGACAATACAGTTATTCCATAGCTATACAAAATTAATTCAGAAAAGATTCTGTGCACATTATACGAGTAAGTTATGCTTAATTATCACAAAATTACAAATTAATTACAAATTACAATTTAATATACTTGTTTTTCCTATGGCTAATTCAAACTTAAAATAAAAATCTAGCTTTTGATGAGTTTGATAACAGCGATTGATTGATTGTACCTTCATCAACTCTCTCATATCCACGTGATAAAATAGTGTTTGGAAATTCTAAAAATATAAACATATTCATATGAGTATTTAATAAAGTCCTAAAATTTATAAATGTTTATATTTTTAAACAACAACAAGAATCAACTCTAATATTTGACGAAATCTTGAAAGCTTTTTCGCATAGTTCACACGAAACATTTTAAATGAATCATACCGTCGCTTTTAAAATTATTTTTCTATGACAATGAAATATGTTCAACATCTTATATAAATGTTTGCGTTTATTTACTAAGTAATGTATACCAAGCCAGTCTGTTTAAATAATAAGAATAATTTTAGACAATTCTAATCATACAAAAATGAAATTCTTTTGACCTTTTTTTTTACCCACTTACTAATACAGTAGTTTTTTGTTTGTTATAATTTTTTATGGCGTTGAAATATGAAAAAAATAAGAAAGTTTAATATGAATTAATTTCCCCTTAAGTTAGAAGTGATTAACTAATCAAAGTTAATTGCACATAAAATGTACAATCATATTAAGATGTCACAATGTAGAGTATACACTGTGATACTTACATACATAGAGTAGATATTGAGTGTGAAAAAAATGCATGTTTGTTTTAAAGAATTCTTGAACAAAAAAGTATTTAAAAAATGTTTATCTTTTGATTGGAAATTAAACTTGAAATAGAATCAACAAACAATGAGTCACCAATCGTATTGATTGTATCTATCTGGATGATATTTCGACAATGAAAAACCACGTGGGAAGTGGAGTTTTATTTATATGTGGCTCCGCGAAGGTCAGAAGGGCAGTATGTTCCTCACAGTTGGGCTAAGAGCGATGAACATTTCATACTTTTTAATGGTAAACATTTGTTATAAGACTAGTATTACAGATATCAATTGCAATTTCTCTAGCATCGTCCTTTTTTATGTCTAAACTGTTACAGGTGGACTGCACTTAATATCTGTTTTGCCAACGAAATCTCTGACATAAAAATCACAGCATTTTCTTTTTTCTTCGCTGAGCAGTTCACGTCTTGTCATTTCATTTAAGCAAGAGAGGTTGGCGTGTTACCTACCGGCTGTTTGAAAAGATTTGTCAAAAATACATTTTATGGAAAAAAAATGTTTTATTACTTGATTTACTCTTGTTAATACACATAAACTAAAAAAATGGTTTATTTGAAGAATTTAAGTACACACAAAAATGTTTGAAGGTCGCCAAAAAGAATAGTAACCAACATGAGAGGCAAGAAATGATGAGATGAAAATGTCATCTGCACACAAAAAAAGAATAAAGAACACACCCGTCAAATTTGAAGGTAGGCATCGATTTAAAAACAAAATCGAAGATGCGAATGCGACTCCATTAGACATTGCATGTCAGGATGAGTATTCTGAGAGAATTTATTTCAAGTGGAGTCCGAGAATTAAGGACTATTCACAAGAGAGCGACTGACGAATTCTAATGTCTTTCTTACGGAAAATTAAAAAAAAAATGATTGATAACTTCATAAGATCAGAAGTATTAATAATCATGCCTCTTAACCATCGCCAGCATGCATACAGAGCGGGAAAATCTTGAGAAACTGCTCTATATGAACCCAGAAAATCAATTTAGGCAGATTTATCATGCCTCTAGATTAGAATGAAACGGCATTTCTTAGATATTGAGGGGGATTTCACAGATGCTATGAGCAAATCGCTTGAAAGGAAGAGCATTCTTAAAACACAAACTATGCAATGGAGCTCATCCTTCACATGAGAATATAACATGCAGTCATACAAAATGCTGCCAAGGGCACCAATTTACGATATGCCTAAAACGGGACTGGGTCAGGAAAAATACTTAGTACCAGAGTCAAATATTCTTTCTCCAAGATATGTACCATTAGCATATCTCCTTGACATTTTAAATAAATGTTATCTAGTGGTAGGTGCACTGATGGATATAAAACATCGAAAAGCATTGCAGCAGGAATTTTTGGGCCGAGAACCAAAACCTTCTTACGGATGGGAAAGACCTGTACATCAAACTGAATAGGAAAGCCTAAGAACCATAATATGGGCATCTTGATTGGGCAATGTCAGGCATCTATACATCCACGGCATATCGGGCAAAGTAACGTGCAGATTCTGCCAGCAGTCTCTAAGAGGAAACACCGGCCCATATAATAAGTAAATGTGATGCACTTATGCACCAAAGCCACACATATTTGGAAAAGCACCAAATCGAGGATGGTGAGTAATGAAGTTTCCCAAAGAAATCAACCTGGAGGAAAGAGTTGTAGAACGAGTAACCCCAGCTAGCTATAGAAGGAGGCAAAATAGATCAAAACTTCGCAGTGCTAATACCTAATTTATCATTCATTCATTCAAGTGTAATTTGAACTGTTTAATGTTTATATTATTGGAGTAACTGATGTTGTTGAATATCACCTAAAGGTTTGTCAAACTTGACGACTTTTTCAAAAGCTAACAAAAGTACATCTTATAATTTAATTAATATATGTATAACTATGAAAAGTAAAAGTAACACAAAACCCAACAAAAATTTCCCAAATATCAACAATGGGAAATACATAGTTATATCTTTCTTTCCCTGTTTACTTAAATAAACAATTTAACTATTTCATTTTGGTTCGAAAGCCTTATTTTGTAAAATTATTACACTTTACTAATATATAATAAATATTTTAAATGTGTTTTCGACAATATTTGATGCTTTACTTAGTAAACTGAGAAATTAAATATTCATGCATCGACCTGCAAGTGAACACTATAGAAAGTTGCAACAAATGTCAAAAAACAAACTGGTACACATTTGGTTAGATTATCACAATTACATATGTGATATTCTAGATAATTATGTTTGAAAGGGTTAACGAATTTACAGAAAATAAACTCATTAACCAACTTTATGATTTGGCCATTTTAACAATGTCAGTGTTCTTGTGCTTCGGATCTCATCTCTGAAAAAAAAAACATAAGTATTTTCTCTTCTATTCAGGAGAAGAACTGTCATTTTAAGGGCATTCAGAAGGCTTCTGGAGGACCAATCGAAAAAGCCATTAATTATAAAATTAAAATATTGATGAAAATCCACATGATAAATGTCAAGGTTGTTTCTTTTAGTCTTACATCAAAACGTCATAAAACAAACAAATTTTAGATGGTCAAACATCTCCACTTGCCTGGCTAACAGACAAATCTGGTCAGTAATAGTTCCCTGCTATAGTCTATGTCCTCTTGTTTTTCCACCACCACCTCCAGTCCCAGAACATCGCGCCACACATCTTTCCTATCCTTTTTTCTCTTCATTAACCTCAGGCCCGCACTGTGTTGAAACATTTAAAGAGTAGAATAATTCCTTGAGCGCATGTAGATTATAAAAAAAAGACGGTCCGTAATAGTTGTCATAACTGGACACTGCTTAATTGGTAGACACACCAAAAGACTTGGAGTATTCTCCAATGAATTTTGCAGAATTTGTTTGAACGAGGAGGAAGAGGAGACTATATCTCATCTTCTTTGCTCATTTCCAGCTATCTCCCAAGGGCGTAGATGACACCTGGGAGAATACTTCTTCGATGGCCTCGCGGATCTAAGACACAAAGAGATTTACCAGCTAAACCGCTTCATTAGAGGCTCCAATTGCTTTAATTAAAGAGCAAATATCTATTCATGTGGTATCACAATAGAATTATATAAGGCCTAAGAGTGCCAGTCGTTTTCCTGACGGCCACTTCTACGTAACCTAACCTTCTTTTAGTCTATAGTTATTCAACATAGTAAAGGCCTTACATACATATAAGCTGAGGTTGTAATATAAAATGTTTATAAATTACAGAACTAGTTTTGATATCTCAACAAAAATAACTTTATAATTGTAATATTCACACAAAAAAAAACAACAATCAATTAAATTTATAACTATGTGTTTTGTAAGCAAAAAATACTTAAAAATAAACCAACATACATTCACACTAGACATACTACAACTAACCAAGTAAAAAGTGCTCGTCGCATGATTATGAGTAAAAACCCAAGTTGTTCTGTGATATGATTACTTTTCTACCTTTTCTAACACTCTCGTTGTATAATTTTGTTAGTAACATATTAACTTGTTTTTTTTTCTGTTAATAGTCAACCCCAACTAAAATCTATATTTCATTAAGTTAACATGCAGCAGGCAGTAAGTAGAATTAAAGATTGTTAGATGTGAGTTTATGATGTCTTATTAGAAATTCGTTACTATATGTGTGTTTGGTGCTAAATTTAAGGGAAACAAACCAAAAAC
Organism: Philhelius pedissequus; assembly: GCA_910595825.1. Lineage (NCBI taxonomy): Eukaryota > Metazoa > Arthropoda > Insecta > Diptera > Syrphidae > Philhelius > Philhelius pedissequus. Next base: position 4,934,576 of record OU343160.1, on the reverse strand, counting down.
AAAAAAAAAAATAAACTTCAGATTATAAGAACCTTGATAATATGGCGGAGTATTCCCTTGCCAGGACATTTTTTTGTATTTGTTTTATGTGCACTTAAAGAAGATTATCGTTGTTATTCAATTTAATACTCTTAAACCCGAGTTGTGGACTACCGCGATGGGGGCAAATTTACAGAATACTTTCAACACTTATATGTATATGACTGTGAAATATAAATAAACAAAAAAATGCTTTCGTTTAGAAAGTTCGTCATCAATTAACTTACCAGACATTGTGGGTTTTTTTTCTTTGTACTCTCGGTTTATAACCCCAAAATAATTCTATTTGTTATCGATAAGTACCTGCAAGGAAAATAAAAGTATACTCATTATGCGTGGACTGATTTCTTTTTAATTAATTATTTAATTTATTATTTAGGCGCCTATTTAATAAATTACTATGAGTGTAGGTCACGACACATATTGTATGGACAGTTGATTGATTACTTTAAATAACTTTATTGTAAAGTGAGTTATTTATTTACTGAAACATTTGCTGATAACATGATCAATAAAGGCATTACTGCAATTAAAAAAAATGGACCTTATAACGGAAATTGAATTTGTATGGGAAAAACAACATTTTGCATTTGTTTTTTTTTTTAATGCACGCAAGAGTTACAGGACTTTGTGTACTTAGACCAACTATACAAGTGCAAGAGTGGCCTATCTCACTATTGCGTTTGCATATTGGATTTTATTATTTGAAACTTTCAGTTAGACCATTACACAATTTGCTCACAGGTGACATTCATGCATTAACTAAAAGTAAGTGAGCATCCTGATGAGATTAGATTAGATTAGATATAATTTTATTTAAAAAAAAAAACAGGTTTTACAAAAACATAATGTATGCTGGTATAAAATTAATTTTGACAATAACTTTAAGTAACCTGTCAGGTTAAATAGCAAATTAAAAAAAATGTATACCAGCATCCTGATAATCTTCCCCGATAAGCCATGAAATTGATGAGTTTCACATTAGACTGCTGCAGCTGTGTCTGCCATTTAATAACAACAAGTGGAAGTGCGAGTAATGCTTGCGTTGAACCATTTATACTGTATTTTTTTAAAAAGTTTAAATCTTTCAGCTAAATCAGAAATTGCATTGTTTTATTTGTTTTCTGAAATGGTCTATAAGAAATCCTGGTAAATTTTATAAAGTTGATTAAGGCCCGTTTTCTGATACGAATCTTAAATATTTATGTTCAACTTAAAACGCTTAAGGGTTACTTTTTCCTCTGCGTAAACTGTCACATAAGTTCTTAAGTAGATCTTAACTGCTTAAGTTGGGTAACAGCAAACGGGCCTAAATGTGTAAATATTTAAATACGATTGTGTTGGTCACTTTTTTTTTATATTTTACAAGCACTAAAGAGGCTATGACTACCTTAAAAATGTTTGAACACAGTGCGAGCGATTAGGAAAATATGAGAGAATTTAATATTAGATACTGATGAGGGAAAAATAGGGGTGGCAGGGTTGTTTCCATTTAAGTTCCATCGCCTATCATGTTTTTTTTTATTCTATCCAAGACACTTATTATAGCGAGTTTCACTCAAGAAAAGATTGGCTCTTTCTGTAAAAAGATTGGATCTTTTTGAATTTTCAGAGTTTCATTCCAACAAAAAGAGCAGATCTAGATCAAATCTTAACACGAAAGATCTGATCTCTGATGGGTTGACAGATTTGTTCTGAATGCACACATACATGTAAATAGTCTTTTCTGCCAACGGACAAATGGTATATATTTTCTTATTAATTTGTGATTTGTGATCTTGTTAACTAGTGCTAAAAAAATTAAAAAATGAACAAATAATGGACCAAGATGTTAATACTTTAGATTTTATAAATTTAGTGGAGTTTTTGATTGCTTCGTCTTCCCGTCATCTGATAATGAAGATATGTTTTTTTTCAGAAATGTGTGTATCAGTCATTCACCAATACTACAATTAAATCTGGAAAAAGTTTCATTGAGTGGCAATGGCGCAGTAGATAAAGTGCTTGATTGCTAACTTAGACGCGTGGGTTCGATCCCCACGCTAGGCGCATTCTTTTCTATACCTCCAATTTTAATCTGATGCCGCCCATGGGTTAAAAATGAAACAGTCAATACCTGGTTCTCAAATCCACTAGTGCCGTGCAATTCAGGTTGCACTTAAAAGACCTTAGAACAGGCATATATTTAAAATTAAAAAAAAAAAAAAAAACAGATCAAATCTTGATTTTGAGAGGAGATCTATGAAATTTGATCTATGAAATTTGTATTCAAGCTTTGGACGAATGTAAACTTTATAGATTACAGAAGGGAAAAATATTTCTTGCTCAAGCACCTTGCAGTGTTCTTGGCAAAATCGAATATGTTTTCAATCCACAAGAGGTGGTCGGCGATGCACGTACCGAAAACTGAAAGTTGTTAGGCTTCCTCGATGCAAGCACGCGCCGCTTATACACAACGGCATTAGGGGAGGATCCCGCTTTGACGACAGAAGATATCACTGAGTTTTTGAAGCATTAAATTCAACACGGTTCTCCAACACAATGTTGTCAGAATTTAATGAGCTTATCATTATGCTGCCATTGCAGTTCCACATTCGAAGAACAAGGGCGTGAATCTGAAAACGAATATGAAAAGCTGAGAGTAATATCGTCAGCAAAAGAATTTAGTGGATTAGAAGTTCCAGATAAGAAATATTTAATGAAAATGAGAAAAAAAAGAGTCGGAGACAGAACAGAGCCCTGGGCGCACCAGCATTTATTTTGTGAATATCAGACTTGAAACCTTCTAATACAAATTGTATTGAGTGCCCCAAAAGGTAATTTCTAATCTAACGAGATTCATTGATACCAAATGCACGCATTTTCGATAAGGGAGCTTAATGCCAAACTATCAAATGCTTTCGAAATATAAAACGCAAAAATCTTACTTTCTCCAAAACGATGTAAATATGTGTCACTGTTCGGTGAGATATACTATCAGATTAGCCTATTGCTACAAAAGCCAAGCACCTATTTTGGTTCAAACGAGTTTTCTCTAACAATACAATCAAGGACACTCAATTGAACCAAAACAATTCTCGATTGAATCGACAAAACTCGATCGTTTCAAGTTACTTGCTGGGGCCTCTGTTTTCCATTCACTCGGAAAGAGACCAGTAGAGTAGGACAGTTGGAAAAGCTTACGCAGTGGTTTTGCCAGCTTTGAAGACCACCTCTTCAGAACAATATAGGATATACTATCTGGACCAGCGGATTTATGAATGTAGCGATCTGCTAATAAATTTGCTTTTTTCTTGTGAGCTTACCAGAGGAGTGTGATTAGAAATGAGCATTGGAACAAACGAGAAGATAGAATTCCATACGTTTTAATTTTTTTTTTGTCGTGCTAATTTTATTTTTTATTTAAGAAAAAATATTTTTTAGTAAGCATGGTGTTTTGTCGAAAGAATTTTGCCAAAAAGTAAAGTGATATTTGTTTGTTAATTAGGTTGAAATATTTCAGCGTTGTAGCTAACACCCATTAGACTAGAGTTGGTCTCTTGTGATACCAAATGAATCCTGAGATAATCTCCCTATTCGTTGAACCATTTGGAGCGCCTAATGAAGCGTGTGAATCAAATCTAAACAACTGTGGAACAGATTCTTCAGAATAGGTAGGATTAGATATGAGTTCCTATGCAGCTCTGGTGGAATTATACCGTCCGGTATTGCGTCTTGAAAGGTTTGAAGCTATTAAGTGCCCATAGTTTATTCTAGTAATTAGACCTTGTGTATAGTTTGACATGTTATTAAGAGCCGTAAGATCTATAAAGCTAACATTTTGAGACCTAACTGGAATATGGGTATCCAGTAACAAGTTGAGCGATTCTTCGCAAGAGTTGGTCTATGAGCCATCATCATATTTTAAGCTGCTGGGTATGAATAGATTTGTGGATAGAATTTTTCTTAACCTCGATGCTTCGAAAGTTTCTTCTATTTTACCACAGAAGGACCTCCATCCAGAAAAATTGCTTTGTTTTCCTCAATTTTTTATTTTGTTATTTAAATATCTAAATAAATTATCCATTGGAAACTACTTATAATTCTACTGATTGACTTAATATCAATTTCCCATTTTCGATTTTCTCCATTTATATTTGCAACTCGAAATATATGTATACATTTTTTTAATTGTCAAAATAATTTTTAATGATTGGTTAGCTTCATATTTATATAAACGAAAACAAAAAGTAAAAATTGATGAAAGCTATAGTAACATAAATGACGTAAGCACGGGGGTTCCACAAGGATCTGTTCTTGGCCCTTTATTATTTCTTTTTTCAATTCAATCTTGCAGATGATCTTGCGTGCTATTTCGGTTTCTGATCTTGACATCTGTTTCATAAAATGATTTTAATTAACAAAAACCAAATTGATGTTTCTTTTTAAATTACAAGGTACTTCTGCAATTGTTGATTGTAGTTTTGTCTATCATGCATTAGATTTTCTATGTCATGAAATATTTTTTGATGAAATTTGTTCCTCTAGATCTTATAATTCGAACGAACAATGCTCAATGAACTGTTTTAAAATTGACATTGTCCAATCTTTCAATTATCTTGGAATTCTTCTGGATACTAGAATTAATTGGCTTGAACATACGGAAATATTACGAAAATATTTGTTGCATTACACTAGGCAATTTTATAACTTAAGCAATTTTTGTTCTCAAAAGGTACTTCTTATGATTTATTATGGGATTGTACATTCTAAAATTACATGTTGGGGAGGTACATACTTAAAAAAAAAAATGTATCCTATATTCATTGCACAGAAACACATAATACATATTATTTTTCAAACAAAGTCGTCTTTCTTTTTCTTTTATTTCGACAGCTGAAAATTCTTCCTCTAAGATATCTTTACTTCTTTAAAGTCTTAAGGCTTTTTTTTTCCTTAAGATTTCTTAAGCTTTTTTTTCTATTCGGTATAATGCTAATTACAACTTAAGATTAAATTCAAGGAATTACGTACTGGCTCCTATTTATAAAAAAAAACCATTACAGGCATTTCTTTTCATTTGTTGCTCCCACAGTTTTAATAAGCTCCCAACTACGATCAGGAGTTTAAGATGTTTTACGACCTTTTCTAATGCAATACAAATCATGGCTTTTCAACCCTGATTACATGGAAATTGAAAATGTTTTAAAATTTCATAGGAAGAATAATTACTTTTTTACACTGCGCCTTTCAATACTCTCAATTTACTTGTTTATTTAGTTATTTTTTTTATTTGCATTTTAAAGTTATTAATGGATCATTCGCTACTAGTCCTGGTTTCAAGGTAGGCTAAAGAATGTTTCTTTTTATTCTCTTTTTTTTTGCTATGTTAATTAAATGAGTTATGAAGAACAATGTTAACAGTTCTCATTTATAATACTATAAACAAAATTGTACATAGTCATAGCTTACAAAAAAAAATAATAAAAAACAATTATGCCGAACTTTGTAGTATTGTTATTACAACAGCTTGAAATATTTTGCTCTTGTTTTCGATCACAATTTATGCAAAAGGTTCAAGAATCTAAATATATTTTCAGTCGTTTTTTATTTAATTTTTTATATAGAGTGATGGCATGAGGTCGGCCACTTCGTTGTAAAGTGCAAGTTAATAACCAAAGTTTTCGTTTAACCTCCCGGTAAAAAATATTGTTCAAAAGGCTAACAATTTTTCTTCCATGGTGCAAAATTTCATACCATTGTAGCTTCTGGTTTTCTTGTAAAAAAATGCAAACTTTGCTCAAGTTTTCGCTTTCGTTTGAAATGTGCCTTTTCAGTAGAAAAAAAAATAGTGGAGGTGTAGATAAATTTTGTGATTGTTTTTTATTTATTTAAAGCTTATATTTGTTTTTTTTTTTGGCTATAAAACTTCAAAAATATTGTTTGTTAATAATTCACAAGGGTGGCCGGCTTTAAGACACAATTTTTTTCAATTCTGCCGAGCTCGGGCTCCCCGGCCGACTACTAAAGACTACTTTATTTGTATTTATTTTTAAACAGAGTATTTAAAGTTAAAGGACATTTCATTTTTTATTTATTTATACCAAAATAATCAAAAAATACTCCATGGTATCAGTAGTCGACCGCCTGTTAACGTTAAGAGATATTTGGGACCGACTATAGAAGACACGTGTTCTTATGACGGCCTATTGGGTTTAGTATAGAGGCTGGGATTACATTATGATAAGTTACAAATATAATTCATTTTTTAAGAAATATTACTGTAAATAGATCTGTAAGAAGAATTCACTGCACTCGCCATTATTATACCTAATTGCTCTTGTAAGACACTTATAAAAGAATTTCGCAATTTATAAATAAAACGTATACATGTACAATGTCTAAAAAAAATGATCATGGATAGGTCATACAAATTTCGAAAATCTGTTTAATATGTTGTTATAAAGAACTTTAAAAATGGAAACAACGAAGAGCAAAAGAATATTTTATAACTACACGAAAGAGGAACTTTCTTCAGTACTGAACAAAATTAGATAAACATCTTAAATTGAAACAGGCAATTCGGGAGTTCGGGTTTCCTAGAAGTAATCTACAAGACCGAAAATCCATTATTAGATCGAAGACTTGCTACTATGAGTTCTTCAAAACATCTTCGAAGTTGTCAATACAAACGACAGTGACGAAGTAGTTCCTGGAGCTAAAATAGTGTTTATTAAAAATAGATACCTCGAAGACGTTTTGGGAGAGTCTTCATGTATTTTGACAATGTCAACGAAACATCATTCTGACTGTTTTCGAAATCAGGTATTGGGAACTAATCCCATATGATACAACAATGATTCATTAGGAAACCATAAGGAGGCTAACTACTCTGTATTCAGTGAAAATAAAAGCATTTGGTACAACTAGTGTTCCTTCCTCTGGCGGCCTCGTCACTCTGTTAAAACTATGCCCGGCAAGTAGGTTTTAGGTAGGTCAGAAAGTGGCCAGATGCAATCGAAAACGGCTGTTTTTTATTAAATTAATATCAAACGTCCAATAATGTTTCGGGTCGGTGTACTCAACAATCGCATTTTCAATGGATCTAATTGATTTTAGCAGTAATACTTTCATGATTTTGTAAACGCACCGTCCAAACACTGACCATAGAAATGGCAAAACATTTCAGAAACAAGAAAACCAACTTTTTTATAAATATAAATTTTTGTTTTTTATAATCTACACGCGGTCAAGTTATTATAATACCCTTTAAATGTTACAACACAGCGCGGGTGTGAGGTTAAGGAAGAGAAAGAAGGATAGGAAAGATGTGTGGCGCGATGTTTTGAGACTGGAGGTGGTTGTTATTTCAGATTTTATCTCCAGGGATGGCTGCTGAACTAATGCGGAGAAATATCCGTGTCTTATTTATCTATGTCCCTTATAATTCGCATTATTTTTTATTCCGTGTCATATTTTATAGGTATACTAGTTTTACTCAATCACATATTGTTAGTTCTATGCCTAAACCGCATGTAATGAGTAAACCAGCAACTCATTGTATGTTATTTTATTTTAGAATTGGTTTTTAATGGAAAAATAAGGGGACATAGACTACGGCAGGGATCGAACCTGTGACCATGAGGTTGACAGGTGAACACTCAACTATCGCGCCACGGCCACCCCCAAATACAAATATAAGTTTCTTTGTTTGTTGTTTTATCTAAAGCAATGTTTAATAACATTTGCTTGAAATATGTTAATATTTATTACATGTAAAACAAACTTAGTAGCTTCATATATTCCTATCTTTCTATTCCTTCTAATTAGTGCCGTGCAATACACGTTGCATTTAAAAAGACCTTAGGTCTTAAAAGCACTTAGTTAAAATTATTATTATTAGTTTTCATTTTCATATAAATTAAATGTATTTTTTTTCCTATTAATTTAATTTTATAAAAAAGGTCTATTTGTTTGTACCTATGGCGTTCTTAGACCAAATTAATCTTACCATCACATTTTTTTTATTTAACTGAACTGCTTATATTAAATATTGAAATGATTTCTGGATATCTACATACTAGAAAATTGGAAATAGACACATATTTGGTATGAAAATACAAATTTTTATATTGAGGCCGACTACTGAAAACTCATGTACGGGGCCGACTTCATAAGAATCACACTTTCATTTAATTTTTTTGAAATATTTCGTTTTTTATGGCAAATTGACAGAAAAAAACAAGAATTTCGAAATTTAGACATTCCAAAAAATCAGATAAACTAAATTTTATATCAAAAACTCGAAGAACTGAATTTTAAGGGACAGTCAAACGTAAAAAAAAATAGTTGGCCGACCACTTGCTCCACCACCCTACATTTTTTTAAATTTTTTCTACGAAATACATTGTATGACAATTCTAAATATTTAATAAAATAAACTTGAAAACAAAATTTCCAAAAAAGTCATCCACCCGTTTTCGAAATATTGATTTTTCAAAAAAAAATATATTTATATTTTTAAAAAAAAATATATTTTATATATTAATCCAAAATAAATATTTTTTAATCCAAAAAAAAAAATATTTTTTGAAAATTTTGATATGCAGTATTATTTATGTATATGTCATTTGAATAAGTTTTTGTATGGAAATCCGTCGAGCCGTATATGAGCAAGGCAGGTACCGTTAATAACAAAATACATATTTAAAAAAAAATACCAAAATGTATACCTAAAATAGTGTACACCGTTTTCGAGATAGTTAAAATGGTAGAAGAAATTGTATGGCAGGTACCGTAGGACAAAAAAAAACGATTCAAAAATCTATTTTATACAATCGCCTAAAACGCTTAAATACCAAGTTTGAAGAAAATCGCTTCAGTCGTTTAGGCTGCTGACAGACAGGCGGAATTGCGGGACCCACTTTTTTGGTATTCTCCATCATCGTAATGTCAAATTTGAATTAAATTTTCGAGTTCTTTAAAGTTTTTTTTTTAAATGCACAATTTGTTATATACTCGTAGTACCCACATATTCACCATTATTACGATAGGCGTTTCGTTTTAATGACAAATGTCATTTTCAAATATTTGTATTACGAGGTCTGATCCAGACTTTTTTTGGGCAGAAACTAGCAGATTGTCAAAAACTTGAAGAGTGGGGATAAAATTCTCTCATTGAGAAATAAAGTCCGAAAAAGTCTGGAACAGCTTGTGCACAATTTTCTGCCAATTTTTAACCGTCAACACATTTGTATTTTTGTATTTCGTTATTTGCTGTAAATTCACATTTTTTCTCTTCAAACTAATTATTTTGTATTTTAGTGTTTCTAAATGAATTTATTTGTTCCACAAATATTTTTCCACACCAACTAGGAAACGTTTTTTTTTTGTTTATGACGAACGTCAGTCTGACAATTGTAAATTTACTGCCCTCAAATTGCTGCCTACAAAAATTTATTGGGCAGGAATTGGCAAGAAATTGACGGAAAGGGGAAATATTTTACACTCTCAAGAGTGCTCCTCTCTTCTGTCCAAAACTTCCAAATTTGTAAGTCTGGAACAGGTTTTGGCAGAAATTGGTGCCAATTTGTGCCAATTGGCAGAGTGTGGATCAGACCTACCATTAGGGTTTTATAGTCATTTTTCGCAACGCCTTTATTCGAGTGGAACTTAAATGTAGGTGAGAAAAACGTATCGTAATACCGACACTAAGACGCCTAAAAAGTGAATCGACATAAAAAGTGAGAGCTATCGTTCAAGATAAACGCCTATCGTAATAAGGGTGATTATATCGCAAGTAAAAAAGATATTGTCATATGGACACAGTGTAAATCCGGCACTATTGGCCATCACCTAATATATAACTTGCAAGTATACCAACCTACTACATCAATTTAACTCTCTGAAAGCCTTGCCAATAGTGAATAAACGGAAGATCCTCATTTAAGCAAAATCATTTTTGTAAAGACTCCAAGCTTCAACATAATGATAAGGTCCCTTATCTTAATCCATAAACCAATTTTATTCACCTATCTAGATTATCGTACTGTGGGAACCCAATTTGTAATACACAAAATCTTGTGACTCAGAGTACCAATGAACATTAAAATTAGTATTCACCAGGAAAAAAACAATTGTCGGATTCCAAAGAAAATACCTGTTTTGGGGGTTTGAAGGTCATTCATTTCATAAATTTGTGTGGTGGATTAACGCTCCCACGTCAGCAGTATACAAGAAATACGAATTTTCATTAGTTAGGAAGGGGTGAGATGCTGTGACTAAAAATCATAAACAATCAAGTTGCCAGTTTACCTACTCCAACATTTGTTTTGTATCTACAATGCCGAAGCTGTTCGTAGATAAGATAAAACGTAAAAAAGGTGATATGAGGTAAATTTCAGTTTAGATTACTTAAAATCCCCATTTAGTTTTTTATTTTTCAGAAATATGAGCACAGGTGGAATTTTTCTTGGATATGCTTGAACAATTAGGATTTCAGTAATTGAACTTGCCGAACAGACACGAACAACATGAATTTATTCAACGAAAAACTTTCATGATTGCATAAAACTCTCAACTCGCATGTAAACAAATCATCAATCAATTGAAAAAAGTTAAATTTAGGTCAATATTCTAAGCAGAAAACCTGATCTGTTGCCTGCATTTATCAGTCTTCTCCATTTGTTTTGAAAACAAAACTATAAAAAAAGAAAAATCCTTTGGTCTAGATCTATAGCCTAGCCCAGTCGATTTACTCGTCAAGAAAATCCCCTAAATGACTCATTTCTATTCCGGTGGACGGAAGAATAACCAACCAAACCAACCACTCAACTCCTAATTTAAAAATTTCATGTGAAAACACATAATTGCGTCGTCACAAGTCCAATTATAAGACACAAAAATACTATGTAAAATCAATAAACTTTTTTTTGAAAAACTGATGCACTTTTTTTTAATGATAGACTTACCTTTGCAAATTTTATATTTTGCGTTCGCGAGAAAAGAAATTTAACAACTTTTAAATAACGAAAACTTTCACCAGGATTGTTGTATGTATATGTATGTTTTTATTTTGATTTGATTTCAATTAAATTAAAGTTTTTTTTATTAGGACGACAATTTGTCTACAGCAGCAGTTTCGCTTCGGCTTCTAATTTCTTGAATGAAATGAATTTATTTTATTTAGCAAAAAGTGCAGTTGGTATCTTTCGAAATTCGATGTATTGTTCGAAAAGTTGACGTTTCTAGAACAAATTTCAAAAGGTTTATAAGATAGTTTGAAAGTTCGAGTTGAAAGTAAGTTGAAAAACACATTAACTAAAATAGCGTTTTTCTTTTTTACCTCCAAGTAAAGAACACAGCTGTCAAGAAAAGATCTGTGTTTCTTTTTTAGCTCAGACACATTTAATCTCTCAACTCGTGTTTCTTTTTTAAATCACAGCTAAATCGGGGCATGAACCATTACCTCAGAATAAAATGACCGATCAAACGGAGCAAAGTGCTGGGCGCGGCTAACTTTACTCATAATTTTAACAATAATCACTAAAGTAAAACCAATTAAAAACAAAAATGAATTCGGGAAACGAAAGCTTTGGCTTTGCTGGTAAATAAGTTTTAATAAAAAGAAATTTAAGAATATATGACAGTTCTGCGCTTAAGTTTATTTCAAAATTAAATCGGAGATATCTGACCATGCTCTACTCAGATCTAAATCGGTTTACTCAGGCTCTGCTCAGAGATCTGCTCGGAGATAAAAAAGAAAAAAATGTTTGGTAAACTTTTTAATTTTGACAGCTCACTTACCTTTGCTGGGATTTCTCTCATGTGGTCACACTAGATGTTCTTCACGAAATCTATGTAAGATGAACTGAAATTGGCAAAAATTGCGTATTGACAAGGGTCCTCACTTGTCAACTGATGAGTCCATGTGAGATCGCCGGGACGAAACGCCAATTTTTGTTGGACTAAAGGCCGTTAAAAGCTATTTTGAATCAATAATTCAACAAGTCCAAATATTATAGTGCTAAGTCTTCTACTTGGCTGATGTATTTCAGTAGTATATAGAATTTGTATTATTAAAAAAAAAACTTCTTATATAAATAATGCCAGGCCATGGGCAAAAAACAAAAATTTCCAATTTAATGATTAGGAATTCTAGTCTTGTTGGATATAGTTCACACTAGATGTTCTTCACGAAATCTATGTAAGATGAACTGAACTTGGCAAAAATTGCGTATTGACAAAGGTCCTCACTTGTCAACTGATGAGTCCATGTGAGATCGCCGGGACGAAACGTCAATTTTTGTTGGACTAAAAGCCGTTAAAAGCTATTTTGAATCAATAATTCAACAAGTCCAAATATTATAGTGCTAAGTCTTCTACTTGGCTGATGTATTTCAGTAGTATATAGAATTTGTATTATTAAAAAAAAAACTTCTTATATAAATAATGCCAGGCCATGGGCAAAAAACTAAAATTTCCAATTTAATGATTAGGAATTCTAGTCTTGTTGGATATAGTTCACACTAGATGTTCTTCACGAAATCTATGTAAGATGAACTGAACTTGGCAAAAAAAGCGTATTGACAAAGGTCCTCACTTGTCAACTGATGAGTCCATGTGAGATCGCCGGGACGAAACGCCAATTTTTGTTGGACTAAAAGCCGTTAAAAGCTATTTTGAATCAATAATTCAACAAGTCCAAATATTATAGTGCTAAGTCTTCTACTTGGCTGATGTATTTCAGTAGTATATAGAATTTATATTATTAAAAAAAAACTTCTTATATAAATAATGCCAGGCCATGGGCAAAAAACAAAAATTTCCAATTTAATGATTATGAATTCTAGTCTTGTTGGATATAGTTCACACTAGATGTTCTTCACGAAATGTATGTAAGATGAACTGAACTTGGCAAAAATTGCGTATTGACAAAGGTCCTCACTTGTCAACTGATGAGTACATGTGTGATCGCCGGGACGAAACGCCAATTTTTGTTGGACTAAAGGCCGTTAAAAGCTATTTTGAAAAAATTAATTAAATTTTTTTTTGCGTTTTCCTCGACTTTCTTGAAATTCCTTGGGATGTTTTATCTTCCGATTGTGATGAAGATATTGCATTATTGTACCTACAGATTTATGCACTCGGGCTTGGGTGTGGGCGGAGTAAAGTATTGCAGCAAAGATGACACATTCGATTTTAGACAATGTACGTTGAAATCATGAGATTTTAATTTCAGTTCATTTGGAAAGCTGAAATAATTAAAAAATTATAGAGATTTCTAATCGTGTTTAAAAAAACTGTACCTTTTTCCACACTGCTGCTTCGCATTAGTTTCTATTAAATCATGATCTTTTCATGATTGTCTCGTACACTACAAGATATAAATTTTCTAGAACAATGTTTGCATTTGAAGAAATAAATCCTTTTTGTGGCAAGTTTTCTTGTGGAAATCGAAACGAAAACGAATCGATTTTCGCTCTTCACTAAAAGTCGTCAAATAGAGGCCAATAGATATAAGTTGTGCTTACTGATAAAAAGTTTATGTAGGATGCTCTGACCCTTTTTGCGCTGCTGAAGTTTTCATCTCAAATTAAAGTTTTATGTTTCAGTTTACTTCATGTTGGAATATAAAAGGAATTGTTTCACAAAATATGGATTGCCGCATCAAAATGTCGAAACTCAAACTATTTGTGAGTTGTGACCCTACTCTGAAGTAGATCACAAGTTCGATTGTTTTTATGACTCTCACAAATTTTGACTTTGGGGGAGAATCCGAAAAAGCACAAAATTAATTTCACCTTTGCATGTGACTTGTAAGACTGGTGTTACACAACGCAATTATGAGTCGCGACTCTTCTTCGAATTCTTCTTTGAAATTTCGTACGCTGGTGCGCGCGCTATTACACACATGACTTCTTGACTCAAATTTGACAGTTTTCTTTTACTTCGAATTTGTTTTTTTTTTTTTTTTTTTTGAAATTAGCATTTATAATAATTATCAAAAATATTTATAGAATCGCATTAAAGTTTCCCATCTCAGTATGGCTCATCTGTGGATATTACCCGTACACGCAAGGAAATGAAATGAATAGCTTCAATAGCAAATAAGTGTGAAAGATACGTCAAAAGTGAGTCGCCGAAATCTTGGCCCGCGACTCATAGGGCAATTTTATTCCGTCTCAATTTTTTTCTCTTTCGCACTCATTATGTTCGAAAAAAGTCGCGAATCATAAGTCGTCGTTTAATACCAGCCTAAGGTATCAGCGATGTTGGGGGAATCGGGCTGTAATGTCGATTTCGTTTCAACAAAAACATCGACTTGCCGTCGATCCGCCGTCAATTTTTTTCTGAAAATCAAATTCGTTTCAAATTAAAACCAATACTTTTTCTTCAAAAACAGATCCGTATTGAATCTCTTTTTGGAGACGGATTCAAAACGGATTTGTGCACAGATTCGTACACACACTACAATATTTGTTTTGACGTTTCTCAATTGTTGTGTTGTGAATTAATTTTTATTTTGTGGCAGTGTACAGAAAAAGTAAATTAATATATTAAAAAATAAAAAAAATTGTTAAAAACTTCTTGGAAACAAATATTAAAAAAGTGCAAGTGGGTTTAGGAACTCCCCCGCGTCGGAATCGGGAAATTAAAACGAAATAATGATGTTTTAACGAATTGAAGATTTGTTTTTTTTAGAGCTGCTAAGCAACGCACACAGTCCCAAAAAGAGATTCGGTCCGTAATCGTTCTTTTCAAAGCCAAAAAGTATTGGTTTTAGTAGCGAATCCTAATTATTGAAACGAAATCGACATAAGTAAAAACTACGCTCAGGAACCAGTTCAAAACAACATCATTGAACACAGCTGGTGGAAAACTGACAGCATAAACCCTACCCTACCTTCAAACTATTATCCGTCTCTGAGCACTTAAAAATTGATCTGTCAAAAACTGAGGCATGCCATGTGTCATTTTTTCAATTCCAATTAAAAAAATATGTGCTGGTTGGGCTGCTTGCTTGCACTGTTGCTGCTTTGGTGAATAAAATCCCGGTTAGTTATTAGCTAGCGGCAATTTCTTTTAAAACTTTGTTAAACCAACTTAATTTTATGATAGAAATAAAGAGTACAAGTGCAAAATATCATCCTAAAAAATATCCAGTTAAAATTGTTGGTAAGTCATAAGGAAAATAGAGTTGGACATGAATTAGTGAATCATGAATTATTTTATCTGTCTTGTGGGAAGATGCTGATTTTTTATTAGATTCTCCATGCTCACATGCACCAAAAGTGCATAGGTATTTTTATACAAATTTTGTATTTGTTTTGTTGGCCTACTTAAAACTGAATTCATTTAAATATAAACTCATTGATGACGACATAGAAATGATGTTAATGATGTAATCCAAAGGTTCTTTGGGGAAACGTTGTTTTTTTTTAACCTAAAGATAACTTTTTTTAACTTATCACTTTATCAGTGAAATGGGGGCATAAGTTAAAATGTATTCTATTTTTAAAACGAACAAAGAAACTAACAAAACAGATTTGAATTGCCTTTATTGCCATCGACAGTTGAAATGGGTGCGGAAAAGGAAAATTTAGAAAACGGAGCCGCTGGCGACGAACAACAATCTAAAAAAGCTGCCAAGAAACAAGCCAAAGAGGCTCTTAAGGCTGCCAAGGTTTGTCGATGAAGTAGGTATATATTCAATTTAACTCTTTAACTGATTTTCGTTCTAGAAAGCTGAACACAAAGCGGCAGCAGGAAAGGAAGGCACAAATGCCAGTGAGGAGACCGATAAAGACTGTTCTGAGGGTAAATATGGCTCAGCTGGTATGATCCAATCCAAGGACAAGAAAGAAGAACGAGTTTTTGTGTTTGTTCATGAGCTCAAGAACTACATTGGTAAGGCACCCGTCTGGATCCGGGGACGTGTTCACACGTCCAGAAGCAAAGGCAAACAATGTTTCTTGGTTCTGCGCCAACAGAGCAGCACAGTTCAGTGTATACTGGCTGTAAATGATCATATCTCCAAACAGATGGTGAAATTTTCTGGAAAGTAAGTATCTTCAATTTCTCTACAAAAGAAAAATGAGCTATAGTTTTAAGCCCGTTTGCTAATACACAACTTACGCATTTAAGTTCTACTTAAGTGCTTATGTGACAGTTTACGCAGAGAAAAAAAGTGGCCCATAAACGTTTTAAGTTGAACATATGTGTAGCTTTTAATATTGTTATTCGGTTTGTGTATGGGCGTCGCAGGTAGGATCACATTTCAGGATTTGCAAACAGTATCTTCAGCATGCCCCTTCAAAACTATTTAGATAGTAAAGTACTCATATTTCTATTTAATCTAATGCAATCGGAGAAACCTGAATACCTTTACGAAAAGCTAGCTTTCTCGCAATTGGTTAGAAGCAGGGTTCTTATTTCCCTAAGATGTAGGTATACTGTTTCTCAACGACAATTTTTTGTCTACGCTGCCGGTCTGTAGAATTCTCTGCCTGTCGTATTGAGGAGGATCAGCAACTGCTATAGATTTAAAAGTGCCTTATAAGATCATTTAAAATGCTAAATCTGTAAATAAATTCATAAACTTAGTTTTTTTTTCACTTTATATTTAAATTGTTCGGTAATCTTTAAATTTTAATTGTAAGTAATTTTTCCTAATTGTTTAACCACACTGTACTTAGTATTGCTTAAAAACCATCAATGTTTTATAATGCTAATGTTTTCAATAAATAAATACAAATACAATATGTAAATATTTATAATTAATATCAGCAAATGGGCCTTAGAGTAGTCGCATATGATGTGTAACGTTTGAAATCTCACCTTTATTTTTT
Organism: Philhelius pedissequus; assembly: GCA_910595825.1. NCBI lineage: Eukaryota > Metazoa > Arthropoda > Insecta > Diptera > Syrphidae > Philhelius > Philhelius pedissequus. Next base: position 4,917,708 of record OU343160.1, on the reverse strand, counting down.
ATTTGCGATATAATGTATGGTGCTTTATAGGTGATTGGGTTCATTCTTTTTCTTAAATTTTTTTAAGCTTTAGAAATTACGCTACCTGACATACAAGTTGGTATAAAAAGAGTGGTAAATTTGAATTATCTCGCAAAATTTGGTAACGATTTTGATAAAAAAAAAATCAGTGCACAATTATAGGAGTAGTCTACAATTTGACATAAAAAATGTTTACATAAAATGTTATTAACAGTACCTGCTATACCATTTTCCTGATTTTTGACTTTCTCATTAAGGGCTTAACGGATTTCGATCAAAATTTTTAAACAATAGGTCCTTCGGATTTTTAGGCGCGCTTATAGTTACTATAAGGCAAGTTATGTATTCGTAAAAATAAAAGTTCTAACAATAAAACATGACATTACGATCATAGAGAACACCAAAAAAGTGGATCCCCCTATTCCGTCTGTATGTCATTCTGTTAGTCTGTCTGTCTGTCCTCGAGTCTACAGCCTAAACGGTTGGATAGATTTGCTTCAAACTTGGTACATATTACCTAGTCTAGTCAGAAATACTGATACAACGAAAAATTAATGCCAAATTATAATGCGCTGATATTCTTAAATTTTTTTTGTATTATTTATTAGGGATTTCATTAGCTACATTTCATAGAAGACATTATTCAAAATGGCCGCCATTTTCCTAACTGCACGACCTAAGACGAACCGGCCAATCATCGATCGCAGCACGCACCTCATTTATTGGAAAATTGTTCACTGCACGAACAAGGAGTCGCTTTAACGACTCAATATTTGGGTGTCGTTAGAGCAGGCTATTTCCTCTAAAACGGACCACATCTTGGAATCCAAAGGATTAATGTCTGGACTTCCAGCTGGCCAATCTTCCGGTGATATGAAGTCCGGTACATTTTTTTGAGCCACTCTTAAGTGGTATTACCCTTGTGGGCAGGAGCAGAATCTTGTTGGAATGTCCAATGTTTGTTTTCGAACATTGTTTGGTTGAGAGGCTTTACGACATCCTCCAATACTGTTGTTTGATAGCCTTAATGTCCGAGCATAAATTCGATCATTCTGTTTATTGAATGATGCTTCGACGGTGAAAATTTTTTCATCTGTGAACAGAATCTGTCGGTGAGGATTCTTCGCGTACCGTCTGAGCAGAGCTTTTGATTTTTGCTACGTTTCTGCTTCAATGCAACTGTAACCAGGTGTCCAGTGTGTCCTTTGTAGGCACTGAGTCCCCGGTTGTGCAACAAAAAGTTTAATATATGTATATGGATGCGTTTAGACTTGTATCAGTATTTATGATTTGACTAGGTATTTTTTCGGTAATTTGCCTACACGTTTTTGTTTTTTTTTTCATTTTTTTAAGACGACAAATAACAGTAGCTCCCATACATTTTTTTTTGGCCAAAAACAGAAATCTTATTTTTCTCAAAAACGGTTCCAAGGATTTTCATAAAAAAAATCAGTTCATTAATGAAGGTAAAGGGTACCTTTGATATTTTTTTTTTGGAAAAAAATTGTTATTTTTAGTACCTCTAGTAGAACCATTTTTTTGGTATTCGATTTTCTCGGAGACGGTTAATTCGTTTTTTTTTTTTTAATTTTTTACGCAGAAACTCCTAGAGAATTTAAACACTACTGTATACCAACATTTTTTTTTGGAAATTAATTTTTTTTTTAAAACTCAAATTCTTAGTACAAAATGGCTAAATATATTTTTTTTTAAATTTAACTATATGCCTGTAGAACCTAAGGTCTTTTAAATGCAACCTGAGTTGCACGGCACTAGTTTGGAACAGTAGATTTGAGAACCACGTATTGACTGTATCATTTTAACCCATGGGCGGCATCCAATTAAAATTGGAGGTATGGAAAAGAACGCGCCTAGCGTGGGGATCGAACCCACACGTCTAAGTTAGCAATCAAGCACTTTATCCACTGCGCTGCCATCCACTAAAGTCGTTTCTTACTAAATTTTTATATACAAAATTTCTTTCATTTTTTTCAAACAAAAATTTTTGGTGTGGCAATTTGATGTTTTTATTTAGGTAATAATAAATGCTTGCAAATATAATTTCGAAAAAAATAGTCATCCGTTCCCAAAATATTGACTTTTCAAAAATAAACATTTTTGTAACTCCAAAAAATACTTGTTATTTATACCGTTTATAAGAAAGTAAAAAAATCAAAAAATTGTTGTACCGTTTGGCGGGTACCGTTAATAACAAAATAAGCAAAGTAGCAAACAAAAAAATTGCGACCAAAATGTAGACTATACCCAAGGTCGTGCACATACTTTTTTTTATCAAAATCGTTAGACCTGTTTTCGTGATAATTAAGATAGTAGAAAAAATTGTATGTCAAGTACCGTTATTTTCTGGGCTATAAATTGATTCAAAAATCTATTTGAGACGATCACCTAAATAGCTTAAATACCAACTTTGAAGAAAATAGCTTCAGCCGTTTAGGTACCTACAAAATTATTAAAAAAGGTTTAGCGCAAGAAAGTGTGAAAATAAGTTCAGACCAATATCGTCAGCTTGTTGTTAATCTGTTGGCGTTTTTATTTGGCAATCCGGAATCTCTCTCCGATCCGGGATCCCAACTGAACACTTGTATGATTCTGACGATTCTGAATTTTAATGAGATTGTATGTGTTTAAATAATTGTGTACTTGGATGTATTCAAATTAAAAAAAAACCTGTTTGCTGCACAATTATGATACAAAAAATGACAACAGTCGAGTTTGACATTCAATTATGTGAATGTGTGAGTGCTTTTGGTTCTGATTTCAAATCCAGAAGCAAAATTCTCTTCTTTTCAGAATTAGAACTGCCATTTTTTCCCAAGTGAACGCCTTCAGAAGAGTCTGGAAGGCTTCCGGATTTCCAAATAAAAACGACATATGTCTTAATCGGTGGCAACACCAAATATAATTTTTTTTAATAAAAAAATGCCGAACTGCATACATGTTTTCTTTTTATTTTAATTCGTTAAATATGAGACCTTTTTAGAGGTGGCTAATAATATAATAATAATTTTAACCAATGCTGTACTAAATACTTGACATTAATTTTTTTTTTTAGAAAAATTTTAACGAAATTTTGTACATAAAGAATTGCGTAAAAAATAATTTTAACTGCTAAAAATATATATAGGTGTTTCTGCGAAGAAAACTATGGTAACCAAAATATTGCCATCATGTCGGACAGTCAAGGTCTCACTTCATTGGGCTGTTTAGTTCAAATAGGGGCAAAAACACCCTGAAGCCTACTGCGGACTAGGAGTGAGTGTGATTAAAAATAAAATCACAAAAATAAGAGGAGGACCTAAGATCAAAACATTGGAAGTTAAGGCAAACTTGTAGATTGGTGAATAAAACCAGCAATGGTTCACGGACTGTATCACCTTAGCTAGAAACAAACTTAGAACCATAACGGGCTTCCTCACAGGTCAGAAGACATCTAAGTATAGTTGGTTAAGTAGACTGGTCGTGTAGATTCTGTCAGGACGAGGACGAAACTTGTGGTTAAGATGTGAGCGAACATAAGGGTCTGAATGTATTTGAGGCTTTTTAATGCCTTTTAGAGCTTTCCAGAGAGAGTGCTTTTTGTATTTTCTTCTGCAGTTATACTCTCAGCATAGAGATGCACCGGCTACACCGCTTCATTAGGGGCTCCAATTGGTTTAATTAAAGAGTTAATAACTCTTCATGTGGTCTAAGTGTGTCAGTTGTTTTACAGACGGCAATGTCAACCTAACCTATACTCTAGATATTAATTAGAAATCTCAATATTTTAAAAATCGCAAATTGCTTCTTAGAGTTGTTTTAAAATTGTTTTGTACTGAGGAGTAGTTTAGGTTAGGTTGAAGTGGCTATCAGCGTTGCAGCTGACACTCTTAGATCAGAGTTGGTCCTTTGTAATACCACATGATAATCTCCGTATTCGTTGAACCTAATGAAGCGAAAAAGACTGTAGATGCTTAGTTTATTAAGATCACTGATATCATCGAAGAAAAAGTGTTCAAGAAGCTTACATTTCTGAGATAGAGCGGGCATGTATAAAGAAGATGAGGAATAGATTCCATCTCTTCTTCTTCTTCCATGCAGCTTCTGCAAAAATCAATCGAATAAACGCCAAGCCTAGTTGCGTGCTTTCCTATGAGGCAATGTCTATAACTGAACACCAATTATGGAGCTGATGTGCAATCTGCTTAAGGATATCAAACATTTGGAGCGTTTCAGGTCAAGTTTTATCCAAAACTGTTTTGTCATTAGAAAGGCGGCTTCATTTTCCCATCTTAGGTTTGTCCTTTTTAAAGCATCTTGTTTCCGCATTAGCTTACATGTAGCATGTATGTAAAGGTAGTGACGTTCCAATTTTGGCCAGTTCATCAGCCTTACAATTTCCTGGAATGTTCTTTATGCCGGGCATCATTGGATTTGCGGTAAGCTCTTGCGGCCCCCAGATTTGTTCTTCTTTCTTTATATCATCATCCTTCTCATCTATTCGGATTATCGTAAAATAAATTATTATTCATGCCCCTTCTCTGACTACAAATTCACATCCTGCTTCCGTAGTAAAAGCCACCATTTTTTTTTAATATATTGCTCTCGCCAGATCAATTCCATATAATTTCTGTGAACTTTTTTTTAGCATCCACAAAGAAAGTATTATTGATGTTGCTGCCAAGGTAGTATCGGTTCCAAATAAAATTGAATCCTGCACCGAACAAGATCTGGAATTGCAACTCCTTGAAATATTTGTGGTATCGCAAGCAAAAGCTCAGTTGCCATTGCAAATCGAAGATGCTTCACGTCCAGAAAATACTGATGTTAGTTTTTTTGTTTTGTTTTCTGTGATTCCGAATTTGTAATCCATTTAAATATTACAATAGGATCCTGAAGGTCTGAATATCCGAGTGAATCAGGACACAAGGCTGGACAATCGTGTGCTAGACTTACGAACACCCGCTAATCAAGCAATCTTCCGATTAGAAGCCGGAGTGTGTAAACTATTCCGTGATATTTTGACGGAAAGAGGATTTGTGGAGATTCACACCCCGAAGATCATTTCGGCAGCCAGTGAAGGTGGAGCTAATGTATTCACTGTCAGCTATTTCAAAGGTAATTACCCAATCTATAAAAAAAAAACACAAAGGGAATGATTATTTAAAAAAAAATCATTATAGACTCAGCATACTTGGCACAATCACCACAACTTTACAAGCAAATGGCTATCGCTGCTGATTTCGACAAAGTTTTCACTGTGGGTGCTGTGTTCCGTGCAGAAGATTCAAACACTCATCGCCATTTGACTGAATTCGTCGGTTTGGATTTGGAAATGGCCTTCAAGTATCATTACCATGAAGTATTGCACACTATTGGTGACACATTCACATCGATTTTCAAAGGACTTCGCGACAACTATCAACGAGAAATCGAAGCAGTTGGACAACAGTTCAAAGTTGAGCCATTTAAATTCCTCGAGCCTCCGCTTATTCTGGAATTTTCTGAAGGTGTTGCAATGCTCCGAGAAGCTGGTAAGAAAACAATTATTAAATACCTTATAGATCTTTACATATGTATACTTTTTTCTTGGCGAAACAAAATTAGGTATTGAGACTGGCGATGAAGAAGATCTTTCAACACCAAACGAGAAACTTCTTGGACGATTGGTTAAAGCTAAATACGACACTGACTTCTATATTTTGGACAAATTCCCGCTGGTGATTCGGCCCTTCTACACAATGCCGGATCCCAACGATCCAAAATACTCCAACTCGTATGACATGTTCATGCGAGGCGAGGAAATCCTCTCCGGAGCTCAGCGTATTCACGATCCTGAATTCCTCACAGAAAGAGCTAAACATCATGGAATTGGTAATACTAATTATATAATGATTTTTGTTGTTTTAATTAAAATTCGTTTTCATTCATAGATACATCAAAAATTGCCGCCTATATCGAGTCATTCCGTTTCGGGTGTCCACCACACGCTGGAGGTGGCATAGGTATGGAACGTGTTGTTATGTTGTATTTGGGACTCGACAACATTCGTAAAACTTCAATGTTCCCACGTGACCCCAAGAGAATCACGCCTTAAATATTAAATGCACTTTAAAAGACTCAAGCACTTACATACATATACTTCTACAAAAACAAAACTCCATGGGAAAAAATTAGAATTCAAACAGAAAGAGAAAACATATTTTTTTAAAAACTCGGACTCATAAAATAATAATATCATGCGTCATGCTCGTAATTTTTTTTATTTGTGTTTTCTTTTATAATTTTTATATTTAATTTCGTTCTCTTCGATTTACTTAATCATAGTTGTATTGTCAACTGTTATTGATATCATATTACATACATATATTAAAGTCGTCACTTTTAAATGTAAATTGAATGTTTTTATTCGTAAAGTTCAAACTGGACGGACTATGAAATAATTAAAAAAACGTTAGGAACCAAGTTTAGGGCAAATTGAATCAGTCGTTTAGGTTAGGTTAATACTATTTTTACTTATGGTATAAGGGGAAGGTTTTGCATTTGCAGCGAACTCCAGATTTTAATCAAACTTGATATTACGTTGATAGAGAACACGAAAAATTGAGTCACCCAATTCTGTCCGTCTGTATGTAGGTCGACGTACAGCCTAACCGTTTAAGCGATTTTCTTCAAACTTACAACTTGAGCGTTTTAGGTGATTGGCTCTAAATAAAACGTTACCTTTCATACAATTTTTTGTACCAAAAATAGTAAATCTTAATTGTCTCGAAAACAAATAACGATATTGATAAAAAAAAAATTGGTGAAGTTTTTGGGTGTAGTCTACTTTTTATTCTAACAAAATTTTTAAATAAAATAGTATTAACGGTACCTGCCGTAGAACGGTTTTCTAGGTTCTTGACTATCATTAACAGCTCAATGGAATTGGATAAAATTTGTATTTCAAGTTCTAAATAATATTGCATACCTACTAAAATTTTCGAAAAATATTTTTTAGGATTTGATAGTTTTGTTTATTTTTTTAAATTCAATGGCGCAAAATTTTAAACAATCTATTATTAAGGCCTTAACACGATACTAGTTAGCAATTTACTACTCATTTTTCATAAAATTTAAACCTTTTGTTAACTAGTAAAATGATAAGCAGATAGCAAAGCATTTGAAGGGTTTGAATTTTGATGAACACAATTATTGTGTTTATGCCTTGTAAATTGATTATGAGTGTGTTTCTTTATTTATTCCGGTTAAGGAATAGAATGGATGGAAAAGACGAAATGTTTTTCCAGCATGGAATAAATAAAGAAACAAAAATACTATTCGGAATAGAAAAGAAAAAGATGCAATCAATCAGCTGTTTGAAAGTGTTGTGACGATTACAAAAAACAGGTAGCTTTATAGGAAATAGTAAAAATAAAATATTGATTCATAATTTAACGAAAAATCAAATTTAATTATTATTTATATATTTATTTCAATAATAAAAAATTTAAAAATGTTTGGTCATCCATTTAATTTACTTCCTTGGTTTTCGTCTTTGGCTGCTGTCATTTGTTTGATTTCATAGTCCCCTTTCACACAGAAAAACCAGTTGCTGGAGATTTTTTGACGTTTTCCTTTAATTGCCTTGTAGCTTTCACGAAGAAACTAACACCAGGCAACTGGGAAGATTATTGGTTCGTTCGTTGAACTTTATCTAGGGTCAGCCCAGCTTCTCAAAAAACACCCGAGGGCCACTAAATTTATGTTGCAGAAAAGCAAGTTATGTCATTTAATAATAAAAACTTAAATTGAAATTCTTAGTAAATTTTTTGTGGCCCTATGCACAACCCACAACTTCAAACCTTCCCATTGTTCATGTCTGTGTCTGTAAATTAATTTGAGTATTGTTTTATTTCCATTTTAAAAATACTAATTTTAATATAAAACGAGAATTCACAACAAAACAGATGATGGATAAGTCCATCTATGTTATTTTAACATCGATATTAAAACAAAAAATCGATGACTCAATATCGATGTTGATGGAACAATAGGGGAAACCCTTCAACACATCGATGTTGTCGATTCGATAACTATTAACATCGATGATTAGTACTCGATATTCTCATCAATATCGCCCATTCCTACTTCAGATCTCATGTGACTTTGACGTTTATTAATTTACCTCAAGTTGCCACTACTAAAAACCTATTTCTATTTCAGAGCGAATTGAGGGCGACCCTAGGTTTCAAAAAACTCAGAATTTGTTTATCAGGATGAGTTTCGGTTTTTCAAAAAACGCTTTAGTTCGACTTCAGTGCTCAACGAACGAACCTTATGTTGGGCTTATTGGAATGCAAAGTTAAACGTCAAAAAAATCTCTTCAAATCGTTGACCGGGGAGATTTGTTTCATTCCCCTTACTTCTTGCCCTTCTTGCCATCAAACTCCCAGTTGCCGGTAACTCAGTTTCCTTGTGTGAAAGGGGACATATGAGAGGTTTATTCCGAGTATAGCCGTCTTTTGTTTGCAAATCCATATAGAGTTGTTAAAAAAACGACATGGGGATTTCGTTTCTAAAATTATAGACAGCACTGGTGCAATCAATGACATTTCAAATTTAAAAACTGTATGTTAGCAATTGACATCTCCATATAAATTATCGAAAACGCAATAATAAATAGTTTGGTATTACCGATTCTATCGGGAGTTAAATAGTTCCAGATAATTATCTGGGCATAGCTAACTCCATATAGAGTTAAGTTGTTTTTGTATTGATATGCAAATCGCTCAACTCTGATGTCGTTTTTTCCGCCATCTCTATATGGAGTTGACAAAACACGGCTAATATTCTTTTCATTCCGTGTTTAACATGGAATTAAAAAAATGCATTCCAAACGTTATGGAACGAATAAAGAAACAACAAAATAGTTTATGCTGAATATTCCATAGAATAAAGAAACGCAAAGCTGGTATTCCGAATATTCTGGACATCCCAGAATGAATAAAGAAACACACTCTATATGTTGATAGAAACCTAACATCTGTTCTAAATACTGGCCTTTTCGAATGACCGTCCGGAACACGTTCCCCTAATAAAACACCCGGAAACAATTTGGCTGATTCTGAATAGCATGTATCACTGTGTTTGTGATAATTAAATTTTTAAAAAATCACATCGGCTAAAAAGAATTTCCGAAACACTTGGTTTTAATGTAGATACACATTTTCTTATATCAATAATAATTAACTTGCTTCTTTTTATGTTATTTAATCGGAAAAGTAGTTTAAGTTCAATAAACTCATCGAAATTACACAAAACCAATTAACCCGATGATTTTGACATTTTAATTATGTGAGTGGCCTCGTTCGGTGCGCGGCCGATAGGCTATCCAAGATACCTTTGTAGCGGATTTATTTTCGAACGACCAAACCCGGGTAGGTTTACTTCTGTCAGTCATAACAGCTGATAAAGGAAAACATTGAAATTTTAAGTGTGGCTGTAATTTCATATTGAAATAAAGGTTTTAGAAATTTAATTAAAATTGTAGACCATGGCTAACTTGGACATATCAACCGAAGACGAGGAAAATGATATAATAGGTATTTTAGCAAGTAGGTTTTTATTATGTATTAAATTATTCTATTTTCCTTTATTTCAACAGCAAGAATTGGAATGTTTGTGGTGAATGATATTCTTGGTAGGTCACCCCTTTCAAATATGTTTCTTGAGCTGCCAAATGAAACTCCAACAAGGAATCAGAACTTCTATGAAGTTACGATTCCAGGATACACGATGGATGAATTTCGAGACCATTTTAGAATGAGTCGAATTAGTTTCGAGGTAACATTTTATTTATAGAGTTAATATCAAACTATTTGTATTTAACTTTGATTGATTTAAGGATCTATTGGTAAATGTGGGAAACCGTAAGTGCATTTGTGGCCTGGAGCTCAAGCTTTTGTTTACGGTGTGGACACTAAGCAAACAAGAGAGTTTCTTGTCTGCGGGAGACCGTTTTAACTTGGCAAAAAGTTCGGCTCATAATTTTTTTTGTGAAATCCTGGATGTCCTTTGCTCATTAATGACTGGTTATATTAAGTGGCCATCAAGTAGCCAATACAACTCTATTTCCCAAGTAAGTATCATTCAATTTCCAACAAAAATATTTTTTTATAATTTAGTTTAAATATGTAATTTTGTTCGTGCTTTTTATTGATGACAATTTGAATTTATTTCTGCCTTATAGTTTGACCTCTGTTTACCTTAAATCTTACTATAAACTTTTTTCTTAGGAATTTCGGGAAAAATCTGGAGGTTATATCCCGGGAATAGTTGGTGCTATAGATGGGTGTCACATCCAAATAAAACAACCCTTAAACAACCCTATTGACTACTACAATCGAAAAAATACACATTCCATAATTTTGCAAGGTAAGTTATTAATACATTTGTGTTTTCTTATAATCAGATGTTATGTATTATAGCTGTATGTGACCAGCGAACCGTTTTTACGGATATATATGTAGGCGCTCCAGGGCGATTGCACGATGCAAGAGTATATAGAAATAGCCCACTTTTTGAAAAAATACAGGAACTTATTCCAGGAGAGTATCACCTTGTTGGTGATTCAGCATATCCTCTCAGTAAAAACCTTGTCACACCATTTCGTGACAATGGGCATTTACTGGAGAATCAACTCCATTTTAACACTCGTCTTAGCAGTGCCAGAGTTACGATTGAACGAGCATTTGGGATCCTGAAGGGGCGTTTCCGACGCTTAAAATACTTGGATGTATCTGAACCGCTTATGGCGGCTAAAATTGCGACTGCCTGTTGCGTTCTTCACAATCACATCCAGATCCATAACCACGAAGATTTTGTTGACACTGATATTGAAATCGATTATGGCCCCGTGAGTGAAACGGCTACTAACGATAATGATCCTCATTTAAACGAAAGGGGTATACAGTGTCAAAAGCGAAACTTTTTATTGTCATTATTTTAAAAAATAACAATATGGAAATATGAACCATATTCAATAAAACAAATCCATTAAAATCTTCATTCTTTTTTTATTCAATTGGACAGTTTTTAAATGAACAAAAGGTAAAACAAAATAATTCACATACATAACTTAAAGGTAAAAAAATTAATCACATTATTCACTTAACAAAAAAGCAATAAATATTAAATAAGTAGGTACTTCGTATTTAAAAAAAAATAAAAACTTAAAACTATAACAAAACAACTGGCATAAAAGGAACAATAAAAAAAATTAATTTGTAGTACTAATATACTAATACTAATTTTATAACAGGTGATCAGTCTTTGGAGGTTCCTAAAAAACAAAGAGATTCAAAATATAATTTAAATTTATTCATAATGTGTATAGTGTATTCTTACTTTTCTCATTCTCCCTATCCATTTTCTCCCTTTGCATTTTATTGAAATTTCTAAATTCAATTAAAAATTCCTCTCCTAGAGCCACCCGCCTTTCCTCTAAATTTACTTTTTTTTCTTCTAAATTTAGGATCCTTTCCCTTAAAGCAGCGGCTTTTCGCGACCTAGGTGCCTCGGAATACCTTGCACGTTTTGAGGAAGGACCGGAATCTTGTTGTGTCACTATTGGAGAAGAAAACTCAGCCGACGATGCAATTAGCGAGCTGATTGTGGGGGCATCCTTCACACTAACTTCGGCTTGATAAATTTGGGCAACAAGGTCGAAATAAGGCCACGGCATACGCCCCCGACCAGTTGTAGTCTTTTTGTTATTATCTATAATAACATTGTAGCGACCTTTCATATTTTTTAACTTTTGGTCCAACGAATTCAATGCAAAGGATACCCCCTTTTCCCGCATTGCCTTTTGAATTTCCACGAAAACTGCTCGACGGCGAATTTTGGGATTTCGCAAATCTTCTTTTTTTTTTAGGCATTCGTCTAAAAAGAGGAGCACATTTTTGTGATTCCATGGTGGATCTGATAAAAAGAAAAAATCAAAAATTAAATAAATTGAAATTTAAAACAATGTCATTAAAATCACAATTTGGCCAAAAGTGGACTGCAGAATGTACTCACCTTTTTCTTCGATTTGTCCTCCTTCAGGTCCCTCCTCCACTTGCATGTAATTATCTGTTTCGAATAGAAAAATCATTAGGCTCTCATACATATATGTACAATGCACTTAAATCGAGAGTGGGTGGCAGGTATAAACCATACAATATACAAAATATTTACCCGAATTAGAAGAATTCAAAATTTCGTTTTCTGCAATTATTGGATCAGCCATAACACTTGTTAAATCTAAAACAATTAATATAAAAACATTAAATATACATGATTTAAATAAATTTTCACATTAGGTAGGTACCTGTTGAGTCTGCGGAGTGTTGCTGCATGCTGGCAGTTAAATAACTTGCAGCAAAACCTGCATCTAAGAACATAATGATAAACTTAAATAATTTTTATTTTTGCATACAAAATTCAGAATACGTACCAGTCATTATTTTCCTGCAAACTTCATCCGAATCATTTATCTGGAAAGTTGTATTGTTCCACTCTACAGTAATATGCATTTTTGATTTTATTTTTGTATGTTAAGTGGAAAATAAAAACAATCCAAACACGAGGACGCGACACCAGAAAACAAACAACAGATGTATGTAATCAGCTGTTCTTCAAATTTCTCAACGAATCCAACAATTTTTGGGTAGCTTGAGATTTGTGTTTGACAACATATGTTTAGTTCATCAGCCGTTTTTTCCTTAGGCGTTACAACAACACCAAGCAATCCGGATCGGTTAGGTTGCGCCACCGAACGAGGCCAGTGATTAGTGATTCTGTTTTCGATTCTGAAATGAAATCCAGAATCGTTTTCTATTCTGTTCAGAGTAACAACTGTCATTTTGTGGGGGTCAAAACAGTTCTGGACGGCCAATCGAAAAGGCCATAAGTATTCGATGTTTATATTTTCATCATTTTAACTTTATTATTTACAAAAATTAAAGAAAAAAAATGACACCAGCAGTACTCGAACCTGGGCCTCCCGCGTGCAAAGCCGATATACTATCAGAATGACATGTGGATTTAGTACGATAATAAAAATTTAAATTATCCATTCGGTGATTTTAATTTTAGTAAAATGTTAAGAAGATAATACGATACTAAACTCGTTTAAAATTTGCAAAATCCTCTTTATAACAGTTCATACAAAAAATGATTTAACATATTAATAAATCGTTTAAAATTTTGCGCCAATATTTCGAACACGGATCCTCAATTTTTTTTTTAAATTATGTTTTTAATTTATATCAAAACTGGCCATACAAATTTGTAGGTATATAAAAAATTGAAGTAAACATCGACTTTAAAAACTCATTTAGCCGTTTTTACTATATGAATCTGAATATAAAAGCAAAATATGTTCGATCCAGTCGTGCATCTTATTTCAATCTACTACCTATATGCCAAGTAATATTAACCTAAAAACATATATATACCTACGATCAATGAGAACACTTACAAAATATAGGGTATTTTTTTTTTTAGCTGCATGAGAAGTTTCGATGGTTGTTGTCTATGGTTTGACAGTTGAGATTGTCAAACTCTGTTGACACTTCTGTTCAGTAAGGTTTGGCAATGAATCGCTTAACGCCGGAACAAGACTTCCCAATTGTGGAAATGTACTTTGTTAAAAATAAATCTGTTCGCGAAATTCATGGAGTACCTACTTCATCATTAATTTTATACGGTCAACATATTCGGCCTATTTAAATGGTTAAATGGCTTCGTCAGTAAGCAAATTTGCCATATGGAGCGGCGAAGACAATCGTCAGGCCATTAACGAATCACCATTACACCCATTAAAATTGACAGTTTGATGCGGCTTACACGCTGACGGATAAACATCCAATCCACGACATTTTATTCCACCAAGACGGCGGAACTTGCCATACACCGCGCTTAACCATAAATTTATTGCAAAATCAATATGGTGATAACTTTATTTCCAGAAGTGGTCCTGTTAAGCGGCCCCATCGTTCGTGCGACTTAACGCCTCTCAACTACTTTTTATGGGGCTATATGTTAAGTCATTGGTTTATGCCGACAAACCAACAATTCTTGAAGCTTTGGAAGCCAATATTCAACCATTGACGCCATACGGACGGATTTATTAAAAAAAATCAAAAATTGAACCTAAAAAGACACCCGTTGTAAGGTGGCTGTTTTTCGAAATTCGGAATCTGCTTTTTTTTAAATTAATTTGTTTCCGAGAATTAAAAAAAAATTAATGTAATTCACAATTTCCATTCGAACGCTTAAGGGGTTTATGTTTTGCAGTTTTTAAAGGAATTGAAAATAACAAACAATAATTTAAAAAAAAACGCTTTAACCAAAATGTAGGGAAAATAAACCACGTCACGATATTTGTCAACGATGCGATCATTCGGCGGGCGAGCCTAATCCCTGTTTGCCTCATCCTCATCCTTCTAAAAATCATCCGGTTGATTTGTTTTGTGTAATTTCGATATATTTATTGAATTTAAACTACTTTTCTATTAAAATAACATAAAAAGAACCAAGTTAATTATTATTTATACAAGAAAATGTGAATCAAGTAATTTGAAAATTAAAATCAAGTATTTTGGAAATTGTTTTTAGCCCATGTGATTTTCTTTTAATTTTCACAAATACAGTGGTACATAGAATTCAACTACTTCAAATCTACCCCATTCGTCGGTCACTGGTGACATGATATTAGTGGACGAATTGCTTATTCGGGACGGGACGCTCAGTTCCTATGTCATTAGGAATATAGGTCTGAGCAAGAGCGGACGACGATCAAGAAGATTGAAGTATGTCTAGGATGTAGCAGAGAATCTGTATTGGGTTGCTCCCGTGTACAACAAAATGCAGCCGAAAACAATTTTCTCAGAGAAACCTTTGTTTTCTAGTTCATTCAATTCTTGTTAATTGAACGAATATCAACTTCAGGAAATACTCATGGCGAGGTGGAAAAAATCTACGACACCATAGAGGCAATACAAAAGCGGAGGTTAGGTTGACATGGCCGTTAGGAAAACAACTTATACACTTAGACCAAAAGCTCAACCAAACCAAACAAAATTGACAATTATTTGACATGTCAAAATGTCAGTTTTGAAGTTTCTATACATTTTATCGATAACTTAGTGAAAAAGATTTTGGTAGCATAGTTTTTATCCTCTCCAATAGCTAAGCCCCGAGAATTCTCTGGGCTTAAGCTAAGCACCCCCGGGGATTAGTTGTTGTTGTATTTAGTATGCAAATTGTTAATACTACTCATCGTTTTTTTCGTCCAATTTCCCCGGGGCTTACAAAAAAATACGACTATTATACGATGATATAGAGAACACCAAAAAGTTCACGTTTAAAATAGATGTTTTTTTTTAGGCCCAAGACTAACGGTACCTGACGTACAATTCTTTCTACCATCTTAATTATTTCGAAACGGAAGAATCGAATGATTTTATTTCGTATAAATGAAAGGAAAGATCATGTACTTGAATTTATACTTAAGTATATCTATTGATGGCATTTGAGTAGTTATAAAATGTATTCCTTTCGTGAGCCTTTCTAATAACGAAATATGGAACATAGTAGTGCATAGTAAAAATTGGAGTAAACTATTCCAAATTTCTTACTCGTGCATAATTCGAAAGATCATTCGATTATTTTGATCACTCGAATACTAATATTATAATATTATTGAAATCATTCTATTATTCCAATTACTACTTTAAAAATTGTTTTAGTAGGTTCCAAGTTCTATTTTTATTTGAATCTACCTATATCATTGAACAGTTCACAAAATAGTTCCATCCATTTTACCTAAATTTAAATTCGTTTGAAGAAAATATAGAATCTAGCTAGGCTTCTTTCACACGAGGAAAATGAGTTGCCAACAACCTATAGGAAAGATGCAAGAGCAAGAAGTAAGACTGATCAACATCTTCGGGGTCAACGATGTAAAGAGATTTTTCGAAGTTCCCTTTTCAAGTATACGTGTAATGTGCGTTCAAACCAGGATAAATGAAAAAAATCACCGGCTATTTTGTTTCTTCGTGTGAAATCTAAGTACTTACAGGAGATTCTTAAAGCAATTAAAAAAAAGGTACAACAATTTCCAGCAGCTAGTTGCCCCTGCGAAAGGGTACTAACTTGGACTTTTATTTCCATTTTGTATTCTTATAAAAAAAAAACTAGCAGACCATGCCGCGCGTGCGGTGACTTTATTGTATTGCGCTCAATTATTAGGTATTTGAAATATTCTATGAGAAAGATCTTATGAGAAAGTCGAAAATAACCAAATATGTAGGTACCTAAATAAAATTTTCACCAAAATGTAGCCTAGGTAATACCTACCTTAAGTAGTACACACACTGATATTTTGATCAAAATAGTTACCAACTCGTTTTCGAGATAATCAAGATGGTAGAAGAAATTCTATGTCAAGTACCGTTATTTTTTGCACTAAAAAAAGATTCAAAAATGTATTTAAGCCAATCACCTAAAACACTTAACGGCAGACAGACATACGGAATTGCCATACCTATGTAGATATATATATCGCAATTAAAAAGTTTACTTTGTAATTAATTACTAAAAAAATAAGTATTAAAAACTATCCTATCACGCTAACAAAATAAATATTAAAAAAAAGTGAAAATCGGTTAGTTTCGAAAGTTCATCGTCCACAACAACGTGATACGTGAAAGAAAATTATAGGTACCTAAACCTACGTTACGTATAATGTGCGTTCAAGCCGGGAAATGCAAAAATCTCCGGAAATTTTGTTTCCTCGTGTGAAATGTTTGTATATACGTAGGTAAGGTACCTACTTATATTTAGAGCAGATTTTTAAAGCAATTAAAAGAAAAAAGTAAAAAAAATCTCGAGCAACTATAGTTACCCTATGTTAAAGGGGAATAAACTAACTTGTATTTTTGTTTTAATTTTTCTAAAAAAAAACGGGTTCGTCAATTGCTATAGTATATTACCTACCAATTTTTAAATTAGAAAATCGAATTAGAATTTAGTCCTTATATTGTTTGCCTGCAGGGGCGAAAGCAGACAAAAATTTCGGGGAAGCGGCTTTCAAAAAATATATTATCGAAATATTAAAGAAAAATTTCTTTTGTTTACTAGCCGACCAGTGCTCGCGTTGCTTCGCAAGATTTTAATATCTTTTTTAATATGACTAAAAGCAAATAAAATATTCAATAAGATTGACCGGAATTTCATATATATTATTATATTTATTGCTAATGAATAATTTTAGTGGGGTTAAAACAATTCAATTTATTAATTCAAGAACTCAATTAATTATAATTTACAAATATTATGCATATACAATTTACAGAAAAGTTAAAGTTAATAAACTGTGATTTTTTAAGAGCTTGGTTTTTGAAAATTCAAAAAAACACAGAAACTTGTAAAAAGTGAATGAAATTTTTATTTGGATCGATAAATCAATTTCTGCCATTTACTTTTTAAAAATAATTTCACTTAAATGTTGCCCGCGGCTACGCTTCAGGTGGTCCATTCTGAAGGTCCAATTTTGGCTAACTTTTTCACACATTTCGGCCGGAATCTCACCAATGACGCGTTCAATGTTGGCTTCCAAGGCAGCAATCGTGTTTGGCTTGTCCCCATAGACAATAGACTTAACATAGCCCCACAAAAAATAGTCTAACGGGGTCAAATCACATGATCTTGGTGGCCAATTGACTGCGCCAAAACGTGAGATCAACTGCTCACCAAATTCGCCTCTCAATTGATGCATGGTTTCGCGTGCAGTGTGGCATGTGGCACCGTCCTGTTGGAACCACATGTCGACCGAGTTCAATTCTTGCATTTTCGGCAAAAAAAATCTGTTATCATCGAACGGTACCTTTCTCCATTGACCGTAACCCTGCGGTCTTCATCGTCCTTGAAGAAGTACGGCCCAATGATGCCGCCTGCCCATAAACCGCACCAAACAGTGCATTTTTCGGGATGCATTGGTAGCTGCTGAATTGCCTCTGGCTGCTCTTCACTCCAAATACGGCAATTCTGCTTATTCACGTATCCATTTAGCCAAAAATGAGCGGAAAAAAAACGGACGTAGCTTGCGAAACACATTTTTCACAGAGCACGAATTTTGATAATAAATTTCAATAATTTGCAAACGTTGTTCAGGCGTAAGTCTATTCATGATGAAATGGCAAACAATACTGAATCGAAATGTCAAATGTTCGTGGAATTTGTCATGTGTGATCTGTCAAAAATATAAACGTCAAAAATCAAGTAGCAAAAAAATCACCCGTTATTAACTGCTAGCAAGCGACCGATCACGTTGGCTGAAAAATATAGAGAGCAAAAATGACCTCAATTCATGTGGCCGGAAATTATACCGACCTGAAGTTTTCTGTTGTCTCCTGTCAACGAGATGAGTACTTCATGGAGCTGTCAAACTCAACAGTTCCCCCACACTTTTCAGAACCAAACCTAATTCTTCTATTCCTCAACGATATGAGCGTCTTGGCCTTGATCGAATAGTATCTTCTTGTTCAGGCTGTTCTATGAAATGAGGAGTAGGTTTATGTTCCGAACCTGGGTACTGCAAATTATGTTTGTTCATTTCTGGCTCGGTTGCGAGATCCATCACAGGTGTGCACATTGGACTTTCAAATCCAAGAAAATCTTCACCGGACGTCGATAAAAATGATGATTACAATGGTGCTCTTGGTAACGTTGGCGGTGAATAACTTGTTGACGATGATGAATGCAACTGTGACGATGGTGATGGCGCGGATGGTAAATATGGTAGCATCTGTGACGATGGTGATGGTGATAGTGCGGATGGTAAATACGGTGGCGTCTGTGACGATGGTGATGTTCTTGGAGGAGATGGTGGTAATCTCTCCGATGAAACTGATCTATGTTTCTCATCTGGTTTTATTTACGACGCCAGGTACCAAATTCCGTTTTACTTGATACATTTTCCTTCCTAACGATTTTACTACGACTCCTTTTACCCACTTGGTTCTCTTTAGATATTGACGGACAAAAACTGTTTGTCCTGTACAGAATTTTGATGGGTGACCTTTACTCCGCTTTCTGTTGAAATCTGGATAAAGCATAAGACAGTAGGGTGACAACGACCGTGAAGCTTATCAGCAGGTGACTTCCCATCTGCATCTGGAGTTGTACGATATGTGCTTAGGAAAATTTGCAAAGCATCTTCACTGCGTGACGTAGTACATAGAATCTCGGCCAACCATGTTTTGAACGTGCGAACCATGCGCTCTGCTGCACCGTTTGATTCGGGGTTGAAAGGTTCAGATGTAAGATGTGTGATGGTGTTTTGTTGGCAAAACTGTTTAAACTCCGCCGAAGAAAATTGAGTGCCATTATCTGACACTATAGTCTTAGATAACCCTTCTAATGAAAAAACGGAACGAAGCGCTATAATTGTGGCTTTCGAAGTAGTTGACTGCATGCGAACAACAAATGGACACTTCGAGAATGAATCGACGATGATGAGCCACATATACTTCTCGAAAGGACCGGCGTAGTCAATGTGGATACGTTCCCAAGGTTGTTCGGTTATAGGCCAGCTGGTATATTGCTTTGCAGGCTGTGATGCATTGAGCTGGCAGGCGCTGCAAAAAAAATTAGTACATACTTTCATATGGTTTCTGTAACCAAATAAAGATTTGTATGTTCTCTCTCTGAAACCTTTTTAAAAAACATAGCTAGACGTTCGAACATGCGTTATGTCAAAGCTTCTGTATATATAATATGTATTAGCAGTTTTATTATTTTCACGAAGAATTAAATACTGATTATTTTTGAGCCCACTCTTAAATGGGCTACATACAGATAATACCATGAGAATAAAACACTTTCCCTAAGATCATTTTGCACTGAAAGATGTCATTTAAAAAAATGTAGATATTATGAACTTAAATTATAAAGGAATTTCCTAGATTGAGTATGATCTCCATTGAGTATACTTTCTAAATATTCAGGTGGATTGGCTATAGAAGGAATGCTTACTTTAGCATTAGTACAACACATGCTATTAAATTCCTTAATCCACTTTTTGCCTTTGGAAAAATTGCAAATTTTAGTAATTTTTCCTATATCTGTTAAGTTCTTGTTCGAACACGGAAACTGTGATACATAATTAAAAGCCACTCTACTCCCCTAAAACTGATTAAGACTTGAAATATTATTACTTGCTGTTCCTACGTTAATCGATGAGCGACAAATGGAGTAGACTGAAATTCCCAGTCATTGCGATTGAATCGAATTCATAGATGCAAAAATACCAAAATTTAATAAATTTATATAATTTGTACATATCTACATCTATTTCTATTATTTATAAGTAAAGTTAAGAAATGATTTAGGGCTTAAGATTTTCATAAAACTATTGACATTATACAAGATATCTCGTATAATTTAAGGCAGCATTTGACAAAATAAACAGGAATAGTCTTGTATACAAACTATCATTGATGGGTCTGCTGCTTAAATTCAAAAGGATGTACATGGAACTTCTTACTCGAACTTCTGCAACAGTGTAGGGAAATACAGAAGGTTCAATTTTTTTCAACGTATCGCACCTCAGGGGTGCATCTTAAGCACGATTATGTATACCGGCTGGAGTGAACTTCGCAGGGTCACTTATAAAAGTGCTACTCTATGCCGATGACCTGGTTATGTTAGCAGATGAGCCAAAAACTCTCCAGTTAATGATTAATAAGCTAACTAATTACTGCTCTTTATGGGATCTGCAAATCTGAGATATTTCTCAAAGTCAAAGATACTGGTTTTTTGTGGTAATTATTCGAAGAAGTGAAACCAGGCTATCACAAAATTATGAAGATTGGAGAAATACTTTTTCAGACAAATAGCAAAAGTCGATGAACACTTATACCAGCAGAATTTAAATTTGGCTTCCTCTTCAAATTCACGGTTGATTTACAAAAACTTGAATTATCAGCTTGGCGTAAATAACTATTTCATGAACAAGATGAGTATAGATACGATTAATAACATGTTTGGTTTGAGAACAGAAATTATTAATTTAAATCTTATTCCGTATAGGGAAGATCTACCAGAAGCTTGTGGATTATGCAACTGTAACGAACGAGAGGATGTTAAACATTTCAATACGAGATGCCCAATGCTACAAGAAATAAGAAGACTTCACTTTGAGAAAAGCTTTCTTGAACAAACCGAACTGTATGATCTTCTAAATGGAATCAAGGGCTGGAATCGCCTATACAATTTTACTAAACAAGCTCTTATTCTATTCAGTTTTCGTATGATTACATAATTGCTTTTAAAGCACTTTTTTGTATCATTTAATGACCTTGAATGCCGAACAACATCTTGAGTGTGCTACCACCAATGTTTTTCTCAATTATTTTTGGCTCTATACATAAGAATTTGCGTAGTTTTCAAACTTTGCTATGTAAATATGACACTTAAGCGACAACAACGAGCGATTAGGGGCACTCGGTGCGAACAAAACCTCCACACTGAGTGAATTAAAACTCGCTTATGCTGAGGTGTCTTCTTTTTGCTCAAATCGCATACATACATATGTACGAGTACCTACTCAAATGAAATTTTGTAAACTTTTTTAGAATTGTCAAATGATATACTTTCCTTCTTATAACTCATTTTAACAGTCACTCTGGCAGACGGCATATTTAGCCATGTCATATTTGTTGTTATATATTCACTTATATTCAATAAAAACTAATCTAATCTAATCTACAAGATATTTCATTTTTGTAAAATATCAAGCAGGAGTAAGTATAATTAAATATTTTGATCAAACTTCGAAAAAAAGTGTACGATTTTTTTCAAGTTAATAATGTAATTCAATAAACATATTTCAGTAACGAAAAATATCCAATTTCATTCTTATATGAATAAGAAAATTTATGAAATTGGTTTCAAGTAAATCGGTTAAATAATTTCTGAGATTAGCGCGGACAAACTTAATATTTGTTTCGCCCTTATTACGGCTGGCAACGAGACGAGCCCAGGCGCGAGACTTTTGTTAGTCTCGTCTCGGTCTCGTCAAAATCGAAAAATTTCAGTCTCGTCTCTGTTTCGGTTTCGGTCTCGCTTAAGCGCAAGTCTCGTCTCGGTGTTGGTCTCGCCTTTTGCCGAGAAAATTTGAATCTGTAGTCCCGTCTCGGTCTTGGTCTTGGTCTCATCCTTAGTCTTGGTTTATTTCGTGTTTTATGGTAGTAGAAAAATGTAAGATAAGACGCGTACGTAGTACGGTATCTCAGAAGGTTGTTGGCTAGAAAAATGCGGGGTGTTGATATATTAATTAATTAATTTAAATCGGAGCTATCCCGTAATTAGTTTTGACAGTTTATGGCTTGACAAATAGGCAACAAACTATATTTTGACGCCTCGATAATATTTATTTCCAAGTGTACCTTAAAAGTCTTAAAGTCACCTTTTTATGAAGGGGGAACACAGTCTGCATAATGAGCGATTTCTATTCCAACGCAATGCATTGATAAATGCTTTCCTGGATAATTTTAATTAAATCAACAAATATTTCTTCTTCAATATCCCCACAGATGTTCAGCAGCATCAAATCGTTCAGCGCAAGCATTAAAAGGATCGCTCACTTGACGCCACAGATAGGTACAGGAAGTATCGCAACAATCTGCATAAAGCAGTGAACTGTTTTATATAAGGACGATGACGAATCGCAAACATTTAAAGAGTCTACAAAGTTTTCGGGCCGTTTTTCATTTTGCATACTCAGAAAATGCTTCCAACCATAGTTAATTTAACAATAGATGTGTTTTATTGGGAATCTATCCATTGTACCGTAAGTAATTCCCAAAAAAAACGCATCGACCGTAGCATGGACTGTAGCTTTTTTATTTTTGTAAAAATGGTACCCCTGCACAGCAGTCACAAGTAATAAAAGAGTCTTTTGCAAAGTAAAATTAAGAAAATATCAAAAATTATGAACGATAATTAGCATTTATTCATATAAAATAGAAAGTAGAAAAACGTACCAATATCTAATTTATGTTACAAACCTATTTCTTGTTTTCATTTTTTCTGCATTTGTTATTTTAAATTCGAACATTCATTTTGCACCAATAGAAAGGAAATGATAAGTGAATGGGTTTGTTCATAGACAATGGTCAAGTCCCTTTTTACACAGGACAATTTTTGTATTGCTTTAAAAATCGTCTATGCCTTTCACACGAGGGAACAAAATTGCAGGAGATTTGGTTCCTTTTAATGTTTCTTGGTCTTGAACGCACACTACAAAGTA
Source organism: Philhelius pedissequus (assembly GCA_910595825.1). Taxonomy (NCBI): domain Eukaryota; kingdom Metazoa; phylum Arthropoda; class Insecta; order Diptera; family Syrphidae; genus Philhelius; species Philhelius pedissequus. The sequence goes on along the minus strand of OU343160.1, from coordinate 4,894,346 downwards.
GTTTAAATTGTTCACTCCTCTTACATTTCCCCTTTATATTTCATGCTTTTATTTATTTTCTGAGTAGATCGATAGCTAGAGTTTTATTTTTCAAGTCAATTTGCAAATTTATTTTCTGAGTATGTTTTGCTCTCAATTCAATATTCAATCATCAGACTGCACATAACATACGCGGAGTAAGGAACAAATAGTTAGCATTTGGTTTGCCATTTCCATGCACATGTCCAAAACAAACTTTAGCAAACATACTGTTGCAAAACTGAAAGTTGCATATTTGCGCGCCTAGCCTTATAGCTCATAGAATTTTATACGAATAAATATTTTCCGGCGCATTGTCGAGCAGTTCCTCTTTAGTGCAGTTCCACTCCACCCAATGCTCCCTCCAAATAAAAAGATGATTTTTTTCACCAAACTGCGTTTATTTATAACTATCAATAAAAATGAAACACAAAACGAATATTGGTCTTAGTTAGTCAAAAATAAAAGTAAAACGGAATTCATTGAATAGATATTGATTTTTTTTCAAAATGGAAATCGAAATTTGTTAAAATTAATTAATTGACATCAGGGGTATGCAAAATTGCAGATATAGGTAGGTGGAATTTTAGACGTATACCTACTCCAGAAAATAATTGAACAAAGAATACAGTTTTTAATAGTAAAAGTCAGAAACTTTTCAGAAAAACAGCTTATAAATTATTAAAAAATGGCGTTATCTAAGATTTTAGAAATATAAACTGGTCAACTACAAAAAAAAAGAAAAAAAAAAGAATTAAAAAGATCGATTTGTCTTACGAATGAAATTAATAATTATAACACTCCATGAACACACCCCTCGAAATTCAATCCAATTACCAATCGTACCTACAAAACTAATAAAATCAAATTCGAGACTCGAATAAACGTCAACTAGCCATCTTCCGTAGCTTCTACTTTAGCTTTTTATCGACCGTAGCGAATTGTATGTAAAATGCTACGACGGATAAGCTTACGTTGGATAAATTTCCCAATAAAACATCATCTGGCAGTTCTTGCCCAAATACCTCTGCAGACCTTTCACCCCTAAACCCCAACACCCTGCACTGCTCGAGATTAAAAGTTAAAACTACGAGAGGAATTCTTACGCTCAAAAGCAATATGAAAATGTGATCCGCAGACCTTAACCTATTTTAACGAAAGTTTTTAAAACTCCTTTCTTCTATAATAACTCCCCTGAATCTATAATTTAAAGCCTACTTGGTAGATATACATATATGTAGGTATGATGACCTACCTATAAAGTTTTCAAAAATATACCTATACCTAGGTGCTAAGCGAGGTGAACTAGCTATACCTACACAAATTTAGGTATGCTACCGAACCTCGTTAATCTGCCTTAAAGTTACCTACCTATCAGGATCAACAATATGGAAATTGTCATAAATAAAATTAAAATTTCCAACAATGAATTTCTAACGCACCTAATTGTGTCCTAATGCTGTCGTATTCGTTAACTCCTGCAATGGCAATAGGCGATGGAGTGCATTTTATCATCATTAAATTACAGGCAAGTCCTTGCCTTTAAAAATCAATAACCTCCCCACTATAATACTGCACCAACAAAAGCTTCCCTGCATTCTTATGCCCCGCCTCCATTTAAATTTACTCACATACTTTATTTAAATGCCAACTACTCAAATTCAAATATTCAGGAATAACTTTCAACAAAATGAGGCGTTTCTACGCATGGAGAGGTATTCACCCAATAAAACACCGAAAAACAGGTTCTCAAACGTCAACGCCTCATTGCGCACACCAAATTAAAGCACACACACACTATCGTATTTAATAATATATAGCTATCCTCGCCTAACAAACGGAGCAAGTGCTAACTCAGAGCGAGACAAAACTATAATTGTGAATTAAAATGGCAGCAGCCATTAACAAATGCAGTGGGCTCGTCAATAAACGGGAACATCGCAACTGTCAAACGATACCACAGTCGCTACTCAACTCGAAAAGATTAAGTGCTGTGCGCGATACGTCTGGCAACGACGGACGACGGTCAATTTCAGGCAGTGTTTTGCTTAAAAAAAATAATAACATTCAATTCACGTTATATTTTGGCGAGATATTTTCGCAAAATATCGACAGTTTACACCTGAGTCGGATATCATACATTTTCGATTTAGAAAAAATAAGTAGACACAGAAGTATTCCAATACCTTATTCAATCTATCAACGTAGATTATGTGAAATCTTATCGGTCGGAGGAATTTCACGAGGTATTTTCGAAAAATGTGTCATTTTGCTTAAAACACACATAAAATAACAAATTGGATTAGAGGGAAAATGTTCGTTGTAAACATGTCTGTTATTGAAAGAATGTCATTTGAAAGTGTGCAATAAAACATCATGTTTCGCGTGTGCTGATGTGTGCAATATTTTGCTTAATCTATTTTTTTTAATTGTGCGTTCTGTCTTATGTGACATGTATACCTAAAGTACATATAACTACATATCTATTATAGCGCATTGTTTTGTTTTTGTAAATATGTCGGCGGCCATTACTAACTAATTGGATCGCCAACAATTTTTGCGATATCTGCATTCTGTCATTCCAATGGCAATTATAGTAAATTAACAACTGTCATCGTGTGTCAAAATGACAATTCCCCGGGCGCGCTTTACCTATTATAGCAACAACTGACAAAATCGTTATTATGAGTTATCTATGTTTTATGGATCATAAACTGTGAATTTTATTACCTTATACCCGCAAACAACAAATTAGTGTATTGTGTATGGGTATGTGTTTGCATACTTAAATCTATTTTGTGGAAAATTTCTGTGTAAAAATTAAGTTGAATTTAACGGATACCTTCATATGTCGACTTCTTAACATTTATATTTCTTGAGGATTACAAAACAAACAAACGGTTGGTAAAAAAAAACATATTTTTATTCTTTTTTATGTTATAGCTGTCTACTTAAAAAAAAGAGTTAGATTGTGGTGGATCATATACAACTTCTGGAGGACTTATGACTATAGCTACGAGCCAAACGCAAAATACTTGTTCTATGCATTAATTAACACACTAAATGGAGGAGGCAGTTGTTTTTGTCAATACCTAGTAATTTTACTGAGTAAATTCGACCCAACAAAACAAAATTTACAGAATTTATACAAACATCTGTAAATTGTGTTTTATTTCAACAAAAATAACCATTATTACAAAAATGATACAGGTACCTACTTAAACTTGTTTAGTTGCTGATTAATTTCTGCTTTAATGCAAACCATAGCAAGAAGTTTCATGTCAAACATCTTCCAATTGTACAAACGTCACATTAGTTCAAACTTTGATCCGTAGCTCAATTTTAGTTTACCGAACCTTTGTTTCAAATTTCGATCCGCGCGGCTAAGCAATTTCAACTCAACTATTGAATCTCTCACCGATTTACTTCAGTAAAATCTCCGAAATCGGGACGGGTTTTAAGAAAAGAATGCCTCATAAATACAAGAAAATGAGACGAGAGTGTGACATGTACCTACTCATTTTGTAAATTGTATAAACTGTGTGATTGTTTTGCAATCAAAGGACAGAAAACATGTCAGTTTGACATGTCACTAACAGCTCCATAGAACTTTTTTACCGCCAGTGCCGCAAAAGAAGTTTTACTTCAAAAATAATAAAAGCAAATCAATTTCAAACTGCTGGAACAATAACTTACGTGTTCACTGGAAAGAACGAATTAATAAAAGTTTTGTTTCGGTTGACACTTTTTAAGCGAACGATGGAAAACATTTAGGGTTTCAAGTTTCAAAACATTTGAGTTTTGCATACATTTGTTAGTTCGCTAAGAACGTTAAGACGAAAATACGTCCTTAGTGGAGCAATCAACTCAAAACTGGACTTTAAATCAATGGCGATCTGTTATTTGGAGTCAGGATTTAAAGTTTTTATTGGCAACGAACGAATTCGTGATAAGAAATACCAAACAAGTCTTTCAGAAAAACTTTCTTAAGCACAACGTTAAATTTCCAGCCTTCGCTTAACGGTATGTTGGTGCATTTCTCGACGTGTTATGGGCAATTTGTATTTTGTTAATGGAATTCAATGCCATTTTGAGAAAAAGCTTCTTCCTTCTTAATATCACATCGTAAATCCAGTGTTGAAGAATAAAAAATATTCTAATAGGGTGGTGCTTTATCAACAATAACATCGTTAACTAATGAAGCTTTTTCCGTAATGGAATGATCTTAAACCAGCCTAGAACTTTTACCAATCGAATTGGTTTGGCATTAATAAATGAATTAAAAATTGCCACACGAGCTACGTCGCTCTTTTTAAGACTTAAGAGTGGGAAAATATCACAAAAAATTATGAATTGAAGAGTGCAAAAAATTAGCTTACACTTTATCAAGACAATCAGACGCCCGTCGGTATTAAGGCCAAATGTTGTGTAACACAGTGGTAAAATCAAAATACAGACTATCACAGACTTAAGTAAAATTAGGTTTACCTTCACTTGCTCTTATTGAAACTAGGTAGGTATTTCCCTAATTGAAAAGCGATTTAAAAAAAAAATTCTTAATTTGTTTTACATCTCAATCCCTCGAAAGTATCTATACCTTCATATCAAAACATTATTAGTTTCCTAAAACAAATGTCCACCAATTAATTTATTTTGCGACAAACATTCAAAAAATTCTGCAAATATTCTGAATTTGTAAATTTGAATAGAACGAATGAATTTAATTGAGCATTTTTTTAATTTACTCTACGCGAATGAAAATAGCGAATCTAAAAATAACTTTCTTGACTTAGATGAATTCATTTACAATTTAGTTAGATGTCTATGTTTATGTATGTACATTGTATATGTATCTAGTATCTAGAGATACATATAGATTTGTTTTTATTTGACGACAATAATAGATTTGATTCGATAAGAACAATAGGCATGTGGTAAAATTTAAAGCATTTTTAAATAATTTGCAAGGTTATTAGTTGGATTTATCCATAACACCCGTATTAAAAATACGATTTAATTTCAGTTTATCTTTATCTTAAAAACTGTATTGAATTATCCGATGATATTCATAAATCATTAATTAATCGAAATTTATTTTGGAAATGCAATTCTTGTGTGAATATAAACCTCTCTACATTCATCAATAATTTTAATGATCTTTCTTTGAGTGTTAGAGAGATTAAAAATGATATAAGTGCTCTTAAATCCATATTCGCAAGTAATTCACCACCGCGAAAAACTGCCAAAAAAATCCTAAATCCACGGAAAGAGACAATGACTCATCTTCTCTCACCGCATATAATATTGAACCAACAAAAAAAGATCTTCCGCCTACCCCCCTTAATATACCTGATAAGCCTGCAATAGTTGAAAGCGATACAAAATTATCTGCTTCAGCATCTCAAATTAATTCTATCTCGTTAAAACAATCTAGTGTAATAAATCAAAATTCTGAATGGACTGAAGTTCAATCTAAAAAAAAAATATTCAAACTCAACTAACATTAAAAAAATAATTGGCACCGACTCTTCGGCTACTCTCTGTGCTCTCCCTGATTATACGTGGATTCACTTGTCAAAGTTTAACAAAAACACTAAGCCTGAAGATATTATCAATCACATTTCTCAAAAAACTAATATTTCACCAAACCATTTTAAATGTTATGCGTTAGTTAAAAAAGATACTGATTTATCCAATCTGAAATTCATTACATTTAAACTAAGCATTCCGGCATCCAAATATTCAATCATCATGGATTCGTGTAAATGGCCGTGCTTTGTTCAAATAAAGAAATTTGTGCCGCGAGAAAGCAGCAATAACAATAACAACAAGAATAAAGAATTGTCTCTTCACACATCTGCATCCCAGTCCACTACAACGTCATCATCATCATCATCATCACAGCCACCACCACCACCACCACCGTCACCGCAGCCATCAACCACACCATCACAGTCATTACCATTATTAACTCCTACACCGACCCAACAACAATTACAACAGCCAGCAGCGGTCAATTGACAATCAACATCATCATCCCCCTATTCTCCTATTGTTTCTTGCTCTTACGGACACACAAATAAACGATCTAATCCCTTTGGTTATTATCAAAACGTAGGTGAATGCGCACAAAAATGCAACAAATGTTCTTGTCATTGTCTTCATCTCAATTTGATTTCATTGCACTTACGGAAACCTGGCTAACAAGTAATCATAATAATGCCGAAATTTGCAATAACAACAATTATGCTCTCTTCCGCAAAGATCGGTGTTCTCAATCAACTGGTTTAGAAAGAGGTGGAGGTGTTCTCCTTGCAGTAAGCTCGTTATACTCGTGCATTGAATTAGATTTACCTTCTTCTCTTTCTCCCTGTCCATATGGCATAGACCAAATAATAGTAAAAATAAACTTCGCAATTAAATATGTGGTAATTGTTATTGTATGTTATATCCCGCCTAAAAGCTCACTAGATATTTATAAAGTATATACATATACAAAATTGTGAATTCTATCTATCGAAACTTAAAAAATTCGAACATGTAATTATTCTTGGAGATTTTAATCTGCCTAACATTGAATGGGTATTTGATCCCGAAGAACTACATCTCTTATCATTTAATGAAAACACAGATTTTGAATGTGAAATAATCGATTCTTTTGCAAGTCATGACTTAATCCAAATTAATTGTTGTAAGAATAGCTTAAATCGTGTTCTCGATCTTGTTTTTGTAGACAGAGAATTAGCTATATCTATAGATAAATCATTATGTCCTATTTTTTCCAACTCTGTTCATCACAATGCTTTAGATATTTGTTTCTCTTTTTATGATTATATTAAATCTATAAATTGTACCGAATTGAAATTTAATTACAAAAAAGCTAATTTCGAAGGCATAGCGAGTTATATGTTGAGTATTCCGTGGCATGAGCATTTTTGTTCTCTCGATTTATTAAATTTTTATAATTTTTTTATTGATAATCTGAGAATGGCAATTGATATGCATGTTCAAAAAGTCAGAATTAAAACAAATTCCAAGCCTCCTTGGTTCAATAAAAGGCTTAGTAACTTAAACAACAGGAAAAACAAAGCTTATAAACGTCTACGCGTAGCAGAAAATGATGACAATTTTAAAACTACTTATATTCGGTTGGAACAAGATTTCGATGTTCTAAACAAATTTTTGTTTCAAAGTTATATTTTATCAGTTGAATCTAATCTAAAAAAAAATAGTAAATCCTTTTGGTCTTATATCAAAAACAAAAAAAAAATCGTGTGGCATTCCAAGCTGTATGAATTACCTTGGTTCAACATTTTCTGATCTATCAAGTATTTGTGATTCCTTCGCAAACTATTTTGAATCTAATTACACTAAACGTAATGTAAATTCATCCTGGACAGCTGAATATTTATCTCATGAATGTAATGTAAATATCGGTTATTTAGAGTTAAATATTTCAGAAATTGAAGAAGGTCTCTTGAGTTTAAATGATGACAGCAATCCCGGTCCAGATGAAATCCCACCGATTGTTCTTAAAAAATGTGCTGCTTCTCTTTCTGAACCGCTTTTCTTTATTTTTAAGAGCTCTCTCGAGAACGGTGAATTTCTTCCTGTATGGAAGAAATCCTTCTTAAGCCCAATTCACAAATCTGGGTCTAAACATCAAATATCTAACTACCGTCCGATTTGTAAATTGTCATATATACCAAAACTCTTCGAGAAATTGATATATGAAAAACTGACATTTTTAGTTAAAGAATACATTTCACCGCTTCAACATGGTTTTGTTGCGGGAAGATCAACAACCACCAATCTATCTATCTTTACCAATTTCCTTTTAAATAATCTCGAAAATGGACATCAAATTGATGTAATTTATACCGATTTTGCAAAGGCATTTGACAGAGTAACTCATTTTATTTTAATAAAGAAGTTGAAAAACTTTGGTTTTCATTCAAAGCTCTTGAAATGGTTGGAATCATATCTCACGGGTCGAATTCAATTTGTTTGCATTGACGAAGTTATCTCGAAACCAGTTTTGGTTTCATCTGGTGTGCCCCAAGGTAGCCATCTTGGACCCCTTCTTTTCCTAATTTTTATAAATGACTTAACTAGTATTTTCCTTAAATCTAGTCAACTTCTTTTCGCTGATGACCTAAAGTTATTTCGGTGCATAAAATCTATTGGTGACTGCCATCTTTTACAAGACGATATTTTAAAATTGTCCCAGTGGTGCACGAAAAACCAATTATATCTAAATGTTTCTAAATGTCAATGTTTTTCATTTTGTCGCAACTTTTCTGAAATTACTTTTGATTATATAATTGATAACCAAGTTCTTGAAAGAGTTAGGGAGAAGAAAGATCTTGGTGTAATTTTTGACCCCAAGCTAAACTTTTCGAAACACATTGAATTTAGTGTATCCAAAGCAAATTCCATGCTAGGTTTTATTAAACGTAATAGTAAGGAATTTACAGACCCTTTTGCGCTTAAATCGCTTTATACGTCTTACGTAAGACCAATCTTGGAATACTGCTGTGTAATTTGGAACCCTTGTTATAACAGCCATTCTAAGAGAATTGAAATTGTCCAAAAAAAGTTTACACGGTTCACTATTCAGAAATTTGGCTGGAACATCGATACTCCATCGTATAATATTAGATGTCAACTTTTAGGAATTCAATCACTTGAAAACAGACGCAAAATTTATTCTGTGATGTTTATTAGTGATATTTTAACTTATCATATCAAATGCCCTTATCTGTTGTCTTTAATCAACTTATATGCTCCATCACGTCAGCTTCGAGTACGTTGCTTGTTTCGAGAAGATGAACACAGAGTTAACTATGCGAAAAATGAACCAATAACTCGTTGTGTCAAAGAAACAAACCTCATATTAAATCTTGTTGACTTTGATTTTCAATTAAGTAGATCTTCTTTTAGAAATAATTTAATAATGCATTTTCATTTTAATTGATTATTAAATTTAGATTATGATTTAAAAAAACAATTTTTGTTTTTCATACTTTTAATTATAGGTATTTTAAGTATTTATATTTAAGTTAAGAATTATTTAATAAAATGAACACATATATTTATATTTATATAGTAATCTAATTGTAGATTTTAAATCTCATATTGATGAAATAAATAAATAAATATATACGTACATACATAGATTCTGCTTATGGACTTTCGGACAGGGACTCTTATATTTTTTTGATCAAACATTTTAACCCGCGGATTAACTTTAATTCTATATTTTAGTAAAGTCGTAAGTTAGAGGTGGAATAAGGGCAGTGGTAGTAGATAAAAGGTCGTGAAAAGTTAATGTCATATTTATTACCTCAAAATAATAAAAAGTGTATGAATAAAAATTGTACATTTAGGCATGGCGAATGAGGCGGTTTCTCCTCTCGTACTCTGATTAGAACTGGTATTTATGTAGTACTAATGCGTTAAAGGTAAAGGATAGGTTAGGTACCTAGTATATTTGCTGGTGACGAGTTGCCTGAAAATTGGGGTATTTCTTTTAGTTTAGACCATTTCGTTCTGTTGTTTTTATTTACTCTAAATATCTCTTTCAGTTTGGTTTTGTTATATAATAGCAGTGTTTTATTGGGAATCTATCCATTATACAGTAAGTAATTCCCAAAAAAACGCATCGACCGTAGCCTTTCTCTTAGGTTTGTAAGAATGGTACCCCTGCACAGCTATCACAAGTAATGAAAGAGTTTTGTGCAAAGAATAATTAAAAAAATATAAAAATTTTGACCAATAATTTACTTTTAAATATATAAAATAGAAAGTAAAAAAACGTACCAATATTAATTAATGTTTGAAAAAAATATTTGTTTGCCCCTTTTCTCCATTTTCAATTTTAAATTCGAACATTCATTTTGCACCAATAGAAAGGAAATGATAAGTGAATAGGTTTGACTATGGTCCAGTCCCTTTTTACACAAGGTAATTTTTTGTATTGTTTTAAAATCGTCTAGGAAGGAAGAAACAAAATTGCTGCAGAATTGTTTGTTTCCTTTTAATGTTTCTTGGTTTGAACGCACACTCCAAGTGGTTTTAATTGTTCACTCCACTTACATTTCCCCTTTATATTTCATGCTTTTACTTATTTTCTGAGTAGATAGATAGATACACCCAAATTAATAAACATAGACTAGGGAATGTTTAGGACTTATTCCGTGGACTAATCGCGAAATGCTATTAACAAAACAGAATTTCTGCAATTTGAAGCTTACCAACTTAGTCCTTCGCTAGACCATCTAAGACGGTGTTCTAGTGAAGGACTAAGAATTGACATTTAAGAAAAAAATGTACAGGGACATAGAATAAAAAGAGATAGAGTTGATACTTATATTGTAGTAGATTTTATTTGAGTTTTTATTAATAGGAAATTTTAGTCCATGGTCTAACTCTTATTCCATGATTTTCTAAGTCCATGGACTAAGTTGGACTAAACGATTTTTATTAATAGGGCTGATAGAGCCTTATTCTTCAAGTCAATTTACAAATTTATTTTCCGAGTATGGTTTGCTTTCAATTCAATATTCACCTCATCAGACTTCACTTAACATAGGCGGATTAAGGAACAAATAGTTAACATTTTGTCAATGGGATCACAAAAATGTACGCCCAGTTCATGTAGTAAAGCGAAGTCCGTCCATGGCTATCGTCCATTAAGCATTGAACAAAAAGCACATTTTGTGAATTTAAGTTGCCCCTTAGTGCGTTATCTTATAGCTCATAGATTTTCATACGAATAAATATTTTGCAGTTCCACACAGTGCGGTTCTACCTCAAATCAAAGAATTGTTGGCTTTGCCCAAGTTCACATTACCGAAAAGACCGTATCCATCAAAGGAACGATTCATTTTTGAACCTCATCAAAATATTTTGTCTGTGCAAATAACGATCTTTCACTCTATAAAATCTAAGTCAAAGAGAATATTACTTTTTAGTTTAGGTTCATGAGTTACAAAATCGAATAGGTTATTAAGGTGTGTTTTCTGTATATAATATAATTCTATGTACAATGAAATTATTCAGCCAAGTAGAAGACTTAGAAGCAAATTTCTTTTCTTTTCAGAATTAGAACTGTAATTTTTTCGCCAGTGAAAACTTTCAGAAGAGTTCATTAGAGAACTTCCGGATAGCCAAATAAAAACGCCATTAGTTTAATCACAAATAATGTTTTCACCGCTTGAAAAGACATAAACGTAGATTAATTTTGAGAGCAACATTCAAAATTCAATTGGTGTTTCATTTTTGTCGTACCTATTGTGTAGAACTGAGCCAGGCACAGGCAGATTCAAATAATAAAACAGCAACATTGGAATAAATATAAAATAAATCTTTACCTATATAGGTTAACCCGTAAGTCCCATGATGTAGGTATTATTAGCCCTGTTCTTTTGGTAAATATATCGGCAGCAAAGCAGGATTTCCCAAAAGAACGTTCCGCAGCTGCCTGATTTTTTGTATCTCTAAGTTGGTGTTACCGAATTTGTGTCTAATAACTAAATGCAAAAAATCTACAATTGATTTGTTTTTTATTTCTTAAGATTAAAGGCATTTAAGAATACTAAAACTTGAATTAAAAGATGCAAATAAAATGGAATATAATATAAAGCAGTAAGAAATAACAAAAAGTTGATTTTTCTACATCTGTGTGTTCCAAAATCTTCATTTGAAAATTATTTTATGTGTTTGACGTTTCTTTTCAATGAATCAGATCTTGTGGCAATGAAAGGGTATGTTTGTATTGTGTTTCCTTGCAAAAAGGATCGCATTTATTAGCTTTGTTTTATTGGGAATCTATCCATTGTACCGTAAGTAATTCCCAAAAAAAACGCATCGACTGTAGCATGGACCGTAGCTTTTTTAGTTTTGTAAAAATGGTACACCTGCACAGCAGTCACAAGTAATGAAAGAGTCTTTTGCAAAGTAAAATTATTAAAAAATCAATATTAGGAACAATAATTAGCTTTTATTCATATAAAATAGAAAGTAGAAAAACGTACCAATATTTAATTTATGTTTCAAACCTATTTCTTGTGTTCAATTTTTCTGCATTTGCAATTTTAAATTCGAACATTCATTTTGCACCAATAGAAATGAAAGTCCCTTTTTACACAGGGCAATTTTTGTATTGCTTTAAAAATCGTCTATGCCTTTCACACGAGAAAACACAATTGCCGGAGATGTGCTCGTTTTCTTTTAATGTTTCTTGGTTTTGAACGCACACTACAACGTAGTTTAAATTGTTCACTCCCCTTACATTTCCTCTTTATATTTCATGCTTTTATTTATTTTCTGAGTAGATCGATACCTAGAGTTTTATTTTTCAAGTCAATTTACAAATTTATTTTCTGAGTATGTTTAGCTTTCAATTCAATATTCACTCAACAGAGATCATACTGCACTTAACATACGCAGATTAAGGAACAAATAGTTAACATTTGGCTTCCAATTTCCATGCACATGTCCAGAAAAAAATAAAACAATGGGATCACAAAATTGAAGGCCCAGTCCATGTCCATGTAGTGAAGCGAATACCGTTCATGGCCAACATCCATTAAATAGTGAGGAAAAAGCACATTTTGTGAAGTTCAGTTGCCGCTTAGTGCGCTTAGGCCAGGCGCGCACATGCATTTTTTTCCGAAACGAAATAGTTTGATCACTAATTGAACGATGATCGCGCACATAAGCAACTTAAAAATCAATCAACGAGATAAACCAACACACAGACAACATATTGATTAAATGTGCCCGCAGTTACATTATAGTGCGGTGTGATTCAAACTGAAGAACTTATTTGGGGCGATCGTTCGATTTGTGCCAAAACACAAACTTTTAAGTTGCTCGAATCGCGGACTGAATAGTTTTTGCAAGTGGGCGCACTCTCATATAAGTCCATGGTATTCACTTTAGCAACCAAACTGTTGCAAACCGTAAGTTACATATGTGCGCGCCTGACATTATAGCTCATAGAATTTCATACGAATAAATATTTTACGGCGCAGTGTCGAGCAGTTCCTCTATAGTGCAGTTCCACTCAATGCGGCTTGTCTTCTCAAATTGCTTTTTTGTAGATCTAAATAAAAAGATGATTTTTTTACCAAACTCCGTTTATTTAAAACTATCAATAAAAATTGAGCACAAAACGAATATTGGTCTTAGTTAGTCAAAAATAAAAGTAAAACCGAATTCATTCCATAGATATTGATTTTTTTTTTTCAAAATGGAAATCGAAATTTGTTAAAATTGATTAATTGACATTAGGGGTATGCATAATTGCAGATATAGGTAGAATTTTAGACGTACTCCAGAAAATAACTGAGCAAAGAATATAGTTTTTAATAGTAAAAAAGTCAGAAACTTTTAAGAAGAACAGCTTATAATTTATTAAAAAATGGAATTATCTAAGAACTTAGAAATATAAACTGGCAAACTATAAAAAAAAGAAAAAAAAAAAGAATCAAAAAGATCGATTCGTCTTACGAATGAAATTAATAATTATAACACTCCATGAACACATCCATCGAGATTCAACCCAATTATCAATCGTACCAACAAAACTAACAAAATCAAATTCGAGACTCGAATAAACGTCATCTAGCCATCCACAGTAGCTTCTACTTTAGCTTTTTATCGACCGTAGCGAATTGTATGTAAAATGCTACGACGGATAAGCTTACGGCGGATAAATTTCCCAATAAAACACAGCTATTATTTAACTATTAAGTATTTTTAAACTTCGTTTACATGCGGCTCAAGAGTAGAGAGGTTAATAAGAAATGAGTTATATGACCCAGACCCAGACCCGTAGATAATAAAACGCATCTATTCACTGGTTGGTCAACGGTCAACTCGACTCCGAATTCAAAATGACGTAAGATCGTCAAAATCTATTTTGGCACGAATCTTAGGGTCAAGTTAATTATCTACGCCATCCATCAATAAAATTAGATTTTTTCTGACTAGGCAATAAGCTCTATTTTGAAATATTTAGAATGTATTTCTTGCCAAATTTCGCCGAAAAGCTCTAAATCACCACTCTTTTCCGCAGGTGATATTAAATCTGATAATTTCCAATTGTTTGTATAACCAAATTAAGATTTTTAGAAGAAATCTTATCGAATTCGACAGTCTATGTCTTGCACATGTTATAAGTGCTCTATCGATAACATACACTAACGTGCTGCTAATGGGTGCTTATTTATTACTAAATAAAGGATATGCACTGACTTGATCTTCAAATGCTTGTTGCTATTTTTTAGGCAATTTGACAGCAGCTGACACAAAGCCACTCAAACATTTTTTATTCAAGTATATTTGATCTGGCAGTTTAGCACGAATAAGCCAACTTTAACTTTTACTTAAACTGGAAAAATGCACCCTACCTATGCTTATTAATATGATTTATAAAGCAACAAAAATTAATAAAACGTGTTCTTGGCCCAGTTTGTTGCATTAGACATTTTTTATTTCTTGTACGTAAATAGGTGTGAAACAATTTTTTTAAAGAAAAGAACACATAATTAACAAAAAATTATTGACTTTTGACTGCTTTCAGCTATGTTTTCCGAATCGTTCACAAATATATTCGAATTGTTTGGTTTCCGAAATAACTTATCTAATAAATATGTGAACGTGCCCTTCGAGATTCATTAAAGTCATCGGAACTACCAACTAAACAACATAATAACATTCGATACTCGAATAAATGTCACAAATCTATCCAAAGCAGACTTCATCTTGTTTTATCGATAACAGGTTGTTGTATTTGTAATGTTTGTAAATTCTGCTTTGCTGCCGATGTCATTTTGCCAAAAGAACAGCCCTATTGAATCTTGTTGCTCTACATTAACCTTGAGTTTTGTAACGAGAAGTTACGAGTAGATAGTAGATTTGGTATGAATACCTATGTTATATTTAGCTACCGATACATATTTATTATCTTGAGAATTCTGATGCAATTTTATAATTTTCTGCACACAAAAAAATATATCGATCATGTTGTTCTTCTATAGAAATACAAAAGATAAAAAAAAAACTTACAATTTTCCCTACCTATAACCAATAGCACCATGCTACAGGAATATTTGTTTTAACTTCACACAGCGATGAATCTGTTATGAAAATTTAATCTATATGCTTCTGGGAAATTCACATCGAAGTAGGTAGCTATACCTATACTGTAACACCTATAAGGCTAACAAATACTCTATACCCATGTTAGTTAGTTATACATATAGTCTGAAATAATATATGTAACTAGCCGCTGTACAGGCTACTGCCGCTGTTAGAACGGACGTATCATAGTCATAGACAATAAACACTTTGTGTGTCATTTAAAAAAAATTATAACAGCAAAGAAAACAAGAAAAAAATACATAAAAACCAAACAATCTATTTGTTTTGGCCAAGTTGCTACTGCTATACTGCCACTGGACCGGTTAACCGGTAGCAACATGATGGCCACATCACTATAGAAGAGGCAAAGTGTATATACATTCGTATGCACTTTGGTCTGTACCTTCCTGTGTAAAAATAGTTAATAATAATGCAATTCTGAACAAGGTGCGCACTGCACCGCGATGACAGAAGATAAAACGTTTCCATGGTGCACTTATATACTAGCTCTTTCATTCAGCAAATACACACCAACACACTACCTTACCATACACAACCTGTCATTATTTAATGAGAGAATAATATATTTTTATTTTATTTTTCCAATCACAGGGTGCTGCAGCCGAGAAGACGTGCGGTGCAAATGCACATGTCAACCTTCGACAGGATAACAACAACAATAACAAAAAAATCACCAATAAAGCATTAATATGTAAATTTTGTTCATATCGGAATTCGTACAGCTTTTCGTGCAGCATAAAAATACTAAAGTAAAGCACAAAAAAAATTAAATCATGCCGAATGGATACACCCTGTGATTTTGTTTCTTATGGTGTTGAATAATTAAGAAATCTTTGTTTTTTTTTCTTTGCGTGAATTAAAATTATTCTGTGTATAAAACTAGTGAGAGTTCAGTGGAAATAAAGTGAGAAAAAAAATATCGAGTAACTATTGCTCGTTACTTTCGTGCTTTACGTCAAATTTTTGACAAATTAGCTGTATAGGCGGTGTCGTTTGTGGTTCGAGGTTTGGATATATCGCAATGGCAGTATCCTGCCCAGAAGTTATGTACGGTGCTTATTATCCATATCTATATGGCCGTGCTGGACCTAGTAGATCATTTTATCAATATGAGCGGGTAAGTTTATTAAAATTGTTTTATTGCCTTTATTCCCGCAGATCTATATTTTAATTAATTGAAGTGAATTTAAATTAACAATTTAATTTGCAAGAATCAAATTATAGAAATGTACATATACCTTTAAGTTTGCATTGTTAATTTATATAAAAATGCAAGGTGCATACAAGTACATAATGCACAATGTACAAGCATAAGGTTGCAAAAAAAATTATATGCTGATTGCAGATGCAGGCACTAGCTAGAGTTTGTATTTCATAACTGGTTGCTTGCTACTTTTTTTCTTGTTTTTATTTGTGGCCATTGTAATGCAGTTAAAATGCCTCTTCATTCGGAGTCGGTTGGTAGAAAATCGTAATTATGTTAATAGGGGCTTGGCGTTTTAATATGAATCTCATAGCTGTACCTATATACTCTAAGACTGTGCTTAATTTATGCACTTGCAATGTTGTAGGTAAGTAGGTAGGTAAGGTAGATACTTCAATAGCATAGTGTCATCATGGTGGCCGTGAGTGATGCTACTTGGCGCGGTAATTAATTGGAAACTATTTTCTAAGAGAGAATTTCTTCAAATATATTTTTTTGTTTTTACTCCGCGTATTTTTGCGGAATAGGTTTATATGAGGATTTCCAGATTATGGCAATGTGCAATTATATACTTTTTTTTCCTTATTTGAATAAAGTTTTGAATTTTAATTTGAAGATGATGGTAGACAGAACTTAAGCCTATTTCAGCGAAGCACAACTAAATAAAAATTTTAGTATAGTTTAACACTCAATCAAACACAAAAAAAGCAAACATAATTTAGTCCAAGTTTGGATCCGTGGACGTGTAGTCCAAAATCGTATGATCCAAAGAAGCCAGGCATTGAAGTTCCTTGAAAAATGAATGAAAAGAAAATGGGACACTCCGTTTTCAAGAAAAGAACGAAGTAAATAGTTGAAAGCCAGTAAAGTGTTGATAGAACTGAAGCGATTTTTTAATTTAAAAAAATTACATCTTTACTACTAATTTGAAGATTAAAAGTCTGATACGAAAAAAATCTGAACAAAATGTCAAATTTCAACCAAAGATTCCAAAGAGTGTTTACATCGACAAAAATTTGATTTCAATCTTTGGCAGCGCAACTCTTTTTGAAGTAAAACGTCTTTTGCTACGTTTGGGGTAAGCATTTAATATTGAGCTGTTAGTGACATGCCAAAATGACATGTTTTCTGCCAAAAGCTGTCAGAATGTTTATTTTTTTTTTACAAAAGAACCAAGAAGAATACACAATTTATAAAACGCCTACATGCCACGCCCGCGTGTCATTTTTTAGCTCATTGAGAATCATTCTTTTCTTAAACCTCGTCACGATTTTGAAGATTTTATTGAGATAAATCGGTGAAATTAAGTCGATGAGCTGAAAGTACTAAACCAACAATCGAAAGTTTAAGCCAACGTTGAACCTCACTTTACTCGTCGAAATCGGTGAATTTAAATTGCTGAACTTCGGATCAAAGTTTGAACGACGTACGGTACCGTATACCAGATGCCTGGTTTTCAAGAAGAAATAAAACTTATATAATTTAATGTTATGGCCAAGATTTAGCTTTATTATATATATAAGGGCTTGCCATTATGTTTTAAAAATTATTTTGGGCAAGTGCCCACCACGACCGGCTCGAATAAGTTCCAGCCGAGATGCCGTATGTCAGCAATTGGTGCCGAATATTCTCTTTCATGGCGTCAATCGCCTCGGGCTTATCTGCGTATACAAGCGACTTCACACAACCCCATAAAAATAGTCCATCGGTGTTAAATCGCACGATCTTGGAGGCCACCCCACAGGCCCATGACGCGAGATAATGCACTAAAAATTTCATTCAATAAATTGATTGTTTCGTTGGCTGTATGGCATGCAGCGTCGTCTTGTTGGAACCAAAGGTCGTCCACATCAACATCCTCCAATTCAGGCACGAAAAAGTCATTAATCATGACTCTAAAGCGTTCCTATTGGCTGTAACATTATGGCCGGCTACATTTTTTAAGAAATATATGGAGCAATTATTCCCTCTTTGATGATGTAACGGCGTCTCAATAATGACTTGTGGATTATGACAGCCGTTTTTTTAATTCATTTATATTTACCATTAACTTATAAATATCTTAAAGCTATAGACAAAAATTCATAAAACTATATCTCTTAATACTAATGGCACAACATTTTAGCCGATTTAGTAATATGTTAAATCATTTTTAGTATAATACTAGGCTAAAAAGAGGATTTTGCTAATTTTAAAAAAGTTTAGTATCGTACTATTTTCTTAACATTTTACTAAAGTTAAAATCACAAAATGGCTGCTTTATTTTTTTAGTATCGTAACAAATCCATATGCAACTTTGACATTTACAAACGTCTATTTGGCACTATTTTAGGCGTGTTTAGTTGTAGTTTATTAAGAAAATAGATTTAGTATGGTCCTAGTTAAAAATTGTTTAAAATTAGGAAAATATTAGTAAAGTGATTTAGTATTAGCCAACTGTTAAGTAGTATCATGCTAAGCCCTTAACACCAGGCTGTTTAAAATTTTGCGTCAATGTCTTTCGACCTGAAAAGCTATATGGATCCATATGCTTATTATTTTATTTAAAAACTTAGTATCATATTATTTTTGCCAACGGAGAAAATTTATTCATTATGAAATTGCAAAACCAAACTGAGCATAAACCAGGTGACAGCTGTCAAAAAGGCCTACTCCAAAAAAGAATTGCCAGATTGAAAACCACACGTCTATAAGAACACCCGTTATATCAAAGTATTCTCTTTTTTTTCTCATAGAGTCTGGAAACAATTTCTGCGTTTATATTAATGCCTTCTAATATTTTAGAAAGCGTATTAAAAATAAAGTATAAATGACCAAAATTCCGTCAATATTGCTGTTTCTAATAGACTTCAGTTTGGCCAATAGTCCTTAATTTTTAGTGGAATTTATTTTTTTAATATCATGAAAAGCTAACATTATTACGCTTCAATCTTTTTTTAGGCTTCTACATACTGGCATCTTCTCTAGCTGGCCAACTTATGTCAAACATTTTTTACAGTGATATTTTATGTAGGTATAATTAAAAAACGTACAGCAGTTTTGTACATTCCGTTGATGTCGTAAAAAACAGACACGGCAAACAGATATTTTGCAGTAAGTGGTAAAATTTTGCATCTTCTTTTTATAATGAAATTTATGAAATTAGGAAAATTCTATTATATTATAGATTCATAAATTTATCTAAATTAATAAGCCAGTATTTTGTTCGCTTTCTTACGTAAATTATTAAGGATCAATTTTAAGGGCCTAGTTTTCAATTTTGTTCTTTTATTTCAAAACTGGAAGATCATTTCTTTGCAATTGGTAGGTAGATAAGTACTATACCTATTCCAACATCTTCACTCTCACTCTGATGAATCGATTTAGATAACAGTCAAATCTTTTAAAAATCAACCGTCATTATTATAAAATGGGCTTAACTGTGATAAAACTTTATTTAGTCACAATTGCAAATTTAGAACATTGCATTTCTGCCACCCCGGGCAGAAATTGCTGGGGGAAATAACTACTTTTTTTCAACTTTCATCAATATCTCGTATTTGTTCGTTTAATATTCCCATTGATAATTTGGTTTATTAGATTCGGATTTCTGTAAGTATCCAAAATGAAAATATTCAAAAAGCGCCAAATAACAAGATCTTAGGTCCTTTACCCGAAATTATGTGTTGATAAGGGGATTCTTTCAATACGCCGGTTGTGTTTGATGTATGGAATATTGCCTTTCTGCTGGTTCAACAGGTTTTTCACTATTCATGCTTTTTAAAATCGGGTAACGAAAAACTCATTAAAACTAAAGTTGGTATCATACTGAGAAGCTTCTTTTTTTTTAAGGGAATCGCCTCAGCTACTTAGGCTGTAGATCGATCTACAGACAGAAAGTCAGCCATTTTTTATTTGACAAGTTTTTGCTTAGATTTGCATAGATATGTACCTATAGGAAAATATATAGGAAGTGTAGACAATAATTAATTACATTTACTTTATCATTCCTTACAATATCACTTCCGAAAAAGAATCCATCTTCTTAGATAGACTATTTGAATCTGCCTTTGTTAAACAGACAACTAGACCTTATATTTTCTGCTGACCCTTCTAACTCAGACGTCACAGAAAGGCATTTCCTTCCCTCCACACTTGATCTATATTATCCTCCTATTTCTCTTCTATTCTCTTATGATCAAGGTATTTCAAACTTACTTTCTGAATACGCCGCCTATTTTAACTTTCGCAAAGCCAAATTTGTTCAATTTAACATCCTTTTAAATGGTATTGATTACAATCACTTCATTAACTCTTGTTGCCCTATCATAATTGCTCTTAGTTTCTTCTACACTTATGTATCCTTGAATGCATAATGCAATATGCCTCTAACAAATTTTTTTAGACTTTCACTCTCGCATAGCGTGTTACCATCTACTTGGAAAAATTCTTTTATTTTCCCAATTCATAAAAGGTCGAAAGAATGACATCGAGAATTATCGCCCCATCGCAAAACTTTCTTCAATCCCTAAGCTATTCGTAATCATTATCTACGACACTCTTTATTTTCACAGTAAATCAATTATTTCACAATCACAACATAGTTTTTTGAAGGGTAAGTCAAACTACATAACGAACCTAACTCAATTCGTTTCTATGACGTTCTGTGCTCTAGATTATGGCAATAATGTCGATGTGATAACCACCGACTTCAGCAAGGCTTTCGACAAAATGAATCACCAAATTATTTATGCCAAACTTGAAGCTTTCGGTTTTCCACCATTGTTTATCAAATGAGTGGAATCTTACTTGGAGAACCGACAATACATGATAGTATACAGATGCTCGGTATCTGAACCTATTTATTCCACCTCAGGCGTACCTCAAGGTAGCCACCTTGGTCCACTCTTTTTTGTCATTGCCATAAATGATGTTAACAGCATTATTTCAAACTCGGACATTTTAATCTACGCCGATGATATAAAAATCATAAAAATAATATTAAATCAACTTCTCTGGATTCTTCCCTTCTCCAAAATGATTTAAATTCTTTTCGAGCTTGGTGTAGTAAAAATTTCATGGAATTGAATGTTAGTAAGTGTCAATCAATGAGATTTACTCGTAAGCGCCTAAAATCCCAAATCGTATTTATCACTTTATCAATGAACCCATCCCAGTAGTGTCCCTTATACGTGATCTAGGTATTTTAGACTTGAACTTCCGTTCCCATTATGATCATTATATTTCTAAGCAAACTTCATCCTTGGCTTTATCAAGCGTTGGTCAAAAGAATTCTCTAACCTCAACGTTACCAAATCTCTTTTCACCACTTATGTTATGCCAATCCTTGAATATGCCAGTCCAGTTTGGTCCCCGTATTAAACCACTCACTCACAAAGGATAGATTGTGTACAGCGAAGCTTTTCCGTTTTTCACTTCGATATCTTCCTTGGTCGGATCCTTTAACCGTACCGCCCTACGAGGACCGTTTGCAACTAATCGGTCTTAATACGCTGGAGAAACGTCGGGCAATAGCTGACATTCTCTTCATCCACCAACTTTGCACTGGTGCCATGGACTCTCCGACTCTTCTTGAATTATTTGCCCTTAATACTAATCCTCGTAACCTTAGATCTGTTTCCTTCTTCCATCTTCCAACTCACCGCACCAACTAATGTCATTTAAATCCCATCACTAGAATGTTACGATTGGCAAACAGTGCTCAACGCATCTTTGACTTCTGTTCAAGTTTTTCTTTAATCCGTAAAAATCTTTACTCCCATTATCCATAACATAGTTTTTAAGTTAGTTTAAGTTTAGATTGCTTAAGTTTATTGTTTTATGTAGGTATATAAAAATATGTTATTATTATGCTTGAATTAAGCTACCATTAAAATTAAAAGCTGAGAAATAAATAAGATTTAAGGTCTTCTTCTCCATCGAAGCTTATGGGTGGAGTAACAATGGTTTTTTTTTGGAAATTTTCGGCAAACGATGCCAATTATTCGCAAGGGGACTCGGGCTGATATCATTAAAGTTTGCTCTAAATCATCTTTTATTTGGCAGAGTGTCTAAAAACTTCAACTTCAAACCAATATGAGAGTAGAGCTTACTAAAATCACTGACAGTGCTGAATTCGCATCTCATCTGCTAAAAATTGGTGATGGAAAATATACTATCTCAGGCTCAGGTAAACAATATAATTCAATTAATCGAACGTTTCGGAAAAATCGTCCACAACACACAACAACTTATTCAGTGCGTCTATGGAGACTTGAACTCTTTGCAATCGATACTGTTTTCTTGGTTTTGCGAAAGAGCTATTGTGTCACAAGAAATTGTTCAGTGGATGATATAAATAACCATGTGCTCCTAAGTTTAAAAACAGAGTCATATCAATAGAAAGCAATTGACAGTGCTGTCGATGACAATGACATAGTAAACTACTGTCAAGAAGTTCTCAATTCTCTCAACCCTGCAGGTCTTCCATCCTACCAATTGAATTTAAAAGTTGGCACACCGATTATGCTAATAAGAAATCTCAGTCCCCTAAACCTATGCAATGGCACACGCCTCCAAGTCAAAAAAGATTTGCAAAAATGTAATACAAGTTCAAATTCTTACCGGACCTGCAGTAGGAACTCATGCACTTATTCCCAGGATACCAATGATAACAACAGATCTTCCCTTTCGATTAAGACGTCAAAAGTTTCCAGCCAAACCATGATTTTGCATGACAATCAACAAAGCTCAGGGTCAATCATTTCAATTCATTGGGGTAGATCTCAGAGAAAATGTTTTTTCCCATGGTCAACTATATCTTGCACTTTAAAGAGTAGGCTCAAAAAATAAACAGTTAATTAATAATCAATAAGCTTTCTTCATGAATATTCTAAAACGGCTAACAAACAAAAAAAAAATCAAGAACCTATCGTTGCAAATGAAATTGAGATAGATGCAGAAATCCAGATGCTGCAAAAGAAATTGAAGCTGATTGAGCTACGCTGTGAAGTAAAAAGGACATTAAGCATTCTCTTCCGATATTTTCTGGCGACGACTTATACGATGCAAGAAAGTGGATTGAAACTTTTGAAAGAACATATGATTCAGTTCAAGGTAATTATATATTCCGACTTAAATCTTTTCATAGACTGATGAATCCTGATTCCGCTGCCGAAATTTGTTTTCAAATTGACGAATCAACCACAAAAATTTCCGAAGCAATTTTTTAGCCAATTTTGGACACAACTATTCAATTTCCAAAACATTTGTTTCCACTAAATCTTCGATTATGGGATACATTTTGATAATGCAAGAATCACGTGCCGTGATTGACGAGAAGCAAACAGTTCAGTTCATCATCGATGGTTTCCATAATCGTTCCGCTAATATTGCAGTATTGTACTCAACAATTGGCTCACCGTTATGCTAAACTAAAAAACTCAAATTCTCGAGAAAAAAAATCCAGAATTAAGAAAAATCTATACAAAAAAAGTTAGAACGTATAAAATCTCTAATTACCAAATCAAAAATTAATACATAATAATGAATTGTCGAGCGATGCGAACACATAACTCTGTTCCTCGGTATGTAAAGTCATGAGAACAAGCTATACGGTAATAGTTTTCTTGTACATACCTTGCCTACTTCGAGTGAGCCGAGGATTTTAGTTTCCTTCTAAGGCCGTATGTGTGAATGATACATGATGTCATTTTGTCAGCTAAATTATTCACGAACTAATGCAAAATAATGTCTTATAAGGTAAATATTAGCAAAACGGCAAATTGCTGTTAAATAATAAGAGAAATTAAGAATACGCGAAAATGGTTTGGCAAAGAGATAATTTTGTAAGTCAAATAAAAAGCCATTCTCGAGATGGACATAATTAATGGTGAATATGTTGAAGTATAAGGATTTTATAAAAATAAATTTTTGGCGAAATGCTACGCTCCCGGTTCTAACCACCCACTAACAGTCGGAGCGTTAAATAGAACTATTAAATTTCGCTTATCGCCATAATCATTGACCCAAAAATTAGCCTCATCATTGAATAGATTTTGTCAACCACATCCAAGGCAAACTGTTTTCATTGGGCTTTAAATCTTACAGCAGCCAGCAACCTAACACTTGGTTTTGACATATATATTTAAATGCCTCATCCGATATTAAAAGTAGCAAAAGTTTTTAATATAATTTCAATAGACATATGCGTATTATGTTTCCATTTTTTTTACATAGTTATTAAATTTTCCCATAATTTTAAATTGATTTATTTATGCATACTTACATAGATATCCATGTTTGTGCAAAAAGGATACAAATTTACCTATCGCTTTTCCGAGAATAAAAAAAAGATAAAATCAATTCCAGCTTTGAATACTAATTCTGGAAATAAATTTTTATCAAAACTACCTTATCTATGTCAAGACATAACAATGCAGTGAAATCCAAAGCCAAAAACTCTCCACTACTCTTTTATACCTACCAAAATTCGACTAACATAAGTTCAAAATTGATCGTATGCTGGTTGTTTGTCCCTGATGGTTTTTCCCACACTCCCCATGATGTCGATTATTTGTGTGATAAAATGGAAACACAACAAAAAAAAATAAAGACAAATCAAAACAAAAAGCAATACAAAAACCATCAAACGCGGTCAATTGCCGGTAAAACACCGCCGAGTACAACTCCGATTAAGTTCATTAGCATTCACATGTTATTCTACAACCGACCGATCGAAAGACCGACCCAGCAACGATCGTCATCATCAGCTCGGCCATTTATAGTGATTCCCGATCCTTCCTCTTCCGCTGCCATTTGCCATTTTGCATGGAGTGAATCCAAAATGTGTTCTTTTATGCACACGAACGACATTACAGATACCTATGCGGTGACTGCTGTGGACCAAAGTTTAGCTAAAATTATTAGGTGAATCGATTTTTGGGAAGACCTTCGCATGTATGTCGTCCAAGAAGAGGTTTTCACGAATCCAGCAAACCAATGTGCGAACTAAGTCACATAAAATAAATCACCACAAAAGGGACCGTGCGTCGTATCCTATGTCGTCTTCGATACCTATACGCTATACCTATACAGGCTTAAAGTATGGACTGCACTCGCGCACTCCTCCTTGGACCACAAAAGGGTTGAGCGCACAACAGAACGTGGATGACAGGGATCGTGTTTGGCGATTATCCCTATCTGATCACCGGTTAGTTGCGTTCGATATACAAATTTTTGATCTTGAAGCTCAAATCAGACACAGGCCCATGGATTTACTATAAATTACCGAAAACACGATGAGTATATATACACTAACGACCGAGATTGTGGAACCCATATAGAAAGTCGCAGCCTCTTTTCTTATAACCTTTTCATCTGGATGATTATATAGTCGTTCCCGGGCGACGACAACTACTGCCCTAACTAATCCCATCACAGTTAGACCAATCTTTTATACAGGCCCGCATTTTCATAATTGATTTGGTTAACCTTGGGTATCAGGGGCGCATTGGTTTCAGACAAGGTAAGTGATAAAAGTGACAGTCTGGTAACCATCACACCAAAATAACAATAGAAGGTCCTTTGTGAATAATTGTGGTGAAAACCATTAAATCTAGGAAACATTTGGTATAACATGAGTCTTGGCTTCCATTTTCTTCGCTGCCTATATGCCTATCTACGTTAAGTAAGCTTAGGGTTATTGAATATTATTTGTGGCACACCGTATCATAAGAAAATTTATGTGTCAAAATACACAATCGGCAACTCTGGTTTCGACATGTACTCAAGTTGACAGTACTTACACATATTGAAGGTAATATCTTCGGAGTTTCTATTTTCGTTCAATTTTCCGCATCTGTCAAAATTTGAAAAAAAAAATAGTTTTCTGTGACCCTGTCATTTTTTTCAACTTTAAAAATTGTTCTTCTTATGAATTAATTAAAGGAAACATATGAATCATTATTTCCCTATCACTGAAGTGCTTATTTGTGTTAAATAAAAATATGCCAGTTTATTTTCCAGTGAAATTTGGTAACAGAAAATTATTTTGACAGGGTCACTCACAATTTTGTTTCATATCTAATCTGATAATCGATTTTTATAAATATGTGAAAGATAATAAGTTGTTGTTTAATTTTTGACGTTTCTTCAAACAGAACCCTCTTTTTTTTTTTTTTTTGAAATCCAACTCAAATCCGTGGGAAATGTGAATGGCATTTTCGTATGCAATTCTTAAAAAAAGCGTGACATTCAGTTTGACAGTTCTTTCACAAAATTTTGATAGTTTGTTGTCCATTTTTTCATAAGAACAACAAACTTCGCATTGAGTATTCATATTTTGCAAGAACAAAACGAATTGAATTGAAAGCGATAGTTGATAGTTGTTATCGATGGATTGGGATGCAATGTTTGGTGTGTTGCAACGATTAAATTAATTTTAATTCATGGTGTATTTCGTTGGAAACAAATTGCCACCAGTGAAGCTTCGAACTAACTATTGTACTATTGGACTTCCAACCATTGAATACAATGTTTTAAGAAAGAAAATTGATTGATCACAAATATTTTCCCGAATGGAAGAAATTCAGAATTAAGAATTGAATTAATTATTCCTGGTGGTTTACATTCTTTAAATTCAATCGATTCAATTACCAATTCCGATGGAGTCGTAATTGAATTTATGAATTTCATTGCTTTTGCCAGGAATTCCTTCTAACTTCTTGAACTTGCTGTTCAAGATCTGTTCGCAACGCAACTGTTATATTGGAACATGACTTGATTAAAATAACTATAATATTTATAGCAAAGTTCATAAGCTTGTGGTAATTTGAAGAATTCCGCTGATTTCAACCGACTTGCTGTTCAATTTAATAAATTTAATTAAAACTAGACATTTTAGGGGCCAGTTCTATCGATCAGGAAAAGTTGAAACAGTCAGAAAGTGAATATTTTTTCATGATTGTTGTTTATATTGCACATTAAGTCAAATTGAAATATTTTATGACCTTTAGTCCAAAATGCGTTTCGCCCCGGCACGATAGTTGGGCTCATCAGTTAGATGCTATCGTGTCGCTCTAAGACGCACTATTTTTTGGTCGATGACTACCAACTCTAATAAAATTTTCAGCACATACATACTGAAAATTATATTTTTCTAATTCATGCACCCAGAAATATATATTGCACATTGTAATTGAAAAATTATGTCAGTTTACATGCCAAATTTGCAATCCCTACCAGTCTGCCTCTGCTACCAAGTTTTTCTGATTGAATTGTACACGAAACTAATAAGAAATTTATTTCTATTTTGTTTGAAATTTCTGCCAGCTGACCCGAAAAATGAATTTTCATCGGAGAGATGATTAAATACATTTTTAACAAGAAAATAACTATTCTGTTTCAAATATTTTTTTGTGGCAAAAAAAATCTTATGGTTATTTGACATCGATCGGTGTAGAATTTGTATTTCATAACGAATGAAAACGTCATAAGAACAATTTTCCTGATTCATTGTCCTCATTGCTATAGCTGCACTTTTACTGTTCGTCTTGCAATTGCTATATGATGGCGATTAATAAATTAAATCGGCAGGCCAATCGATTTTTCCCATGGTCAGTTATTCGTGACGTGTTCGAGAAGGGGTGACGGTGAACCATTAGCATTATCCGTTTTTTTCTCCGGACAAAAACTCAACAAATAATGCTTATCACCAAGCGTTGCAATGAAAATATTAGAAACACAACTGAATTGTCAAAACAATGAATTCCGATTTCAATAGATTTAGTCCGGTATTACACAGCGCGTGTTTACCCCTGCGTGAATGAAAATGCGAAAGAGAAAGAAAGAACGAAAAGATGAAACATAAATAAATCTATCTGAACACGGGCGGGTAGGATTTTCCTTGCGTGTTTTTGACGTTTCTTTGTCTACTGTTTCTTTCTTTTTCGGATTTTCTTCAATTAATTTTCGCTGTAGATGAATGAACATCAATCCAAATGGCTGACGAATTTAAATGGAGGAAAGAAAAATCTTCTAAGCTTATTTTAAATTACCAAATGAACCCCATTCTCTACAATCCTTGCCTTTGTCGTCCGGAATACCTATATAAATAACTTTGCCTTACATTTTTCTTTTAAAAATTGTTTTTTGTTCAATATCTGCTCTGGGCAAAGAATATAAAATGAAAGATAGCTGTCAAATAAACGCGCAGTACTGAAAATGAGAAAAAGGCTTTGTGTAATAAGACGCGCGTTACCGAATAGAAGTTCAAAAGGAAATAGCCAAGGCTTGCGCGTTACAGTCACGCGCTGTGTAATACCTCACAGTTCCGATTGGGTGAAATCCCACTCGATAAAGAGACATGAAATTGAACTGAAATGACGGACGCCGGGACGAACAGCTAGCTTATTGTAAGTTTCGTATAAGCCTTATTTTTAACGTTGTTTCTGTATGTACTGTACATAGAAATTAATTTTATAAATTATTTGTGCAGCCCTCTTTTTTGAACTGTTAAATAACAATTACTATCGCTGATAAAATTAACAAAAAAAGACATTTTAGTTTGTTACCTTTGAGAAACAACTAAAAACTCACTCTCTGATGATTAGAAAGAACAATATTGTTTCAACATTATTTTACTAAGTAAACATTAATCAAAGGCGTGTTTATGTTGCAAAAAATGCACAGAATGTCATTATAAAATTTCAAACCGGGAATGCATTAAACAAAAATGTAAGCCATCTTTTTTTAAACGTCAACACAAGAATTTATTTTGGAAATGTTTAAAAAAGCTTGTCTGTAAAAGTCTTATCAAATAACCAATGTATTGTAAGAATAATCCCGGATAACTCGATAAATTCGATTATTTTCAACATTTGTAATGACACACTTGTTGGCAACTGACAATGGCAACTTAGGTATTACTTGTTTTTTTTATTTTTTCCTCTATTTGATAGTCTTAATAATTTTTAGGTTCTTCCAGGTTATCAAATGAAACGTCAATGGTTCGTTCAATTTTTGTATAATTCCATACTTGCTTTTCTCACCACTTTTTATATTATTCAATGTTTTTTAAACGAACAACAACAACTTGAGTGTCCTACTACCAATTGTTTTCTTAATTTTTGGCTGGAATTACATATATCTATTAACCGACATGCCAGGTCGATCATCTTTATCAGATTCGTTTGTTTTCTAGTGGTGCTGGTCCACTATTTCCATTTAATTGGAAAAAAAACTTCTTATGTTTGCCTCAAATGAGTGTTGAACTATGACCAGCGGTCGTAGAAGCTACTGCACTACTCACATCAGTCATCACGCCACCGAGGTGATATAGTTCGCTATAGGGAGGACATTATTTGCATATATTTTAATGGATTTTCTTCGACATTTGTGAAACAAGCTGTAAACAAGTAAATATGTAATTTACAAAACCTTAGTACACCCTGCTTGCGCTAAATTTTAGCTCCCACTTTTCTCTCAAAATAGCAGCTAAATCCTGGGCCAATTTTGACATAAAACTTGTGAAGAACAGGCCAGATCAAACAAATGCAAGAAATTAATTCTTTTTTTTATTCAAATCAGTCAAAACACGGATTTTGACTGCTCATCCTTCAATAGGGCAAACAAAATAATTCTTATGATAAATATTTTAAATATTTCCCTATAATTCAGAAAAATTAGATATTAGAGATCGTAGCAATCACTTTTATAATATCTGAACAGGATTCTTGAACTAAATTTCTCAGTTTTGCTGTCAAATACTGCGCAGTAAACAATATTGGATTCGCCTCCACAATTTTTGACGGAGCCAAATTTGTGAAATCTCAGTTTTCTGAATTGGCCAAATGCGACACAAATCACAGACAGAACCTGTTAAATTTTGCCTCGAGATTAATGTAACGAACAATATATTTCGAGACCTAAATTTTGACAGATATTACGTTTGTAATTAGCTGTGTATCTCATTACTTAAGATGCTTGGCTAAATTTTATTTTGGACAGAATTTCTATATATAGCCTAGTACTCAGTTCGAGCAAACGCAAATTTTATCTCAACATATTTTTATTCAAGCAAAATTTTGAAGGTGTAGATATATACATGTATTAAATTGGAATGAGAACAGGTGGCGTATCTAAGATATGATTAGTATAGGGGAAAATAAGAACGCAGTCAATGATGATGTTAATGTTAAAGCATGTTATTAAAAAATAATTTACATATATTGTTTAACTTTTGATTTGGCCGTGGCGCGATAGTTTTGTGCTCGTCTGTCAACCTCGTGGTCACAGGTTCGATTCCTGCCGTTGTCTATGTCTTCTTATATTCCATTAGAAACCAATTTTAAGAATTGTGATAAAATGAGTTGCTGGTTTAATCATTACATGCTGTTCAGGCATAACATTAACAACATGTGATTGTGTAAACTACTCATAAATATGACAACGAAATAAAATAAAATAATGCGAATTATAAGAGACATAAATGAATAAGATACGGTAATTTTCTCGGCATTAGTTCAGTCGCCATCCTTGGAGATAAAATCTGAGACAACAACCACCGTATCAATACATCGCGCCACACGTCTTTCTATCCTTCTTTCTCTTCTTTCACCGGGTGTCGCGCTGTGATTTAACATATAAAGGTTATTCATAATCCCTTGACCGCGTGCAAAATTTAAAAAAAAAAAAAAAAAATTGTTCCGGTCATATATCTCCTAATATCTTTTACTATTGCAAAACCTTAACAGAGGATACGCTATGAGGTGATAAAAGGCATATTGTACATAAAACATCATAAAACAACTTGTCTAGCAAAATTCTGATTCGGTCATTATTTGTATTGGAAAAATTAAGTGGAGATTTTTGTATGTACAGTTCGAAACAAAAATTTTTAATTTGCGTTGAGGTGAGTACTGGGGATGTGTCATAAATCATACAGTACATACATTGTCAGCTCTGATGTATTATTTCTGTTTCATATAGAAATGTCATCATTGTATGAACGGAAAATCCACTGGAAATATTCCAATGTTGTAGGATCCTGTTTCATTTTAAAACAAATAATTATAAATTTGTCATACATTCCAAATAGCAAAACGTTTTGATGTAAGCAAGCTGAATTGAAAAAGTATAAAAAGGTGAATTTTAAGTTTATAATTAAAATAAAATAGTTCTTACAGATTATAGAGATGCTCCGTAAAAAGGACATATTATTTGGAAAATTTATGGGGACGTTAAACACAAAAGCTGATATCCAATCTGAGTGGAAGAAGATCTCATCTCAACTTTGGCGATAAGCTTAGGTTTGATTTCTGAATATAAAATTGGAATTAAACTTCCCTCAATAACACCAGCGATACGTGACATTCCCGCTTCATATTAAAAAAAAACCTTAGCTACAGCGTTACTGTTTTGAGGCCATACCACTTCCCCACCTTAAAAGCAAAGGGAACTATACTCTATTCAATTTATATTTTCAGTACAAGCCTTATGTGAGAGCTTTTTCAAACACACTGGTGCCGGCTGGTGTTTGCATGGCACACAACTTAAGAAATTGCTACTAAAATATTCCAAAAACCAACGAACATTCCACCATAACCTGTCTGCTCTCCGGCTGAGAGGCAGAGAGGAGACTGATCACCAATTTGACTCTCGCTAATAGTGTTTATTTAAAAAAAATCAATGTGCTTATTTTTTAAATAAACACTATTAAGAGTTACCATTGGTCCGTTGATAGAAATTCGAATACCTTTTGCTTTGGTTTTCGCTATGGAGCTTTCAGAATCGAAGCTTTCTTAGAACTTCTGAGAGCATATATTTTAAATTTAAGGAAAAAGGTGTTGCCGCTGCGTGCTTTTCTGCTTAGATTTTGTGGTTTTTTTTTGGAAAACGGTTCAAATGCAGCTATATATTATTTGTTTGGTATTTTTTTTAAGGAAAAATTACTAGTTGAGCAAGCTTTTGACGAATAGTTTTTTTGTTCATGAAAATAAAAGTAAAATGGAGATAATTTAGTGTATATAAATATAATATTTAAAATAGTGCGGTGCAATTTGAGGTGATATTATTATTTGTATGCTCTGTTTATTTACGTTTAAAATAGCTTCAAGTTCTTCGAAGGATACAAGTTCCTTATTATACCTTATTTATACGTTTTTTTTTCTGTGATTTATTTTCACGTTAAAACA
This sequence comes from Philhelius pedissequus, assembly GCA_910595825.1. Taxonomy (NCBI): domain Eukaryota; kingdom Metazoa; phylum Arthropoda; class Insecta; order Diptera; family Syrphidae; genus Philhelius; species Philhelius pedissequus. The sequence goes on along the minus strand of OU343160.1, from coordinate 4,861,778 downwards.
GATCAGGCCTTCTGGGGAACTCTTAAAAAACGCGCCTACTATCTTACTTCTTGATGGTGTGGAGAAAGATAGATTTATCTTTATTTGGATTTAGTTTAATTTTTTTAACATTTAGTTTACGATGTACATGTTTCTGTTCATGAAATCTAAATTAATAATTGGTAACCCTACCGACATTTGTGAGCGAAATATGCCAATTTATAATGATCACTACGGCAACCATGGAAAATGGAAAAGCTAAATAGAAATAGAGATAGCTTATTGAAATTCATAATAGTAAGGGTGAAAGGCAAATATCCTATCTTCTCTGTACTGAAAATATAAATTGAACAGAGTATAATAGAAAGGATACATGCATTATTTATAGAATATGTAGAAAATTATGGCCATCAAAATTAAATCTTCGTTAAATATTGAATCAATTATTTCACTTTATTGTTTTAAAAATGCTTGTTTCAACTTTTATCGAAAAATGTAAACTCACAATTTATTTAAGTCAAACGTCAAAATAAATACAACAAAATAGATTTTATACATTAATTCCAGTCAAATCTATTAAACAGAAAATTGTATGTGATGTATGAATATAATTTTAATGTATGTTGTATGTAATGTATGTGATATATTTTATTTTCTATGAAACAGGCCCCTGATCGGGAATTATTGTATGAGAAATAATTTTTTTCCCGAACTGAGTACTGGGGCTTATGAGTTCAAATTTGGGGCGAGCTGGGTGTGAAGTGTATTCATGCAATGGCGGAAAACCCGTATAAACTTCAGAAACCAGATAATTTATTTGAAATTATCCTGTTTCTAAGGTTTATACGGGGCTTCCGCCGTTTCATGATTACCCTTAATGTTTGAATTATAAAAAATAATGTAGTAATATTCTTCTGTATGGGATAAAAGGAAAGAATCTATATGGTTGGTAATATATATTTTTCTCTCGTGCAAAACAAAATTGTCACGCTAAAATATTTTGTCATTATAGAATTGTATACTAAGCTTAAAGCTAGACTCTATAGGTGTAAGTATTTCTATAGTTTGAAATTTTGTACCTATATAAAATGTTAATTAAAAAATTCATTCTTGGGCGCTCCTCGTGTTCTTGCGTATACCTATAAAATAGACTTATCCCGCAAATATTTAAAATGCGGTCCTGTTGCCTAGCCTGTGTTGATTTTGCCCTAACTCGGCATTGGCAAATTTCTGTGTGTGGCTGCCCCCATCCCCATTTATTTGCCAGATATTTTTTTTTCGCAAGTCGCAACAGATCTTATTTGCGTTGCGAACCTTTTTAGCTTCCCTCCTCTATATGGTCATATCGCGGTATGGTTAGTTTTATCCACTCTCTGGTTGTGTATACGAGAACAACCATACATAAAAGACCAATTTTGTTTTAGTGCCGCGGCCTTGTATAATTGGGCGTTAAGACAGTCGGAATGCTTTTGTGCGCGGCCGCCAGCCGGTGATGTTCCTGTTCTTATATGCCTGGAGTTATAAGTCTACGCGAAAGAGCGACCCTTTGGACGACTTTTTAAACTGCGATTGTTTTTGTATTTATATATAGTTTTTTTTTTTTAAGGCCAATGTTTAGCTGCTGTGCCATGGGAACTTCTGATGCGCGAAGTCTACTTTAAAGAAAGAAAGGCAAAAGTCGTCATTGGCAGCAAAGTATGAGAATGGCCACATCTTTGTTAGCAAACGGTGGCCCATCTGGGAAATTTTGCTACTTCATTACAAAAAACAAACACAATGAAGGGAGAATGTGCGTTATCGCAAGACAACTACTGAACTTGTGTCGAGTCTTATTGAAGGACCTTTTTATATTATTTATAAAATATATACCTACGTAGTTTTAAGTGTATATAATTGAGTGTGGATAGAAGAAACAATTTATAAATAAGTAAGTATATGTCATGGCACATGTACCTATGTATATGTATATGACTTCCTTTATACATATAATCATTCATTATAGGTACAAGGTAAATTAGGAATGGGGTTCCTCCCTGAATTATGCCGAACTCTGAATGAACTTAAAATGATGTTCCTTAATGGCCAATTGAACATCGTCCAATTCTTCGAAAACAGAGACAGGGTAAGCCATATTTTAAAGGAAGGAACATAAAAATAGGCAAGCAGGGTATGCTTTCTATTTTATAATTATTAAAAAAACAACTTGAGCGCTATATTCAACTGTCATATGCTTAAGAATCAGTCAAACTTAATGCAAAATTGCATTACTTGGCGGCGCGCGCTATGTTATTTGTTCCATCTAACTCAATATTCGACACTAAAGCTGTGACACACAAAATAGTGTATACCTTCACTACACATATGTTTGCAATTCTGCAATGGTAAAATTCAATTTTATTTGACAGATAAAGTGACATACGTATGCCTTTTTGACATTTAAGAACTCCAAAAATAATGTTCGCTTATGGCGTTTTTATTTGGCAATCCGGAATTCTTCTCCGATCCGGGATTTCAACTGAGTACTTTTGTGTGATTCTGACGATCCTGAATTTTAGTGTAATTGTATATGTGAAAATAATTGTGTACGTGAAAATATTCAAATTCAAAAAAAAATGTTTGTTGCACAATTATGATACAAAAAATGACAACAGTCGAGTTTGACGTTCAAGTATATGAACGTGTGAGTGCTTCTGGTTCTGATTCTGATTTCAAATCCAGAAGCAAAATTCTCTTCTTTTCAGAATTAGAACTGTCATTTTTCTCAAGTGAACGCTTTCAAAAGAGTCCGGAAGGCTTCTGGATTGCCAAATAAAAACTACATTAGTTTTTTGAACACTTTTAGGGGCGTTCTATTGCTGGTTATTATAAGAAAACAGATTTAATATGGTGATAGTTCAAAAGTGTTCAAAATTAGAGGTTTTAGTAAAGTGATTTAATAGCAAAAAATTGTTAAGTAGTATAATGCTAATGGCTTAACATCCGGCTGTTTGAAATCTTGTGCTATAAGTAAGTAACAAATGACGACGAAAAAAAAAGGTAATATGGAGACAAAAAATTTTCTAGAATTGATTTAAAACTCGAGGGTATACAGTTACCGCGTGAAATGACCTATTGTAAATACTAAATTTACTTCCGCCTTATTGTATTATTCATTAAAAAAATTAGTCCTTAGGCTAAGTTTATTTAAGATTATGGTCTTGTTTAGTCTACGCATACTGTAGAATACTCTTAAAATCAAAGTCGAATTGTTAAATTACACACAACAAAATTGTATTTTTATAGTAGTCTGGCCAATTCTAAGTCGGCAATTTTAAATTATTTTATTTAAATTTAAAGAAACAATAAGTATACCTAAGTGAAAATATGTAAAACTAAACAAATCTCAGTAAAGTTACTTACTTCATTAAAACAAAAATTATGGAGTATTTGTTTCACATTTCGCTCTTGGCACACATGACATTTGGTTTGTACCTACAGCAATTAAGTCAGAATGCTCAGTCGATGTTGTCTGAGCTCATCGAGCGCTCTTTGAAAATTCTCAGAACAAAAAAAGAAACACACGTTCAGAACTCTGAACACTTTGAGTTTAAATTGCAAAAACTGACATGATCACTGAAAACATTTTTTTTTTTAATTTTGACATATGCGAAAACTAAAACAAAAATAGAAACTCAGAAGATATTAAGACTGTTTCACAAACTGTCCAAAAGTGCCAATTGTCAACAACTCGTGCCAATTCATGTGCTACAAAAATTTGATAGTTTCGGGCAGAAGACGTCACTTTGACGTTTGTCATAAAAGGAAAACAAATTGTGTCAGAAATCTTTGAACAAATGAAAAGTGGAAACTAAAACAAAATTGATTTAAAACAAAAGTATTTTGGATTACAATAAAGAAATATATGTAATTTTAGCATTTGTTTATAACGTTAAAAAATGGGCAGAAAATTGTACTCAAACCGTTCCAGACTTTTTCTCAATTTTATTTGTCTGAGAGAATTTCATCGCCACACTTCGAAATTTAATAAGCTGCCAATTAGGTGGTGGCCGCCATTTCTACACATTCCCACATAACACGATTGTCCTCAATACAAAATATATTTGTTCAGTGAAGTGTTATAAAACAGATTAGAGCACAAAAGAATAGAATATTCTGTTCTGGCATACGTTTTGTTTTTATTATTATTATGAGTACGAATGCTTATGTTCCCATTAACGGTACATAACGTTAAAAGTTAAATTACGTTCGATTGAACTGATGTTCCGCTTACACTGTGAAACTGGACAAGTTGAACTTCAAATTTAAACTCAAGTTCAGGTTCAGTTGAATCTATAAGTTTAAACTTGCCCTGTGGGGGTTATAGAATTTTATGTTGGTCATGTAAATCTTTATTAGGAATATAATAACAATTAAAAATAACCAAACTAGATACCATAAATGTCAAATCTGAACTCATATATATATTTTCCATATAATTATGATTTGACATTCTTAACTATCTATTATTATGCTTGTTATAAATCAGAAAAAACGCATCACACTCAATTAACAACCTATCATTTGGTTCTCCGATTCTGAAGTGCCATAGGATTACTCGTATAATATTTAGTCATCATCACATTAGTGCTATTGAGAGCGAAGCGCGGTTAATGTGTGCCACCGATTAGGGTCGATAGCCCGATAAAAAGTGTTAAAATAATGGCCCTTCTGTGTTCCCCTTTTAATGGTGTATTTTAAAATTTATAGCCAATAACTTTACGGTTAGGTATTAATTTTAGTTTCTTTTGTTTTTAAGAGCATTCCTAGTTTACACATAAACCTACTCGTTAGTTTACGTTAAATGCTCAACCTCAACTCTGCCATACCACGTGTTTGTCACACAGAGTACAATTGGCGCCAGGTTGTGGTATTTTTATCGAATATTATGTATTTTGTATTTTAATACTAAAATGCTAATGTCCCTCAAGCACATTCATTTATATAGTGTCGCCCCTAAATTTCCCCAAAGTGTTGTATAGGGTTAACAGTTGGTGTCATTGTGCGGCAGCGACGCGCAACGAAAATTCACTTGATTTATGATGACATGGCGCGAGTTAAGACGTTTTGTACAAAAGTCAAAGTCAGTTCCGCTCTTTGTATATGTATATACCTCTACTCTATAGCTACATATTATATGACATCGCAGCTGAAAATCCCTAATGGAAAAGTAAAAGGATATAATGGCAGATAATATGCGGCGCAGTTGCGTTTAAAAGAGGCTCTACATTCTAAATGAACCAAGGAAATCATCATTATCTTTGGAAAACACCCCTCCGCTGATTTGTATTTGAAAAACCACTAATTAAATCTTTACATTTCGGTTGCATGATGTGGCAGTTTTCGAACAAAATTTGCTAAGTAATCGTGAAATGAAATTTCGTTCTCAAATACCTACTCCCGTCTTGCGGTATACATTCGGCAGAATTGTTCAAAAAATTGTCTAATTTAGACATTGCAATAGACTGTGTAAACTTTGATTTAAGTAACACTTTATTTAATCAGTTTTTATACTAGACATTTAATAAATATGTCAGGTTTTACACAGCGCTTGACTGTAACGCGCAAGGCTTGGTTATTTTCTTTTGAACTTCTATTCGGTAACGCGCGTGTTATTACACAAGCCTCTTTCTAATTTTCAGTACTGCGCGTTTATTTGACAGCTATCTTTCATTTTATCTTCTTTGCTCAGTGCAGATATTGAACAAAAAATAATTTTTAAAAGAAAAATGGAAGGCAAAGTTATTTATACAGTTAGGTATTCCGCATGACAAAAACAAGGATTGTAGAGAATGGGTTTCATTTGGTAATTTAGAATAAGCTTATAAGTTTTTTCTTTGCTCCATTTAAATTCGTCAGAAATTTGGATTGGTGTTCATTCATCTACAGCGAAAATTAAATGAAGCAAATCCGAAAATGAAACAAACAGTAGAAAGAGAAACGTCAAAAACACGCAAGATAAATCCTACCGGCGCGTGTTCAGATAGATTTATTTCTGTTTCATCTTTTCGTTCTTTCTTTCTCTTTCGCACTTCATTCACGCAGGGGTAAACACGCGCTGTGTAATACCGGTCTATACGATTATACACGAAGCTTAATCAAACTAAGCCAATAAGAGTTGTTATTTTGAATAGCCCGCTAATTCGGTAGCTGTCACTTTTGAAGCTGTCATTTTTTGACATTTGACAAGTAGAAACTATGCTATTAATAAAAATGGAACGATACACGCTTCAACAACGCATTTCTTTTTTTTGAATATCAAAATAACACCTCTTATTGGAAAACCCAAGGGTTTTCCAGGGTTTTCCAATAAGGAGGTGTTATTTTGAATAGCCCGCTATTTCGGTAGCTGTCACTTTTGAAGCTGTCATTTTTTGACATTTGACAAGTAGAAACTACACTATTAATAAAAATGGAACGATACACGCTTCAACAACGCATTTCTTTTTTTTGAATATCAAAATAACACCTCTTATTGGAAAACCCTAGAAGTTTTCGAAAAAAATTAAGAGAAATTCGTGCATAACCTTTAAATATGTTCACAGTAGCCCTATATGGTGTAATGGTTAGTGCATTGGACTGTTACACCAAAAACTTAGCGCTTGAATCGTAATTGCATACACATACAAGCAAATCCACTTTTTTTTACGATACTGCTTCTTGATTAATGTCAAAAGAATCAAAGCATATTTCAGGAAGTTTATATAAAATACTTTGAGTCATTTTACAGAAAATTAAAATATGCATGTGTAGACGTCTCTGTGTTTAAAGCGTATACATCGACTCTTTTGTAATTTTAAACGAGCAGCATTCGCTTAACCTACTTTCAGCAGTTGAACAGTTACGCAGTTGTTAATACTCCATTCAACGTTTCGTAAATTCGTATTCATAAACATTTTTTAACCTACATTTAACTTACCTACATTATATCCTTGTGATAAATATAGCACCTGAATGAAAAATCTATTACATTTAAATATCATAAAGCAAACCGGTATGTCAACAAACGATGGCAGGACTATGAACGTGCCATGGAATCCAATGGAGTCCAAAAAATGTAGGTAGGTCCATGAAGCGAGGTGTTGAAAAAAACTATTTTTTGAACAAGACATGAGTGCTGTTCAAAGCTTGGCCATAAATTGACGTTACGTACTCTGTAAAATTTGCCAAAGTCGCAATAAATAAAAAGCACGACTGGAACGCACGTACTTGGTCTTATGTTCGATCACATTATATGCAACAGATCTTACTAGAAAAAAATATTTTTAAAGTCGTTTTTCACTTTATTGTTTTATATATAAAAGTTCTTAAATTTTTTCTAAAAAAAAATTATATGCACATTTAAAGTATAATCATATAAATTTAAAAACAAAATTTCAGCAAAAATCGTCCATCCGTTTTTGAAATATTGAATTTTCAAAAAAAAAATAGTTTTTTTTCAAAAATCCAAAAAAAGTATTTTTTTTTAGAATTCGAAGAATTCGATTTTGATCGAAATCCTTTGTTCCGTTAATGAGAAAGTCGAAAATCAATAAAATGGTTGTTTGGCAGGTACCGTTAATAACAAAATATGAAAACAAAAATGTTTGGCCAAAATGTAGACCACACCCAAAGTAGTAAATATAATTTTTTTATCAAAATCGTTAGAGCTGTTTTCGAGATAATTAAGGTGGTAGAAAATTTTTTATGGCTGGTACCGATATTTTTGGGGCTAAAACAACGATTCAAAAATCTATTTTGGACAATCACTTAAAACGCCTAAGCACAAAGTTTGAATAAAATCGGTTCAGACGGATTTGCGGAACCCACTTTATTGTGTTCTCTATCATCGTAATGTCAACTGTGATTAAATTTCTAGTTCGATTTTTTTTCCAAATGCAAAACTTTGGCCTATAGTATCTATATCGCAAGTAAAAATGTGAATGTTATTGGCCAAATCGAAGTAGTGGTGAAAAGGGAAATGAACGACATGACACGAAACTGCCCACTGAGTAAAAATGCACTGTTTATGGATTGGAATTTGGACTGTGGCCAGTGGAGTCGCCATGTTGGATGTGTACCCGTACTTTTAGCGGAGTCAAAACTCTCTCAAAGAGTGACAAAATTTTATAAAAGTATGGGAACGTATTTAACGTCAAAACAAAATTATTCTTTTAAAAATGTTTATAAAGTTTTTTGTGAATAAGTTATTTAAAATATCCAATTTGCTATCAAAAATATAAATTTTTTGCACGAATAGCCCAACCACACAATAAATTCGATTATTTTCAACTTTTGTAAGCTGACGCTTATTGTTTTTTCCCTTATTTGACAGTCTTCATAATTTTGTTCACAGAAATTTGTTGGACTAAAATTCACAGCATGGGGGAAGTATTTTCTTCTACCGTGCGCGCCCTATTCTGTGAAAACTCCGAACGTTTGGCGTACGGAAACAGGGTTTGACAGTTTTTTTTTTGTAGAAATTCGTCGATTTTCTCATTTCTTCCTTGAACGGAACACAACTAAATTTATGTATATAACTAGAAAATAGAATCCAAAAAACTAAAACCAAAAGGATGCGATATGTAAATTGGGATTCATGTAATAAGTTAGTTGTTATTTGTTTATAACAACATAAAGACATATTTACTTTTAATAAAAATAATTCTTATGTCGTTAATTACATTATTTACTGTAATGGCAAAATAACATTTCGATATTAAACGCTTAGTTTAAAATGCATCTATTCACCGTTAATTTAACATTAGGGGGTCTCTAAACTGAATAGGGCTTTAAAGCAATAAAGCACCCGTCTACTTTAAAAGCAGCTAAACACAATGTATATCTCATAAAAGTAGGTATTATTCAGTTAATTAGTTATTTCACAGCAGCAAAAATAACAACCCATTAAATACAGGTCAGTTATTTTAAAGGAAAAAAATTGTTGAATGTTGCAATATTGCTTTGATGAACGCGCAGAAATTGCAAATCTATACGATCGATTGATCATTTAAAATTGCCAAGGGGAGAGGAAAGAATTGAGCTTTTTTTTAGAATCAGCATACAAATGTCTTCTCTTATGTTACAAAAAATGTATCTTTTTCGTCCAAATATTGCAGTAATGTTGTTGTGTTTATTCATTTTATTTATTTGTTGTTGTAGCATTTTGTTTGCATTTTTTTTAACAGCGAATCTTTTATGTATTTCTTTGTTTCAGTTCAATCAAGATTTATACTCAGCATCTGGAGTACCATTGGCATCTTCCAGTGCATCAGGCAGTTCGCACTCGCCATGTAGCCCAATTCTCCCGCCTTCGGTTAGTGCAAATGCAGCAGCGGTAGCTGCTGCTGCAGCACAACATGCAAATACCAACTCTAGTTTATCAGCGTTACCAATAGGAAGTAGTAATTCGATACATAGTAGAACATTAACCAAAGAGGAGGATCTCGCGACGACGCGGAGTGATAATGAAGGTAATACAATAAAATATAATTAATTATTATTATAATATTAAGATTTTCAAATAGCGGAAATGCTTAAATAAAATAGTTGCTGTTTCGCACCAATTAAAAAGAAACGTTTTAAACATTTTGCTTAGAATTGCTTTTAATAAAAAGAATATTTTTATCCGTAGAACATTTAAATACATATTTTTATTTCATCATCGCCAAAAATGTATCATTTTCATTTTTGTAAAGTGCTCTAGAGGTATGGAACTATAAATTAAAATAACACAGACAAATTGTATTAATTGCCATAAAATTAAGTTTATTTGAAAGATAATTCTATGCCATTTTTTGAAAATATGATATCTGGCATAATATAATGAATATCAATACAAGTTGTATGTATTATACGGTTTCAAGTCTGATATCGATAAAATAAATGCTGGTGTGCCTCAGGGATCCGTTTTGTCTCCAGTTTTTTTCTCATTTTCATCAATGATCTTGTTGTCTGAAACATATCTAAACCAATATATGTATCTATTGTTTTGCTAACGATATTACCCTCAGCTTTCCTATTCGTTTTTAGATTCACACCCATCTTTTCAGAAGTGGAACTTTAACGGGAGCATCTGATAAACTTATTAAACTCTTGCCAAATGGGGAATAAGATACCGCTTAGTAGTTAGTATTTCAATAATTCTATTTTCATCTTAAAGCGAAATCACTATTGGCTTAATGCTCCTTCCATTGAGGAAACCTAACAGCCTTCAGCTCTCAGCATTTTTGTAGAATGATACCATATTGGTTGTTGCCAAAAATACAGCTAAATGTTTGATGACTTTTCATTATTTTACCGCCAGCCATTTTCAAAAACAATGAATTCTTGTGGTTTCTAGAAATGCTCAACATTTTACTATAGAGCTTAATTTCGGACGTATTGTCAAATACTGAAATTCTTTCTTTAACCGTTCAACACCCTATGTGGAATGTCTTACCTATATCTCTATTTATTTTTCCAGTATCAGCCCTTTATTGCGGCTATTATTATTACAAAAAGGTGGGATTTTCCAAAGTATCGATACCGCCTTAAGAATTTCTTATAGTTTTAAAGCCGCTCCATACATGTATGCCTGACAAATCCACAATTAGCTATATGGAACGACGTTATACATTCCGTTACCCTAGGCGCCTATAGGCCTCCACTTGAAGTAAATGATTGCAAGAAATGTGTCATGTAGTCAATATTTCTTGTGGATCCCCTTATGCTTGGAGCCTGGATTTTTTTTTATTTTCTGACATAAGAATCTGTATTTTTATTTCTTGTCTTCTCAGAAGAAATAAACGGAGAAATAAAATTTGACGTTTCATAACATCCCACATTCATTGTGCACGCAAATTTCTCACAAAGCATTGAATCTTGTTCATAGTTTGCTTAGATTTATGTTAAATTCCAATAATTCATTAAAATAAAAACAGATTATACCTATTTAAAAGCACCTAAAGCACTTGCACTTCTTGGAGAAGAATGAAATTTCACGATTTATTTTTGCTCACATAGCAAAGAAATATAAATTTCAGTAGATAGTAGTGTCTGCAATAATGGCCGAAATAAATATTTCTAATGTAATCGCGGCATTATGTCTGGAATGTTGTTGATGACACTTTGACGTTTCTTATTGTCAGGTGAATTATTTTGACGTTTATATAAGGTTACTAACTGAACACAATATAGACAGAAAGTTGAAGTTTGATCAACTTGTATTTCACCATTTATCTTATACATTTCTTGCTACAGGTACAGCAAGGGCTACCTATAAAAAATTTCCGAAGGAGTCCAAAAAGAGAGTCCTTGCTAAAAAAGAAGTCCCTTATAAACTATAAGAAAAAGACATTCAATCAACAAATATATTCTTATATATTTTATAAATATAACAAAACAATATTTTTTCAAAATAAATAAACGTTTAAAACTTAAAACAATTTATTTATTTATTTACTCTCAAATAAATAAACAATTCAGTTCTCTTGATGATACTAAAACAAATTAACAAAGTCAGTTAATAAATAAAAATCCAAAAATCCAAAAATATTAATTGTTGTTAATATTTTGCCTATAGTTCTGAAGTAAAATTGGGCCAAGAAACCAATCTTCAAGTTGTTCATCTTCTAAAACGTTCAGGGTAGAAAACATGGATTGGCAAACTTGAACAAATGTAGATTTTAGGTAGGTATCTGTATTGTGTATACTGTAATATGTTATTAAAAAAAAAGAAATGAATGCCCTCGTACTCAGGCAAAACACATGAAGTTGAATGTCAAACATGAGAAAATGTAGACAAAGATTTGAATGTGTTCACAAATGGCAGAATTCAGAGAAGAATCCGAGGAAATGCAGGCGAAAAGTTTTCAACGACTTTTTCGACTATTTTTCAAGAGTGGTGTCCTGGAGTCCTGACCTTAAAAAGGAGCCAAAATGACGCAAAAGAGTCCCAAAGGTAACCCTGGGTACAGCTTTAAATTTGAATGCACTTATATGTGCTGTAATGTTTTCGTAACTTCCATAACTTTGACAGAACTACGAACTACGTAATGACAACTGTAAACCCAGTAGTTAGTGTTTCTTTGAACCTAAACTTGAAAAACTAACTTCATAGTTCATAAATTTTAGTAGAAAAATGTCTTATAATAATCGTTTAAACATTGTACACACTTATGTACACATTATCATTCATAAGAAAAAACGTTTAAAATGTCCATGATAAATAAGAAAGGTTGCCTATCATAAATTCATCATTCCGAACACCTGAACAGCGAACACCAATTGTTTAGCATTGAATTTTCACATACAGAAGCGATAACTTCATACCATTTTAAGATAAGCTTGTATAAAATGAATGCAACTGCCTACCTACATTGCTGACGTAAAAAAACATTTAAGACAAAAAAAAAGCAAATAGAACCCTATCTTGACGTGAACATGTCAGCGGAAGTCAGTCGTTCGTTGATTTGCAAATTTATAAGCTGTCATCTTTTGTTGCCACTGAAAATTGATTACAAATGAATTCTTGTCATAGCAAACTTCATACAGCCAGCGCAGCCCTTCAATGAATTGCTAAATTATGCACACTTAAATTATATTTATTTTCTTCTATTCACATTTGTTGTTGTATCCACTTTTGCAAAGTTGTTCTCCCCCAATGTTTTTGTATGTATGACAGCCTCGTCATATATGTCAAATGACTTTTTAAAGATGTGCCTTTCAACAATGAACGCGCGCGTGTAAACTATTATGCCCACTCAGGTGTATAAATGTCAACCGCCTGCGTTCCTTTCGCAAAAACAAAAATAAAATAACTACATAATATAAACCAACAACAAAACTATCGACCTATGCGAATGAGCGCGTGAAAAAAATGTTAATAAAATTCACATAAAAAATGTCAAGAATTTATCATTCCGAATCGTTGACATATTTTAGATTCCATCTGCTATATGGCAAGCAGCAGCGGTTAAGCGGTATATCGGTATATTTAGGTAAGTCTATGGCGGTGCGGTGGGTGAATGATCCAGGAACTGTCTCAATGAGAAAAATGTCTGTCTCTGCTCAGTCACTGACTTTCTGCGCGTTGTTTGTTTGTTTTATTTATTTCTTTGTTTTTGTTATTATTGTTTCATTAATGTGCCAATAAACTGGAATCAAATTTGCATCAACAATTTCAACACCAAACCAAACCAACGCAACGTTTGCCTTTGCCGGCCATTCCTGCGATGGTTTCTTTGTGTTTTGTCTTTTTCTTTTCATTGTTTAGCATTGATGGGTTGTTTCTTCACTCAAAACAGAAACTGTCCCTATATAATGGCATGTCATGATTCTCTTGAATCTACGTACCTACGTTACGTTGACGTTGTGGTGTGATGTCTATTCAAATTTTCAAACAAATACCAAAAATGCTTTTCGCGACTAATTAATTTGCAAATTTTTCAGATATTTTCGTGTCATTAACTTTTCCAAACAAAGCATTAAAATGTTTTTTTAGGAATCTGATGGAAGATCTTACGACCCGTTTGTTGTTTCGTTGCGTTGTCTTGTGATGTCATATATACTAAAGAATTAAAAGGAATTTGTCGAATATTCATGGAATTACTATTAATAATTTGTTTTGGTTTTTAGAGTTTTTTTGTTTAGATTCAATTAATCATTTTATGATTAATAACGCTTATTTGTGATCTTGAGATAAATTCACGATTTATATAAAAACAGGCGACATTTACTATGTACAAACAAATTGAGCCCTCCATGTTTGTACTAGAGTTGCCATATATTTATTTTGTTGCTTCACAGTTGGTTATACGTTATGGACGAGACTAGAGAAATGGCAATTTATAACAGTTTTACCAAGCTTATAACAGTTGCTCGCCCTTAGAAGTGTTAAATATTTGTTGTATGAAACTTAATTATAAACTAGCTGACCCGACAGACATTGTCCTGGCCAAATTTCAATAAATTTATCTGTTTGCCACTATTTAACCATTTTAATAAATTGCCAATTAGACAAACAACGCAGAAGCAAATATAAAGTTTTTCTTATTATAATGCTGGAATACCGCAAATCTGCGAAACCTTACTCAAGTTTGATTTTTATCTGTAAAAATGTGATTTGTTCGGATGCTTAAAACTTTAAAACGTCTAGACAAAATTGGATACTTCTTTCTGCGTGTTTGTTCGCAATTGCTATACGCGAAGGTTTAGGAAAAAATAAAAGTGGTGACGACAGTGATAAAGGTCAATAGGTGACGCTGTAACTGCACATTTCGTTTTTTTTTTGTTGAGGAAAACGTTTCTGATATAATTTATATTAACAGCAACACGTGCTAAAGTGGAATTGCGATAGCTCTCTTATCTACCGGAATGGTTGCAATACTGTTGGAAGTTATGGAAAAACGGCACATTCAGCATTCAAGCTTCTGGTGAGACTGCTGATGAACAAAAATCCAGTTTCCAACATTTCAAAGCATAGTGAAGTGTTGAAAAAATGTAATTGATCATATGGAATGAGTGCACGATGACGCACAGACGATCATTAATTAATTAATTACCAAGTTTTTAGGTAGGACCGCAGGAGTTTTAGTAATTTCAAGACGGCCATCACTGGCATCATTGATCCTTATAGAACTTTTAAGTATTTACCGCTTCTGATAAAATTGTTCTTCCCTAGAATACAAAAAATTTAAAATTTCGACACTAAAGCTATAATTAGACGGTCAACGTAATCGGTCATTGCGTTAACTATCGCTGAAGTCATGTAACAAAATGCAGGTATATTCCACTCTATCATCAGACTGCCAATGCCTTGATTGAAAACTTGGTGTCTACGCAGGTGTTAATGATTTTATCAAGATTTTAACAACATTTTTCGTTAAAAATCGTGTAATTTTCCATTGGAAATTTCCATATTTCATGTCCGAAGTCCCAAGAAATTAATTATTGCTTGTGGAGACTTATGGGTGTACGAAACTGTAAGGCAGCATTTACATCGAATGATTTTCCCATTGCCGATCTTTATGTGAAATTGAAAGCAACATGTTGACTGTACCACAAAATCTCACATATAGGTACATATGCTACAACAAAGAAAAACACGACACGAGAAAAATCGCTGCATGTAAATAAAAACTATGCAAATGCTAAATTTCGTCAAGTTTCGTGCAGTGTGGTTTTCTACCTATAACACGCTCAGAATTGCAGTTTAATAATTCTAATTTTGTTCGCTATTTAAAGCGACCTTTGAATCAGTTAGAATGACAGTTCTTCTTTCGAAACTTATTATCTTATGTGGTTTTCCATTTGTACAAGAATCTAATGCTTTTTTGATACAAATCTGTTAATAAAACACGGATTTTGACAGTTGATTCTGAATCAAATTCGCAGATCGGTATTTTTAAGTATACCACTCATTTTACTAAGCAAATTGAACTTGCCAACAATGGAAAACCCCATTTGATTTAAGAATCGAATTCGATATCGAAAAACACCATAACTAAAGATTCATTGTTGAATTTTGATGCTAATTTAAATTTTCTTTGTTCTTAATATTGTATATATACGAGTATCATAAAATGTGTTAAATACGTAAATTAAATTTAACATATTCCAATCTTTTGTTTTATTCTCTTATAAACAGGTAGACTAGTCGGAGCACATCACAATGATTCCTCATGTTCGTCGGGTCCCGATTCTCCTCGCCATCAATCCAGCTCTAAAGATCACCCTCTAGACAGTGCGAGTAGTCAAGGTCATCAGTCGAGAGCACAATACATTTCAGCATCCTGCGTTGTCTTCACAAATTACTCCGGCGATACGGCAAGTGTTGTAGACGAGCACTTTTCTAGAGCACTTAATTTTAGTAACAAAGAAAGTAAAGGTAAGTCGCTGTCGCTTCTTTTTATACCTATAAATTTCAATTATACAAGAACATCATAATTATAAATTTTGCAAAACATTTCAATTAAAGTTCCATCGAGTGCCAAAGAAATTCTTTCAACTGCATCAGAAATAATTAAAAATGCCTTCTTTTTCGCGCACATCACAAGATATATACCATCAGTTTTTTTTTCGAATGAATATGCAAATGTGTTGTATGAACAACGATCTGACAACTTAATATGCCTTTGACAGATGTGTAACAACATCACAAGCATGGCTGTCTTGTCTACCTGTCATTGAGCGAGATGACACCGAAAATAAAATCCTCCTCATTATCCCACAAAGAAAAATATAATATCTCTTTAATTCTGAGAATCAACAACGCGAGCCCTCCAAGTATTTGCGCCCTAAAAATGCCACACACGGCAAAAATTATTTGACATGCTTTTGATATGTCACAAAGAGACTTCAACAATAAATTAAAATGTTAGATTTACCATAGGTATAAAGAGTAACAGGGGAGAAAGCCCCACACCAAAACGAACGCGACAGGCAGATAGAGTGCGCACATTATGATTAATAAAATAATTAGTTTGCTTAATGAGAATGAAGACTGTTGGGTGTTTAGCACTCAATTTACTTAAAAAAAAAAAAAACATCCATGACGGTGAGACAGTTGTGGCTGTGGCTGAGATGTCAGATCACACATCATGTACAACTAGGCGATAACTAGACGAACATAAAATGTGCACCGCGCCTCGCCGCTCCGCGCCGTTCACCCCTTTTGATTTATCTCGAGAGATGAACGGAATAGAAGTCAAAGGCATTAATTCAGCGAATGGCCTCATTTGATTGACTCTGAATGATTTAGTTATCCATTGGACCATTGCGTTCTCTATACACATTACAGAGCCTCTGGAGAATCACACACATTTTCGAAAATAAAACTGACACTTTGTGTGCGATGTGCAGCGTTCATTAATTAAGATGGTCGGCTTCATAAATTATTGTTTGGGAGATGTGGCAGTGTAGCATAGGCAGCATCATGCGGATGCGGTAGGATCTATCAGAGGCAGATTTTTTTTTATTTTCAAAATTGTTAGTAGCAATATTTTTGCCAATTGACTTAAATATACATTATCTATCTATAATTAAAGTCGATAACGTTTCTACGTCTAACGTCTCGATAAACGTCTCGATCTCTTTATTTGCATTTTTGACTTTTAACAGATTTGGATTGTAATCAGGGAAATTTAGAGTTAGTTCAGAAATATTTTAAAGGTATTTACATTAAGTCAAACGTCTCATTAAGTCTTGGTCGAGGCAATTTATCAAAGTCTTGATCTCACGATGGGCTTTAAATAACCTTCTAAACCTTAAAATGGGAATTTTTGGTTTCACCAACCTTTTAAACACCCTTAAGAACTAAATCCCCATTTTTTGATTCATTATAAATTTTAAAAGTGTCATTGGTCACGTTCACTCATTTATTAGTGAAGTTATCATGGATATAATGGACTATCCGTATATATTTGTCAACGTTTCGGATAGATTAGCTGAAAGTAGCCAAATATCAAAACAAAACTCATGTCAAATGAAGTTTTGCAATCAGCTTTTCTTAACATTTGTCGTCGGATAGCTAGTTTTTCGAAAATGTTTGAAATAACTCAAGCTAACTTTCACGAGAACAGCTGTTTTTTCATCATCTGTGCTTTTGTACGAGTTACCACAGCAGACTTATTATAAGAACGCGACCAAATCTTCATATTTTTTTTTGCATTTCTTGGTATTTGTTTCACAGCATAATTTTTACTTATTATTTTTTATACAATTCGCTTAGTAGAAAGAAAAAAACAATTAATTTTTCCAGCGATGTGATGAGAATGCAATATTGTAATAAAAATTGTCCTTTATAGATGGGTGAAACTAAAACGATATAAGGGCTTCTCTATGAAATAGTATAATGTTTGATTGTTAGATTTTTTTTACGAATGCATATGTCTTACTTATGTCTTATGTGGTTCCTTTAAACGGAAGTAAAAATACAGGCTATCAGCTATGTTCCATCAGAAATGAGTGATTTTGTTTTCAGCGTTCTACATTTCTCTCGATTGAATATAGTTTTGTTTTTGAAATCGTTTCGAAATGACTTCAAGTGAAATTAAAAACAGCTGGCATATGTCATGTTGAAAAAAAAACAATTTTGTGAAATAAAATAAGTTGCTCAATTTAACACTTGGTGGAAATTAATTTTTGACATTTTTGTATGAAGAAGTAATTAAACACTTGTTTTTCCACAATTTAAAATTTGGTTTTTATTAATATCTAATTAAAAAAAATTTAAAGGTCAACGCGTTTCGTCTCAGTTAGGACATCATCGGGGCAATACATGGTTTTTTTTTTTAAACAAATCATAAAGGTTGCAACACAACACTGGTGAATAAAAGTATTCATACAAATTAATAAACTTGAAAATTAAACATAGAGATTATATGTTAAGTAGTGGGTTATTGTTCAATAAGTCAATTTGTAAG
This sequence comes from Philhelius pedissequus, assembly GCA_910595825.1. Lineage (NCBI taxonomy): Eukaryota > Metazoa > Arthropoda > Insecta > Diptera > Syrphidae > Philhelius > Philhelius pedissequus. The sequence continues at coordinate 4,843,380 of OU343160.1, read as the reverse complement.
TTTAAAATGTTCATGCACTTATGATTATCTATTTAAAAAATTTCATATTCGTCTAATACACGTCCAGCATATAAAAAATGTAAAAGAGACACATCATCGAGGGAGCATCCATGTCCAGCAGCTTGTAACGGGTTATCCATTTTGCGGTTTCAAAAGTAAACGTAAATAAAACACATATAAGATATTTTTTTTCATGATATTTCTTTTTTATTATAAAGTTTGAACGTTGACATTATGTGCGAACCACTACATCATTAAAATGACCACCACGCGAATTTTTGCAACAATCGATTCTTTTGAGGTAATTTTCGACCACATATTATTTAATTTTTTGGCACATATTGGGCGCTTTCTCAGCCATAACTTGACGAATGTTGATTTTCAAGTACTCAAGAGTTAAAGGTTTATCTGCATAAACACGGTCTTTGGCGTAGCCCCATAAAAAAAGTCTAGCAGTGTCAAATCGCACGATCTTGGTGGCCAGTTGATATCGCCACGGCGAGAAATTACGCGGCCAGGAAATGTCTCTTGCAATAAAGCCATAGTAAAGCTCGAGTTGTGTGGCATGTGGCACCGTCTTGTTGAAACCACATATTCTCCAAGTCGTATTCTTCAATAGCAGGCAAAAAAAAGTCGGATATCATATGACCATAACGACCACGTTTTCGAAGAAGTAAGGTCCAATCACACCTCCGGACCAAAGAGCGCTGCAAACAGTGACCTTTTATGGATGTAATGGCCTCTCTTCGATGACTTGAGAATTCTCAGAACCCCAAATACGACAATTTTGTTATTAACATACCCACCGAGTGAGAAAGGTGCTTCGTCGCTGAAGAAAATTTTGTTCGAAAAATCGCTGTCCACAGCCTGTTGTTTAAGCACACATTCGATGTATCTATGACGTTGTGGATGATCACCTTTCTTCAGTTGTGGTGTGAGCTGGACTTTATATAGATGTAGGTGTAGATCCAAATGCAAAATACGCCATAATGTGCCGTAAGACAGTCCTAATCCCTGAGAACGACGAGGAATTGACACTTTCGGGTCTTCGGCAACACTTTCACTTACAGCAGCGATATTTTCAGTGGCACGAGCAAAACGATGGTGCACAGGCCTAACAATATCTGTAGCCAATCCAGTCTCTTCAAATTTCTTCACAATTTTGCCAATTACATTGACGATTTTGTAAACCATAATCTCCTCTTAAAACACGATATAGGCTGTGGCAGAATCACCATTTTTGTAGTAGGTTTTAACAATTTTTATACGTTGTGCGATAGTTAAGCGATCCATTTTCGTAAATGTTAGACTTTCAACTGAAAAAAATTGTTTTAACAACTTAGTTTGACAGATGTCGAATTCCAGCCCTATACTTTTGAAACCGCAAAATGGATAACCCTTTATATGTTGAGCGAGTCCAGACTTGGAGAAAGATCCCTTATATTCCTGGAGTTTCGGAAAAATTGTGCAATTTACTATCAGCAATAAACATTAAACCTGCTTTTTTCAATAAATCATTTTTACAAAAAATCAAACCAATAACAACAATATATTCGAAAGTAACCTTCAAGAAATGCAATGGAGTGTACATAGAAACTGCAAGATCTTTATCGATAAGATTTACAGAACATTTAAAGGCTGCTGTACGTCCCGAACCTTCATCTGGACTCGATCAACATATACAAACTTCTGGACATGGATGCTCCCTCAATGATGTGTCTCTTTTACATTTTTTACCTGCTGGACGTGTATTAAAAAAATATGAAATTTTTGAAATAAATAAGCATAAGTGCATGAACATTTTAAACTTACGAATTGTTTTGGTTTAATTATCAGGCGCTAGAACAAACAACTCAGATGATCTTCCGACCCGTAAACCTGTCATATATAATTGACCATAGGAAAAACATGGATAATCCAGATTCAAACCAAACTTTCAAGGATTGGCGTCGTGATTTGTTAATGGTCATGGAGAATGAAAGACGGATCGGAAATTGAAGTCTTTTAAACTCAAGCGGCATGGTTGGGATCATCGATGAGAACTTCCTCACATTCGAATTTCCCTTTGAGTATCGTCGCGTAAATTACATTTTTCATCAATTTACTTAACACCAAACGCGTAAAGTTGCACAGTGTTGGTTGGCTGATGTTCCGAAGCAAGATTACTACGGAGCCAACCTTTAGGCTTCAATTGTGCGGTGGTAAGCCAGGCACATCCAAGGAGCTTAAAAATTCAATTGGATAGTTGGTGGCTTCATCTTCATTATTTTATTACACAGTCAATAGATTTGAATGAATGCAGTGTGGCAATGATCTCATTCTGAATTATGTAGTTTAGGTCATTTACATCTTTATACTTAGCCACTAAAATTGCTCGCACACTCAACCATTAATTATTTTTGCAGTTAATACTTTGTTGGTTAGTTCGTTTCTTGATGAGACAAAGTTACAGAAATTATGAGGAAATGAAATCAATCCGCTCGATTCGTCGAAAGGAACTCGAACATTACCGATAGTCAGCAATTGCTCAGAGAAATCTTCAGCAGATGTATCATTAAGAAATAAAACTCTCATATTAAGAAATAGGACTCTCATATTTGTTGTCAGCTAAAGTTTCTTCACATAGCACCATAGATTCGATGATTTGAGGCAAGCGTTTATTTCGTCGGCCGCCGTTGATCTTGGAATAACAATAACTGATAGCGTTTGGCGGAAATCGCCAGACAGTAAATTCATTGCTCTTCCAAAACATCTCGAGTTATTGCATAGATCTTTTAATGTTCATTTAAATGCTTCTACTGCATTCGTCCCAGATAATGATTTTTGATGCTGATAAAAACTTGGCCATTGCCGATACCCAATCTGTATCATTTTCTAGTAAATTGAGTTATTCCCACGCAGTGCGATATGTTGGAAATATTAAACTATTAGCAATCCGTAGTGTCTCAAATGACGTTGGCCCACCCACATTTACCAGCATCAATCCCAAATAGAAGCTTTTCCTGATTATTGCTGATTATTGATTTCTGAAAAAAATTATAATTATTAAATTTTTAACCAGTCTTGACCATAGAAAAAATTACGTTTAGCTGTCATTTGCGTTTTGTTATTCAGTGTCAGATGCGTTTTTGTTATCCCACGTTTTATAGTGACTTGCATTCTCTTTGACGTTTTATGTCACGTCACGCGGGAACGCGGTCGAATGGGATAACATATCCTATGTCTGTCTCCTGGTTCTAGGCTACCTCCTCACCAATTTTCAGCCAAATCGGTTCTTGAGTTATCAAAAGTATAACTAACACGACTCTCTTTTATATATACAGTCGTGGACATATAAAAATATAACACTTTTTTTTCATTTTGATGTTTCATTTAAATGTATATTAGAAACAATAAATGATTATTTACACATATGTTTTTTCTATTTTTAGAAAATTGCATATTTTAAATTAAATTTGTTTTGCGATAATTTCTGTAAGTAAATAGATACAAATACTACAAATAATAAAAAGTTTCATAATATAGCCTGGACATTTAATTAGCACATAAGCTGCAAAAGTAATTTTACCTTTAAATTTCAAGTATTTAGTTGAAAATCCCTTGTTTGCAATCACACCTAGACATTTTCTTGGCAGGCTTTCCACCAATTTCCTGCAGCGTTCTATTGGTATTGCATACTAAGCACTTTGGATGTTTTCTCATAATTCATCAAAGTTTTTTGGATTTTTACCTTGAATTTGGAGTTCAATATAATTCCACAGATTCTCAATCGGGTTGAGATCGGGAGATTGAGCCGGCCACTTCAAAACATTCACAAAATTACCTTCTAAACACGATTTTACTAAGTGAAAAGTATGCTTCGGATCGTTGTCGTACATAAAACGCCATGCCAGATGCAAATTGTCGTCAGCGTAGTTAATCATATGATCTTCCAATATGTTCTTATAAACATGTTTATCCATATTGGAGTTAATTTTTACAATTGACCAACACCGTGCCAAGAGAAAACTCCCCACACCATAACATTTCCTCCTCCATGTTTTATTGTTTTAAGTGTGTATTTTGGATTGTGTTGTTGGTTAGGTGGACGCCAAACATATTTCTTCCCGTCTGACCTGAATCTGCAGAACTTTGATTCATCACTCCATAGCACGTTTTTCCAAAAATTAATAGGTTTTCGTAGGTGTTCCTTAGCAAAATTAATTCTGCACTTTAAATTTTTTTTCGAAACAAACGATTTCTTTTGCGATATGCAGCCCCTTAGATGGTTTTCATTCAATCTTCGTCTTATTGTTCGAGAAGAAAGTAAAATACCGTATTGTGACTCCACATCGGTTCTTATTTGCTTTGATGTTTTGAATGGGTCCACAGTCGAAGCTCTGTGTATCAAATGACCCTCTCTATCGCCGGTTTTTCTTGCACGTGGTGCTCTGGGGAATTTTTGTGTGGTTCCAAAAGTCCCAAAATGGTGAATTGCATTATAAACAAGCTTTCGGGAACAGTTTAATAAATCGGATATTTCCGTAACGGTTCTTCCTTGAGCTTTCATCTCGACTATGAAGACCCTTTTATCAGTTGAGCAATGTAGACCTTTTCACATACCTATGGTATATTTTTACAGATATTCATTTAAATCCAAACATTCAAACTTACCGGTTTGATTAATGTTATTAAAAATCTTAATATTGAGAAAATTCTGGATGTAACTTCCACTGTGCTTATTAAATGACCAAGCTCAAACAGCGATATTACACAACTATTGTCTATTTGCATAATTGTTGTAAGAAAAAGCATACAAATTCTAACGGGTTCCTTTTCTTGAGTACGCATAAGTTAAAAAAAAAGAGAAATCCCGTTGTCTCAAACCAAGAGCTAAGGTTTGTATGCAATTCGGTAAGTCAAATGTAAAATGTGCTATTTATGTGTCCACCACGGTATATAGATTTAAATGTTTTCGTAAAATTTTGTCGAAATAATTTTTTAGTAGATATGAACATTTTATTTATTTAATATAAATTAATTTAAATTTAAAAATTGAGTTTCAATAAAACTCTTCACCCATTTACGAAATATTGAACTTTAAAAAAAAAAATATTTTTTTTTCAAAAATCAAAAAAAAATATTTTTTGGAAATTTTAGTATGCAATATTATTTTGGAATCAAAAGACCTCCTACGTAAAAATTTTGATCGAAATCGGTTAAGCATTTTATGAGAAAGTCCAAAATCAATAAAATGGTTGTATGGCAGCTACCGTTAATAACGAAATATTTTTAAAAAAATATTAAGCAAAACGCAGGCAGACTATATACCAATAGTAGTGCACATTTTTTTTTTATATAAAAATCGTTAGAGCCGTTTTTTAGACAAGTAAGATGTTAGAAAAAATGGTATGGCAATTACCGTTATATTTGGGGCTTAAAAACGATTCAAAAATCTATTTGAGACAATCTAAAACGTTTAAGTACCAATTTTGAAATAAATCGGTTAAGACGTTTGGGCTATAGCGCGTTGCACAGACAGATAGACATACAAACAGACAGACTCAGACAGACGGAATTGTGGGAGCCACTTTTTTGGTGTTCTCTATCATCGTAATGACAAGTTTGATTAAAATCCCGAATTCGATTTTTTTCCAAATGCAAAACTTGCCCTATATTCTATAGTATCTACTTACAGTTACAAATTATTATATTCTAAGAAAAAATTAGGGCATTTTTTTTGGTATCGATAAAAGTAAATTGTAAAACACCAAATTTCATTTTACTTCGATTTCAATTTCATTTCGTATGAAAGTTAAATTAAACTATTTAACAATAATTAAGCCATAAAGACTTTCAATTATATAAATCCTTAACACCTATAAAGATATAGGTAAATCTCTTGGCCGATAAAACTATGTTAACCAAAATGACTATCATCATCCATGTCAATGGCTATGGCTACTTTATATTCTAAAAATGTTCGCAAGGGGGCTGATTCTTTTCCACGCAGATTTGCAGAAGAAGATTACAATTGAGTAATTACACATTCCAGAACAACTTAAGACAAACCTTAGAGAGAGGGTGAAAAAGCACATTTGCATACTAACAACTTAAACGTGATAAAAATATTCGAAAACTCCCTGTAAATATTCAATTAGTTTAGTCAACAATTGGTACCTATATACCTATACAGCTACAGCCAAGGTCAAATGTAGAAAAAAACCAAAAATATCCTCAAAGTGGTGCTACGATTCGGTCCGTTAAAGACTCTCAATCGCACTTTGATGGCTTTGTTTTGTGTGCGAGTGATGAGGGCCAACAACAATAAAGATTTACATATATTTAAAGTTCACTTTTGATACGAAAATACCTACACATTCTGTTATATTCGAATTTAGACTTTCGACCAACATGCGCATTGATGATGATGGTTATAGGTATAAACTATAAGGGTATGTCACACCGCTCTAAAAATTGAAAACCCCCTAAAAATAAGATTTTCGCTTGAATAAATCCAAAAACAGAAACAACTGATGTGCTGTGCTGCACCACATCGGGCATCGCGCACAGACATCCGAGAGTAAGTTTAATTAGATGCTAGGAATTTGCCGACGAAATTCCGATTGGAATTTCTTTCATTGCACGACGCATTTATAGAATGATACTAAATGCATTCAGAAGCACAAGTAGAAGCAATCAGATTTTTTTTTCAGCTTCTGCAGCTATACCAGAACGATCAAAAATATGTATGTAAGAAGTGAGAAGAACATACTGTTATGTTATGTAGTATTTGTGTTATTTTGGTCTTTGGCATCCGGGATGGTGTTTTTTTGTGATCGGTCAAATCACTTCACTATCAATGACATCAACACCAAATAGCATGATTACAATATATCTATATGTAGGTGCACAAACTGGTTTCAGGGACGTTTACGTTTTAACGTAAGACCCCTTGACGTAAAGTGTTATTTTTGTCAGAAATTATACAGGAGAATTTTGTATGTAGAAACGTTTTAGTTTACTTCGGGTTATTTTAAGTTATTTCACAGAGTTAGAGTGGCCCTTACTAATTTCAAAATAATGTACGTTATGGCGAATGCGTTAAAATTCGATTTTTAATGACGCACATACCAATAAGCTTCACAGAATAAAAACCCATTTGTGCTACTAGTTTCCCAAAATATATTAAGATCACAGGAAGCTTCTACATAATTTTATTCTTTTTTGAGGGACGAACAAAACTATTTTAATTGTTTAAAGTCAATGGCGCACAATTTTAATCAACCCATTGTTAAGGGCTTAACATTTTACTAGTTAACAATTTCCTAAGTGCTTATTGATTGAATAACTATTTCAAAATGTTTAAACCTATTCTAAACTAGTAAATTGCTAATTAAGCAGAAAGCTGAGCATTTGTAGGGTTTGAATTTTGATGAACACAATTATTGTTGTTATGCGTTGTAAATTAATTAAATGTTGATGAAAACCCAACATGTGCTCTAAAAAGGTATAAGTTATTTCTATTTTCATCATTTTAACTTCATTATTTGCAAAAAAAAAAAAACAAAAAAAAATTGTGAACCAGCTGAACTCGAACCTGGGCACCCCGCGTGCAAGGCTGATATACTATCAGATTCCATAATGCATTTAGCAAATTGCTAAAAGTTAAAGTAGCCATTCCGTGATTTTAAATTTAGTAAAATGTTAAAATCGTTTAAAATTAGCTCAATCATCTTTTTAGCTTAGTAAATTGCTAAAAGTGGTTTTAACATTTTACTAAATCGTTTAAAATTTTGCGCCAATAATTTTCTTTACTGAAAAATATATCCACTATATGCATATTATATTGAAGTGCCTATATAAAAATACATAAAAGCTGCGTTTTATTATCTACGGGTCTGGGTCTGGGTTATTTTTTAACACGTATTACAAAAACAACACGAGATCCAGGTTTCTATCGGGGTTCTATCTGGGTTTGGAAATATTAGTATTAAATTCGCGAACAGAATGTACATTTAAGTACATAACCCAGATCGTTTTATTTTCACGGGGTGAACCATATGGGTTATTGGCGATAATAAAACACGGCTAAAGATAAGCATGTACAAAATAAGATTAACTGACTTTTTTCAAAATGATTTTTTAAACAAGTTCTGAGAAAACCAAAAAATTACATCTTTCAAAAATTTAAATAGGAAACGAGAGTTTTGTTTGTCATTTTAAACTTGAAATCAGTTATAAGGTATTTGAAACACTGGCGCAAAATTTTAAACAGCCTGATGTTAAGGGCTTATCATGATACTACTTAAGAGTTTGCTAATACTAAATATTAGTAAAATTTTCCTAATTTTAAACACTTTTTAACTAGCACCATACTAAATCTATTTTCTTAATAAACTACAACTAAACACGCCTAAAATAGTGCAAAAAAGTAAGCGAACTAAACTTTTTGACATTTGTAAATGTCAAAGTGGCATATGGATTTGGTACGATACTAAAAAAATAAAGTAGCTATTTTGTGATTTTAACTTTAGTAAAATGTTAAGAAAATAGTACGATACTAAACTGGTTTAAAATTAGCAAAATTCTCTTTTTAGTCTAGTAGCATACTAAAAATGATTTAACATATTACTAAATCGCTTAAAATTTTGTGCCAATCATACTACTCGTGCAGACATTACAATTTTTAAGTTCTTTTGAACAAGTTTAAACTTTTTTTGAAACAAAGTGCGGATAAAATATATTATACAAATATCTACCTCTCATAAGATTTGGAACTTTTGTGACCTTGATGCTGACTTACTTCAAGAAACCTGTTGTTTGGCTAACAACAAAAAAGATTATAAATATATATTTCCAACTAAATCTGGGTCTCATCTGTCATTTAATAAATGACGTCTCTTCATAAAATGACAAATGGAAACGCTTCTGTTTGAATCGAAATAGCTAGCTGAATTGACAAGCGAATTGTCAGTTTGTCCTTGACAGGCCAACCAAATAATTTTTTTACACCGTATTTCATACTTTGTCAATGAAAGACAAAAAATTGACAGCTGATGAAGTTCAAATTGAAAGTGATTTTTCTCATTTGTTTAGCCGATGTCTTCTCAAAATTATTTCTACTCAAGGCTGTAAGATGAGTTACCGCAACATTAGCTCTCTTCCATCTAGCATCTATTTCAGATGATGATAATGATTATGAGAACAATTAAAGAAAATGGATCAGAAATTAAAATCTGCAGTGAACAATGACACTGAACCAATCGTTGAATCAAAATGTTAGGCAATTCGTCATTGGTAATAAAATACCTATAGTTCAATATATATTTTTCGTTGCCTTCATTTGACAGTCTTCATAAGTTTGTCCAAAGAAATTTATTGAAATCAAATTCGCACCCTAGGAAAATATTTAACTCTCTTGTCAGCACTCTCTTTTGTGAAAAACTACGAAAATTTGGTGTACTGGACTGGAATAGGATTTGACAGTTCTTCGTAGAATTTCGTATATTTTTAGCAGTTTCAGACAGTACGCGAACACACCTAGTGATATGGCGTCGATAATCTTCCAACTGGTCCAACCCCCTTATGCATGACGGTATTTTTAGTTATGAATAAAAAAATAAAATAAATGTGAGTTCAGGTTTGCTTTTTAATGATTTCGATTGCAAACTTTGCGTAGAGTCCACAATATTCACCGTTCAGAAATATAAAATTTGTTTTTCATTTCGTGCTTTCATGTTAGTACTTCACATCAATATATTTTAATTTTATTTTAACACATTAAAATTCAAAACTATTTACCTTTTTACTGAACACTGACGACAAAATAAACACCATGCACTTAACACAAACTTCATTGAAAATGACTGACAGCTGTCAAAAATTTTCACTGATAAATGAATATCCATTCCGAAATAAAATGCAAATAGCTGTCATTCACAGATAAGGAAGTCTCTCACGCAAGTGCAAATTAACTGACGATTGTGTCGTTCAAAGACCAAATCGTATTAGCTTGTCTAGTTGGTGTCAATTTAAAAACAAGTATTAACCTAGCATTAACTCATGTGCGACAACCAAATTAAATTTGTTTCTGATGTTTACTTCATCTACACTACAGCGTTATAGGTAAATCCAATTCGAAATTATGTGGTTTTAAAAAATGTTTCATTATTTTCGGTGTCATGCAATTATTTTAAAGAGTAGATGGAACATATAAGACGCTCACACCTTACATTTATTGAAAGGAAGTTTAAGCGTGTTCCTTTGGAGAAGGCTAAATACACTCATAAATAGATGAAAAGAGTAATCTTGTTCTATCATCTAAGTCCACTTTCACACAGGGATATCAGTTGCTGGAGATTTTTTTGACGTTTTCCTTTAATTGGCTTGTAGCTTTCACACGAAGAAATTGGCAACAAGAAACTAATGAGGAAACTGGGAAGATTTTGTTGGGCTAATTGGAATGCAAAGCAAAACGTCAGAAAAATCTCTTGAAATCGTTGACCTGGGAGATTTTTTTCATTCCCCTTACTTCTTGCCCTTCCCGCGGAAACTCCCAGTTGCCAGCAAACTCAGTTTCCTTGTGTGAAAAGGGACTAAGCATGATCTCTTGAACGAGTAGATGAGCTAAGTGGTTATGTATTTACAAAACACTAGAGGGCGTCTTATGAAGTTGAGAGATTTTTCATTCAAATTTGATATTATATTTTGAATTCTTTTTTTTTCGGAAAGAAAGAAAACCAATAAAAAATTAGGTGGTATGATAATTTCCTGCCAAAAACTACAAGAGTGGGCAAGATGAGTTGGATATACATTTGTAGTAGATTGATACTAGCTACTTTAGGCTGCTTTGCATACGTTGCATTGAAGCTGGCGAGTATTATCACGTGTAACAAGCTACTTTATGTGGCTTATCTTAAAAACAATCAAACACAATTTGTATAGTTTGAAAACAAAAATCTTTTCTTAAAGCTAATATCACCGAAAATAACTATTTTTACTTTGACATTTATAAATGTATGTTTGCTTAGTTTATTTTTGAATGAACTGCCACTAATTAGGTGTGTTCAAATGCTGAAATTTGCGCCAGTATAGTTCGGCTTTCTGATTTCGTCTTCAATATTATAGCGGTTGCTTTTGATATACCTCTCACTTGTATTGTTTTAAAATAACACAATAATGAGTTACACTCTTCCGCAGTTTGTCCTTTTTTTGTCCTTTTTGGTTACTAGAAGGTTCTGATATAAATATGTAGGAAAGAGAAATGTTTTGGAATGCGACCACCCATTACAATCGGTAATATGAAAACAAAAATGAAATTGATTTTAACATAAAGATAACATTATGAAATGGGGCGTAACAGAAGATATAAAGGTGATACGTTAGCGTTCGACATTATTTTCTATGCTTATCTATGCATACATTGAATTATCAGCTTCAGGTAGCTAATGGGGTCTTAAAATATATTTCCTTATGTTGACTTGGGTCAAACATTTTTTTTATTTATAGAGTTGTATAGTTGTAGCTGTGTTATACGTTTAAGTTGGTTTAGCTTCTACTTCATCCCTGTTCTATCTTCAGATTTAGCCACAAATCAGATCAATTTCAAGATCAATGACGCCTGAATTTATACGATGAGGCATTCCACATCAATTGTTGAGCATTTTAATTAATTGTGGTTTATTCGCATTGAGCTATGATTTAGGATACTCACACAGACAAGATACATAAAGACGTTAATTTGTCAGATTTCGAATTACTGCTTAGTTTTTTTTTTGTAAGTTTGAGTCGTATAGTACGACACTTTCAAGATGGATGAACAGGGGATGTTGGTGGATTGACACCGTGTCAATTATGTACTTCTACGTTCATCCATAACTGTTTATCGGAGTCCGAAAGAGTTTATAATCAAAAGGAACTGCAATATTAGACCATGCAATCCTAAGTTGGGCGCCAATTAACACAAAAAATTGCTTAAGTGCAATTTTTACCACGGCATCAAGAAACACATTTTAAACGTTTAAAACTTTCGGTATACCTATTTTAATTTAAGCCTTTAATTTTTTTTTCTAACTTATATGTATGTATTTTGGAAGTTTTAAGCATATTTTGTGTGTAAGTATTAAATTATAACTTAAATAATTCAAATCTTAGATACACCACCATAGGTATACAATTTCTAAGAAACAAATTTAACATTCCAAATAGACCTTCCAACAGGGTTAGGCATAGTATATAGTTAGGTATGCATGTATTTTGCCGCCATTCAAGTTGCAATATGCAGAGTGCGCATTTCGGAATGCACACATTGGAATTCCAATCTTTGGTCTTTAAGTCCGCGCCGCGCCGATCGCATAAATAAGATTTAGAAGTTCTCCATAGAAAGGCATCCAACATTTGGATTCGGCAGCAAACGATGATGGATGGATGGACGAGATATGATGAAGGGGGGGCCAGAAGTGATGATGAGAGCCAGTCAGAGTCACGTCGTCGAGGATATATGCATCTATGCTATCTATTTTATTTTTTGGTAATTGAAATTCTGTTCCTGCACGCTCCGCACACACAACTGCGTGATCCTATGCAGTTTTTATGGGAATTCCTTGATGGTGGCATTTAAAGTGCCCCTCGATTTACTATCACTCATACGCAGTGCCATCATCAGCCAGTTGTTGTCGTTCGTTTGGTTGTTCGTTTATTCCATTCGCCAATTGGATAGAGGAGCACACACACACTATATTCGTATCAATTCTGTGAAGCTCTGGCACGCTGCACGATTGTCAATGCGACACAAGATAAATAATTCGACTTTATTTCTTGTATAAATGGTACTATGCAGTGCGGTGCTCCTGATGCTACAGGGGCTCTTCCTGCTGCTGGTGCTGTTGGAATTTCAACGAACAAATGTTGTTGTCGTATTATTTTACCATTCCCTTTGGCTTTTGAGCATATAAGATGCGCCCGGCGAGAGCAAGGAATTTCCTTCTATTTTCGGATGTTTTTGTTTCTTTTTTCTTGTCTCCTCGCTGATAATATGGCATTGTACCTATATGTACCGATTTCGGTAAGGAACATATTTCCCCGAAAATTTCACGCAAGCGCAGCAACAAACACTAATGCCATCTCTTGGAGAAGTTTGGTATTTTTATTGCACCCAAAGAGGGAGTCATGCGACAACCGAACCGACAACATGCCCTAACGATATTTATGTCATTTAAATCAAATTGATGTAATAAGGCGTAAAGTTAAGTGAGACATTTATGTGTCATGCGCCGTGCGATTTCAGCAGAGCGTGGGTTAAGCCATTCATCATGACCCCTGATGATGACGTATCAGATGGAAAAGATGCATTTTAATGCTTAAGTCACCGTGATTTTGAATTTTTATGGATATATACTCCACAGAATCCTATTTATAAACCCGCAGTACCCAGAATAAGTATAAAGTTCTTCGCACTAACTTAAGAACATCATTAACTTCAAGTGGGTTTAGCATTTACAGGACAACGAATAAATCAATAAATGTTAAAGACATTTATTTAATAGGATTAAAATTAATGAAATAAATACACATACTTACATGACAGGTGTGTCAAAGAATATATGAAGATATAATTAGATAACGCGTGCTGTGCTTTGTGCACATGTAAGTACATCTTCGAGACGAGCTCCAGTCAAACTCTATTCGCGTTTCACATATACCACCCACACTAACTTTAAAATTGAGATTTTCAATTATAAAACATCTTTCGCAATGATGGCCTTGGCGCGATAGTTGTATGTTCGCCTGTCAACCTCATGGTCATAGGTTCGATGATCCCTGCCGTAGTCTATGTCCTCTTATTTTTCCATTAAAAACCAATTCTAAAAATAAAATGTCATACAATGAGTTGTTGGTTTACTCATTACATGCTGTTTAGGCATAGAACTAACAACATGTGATTATAAGTAAAACTAGTATACCGATAAAATATGACAAAGAATAAAAAAATGAATGCGAATTATAAGGGACATAGATAAATAAGACACGAAAATTTCTTCGCATTAGTTCAGCCGCCATCCCTAGAGATAAAATCTGAGACAACAACCACCTGCAGTCTCAGAACACTTCCAAACACACATCTTTCCTATCATTCTTTCTCTTTCTCAACCTCACGCCCAAGTCACGACGCAAAATTAGCTCAGGCCAAGTTATGATTGTGGTCTGCTAAATTCTTATAAGGGACGCGAAATCGATTGCTTTTTGAGTCTCGTAGACGTACGGCGGGTAATGGCTGATCGTTTACTGAACCATCTGTGGGCGTGGAGTCTCAAATGTATCCGCCACATTGCAAATAGCCCCTCGGTGGGACGGTTATGATGACCGTAAAATGGGCGAGGCACTGATGGGACAGTTACCCGAACAGTTGCCCGAACTGTGGAATGCTTTACCACACTCTATATTTCCCGGTTATTGCAATATTCAGGAATTCAAAACCAATGTGCACCGACACTTCCTTTCAGACCCTCTGGACGCATATTCAATGATTTGGCAAAGCCGACTGAATAAATGACAGCCAATTTGATAGAAGTAGCTTCAAAAATATGACCACTATCAAAGTTCGGAAGTCCCTTTAGAGACCTTTTATTTAAGGTGTGTTCCTGTAATTCCCAAAACTGTAAAAATTTACGATTTACTATCTATACGAAAAACTGTCCAACCCTATTCACTTGGATTAAACTTTAGCAATTTTTCACAAAAGAAAACGCTTAAATAAAAAAGAATTAAATATTTCCAAAAAGCAGAATGACAGCTGTCAGTTGTCGTGTCATTGCAAAAGTTGAAAATAACCAGCTTTATCATGTTGACACTTTTGGCTTGACCTTTAAGAATTATGTATACCTAATGCGTTGCCGTACTTTCGTTAAAGTTTGTCTCTCTATTATAGATTGTCACCCCCACTCTTGCATAAAATTAAATTTTGTGGATTTTGTGTACACACGCCACGAGAACACAGCTATAGTTTTTACAATTTTGGTGGTGAATTATGACTCTACACTGCTCCATCTATAAAGTAATTTTAATAGAAGAACTTGTTGAACGAAAATCTTAACTTATTAAATTTCGTATGCTTTTTTTTTTTAATAATTGTTCGCGCACTAAAGGGATTTTCACTAGTCAGTGCGAGCGTTCGGAAAATAGGGAAGGATTTGAAAGGAGATACCGATGTACATTAGTTTTAAAGTTTATAATATCAAAATGGGTGGGAAAAATCGATTATAGTAAAGCATTCCACATTCGTGTTGTACAGCTAAAGAAAGAATCTCTGTACTTGACAGTACGTCCGAAGTTGGGCTCAAGGGTACACTGATGAGCAATTCTAGAAGCACGTGTATTACGGTTTAATATTTTAATGGGAGGAATGCAACTGTTTATTTCGCTAGAATATTGTTTATAAAAATAGTGATAAAATAATGAAAGACATGAAACATTTCAACGGTGTTCGAGAGATGTAAATGTTTCCATTACTGTTCTATCGCCTATCATTCTCAGAGCTCTATTTTGGATAATATCTAAAAAATCCAAGTGAGTTTTGGGAGCTCCTGCCCAAATGTGGAAGTTATACTCAAGTCTTGGACGAATGAAGGCCTTCAGACGGCGAGAAGAATTTCTTGCATCTACGAAGAAAACCCAAACACTTTGCAGCGTTTTTCGCGACATCGAATATATGGGGTCATTCCACAAGAGGTGGTCTGTGACGCACAGACCAAGAATTGAAAACTGATCGGTTTCTTCAATGCAAGTGAAGACAGCACTGAGTTTTTGAAGCATTAAATTCTACGCGGTTTCTCATTCCCCATTGGACATTGCTGTCGCGATTAGAATTTAATGAGCTTATCATACGGTGTCGTTCCAGTTCCACATCTATCCGAAGAACAAGGAGGTGAATCTGAAAACGTGTATGAAAAGCTGATAGTACTATCATCAGCAAAACAATTTAGTGGATTAGAAGTTCCGGATAAGGGATCATTGATGAAAATGAGAAAAAGGGTCGGAGACGAAACGGAGCCCTGGGGCACACCAGCATTTATTTTGTGAACTTCAGACTTGTAACCGTCTAATACCACTTGTATTGAGCGGTCCGAAAGGTAATTTCTAATCCAACGAAGATGAGACTTATCGATACCAAATGCATGCATTTTCGATAAGAGAGCTTGATACCAAACTCTATCAAATGCTTTTGAAATATCAAGCGCAATAATCTTTCTTTCTCCAAAACGATGTAAGGATTTGTGCTATTGTTCATCACTAATAGACCTATTGGTACGAAAGTCATACTGCCGGTCATTAAGAAGCTTTCGTTCTTCAAGATATTTCTTAAGCTGATTGTTAATCAGCGTTTCCATGACCTTGGAAAGAAGGGTCGTTAGTGCAATTGGACGGTAATTTTTACGGACATTCTTGACAAATGCTGTTTTCCATCCACTCGGAAAGAGACCTGTAGAGTAAGACAGATGGAAAAGCTTACGCAGTATTCTTACCAGCGTTGAAGAACACCTCTTCAGAACGATGGGAAGGATACTATCCGGGCTAACGGATTTGTGTATATCAAGGTCTTTGAGGACTCTAGCAACTGCACGAGTGCGAAAAAAGATTCGTCTCATAAAATCGTTTACGCTCTCAAGTACTGGAGGAATCATAACTCTTTCTGGCAGCGTCGAATTAAGAGTGAACAGCGCTGCAAGCGAATTGGCTTTTTCACGAGATCTGACAAAAGGAATGTCATAAAAGACCAGCGTTGAATCCGAGGACGAAGTTGAATTTCGAATATTTTTTACAAAGGGCCAAACATTCTTACTACCTTTGGAACATTGTAGTATTGTTTGCCTTAATTTTTGGTCATTCAAAAATTTGGTTCTACGAATATGAACGTTGCAAGTCTTTCTAGCTTGTTGAACCTTTTTCCGATTTTCCTCAGTGCGGTTGGCTTGGAAATTTGCTTCTATAAACCTAATAACCGCCTTACAGCTTGAATCAAACCATGCATTTTCTTTCGGTTTGATAGATTTCACTATTCGGGATAAAATTTCTCATTCCGTAAAGGATTAAATTTGTTATCATATCTGCGCTGGAGTCTATGTCACTACCGAGGAAGCATAGTGACCAGTTAAAGTTCCTGAAGAAATTATTGAGACCGTCCCAGTTGGCTTTCTAATATTGCCAAATTGTTCTCTTAGGTGATTTTTCTTTAACTGTGTGTTGTTGGCACGAGAAATTTACATATACGAAACAATGGTCTGATGTGCCTAGTGGCGATAATAGATACACTTGCTGTGTATTTATCATATATGTGCTTAACTTAATTTCTCATTTTGAAAGCATTTTTTGTAATGTATAGGTTAATAATTTTGCAGATTTTAGCGTGCATGGTGAAATTAAGAAACTATGATCTCAAATGGTGTTTTGGCATGTGTGTTTGATATATGTATTGCTATCTGCCCTTATTTATGTATTTTAAGGTCTTTAAAATCCATCCACATTGAAGTGTATTTTAATTCATGTTTTTACCAAATATGATTGGCTGATTTATATACCTATAACTATGTAAGTCCCGTCTGGTCTTGGAAGTTTTCCGACAATGAGCGGGCGGCTTTAACATTTCGAAATGACTCAAAAGAGTTCGCTTAACAGATTCCACATGCATTCCACTGGCAGACCAGTTGTTCATTTGTCGGAAGCCATAGCTATAGGTATATACTTTTTTATCCCATCACATCAGAAAAAGCTGCAGGAGGCGGATGGAGAGGTATGAAACCACCAAACACCAAAGGTATTTCTCAGTTCCAGAAGAAGCTATCTTCATCTGAAGTTTTTATTTAATTCTACGCAAAGATGATGCTGATCGCACTCGTAAAGAAGAAACTAACTAAAACGATGAAGAAAAATGAGAAATAAAATTAAACAAAAAAAAAAAAAAAATATCCAATGCGAGAGACAACTTGCAGAAAATAACTCGAAGATAGTGTTCGCCTTCATGTTGCAGATACAAATCGTGTGTATGGATGTACCTGTTTGTATATAGGAGGCTGAAGTAGGTAGTTGCTGGTAAATTAAAAAAAAAAAACGAGCTCCAGCACTTCAAAGGAAACCCCGACGACATTCTTCAGCTCAAAGAATATCCAGAGGAAAACTCGCTATACGAAGCACACCAACCAAAGCCAGCCACCAGCAGGGGAGATGGGATGGGAGGAAGGAAAACACTTTTTTTTTTTTATTTTGTTCTTTTTCCATCTTATTCATCTTGAGCTTAACTCCATCTTTGTTAAACAATAAAATTACTAAAACTATTCTATCTCCATCACTCTAGTTAGTTTTAATTTATTTATCGTTGCAATTTTATGTTATCTCTTTCAGAAGCATGTAGTCCAATGTCAGCTAGAAACTTCCCACCTTCCTTTTGGAATAGTAATTATGTACATCCTGTGCCGGCACCAACGCATCCTCAGGTAAGATCTTTATAAATGTGTTTTGTATCTTTTATTTTTTTACATGGAAAAATAATCAAAGATACATTTGCATCTTTATATCTTTTGCACTCTGCCTTTGTGATGACATCTTTACCTTAACTTATTTTATATGCAAGTACCTACCTATTTTAATTTTATTTTTGATTTCGGATAACAGGTTAGCGATTTGTATTCGACTGATGGCGGTTATGCCACGGATCCTTGGGTGCCGCATGCGGCACATTATGGGTCTTATGCACATGCAGCGCACGCTCATGCGGCTCATGCGCATGCCTACCATCACAATATGGCGCAATACGGAAGCCTACTGCGACTGCCCCAACAATACGGTCATGGGTCGAGGTGAGTTTGTGCGCTTTGCATTCCCAAAACCAATCAACAATATTGACCACGGACTACTTTGTTAATTACATTTTTTATTTTTTTATTTTTTTGTTATTTTTTATAGATTACATCACGATCAGCAAACAGCACATGCTTTGGAAAGTGCGGCGGCGTACTCAAGTTATCCCACAATGGCAGGTATGTGTCAAACTTGAATTAACCTTTTATTGACTTTGGCCGTGTGTGAATTGCGTTAAAATGTTGGTTAAATTTTCTACCTTGGTTAAATTTTGAAGTTTGGTTTGTGGTGGGATCAAATTTAGCTTTTTGCTGTGTGAATTGCGTTAAAAGTGATTTATTAAAACACTATTTTGGCGAAAATTCCTTCAAGATTGAAGAAATTTCCCTAAAAGCTAATTAGCCTGCTCTACAGCTGCCTACATTTTAACCCATTTTATTCACCACGCTAGTGTCAAATTTTAACCAAGTTACAAAATTTAACCAACATTTTAACGCAATTCGCACACGGCCTTTAGTGATCACAAGAGAAAGAATTAGATATTCCTTATATTCACTCTCATTGCTAAACCCTAGGAGTAATAGAATTATAAATTAGGAAATATAGACTTCATTCGGAGTCTTAGAATTCGTTTGTCGGAGTTTTTATATGGTGACTTTTGGCAATTAGTGGAAATTCGGAATGTAGGATATTCTACGTGTACCCACTGTATAATAACTAACACAATCGGGAATATATAATAATAATTTTAAACAGCCTTATGTTAAGGGCTTAGCATGATACTACTTAGCAGTTTGCTAATACTAAAGCACTTTACGAATTTTTTTCTAATTTTAAACACTTTTAAATACTAATAAAATAGGGCAAAACAGTAAGCGAACATAACTTTTTGACGTTTGTAAATGTCAAAGTGGCATATGGATTTAGTATGATAATAAATAAATCAAGTAGCCATTTTGTTATTTTAACTTTAGTAAAATGTAAAGAAAATACTACGATACTAAACTGGTTTAAATATAGCAAAATCTTCTTCTTAGCCTAGTATCATACTAAAAATGATTTAACATATTACTAAATCGACTAAAATTTTGGCCCAAAATAAACAACACTGTATGTGATATCTTTTTTGTGTCTATTTACCTACGGTTTTTTTTCATTTCATTTCATTTATTTAAAAATTATATATTTATAAAAAAATGGTAAAATAAAGACACTGAGCAACAACACTTTTTGTCCGTTGATTGGATTATTTTTGTTCTTAAAAGCTTTTAAAAAGCTTGAATTATCAAAAGCTCTTTAAAAAAATCCATTTGTCACACCTACTCTGATTTATGACACATTCACATGTGTGCCAATCTTTTAATAATAGGTATTCAGTAACAGTTAATAGTAGATCGAGAATACCTGTTATTGAAATAACATTTAAAATTTCTATTTGGATCGAACAATAGGCAATATAGATGATAAAGTGATGAATATTAATTGTTAAATTCGAGTAACAAATAGTTTACCTATTTAAATTGTTATTTAACTGACAATTTTTATTTGTAACTGTTGACGTATGAATTCATAACTATTTATTTAAAAGTAGCAATAACCGATATTATAACTACCGTAGTTATGCCTATTTATAAGCCTATTCTATGTGTGACAAAATGGTCTCTGAGTTTTGATACTCGGAAGATGTGATCGCAGATCCCATCATACAAGAGCAATCAGCCCATTTAAATGTGCGGCAAGTATAATCGTAAATTCATTGGAGGGTAAATATTTTTCCATATGATTTCTTCCAATTCAGTATGGTGAGAAGGCATACTGACTCGGTTTAATCAAAATTGTCGATTGACATTATTGCTTTATTCCATTAGTTTATTAGTTTTTCTTTTTAAGTTTTCAAATTAGTTTTTATTTTTAAAAAAGCTTAAGGCCTTATGACAATATTAATAAAAAAAAATGCTTATTCCACCACTAATCCATGGCTTTACTAAACCAAACCTAGAATAAAAGTTGACCTACGAATTACAATTTCCAATTAACAAAAAACCAAAAATTCACGAGCAAAATCTACTACAATAAGTATCAACTCTTTCTTTTCTTATGCTATGTCCCTCTTAATTTTATTTTTATTGTTAATTCTTATTCCTTCAGTAAACCACAGTCTTCGATTGGTTAGCAAAGGAATAAGTTTGTATAAAAATGTTAAATAGAGCAAAAATTATGATTTATTAATAACATTTTGCACTTATTTAATGTGGTAAAAAGATAAGCCGTCACGAAATCGTGTTTTTTAATATGGGTTTTTAATTGCGATTCTCGTATTGCGATTTTGAATAATTGCGAATTGCGAAAAGATTACTAAAATATAGGAAAATAGAAATTTTAAATCTTATTTCAATAACAGGTATTTTCGAACTGCTAATACCTGTTACTGAATAACTCTTTCTGAAATATCAACCCATCTCTATTTACATGTGGATCTGCCAAGAATCAGAGTGCATGTGTCAAATCTCAGAGACATTTTGTCAAATATGACAACCGAATTTTTGAATTTATGATAACCGAATTTTGATAACATGCACAGTATATTACCTTAAAATATGTGTACTGTGGTCTGCACCTAGTTGATCAGTGAAGCATAATTTTATAGTTAGATGGTGGATAGTTTACAATAGGCGTTTTTCTTTTTTCGTTCAGAGCAGAGCACTGAACAGAGTCCGAACACATATAGATTATAAGACATAATAGATAATGCACTGAACTTGTTCCAATTAGAGCGAGTTCTGAACACTGATAATTTTTTTAAACACACTTGAACCACACAAATAAGAATACATTTTCATTTTAACCATAAAAAGCAATATAACACAAAACCTACCCTTTTTTGTACAAAGTACACACCAGATACAGAAAATCAACAAGCGATCAACTTCTTTCGCCAACTTAATTGTATCTGATTATTTTTTACTTTCGATTATAGGTACTTTTTCGTAAAAAAAAAGAAATTTTTACTAACAATCAAACATGCCATTACGATCATAGAGAACACCAAAAAAGTTGGTCCGCCAATTACGTCTGTCTGTCTTCGAGTCTGCAGCCTAAACGGTTCGGTGGATTTGCTTCAAACTTGGTACATATTGTTTTTTCGCTAATATGCCTATACGTTTTTTTTTTTTCATTTTTTTAAGACGACAAATAACAGTAGCTCGCATACATTTTGTTGGCCAAAAAACAAAAATCTCATTTTTCTCAAAAACGTCTTCAACGATTTTTATAAAAAAAAAATCAGTTCATTAATGAAAGGAAAGGGTACCTTTTGATAATTTTTTTTTTTTGAAAAAATTGTTTTTTTTGGTACCTCTAGTAGAACCATTTTTTGTTTTCGATTTTCTGGGAAACGGTTAATTTGATTTTTTTGAATTTTTTTCCGCAAAAGCTCCTGGTAAGTTTAAACACTATTGTAAACCAAAATTTTTCTGGAAATTAATTTTTTTTTTTGAAAACTCAACATTTCGAAAACGACTCAATAGATTTTGCGAAACTTCGTATTTGGTGTTTTCTTTGGGATTATCTTAAATAGGTAAAAAAACTATTTTTCTAAAAAAAAAACCGTTGAGAAAAAATGTATATCTCGAAAACGGATATACAAGAATGTTTTCAACTTTCTCAACTTTGGATGAACCGATTAAAATAATTTTTTTAAACAAATGCTCCCTAATTTGTTTAATAAAACTGCATACGAAAATTGTCAAAATAAAGTTTTTCGCTTTCTCAAAAACCAGGTACAGAATTTTTTTTGAAATTTGAATTTTATTTGTATATTAATAATATCTTCACAATGACGTTTCAATTTTTTTTTTCTAAGAATGTTTTCAAAATTTTATACATACAAAATTATTTTTTATTAAAAAACCGCTCCAACGATTTTTGATTTTTTTTTTGATATATTCTTATTTATCCATGAATTCAAATGGCATCTTTGTTTTCCCTCAAACTGTAACGACTAAGCAATATAAGAACATTTAATTATGTGTATTATCCATTAATTTCTATACCTTTATTATTATTATTCCCTTTTTAAAAATTTTTGCGTTCGTCACTGAATACTAAATACAATGTAAGCACTCATACATTTATATATACATATGACATGTCCTTAAAAATCAGATGAATTTTATGTAGGCATATTGCACCTTAATTACAAGTTATACTCACCTACATCCTTCATTTGAATTATTATATGTACATGTTTACATACTTAGGTTCCATACATTTTACTCTTCCAACTTACATAATTAAAATCCATTAATAGATTTAAATATACATTTGTAGGTAGGTACCTATTAACTCTTCCTTGAATCATCCATTCGACAATTCATTATACTAAGAATCAAGGTAATCTTACCTACAGGCTTTAAACCTGCATAGGATAACTAAACCTCAATAAATAGCTACATTAAAGTTGTTAGCTATAAGAGCAAGTTCGTACTATCGTGTCGTGCATTTTATTTCTTCACATTTCCCTTCTTCATACACATGGTATTTGGTGCGTTCAGCAATTTACTCACATGCACAGTCAATTATATTCGAGCACGTCGAGTGCGATCTACACATGTTCAGAACCAAAAAAGAAACATATATCTGAAGCTCTGAATGCGCTGAGTTAAAAAGAAACACAAACAAATTTGTTGACAACTCAGACTCTGTTCTGAACTAAAAAAGAAAAACGCCTAATATAGATTCAATTTCAATTTATTTCACAAAAAGTGATATTCATACAATAAAATCTTTTATATAGTAGGTATATGTTTACTAAGGAATAACATTATTTTTATATTATTTAAGTAATTTTATTTATTTATTAATTTTTTTTGTTGACATAATTGAGAATTGAGATAGTTACAAAACAATTTGTTTGAAATCTTTCGCCCATAACCATCAGCGGGGTTTTCTTGTCTAGGTAACACTCATATTGAATTTTTATGTTTTATTTTTCAAAACTCCATAAAACTCCTACAAAAACTCATATATCATACAACATCAGCGTTGTCCTTTAATTAAAAAACCCTATTCATTATGTTCAGTCCGTACCGTTTATACATAAACCTTAGTGTGAGCTCTAATAAAACCCCATTTCCACCCAAAAGTGGAACACAAATTCCTATTTGCCTTTCAGCAACAAACATATATGTATCTACATAATAAATGAGTATAAAATACACAAAACTCAACGGAACAATACAAAGTCTATACTCATACATATATGAGAGAGAAAACTCATAAATATTCTTATGGCACCACGAAATTATAATATTTCTAGGTACATGTTTCGTACTAACTCCGAGTATACACAAAGCAAAAATATTGTAATTGTACGTTCAGCTATGTTCTGCACACATAAACTTTATGTACCTTAGGAATGTCCTGCGAACAATATCATACAGCACAATCACCCCAAAAATACCCTTATCCCAAAATCTCATTCCCATTTCCATTTCCAACCCCGCAGCAAACTACTCGTAACTCTTGGCGAAGAAGCCCTTTAGAAAAATTATGTCGGATAATAAATTTTGCCGTTTTATATATATAAATCGTGTGTGAATGTATATATGTAGTATGCATATACATAAGTTTATTTATAAAAGGAAAGGGAGCTTTATTTGAAGTATCCAATCCAAATGAAAAGGATCTCATCCCTTGAAATTGGCTCACAAAGAAGAATTATGCGCAATGCTCACGTCGTCGTCTGTCCGTTTATATTCACATGCTTTTAGGACATAAATGCATGCGGAGGTATATATATAGCATAACCCAAGACGGACAGACCGGACCCTTTAGTATAGAGCTAGATACGAAGCCGAACAAAGGAACCCAACAAAATAATTTGGAGACATCCACGAGCGATATGGAGGGAAAGTATGACTCCTTTTTAATGCTAAATGTTGGCATGTCATGGCAACTTAAAAACTTACTTTCCTAAATCCTTATATTTATACCTACGAGCACTAGTGGTAAAACGACCTTTATGTGCTAATAAATTTCTCCTTACATCTTTGGGACATAACGTATAACGTCCAACCGACCGACACGACAACGCGACGCTATACCAAGGACGAAAATATAGACGATGTGGTTTGTATACAGAGTGTGTGATGTGAATGAAAAGTTTTATTAAAAAGGGCACTTAGGGTTGTCATTTTATAGAAGATTAGGGTAGGAGAGATTTTAATATATGCTATATGCAGTCGAAAAAAAAACATTTTGACATGTGGGTCCTTTTGGGATAACTATTCTTTATCCATTTTATAAGATATATATCCTTTTTGTAATTAAATTTTAGTACTTTTACATTATATTCTTTTTGTTTTATTATACTTTCAGGACTAGAAGCACAGGTACAGGAGTCTTCAAAGGATCTCTATTGGTTCTAAGTTTTAGTAAATGCGATATTATCTAAAATTTAATTTATTTTCCTAAGCTATTTCTTCAAACTGGACACATTATTATTTTAATTGTTTATTTTCGTTGCATATATATATTTTTTTTAAAGTTTTCTGAAATTATGTGCTGATAGCAATATACCTACCTAACAACATCACTCAGGCTGTAAAAAGTGTACTTTTAAGTTTAACCCCGAATTAACACTTATTTGCGATATTATAACATCGAGGCGCCGCCATCTTGTATAACTTGTAATATATTTAAATAAATTGAAAAACAAAAACAATTACATAATTTAAAAAAAAAATAAAAACCTCTGTACGTATAGTAGAATTGATAACATTTGTTTTTTTTTCGTGCAAAATACCACATATGTAATTTACAGTAGACCAAAATATTTTTTAAATTTAGTTAATAAATAAATAAAAAAAACAACATGAAATGTATAAAAAAGCAAACATCAAAAAATATAAAATCTATATTTAAAACTTACAGTTGTATAAATTATTTTATATTAAAAAACATAATATACCTATATACAATAAATTTTATATAGGATTATATAATATTAAGATTTAAAATGTTAAATAGTAAAACCAACTGCTAGATTTATAGAAAAAAAAATTTAATTTAATATTACCAATTTATTCTGAATATAATTTATAATTAATAAAAAAAAACACTATTTCGTATTAAAGTTGGAACACAGCAGAAAAATCATCATTAGATATGATCCCTCTCTCCAGTTTTTAAGGCAGCCCTTTTATTGTTAGATATTATATTATTTTAGGGACAGAATTGTAGATATAGTATAAATGAAATGAAGAACTATAAGTAATGATGATAATGAAAGAGTGTATGTGTGTATTATATTTTATGATTATTTTAAAATTAAAGTGTACACTAAGAAAAAATTAAAAAGAAAATCAATTAAAAAATAATAAATATTTGTTTTATTATTCTCATATGTCCTCCACTTTTATAAGAACGTTTGCCGACACAATCATTCCTGTTTCGATAAAATCATCAATCACCGTTCTGTAGTGCAACAGGGTTTTCTTTTTATTATGTTGAAATTTATTTAGTTAGGTATCCTGAATTTTATTTTTGATTGGACCACCAAATAAATCTTAATTGATTGTTTCAACTGTGTACTAAGCCGAGATTTAGCTAAATCAAATTTAATAATATGCTTAAATGAAGATTTAAAATAAAACACTTTTAAGGAGGCTTTACATGCATCTTCATCTTCATCTGCATTGACATCTGCAAAAAAAGAGGAAACAAAATAAAAAATTCATACTTGTGCGATAGAGAGCGAAAACCAAAATGGAGATCATCTTCATGTATGAAGATTATAGGAAGTACGAACCTGAAGATTGCAGATTCATCTTCATTATAGCATTTTCATCTGCACCATAATTTGTTCCGTACAGATAAAGAATTTTAAAGTTTTTTTTTACCATTTCACCTCAGTTTGCTTAAAAACAACGAAAATTTGCGAACATTTTCTTCTCAAAACTACATACCTGAACGCTAAGAACATGTGATTGCGAGATGTGTCAAGAAAGTTATAGCAGAGTTCGAGTAAGTTATTAGTGTGTACCCTATCTTACTTTTATATTTGTTTTATATTATTGGCCGCTCTACTTTCATGTAAAACCGCCTTTAATCTTCATTGAACTTATGTCGGGTGAACACGACTACCAAATTGGCAGTATTTCTGTCAAAATCTTGGCATTATTTTTGTTGTCGTGTAAATGGTCGAAAATGTGGCAGTATATTTGTCACTAACAAACTACCAGCCAGAATTTTCGTTGAGTCTTGGCATTATACTGACATCGTGTAAATTCAGCATTGACAACAATTTTCAAATAATAATGACAATTTGCAATAAAGAATGAGCTTGCAAATTCGTCACTGCCATTTGGCAGTATTTTTACCCATTATTATTTTAGATTCGTTAAACGAATAATAATAACGGTTAACACAGATGAACCAGCCTTTCTCATTTCTATATCAAAAGGGAAAATGAAACGACATTTCCATTTTAAATATTGTTGTTGTTGTCAAAATGAATCTGCTTTTGAAAAGGTAAAAACTTCATTTGAGATTACATAAAAATAACTGCCGATGCGAGCAGGTGAAAACCTAATTAGTTCAACTAGAAAAGTTGTCGAAAGAAAATGTAGTTTGCTTTCGCAAACAAAAATACCTATGCATAAACGGATAAAGTTCACTGTTATATAAAACTCAAATCAAAATGGGGATACCTTAATTTATAAGGGAAACCTCTACATTCTTGATGCAAACAAATTACTACATGAATTCACAAATAAAGAAGACAAAAGTTATTTCAAAATTATATGTAAATTATAAGGTCGTGGTTTAAATATTTGATCCATTGTTCAGAAATTTTAACGAACGCTAATAGTTCAAAGATCATATTTCTTTAAAGAGGCCCGACAAAATTGGACGAAAGAAACGAGACTACACAATTAATTTCATGAGTGGATTAGTTAAGCGGAGAGAAGTTTCAGCGATTTAGCTATTATTCCGGGAAAAACCATCCCAAGTTATCGTTAAGATAGTTTTTTTTATAAAAATATCAATTGTATTCGTGCTTAAAAAAAAATAAACCTTATAACGTAGGCTTTAACGGATTGATCTTTTTGACTTTTTAGCTAAGTGAGATGACTTAAGAATTTTAGAGTTGCGATTTTTATGTCTCGCTCTTGAGAGATTTTGTTTGCCGCTCTTAATATAAATTTTTGGTAACCGTTTACATGAAAAAATATTTTAGTCCGAAATTTGTTTTACATATTTTGTTACTAACCGTACCTGCCAACCATTTTTTGATTTTCGCTTTATCATAAACTGATCGACATATTTCGATCAAATTTTTTATATAAAAAGTCCATCGAACTCTTAATAATACTGCATACCTACCAACATTTTCGAAAATGTTTTTTTTGGAGTTTTGAAAAAAAAAACAATTTTTTTAAATTCAATATTTCGAAAACGGGTGAACGTTTTTTTTTTAATTATGTTTTTAAATTTATATTAAAATTGGCATATGAAATGCCAAGTCGAAAATAAAGAAAAGGTTGTATTGCAGTTACGGTACCGTATAACAATAAACTATGTAAACAAAAATAATTTGATAACCAAAATGTAGACTGTGGGCATAGTAGTGTTCAGATTTTGTTTTATCAAAATTGTTAGAGCCATTTTCGAGAAAATTAAGATTGTAGATAAAACGCGGTTTTACGCGTTTGGGGGGCTGCTCAAGCAAACAACTAGTTTCCGGAAATCGAATGCCCTTTTAACCCTACTGGCACGCACATTTGGCAGCGGCCAATACTTTTTTTCGAAAATAAATCGCAAATACATCTTCTTGGAAGTTCTAGCCCTCAATTAAACCTCAAACAGCTGCTAATGGATTGGGGATCTGTACACGTCGTCAGCAACATCTATGGCTGACTTAGCATTCAAATATGGATATAAGCATTCGCGAAAAACGGGTTACTGAATTACATGTTTTACAAAGAGAAAAGAGAGAGAAGGACCCAAACAAAATCGTATAAATGTTTTATGTAAGCTCATTAAGAATTTTTTTATGATTTTTTTTTTCCAAATACAGCGTACATAAGTCCTAAAGCGCCTTTTTATATGAGCTGCGAACTGCGAATGCGAATTAACCTTTTAAGCAATTTCAAGGGAAAATATCAAATTATTTTTATTTTTACTTTTCAAAGAAGTTAATAAATGATCTTATTTACAAAATTTAAAAAGAAAACACAGCAAACAATTTGTTTAAATATCAAAACATTAAATTTTAATATTTTCTACGCGACCAACAACAGACTTCTGCGAACTGTCAAATGTAGGTTCGGAATCCAAAACAACAGGACGCATTCCACAAATGGATGGACATGTAGCTTATCTCTCCTTTTTAAACTTTTATAGCAAACTAAAATTGCATAAAACCCACTTAAAAAAAATATAATTGTTTTGAACTAATTTTCCTGCAAAACAATTTCGAATCTTTATTTATTTACATATGTACATAATGTACATATGTATATGTATGTATTAATAACATTTGTCAGCTGGCTGGCCGGCGACCAAAGATTATATTCATCATATGAAAGAAACTTCAGAATTTGCGACCATTACTAATTCGCATTCGCAATTCGCTGCTCATATGAAAACCGCTTAACTGTCAAAACCATATTAGCGTTCCACATACCATCCACACTTCAATCTCAATAGCATAGCAAAAGAAAAAGGTACTATATTTAAAATCGACATTGGATCACCAAATAAATCTTATTTGATTGTTTTAGCTGTGCACTAAGCCAAGATTTAGCTAAATCTAATTTAATAATATGCTTAAATGAAGATTTAAAATAAAACACTTTTAAGGAGGCTTTACATGCATCTTCATCTTCATCTGCATTGACATCTGCAAAAAAAGAGGAAACAAAATAAAAAATTCATACTTGTGCGATAGAGAGCGAAAACCAAAATGGAGATCATCTTCATGTATGAAGATTATAGGAAGTACGAACCTGAAGATTGCAGATTATAGTGAAGATGAACAAGTTCATCTTCATTATAGCATTTTCATCTGCACCATAATTTTTTCCGTTCAGATAACGAATTTTCAAGTTTTTTTTTACCATTTCACCTCAGTTTGCTTAAAAACAACGAAAAAAGCGAAAATTTTCTTCTCAAAACTACATACCTGAACGCTAAGAACATGTGATTGTGAGATGTGTCAAGAAAGTTATAGCAGAGTTCGAGTAAGTTATTAGTGTGTACCCTATCTTACTTTTATATTTGTTTAATATTATAGGCCGCTCTACTTTCATGTAAAACCGCCTTTAATCTTGATTGAACTTATGTCGGGTGAACACGACTGCCAAATTGGCAGTATTTCTGTCAAAATCTTGGCATTATTTTTGTTGTCGTGTAAATGGTCGAAAATGTGGCAGAAAAAGGTACTATATTTAAAATCGACATTTAATCTTCAAAAATAGGATTGCTTTTCTTATTTTTTTAAATTTGTGATTCCGTAGATAGCAAACAATATTTTTACAGAACTATAGATATTTGGAGACAACTTTTACCGTTTTGTGGCATAAAACTCCTAATTAAAACTGTTTTTTTTATCGTTATAATTTTTAAAATAAGTCAAGGGAAAATAAATTTTACAAAATATAAAAAAAAGCAGATACCCGTGCGATGCTATGGACTTTCTATCCGACAGGAATCTAATAACATTATCTATCCACCTACAAATTTTCATTAAAAACCGTTCAGTCGTTGATGAGTGAAAACGGAACAAATAAACAAATTCTCCCATTTGAATCGATAATTTTTGTAGGATAATTCAGTTTATCATCCAGCTGCTTACCAAATTTTATTATAATACATTCAATGGTTGAGGCGTGAATGCGGAACAAACACCCAAGTATATATTTTTTTTCAGATTTAAGCCTCTCCCATAGGTACCGTTAATTTTTTTCGGGATGAAAATGACATATGTGATATTCCCTCTACCTCTCAAATTTCATCCAAATTCGTTAAGTCGTTAATGCTTTATTGCGGATCAAACATCCAAACATTCACTCACATTTTAAAATATTGGAGCTTTCGTGTTGTTTTGTTTCACTGTAACACTGGAATTGATTCTGGAACAGCAGCTGTATGCCGTGTTTGTGTATGTGTGCTTTTTGGCTTCTTGTAAACAAAAGCTATGTTCGCTATTTATAGAATGAGCATAACTATGTTGTATGAGCTCTATGCCTATACATAGCTCTATATACTATACATTTGACCGGAATATCCAGGGTGCTATTCCAGACTATAACCTATCTCTGTGCCAAATTTCATCCAGATCCGCTCAGCCCTTTAAGAGTTATTGAGCAACAAACATCCATCAATCCAAACTTTCACATTTATAATATTGGAAGGAATACATCGCGAAAAAAGAAAAAAATAATTTTTTCTTTGGTTAGTGACACACTTTGTTTGACTTGTGCAATATGGCCGACAAATGGTGAAGCAGTGGAAAGTATTCACAATTTACATATTGCGTTGGTGCCTTGTGTGGACTTCTATTGATTTACATGGACAGCATCCACATTATTATCGTGTTCGCTTACGCCAGCGTTTCGGTTTGCATGAGGCTTAAATTGTTTTAGTGCGACTAACCTCAGAATTAGAAATTATCAATTTAAAAGTTCACTTGTGACGTTACTGAACGAAATGTCAAAATGGACGAATATTGCTCGTTGGTCGCTGATCGCTATGTCCCCTTTCACACAAGAAAACTGATTTGCCGCAACTGGGAGTTTGATGGCGAGAAGGGCAAGAAATAAGGGGAATGAAAAAAATCTCCCCTGTCAACGATTTGAAGAGATGTGTTTGACGTTTTGCTTTGTATTCCAATTATCCCAACAAAATCTTCCGAGTTTCCTCCTCAGTTTCTTGGTGCAGTTTCTTCGTGTGAAAGCTATAAGGCGCAATTAAAGGAAAACGTCAACAAAACCTCCAGCAACTGGTTTCCCTGTGTGAAAGGGGACTATCTTGTGAATATTCCTTTATTCGAGAATAAAACTGCCTTACTGCCGCGATTACGTATTTTGTTATCGATAATTTGTATGGATGTGACAATTACTGCCTGTAATGGCGTCGCTTATATTCTCTCTCTCGTTTTTTTTTGCTCATTTCTCTCCGGGCCTACAAAAACTAAACACACTCAGATTTAAAATTCCAGTATGTTTCAGAAATTCATTCAGTATTCCTGCGATCACCGCACATGTCACCAAATTTGGATAAAAATATGCAGTGGCAAAAATTCAGTATGCTAAAAATAGTTAGCCTACGAAATAAAATATTTAAAGCAAAAAAAAAAACAAACAAATTCTGTTTGTGTTATATAGGCACCTTTACGATCAGAAGCAGAAGCAACATCACTTAAAAAAACACCAACAACTAGGTATCCCTGCACCACCAGGCGCCCCGCTCGAAGTCAGAAGAAAATATTAATTATATTCGGTGAAAAATCAATTTGATGTTCATTAAGAATTCGATCATCGATGTTTATTTATTCAAACCGATCGCATTCCATACAGGTTTATACAGACATCGAGGGGGGTTCATTATGCGACGATGAGATATTATCCATTCTCGACATCTTTCTCGTTTATAACGTTCATATCGTAGGTATACCTCACTTAAAAACTGTGGTGGACTCAAGTCCAAGCGCCGGCTCCAAACTCGCAATGATTTATGATTAATCAAAAGCCAGATAAATAAATTCGATTATAGTTCGATGATCGTCATCGTCATTCAAGTCGAATATGAAATTAATTTTTTGTGAAAGCGTTTATGACATGAAATGGCTCATATGTAACTTGTAGGAGCACTGTTCAGAGCTCAGCATTCGATTCGATAATCCCGCTCATAGAATCTAGATAGAAGTGAGTTAAAACAAGTATAAGTTTAGGTAGAGAGGTATATAGCGGACATCGAGATGTTATAAGATACGCGTCTCGTCTCTCGTTCGTCGATATCATATCATATCCTTTGGAAACGGTCGGTGGCTGTGGTGGCGGGCTGATGCAATTGATGACATAAATTTTCGAAATATCGACATGATTCAGTTTCATTTGGAACTCTCTGTGCTGTGTGTTTGGATGAATGATTTGAAAATTTAAAAAACTTAAGGTGCCTCTTCTGTATAATGTATACAAGTATACCTATATGGATGAGATGTTGTCGTCGTTGGCATTATTTAGGAGGCGGGAAACATTTGCTTCCTCTGGAGCTTCTTCTCATGGTCGTCGTTTAAAGGCGTATTACCAGTTCAGATGCTCGTGTGATAAGGATGTTTTTTTTTTGAAAACATCTACAGGCAGTGGGAAGATTTTTCCTGATTTCACGGTCGTGCGGTGTGTGGCTACTACTTGTTGGATGTATTTTTTTTTTTGGTCGTTATGTTACTAAATGTTCGGTTGACACTTCATTATCAAAAATTTAGGAGATAAATTCCTATAAGTGATATTTTTAAGGTTTTTTTTTAAATTTTTATTTTTGAAACTGAAGAAGGGCAAAAAAGAAGGAATAAGAATTATGCTACCCAAGCTCAAACTTGTGTGTGGTTGATAAATTAAATGTAATTAATGCAGTCGCCTTGGAGAAGTTTATCTTTTGGAGAGATTGGTTTGATTAATATATCATTAAGTGATTTGAATATTAATTTGAATTTTGTGTATAGCATTGTTGTTGGTAGAATACAATCTTGTAGGGAAACAGTGGTTCTTTAACTTACTTGTATAATATGGTACTAGTGGAAATGTTGTCCTATGTGGTCCTGATGGGTTTCAACCATAAGGGCAGTTCTTTGTGTAGTTTTATTTACCAGAATTATTAATCAAGAATTCAACAAACTTGCAAAACTCTATAAATCTATGTGTAGGTGTAGGTATATATTTTGCCATTAATATACGTACCGCCAACCTGGAGAAGATTTGATAAATTGGTTCGTTATCGATGAAATGCAATTTTCCCGCGTAACGTTTGCCCGCAAAATCCTACCTTTCTTAACACATTATGACAGTGCTGCGTATGGTTCTTCTTACAAGGCGCGTGAGGTAAGTAAACAATAGGATTTGAGATGGGGTTGAGTTTGGGTATGTATGCAAATTTCTATAAATAGTAAATAAATTAGAAAATATGTCCATAACTACCAAAATATACTTTTAAAACGTATTGAATAGGACTAATCTTATCCCGCCGCCAAATAGTAGTAGAAAATCGGCGGGACAGGCAAAAAGTGGCGACTTTTTAAAAATGGAAAGGTAAAAGTACCTCGGGCAAATGTGCTGCGGGAAATGTATCGATCCCCTATTAGGAGCAGCCTCGCAGAAAAACTAAATTCAAGTGGTCCTTCAGACAATAACATTGATGGATGTAAAGATGAGGTTATTTTTAGGATTAATGGTAGGTATAGGTTGATAAATGGCGGTAAGCAGATCGAATTCGCATCTTAGATCCAAGTAGCGATGGAAAGCACCGCACCGTTTTAATACGAGTACCAAAGAACTCGTACGGACCCGAATAAACAGATTTTTAGCGAGAAAACGAGAGGGGAACCATTCAAGCAGAGCGTCGCTAGAGCCATTTCGACCCGTTGAGAAAAGAGATTATGTTTTAGACTTTTGTATCAGGCAGTTCATTTTTAGAAACCTTTTCCAAAGGATTGCGGGACACTTGCAGGGGAAGTGAAGCACTGTTTCCTTTCCAACTGATTTTTACAGCTGCGGTAGTAGGTGTTATGGGGGAAGGAAACCCGCGGCTTTAACGCGTGCTCTCCCAAAGGCTAATGCGAGCATTTTGCCCATCAAAGCAGTAAGCGGGATAGACACGCTCTCTGCAAGCAAATTATGAAGGCCGACAGGGATCGGGCCAGCTCGTCTGCTCGTTTATTACCCTCGATGCCACTCTATGGTTAATATTCACCAGGTGGTGTTCCTCTTTAGACATACTTGGTCGAGTTTCATAACGCGGCTAATATAATCATCTTGTCACCAAGCATAGAGATAATCCAGTCTTGAATATTTTATTTCTTATTTTAAAATTAATGGGTTAACACTTTTATAATGTGACATACAATGTTTTGCGCCATTCCGACAAGGAAATCTTTTCCGGTTCCTCTTTGATATACACAATACACCCTTGCTTAAAAAGGCGACGAGTGGCGCACAATCTTAAAATATTTGTTATATGGATTGATCTTGAACTCGGAAGTTTCGAGTCAATCGTTCCCAGAACACAAAAGTCTCTTTGCTCAGGAAAAATAAATTCTTCAATCTTGAAAATATATTTAAGACGTTTAATTAGTTAGGACATCCTTTGAACGTGTGAAACATTCCTCTGCGTAAAGAAACGAAAGGAATTTTTTTTGGAATGCACATATACCAGAGTGTTTAAGAGGGTACTATATATTTAGTACAAATATTTAGATATCCCATAAGGACACATAAGGGATTTGTTAAGGAGAAAGGGTGCTTTGCTAAGCAGAAAATCAGCTGATTGGAGAGAAAGAAAAGCTGGAAGAAGAAAAGTGAAGATCAGGAAAAGAAGGAGTGATTAGTTTTTTTTCTTAATTTTTCTTATAATTTTTTTTTTATATGTGAAGGATTTTGGTTAAGGGTCATTAGTTAGTTTAGTTAGGTTAGGTTTTGTATATGTATATTTGTTTAATTTTATAATATTTTTTTTTATTAATTTCAAAGCATAAAATTTTCGTTTCTCTTGGATATCGCCAGAGTCCTTGGATTTGTGTCATTTTCACCTGGCAGCAAACAACACCTAAGGAACGAATAAATTAATGTTTAGACGGTGAGTTTACCAAAACTATTCCACGCGACAAGCTGCGCCATATACAAACCCAATCATGTTGCAGCATCTTCCAGCTCATCTAAGCAATACCCCGAGCCACCGTGGAAGCCTGGCTACTAACAATTGTTTTTTGCTGTTTTTAAATTAAAAAAAAATATTTTTTTTTTGAAAAACGCAAAAGATAATTTTAATCGGTTTGTCCAATAATGAAGAAGTGGAAAATATGAAAAGTGGTCCTTTGGGAAGTAAGTGCCGTTAATAAGAACGCAAAATCAAATAATTTTTTACTTACAACTGAAATATACACTAACTTAAGAATATACCCATGATAGATAATGATCCTGTGCCAACTTTCCCTTATTGCTTGATTTAATCCTTCATCGAAGAACTAATGAACTCCAGAAGTACAGATTCTCTTTTTATAAATTCGAGCTGATATATAAAACAAACAAATGCACAAAATCTTCATCATCAATCATTTTTAGTGATCAAATAGAGTTAATAAAAACAAAGTATGGGTGCTTTCATAAATGCATGGCTGCGAAAGTCCTTCCATAAATGCAAATGTTGAATGTCAGAGTTTCATAAATGTAAAACGCAAATATTTGCAGCGCAAATGCGCAAATATAAAATTTCACATACATTCCGATTTTTTTCTTAAACAACGAGACATCATGATGTAAACGGTGGAACACCTTTCCTTACTGTTCACACATGTCCAAATTTCCGGTAGAAAATTAAAAGTTGAACACAAAAATAAAAATGCACATCAGAGTTGTTTGTGGTGTGGTCTACGGGAAAATGAAGCATATCAGCGAAAAATTCATAAATAAATATTAAAATGCATGCGCAAATAGGTTTTCTAACGTTAATATGATCGCAACTGATCGCATGTAAACAAAGCAACCATGCATTTATGAAGGCACCCTATAATTCGTCTATAACACACATATGTTTTATAAAAAAAGGTATTTCTTTCACATTGATATTTTTAGGTAAGACCTAAGCTAGGTTAGGAAGGTTATATTTTATCAAAATTCTTAGAGCCGTTGCTGAGAAAAAAAAAACATTTTTTCTTAAAGTTTTTTTTATAACATTTGTATGGGATGTACCATTGTTTTTGGTTGTAGGAATTTTTTTTTTTAAATAGGTATACTCAAGATACTGTCAAAACACTAATTCGAAGTTTCGGAAAAATTAAAAAAAAAAACATTTTTTTTCCAATTTTGGCTTAAAGTACTGTTTAGAAAGCTTCTTCATAAAATAAGTTCAAAAAAATTAAATTAACCATTTTCAAAATTAACCCAAAATTAACCCTTCATATATATAAACTAATTTTTTTTTATAAAAATTTTTGGAGCCGTTTTCGAGAAAAATAAGATTTGACTTTTCGGTCAAAAAAAGTGTATGACAGGTACCGTTATTACTAGCAAAAAAATCACCCGTTATATAAAATTCAAATTTAAAAAAAAATCTTTGACTGGTTTTTGAAAAATCGATTTTTCAAAAAAAAAATTGTATTTATATTTCAAAAATCGATTTTTTTTTTTTTTTGAAAATTGGAGTATGTAGTTTTACTAACAATTTTAGGGAGCATTTGTATAAAAAAATGTATTGTAATCGGCTCATCCAATAATGAGAAAGTCGAAAATATGAAAAGTGGTTCTATGGGAAGTACCGTTAATAACTACACAAAACAAAAAGAAATACTTTCATACTTGCAAGTGAACTGTACCAATTTAAGAACACACAATTTAAAAAAAAAAAATTCTTGAAGCCATTTTCGAGAAAAAAATGTTTTTCCCAACGGTTTTTTAACTTTTGTATTGGAGATACCGTTGTTTTTTATTTTAGAAAAATAGTTTTTTTAATTATTCAAGATAATGTCAAAAAACCACTAAATACGAAGTTTCGAAAAAATCTATTGAGTCGATTTCGAAAATTTGAATTTCAAAAAACAATTATTTCCAAAAAACTTTTTTTTTGAAAAATTTTGGTTACAATAGTGTTTAAACTTTTAAGTAGCTTCTGCGTAAAAAATTTCAAAAAAATCAAATTAACCGTTTCCGAGAAAATCGAAAACCAAAAAAATGGTTCTACTAGAGGTACTAAAAATAATAATTTGTTTCCAAAAAAAAAATTGTCAAAAGGTAGCCTTTCCCTTCATTAATGAACTGATTTTTTGTATAAAAAGCATTGGATCCTTTTTGATAAAAATAAGATTTTCGTTTTTGGCAAAAAAAATGTATGGGACCTACTGTTATTTGTCATCTTAAAAAAAATTGAAAAAAACGTGTGGGCATATTACCGAAAAAAACAATATGTACCAAGTTTGACGCAAATCTATCCAACCGTTTATGCTGTAGACTCGAGGACAGACAGACAGACTTATAGAATGACAGATAGACGGAATTAGAGGATCCACTTTTTTGGTATTCTCTATGATCGTAATGTCATGTTTGATTGTTAAAAAAAAAATTTTTTTTACGAATACGTACATAACTTTCCTTATAGTACCTATAATCGCAAGTAAAAATAGTTGGAGATTCTCCTGTGCAACCGCTGGCAAGAGTGGTTTTCTAAAAACTGTAGGTATAACAACTTTAACTTTAGTTCTTATACTTGTCATATGTCAAACAAGAAACTTACTTTTGATACTGATGTGAAATGTTCTTCTAATTGTTTTTTAATCAAAAATGTTAATGAATTCAATTATCTTGGGTTAACTATTGATAGTAAAATGAATTGGAAAGCTCATACTTTGTCTCTTAAGAAATACTTGCAATCTGCAACCTATATAATGTATCATCTTAGAAAACTTTGCTGTCGGAAACTTCTTGAAATGATTTACTATGGATTGGTGCAATCTAAACTTCAGTATGGTATTGTTTGTTGGGGTGGAACTTTTAAAAACTACCTCAAAAACATATTTTAAGAACAATCTGGCGGAAAAGACGTCTTGAACATAGCTTCTCTTTATTCTCAAGCTCTAAGATTTTACCATTAAAACATCTTTACTTTTATAAAGTTTTAAAAATCTTTTATTTAAGAAACGGATATCTTGTTAATATGAATTCATCTGCTTACTCTTTACGCAGTAACGAAAGTGATCTCGCTTATATTCCAGCACATAATACTCAGCATTTTCTTAAATTTTAAACATCAGTAGCGCCCAGATTGTATAACGTTCTTCCCCTTGACGTTCGTTCTATTCGCTCTGAATTCTCTTTCAATAGAAAAGTTAAGAAATGGCTTTTTGACTTCAATTTTGATGAAATCCATAACATAATTGGAATCACTCGTTAAGTTTGTATATGCTAATGAATCTTTCTCCTTTAATTTCTATTTTATTTACTTTTGTTTCATATTTTATAATAATTTACCCCACAACTATATTCTTAAACAGTATTTAAAATTGTATATATCTATTATTTTTTTATCTTTATATTCTTTCATGAAGATGCATTCGACACTTGTCACAAGACAACAGAATGTATCTTTTCTTCAAGTATTGGTAAAGACTTTTAATTAATAATGTATTTTTACTATTGCTTTATTTTTTAATGATAAATAATACATTATATTAGTTTTAAGATGAATTTATGTTAAAATCAATATCCGTATGTATTTAAACTGAAGATAAATAAAAAATTAAACTAAACTAAAACTAACTAAACTAAATATCAAAAAGTCATTTATTTCTTAAACATGAGCTTAGGTATAGCTAAATATTGCAGAAAACTGCGTGAAAGTAGATACCTTAACGTGAGCACCATCATTGCATTCACCATTGTTTTAAAATAGTTGTACGTGCGCTTTGTTGTAAATTATTGTTCATGTCCATATCAACTTTTTAAATGCGAAGCCTATCCAGCATAAAGAAAACTTAAAATTGTTGGTTCATGATTTCATTGTATCAATTTTTTTATAGGTATGGAATTCTCTCATCAGCAGCATACCTATACGAGCTACGAGGCCTTAAGCGTAAATAAAATAAAATTTTTCTTAAAATAAGTGGTATATCACATTACATACATATATGCACATACCGCATGGAGAGTAATCTTATCATATGATTACAAATTATATAAAATATGTATGTGCATACCTTTAAAGTACCATTTCAATTAATAAAAATTTATTGTGAACTTATGGTACTAAAATCTAAAATAAAAGGCCGCAATCTTTGACAATCACTTTATGCGCTTTCTTTAAACTGAAGCATTCCAACAATTTACAACCGCCACATTATTATTACAAGGAGTTCAATAAATTTCACCACAAACGACGACGCACGTTATGCCGTATCCTATTCCAAGTTTCGGGTCGTGCTGCCTTGATGCCTGATGTCAATGCTGCGACCGGCCGGGCGGCGATACATCGACCCCAAATAACATAATAATTTTTTTTTTCTTCAAAATCGAAGCGCATTCAGGGACTGCTTATGGAATTCCAAGGAAGAAGCGCGATCGTGCGCACATGCAAAAATAGAAAAATCAATTTGTTTAGAACTCATATATAGGTATTGCGTCCTCCCCTGCTACACTATTGAATTTATGAGAGTTCAATAAATATAAAATTCCATCACTATATACGAGTATAGCGGGCTAAGGTATTTTTAGGAGCGGGCCCTCTCTCATCCAAACACTCGCACTCGAAAAATAATTGACATCTTCTTATATTGATGTCACGAATAAACGGCATATTATATTGTCGCAGGGGCTGATCAGATGGAGAGCGTTGTGTGTCCCACGGCCAATTTATTTAAGTAAACAAACCGCTTAATGAATTGTTTGCCTCAGCCATAAAGGTGCTGAAACTAATGGCAATCGCTTTCACGCGTCTTATACCTATAGTGCTCCCGCGTTGACATTATCCATGGTCCATGACTTGCTTCGGGAATATATCTAATGTACGAGGCACAGCAGTTGTTGTCACTTGACATATGCAAGATATACCAAGGCCATGTCGAAGATGATGCGGTATCAATCCAAATCGATATCTTGATTTGAAATTATTCTAAAACTAAATTAGCTCAGCTGTCGAACTTTTCATCCTCCCTCAAACATGAAGACATATACCTACGCGGCTATACGCATAAAAAAGCGATAATATCGCAGCAGCAAATGTCAAAAACTGGACAAAGTGCCGAACTGCTATAAACGGAGACAATCGTACCAACCAACCGAAAAACCGAAACAGAGTCCAGTCATTTGAAAGTCGAGAAGCGGAGAACTTATTAAAAAGCGATAAACCCATTCGTTTGCGAATTGTTGAACACCTTGAGGACATGGTATATACCAAACTCCTGTAAGAGAGGAGTGCATTTTTATGCTAAAATAACTTGACTTGACCATTGTGTCTCCATTGTCTTGCCATCGCCGCCGGCCGCTACCGAGCTTCGTTGACTCATTCTTCCATTTCAGCCTGGTTCTTTTTTTTTTTTTAATTTCAACTCGTGGCTGTCCCCTTTTTCTCCTATACATTCCGTATCCGTAGTCCCTTCTGTATAGTATCAACATTGAGGTGAAGGTATATCCTTTTGGACTTTTTTTTTTTTAATTTTCTTTTGGGGAAGCGCGCCATTTAACGTTGGCAACCAAAATGCATCAGCAAGTAAGAGAAGCGTTGGCCGGCAAGAAGCTCTAAGGTGGATGGATATGTTATGTATATGTATGAGCCTACAGACAAAAAATAAATGGAATAAGTTATGTTCATGTTCTGACTTTTGAGCGCGGGTGTTTTATTTATGAAAGTTCAACGTCATTAGATGCCATTTTGTGTTTATCGTGACATTTATATTATGATTTATACTAACAGTGGATAGGAATATTATTTTCGGTTATTCTTGTTGGAGGTGATAAGTAAAACAAATTGGATTTTGTTGGACTTTAAATGGGATGATAATGAGAACGAAAAGAGTTATGACTGAGTTGCGATGATGACTTTTTAGATAAAAAAAATTAATATGGTGTTTATCTAATGCAGTGAGTTAGGTTGGTAGGCACTTCCTCTTACAATAAGAGAATGCAATATCATAAGTAAACGTAGGTGTGGTTAGGTTAGGTTATAATGGCTAAAATAACCAACTAACACACTTAGTCCAAAAAGAAAGGACCATTGTGACACCACAGGAGTGGAACTTAAAACCATTTTGAGCTTCTTATGCAGCGGAGGAGGGAATTAATGTCACTGAAGAAGAATTCTCCTAGAAGAAGTCTTCGTCTGTTAGACAGTGCAGGGCATGTACAGCGGAGATGATGAACAGTTTCCTCCTCCTCATTTAAACAGATTCTGCAGAAGTCATTTGCGAGCATGCCGAGTCCTGCAGCATGTCTACCTATAAGGTAGTCTCCTGTGATGACACCTATAGTGGAGCTAATGTGC
This sequence comes from Philhelius pedissequus, assembly GCA_910595825.1. Taxonomy (NCBI): domain Eukaryota; kingdom Metazoa; phylum Arthropoda; class Insecta; order Diptera; family Syrphidae; genus Philhelius; species Philhelius pedissequus. The sequence continues at coordinate 4,801,308 of OU343160.1, read as the reverse complement.
CGTCTGCATAGAGAGGTCAAAGCCTTAGAGCGTTTAAGATCCAGCTTTGGTCAAATCTTTTTTGTCGCTAGACATATGTTACCACTATTCCACCTAAGATTTGTCCTCTCCATATCATTTAGCCTTAGCATAAATTTACATGCAGTGATTTTAATAGCCAGGTTACTGTAGTCAGTTGAAGAGGGTACTGTTGTTCCTTATTTGGCGAGTTCGTCGGCCATGCTGTGCCCTGGCACCCAGCGTAGGTGAATATCGAACTGTTCCGCAATCTCCTTGAGAGATGGTCGTCAGTCGAGTGCTGCCTTGGATTTAGTGGAGATTGAATCCAGAGATTTCAGCGCTGCCTGGGTGTCGGATAAGCCAGGATAGAACATCCTTAATTGCTATTAATTCCACTTGGAGCACGCTACTACGGTTAGAAAGACGGAAGGAGATACTAAGGTTTAATCTGTTAGAGTAAACACAACCCCCTACACCATCGTTTGTTTTTGACCCATCCCATCAGTGAAAAACTGAATTTTTCCATCTTCCAAGAAAGCATTATCCTCCCACTGTGATCGGGAGGGTATGCTTACCTGGAAGTTTTTATCAGAAAGTGGTTGGGGTATGATGTAGTCTATGTTACTTTGTGGGATACTGAACGTGTTCATAATGTTGGCGTGGCCAAAACTGTTGTTTTTCCACTGTGAGATCGCCTTCAGACGAATAGCTGAGCAGGCTGCGGTTTGCTTGCTGAAAATATCTAAGGGTGTCACATTAAAAAGTATTTCAAGTGCTGCAGGTGGAGTAGTGCGCAAAGCACCACTTATACAAATACAAGCAGTGCGTTGAAGTCTACTCAGCTTATTATTATTTGCAGCTTTGTCTACAGCAGTCAACCAAACAACCACTCCGTAAATAAGTATCGGTCTAATAAACGCTGCCAATGGACTACGCGGGGCTCTAGACCCCATTTGGTGTCAATGGCATTCTTGCCAAGAGAAAAGAGCAACCGTTGCTTTCTTAACTTTTTCTTGTATATTGGATTTCCAGCTTAATTTCTTATCCAAAATAAGACCCAAGTATTTTGCTACCATTTATAGATGGAGGATCAACGTGCGGAATTTTGTGTTTCCTTTTAAAGAGGACAAGCTCAGTTTTATGGGGGCTTACACCTAAACCACAGCTACTTGCGCAATTAGCTATAGTTTATTAAGTGCAAATGGAAGGAGTTCACAGAGAGTATTTGAATGTTTTCCTGAAACCGTAATAGCTATCATCCGCATAAGCAATCATCCGCATAAGCAATCACTCTAAATCCGTCTTCTTCCAGATTTTTTAACAGTTCGTTTACCACTAAGTTCCAAAGGTGGGGGGATAGAATACCACCATGTGGAGTGCCTCTACTAACAGATCTTCTTGAAGATGTAACGCCCAGCATTTGGTTGATCAACTCGCCAAGTAAGCCATCTACATTTGTAGACCTGAGAGTGCATTTGTGATTCCATCTGTGTTGACTTTGTTAAAAGCGCCTTCTATATCGAGGAATGCTACCAATATGTATTCCTTGTGATGGAGGGAGTAATCGATAATGCAAACAAGTGAGTGTATTGCAGTTTCCACCGATCTCCCATTACAGTACGCCACATTCCTGTTCAGAAGAGCATACAGGGAATAGCGGGTATAGGCACGCAGCTTATACTCAGAAGGAGGAAGAGGGCAAATTCGGTTAGGAATCTAATTCCAATTTTGTTTGAAGCATTCCTCCACAAATAAGCCTCATCCCTGAAGATGATTTTTAGATGAAAACTAGGGTCAATTTCCAATTGCGCTAGAGCCGATTCAGTGAAAACAAGTCGTTGTCTATGGCCGATTGTACCTTCAGCTCCTGAGTCGAGTTGAGTTTTGTATTAGTGCAGACTCAAGTCACGGAGCAAAATTTGAGAAGTTATCGTATGCTAAAAGCCGAGTTCTCATGTGACCTATATATTCGAAATGAAGTACCTCGGATACTCCTGCATACTCGCGAGGACAACGGAGATGTTTTGTTTTGACGATGAACGGGTGTTGGTTGATTGTTAACTGAATCAGTGGACTCAAATTTATCCACCACACTGCGAATAGTCCTCTCGGTACTCCACATAAAATTGCCGAAAACACCCATTTTCATAAACTAATTTGACAGATGTAGCTTCAAAAATATGGCCGCTATCAACTGTCAAAGTTCGGAAGCTCCTATTGGAAAACCCTTTACATAAATTTTCCGTTTAATTATGTCGCAGTCAGAAAAGTATACGTTTGGTGAGAATCCCACATATTTCTTTAAAATTTATTTACATAAATTGCTCTTGAATATTGTATAAAATCGTAAATACCCTTAGAATAAAATCGAAGAAGTTCATTCCCAATACCAAAATTTTGTATAATATTTAACGAACTCAACTTTTCTTCTCTCAATTCATATTATGGATAACTCATGATCTTACTTAGACACCCCAAATCTCAATACACAGTATATATAATTGCACTTCTTCTTACCTACCTACTTTCTCTAAAATACCAAGCCATTAGGTTTTTCTCTAAACACCAACTTATAATGAACAAAAGAAACTCTCCATACCAAGTAAGAATATATAAAAGGATATGCGGGCACAGTCTTTGAAAATTAAATCAACCCACAATTTGTGGTAGGTATCCATGAGGCTATATGCCTGCCTGCTCCTTAGTCCACCCCCACCTCCTCATCACATAGCATATACCCATTAAAAAACTCCTTTTAGACAGAAATCCACCGACAAGAAGAAAATCAAAGGAATTCAAGGAATTATTATTCGAACGAATGAAGACAACTTGCCAAGGCGAAATAAGGTAGGTGTATATCCCTTTGAATTTTCTTATAGTGTATTTAGGTATATGAATGGGTGTAAAAGGACTCGCAATTTCCAACAACATCCTTTCAAATTCAAGAAATTCACTCAAGTCAACTCCACCCGCATCTTATACGAGTATAAGTGAAAGTCCGCGTCGTCTTCGTCGTATTATTATAAAGTCAGGCAGTTATCTCAGGGAGTGAATTTAGGAACTATACATATGTATTTATGGTGTATAAAGGTAAATTATACAGACTTGTGCACTATAGGCTAAAATTCAATAACACACTCCAATACCGGATGTGTTTAGGCTCTATCGATCCAATTATTGTCATTTACATATTAGAACGCGACTACCGTCGCTGCCGCTGCCGATGCCTGTAGTGAGAGTCATCCATCAAATCAATTAACCAAGTGACACTTTACTCAAGGATATTTCCACATAACTAAGATCCTTTATGACTCTCGCTCGCTGCGAACTCGCATATGAAACATGAATGGCATCTACTTAATTAAAAATCAATATATTTCTCCCGCAGTCATTATACATATTCAGGAAATAAATGACTTGGGAAAAAATTAAAGTCTGCGCGAGATGAAAGAACAAACAGAAAAAAAAATATAAATGTGTCCTGAGATCCTCGCGATCTGGTTAGCAGACATATAAATCACACTAACGCCAGCAGTGTTCCAGTCGCCCAACTCTAAAAATGACGTATTACCTCTCTTGTGATGGTGTTTAGCGCATGACGGACCACTGGGTTCTCCACTGAAACGTTCTCTTTTGTATACATCAGCCTGACACCAGAAAAAAAAGACATCATTGCTGCGACCACATGTGGTCCAAAGATGTTGTTCTTGCGCGTATCGGAGTGTTTTTTTTTTTTTTTTTTGATGGGGAGGAAAATTACCATTTTCTTGTTGTTTAAGTTTTTTTGTTTGTTGATTATGAAATGCTCCTGTTTTTGGGTCCCGCGCGAACATACATAATTCCGTTTTGGAAAAAAGGACCAAAAAAATGCAGTTTTTTTTCGGGATGTTTTGCTTTGTTGTGGTGTCGGTGACACACCACAAAATTAATACATTAGCGTTGGCGTTCTTCGATGTCATCGGCTGCGGCTTCGGCTCCCATCCGTGAGACCGCATATGATACAACAAAAACAAAAGCCAACCAAGTCAATAGAAATGTGCGGCAGAATGTGTAGAATTTTAAAATACAAATAAGTGAATATTTTCTAAGCCAAAATGTTGAGATACCTTCCGCATTTTTTAAATTTTATTTTAAATTAAAAGAAGGAACTTGTAAAAAAAATAGGTAAATCAGGTGAACTTATAGAGAAACGTATTGACATAACAAAGATATTTTATAGCAGATGTTAGTGGTATTGATGAAATTACAGAGCTTGTGGATAAACATTTGGAAGGAATAAGGTTTATACTACTGTGTGTAGACTGAGAGACTCAAAGATGATTCTAATAGCGAGTTTCATTCAAGAAAAGATCTGCTCTTTCTGACAAAAGAATTCATCTTTTTGAATTCCGAGAGTTTCATTCCAACAAAAAAGAGCAAATCTAGATCAGATCTCAACACGAAAGATCTGATCTTTGGTGGGTAGGCAGATTTGATCTGAATGTATGCATACACGTAAAAAGTTTTTTTTATGTCAAACATCAAATGGAAACTTTTGTTATTAATTTATTGTAAAATTGTGCCAGTCCCTGCTAAAAAATTAAACTACAAAATGAACAAATAATAGACGAAGAAGTTAATAATTTAAATTTTATAAATTTAGTGGGGTATTTTAGTGCTTTGTCTTCATCTTCCTCATCATCTGATGATGAAGATATGTTTTTTTTTTCAGAAATGTGTATGTCAGTCATTCAGCATTGGACGAGTTCAGTGCAATTCCGATAGGCTAACCAAGATACTTTAGTAGCGGGTTTGTTTTCGAACGATTCAGGTAGTCAGTTGTATTGCATACAAATCTGAAGTTTTGAATCAGCTGTTCCTGAAATTAATGATAATTTTTGGGTAGCTTGAGATTTGTGTTTGACAACATAATGTTTAGTTCAGCATCTGGCTTTTCCTTAGGCGTTACAACAACACAAATCAATCCGGATTGGTTAAGGTATGCCACCGAACGCGGCCAATACTACAAATAAATTTGGACACAAAGTTTAATTGAAAAGATCAAATCTCCATTTTGAGAGGAGATCTTTGAAATTTGAATGAAACTCGCTATAAGTCTTCTAGTTCAGAGAAATGGCTTTACTTCTTACTCCTCTTACGATGTCATATATTTCATAGAAACATGGCTATTTGGCGGAATAAATGACTCGAAACTTTTGGATTCTTCGTTTAATGTATAGACATGATAGATAATCCGATCCTTATTATTGTTAAATCTTGTTTTGTGACTCCACTAGTTAATGTTGCTCAGTGACGGATACAGGATTTGGTTAATTGGGGGGTCCAACAATTTAAAAGTTAAGATTTTCATAAATTTTACCGAGCTAGCTAAATAGTTCTTACTACGTTAACTGTGGAGCTATTTTGTCTCAAACCAATCCTATGAAAAATCGATTGTACAACAACAGCAACAAATATTTGACAAATTTTTTAATAATAAAAATAATAGGGAATACATGGTATGATATTCAGCGTTGCCCTAGGTCACTTGGTGACAAAAATGCATACAAAAGAAATTCAGAAACAAAAACAAACGTGAGTTGAACTACGTCACTCAGTGACAATGTGTGCGAGAGAGATAGGTTAAGGAAATGCGGAATATAATAACAGTATTCTTTATACCATGCAACTTGAACTTTTTTTGTACTACAGCTACAACTTTAATTGTAGCCATTAGATACCATTCAGCTTCACCTTTGTGTCCAAGCAATTACAACTCGACGCCGAAGGTCGAGAAGCGAGAAATCAGAACGAAAGATAAAGAGAAACGCACACACGAAAGGTAGAGAGAAGCACCCAAATTAATAAACATAGACTAGAGAAGGTGTAGGACTTATTCCGTGGACTAAGTGCGAAATACTATTAATAAGACACAATTTGACGTTTACCAACTCAATCCTTCGCTAGACCATCGAAGACGGTGGTCTAGCGATAAACTAAGAATTGACATTTAAGAATAAAATTTACAGGGACATAGAATGAAAAGAGGTAGAGTTGATAGTTATTGTAGTAGATTTTGTTCGATTTTTTATTAATAGAAAATTTTAGTCCATGGTCTAACTCTTATTCCATGCTCTTGTAAGTCCATGGACTAAAGGCGGACTAAGCGTTTTTTATTAATAGGGCTGTAGGCGTTTATAATTGTTTGCTTATAAAGGGTGATTTTTTTGCTACTTGGTTTTTGATGTTTATATTTTTGACAGATCACACATGACAAATTCCACGAACATTTGACATTTCGATTCAGTATTGTTTGCCATTTCATCATGAATAGACTTACGACTGAACAACGTTTGCAAATTATTGAAATTTATTATCAAAATTCGTGCTCTGTGAAAAATGTGTTTGCCACACTGCACGCGAAACCATGCATCAATTGAGAGGCGAATTTGGTGAGCAGTTGATGTCACGTTTTGGCGCAGTCAATTGGCCACCAAGATCATGTGATTTGACCCCGTTAGACTATTTTTTGTGGTGCTATGTTAAGTCTATTGTCCATGGGGACAAGCCAAACACGATTGCTGCCTTGGAAGCCAACATTGAACGCGTCATTGGTGAGATTCCGGCCGAAATGTGTGAAAAAGTTTGCCAAAATTGGACCTTCAGAATGGACCACCTGAAGCGTAGCCGCGGGCAACATTTAAGTGAAATTATTTTTAAAAAGTAAATGGCAGAAATTGATTTATCGATCCAAATAAAAATTTCATTCACTTTTTACAAGTTTCTGTGTTTTTTTGAATTTTCAAAAACCAAGCTCTTAAAAAATCACCGTTTACATACATTCCTCGCCACTTTAATAGGATACATCTTAGTTCTGTTTTCTGTGATTCATTGTTCCTAAACCAAGCATGCTCTACTCTGTTCAATTTATATTTCCAGTACAGGTCTTGATAGGAGAGCTTTTTCAAACACACTGGTGCCTGCCGTTGAAATACACTGAAAATAACCACTGAGTTACATACAAAGTATTTTTGCAATCTTGTTAAAACCATCGTATATCCCACCATGAAATACCTATACTGCACATGTGTGCCTTCTCCATGTACTCAACCCTCGTACTCGTTGTGTGCTTTTAAAATAAACTTATAAAATCAGAGTTACCACTGCTACGTTTGTGGTAATTTATTATGCTTATTACTGCAACCCTGTAAGAGCTTAGACAGTACGAACTTATTGACATCTCTATCAGTTAGAGTGAAAGGCAAATATCCTATTTTCCCTCTACTGAAAATATAAATTAAACAGAGTATAGAGACTTAATTTGTTTTCAAATCAAAGTTCATGATTGTTTTTATTTAAAGTTATAAGAAAAGTTTTAAAAATGTATTTACTAAAAACCGTGATAATGCGGGGTCATTTTATAGAATCTTGATTCTTTTTATTTCAAATGTTACTTAAATTTAACGTATTAAAATTATTTTCGATTAAACAACAATTTTTTTAATAGTGTGTTGTCAACACATCCGGTTTGGAAGGGATGCATACAAAGTTGGCCAAATGATTTAGCGAAATCGAGCTTCCAATCTAATTCGATGGCTTTGGTTAGTTCGGATATACTCGAATATTGTTGTCATGATCCATATAATTGGCGTGTCAAGCATTCCCAAGCATTTTCAAGGTTATTTACATCCGGTCAGTAGGTCGGCCAACTTAAGAGTTCCACATTTTGGCTCTCTATATACGTTTTAACTACCCGGTATGTATCACGTTATCATGTTGATAAGTCCACGGCAAAGGTCCAAAAAGGGTATGAAAGTATCGATAGGCCTCTTTTATACCACTGTCAGTCAATGCATTCATTGAAGTGGACAAAAATTGAAGTTTGCAGGTGCCATAATAGGAAATTGCCGCCCATACCATCACACCTCCACCTCTGCTATGCAGCTGATCCAAATAATGAGTTTTCTTGCGGAGGTCATGAAAATAGTAGCTGTAGCCGTCGGGGCCTTCCAAATTAATTTTTTTTTCGTCGGAGAAGACCACACGATGGCACTCCCAAGTCCAAAAGTCACATGTGCCTGACAAAAATTGAGGCGTTGCTCTTTTCGAACCGGGTTAAGTGGTGGTTTCTTCTTGATTTTAAGTCTTTTTATATGCTTAGCTTTTGAAATAAATAGCACGTCGCATAGTTGTGAGACTAGGGTTGATACCACACTTTTTGATATTTGCTAAAGAGTCGTGGGAATTTGACGATTTTCTTAATATAAGTCGTCTTTTCGCATTGGTAAGCAAACCAATTAATGCTTTTAATGCGATTGTCGAAATTAACAAAAAAAAGTTTGATCAACGAAAAATATGAGTCCGCGTGACAAAGATAACAATCAAACCAAATGCATATTCTATTTAAGTGGCGCGAAAATGTTGTTTTAATTTCAATGAATGTAAACATAAAGTGGAAAAAAACATATAACATAAGTAAACATGGTCAGGTGACACTAATAACCTACCAAACATTGATCGAAAAGAAACTAACCGTCTTATTATCATATTAATAGTTAACTAAGTTAACGTTTCTAAGGGGGGTGGGTCTGCACCCGGACACACCCTTCCCCCTCGCGTGGATCCAGCAGTGATGTTACTGTTTGTTTTAACGGGGAGTTGTTACGCAAAATGCAACAATTTTCAGAATTTTTTGAAAGTGTATTCATCTGTGATTCATTTAACTGTGATAACTAATCGAACTGTCAAAACCTAAGCTGTGATAAGCTTGATGAACACGATCAATTATTTGGTCATTTGAAATCTTATTCTCACTTGACTGATATAAATGACACTTTCGGTCCTGATGGAGTGCCAGCTTCAGTTCTAAAAAAATGTGGTGGTCATTTGTCGATTCCGATTGCTGTTCTTTTTGACAGTTCATTGACCTGTAAGCTTACTCATGTAGGTACCTTCTATTGGAAATAATTTTTAATTATTCCTCTGCGTAAAAAAGAAAAACGAAAAAATTGAAAAATATCGACCAATAGCTAAACTGTCAGCTAGTACAAAGTTTTTTGAATCAATGGTCTGTAAAACATTAAGTTTTTATACAAAATCGATTATTGTTCTTAGCCAACATGTTTTCTCGAAGAGCTGGTCGACTGTTATTTGTTACTCTCCTTATGGAGTTGACGGAGTTGAATTAATTTTTTTTAAACAAAAAGCAAACGAATTGAGTTTAAGCAAGGCATTCGATAAGATTTCACATACAGATATCCACAGTTTTGCTTCAGTTAATAAGCAATCTGGGTTTTAACGTGAACTTCATTGCTTGGCTTAAATCTTATTTATTTGACAGATCTTATTCTGTAAATTTTATTGGCTACCATTCCAAAAGTTTTGCTGCTGTTAATACTGGAGTTTTCCAGGGCAGCCATTTTCAGTTCTTCTTATATTATTTATAAATGAGCTTCCATCAGTTTTAAGGTACCTGCTCAAAGCTTCAAATTGATCTGAAGATTTCTATACAATTATTGGTGTGAACGAAATTATTTTTTTGTAAAATTTTGACAAGTGTAATATTATAGATTTTACAAGAATGTTATCTGTTTTGTCATTTCAGTACAGTCTTTCAGTCTTTTGACGAACAATTTGCTACGCTATAACTTAAGAACGAATTGACATACAGAAGTCATTGATATTTCATTTTGTATATAATTGTACTGTACAAGTTGTTCTTAGAAAATTTTGGGCAAAATAACGGTTTCAGGAGTTATTGAAGAAAATAAAATAAATAATTATTTTTAAGATAGCAGCATTTCCCTTCCGGTTTTAAGCTTAAAACTTGTTTTTTTTTTTTTAATAGAACATATTTGTCGAAACAAACTAAAAACAAAAAATTTCCCCACTCAAAAACATAAATTTAAAAATTTTTTTGAAAAATGTATTACACCCCAATGTTTTCGACCATTTTTCTCCAATTCTATCAATTGTACGATAAAAACTTTATATATATTTTGTATGTAGAATAACATGAGCTACAATACGTACCTACAACTTTTTTCAAAAGAACGTACAGTTTTCGAGTAATTTGGATAGTTTTTTAGGAAATGCTTAGGACATACAAATGAAACTGTCCACCAACAGTCAGCTTTGTCGGAATTTTTTCGAAGTTTCATAATTTTTTATATAATTTTCCTGGACTATAGTTTCAATTTCGTAATAGGCTTTTCACACCAAATCCAAAACGGGGTTTTCAGCTAAAAGCTTACGAAAACTCGAAAACCGTTCGCACTGAACATTTACAAGTTTTCGTTTGACATTTTAATTATTTTGACACCACAGACAACAACAAATACGTTGTGAATTGAAATTGAAATAACCCCCAGACAGCTGTTTTTTTTTTCATTTTTCCTGGCAGCAACCCGTAAGCTATATTTATGTGACGATAAATTGAGCACTGAACGTTTCACAAGGTGTGTTTGTTTATTTCATTTCTTGCAAATCCAACATGTTTGGATGCGTGTGCGATGGTCGATTCATTTGCACTTAGTCGGACATCTGAGCCAATGGGCTAGAAGCTGCAGAAGAACTGAGATATAGAACGCCACCACACTTAAATCAAAAGAGTTTGACCATATTATGGTAGTGGCGAAATAGGGGAGTTGGAGTTGAAGTTAGAGTTAGTGATTCCAGTGGAATTTTTAATCCGTATTTATAAATTTTGAAACTGAGTTTCTTGTTTTTATTTATTTTTCGTTTTAATTAAATTTAATTTAATAAAATAATCAATATACATTTTTGTTATATTTAGCATTTTTAAAGATTTCTAATTAGAATATTTCCAAGGAATCAGAGGAGGAACACATCCTTAACAGGCGAAAATATAACATATTGGTTTAAGTAAGTATTATTCCTTTTTTGTGTTTTTTTTTATGTTTGTGATGGCAAATTTATTAATTTCTCTCGATATTGCGGAACTCGCAACCGTATTCCTTTGTTTTAGATTGAGCACTTATTTGGAGAACATTCCGGATGTAATTTTTTTTTATGTACGATTGACACAAAATATTGTTCTCTCTCGCTAATTTTGTAAATATAACTTCTGTTCTCGAAAAAAAAATGTAAATATTGTTTCTTATTATGGTTCTGAATCCAGGCTTCGGCCACGGTTTTCCATACGTACCTACCTCAAAACGAGTAAAAATCAGAATTTTAAATATCACATTCGATTATTGAACCCACCCGCCCCATCGCTGAGCTAATGGGTGGAAAAGCACTCTTAATGGGTACAGTGGCGGATTAACCTTCTCGGCGCCCTGAGGCACGCTCAGTGGTTACCGCCCCCTTTTTTACTTGCGGTTATAATTATTACTATAAGGCAAGTTATGGATTCGTGCAAAAAAAATTCTAACAATCAATCAAACATGACATTACTATCAAAGAGAACACAAAAAAAATGGGTCCCCAACGCCGCCTGTCTGTCTGTTTTTCTGTCTGCCCTCGAGTCTGCAGCCTAAGCGGTTGGATGGATTTGCTTCAAACTTGGTAAATATTGTTTTTTTCGGTAATATGCCCACACGTTTTATTCATTTTTTAAAGACGGCAAAAATAACAGTAGCTCCCAAATATTTTATTTTGGGCAAAAATAAGAATCTTATTTTTCTCAAAAACGGCTCCGACGAATTTTGATATATTCTTACTTATCCACGGATTCAAATGGCATCTTTGTTTTTCCTCAAACTATAATAACTAATAATAGTTTAATAATTAATTAATATAATTTTTTCTACCATCTCGAAATCTCTAATGAATCTCTAATTCTCGATATCGGCCCTAATGATTTTGATAAAAATTGGTGTATCTATGCACTCCTTTTCATGTTCTACATTCTGGTAAAAAATTTGTTGTTTACATATTTTGTTATTAACGGTACCTCCTATACAAGAGTTTTTTTTTTTATTTTCGCGTTTCTCATAGACGTCTCTATGGATTTCAATAAAACAAATTTAACTCTTATGTAGGACGTCCTACTGCATACCAAAATTTCCGAAAAATATTTTTTTGGATTAAAAAAAAATATATATTTTTTTGAAAATTCAATATTTCGAAAACTGGTAGGTGATTTTTCTTGAAATTTTGTTTTTAAGAATATATTATATTACCCTCAAAAGCCTAGTGGTTAATCTGCCACTGAATGGGGGCGTTCGCTCATTCATTAGGTAAGTTATTTCGAATATATAACTATATCCCAGTATATTTGTGAACGATGCAGATATTGGTTAGATTTGAGCTACAGCTTTCATGAGAACAGCGATTTTTTCATCAACTGTGTTTTTGTATGTGTAAACGCCCCAATTGCTACCTTTTGTGTTTTATGTAAACGCACCCATTACCTATGTGTGTCAGTTTTAAAAATATAACAGAATACCTATGTTTTCCATATCTTGCAATCGTTATTTATTTAAATATTAGTTTTCTTATTAATTTGTAGGATTCGAAAGGTTTAAGAATGCATATTGTTGATCTGATTCTTTTTTCGACTGGAGAGTTAACTGAAACTTTTTAAGTCCAAACCTTTGTATGGCCCACGGTGCGAAAACCCTTAAACACATTTTTCATTTCTGGGTATGGTGCCTTGCTGGGAAACCGCTGCTGGTTTTCTTTTAAATATCCAGAGGAAATACCAAGTGAGACATTCCAAAAAATCAGATAAGATAATTGTATTAGTCAAATGTTATAAAAACAAAACCAAATCAAGTATTTTTGAAATGGCAGCGTTTTTGTACATAACACTTACAAGAAATTTTTAAAACTGTTTTATACAATACTCTGACATTTTAAGACTAATGGCGCAAAAATTTAAACTGCCTGATGTTAAGGGCTTAGCATGATACTACGTAACAGTTTGTTAATACTAAAACACTTTACTAATATTTTCTTATTTTTAAACACTTTTTAACTAGCACCTACTATATCTATTTTGTTAATAAACTACAATTAAACACTTTTGGAAATGTCAAAGTGGCGTATGGATTTAGTACGATATCTACTAAAAAAAGAAAGCCATTTTGTAATTTCAAATTAAGTAAAATGTTGAGAAAATATTGTAGTAATTAGGCCCAGTGTCAACACTGATCAACCAACCGGTGCAATATTCGTTATGCTATTATTGTTATACACATATAATTCCCTTCATTACTATTGTTATACCTATGCATATATAATTTCCTTAGATGTAAGTTTTCGGTAGAAGCGAAGAGAAGAATAAAGAACGATTCATTCTGGAATCGATCTCCGACCGAGCAAGTTGTGTTTTATTTCACGTCCAAACTTCGTTTTCAGAACCCAAACAGTATAAGTATATCCAGTATAATCCTCTTTTTAGCCTAGTATCATACTAAAAATGATTTAACATATTACTGAGTCGACTAAAATTTTGCGCCATTTACTTTATTTTGTTGATTGAAGCTTTAACGATTTTTGAATTAACTGCTTTTAGACACTATTTCTAATTCATACTAAATTTTCTAAAAATATAGGTACCTAAGTGATGTATAGAACACGTTTCATTATTATCTTGAAAAATTATATTTGTTTGACCCAGCCTATTTTGAAACTACGTTCACTTTCATAACTTTATGTCAGCTATAAAATACAGTAAAACCTGCTAATCGCTACACTCTATAATCGGACCACCTCATATTTGTACCGCATCTTATGCATTCCCAGCTATTTTTCATATAAATTTCCCTTTTTAATCGGGGCACCTGCTAATCGGACCATGGACCACTAAGATAACATGCATTGTTTATAATGTGTTCACCTGTCTAATTGGTCCAATCGTAAGAAATAGGAAATATTTATGCATCGCATACCGCCGGCCGTGCGTCGCCGGCGCCGCCGGTTACTTTTGGTTTATTTGGTGATTTCCTAATAAGTTTGTAATATTTTCTTTCTAGTTGGCAATAATGATACAATTTGAATTTTTGAAAAAAGGTGTTAGTTTTTAGTCTTAAATAAAGCTACTAAGCTTAAAAATAAAGTGAAAGTACAATGAGTAATCGAAATTACAGTCGACTTGATCTGGAAAATAAGGTTGAAGTTATTAAGTGTTTCGAAGATGCACATTTGTCTCAAAGAGATCATGCAAAGAAATTTGATTGCAGCAAATCTCAAATCCAAAGAATTTTTGAGCGCGAAGGACGACTGCTGTTTGAAAAATTAGTTCAAAACGTATGAAATCATCTGTATATTTTGCTAAAATTGATGTCTTGACATTCAAATGGTCTTGCTTACCTAATATGCTAATTTTTGGTACAATTCTTCAAGCAAAAGCACTGGTTATAGCAACAAATTTAATTGTAGGTATATTTTCCGGAATTTTAGGTGATATACATATGCGCTAGCAGTAGTATTTTTATTTTTATTTATTTATTTATTTATTTATTTATTTACACTTAACAGACATAATGAATAAGGAAAAACCTTTTCTAAGTGGACCGGTCCGATTAAGAAGGAACCTCTACAATCGGACCACATCCTAATTGAACCACTTTTCTTCGGTCCCAAGGGTGGTTCAATTTGAGAGATGAGATTGAGATGACCTCTTCATAATCGAAGATCCGCAGGAGAAGGTGGAGGCTGTGGGGGCTGCTTGGCAAACGCCATAATCGCCGACCGTAATGGGCCCAGTCCCCTGTTAATTTCGAAGAATGAGCTCCAGCTCATCTTCGATTCATTAAAGAAAAAGAAGTCTCCAGGAGTCGATGGTATATCCAACGTTGTACTACGACATTTGCCTCAAGAAGCAGTTGACATTTATACCACACTGTTTAACAACGCGCTGAATAATGCATATTATCCAGTGCGGTGGAAGCTGTGGTGCACCCTCTTCCAAAAAAGGGAAAGGACAACTCCAATCCGGCGAATCTCCGGTCGATAAGTCTTCTTCCGAGTATCAGCAAAGTATTTGAAAAGGTTATTAATAGAGCCCTGTTCAAGTGGGCGGAGGACAAAAATATCATCCCGGATAATCAGTTCGGTTTTAAGGCGGGACATGACACAATTCATGCCGCGTCTAAACTTGTTTCTGATATCCAAAGGAACAAAACTAAAAAGCAGTGTACGGGTGCCTGTCTGGTTGATTTGGAGAAGGCCTTCGACACCGTATGGTTAGAAGGTCTCTATCTAAAGCTAACCAGACTAGGTATAAGTAAACCTCTATTGTATATGCTTTATGACATGCTAAATGGTAGAAAGTTTGTTGTCAAGAGTGGCAATGTAACTTCTACCGCAATTTGTAATATTAATAATTGTCTTCAGCAGGGAGCGGTTAACTCGCCGATTCTATTCAGCATTTACACCAGCGATCTGATAGGTAATCTAACTCAGGCAATTGCGTACGCCGGCGATCTAATTGCGTTCAGAACAGCTAATACAGTTGAGGTCATCAAAAGTCTCTTGCAGAGTGACTTCGACAAGATTCAGCGATATTGTGATGACTGGAAGTTAAAAATCAACTTCCAGAAATCAGAAACTATTTTGTTTAGGACTCCGTTGTCTAGTGCCTCAAGGGATACGAGAAAGAACTGGCGCAAGCTGGTGATCGTAGGGCCACATGGACATCCACTGACGAGTAAAAGTGTAGTAAAGTACCTTGGCATCTGGTTGGATCAGTACCTGTATTTCGACAGACATATAGGTGCTGCTTTGGCCAGGGCTAGGGGAGCCTTTGCCTTGACAAGACGACTGTTTTATAGCACCCTCCTTGACAGCAGGGTGAAGGTGATTTGCTACATGGCCCTCATCAGGCCGCTGATTGCCTACGGATGCCCGGTGTGGTTCAACGTTGCCCCATCTCAAATGGAAAAGATTCGGGTGTTTGAGAGGCAATGTCTTAGACGTTGCCTTGGATTACACAGAACACCAGAGTTGGAGTACACAAGATATTATTCCAACCAGGTTCTATACAACGGAGCCAACATAAACAGAATAGATAATTTTTTGTTCAAGCTGATTCGGGGTCACGTTGCAAGAGCGATGTCCTCAACTAACAGCTTAATTTTTGGGGCTTATTACCCCAATAACGAATATTTTGAGAGTGCGCGGTTAAGTGGTTACATCCCTCCCGAGGCATTCCTCTATTTAGACAGTCGAGGGCTGATACAGGATGGAGGGGCGGTTCCGCTCATCTACCACGTCAGCCGGAAAACTGTGGATAGGCGACTCCTGTATGGTCGAGCCGTCATCGCTCAAGGTGGGGAAGAGCGCCTTCGGTTCAGTAGGACTGTGTCCGATTGGGACCGGAGGGATAGGGCGAAACAGGAGAACCAGTTCTGGTGGCTCTCTGAACAGCATCGTGATATTTAAAGTCGATGAAGATGGTATATCTTGGCCGACTTACATAGATTTAGGGCATTAGGTATAGGGAACAGTCGGGGTGGTACCAAAAAAAAATTAAAAATATGTATGTATGCGGGGGCATACGTGCATGTATCTGCGTGTCTGTACATGTATGTGCGTACGTATATGTATGTGCGTATGTACATGCATGGGTGGGTTGCATGTTGGTGTGTGTCTGCATGCATATAAAAAATAAACAAAAAAAAAATTAAAAAACGAAAAAAATGCTGCTGTGGTTGTTCTAGTTTTTAAGTAGTTTTAATTATTTTTAATATATATTAAGGTTTAGTTTATAAGTAAAAAAAAAAAAAAAAAAAAAAAAAAAAAAAAAAAAAATGATAAGATACCAAGTTTTTTGTGTAAAAGTTTCTTGAAATATAAAATAAATAAAGAAAATTAGATTTAATTAAAATAGTTTTTAGGTCGAAAGACATTAGTTGTAAGAGTTATTGTTTAATTTAGAGCGCCCGTAAAGGGCCAGTAAATTAGTTGTAAGTTATTGATAATTAGGCTAGTTTTAAACATTTTTGTCTAGCTTTAAGATAGTTATAAGTTAATATGAAATAAAAATGAATTTAAAAAAAAAAAAAACATATGCGCTGGCAGTAGTATTTTTATTTTTTATTTATTTATTTATTTACTCTTAACAGACATAATGAATAAGGAAAAACCTTTTCTAATTGGACCGGTCCGATTAAGAAGGAACCTCTACAATCGGTCCACATCCTAATGGAACCACTTTTCTTCTGTCCAAAGGGTGATCCAATTTGACAGGTTTTACTATATTGCAATGTTGTGGAAATTGTTCAAATAACAACAAAGTTCACAATTTTTGAATCCGGTCCCGTTTGCATAAAAACATCCCCCACAACGACCACACCATCCAATTGTACAAACGTCACCGTGTCGGCCAAGCTTTGATGCGTGGTTCAGCAATTTCTTTATTCTGTTCCACAATAAAGAATTCTTCCAAATACATGGCAATGCTATTAAGATTTTTCAGCGAAATTATGAACCCTCATATATAGTAATGCTGATGGTCTATATTTTTGTTTTTGAAGTTTCACCACAAAAAATTAAATGGATGACTACTCTGGCTTACTTATACTTACCTACCTCACACGATTTGCTTAAAACTATAAGGCGCCAGGTATATATATTTCAATGAAACTCATCATTGAAAATTTTGACTTTCAATTCTGAGGCAAATAAAATATTTTTTTGACAGAAAATATTATTTATCTAATATTATGTACCTTCATTTTGGTACCAAAACGACATCAGTTTTATTTGTTTAAGTGCCTCAGAATTCAAAGTCAAAGATTTCAATGATGAGTTAATGAAAGCTATAACTGGCGCCTAAAGCTGGACTTTTGTAAATACATAATTTAAATATTGTTCAGTAGGTGTACATAGGTACATTTGTTCTTTATTTCTTGTAAATATAGGAAAGAACACCCTCCCCTTTCAACAAAATCCTGTAACGCATAACGAACCTGAATAAGTACACAGACATATCACATAAAGGGGGTTAGCTAGGTTGGTATTCATAAAAGAAGGTGATACCTACCTACCTACCTACCTTTTACTTTAATAAACTCGTAGGTATCTGCCAGTTGGCTATCTATCCATCACTCGAATAAATTATTTTAATAATGTCAATTACAAATTATTACAATGAAGCTAATTGAATATTTGTGTAATTGACATTTATGGCGACATGGCAGCATACCTACCAAGGTAAATTTAACCATCAGACAAGCGATATCCACACAACGACCAACGACCGAGAATGGTATGACAGTGAGTTTGTTTTTTTTATAATACATAGGTTACATATGAATAGATATATCTATATAGCATGATTTAAACTCGTAATTTATGTTGGTAGGTGGGAACACTTACCCCGATTCACTAACGTTATAGGTATACCCATTTCACTCCAACTAGCGACTTTGACGTCCGACATAACAAATCAAACTTTATTAAAGCTATCAAAAGAAAGTATATATCTACGTATTTAGGCCGTCGGTCGTCGCGGCGATCGGTAAGTTCCAAAAAAAAAAACACTTTAATTTATAATTGCCATCTAAAAGTAGTTGCAGTTATTTATTTAAGTAAGAGTGGCACTTTTTTTTAACTGTTATTATTTTTATAATTTTTTTTCCTCAATTAGGTAGTAAGCAAGGGTATGTTTACCCCATCCCATTTCCAACCCAATATGTAATTTTCACACAACAAATTTAACTAGCACTAAAATCAATAAGTTAGAGAAGGACAAGAGGCTATTCCAGATAAATGTCATTCCGGTTTTCAAGTAGGATGAAGAAGAAAATTGTTATTCATTCATTCACTCTACTGCTACTACAACTAATAATTTAAACCAACAATTATTCACACACACTCCCAGTCATTTTACAAACTCTCTACTCCATAACCATCTGTCAGAAGTTAGTTCCGCCCCAAAGCTTTCTTTTCACAAGGAAAAAGAGAGAAAACACGATGTCGATAACCAGTTAATAAGGGAAGAGTAGAAGAAATGCAACCAAAGAGGGGAATACTGCCGATGGTGTTGTGTTAGGGCTGGGCTATCCTACAATGCAAATGGTTGAAGTTGACGTTGACTTCTTTTCGCTGGCGGCAGTGCGGTTGTAATATGAGAATTTTTTTCCAGCGGAAAAAAAGGATGCATGGGCATGTGTAGGTACCTATACAGGGAAAAACAACATAGTGCAGCGAATGTAAAGACAATATGCCGCAATATACCTACTACCTATAAGTGAAAAATAAAACATTTCCATTGAAATATGAAAAAAATTAAAAAAGGAGAATAAAGCGGCGAGCAATCAACCCACTCCTTCTTTCATTCATTAGTCATTATACCGCTGCACAAATACGTAGGTATTTCGCCTGATGCACACGCATTGCATATTAAAAATATTTTTCTTTTTTGGCGAATTCGTTTGTGGCGCGGCGAATTGTGTGGCAACTAATTAAATGGCGGCTTTTGGTTGCAGTTAATTTAAAACCTAGGTGCATAATATCTTGTATACGTATATCTGTAGGTACCTACCTAATTAAATTGGGCGGTTCTGCAAAAATGGTGGTAGGTAGAAGTAAACCTTGTCGCTCAGAAAACGCAAACTATCCTCATCTCAGTAGTAGGTATTCGTTTTATATCGTGTAATTCGAATCAGGTAGGTGGGTATACATATACATACATATGTGGGTATAGTTTTTGTAATTTTTATACCTTCTCCTTCTTGGTTTGCATTTAACCATTATTCTCTAGAAAGGTTTAATTCTCTCTCTCTCTCTCAGTTGGAAATGGATGCCATTTTGCGGCATTTCAAAGAGAATTCCGTTATGAGTAGTAAGGTAAGGTAGATATGCACCTAACTATAGGTACAGGTCCAGGTGAGTTGATATCATGGATGGAGTTCGGATTACATTGGCAATTGGCACATTTTTATTGTAGTAGAAGTGGTGGAGTATTGGGTTCCTACTAAGCGGTAGACAGGTATGTATGCATTCACCTTTATAGGCACTGGCATATATGTAAAGTTGGGTACAGATAGTCATTATTTTAATCCGTTATCACTTTAGATATACATACATACCTACCTAACTTAGTATAAATATCTACTTATGCATATACGAACCCATGTACCTTTATATATACACGAATGTATTTACCTTAAGGTGGGTGCACTTTTTACCTAGGTATATATAGGTAAGGTTGCTAGTTGCGACGTCGACATTTCTCATAATATGGGAATGAAGTCCTAATACGTAAATCCACCTAACATTTTTACTTAGGTTAGGTTAACCCTTAAACATACCTAAGTCTATTAGTGAAAATAAAACTTAAGCTTAGTTTATTTCAAATATGTACCTACGTGTCGTTCCTTAGAATTGACACATACATAATACATACCTACCTAAGTACTTAAAGGTATAATATAGAGGCTTTATCCAGCAAACATTTATCTGAATGTTCAGATTCTAATCACCAAAAATGAACAATAATACCCAGGAAACCTTCAGTTTTTTGAATGAATTATGAATATATACAAAGATCCTACAAATTCTTATCAGAGAGACAGAAAGAGATATGTATTCTGTGTCAAAAAAAACAACACTCAGATTTTGTTGTTGGATCCTTCATATGGATATTTGTTCATACTTTAATTTTTCTTTTTACTATTTAAAACTATTTACTATTTTTTTACTATTTATTTCTTTTTACTATTTATTTTTATGATTTAGAAAAGATTCAGGCATTAATCATTTAAATGAATATATGGAGCTCTTATATACGTTCATTTAAATGACGAATTTTCAGATCATAAATTAATCATTACAATGATTCAAATTGGTGTCTAAGAGCCCAGGTAAAAGGATTCAAATTGCATAAAAAGTGAATTCTTTTTCGGCCGGTTTCTTCACTTTTATGAATTAATTATCATTCATTTCTGAATTAAAATGTTTGCTGGGTAGAGACATTTATTACCTATACTTGTAGCTTTACTATAGAACTCTACACAAGTGGCACACTTTGTTACTATGAAGTCATGTTGACTTCTATGTCACAAAGTGGAGCCACGTTAAAGTTACAAAAAAGGCAACCAAAAAAGCGCAAAAATGGCCTTAATTTGCAACTAAATTCTAGCTCCTAAGAAGTTACATAAGCAACTTGTTTGTAATCATTTTGAATTGTTTCAAAGTCGTTTCTTGTAACTTAATTGCAACTTATAAAGTGATTACAGTGCAGTTTTACGAGACTGAATTGTAACACCCTGCGATTAGACACTGAAATTTTTCGAAACTTTATTGTAACTGAAAGTAAGTTTCAATAAAATTTTTGTAGGCTACATAATATTTTTAGTTTCAAAATACTTTTTTGTAATAAAAATGAAACTATTAAATTCGAACTATAGTAGAATTTACAATCAATCAAACATTT
Organism: Philhelius pedissequus; assembly: GCA_910595825.1. Lineage (NCBI taxonomy): Eukaryota > Metazoa > Arthropoda > Insecta > Diptera > Syrphidae > Philhelius > Philhelius pedissequus. The sequence continues at coordinate 4,779,977 of OU343160.1, read as the reverse complement.
CAAAGTATGACAGTAAGAATTTATGACTTAATGTGATTATTTTTGTATATAGATAGATAATTTATAAATCCGTGTATCTATTTTCGACCTTTTCTAAGCTCATTTTTTAAACGCTCGCAGTTATACCATGAAATATGACATTCTACCCCCTATAAAATTCGTGCGCTTTAAAAATATATAAATTTTGAAGATATTGTAAAAAAAAATTCTCTTTTTTTTTGGTTTTAAACCTTTGATCCTAAAAAATCTATTTGTTTTGACAATCTTGTAACAAATCACATGTAAAGTCTTCCTTTTAAGAGCATCAAATTCGTAGTTTTCATTTATAATTTTAAGAAAAAGAATAAATATTTTTTATTTCTGTTGAAAAATATGGCCGACGATACTTGTTCTTCCTGTTACCATATAGTAACCTCATAGGAAATGCTTAAATGTGATCAGTGCTGTCATTTTGAAAATTAGGGGAAGATTACATACTATATAGGAGCTTAGTGTTAAGCGTCTTGCGTATTGCTGAAAAAACATGATTTGAAACCAAAAATTGTACGGATTTTTTTTAATAGTATTTTTTTCAAAACAACTTGAAAGCTCAATACATATAATGTTTAAAAAAAATAAAAATGCATAATTCCTTACAACTCCAGAATTTGCACTACTATTTTCCAGCGACTTAAGACTAAAATGAAGCAGGCCGTAAAATTTAAATTTTTTTTTAAATTCCATACTCCAGAAGTAAATCCACACGGATCTTAAGCTAGATTTAGACCTATTTGCATACTTAATTACATTCAAGCGTATGTACATATCTTAAAGCTTGTTATTGTTTAGTTCTGGGAAGGTTTTTTATATAGATAAATACGATTCATAAAAAAATTTTAATTCCTGGATATTTTTCTACTCTCAGTTGCAAATGGAAAACGACAGTAAAAGGCTAATAGAAAATTGTATTAAATAGTAGTAGTATATATGATAAACACAGTTTTTAAACAATATGATTGTTAGCCTTAAAATAGTAAATGCAAAATTTGGTTTATTAACTTCTACCCAAATTTTTTTTTTAAATTATTTATAGCCGGTTCTATAATGCCAAGAACCAAGGTCGTTGAAACGCTATTTCTTAAAAAAAGCAATAATTTTGTTGTCTCTGCATACAATATATAATCTCAAAAAGTAAAAATCAATGGCTACACAATCACTCATCAAAATGCTGCAGCGTTGCATTCAGTAGCAATAAATATTTGTTTTTTTTTTGTCGCCAGCTCTGGATTACGTTCATCATGATATAATTTTTCTACTCAATATTCTCGAAAACATATTGTAACTAACTTTTGTGACTCTTTAGCTTTTAAGTAGTCTTTATTGACACCGTTTGAGTTACTGAGCAGTTTCATAAAAGTTTTTTGAAACAAAAAATGAAAAAAACTTTTTCATTAGTAATCGTTCAGTAACTAAAAAAATTGAAACCTCTTTGTGACTGCTTAGTAACAATATAGTAACATAACAGATGTCGTAAAAACATCTGTCAAATTTATGTGGTTTTCCATTGGTAAATGAAGAACTTGATGCCGAATTTAATTTTTTTCGTGGCGAATGGAATGTTTTTTGGATTTAATTTTTTTTGTTAAGATGTTGGCTTACATATATTCGCGTCAGTAAAACTGGTAGCTGTCAAAATAAACGCTTCCAATTGCACTTGTGATGTTTAGTATTTTAGTAAAAGAGGGTAGATTAGCCAAAAACACGAATCTGCGAATTTGATTTAGAATCAAAAATAATATTAATTTTTGTTGCCCAATGGAAGGATTTAACGGCACGAGTACGATAACTTTGGCGTCAAGATATAATAACTGTTTTTGGTAGAGGGGCTTAATACAAGCATTTTTTACTATGGAAGGGGGGGGTCTATCTCCCCTTGTTTAGGCGGGAGGGGCAATTTTATAAAAAATTACTTAAAATCTTTAAAAAAATATTAAAAAAGAACGTCAATACTTACAGTTATAAATTATAGCTTTTTCAAAAGTCAGAACTCTACAATTTATAATAAATTTTAAGTAAAGTTGTTTCAGTCAATAGTTTTTGAAATAATTGACTTCAAACTCAAAATTTATGAAAAAAAAGTTAAAAAAATCACTTTGAGTATTATTTTTCTCATGATTATAAACACCAATAAAGAAGTAATTGATGCAGTTAACTGTTCTAATTATTTTTTAATCAAACACTGAAAACTATTTGTTTCTATGTTTTCTAGTTTTTGAGAAAATTGAAAAACAAAAAAAAATAATTTTGTATCAGATGGGTGCATGTAAAGTGTCTTTTGCATGTAAAGAATCTGGATTTAAAAAAATAATTGATATTATATACATAAACGTATGTACATATGTCATGTCCATTTCAATCTCTTTTTTCTAAATATTTGAGCATGAAAATTTATTGCATTATAAAAAAATTTGCATTACCTTTACGACAACACAACGGCAGCAAATTATCATAGTTTCTTAATATGCACATATGTTTGTGTCATACATAGATATGCATATAACTATGTACACACATATAATGCAGCCACAGTAAAAAGTATGTATATAGTTAGATCATAAAAAACAAGACCAAGCATTCGATGTTTGTACCGTTATTTTTATACAGGTTTGGTGCAGGTTATTGTTTACCAAAGCCATTCTTCATTTAACGTTTGAAAGAGTAGTGTTTCCTTTTTAAGAATGGCGGCTAAGCACCCACTTCTTCACCCAAAATTAAATAATTTTTCGATTTTTTGTTCGTTTGGGGATTTGGTGTCAACAAACGAAAAAAGTATCCCGTTTTTAGAAGAAATCGGGTTAATTCCCTCCAAAACGTCTACTCCACCTCTGTGTTGTGATATTTTAATGACCGTGGAAAATTCAAAAAGTGCAAAGTTCGGTTGGTAAATAACCGCATTAACTGTAATAAAATCACAAAGGTATATATGAAATTTACGATGCAAACAGTGAGATGCCTAAGGGGGGGCATGCTGCCCCCCTGCAACCCCCCTGCTTGGGCTCACTATAGGCTTTGGGGAGGGTGAAAATTTTATTATATGCAAAGTTTCTTTAAAATTAAAGAATCTTTTGGGTTTAAAGAACAAGTATAGTTTTACTATTTTTCAATTACATATCTTAAAAACTAGAAGACATAAAAAGAAGTAGTTTTCTGTGTTTAATAAAAAAATAATTGGAGCAGTTAACTACATCAATTATTTTTTTATCGATATCCATAATCATGAGAAAAATAATACTCAAAGTGATTTTTTTAACTTTTTTTTCATAAATTTTGAGTTTGAAGTCAATTATTTCAAAAACTATTGACTGAAACAACTTTACTTAAAATTTATTATAAATTGTAGAGTTCGGACTTTTGAAAAAGGTATAATTTATAACTGTAAGTCTTGCCGTTCTTTTTTAATATTTTTTTAAAGATTTTAAGTACATTTTTATAAAATTGCCCCTCCCGCCTAAACGAGGGTAGATAGACCCCCCCCTACCATAGTAAAAAATGCTTGTATTAAGCCCCTCTACCAAAAACCGTTATTATATCTTGGCGCCATAGTTATCGTACTCTCCCCGATTTAACTGTCAAAATCCATGTTTTGATAGATTCGTGTCAAAACCGAATTTGATTCTTGTACCAATGGAAAACCACATTACTAAATAGAAACAAAAAAGTTTTGACATCGTATTTTAAAATAACAGTTTTTAAATATCCTAAGCTCAGTCCATCGCATAAAACGCTATTTAGCTCATTTACAAATTCTTGAAAGAACAAATTATTCTTGAAGGAATTCGTTCACGTTAACTGGTTTACCTACCAAATAAAAGACGAAATTCAATCGTCTTCGATTTTGTTGAGAAATTAATTTACACTTACTTTTTCCACAGAATATACACACCAACAACTAATGGTCGTATTTTAGTTCTTAATTCAAGAATTGACACCAATAATGACCAAAAATTGACCAATGAACTGTTGAACATAGGAAGGCCATCGATGTTAATATTAAATGAATAGCACTTGTTATTTATATTGGGATCACCAACCAGCGCACCTTCAAGGCATTTTCTCAATCCGTAGTGCCAATACTTATTTTTGTTGCCTTCATGATCTATTATTCTGGTCCGACGCGGAGTGTGAATAAGTGTCCGGGTATCTTTTGGCAAATTTGAAGAAGCCGGGACATAACTTTCCAATAATTCCAGTAGTGAATTTATGGCAGCACGAGTAATCCTCTTTTTTTATAATTTTGCACGCGCTCAAGGGATTATGAACACTCTTTATATGTTTTTTAACACAGCGTGGGCATCCGGTGAAAGAAGAGAAAGAAAGATAGGAAAGATGTGTGGCGAGATGTATTGAGACGGTGGTTACAACAACGCAGATTTTATCTCCACGAGTAATCTGGTGTTCAATTTACCAATTCGCCAAGACCGATTGAAATTCGACAGTCGGCACAGGAACACTTTCGTTATTTTCCTCGTCATTATCATTAATTTGAATTGGCATAGCCGGAGAAATTAAATTTTCCTCTAAATTTTCGACACTAGCCATACTACCATTTCTTTTTAATATTTTCCATAATTTTGTATAATTGTTATTTAATTCAATTGGTGCCATTTTGTGATGGAAAATAATAAACAACAATATTTGACACTTTGACTTATGACAAAAGTAGTTATTGTGTTGTTACATTCAAGTTATTAATTTTACTTTGTCTCTATTCAGTATTCATAAGGTTTAAGTTTCTTTAAGTTCCATATAAGTTGCAATTCAGTTTTCCGTAATATGTCAACATTCGGTTACTGTTGAGTCACTTGCAGGTTGCAAAAGATGAAAGTTACTAAATTGTTTCAATTTCAGCTACAATCAAAATCAGTTTCAAGTTAGATTGTACTGAAACTGTGGTGTAACTTCTTAGTAACTTATATTCAGAACCATCACTTTTCAGTCGCAAGCTATAGGCGCAAAAACCTTTATGTAACATAAATGGAGCTCATATTATTTTGGTTTTTTGGGAAAAGTTGAAAAACTGCACTAATTCTACGTAATAACTGCGATGACAATTGCAGAATTTTTCAAAAAGAATCTCTGCTGGTGTAAAAAATTTAACTGTTAGTAGCCGAAATTTCATACCAATATGCTACTAGCCCCCTCTATATAAACTTCTGTCCTTATTAAGTAAGCATTAAAAAGAAAACTGTACTAAACTTTTCATTAAATATATACGCTTAAGAATTTTCTCTGTATACACAATCTTGAAGATCAAAATCCTTTAAAAGCTGAACGCATCCATAGTAAGCCTATAATGTTTGTACACAGTATACCTAATCCTCATTGAGATTGAGAGAGCTGTCTCCCGCTGCTGATTTAATGGGTAATCGTATTATTTCTGTGAATAAAAACTAGTCACCTAACAAATCATTTTCTCCAAAAACATCTAATTTATTTTCTAGTGCCCTTTTCATAATCAAGACAGTAAAAGAGGTAAGGTGATGAACGCACTTTTAACGAACACAAATGTACATAATATCAAAAAAGTGAAATTAGCTGAAAAGTTTCCTATTTGCCAATTTTTTGTCAAGCTTTACCGTAAACCAAATAGACAAGAATACTTTTACAACGAAAATGTCAAAGCACAATGACATTTGACGCCATTTGTAAAAATGATGGCAGACTTAGGTACGTTATGACATTTACTATGTGGTTTTCCATATTTGACCAATCAAAGGAGAAGAGAAATTATCTCCTTGATTTGAATTTGAAATCAGAAGCCAACCCGAACCCACTAAAGAATGGGGGCATTTGTTGACGTATAGCTTTGCTGTGCAATACGTTCTTGTTGTTGTAATACGTATTAAGAAACACACCATTAACAGCTGACGACCATTACAACGAACAAAACATATGATTTCCAAATCGAAGCCAAGCTAGCGCTAAATTTCTGGTAGACTTAGGTATCGTAGTGCACATCTGACTACGAAATCAGCTGTCTTTTCAATTGTTGTTTTTTAACTTTAATTACGTGCCTAATACATCATCTTCTTCTTTTGAAACATTTCTGGTCTTACTTCCTGATTCATCTAAAATTTATATTTTATCCAACAAATGTATGTTTAATTCACTTTGAGCTGAAGCGTAATCGTAAGCAATTAGTTTTTTTTTCTCCGTTTTGATTTTTGACAGAAATGGTTACCTATTGGGTTTTATACGTTCACAAACGCACAGAATATTTTTCAGCAATCTATCAGAAAGCTGTGCGACACCGAGCCCCCCAATCGGCAATCACTAATACATTCATTCTCAAATGTCAAAACTCTGATTTGTTATTTGATTCTTCGTCGTCATCAGCTGATGAATTGATAATTTAAAACCAGACGCACACAAAGACAAAACATCAGAATTGAATAGAACCAATTAGCACAACTCGCACGGCATTATTTCCCAGAACCTCTATTATAATGGGGTTTTCCATTGGTAAATTCAAAATTCTATCAGGAATTTGATTTTTTTCATTGCAAATGGAACGCTTTGAATAGAATATTTTGTTTTATGGTCTCGGCGAATATTCGTCTGTGAAACTGGTAGTTGTCAGACTAAGTGCTTCCAGTTCCAATAGTACTAATGCTTAGTAGGGTAAGTAAAAGGAGGGGTAGATTCTACGAAAAATAGGGATCTGCGAATTTGATTCAAAATCGAAAAAGATTATTTTTGTATTCAATTGTCGAAATTCGTTGTTTGACATATTTGTATCAAAAAAGAATTAAATTCGTATACTAATGGAAAACCAGATACCTAAGTGTTTTTCTTTTTAAGTCCAGAGTAGGTATAGAGTTTGAGTTGTCAAAAAATGTGTTTTGTGTTTCTTTTTCACTCAGGGCGTTAAGAGCTCCGAATGTATGTTTCCATTTTCGTTCTGAACATATTCAGAACGTGCTGGATTATCTAATATGTACAAGATCAACTGAGCATTCTGAGTTAATTGCTAAACAGAACAAATGTCATGCGATGCGTGTCAAGAGTAAAATGTGAAGAAAAAAACACCCCAAACGGCGGAAAAAGTTGACAGAATTTAATTGTTTTAATGACCTATTTAAATACCTACAATAAGGCGGAAGTGAAAATGTCAATTAATGACAGCTAAGAGGTTAAGTGTTTGGGGCTTCCCAAACTTAATACAAAAAACTCTATTTCTAAAAAAGAATTGTGGAAAAATGACAATAAGCAACATCAATCAAGTTTGATACCAACATTTTTTAACTGTTTGCCCTATTAATACTATTTCATACTCATATTTGCACACCTACATTGCATTAAATATATACATACTTACTTAGGTATTACATATATGCACAATTCGAAATATACACGATTCGTCAAATGTACCAAGTATTTCTCTTAATAATTCATTCATCTTTTATATATAGATAGGTAGAGGGGTGTAAGAATAGAGTTCTATACAAGCAGCAAAGTGTGGCGGCGATACGGGGCGTTATCTTAATAAAAACACTGCGGGAAATGTTAAACATCAAAAAACTTACTCCACCATAATAATATACCGCACAGTACCTAAATGACAGTAATGAAAACGATTTGGAAATATTTCCTTTGAAGGATCCTTCAAACCACTTTCTTTCATCCTTGGGTTGTTTTGTCTTTGTCCTTGTCGTTGACGTCGTCAATTCTTTACAAACTTGAAGAAGGTACATACCTAACCTACCTACATTTTACATAATATATAAAGAAAAAAAAATAAGTCAGAAATAGGAATTTTACTTCGTTTGTGATGAGAGAGATAGAGTATTGTTTGGCATTTGGAAGCTTTGTCAGCTTTCTTCTCAAAAGGACAACTCTTTGGTTTTCGTTTGTCGTTTAGATGCCTACTTGAAAAAAAAAAACAAAAAAAAAAGAAATCTTCAAAGATAATAATAAAGAAAAATGGAAATGAATCCTTTTGTTCTTTTGCAAACAAAAAAGAAGAAAAACGCGCCCGGTCGGGTTAAGCTCAAACTTTCACTTGAGAAGGAAACCTCTGAGGTCTTGGAAGCCATTTTAATGCTAAAAATGAGAAAAGAGATTGTTTTCAGGGTTAAGCAGAAATTTAATGACCACTGTTAAAGTTTCGGCCTAGGTATAAGGTTGTGCAAGAAAATTATCTGACTGAGTGAACTTTCAATTTTAAAGTGTATGGCACGGTAAATTCGGAACATCCAAGAATTCAAATATTCCGTGGGATAGGTTTAGTTGGTGGTTTCTTTTTCATCAATCACGAAGTCGACGCACCTACCTATTTGTACGCATTGGCGTTTTAATTTTGAATGACGAAAATTCAAATAAACCGGCATTCGAAATATCAGTTTGGTTTCGATTTAATCACAAAATAAGTAAGGAATCAAAAATTATACTTTAATAAAATATCAATTTCTCAAACAATAAATGTGTAAAGGCAAACATTTTTGAGATTTGATTTGCATATCAAAATATTTTGAAGACTGGAAACTTTTGAAACTCGCAGTGAATAGGATTTGCAAGCTAAAGATCAATTAGATTAGCATCATTTTAATAGTTTTATATAAATAATATTAACAATAGCCTTGTTCTTTTTGGAAATCTATCGGCAGCAAAGTAGATCTTTCCAAAAGAACGATTCCCAGCGGCCTGAATTTTTGTATTCTTAAGTTGGTATTACCGACCATGTGTCAAGTAACTAAATGCAAAGAATCAATTAATGATTTGTTTTTATTTCTTCAGATTAAAGGCATAAAGAAAACTAAAACTTTAATAAAAAGATCCAAATAAAATGGAATATATATGAAGCATTAAAAAATAACAACAAGTTGAATTTGCCACATTTGTGTGTTCCAAATTTTTGATTTAAAAATTATTTTATATTTGTGAAGTTTTTTTGTTTTTAATAAATTAGGTGTTGTGCCAATGAGGGGATATGTTCTTATAGTGCTTTCTTACAAAAATGATAGCATTTATTATTTGACTATTAAGTATTTTTTGAACTTCGTTTATATGCGGTTCAATGTTCAAAGTTCGAGTTGGAGTATAGATGTAAAAATGAGTACATAAAATATGGACAGAAAGCCCGTTTTAGAATCTCGTAATTGGGGTAAATAGTCGTTTTTTGGTAAAAATTATTAACGTCTCAACAAATAAACACTGAAAAAAAGACGATTATGTCCACTCTTATATTCACTGGTTACTCAAAGGTCACCTCAACTCTGAATTTTGAATTGAATTTGACACGAATCTTACGGCCAAGATTATTATCTAAGACGTCAATCAATAAAATTTGACATTTTTTGACTAGGTTATAAGCTATATTTTGAAATATTTAAAATGTATTTCTCGCCAAATTTCGCCGAAAAGCTTTAAAATATCACCCTTTTCCGCATAAGAAATTAAATCTGAAAATTACCAAATTGAGATTTTTTAGGAGAAATCTTAATAATCTTTCAATGGAATACGACAGTTTAAGTTTTAAATTTACAAGTGCTCTATCGACAACACACATTCATATGTACCGCTAATGAGTGCTTATTTATTACTAAATAATAGATATGTACTGACCGTTGCTATTCCAACTTAAGAGCTTTGGTAGAGGGTGCTTCTCAAGTTTTAGTTAGTTCATTTTTAGGCAATTTGACAACAGCTGACAGAAACCGCTCAAACATTTTTTATAAAAGTATCTTGAGAAAAGAACACATACTTTACCAAACATTATTGATTTTTGAGTGCTTTCAGCTAACCTATCCGAATCGTTCACAAATATATTCGGATTATTTGGTTTAAGAGACAACTTATCTAATAAATGTGTAAATGTGGCCATTGACAGAAAGAAGAGTAATCTACGAACAAATGCTTCGAGATTCATCGGAGCTACCAATACCAACTAAACAACATAATATCATTCGATACTCGAATAATCGTCACAAATCTATCCAGACTAGACTTTTGCTTTTAATTTTATCGAAAGTATTTTATTGTATTTGTAATGTGTGTAAATTCTGCTTTGCTGCGGATATCTTTTGCCAAAAGAACACGGTGAGTTACTTCCTGCCTTCGCTTTTTCCATCAAACTTGGTGTCCCCTCTCCAATCTAGTTTAATGGATAATCAAGAAATGCTATTAAGTTGACTATATTTTTACTACTCTTCTCTCCTATCTAATGTACTATGCACATGAGAGCGACCAACGACCAACGAATTAACGAATATTCGTCCATTTTGACATTTCGTTCACATGGCTTTAATTTTATTCGTCACGAGGAACATAGCACAATCTGATTTTGAGGTAAGACAAATTCAACAAATTACCCGTTGAAGGGTGTATGGTATGTGGAACGCGAATAGAATTTAACTGTTCGTAGCAATCAGATGCAATTCGAGACGACCAATATTGTTTTCTCAAATTTATCTTATTTTGGCGACTAAAAAGTAAATTTTTCTGACGTAAACATTAATATAAATTATATTTCTACAATTTTGTTTAGAATTTAAGTTGGTAAATTGTTTTAAATGGAATTTATTCGTCGGTCGTTGGTCGCTCTCATGTTAATACTCCTTAAATCATTTCGTTCAGCTTACGTCAATGCTACCTGCAGTCGGCACCAAAAAAAACTAAAATTGGTTTGTAAACAAAAAAAATCAGCAAAATGCAAAATCTAGTTAAGCGGAATTGATTGTAAAGATATTCTATGACTGAATATGAATTCAAATAAATTTCAACATCATGATATGCAGTGCATGCAGTTCATCAACAACCACTCATTCGCTCTTCATATAACTCAAATTCAGAAGGACTTCTCGCTATTTTAATTTATTTGAATAAAAAATTGTATTTCATTCGGAATTTTTGATCCGTCATTGCATGCAAACTCAATTTTCAGCCCTTTTAATTTCCTATATATCCTATAGACACATATGTGGGTACATACATACATATAGTACATTAAACGCATTTGCAGCCAGGAAAGGTTCCATAACGCAGCAAGCCAACAATAATTCCGTGTTCGCGTTGCATTTTGCATCAGTAGTTATATAGCGAATCCATATTCATGAATCATGATGCATTCGCCAATAGGTAGACTATAGTCTTGCATAAATGTACATACATATATGTGTACCTATCTGTCCAACTCAATTATGAAATTAACCGGGAAGTGAGCTTTTGCAACAAAGTGCACTACGGCGGGAATAGATTTTTTTCTTCGTCCGGAATGCACCATTCGAAAATGCACAATGCTCATTGAATATGGAAGATACAATTGGAGTGTTTTTTTTTATAGGAATCTATTTATTAGTTTCAGGATGAAAGTTGCTGCATTTGCAATAGAATTTTAAAATTAATTTAATTGTTGGTTCAAATTATACTCATTAATGAAAGAAGTCTACTCGTACCTATAGTGTATCTGAGAAGATTTTATATATGTAGGTAATTATTGGAAATGTCGATCAAGTTTTACGACATTCAGCGACGCAGAAGTTTTAATATTCTATGGCAGTTTTCCGGAGCAATACGTATAGTTTATGTAGAGGTAGACGAATTCATTGCAGGCTCCATTACCATAACTAGTAAATGTCTAAACTACAAAGTTTCAACATTTAAACTGAAATTTGTTGGCTTTTTTGTACTTCCAATTCTAACTGTAGATATAATTCCGGCAACAGCAAATGATATGTTTCGATTTCGATGGTCCTTCTTGTTTCAAGAAAGAATGGCAATTTAGTGACCACTACTATGACGTAAAGTATAATCGTGTGTTACCAACTTTGACATTTTGACGTTATCGTATTCTAATAGGAGATTTCTTTAGAGGTTAATGTTGGCAACAATGTTTTCATTGACAGTCATCATAAATCGACTGACGCCTGAACGGGACCGCTGGTGTACATTCAGTGAATTGTCTCAAAACGAGATTGCTGTTCAACCAAACATCCAGAAAAACTGACAGTTTGGTAGGTATGCTTTTAGGGGCTGATGGAATCACTTTTATTATTATATGGTGTTGTTCAATGCTGGCAAATCGAGTCCAAAAGTTTTTTCCTACTGTCAAACTATATTGGAGTGGATGTAAAACTGCATTTGTCGTCGAGCCTGTCCTTCCTTTAATTATATTCAATTCATGCTCATGGAAATATTGATTAATGGTCAGCTCAAGAAATATCTCAAAGAACGACAAATCTTTAATAAGCGCCAGTGCGATATATCTCACTGAACAATGTAACAAATATTTACATCGTTTTGGAGGAAGTAAAATTAGCTGCCATCAAGCTCCTTCACCGAAGATGAATATATATGAGTTGAACCTCTTTTGCCCTGGATTAGAAGACACCCTTCGGACTGTTTAAGTACTGCTGTTGTGCCACAGGGATCCGTTTCTTTTTATTTTCAACAACGTAAGCTTATGATAAGCTCATGAACTTCCGATTTTGACAACATTGTGCGTTCGAAAATGACAGAAAAATTATCTCTATTTTTTACAAACAAAATTCTAGCGAAGTGCCAGATGCATTTGTTTCCTAACTGTACTCGCGCATCGCGAGTATCAGTTTACCCATGAGTACAGCTTTTGACCACAGATGAGTAATACCTACCAAGATTGTATAAAATATACGTTTCAAACTCCAAAACCAATTTGTATTGTTCTATTTGTAATTTGATTTCGTGTCGATGAGAAAATGTGAATTACTATTTATATTTAAGAGATGTGTTTAAGACTTTATGTGTGGACATACTATTTGCCAATATGGATTTTGATCCGGGATTGCTGATTTTTCTTTGCAAAAACAACGCAAATATATCTCTTTAATTATGTATATCTGTGTCGTGTGTGTATTCTGTATAGTAAACCAAACCGTTTGACGTTTCATTAAATTTATCTTTACTTTGGTGTGTGTGCAAGTGCGTGTTTTAGAATCAAGTGGGGTTTTCGTTTGGTAAATTTATATTTTAATCTATAAATTGAATTTTTTCGTAACGAATCGAATACGTTTCCAGATTTATTTATATTTGCTATAATATTGGTGCATATTTAATTCTGTAAACCAGCTAACAGTATCAGCTGCCAAATGTTGACTCGAACGTTGTTTTTAATTTAAGGTTTGTATATAAGTCCGAAAATGAGCTGAACGAATAAATAAATTCCCTTAAATCTGCTCCCATTTGAATTAATTCAAAACTATTTTAATTCTTTCTTGCAACCTAAACAATTTATTATCAAACAAAAACTTGTCAAATCTATGGCTGTCAATTATGATGCATAGTGGTGACTAGCACCAGAGAGGGGTAGATCTGCCGAAAAATCCAGATCTGCAAAATTGATTTAAAATCAAAAAATAAATGTCCAATCGAAGGCAAAAATTGCAAGAACTTATAAAAGATTTTAATCAAAAATAGATTAATTTTTGTTGCCAAACGAAAATCCCATAAGAATCTGGATCTGTAATTTTGATCACGGATCAAAACAAAATGGATCATTTTAGTAGAAAAGTACGCGAAAACTTTTCCTGGTCCAAAAAATCCACGAGGGATCGATTTTTTGGTTGAAATGAAAACGATATTATCCTAAAATATGTAATTTTGCACATTTCGAAAACAATGTCAATCTGAAATTTTCTTATTTTATTGACATTGTTTGATTTTCGATTTAAATCGTACACTCATGGTTCAGCATTGGTTCAATATTTGAACTCGACTTAACTTCTATGAATTCTTGTACAGTCGAGTACCTATTATAGGTAGACTTAACTCACAGCTGAATTTTCCATTCATGTGCAATCTCTTGTACTCGTTTTATACTTTGCCAGCAAGAATTCGAAGTTCTGTGTGCTAAGAAAGCAAGATTTGGTGTTGTTTTTTTATTTAAGTGTTAGTTGTCAAAAATGTGCCGAATTGGATCATAAGACAATAATACGTAGCTAATAATTTATAGTTTATATAGTATCAGTAAATTATAAAAACGAAACTTCAAATTCGAGTTTCATAAATAAACAAAATTAGAGAAATGTCAAATCTTGCTGGTGTGCGTAAAGGAGATAAATTCTTGCTTAAAGTGCAAAATTTGAATTTGATTTTTTGTATATTCATTTAAAAGTGTTTGAAAAAAATTTAAGCTTAATGCTGAGCCCTTGAACTGGAATTGTGAATTGTTATATAAAAACACTTTTTTCAAGATGTTTTACAAATATATAAGTTTTATTGCATCATTTTAACATTAAACGTTTATTTAATTTATTATATATCTACTGTTACTAATTTTATTTATATTTCATGCAATTATTAATTAAAATGATATATGTACATTTAAGGTGAAGCTAGCACTAAAAATGAAGTTCAGTCCGTCTTCATACTCTTTGAGCATACCCACCGGTCCATATATGTGTACGTTGTTAGAAGGACTTTAGGTATAGTTGTGTGTACAAGTCAAACCCGTTTGATAGCCAAGGATTTGATTCATGGCATCATTTATCTATGCTTTGACGTACTGACACGATTTGGATTCAACAAGATGGAGCAAGTGCACACGTAGCCACACAAGTTATGGCGGAGCTCCAACGAAAATTCCCAAACAAATAGATATCCAGAAACTGCACTTTCCGCTGGCCCCTAAGTTCACCTGACCTGACTGCACCAGACTTTTTTTTATGGGGTTATGTCAAGCAGGAAATGTACAAAACGAAACCCAGGAATTTGACTGAATTGAAGCAGTCCATTAAGACAATAATTGAGGCGATCCCAATTTCAACCCTTCAGGCCGCAATGAACAATTTTCTGATCATGTCATATGCGTGGATGAGCGTGGAGGTCATTTGCGGTCTATCATCTTTAAAAACCATTAGTTATTTAAAATAAAATTTAATTTTTAATCCAATAAAAAAAAAATAATGAAATACATTGATTAAAATAAAAGTTATTTAAATTTCTTATTGTAGCACGATTCGTGCGCCACCCTACTATATCCTTTTAAATCATTCCCTATTGTCCAAGCGCTAGCACTGTACTTGATCATTTTAAGAGTATAGTAAGCCCGCTGATAGCCGTTTCATTATTTAAAAAAATAAAATGCACGACTGGATCGCACGTACTTGCTCCTATGTTCGATCACATTATATGCCAAAGATTCTTAATGGAAACGGTTAAAAGTATTTTTAAAGTCGTTTTCACTTAATTTCTTCTATACAGAAATTTCTTAATTTTTTTGTAATAAAAATTGGTATGAACATTTTAAATATTTAATAATATAAATTTAAACACAAAATTTCAGGAAAAATCGCCTACCCGTTTTCCAAATATTGAATTTTCCAAAAAAATATTTTTTTTTTTAAATAAAAAAAAAAAGTATTTTTCGAAAATTCTGAAATGCAGTATTATTTAGAATGTGAAGCAGATCCTGTATACACGATTTTATCGAAATCCGTTGAGCCGTTTATGAGAAAGTCGAAAATCAACAAAATGGTTGTATGTCAGGTACCGTTAATAACAAAATATTTAAATTCTTTTTCTGCCAAAATGTAGACCATACTCAAGTTAGTACACACACCAAAATTAAGATGGTAGAAAAATTTCTATGGCGAGTACCGTTATTTTTGGGGCTAAAATAACGATTTAAAAATCTATTTTGGACAATCACCTAAAATGCCTAACCACCAAGTTTGAACAAAATCGGTTCAGCAGTTTAGGCTGTAGATCGTTCTACAGACAGACAGATATAGAGGCGGAATTGCCGGACCCACTTTTTTGGTGTTCTCTATCATCGTAATGTCAACTTTGATTGAAATCTCGAGTTGGATTTTTTTCTTCCAAATGCAAAACTTGCCCTATAGTACCTATGTATATCGCAAGTAAAAATGATGAAATTCAAGTTTATTTTGGTTTCGTTCGAAGAAATCACATTCGTTGTCAGACTAATAAAATTGTACTTTGTAAGCAAAAGCCAAGTCTGCCTTTTCTAATTTCCAAAAGATTTAATTTTTCAGTTTATCAAGCTTTCGAAGTGGCTCCGTTTAATATTCTCGGACCCTGCTTTATCTTGTCAAACTCTTAATTCCATTCAGTCATAAAAAAAAGAGTTTTACTAACTATCCAATTCCAAATAAAGATGTCTCATGTGTTTTAAACATCTGCACTGATCAAAAGTCGATATCATACCAAACAAATTAGTTTGACATTGCACGGGATGGGCATGGCGCATGGATGTCCTTTTTTTTAATGACATTTTTCCTTTTCTCTTTTGATGAGCATTAGATAATGTATTTGTTCTTATAATAATGCTTCTAATGAGATCTCCTAAACGCATCATACCTCAATAGTCATAAAAAAAATATTTAAAATATTTAAGGTTTCTGACATTTACTATTTTTCCGTAATAACTCATTTTGTTTGTCTCTTAAACAACCCTAACACAAAGTGCGGGCACATGTCAACACTTTTACCCTTTTTTTTATCGTTTGCTTAGTATTATCCTTTTCTAAGTAATAAAAATTCCTTTTCTTTATTTTCTTCTTTTTTTTTGTTGGTAAATTGCTAGAGTCCTGGATTGAAACTTAAAAGGGTAGAACATTTTTTTTTGTTTAATAAATGGAACAAAGTGTGTTCTTAATTAGAAGTAGCAGACAGTAGTATCTAGAGGTTAATGAATAACAGTATTTTAAAAATAATGATAAATTATTAGTATAAGAAATCGTCGAGTTAATTAATTATGTGTATTTTTTGTTGTTGTCGGTATGATTTTGGAATTTTTTCTTAGGATAGCGGGAGTATTGAGTACTGTCTAAAAAGTATCTTTTTGATCTTTCACTTTGGACCAAGAACATATATTCCAGAGAAACAACAAATTAGTCAAAATAGAATAAATTCCTAGAATATTTTGTAAGTCTGTCATTAAAAATGAGAGTTGATTTACATATATACCTTTAGGCATATATTTGGAAGATACATGCCGTGAGTATCTGAACTCATAACTCGGTAACGTATTTTGCGATTTTCACGATCTTGCGCTTGATAAGTTCGTATTGGGGTAAGGAAGAACACTATGCATATTGAGAAAAATCCTGGAAGATACGTTTTTTTTCTACATTTGTTTGAAAGCAGATAGCACCGTAACACCACCAGCTTGATATTTGATCGAAAAACCACCTGGCGGCGTAGTTGATCTACTTGCCATTGCGCAACCCGCAATATGACAGCTATATCCTATTCGTTTTCTCATTCCAATTACATTTTATTAATTCTTTCACAAATTTTATTGTGAACGATTTTTTCACGTTTTTAAAGTGATATTCATCGTGATTGACATGAATTTTGTTTAAAGATATATAGTGGCTGGAGTACCACAAGGTTCCAATATTGTACCTATTATTTACACGTGATATACCTCAAAAAGTTGACACTATCATAGCCACGGTTGCTGACGACACTGCAATACTAGCAGTGGGCCAAACGATAAATGATGCTACGACTAAATTACAAAAAGCTCTGAATAATGTCAGTGAATGGACAAAATCATGGCGGATATCGCTTAACGAAGTAAAATCAGTCCATGTAGATTTTAAGTATAAAAAATTAATAGATTGCCGGTATTTGTCAATACGGTTCAAGTTTCGTTTGGTAATGAAGTAAAATATCTCGGAATGACTCTAGACGCAAAATTAAAATGGAAACTAATAAACTCAGAGACATGTACTGGTTGCTCGGGAAATACTCAGTATCGAAAACAAGCTAATTTTGTACACTCAGGTGCTTAAGCCTGTCTGGACTTACGGTATACAACTCTGGGGTTGTACGGGAGATTCTAATTTAAATACCTCACAAACATTTGAAAATAAACTCCTAAGATCGTTTGTAAGCACACCTTGGTACATTAGAAACCAAGATCTCCACAGAGATCTCGGGATTCGCACGGCTCGCGATGAAATAAAAAATATTTGCCCGAAATCATAGAAAACGGCTATTACAACACTGTAATACAGGGTGCGCCAGAGAAACTTACTTATTTGAAAAAATTCCCGGGCGGTGATTTGGGGGGTTAGAGGGGCGAGAGGGGCGCATCTGGAGGGGGAAGTTCCCAAGTTTGTTTCTCCCCCAGTCAGTTGCCATCATGTTCTGGTCTAGAGAGCAGCGGGCCTTCGCAGTCGAGAGCTTCTTTTCTAACGGTCGCTCACTTGTTGCTACGCAACGTGCCTTCCGCGCTCGCTTTGAAATTCCTCCTCACAGACTCGTTCCTGGCCGTAATTCGATTCTGTCGTGGGTTAATTCATTTCGGGAGTGTGGAAGTGTCGCTAAACCCAGAAATGGACTTCAAAGGACCATCAGAACTCCGGAAAATATCGAAAGGGTGAGGCTTTCAGTTGTGCGTTCTCCCCGCCGTTAGGCTCGCAAACACGCAGCTGCTATGGGAATTTCTGACACCACTGTTCGACGAATTCTCCATGAAGACCTTCAATTTCATCCCTATAAATTGGCTGTTGTGCAAGAATTAACTGTACGCGATTTTGTTGCCCGCGACGCCATTGCCAACATACCGATTGATATGCTGCAAAAAGTTTAGACGAATTTCAAAAATCGACTTCATCAGTTTATGCGCAATGGGGTCGCCATTTATCCGATGTCATTTTCAAGACTGCATGAAAAAAAATTTGGGATATTGTATTCTCAAATAAAAAAAAAATTAAAACAATAATTGAAGTACTTTTGTTTTTATTGACCTTTCAAATAAGTAAGTTTCTCTGGCGCACCCTGTAGTACTATAATCGAAATTATCAATGGGACGAATTTAGTACGCCGCCTGCGAAGGTCTAAGCCTTCCGATCTGGTGCACTATACGAGAATCCGCTTTAAAATCGCGGTATAAGCAGAAACTATCACCGGATAGTTACCTGCAACACGTTAATTAAATTCGTTAAAAATAAATTGCTAGATACGTATCAACTTAGTTGCAATCGGGAGGAGGTGTTTTTAGTGCTCCTCTGAGCACGCGTTTTTCGGTCCTCATAGAGCCTTTTGAATCTACCCACGGAAAAAAAATTATTTATCAAAATAATGCATTGTGAAATGTGCTTTCGATTTCGTTCCGGTCCAATTGGATTTGGGTACTTTGTGATTTAGTGAACTGATATTTCGAAGGCCCAGAGTTGATTAGAATTTAAACAAAGTCAAATTGCCCCCTGGTGAGTTACATTGATAAAAATCTTTCACCTCGGTGGATAAAACCGAAGCAACTATCCCATCTTCCGCGGATTCCAAGCGATTTTTCTTTCATAGAAATGTAGGAACTTGCTTATTAAAATTGTGGATATAAATTACGAAATAGTCTCGAACGAATTGAGCACAACAATATATAATATATATATTTGAACATCAAAACCATTTTTATTTACATAATGAATATTTACTTGCGATATAGGTACTATAGGGCAAGTTTTGCATTTGAAAAAAAAATCGAACTCGAGGTTTTAATCAAAGTTGACATTACGACGATAGAGAACACCAAAAAAGTGGGTCCGGCAATTCAGCCTGTCTGTTTGTCTGCCTAAGCGGCTGAACCGATTTTGTTCAAACTTGGTGCTAGGCGTTTAAGGTGATTGACTGATTGTCCAAAATAGATTTTTCAATCGTGTTTTAGCCCAAAAATTAACGCTACTTGCCATACAAATTTTTCTACCATCTTAATTATCTCGAAAACGGCCCTAAAGATTTTGATAAAAATTGCTGTGTGTACTACCTTGGGTATGGTCTACATTCTGGCTAATTTTTTTTTTTTAAATATTTTGTTATTAACGGTACCAGCCATACAACCATTTTATTGATTTTCGATTTTCTCATAAACAGCCAAACGGATTTTAATTAAAATGTTTATACAGGATATCCATCAAATTCTAAATAAGACTGTATTTCAAAATTTTCGAAAAATAAATTGTTTGAATTTTTGAAAAAAAAAATATTTTTTTTAAAACTCATTATTTGGAAAACGGGTGAAATCTTGTTTTTAAATTTATATTATTTAATATTTAAAATGTTATCATACGATTTTTTTTTTTAGAAAAAATTTAAGAATTTTGATATATAAGAAAATAAGTGAAAAACGACTTTAAAAATACATTTAGCCGTTTCTTTTAAGAATCTTTTGCATATAATGTGATCGAACAAAGGAGCAAGGACGTGCGATCCAGTCGTGCCTTTTATTTTGGTTAATTAAGACTGCGGTTCCAGTGTAAGTATGTCATTATTGTTTTGTGAAGATAAATTTTTGTTAGAAAATAGCTTTTTGAAGTACCTTACCTACACGTTCTTAATACATTAAAAAGCGTTGTGAAATTAATTCAATTTATAAAAAATGACTAGCATTATGAATTTCCCAATTTACGTAATTCGTTGATTAAGATTTCTAAGATTTTAGAAATATAAACTGTCCAACTACAAAGAAAATAGAAAAAAAAGAATCAAAAACATCGATTTTTGTTACGAATGGAAATTAATAATTATAACTACTTCATGAACACATCCATCGAGATTCAATCCTTTTATCAATCGTCAAAACTAACAAAATCAAATTCGAGACTCGAATAAACGTCAACCAGCAATCCACCGTAGCTTCTACTTTAGCTTTTTATCGACCGTAGCGAATTGTATGTAAAATCCTACGACCGATACATTTACGGTGAATAAATTTCCCAATAAAACAACTAACCTAAAACTTAAAGTAAAACTACTTTTTTTTAGATATAGACATAAATAGATTAGTAAAACTATTCTTCAGAGTTTAATTTTAGTGCAAGTGTTAACGGATGGGTCAATAAGTCACTGAAACTTAAAATAAACTGTGTCGTCACCTAAAATTTACCTTCTTCAAAAGAACTCATCCAAATTTTCAGACAGATGTGTCAAACAGCTTTTATGTGGCAGCCATTTTGTATAGACGCCTATACGAGCATTTTCGTTAAGAGGGAAAAAGGTGAATTTCGAGTGATCATTAAACACTATTTCGTGCGAGAAAAAATTATCACCCAAACCAATCAAAAGCTGGATAAATACTATGGGGACTCTACACAATCGATTGGAACCATTAACACTGGTTTACTCAATTTCGGTTTGGTCGTTCAAGCACAAGCAACGCCAAGCTGTCTGGTCTTCCAAATGAGGTCACCACACAGGAAATGGTCGACAAAATTCATGGTTTGGTTATGGACGATCGGCGAGTGAAAATGAGCGAGCTTAAAAAAGCAACAGGCATATTAAATGGCTCAATGATCTCGATTTTACATAACATGAAAAAGCTTTCCGCAAGATTGATCCCGCGTTTGCTCACAATCAACAACGAACGCATTCGTTTGACAACCTTAAAGATGAGTTTGCGCAGAAATATTCGACTGAGTTCTTGCATCGTTTCGTTGCAGCAGATGAAATCAGGATTCACCACAACACACTAGAAACCAAGGAACAATAAAAAAAAATAGACTTCTTATGGTGAATTGAACCCATGGCAAGGTGGGTTTGTCAGCAAACGAGGTCATGGCCAAAGTTTTTTGGTATGCGCGCGGTGGTATTTAAATCGATTACGTTTGAAAAGGTAAAAATGTTTGCCGGCTAATATTAAGCAGAGCTGCTGAATTGATTCCAAACCGATTTAGAATAAAACAGTCGAATTTGGTGAAGAAAAAAAATCTGTTACAGTCGGAATGGCAAGATTGTACTTATGAGTTAGGCTACGAACACCTCTTTCATCCAGGATTTTCCCCAGGTCCAGATACGAAGAAATAGCTCGGAGGTAAGAGATTTGGCTGTAAAGAAGAGGTTAGACTGAAACAAACCCTTATTTTGAGGGGCTCGAGAAATCGTAGTATATGTTATAGAGCATCAAAAAATTGTAGAAACCTTGGATGAAGTTTATTGAGCTAAAAGAAGGCTATGTTAAAAAATAAAATGTGTTTATCCCAAAAAGAGTGTTCCTTATTTCATTTTTCAGGAATTCCGAATAAAATTAATTAACAAAAATTCTTAAAAATGAATGTGGGAAATAACACTCTCCTGTCACTCCCTTGTATATCAAAAGCTATTGGCTTCGATTAACCAACAAGTCTATACCTCACATGCAAAATTATAATAAATAAATGTTTGAAAAAAAATCCAATTAGAAAAGAAATGTCCATTGTTCTTTAGTTTAATATTATAAAAATCAATGAAGAATGATACATAGACAATTATTTTATCTTAATTTATTTCATAAAACGAGCTGTAAAGCAATGACGCTGTAACCCCTTTCAATACCACATAAGTTAACTCGTCTATGAACAACTAACAAGACTTGAAAACTAAAAAATCATGGCAGTCAAACAGTGCATAGTTTAAAATAAATTAATTCGTTCTATTTCTAAAATTTCAATACCTCACCTACAGCTGTAAATTTTCACTTCACTAAGAGTCCTTCAAATTGTCCATAAATAAGACATATTAATAAAATAATAAAAAGAAGAAAAAAACTAATAAAACAAGTGCATCATGCAAATTTACACATTTAATTAAAATTACAACTCAACCCTAACACTCAACTTCAACTAGTCACCCTATACTATATTTGCCACTGACACTGACACCGACCCCACGACACAATCTCGCTTATCGCTAATCGTCATTCTCTTCTCAATCTCAAGTTATATTAAAAAGGCAAACATCCACATCCACTTGACAACCCCCTTATTTACAAGCCCGCAACACAAGTTCCATTTATTTGCTTTTTTAATAAAACAGGTGCTCACTGCTCAACCCCGCAGCGCGCCACCGACCATCAATGCGAGACATACGTTCAGCGCTAAACCTCTCTAGATCAGCTTCAGCATATCCCTCAAAGACCTTCGAAATGAAGAAAGGATATAAACAAAACCATCATCTCCCATTGCCATCCTCAAAAAAGCAGCCAACCCTGAGGAATCATCATCATTGTCATTTCAATTGTTGTATATTCTTCGACAATGAATTTTAAGCGATATTATTGCTGCGTAATTTGTTTTGTGCGTGTCGAGGGTTGAAGGTCGTTGATTCGTATGCGTTGGTATCCCTTTCACCATTCAACTGTGATATTTTTCTCTGATGGCCGTAAAGCAAAAGTCATCGACATTCGACACCCTTCTTCTTCCTATAATCTCAAAACTCGAAGACTAACGCAATATTGGTACTACTTGTATATCTAGACCATGAAATTAATGGTATATTTTGGGTTCGGACTTTTCAAAGCCCGACAACAAAAGAAAAATGATCCTGTGCATGGTGATGCGAATTTAATAAAACTTTATCCAGAGATTGATATCGTTATTGGGTGGGTTGTTGTGTAGCTGTGTATAGCATCACGTTCGGGGTTTTTTCCCATCCCCCTTCGTCGGTGAAGTTTGTGCTAGTTTCGGGCCGGGTGAATTCACATCAGCTCGTCGTCGCCAGCGTAGACAAATCATTTAATTTGTCGTTTATTAGTTTTTTTTTTTTTTTGCTATAATTCTTTTCTGAAGTTTGGCTTGTAATCTGTTAGTTGCTGCGAAGCCGAACGCGAACAGTTCGAAATTAATATGTGGTGTCCGTATTCGTATCCGCTTATGGAATAAAGTTTGACGATAAGGAAGTTTGATGTTGAAAGGGGGTGCGAATATTCGCATAGAAATTAAAACCTATTATGGCTGAGGGTGTTTATAGTGTCGTGTCATTGGGATCATTTATTTTTTTTTATTAGTCTTATGAGGATTTTGGCTTAAGCGATTATTCATCTTTAAAGAAAATTTCTTGTGAATTTTTTTGAAGCAACTTATTGAAGTTAAACTCTTTTCCGTCGGTTATCACTTCATGGCCAATTGTTGCGAAAAAACTTCGACCAAACTATAAGTACATATGTACCTATAGTATTCGCAGAGGGTAGACGTTATTTAAAAACGTATCAATGACGTTAAGTGTTATATATAAAATTGTATATGGTCGACATGAATCTACTGATGCAACACACACACACGATTCAATTACTCTGGCGAAGAAGGCACGAGTTATTTTAACTTTTGGGGATCTATTCATTTGGGACCTATTGGCCAAAATGACCCATATAAAGGAAACTCTATAGGGAAAAGCTTACCGGCGGCTGGGGTATTTTATAGTTGCTAGATCACGCCGATGATACGTCGTCGTAAGTCGTAATCGCCCCTGCGTTACATAGCCATATACACTCAAATCGCTTAAGCACAATTTAAGTCGTATTGTGACATGCCTAATCCCCAGCAAACATTTATCTGAAGGTTCAGATTCTAATCACCAAAAATGAAGAATAATATTCAAGAAACCTTCAGTTTTTTGAATGAATTATGAATGTATATAAAGATCATACAAATTCTTACCGGGGAGACGCAAAGGGATATGCATTCTCTTTGTGTAAAAAAAATAAAGAAAACAACACTCAGATCTTGTTGGCGGATCCTTCATATGGAGATCTTTTTTGTTCGTCCTTTTATATTTCTTCTTACAAAGGGGTAATGATAACGGGTCATTGTCGCGACAAAAGTTTTATTTTCATAGACGATTATCAGTTCGGACGTATAATAAATAATACATAATATTTCAAAATAAAGTAAAAATAATAGGTATATAACCAGCCTGTGTTTTTATAGTAAATAGGTACCTACTTATACTTACAAAAAAAAATAAACAAAGAAAACTATAAAAATAAAGGTATGTACAAAAATTGTGTTAAATTTTCTTAAATACATATAAATCATTTATTTAATTATAGTATCATGTAACAATTAAGAAGTCCTAGGAAGCTATAAGAGCCAACCAAGAGGCAAATAAAATATGTCTCAGAGGCTCACTGATAAAATATTGAATCACAAATGAATAAGAAATAAAGAATTCACTTATGATGCAATTTGAATCCTTTTACCTGGGCTCTTAGACACCAATTTGTATCATTTTAGTGATTCATTTATGATCTGAAAATTTTTCATTTAAATTAACGTATATAAGGGTTCCATATTTTCCTTTAAATGATTACTGCCTGAACCTTTTCTAATTAAAGTGAAGGTATATACTTATCCTAAGTCCTTCACTTAATTGAATTATTGTATCGGAATCATTTTTATGATTTAGAAAAGGTTCAGGTATTAATAATTTAAATGAATATATGGAATCATTATATACGTTCATTTACATGAAAAATTTACAGATCATAAATGAATTACTAAAATGATTCAAATCCGTGTCTAAGAGCCCAGGTAAAAGGATTCAAATTGCATCATGAGTGAATTCTTTTTCGGACGGTTTCTTTACTTTTATGAATTAACTATAGTTCATTTCTGAATAAAAATGTTTGCTGGGTCGTTAGTGCGCTCTTTGCTTGTGGTAATAATAAGAGTTTTTCTTTTTATAGTTTAAAGCATAGTCTGAGTTGTCAAAAGATTTGTTTGTGTTTCTTTTTTCGCTCAGAGCGCTTAGAGCTCCGAATGTGTGTTTCTTTTTTCGTTCTGAACATGTGTAGAGCGCGATCGATGTGCTTGAATATAATCGTCTGTGTTTCAGCATTATGAATAAATTGCTGAGCAAAAGAAATGTCATGTGGTCGAGAAGGAAAATGTGAAGAAAAAATAATAAGATACAATTAAAATAGCGAAACAAGTTGGTCGCTTGTTGATTTTCAGTATCTGCGCATCTGCGGTATGTATCTGTGTACAAAATAAGGGTAGTTTTGTGTTATATTGCCTTTTATAATTAAAATAAAAATTTATTTTGGTTTGTGTGGTTCAAGTGTGTTTAAAAACAAATCAGGGTTGAGCGCAACGTTGCGGAAGTGGCACGATCGTGCACTTTTGGCACTTTTTTATTTAAATGGCACTGTGGCACTCAAACGCTTCAAATGGCACTCTAGAAATCGACGAGCAAATATATCCACGTTCATGATCAAACTAAGTTGTACCACATGCTAGTGCATCAGCTGAACGGGTTGTTTCACACTAAAATAACATTAAAACCCATACTAAAAATAGACTTTCTTAATGCCGGTCTTCCACTAGGCGTTCAACGCACTAATTTCGAGTTCAACCCATTCAACTATAATGTACGATACCTCAAATTCATTCAACCAATGAGTTGAATCCGGTTGGAGCTCGTGCTGGTCGTTGAAAATGTTGGTTTAACGCGTTGAGCAACGTTTTCAAGATAATGTGTTGCACAATATTTGTTCAACTCATTGATCAACTTTTTTAATTTTGTTTGGTGTTGGTTGCCGTTGAGGTGAAAATATTTGTTATGCGTTGCGTTGGATGAGTGCGTCCATCAACTTGTTGCACAAGCATATCAAAAACGCAGTTGATTAACTTGAAATCGAACAAGTTTATCAACTAGTGTACGAGGTTATTCAACTTTTGGGTAAGTTTGTCAACTATAATATGTACGAAGCTTCAACAGTTGAATACGTTGATCAACTAGGTGTACGGAGTTCTCCAACAATTGAACCAGTTGATCAACTAGCTGTTCGAGGTTATTCAACATTTCACTAAGTTTGCCAACTATGCACTATAGTGTAAGAGGTTATAAGTTTTTGAATCCAAAGATGGAGTTGAATGAAAAATAAGTAGTGGACGACCGGAATTATAAAGTTATAACATCACTTTTGTCGTTTAATGAAACTAGCCAGCACTTCATACCACCTAAAGACTTATATTGTTAATTGATGCGTTTAATTATTTTTTATGTTTCGTTTAATGAAGTTCTTGTATTTTATCTATTAATTTATAATTTATTAATTTTGTGTTTATTTATTCTTTAAATAAAATTAAAAATTACATATGAAATCTTCGGATTTTTTTTCACTTTTTTGTTGATTGCACCCAGTGGCCTAAAATGGCACTTTCTGTTGTCAGCATTGGCACTTACAAATTTTTTTCTCCGGCAACGCTGGTTCAGAGCTTGCTCTGTTGGGAACAATTTCACAGCGTGCTCTATGCACTCAAACTCTGTTAAAGCTCTGCTCTAAACGTAAAAAGAAAAACGGGTTTCACTTTCTTTTATGACAAGCGCAGACTTTTATTTGGTAGATTTATGCTGAAAAACAATAAATATGTATAACAATTTTAAAGTGAGGAAACCTTTATTTCTATTTTTAATTAATTTTTGAAGTTTCCATTATTCATACAAAATATATGCAAACGATGACTACGGACAATATTTTTGTTTTGTTTTGACACAGTGTAGTGGTATGTGCATTTTTCTTGGGATAATATACATTGAATTTTAATTACTATTGTTATTGTTTTATTTCATGTCAAATCCCAAAAAAAACTTTGCAAAAATTGTTTCCATTAAAATTTCCCCCCAAAAAAGTACCAACCGAAAAACTAATATCAGAACAATTACCATAAGGAAGTACAGTTTTTCGTTGCGCGAATTTTTTTTCGTATATTAATATTGCAAACTTTAAAAATTTGTTAAAAATTGAATAAACTAATACAATATTTTAATATTAAAGCCGTTTTAATTATTGTCTTTAGTAAATTAATCTATTTTTATTTAATTCGTTGTAATTTAGTGAAAATACAACAAAAGCGTTTAAAAAAAAAAAGCCAAAATTGAAAAATTAAAACATTTTGTAATCATATTAAACAGTGTTTCCTCTCCGTAATATTTTAAAGATATTCTATAGAGACCACTATAAGACTAACTCACTGTAAAAAATTTCAGAATTCTAGGCGGGATGTTCTAATGGAAAGAGGCCCCGAAAAACGCCTAATAACGAAAATTATATCTAGCAATCGATCTAGTTTGATCGACATTAACTGTCAAAATCTGTCGTTGGTGGCTAATTTGTTCCCATAATTATTAAAGATTGCATTATGTAGGTGTATTTTAAAACAAAGAAGTTCAACCGACATTTTGAATACGTTCCACTTTATTTTTAAGTGTGCACTTTTTGGTCTTGTGTGTACAGAAGGAATGTTGAAGTAGAAGATTTAACGACGAGCATTGCTGAAAACACAGCAACTGCAATATGACTGGAACACCGTGAAACCTATTGACAGCAACGCAACAGACCTACGTATCTTCGAATCCGTCCCAAATAGTTTATGAAGCAGATGGCGCTCACAAGTGCAAAACGACCTCAACCAAATTTTCTGTACTTATAATTGTATAGGCGACTAGCCAGGGACCGGACAACGATAGTTAAAAATGCTTGTTGACTATGTAAGAGTTACTAATACGATCGAATATAATTCATGTTAACTTAAAATAACTTACGAGTATATGTATTGATATTCAAAGAAATGGTGTTGTTTGAGGCTTGTATGATAGTGGTGTTGAACGTTAATGGATGAATGTCCACGAGGATATAGCCAAAAAGTAAGTGGCAGATTCTTCGTTGGCGGAAAACAACGTCAAACGTCAAGTGTCAATATGGTGGACAAAGATGGATATAATATCGGAACGACTCTGGATGTTGGATTTATTTGTTGGATAGCTCCATCTCGTAGACACAGCAAGTACAATCCAAAGGTTCCTGATGCGTTAATTGCAATTGAAAAATTGTTCCGATTTGTGCCATTAGACATGCTCATTATAATATGAAGATAACTAATTTTATAATCAAGCAAACACCGAATTGGTAAATGTCCAGTCAGAAAGTGGCTTATATAGTATATCCAACTTTTCCGTTTTTTTTCTGAAATTCAGGAACCGTATGCAAACGAACTTATAACGTTTTCAGAAAGGTATACAAAAATTCTTGTTATAATCAATAAGATCAATAAAATCGATGTCTCTCCTTCCTCTTGTCAATATGGTTAGCCTATATAACCCCCAAGCTAACCTTTGCTATACAAGAATTTAAATAATTGTTTTGTTGGTTATCTGCTGTTCGGCCATTTTTTTTATAGATACCTACACATATTGTTATCTTCCCAAAATCACTGTTTCGTCTCTGGGAAAACAGTTCACATAAATATCTATCCAAATTCACAACCACTTGCGAAATGTAAATTTTCTGATGTTTTTTGTTATGTACGAAAAACACTCTATTCTGAAGGCGCGGAGAGGCAAGGCAATGCGAACCACAAAGGTTATTGGCAACATGTTGCTGAGAGTTAAACTGAAATTCTTATCAAAGTTCAATCGAAATGTTGAATCTTGTTTATTTGTAGGATTTGTTGTTGGTTTTAGCTTCTTCTGAAATGTTACCTTCTTCCCCGCACTTCAAAAGGAAAAATTAACAAAACAAAAAACCCACGCTGGCACAGCTAATGCAATAATTTGCGATCGGCTTCTGTTTGCATATGTTTGTGTTAACCGCCTGTCAAAAAATAAAACGAGAAACAACAAAAAGTCAAAGTCAAAGTAAAATCCAAATCGCAAACCGTCGCGTCGTCGTCGTCGTCGCCGCCGTCATCGTCTTCAATACAACTGCGCGTCCGCATCAGCAACAAATTAAAAGGACGAAACAGAAACAGCCAGCGCGCGCGGAACGAGGCGAAACAGCTGAAGCCATGGGAACCAACTCCTTGCATTCCATGGATTCTTTTGATTCTTTGTTTTACTTTTTTTTTTGTTTCTGATTCGTTTGCTTTTCTTTTTGCGATGATAAACCATTTTCTGCGAATGACTCGCCGATGATGGTGGGTTGCAAAAAAAAACAACAGCATAGAAGCTGAGAGCCGCCGCGCAGCCACGTCTTTAACGCGGGGGGATTGGATCAATTATATGCATGTAGTAGCCAATTACAATTGAGGCCATGGCACAACTATACAAAGGTCACTCGCAGAAAGCTTTTTTCAAAATGGCTTCATTATACGCTTAGGGATTACGCCGCGCCATGCTGCGGTGCCCGACTGCTGCCCCATGCCACGACCGCGCATAGCGCAGCCAGCGCAGCGGTGCGAAATAGAGAAATGAATCGTCCCCTAAAGGAGTTATTGGCCAAGTAATCGGAAATTCTCTATCGAAAACAAGACAACACGGCGAAAATGATTTTTCTCACAGGCATCCTTATCTGAGTTCCTTCGAGTTGGTTTGGAGTCCAATATAAATTGCCATCGTTTCTGTTTGGCGGGTTCGTGTCTCTTGATTTAGTTTCGGTCGAAATGCTTTCAAGTTGTTTTTCTGTGAGATTAATAGCGGGCCGGTTGATGATGCAGCGACAAAAAGGGACAGCCAGCAAACCATATAGCGAGCCATAAGCACAACCAGGTTCGAGCCTAGCCTTATGTCTATAGACTTTGTATGTATATGGATGTAGGACTGTTGATATATTGATTCTGGAGGTACCGGGTGTTTGTGTCCAGCACTGCGACACCATGTGCACATGGTCGTAGCGAAATAAACGCATGTGAGTTCGACTTCGAGTACTAGAGACAGTGCGGCAATGGCCAGTAGCTGATGGAATGTTTCTCGGAGGGGCAGAGAGCACATGGTTAATCGATACACATACACAAGAACTCTACCTACAAAAAAAAACACAAAAAAAAAATTAAAAACATTTCGAAATTAATTTGAGAGTTTCTTTTGCACGCGACTTGCGAAGCCGCTCTGATGACTCCCGCCCGGACTCCTCTAATACACAATCAGTTTCGAAACCTTCAGCTTTAATACCCTTACCTATACAAGACTGGGCCAGACCAGACCAGACCAGCCTGCCGCAGGATGTATGTACCTTACCTACCTACGCTTTCTCTGTGGCCAACAGGATGCTTTACCAACGCGATTTCTGGCCGAAGACAACGTATGATGATGATGCATTTAAGATTCCTTGGATTGGTCATTATTGTTAGGGGAATTTTTTTGCGTGCGTACATTTTTCCCATTTGCGCGATGGATGAATGCGTGTTTTGATTGATCTACTGTTGAAGAAAGATGACAGTCAGTCATAAGAGATGCTGTGGCGGTAGCTTTCTCAAGGCAGCCGTCTTTGTGTTGGAGCGTAACATTTGGACGCAATAGAGATAGAAAATGATAAAACCGGGCTAAAAGGATGTATGGGTTATACCTTTCTACTATGTGTGCAAAGCGTTTGTAATGGCGTATGATGGTTATTGGCTTTGATGGCGCGGATTTTGGCTTTGATGTTTGGTTGAGCCACTTTTTACTGGTTCCTTTTCCTGATGTCGACTCGATGGTCAAAATTTACGTAAGAATAACGAACATAAAAAAAATGTGTTTTTTCATCTCTCTTAATGAATGAAATATCTCGCAGAACTTGCATTATTGGAATTCAAATTGGGAAACCAAAAAAAAACCGACATAGTGTGTTTTGACAAAAATAAGTACATTCACGCAATATAAGATTGCTGATGTGTGGCTGCGACGAAATGTTTGTTTTTGTTATGAAAAATTTACAACAAAGGATTAGGTAGTTTAATTTTTTTTTTAAATAAGTACATCATGAAAATAATAGCTCATTTCCGGAAGAAAATATAAAACACAAAATGCCTGGAAAAGAAAAATTTTGCACAAATGTTAAATGCTTGACAGTTCTGGGTAAAAAAAATCGAAGGTTTTATTCAGATTTATTACTCCTAATTTATGTTCCTTAAATTTTAAATTTTGGTTACATATTGTCGTCCAATTAAGGCAAATTTTGCAATAGACCAACGAATTTCAAGCCGAGACGCACCATCTTATCATCGACTTCAAAGCAGCATATGATAGCATAAGTCGCCAAGAGCTTCTTTTGGCGATATCGGAACTCGGGATTCCGAAAAAAACTGATCCAGCTATGCCGTCTGGCGTTACAAAATACGCGGTGCAACGTGCAAATGGGAAGCAGCTCATCCGAGCTTTTCAAGACGTGTAGAGGGTTCAGGCAAGGAGTTGCGCTATCATGTGACTTCTTCCACATAGTCCTGGACCAGATAGTACGCAAGAGTGGTGTTAACCTGGAAGGCACTATCTTCAACAGGTTTTCTAAATTGCTTGTTTATGCGGACGACATTGATATCATCGGACGCTCCCGGCGAGTTGTACTTGAATAATTCACAGCTATTGATGAACAGGCGAAATGCGTTGGTCTTGAAGAAAATGAGGACAAAAGCAAGTACCAACAAACAAAGCCTCATCGGTCCATCGCCTAGGATTACTGCTACCACCGTCACTGTTGGTAGCAGTAATTTCGAGGTAGTCAAGGAGTTCACCTACTTCGGAACAAACATCAACTCCACAAACGACACCTTAGTGGAAATCCGACGAAGAATTATCCTAGCGAACTTCGGTTTGGCCAAACAAATGGATTCAAAACTCCTGTCTCGAAAGACAAAGTACACGCTATACAAAACGCTAATTTTACCGCCGAGTGCTGGACGATAAGTAAAAAAGCGGAATTGAAACTGGGCACTTTCGAGGGAAAAATTCTTCGGAGGATATTTGGTCCTATATGCGAAGAGGGCGAATGTATGAGAAGATTCAATCGAGAATTGTACTAGCTGTACCAAGATGTGGATGTATTTCCAAAAAATCAGCTTTTATAAAATAACGTAGTTGAGTGTGCACTTTTAACACTGCATATCTCCGAAAAGCCCCAGCTTCGAAAATTCGGAATGTCCATTTGTTCTTATCTACTTTGGTATCTATTCACAGAAAAAAACTCAGCTATGATAAAATGACGTATGTCTGCCGGCCCTGGGATCTTAGTCTATAAGTTTAATCAATAAGCATTAATACACCTACTCGTATAAATACACACACGAAATGATTATTTTAAATCAACATAAAATTAAACAAGTGAAGCTGATGCTTACACACGATTTAACTCGAATTAGAAAAAATTATTTAAAATTATACTGAGTCTTGTTATACTATGCCCAAGAAGTATAGGCAGTGTAGGCAATATAGGACGTTTGCCTCTCATTCTGGCTACAGTGGATTGCATTAATCCGTCATTTAATAAAGCTCTCATAGGGTTCTCAAAGTGTTTATTTTAAATCTATGTAAAAGCTTAAGCCAATGGTCTAGTTGCCAGTGCTTCAGTGTCTCTACTTCGTAGATTTATCTACTGAGTAGTATAAAATGTAATGTAATGTAATGAAAGAATAGTATATGTAAGTGGGATTACCGCCCTTTTTTTAGGTAGTATTTTTTATTTAATTGTTTTATTACATTACATTACATATTATACTACTCCGTAGATAAATCTACGAAGTAGAGACACTGAAGCACTGGCAACGAGATAAATAAACAAAATAAACAAGTACCTATACCCAGTAACGTCAACAATTTTTTTTTTTCGAACTTACATCTTCGAAGGTATTTCGAACTAATTGCACAAAACTCTAAGGAACACATCTCTTCAAAAATACACGAGGTTAAAAATACAAATTGCACAAAACTTTAAAAATAATACACCTTTTCAAAAGTCTTTACAAACGATTCTTAAAAAACTATCCGTCTTAAAAACACTAATTTTGAAAAAAAAAACTTAAAAAAAATACAATTTACATAAAAAATACTTAACTTCACATTGTATTTTCCACACATTTAAAGAAATGCAAAAAAATAAAAACCTTCCACGATAACACTCATCATTAAAAACTTTTGTTTAAAGCTCTCAAATCAAAAGGACCTCAACAGAAACCCAAGGAAATAAAACTGAACGAGCTACCAAATGAACACGGGTAACTCTGAATGCACATCATTATTTAATGGGGGTTGATTGAATAGCAGCAGCAGCCATAGGTCACAAGTAACAGCAAAAGAAATTCAGTCCACGCCACACTCAGATGTGCGCTCAATAGGACGTTGGGTCTGCGTCAGATGCAATCAAATTTACAAACACATGACAAAATGACAAACACATTTTATGGAGGAGTTCTTTCAATTTAGTAGGTATGGTAAAACAATATGACACGCTACTGATTTTGAAAAAAAGCTTTCTCATAAGACGTGCACTGCCTATTTTTCTTGGACAAAGTAAAGTGACGGTTTCCACAAACTAAAATTCCCAAACCTAAAATCTCCAACCGAAATCTCCAGCAGTGAAGTCTCCTATCCTATATATCATTTGTGCAGGGGTGTAGACCGCAAAGTTTTTTTTTGTTTGAGATTTCGTTGAAATTTTAAGTAAACAAAAACTATTTCTTTGGAGATCTGTCCCATGGAGATTTTCTATTGGACTAGTTGGATTGTTTTTTTTGTGGAAATTTTGTGCAATGGTGATTTTTTTTAGGGATTTCGTATGCCCCCCTTAAAGTGTACTAACATTTTGTGTATCGGAACTGGCTTTGTCATATTTTCGTAGAAATTCGTAGATTTTCGCAGTTTAAGGAATGATGGATGTGCACGCCTATTGCGGGTGTGCACTCGATCACCGTCATTGATTGATTCTGTCATTTGTTATTCATAAGCAGTGCTGCCAAGTGAAATATTTAGAACTTATAATAATTTATTGCTTATTAATAAGGTATGTTCCTTTTTACAATTTCACATTAAATACATACAATATCGATTTAAAATCAATTGGAAATTGATACAATCGGATTGTGGAACAAAAAAAAATTTCACCCAAACGATTTCTATTTCAATTTGAATACTTAATTAATACTCAGGTTTCGTGACGGTAAGTCAATAACGAATAAATTCGTTTATTCCCTTTATTTGATTTAGATTTGATCTATAAGGCTTAGTTTAGATTAGGAAGTATTCACAAAACAAATTCTCCAAAAGCTCGTTGCAAAATAATATGACCACAACACTTTCTGGCATCATGTACGAGTATAGTAAGTACCTATAGTGGGTATATGTAATCTATACATGCACTAACTTGCTACTACCATATTTATAAAATCCATCCCCGATTAGTTTTTACAACAAGGAGTGAACAAAAATGTTAATTTGGTATTACAAAATTCCTGTTCACACAATTGAATTAACAACGAACATTTACGAAATAACTTCGTATCTGTTGTGTTTTATGTATCTACGGGTATAAAATATTTATTTTTTGAATCGATTATTATAAGAAAATCGAACATGAAATGCAAATGTTGGCTTGTGATTTTAAATACACATTTCATTTATGGTATTTACATATATGTTTGTAGGTGCCATACTTAAATTCATACGTCGAGACTTATTGGCCTCCTTTACGAATATTGTATAGTTTTAAACAATGCGAATCAAATCATGCTTTAATTGGGTTATAATTTTGATGAAAATATTAATGTTTCTCTTCAGAAAATTTTCGAAAATCATTTTACCCAGCTTAAAAGTTTGAAAAACATTTAAACAATGGGGGTTATCGTGAATAAAAAATTCCCCTCGAAATTTTTCTCTAATTCGAATCTTGGGAACGTGACTGTTGCCCAAAAGTTTCCCTCGAAATTTATTGATATCGGGAAAAATCTTGCCCAGGGGATTTCATACTATTTTTTGTTTGTTCGAGGGGAATTTATTCCGTGGAAGATTAACGATCGCAGGGAATTAAATATTTCGTGGGAAACGAAAGATAGGAAACCGCTTCAACACTAAAATAACTTGGAAGCAGGTAGATACTCGGTACAAGGTTGTTGCAAAGTGAACAAAAAAGATTATGGAGAATAACAGAACCAGCGGTGTCGAACCTCAGGATGACGAATTTGAAGATGACATGTTGAAAATTGTGAGAAATGATAATTCCATTCTCATCGACACGGGTATCTCTCCGGGAGTTATAAGTAGATTAAATTGATTTTATTTTTCTAAAATTTGTTACAATTTGTTATATACAACCAATATTGAATGGCATTGTTGTCGTCCGCCTGATTGACAATTTGTTAATTCTTTATCATAACTAAGTTATATTTTAATACTAAAATGCTTCGTTAAGTATTTGCTTTCTATATTTGAGTGCAGTTTTGCAATACATTGATAACTTTGTTACATTCATTTCATGAAGGAGGCCAAAAATTTCTTCATCGGATAGATAGTCGCTGCCAAACGTGTACCTTCTTGTTTCCTTGAGTACTCCACACCTTCCGACAAAATGCAGAACATTTTCCCGCTCTCCCATATTACACAGGCTGCATAATAACGGTAGATCTTCTCGATGTGGCATAAAGTTCAAATTAAGTAACTCTCCTCTTAACCGGAACATGAGCGAAATTTGTTCGATTGTATAATCGTCACGGAAATAGTTTCTTTCATTAAGATTGTAATCTAGTCTGCTATAAAGCATTCGGTGTAGAGAGCTTGAAGCTTGTTCCTTGTAGCGATCTCTTGCAGCATCGTCCAAACGGGCGATCAACGTATACAAAGCAGGCTTCCATAAAACAGGGTCGCTGTAGTTTACTTCGAAGTCCACCTGCTCTGCTAACTCTACCCAGTCCTTGAACCATTCCGTCCGTGTTTGGATAGCTTGTAGGACAACTTTCTTAGGAAGCCGATGATTTGGCATATTTAATACTTTCATAAGGTAGTCTCCTTGCAGTTTAAAAGTCTTAATGAACAGTTGTGATACTCCAGTCTCTAACATTATCATATAGTTTGGAGTGTTCGGAGGTAGGCGAAAAATACGTTTTATATAAAACCTGAGTAATTTCTCCACTTGGTCATATTTTCTACCTCCCCACACCTGAGCTGCATAAAAAAGAACCGATTCTGACACTGCTTCGAAAACTCAGAATTTACTGCTATGTGCAATTTCACTATTGTTGAAACATTGCTTCCATGCAACATTTATAGCGGTTTTTGCTTTCGTAAGCTTTTAGGTAAATTGCTTTTCCATACTGAAGTTCTTTGTGAAGTAAACTCCAAGATATTTGTATTCTTGCACAACCTCAATTGTTTCATTATTGTAATGCCAATGTTCATTTGCCCCAACTCTACCTCCTCCTTTCTTAAAGATCATCACTTTAGATTTGTTTAAGTTTACTTCCAGATTCCAGAAATCGGGAGTTATAAGTATATAATCCTTATATCCACGCCGGCCGGCATCGGTTACGCTTCAACTTCAAGTGTTTCACCAATACCAAGTACTTCAAATGTGTGTCAAGTACTCACTCAAGTGCCTTATTAAAAGAAATATTTTATTTTTGTAATGGATTACATGGAATGTTTTGTTCATTTACAAGAAAAATCAATACTTAGTTTATAATATACATATGTATGTATTTTGATTAAACATTAAAAACCATTTTGTGCTGTAGAATCAGCTTCAATTTTCTGCCCAGAGATCACCTTTTAGTATGCATAAATTATGCAGTTCAGAACACCCCAAAACAAATAAAACAAATTTTGCCATTCTCGAATGTAAAATATACAATAAACAATTGTAAGTACCTAATTAGATTTCCACCTACATCCATATGTACAGGGTGGCCCACAATAATAAAACGTAATAACTTTTTTTCAGTGTGAGTAATCGACTTTTTTTTTTTATTTTGTAGGCTACTATTTAGCTACCATTCTTTGCGGTCCGTCATTTCCGTCCAAAGGGAATTTATGCTGGAGTTTGGCAGTACTCCCTCGAGTAGATGCACCATTATGACGCTGGTGAACATGTTTGCCGAATCTGGAAGCATCGAACGAAGACCGTATCATCGAGATCCCAATGTTCGGGTTCATGATACAATAGTGGCTGTTGCATCGGCAATACAGGCAAATCCAAGTGTTTCGACTCGAAATTTATCGGACCAAATTGGAGTTAGCAGACGGTCATTACAACCGATACTTCATGATGACTTAAACTTGTTTCCGTACATATTCCAAATTACAAACTAGTTAAACCCTCAGGATTTGCCTGTTCGCCTGAAATTTTGCCGAAGAAGACAACACATTGATAAATTGTTTGTTCACATCTGATGAGGCCCATTTTGACTAAAACGGCAATCTTAACAAGCCAAATTGCCGTATATGGAGTGAATCTAATCCAGAAATGCTCCATGAGACGGAACTGCACCCAGAACGAGTCACTGTGTGGTGCGCAGTTTCATCAATGTGTATTGTCGGGCCATACTTCTTTGAAGAAAACACTGTAACACAAACTGTCAATGGGTACCGTTATTTAAAGATGTTGAAGGTGTTTTTTTTTACCCAGAAGACGTATCCCTTCCAGCAGGATTTGGTTTCAACAAGATGGAGCAAGTGCAAACGTAGCCATACAAGTTATGGCGGAGCTCCAACGAAAATTCCGAAACAAATTGATATCCAGAAACTCCACTTTCCGCTGGCCCACAATGTCACGTGACTTGACTGCACCAGACTTTTTTTAATGGGGTTATGTGAAGCAGGAAGTGTACAAAACGAAACCCAGGAATTTGACTGAGTTGAAGCAGTCCATTAAGACAATAATTGATGCGATCCCAATTTCAACCCTTCAGGCCGCAATGAACAATTTAATTTTTAATCCAATAAAAAAAATTAATGAAATACATCGATTAAAATAAAAGTTATTTAAATTTCTAATTGTAGCACGATTCGTGGGCCACCCTGTATAATAGAAAATATATTCACCTCCTCGTCTGTATAATATGAATTAAATAGCTTCCGCAAAATTGGAGACTGATTGCCTGTGGTTCCTAGTTTCACTAACGAGTTCGAACGCCTGTACCAAAGTTGAGCTCCTGGACTCGAGTATCATAAATTAATCTTCATCCTCGGACGATGAAGACTGAAACAATTCAAGGGACTTTCAAAATACGAAATCTTGTTGTTCATACTATCTATCTTAAGACACAGTTCGTTGCGTTATTAAAATTGTATTAATTTATATATATTTTTCTCACAATTATAAATTATTAACCAATTGAACTTGCATGAAAACGTTTTGCAAATAATAACAATAATTGACATCTACGAAATGTCAAGTTTGTGACTTTGTGGTGTGTGTGAATATCAGTGTGAGAATCTGTGGAAATCCGTCCTCAAAAAGAGATTCGAGAGAATTCATTTCTTTCAGAAAAAAAACCAATTTCTTTATCTAAGAAATTCGCTTAAGGGAAAAAAAGTGCAAGGAAATCCACATAAGTCTGGAATAGGAATTGGTGCAAATTAGTGACAGTTGGCAGTTTTGGCAGGGTGTAGAACACTGCTTATGAATTATAAAAAGTCATTCACGAAGAAGACTTTTAAGTAATTATTTAAAATGCTAAATTTATTGTGGGTGGCAATGGCGCAGTGGAAAAAGTGCTTGATTGCTAACTAGGACGTGTGCGTTCGATCTGTACGCTAGGCGCATTCTTTTCTATACCTTAAATTTTAATTGGATGCCGCCCATGGGTTAAAAATGAGACAGTCAATACCTGGTTCTCAAATCCACTGTGCCGTGCGATTCGGGTTGCATATAAAAGACCTTAGGTCTTATAAGCTATAGTTAAACTAAAAAGAAAATAAAAAAATATTGGCACAACATTTTAAACAGCTTGATGTTAATAAACTACAACTAAACACTCCCAAAATAGTGCAAAAAAGTAATCGAACATAGCTTTTTGACATTTGTAAATGTCAAAGTGACATATGGACTTAGAATCTATACTAATGTCCTTTTCGATTCGTAATCCAGAAGAACTCTTCGATCCCGGGATTCCAATCGAAAACAAGTAAACACTAGATTCTGAAAATTTATGTGAGTGTATGTGTAAGACGGAAAATGTCAAACGCACATTTGTGATTATTTTATTTTGTAAATATGGCTGACACAAATGTAGAAGATTTCGAAGGTATTCCTGATGAAAATGCGAAATTACAGTTATTGAAGGGAACATTTGTTTTTTTTTTTCAAATTCAATTTTGAAAATTGGAATTGAATCTACAAAATTTCAGACAAACCAAAACAAACCAATGTCATGAATAAATTAATTTGACTTTGACGTTTAGTGGGTGTGAGTGTGTGCGTGCTTCTGGTTTTGATTCTGACTTCAAATCCAGAAGGAAATTTCTCTTCTATCCAGGAGAAGAACTGTCATTTGATACCAATCGAACAGTTTCAGAAGCATTTGGAAGGCTTCGGCAGCCTTAGTTTAATGGTAAGCAAATAGTACGATACTAAACTGGTTTAAAATTAGTAAAATCCCCTTTTTAGCCCAGTATCATACTAAAAATGATTTAACATATTACTAAATCGTTTAAAATTTTGCGCCATTAATTTTAGTCTTTTTGTATTTATTTCAAAGTGTTACATTTTCGATTAATTTGATCAGTTTTTTGTTTTATTAATACCTTAATATTTATCAACATTTTCTTTTAACAAAAATTGTACTTAGTATTACTTAAAAAACAACAATTGTTTTAATAAATAAATACAAATACAGATACTAGAATTAAAAACATCATTCTTTGGTTCTTAACACGTAAAGTTAACATGGAATATCGTCGATTTAGTATGTCTTATAAATTAGGATAGGGCTGCTAAGAAATGTTTAGCTAAAATACTTCAATTCAATAAATTGATTTAGAATTAATAACACTTTCACCGCTAGGTTCCAGGGGTCGAGTGAATTTGTTTTGGATGTTCTGCATTTTATGCGAATAGTTTCGAAATCACTTCAAGTGAAATCAAAATCAGCTGGCATCTGTCATTGTGTAGAAAATAAACAATTCGGTTGAATAAGATAAGTTGCTCATGAATGAGTGCTGCTTTTCGATATCGATAAAAGTGAATTGTATCAAACACCAAATTTCATTTTGAGTGAAAGTGAAATGTACAACATAACAAAATATTCTTTTATCCATTTATTCTTGTATGTGCATTATTTTTTTTTATTTTTGTATGTACTGAACAATTTTGTTTAAATATGTTTCTAAATTAGAACCTTACGTGTTTTTAAAATTGGTTAATGTCGCGAATGGAACGCGATTTGAATTGATTTTTGTTCGTTATAGTATTGGCGTATGTTCGTGTCACTAAAACTAGTATAGTTGTCAAAAGTCAAACTGAATACTTTTCTAATTGTACCAATGCTTATGTTAGTAAAATGAGCGGCATTTTCAACGAAAAATACAGATATGCGTATTTGAATCAGTGTAAGGATTTAATTATTAAAATCCGTGTTTTGACAGATTTGTTTAAAAAATTAATAATATGCTAAATTTGAATCTTTGGAACATACAAAATGACTAACACCCAAATTTGAATGCATCTATATACATATATCTCAAGTAATGTGAAAATGATTCTAGTTTTCATATATGAAAATGATTACTAGAATCATATTTTACACTAATTTAAGAAAATGACATAAAAACCCAAAAATATTTTATTATTTTTTGGTTAGGTATGGTATTATGACATTAGGCAAAAAAAAAGAAAATTGACACAATGCCAAATCTTATGACATTTGACCAAAATTTAAAATAAAATCCTACAAAAACAATTCCTTCGTAAGGGTTTTGCGAAATGTCGTTGGCCGTTATGCCCGACGAGACGCCCAATGTTTATATTACAAATAGCTGAATACCTATTCTAACTTATGTCGAATTCTAAACAATAATTTCAAAACGATTTCAGATCGATTTTTTTATTTATTGTATAAGACTTGCAAAAAATAGTTTGCGTGTAAAGTCTATGAAATTTAGCTAATGTCGAATTCCAAACAACCAAACATTTCATTTTTTTCTGAACACAATCGAATTATTTCTTAACAAAATCTGTCAAAACAGATCTTGCGTTTTTAGCTATAGATTTTAACTGAAACAAAAAAAAATCGATTTGAAATGGTTGTTTGGAATTCGACATAAAACCTAAGATCTGTTTTGACAGCATAAGATCGATTTTGTTTAGAAATAATTCGATTTGGTTCATAAAAGTAAACGATTGCTTGGTTGTAAGAAATTTGCCATTCGTTTTTTTGCATGAGTTCTCACTGTTAACCAATTAAAAGGGTTTGAAATTAGGGTAAACTTAGTTCGTCTTCGTAGCATTTGCGCGTTTTTAAAATGGTCCGCCATTGCAAATTGTAATGAAACACTAAAACATTATAATGCCGCTTGCTTGAGGTTGACATATTTGAAATAATAGTCAACTAGAAGGTTTATATAAGAAACAGTCGATACTAAAGGTGCATCAGTTAGACCCTAAAGGTGTCTAATTATTAAAATTCTGTCTTCTATTTCTTCTTAGGAATTAAATTATAAATATGTCAAATGCATTAAAAAATACCAACTTCATCTATCTATCTGATAGTCACGTGCCTTTTGAAGCCACAATATGCCGCAATACAAAACTAACTAATTCATTTGAAATTAAATAAAATTAAATAAAAAATGTAAACTGCTTCCTTTTGTTTTAGAAGTTCATAATGATGCATTGCATTGTCTTATATGTGTCCCAACTCATTATCTATAAAATGATGCAAATGTGGAGGCATAAAATGCGCACACATGGAACACCATCAGCATTCAGCACCCACCTGCCGTCCGATTCATCATTTCCACATGTGCGCGGCTATAAGATCGTTTGTGGCTACCGGGCGGCGGCAGCGGCCGGCGCGGTGTGAGTACTCGCTGCAGTAGCTGCTAAGTTGTCGAGGGTCGGTAGCATTTT
Source organism: Philhelius pedissequus (assembly GCA_910595825.1). Classification (NCBI taxonomy): domain Eukaryota; kingdom Metazoa; phylum Arthropoda; class Insecta; order Diptera; family Syrphidae; genus Philhelius; species Philhelius pedissequus. Next base: position 4,737,496 of record OU343160.1, on the reverse strand, counting down.
ATGTCTGTGGGTACCTGATAACCTTATCACTTGCACTCGGCGCGGTGTCTTCTGCGCTGGCTGGATGAGCAAACCAAGACCTCGGCTAATGTATTCATACATGAGTATGAGGACGCGCGGTCCTGGGCTTCTTATCTTAATTGCTACTGGCCTCAACGAAATGTTAAAGATGTTCGAGAATGCTTATTAGCACAGTGATGACCACCGTGACACCCAGTTTGTGGTCTCATCTACCTGGGTGGTATGTCCGTGGTATAGGATGATCAAATGTGGTTCATTCAGTTTAACACCAACCGAACCGGCCGATCGACCGAGCGACGTTGGTTGCCGTGATGATTAGTAGGAGCTGCTGCAAAACCTACTTCAGAAATTATTGCGAGTGAAATTGAGTAATGGCACAACGAGCTGTTGAAGTTGTATAGATACCTACCTACCTACCTCCTTACCTACTCTGGATTCTGGAATCAGGAAATAGTGGAGTGTTTTCTTCGTAAATTGTTTACGGTACGGAATATGGGGCAGCCGCGGCATAAGACTTAAAACACAATTTATTTCTTTGCGGCAAACATGAGCGATAATAATAGTTTGTGGGCATCATCAACATGCATTCGGATTTAATGGCATTTAGATATCAGTTCATCTCGTGAGAAAATAATAACGCAACAGTAAGTAGATCGAAATGCAGTTAAGAGGAAGGGAACACGTTCTACAACTATACTAAATGAAACAACCTATTTATTGAGTTCTTCATGAGATAAAAACTTACACGACTTGAATGAATTTGAATTAAATATGTAATACCACAAAGTTGGTTCAATATTTGACCCGTGGTTTAGAAATTTTAATTCACCAATTTTGGCGGGTTAACTTAGGTTCGAGGGTGGTTCAAATATGTATTAGAAGCCAAATATATGATTGACACACAGTTGAACCGCGTATGGTTATATAAGGTTTTCCTATCCAGTTTGATACAGGTCTCAAGCCGTTTTTGGTTAGAGTTTCTAAGTATGAGTTTGGGCTGTCTCAACTCTGGGAACTCGTTCCAAATTTTTGATCGTTTGGTCTCCGCTTCTTTTTTGATTCTGTATTACGCAATAAGTTTCAGGCTCATTTAGGGGAGTCATTGGCCATATCTTGGCTAAGAAGTGTGCATGTGCTTTACTTTGAATAACCTAACCTACTTATGGCCTGGGGACTGTAACACAAATCTACAAGTCTACAAATCAAGATCTTACAAGTGTAGATTATTTCTGTACCACAAACAAAAACTTTACAGTTGTAGAAAACAAAAATTTCCCTTTTTTTTTTTAAATTCATTTTTATTTCATATTAACTTATAACTATCTTAAAGCTAGACAAAAATGTTTAAAACTAGCCTAATTATCAATAACTTACAATTAATTTACTGGCCCTTTACGGGCGCTCTAAATTAAACAATAACTCCTTCAACTAATGTCTTTCGACCTAAAAACTATTTTAATTAAATCTAATTTTCTTTATTTATTTTATATTTCAAGAAACTTTTACACAAAAAACTTGGAATCTTATCATTTTTTTTTTGTTTACTTATAAACTAAACCTTAATATATATTAAAAATAATTAAAACTACTTAAAATACCTAATAATACTTAAAACTACTTAAAAACTAGAACAGCCACAGCAGCATTTTTTTCGTTTTTAATTTTTTTTTTTTTTTGTTTATTTTTTATATGAATGCAGACACACACCAACATGCAACCCACCCATACATGTACATGCGCACATACATATACGTACGCACATACATGTACAGACACGCAGATACATGCACGTATGCCACGCATACATACATATTTTTAATTTTTTTTTGGTGCCACCCCGACTGTTCCCTATACCTAATGCCCTAAATCTATGTAAGTCGGCCAAGATATACCATCTTAATCGACTTTAAATATCACGATGCTGTTCAGAGAGCCACCAGAACTGGTTCTCCTGTTTCGCCCTATCCCTCCGGTCCCGATCGGACACAGTCCTACTGAACCGAAGGCGCTCTTCTCCACCTTGAGCGATGACGTCTCGACCATACAGGAGTCGCCTATCCACAGTTTTCCGGCTGACGTGGTAGATGAGCGGAACCGCCCCTCCATCCTGTATCAGCCCTCGACTGTCTAAATAGAGGAATGCCTCGGGAGGGATGTAACCACTTAACCGCGCACTCTCAAAATATTCGTTATTGGGGTAATAAGCCCCAAAAATTAAGCTGTTAGTTGAGGACATCGCTCTTGCAACGTGACCCCGAATCAGCTTGAACAAAAAATTATCTATTCTGTTTATGTTGGCTCCATTGTATAGAACCTGGTTGGAATTATTTCTTGTGTACTTCGACTCTGGTGTTCTGTGTAATCCAAGGCAACGTCTAAGACATTGCCTCTCAAACACCCGAATCTTTTCCATTTGAGATGGGGCAACGTTGAACCACACCGGGCATCCGTAGGCAATCATCGGCCTGATGAGGGCCATGTAGCAAATCACCTTCACCCTGCTGTCAAGACGGCTGCTATAAAACAGTCGTTTTGTCAAGGCAAAGGCTCCCCTAGCTCTGGCCAAAGCAGCACCTATATGTCTGTCGAAATACAGGTACTGATCCAACCAGATGTCAAGGTACTTTACTACACTTTTACTCGCCAGTGGATGTCCATGTGGCACTACGATCACCAGCTTGCGCCAGTTCTTTCTCGTATCCCTTGAGGCGCTAGACAACGGAGTCCTAAACAAAATAGTTTCTGATTTCTGGAAGTTGATTTTCAATTTCCAGTCATCACAATATCGCTGAATCTTGTCGAAGTCACTCTGCAAGAGACTTTTGATGACCTCAACTGTATTAGCTGTTCTGTACGCAATTAGATCGTCGGCGTACGCAATTGCCTGAGTTAGACTACCTATCAGATCGCTGGTGTAAATGCTGAATAGAATCGGCGAGTTAACCGCTCCCTGCTGAAGACCATTATTAATATTAAAAATTGCGGTAGAAGTTACATTGCCACTCTTGACAACAAACTTTCTACCATTTAGCATGTCATAAAGCATATACAATAGAGGTTTACTTATACCTAGTCTGGTTAGCTTTAGATAGAGACCTTCTAACCATACGGTGTCGAAGGCCTTCTCGAAATCAACCAGACAGGCACCCGTACATTGCTTTTTAGTTTTGTTCCATTGGATATCAGAAACTAGTTTAGACGCGGCATGAATTGTGTCATGTCCCGCCTTAAAACCGAACCGATGAGCTGGAGCTCATTCTTCGAAATTAACAGGGGACTGGGCCCATTTCGGTCGGCGATTATGGCGTTTTCCAAATCTTCATCATTAAACCCGGTAAAACCAAGGTTCTCAGATCGCCATTCGCTTATATCGTTTCGGAGCCATAAGTGATGAAGCAGAGCTCTGTTCTCCAGGTCATGATTCGGGCGAATGCTAGCATTCACCTTGTACACTTGCTGGAAAGCAGCCCCCACAGCCTCCACCTTCTCCTGCGGATCTTCGATTATGAAGAGGTCATCGTCCAAGATGGCGTCATCTGGGTCTATGCCTGCTGTCAGAAGTACGTCTCTGTTTTGTGTCGTCCTCTGGAGCTTAAGACACGGAAGGTCGTTTTGATCTTTTCTTCTGACTATCTTATTAATTTGTGGTAACATACTCGGGTCGGTAGCGTTCACGGCCCGAATTTTGTTGTCCCAAAACAAATTAATGGACAACCTATAATTTTCTTTGATCAATTGGTTGTTGTTTTTGATGGACGACTTCAGTGTCCTTATCTCCAGATCTCGTGTGTCAGTAAACCGTCTGTACAAGCGTTTTAGTCTTGTCAGTAAGCCACTTTTTTGTCTGTGTAGTGCATCAATTGCCGCGTTACGGTACATGTCAGTTGCGTTACGTTCTTTGTATTTCGGTATTGTCCTGTTCAATGTTCGTTGAATTGTTTCGTCAATTTGTTCTAAGTATCTGTCAATTTCAGTATTTTTCATGTTCCTGTCATTTGGTGGGGATATACCATTTGATCGTAATTCGCTCAATAAGACGTTCGAGAAGCGTGACCAGCGCACCTTACTGTAATTGAAAGTATGCACCGGTACATACTCCTCCAACTCCATAAGCGCATTCGGAAGTTGTATTACGGCGGCGAGTCCGCAGTGGTCACTGTCGTACTCGATCGTTCTTAAACAATTTTTAGGCCGATGACCCACAGTATCAGTAATTGTTAGTCTTGCGTCTTTCAACAATAGATCCAGATAGGAACCGCTTCTTGGAAACGATGGCCTGTCTGTAGCGAGAAGTTCAATGCGATACTCCAGGTTGTATCGACCCATCCAATTATACAGATGGTTACCACGAGGATTTTGTATTTGATTTCCCCAATCTATATGTTTGGCATGCAAATCACCAGCCAGTATGTAGTAGTTTTCTTCCGAGCTTAATCTTAAACATTCAGAGCTTTTCAAGCTCTGTTATAAACTGTGTGGGCTGAGGTGTTTCCGGTGCATAGGCCGCGATCACATACATTCGCTTCCCGGGGCACGGGGGTCTGTAGGGCGACCTTTGGTGTAGGCTGTACCGTGCTTCCCCTTCCTGACGCCATTTGGGCGTAAGAAATTTGGGGGTTGACGGGCGTTGTTGTAGGAGGGCGCACTGTTTGACGCTTTTCTACCACTGTTTGCTTTGCTGCTTTATTGTTCTTTATAAGCTGAAACGTCGGGCATCCCCGATAATTAGATACTCGGCAGAGTACACATTTAAGCTGGGTCCTATCTTCGACCCGTTCCCTTCCTAACTTGCATTCATCTGCATTGTGGTTCTCTCCACACTTAACGCAGCGTGACTGCATTTCGCAGTTTGCTGCGGCGTGGCCGAACCACAAAAATTTCCCTACACTTGTAGGCATTCTGCTTACAAGAGCACATTCAAAGAAAGGTAAGCACGCGGAAGCATCTTAATAAGAAAATGAATAAAGAATCTGTTCTAAAATAAAATGCCGCAAAAATAAAAACATTGGCGCAAAATCTTAGTCGATTTAGTAATATTTTAAATCATTTTTAGTATGATACTAGGCTAAAAAGAGGATTTTGCTAGTTTTAAAACAGTTTAGTATCGTACTATCTTCTTAACATTTTACTAACGTTAAAATCACAAAATGGCTACTTTATTTTTTTAGTATCGTACTAAATCCATATGGCATTTACAAACGTCAAAAAGTTATGTTCACTTACTTTTTTGCACTATTTTAGGCGTGTTTAGTTGTAGTATGGTGCTAGTTAAAAAGTGTTTAAAATTAGGAAAATATTAGTAAAATGCTTTAGTATTAGCAAACTGTTAAGTAGTATCATGCTAAGCCCTTAGCATTAGGCTGTTTAAAATTTTGCGCCATTATTTTTGGTGCCTTTTCGGGTGTGTGAAATTAAATTCGAAAAATATAAGAAAATTTTCACTTTAGGCAAGTCTAAATTTAATTCCTCAAAATAAAGTGTGGCCATACCTATATCCGCTATGTGTTTTTTGGGATAATTGCCTAAAAAATACAATTGTTAGTTTTAATGCCGTTAGTTTCCAAAACATCAACACCAAGATCATGTATGCAAATATATATATATATATATATATATATATATGCAAAACTAGACAATTCAAAGAAAACGGGTGCGGCTGACGGTAAAGATTGTAGCTGAATACTTGCGACAATATAGTAATGAATATAGTCGGACGAGATTCGATGACGAATGGAACTTTTGCGAAAACTTTTCTGAGAGATATTCAATAACGGGTTTCGACACACACTCGAACTGCACAATTAAACTGTTTTCAAAAACGAGTACAGCCAGCTGACGGTAAACTGACAACAAGCTGCCAAGAAACAATTTTTATAAATTAATAGAAATTTCCAATTTTAAGATTTAAATAAATTAAAAGATATATTTTCAAGCAAATTATTTTTTTTTTCGTTAGATTCAACCCCATCAAATATCAAACAGACGGTCGAGTCGTGTCCTTTGAAGACAATATGTGGCGACTTAAATTACATACAGTGACATCCAACACCGAATAGAAACAAATAAACATCTTTTCATCATAAATCTTTCATTAAGAAACAACTTGTCTCTTTTATTATACTTGTTATTGTACTCTTTCTAACTTGGTCCAACATATATGTATATACATATATAGTATCCGTTAGATATATTAAAAAGTTGAGTTTGTCGAGATTGTTCCAGACGTACGCATCTATTAAAAAGTATCCATTTTGTAATAAATGAATCTGTGCAATTTAACGTAACTATTTTGTAATAAAAAGTTTCTCTAAATATAAAAAAAGTAGTCTATCATATCAATTAGACTATAGCCGTGTTTTATTGGGAAATTTATCCACCGTCTGTTTATTCGACGTAGCATTTTACATACAAATCGTTACGGTCGATAAAAAGCTAACTTAGAAGCTACGGTGGATGGCTGGTTGACGTTTATTCGAGTCTCGAATTTTATTTTGTTAGTTTTGTTGGTAGGATTGGTAATTAGATTAAATCTCGATGGGTGTGTTCATGGAGTGTTATGATTATTAATTTCATTCGTAAGACAAATCGATCTTTTTGATACTTTTGTTTTCTCTTTTTTATAGTTGGCCAGTTTATATTTCTAAAATCTTAGATACCTAAATTTTTTAATAAATTATAAGCTGTTCTTCTGGAAAGTTTCTGACTTTTACTATTAAAAACTGTATTCTGTGCTCAATTATTTTCTGGAGTATATCTAAAATTCCACCTATATCTGCAATTTTGTTTACCGCTGAAGCTAGGCGCGCACATGCAACTTTCAGTTTTTCAACAGTTTGGTTGCTAAAGTGAATACCATGGACTTATATGAGAGTGCGCGCACATGCAGTAACTATTAATTCCGCGATTCAACTTAAAAGTTTTTGTTTTGGCACAAATCGAACGATTGCCACAAACAATTTCTTCGCAGTTTGTATCACACCGAACCATAATGTAACTGCGCGCATATTAAACCAAAATATTGTCTGTGTGTTGGTTTATTGATTGATTTTAAGTTGCTTATATGCGCGATCATCGTTCAACTAGTGAACTATTTCGTTTCAGAAAAATTGCGTGTGCGCGCCTAGCCTGAACGCACTAAGCGGTAACTGAACTTCACAAAATGTGCTTTTTCTTCAATGTTTAAATGGACGTTGGCCATAGAAGGTATTTGCTTCATTACATGGACTTGGAATGGGCGTAGATTTTTGTGACCCCATTGTTTTTTTTTTCTGGATATGTGCATGGAAATGGCAAACCAAATGTTCCTTACTCCGCGTATGTTGAGTGCAGTCTGATGAGTGAAAAAACATACTCAGAAAATAAATTTGTAAATTGAATAAAACTCTAGCAATCGATCTACTCAGCAAATAAATAAAAGTATGAAATATAAAGGGGAAATGTAAGGGGAGTGAACAATTTAAACTACGTATTCTAGTGTGCGTTCAAAACCAAGAAACATTAAAAGGAAACAAGCCAATCTACGGCAATTTTGTTTTCTCGTGTGAAAGACATAGATAATTTTTAAAACAATACAAAAATTGCCCTGTGTAAAAAGGGTCTTGGCCATTGTCTATGAACAAATCCATTCACTTATCATTTCCTTTCTATTAGTGCAAAATGAATGTTCGAATTTAAAATTGCAAATGCAGAAAAAATGAAAACAAAAAATAGGTTTGTAACATAAATTAAATAATTCATAATTTTAATATTTTCTTAATTTTACTTTGCAAAATACTCTTTCATTACTTGTGACTGTTGTGCATGGGTACCATTTTTACAAACATATAAAAGTTACTGTTTTGCTTTTTTTTGTAATTACATAAATTACAATGGATAGATTCCCAATAAAACAGAAATATTAGGTGTGTTTTATTGGGAATCTATCCATTGTACCGTAAGTAATTCCCAAAAAAACGCATCGACCGTAGCATGGACCGTAGCTTTTTTATTTTTGTAAAATTGGTACCCCTGCACAGCAGTCACAAGTAATGAAATAGACTTTTGCAGAGTAAAATTAAGAAAATATCAAAGTTATGAACAATAATTAGCTTTTATTCATATAAAATAGAAAGTAGAAAAACGTACCAATATTTAATTTATGTTACAAACCTATTTCTTGTTTTCATTTTTTCTGCAATTGCAGTTTTAAATTCGAACATTCATTTTGCACCAATAGAATGGAAATGATAAGTGAATGGCTTTGTTCATAGACTATGGTCAAGTCCCTTTTTACAGTTCAATTTTTGTATTGCTTTAAAAATGGTCTATGAATTTCACACGAGGAAAAAAAAATGCCGGTGAGTTACTTGTTTTCTTTTAATGTTTCCTTGTTTGGAACGCACACTACAACGTAGTTTAAATTGTTCACTCCCCTTATATTTCACGCTTTTATTTATTTTCTGAGCTAATCGATAGCTATAGTTTTATTTTACAAGTCAATTGACAAATTTATTTTCTGAGTATGTTTTGCTTTCAATTCAATATTTACTCACTGCACTTAACATACGCGGAGTAAGTAACAAAAATTTAACATTTGAAAATATATGCCCAGTCCATGTCCATGTAGTGAATCGAATATCGCCCATGGCCAACGTCCATTAAACAGTGAGTTCAGTTTCCGCTTAGTGCGTTTATGCTAGGCGCGCACATCGAATTTTGCCGAAATGAAATAGTTTAATCACTAGTTGAACGATGATCGCGCAAATAAGCAACGAAAAAATCAATCAACGAGATAAAGAACACACAAACATCATTTTGATTTAATGTGCGCGCAGTTACATTATAGTTAACTGAAGAACTTATTTCGGGAGATCGTTCGATTTGTGTCAAAACACAAAATCTTAAGTTGCTTGAATCGCGAAGTGAATAGTTTTTTCATGTGCGCGCACTCTCATATAAGTCCAGGGTATTCACTTTAGCAACCAAACTGTTGCAAAACTGAAAGTTGCATATGTGCGCGCCTCTGGCCTTATAGCTCATCGAATTTTATACGAATAAATATTTTGCGGCGCAGTGTCAGGCAATTTCTTTATAGTGCAGTTCCACCCAATGCGGTTTGTCTTCTCAAATTGCTTTTTGTAGATCTAAATAAAAAGATGATTTTTTCACCAAACTCCGTTTATTTACAACTATCAATAAAAATTGAACACAAAACGAAAATTGGGCTTGGTTAGTCAAAAATAAAAGCAAAATTCATTCGATAAATATTGGTTTCTTATTCAAAATGGATATCAAAATTTGTTAAAAGATATAGGTGCAATTTTAGACGTAATTCAGAAAATAATTGAGCAAAGAATACAGTTTTTAATAGTAAAAGTCAGAAACTTTTCAGAAGAACATCTTATAATTTATTAAAAAATGGAGTTATCTAAGATTTTTAGAAATATAAACTGGCCAACTATTAAAAAAAAGAATCAATAAGATCGATTTGTCTCACAAATGAAATTAATAACTATAACACTCCATGAACACATCCATCGAGATTCATTTCAATTATCAATCGTACCAACAAAACTAACAAAATCAGAATCGAGACTCGACTGAACATCAACCAGCCATCTACCGTAACTTCTACTTTAGCTTTTTATCGACCGTAGCGAATTGTATGTAAAATGATAAGACGGATAATCTTACGGCGGATAAGTTTCCCAATAAAACACGGCTATTATATTTATTTGAAACCTAGCGACATCTTTCCATGCATAGATAAACAAAAGAACCAATTGTGTTTAGAGTATTACATTTCTACACTGCGGTTGTTCGATACTCGATGCATGGTCCGTGGTTTTGACAGCTATTAAATGACTGCTGATGTGACAGATGACAAGCTAAATTTATTTCTTTTAACTTATAAACAAAATCCCAAGAAAAACAGTAAGTTGAAATCTATCAAAAACTAATTAATAATAATTGCCCTTACATTTCTTTTTCTATTATTAGTTTCGTTCTCGTAGGTATAAACAGTAAAAATGCCTTCATCTCCAATATCTGTCTCGGAGATCCCCAAGGAAGCTTCGTCATTCTCATCACATCAATCAACATTTGAAATTACAGAAACTAAATATTCCGTGCGAATATTAAAGATGAACAATTCAACTTTTATTTACATCGGTATAAACGGCAGGGAGTTCCTCGATGAAATTGGCATTGCAATGCCAATCCCAGATTCGCCCGGCAATGTAGTTAACACAGTCGCGTTGGGCCCCCAACTTGGATGTGATTCTCAGCAACTTGCCCAAAAGCTAGCTAAACGTCTCAACAAGCAAATATACATCAGCTGTAATGTTCCATTCGATCGAATGGTCATGCCAATGTTAGAAAAAAACTTGGTCAGGATTATTCAAGAGAATCCTGAAGTAGTCTAGTATATTTTGTAAATAAAGAATGAATCTATTTTATGTACCTATTGGTAAAGAAAATTATTTTGTGTTTTCATCATCGTGGTGGGTACCTCTGCTTCATATTAAATGTTGTTCCATAGATAGACACAACGAAAGAGATGATGTGGTGGGTTTATTTTTGGACACCGTGCACTCGGACCCCACGGACCTATGTGCTCCTTTTTATTCGGTTCAGATATTGTTGGTTCCATGCACTTTGTGCATACCTCCAATGAAGGTGCGTCGAGTAGCACGTGCTAGTTACACTCTAACTCGAATTGCTAATTAATTAAATTGAGGTAAGCCTTCTTCCGGTACTTATGTATATCGTTGTGTGTTCTCTTTAAGTGTTTTTTTTTTTTTTTTTTTTTTTTTTTAAGAAAACCTCGGTTGTGTAGTTCATAAATATAATTTTATGTTTAAATTGAAGGCTATTGCGCGTTCACCCTTAAGATTAAGATTAAATATTTTATATACAACTTTTAACCTCCTCTGGACGACCGACGACTCGACGTGTCCAGATCGATAGGAAAGCGAATTTTTATGTTCAAGCTGATGTCTACAAAGTTAAGTGATAAGAAATCCAAGTGATACTATCTCCTCTGAAACGAAAGTATAATTTTCAACATTAATAACCATTTGCGGTTTGAGAAGATAAGGTGGACTCAATTTTTTTTCTTTCTCTTCTTGAAAGATTAGAAGTAGGATATGGTGCTAGTGGACTATGGACCATCGGGCAAAATAAATTTGAAAATGAGCTCATCACAATTAAAAGTCGACCACATTATTCTGATAAACTGTGAAATATTACTTAAAAGCATTAAGCCAAGTATTCTTTTGGTCTAAGTCGTACTTGATTCTCAAGGATGTTGTTTTAAAAGCGTTTAAACATATTTGTTGAATATTTAAGAGATAATAAAAAAAGAACATACGGTGGGTCGAACTGTGTTCCTTTGGGTTTGCATAATTACTTAAATATCTCTATTGATACTTCCGGAAGCTCTGAAATGAAGGTGTAGGCGTTTAGCTGATAATTAAACATATTTATTTGGAACCAATTGTATGTATGTATATAAAATTCAAGGACCGAAATTGGGCTTCATGTTTCTTTGTGTCTATGAAGGGATTATCTTCATATCTATATTAGGTCAAGTGGAATGCGTGCGGATGGTTGGGTAATTGAATGGCGTTATTTAATTAAATCAGAATAAAGATTACCTACTAGACTGTGTGATCTTATCACCTCATTTGTGGTATTCTCTAAAAAGAAAATATACAGTCTAGAAGGTCAGTAATTGGTGCAGTCAGTTTCATTAATTGGTCAGTTACATTTCTTTTGTTAAATGAATTTTTAAAGATTTTCATAACAGAGGTCAGTTAGTTAAAATAAAACATAAAAAAATATTCGAATTATGCCATTTGAAAGCTCATTTAGGAAATGTAACTTTTAAAAAGTATTTATAAATATTTCTATTACTAAACAATCACTGGAACAATTTGTTCATTTTAAGACCTTTTAAATAATAAATAAAATAAATTTAGGTACAATGGCGGAAAACACATTAAAAAAAAAAAATACTGGAAAAAGCAATATAAGTAAAACTAAAATACACGACTGGATCGTACGGATTTGCTCTAGTGGCTTACAATTTTAATAACGCTAAACATTGACGCTGTTAGTAGGTAGGTCCAATTATCATTAGGTAAGTTTCAAAGTCAATGCAGTTAAGTTCATAGTAAATATAATGAATGTTCGAATGGAGTATTTAAGGAATAGTTACATACAGTTATATCATATATTAGTATATATCGCAAGTTAAAATCTTATTTTGGTTAGGTGGAACAGAGCGGATATGTAAGTCTACAATTCGATGATGGACTTATGTTACATACAAAAATTTGATGTAAGTACTTTACGCGTTTATTTGCAAAGATAAAATGTTTGCGATCCTATTTATATACCTGGTCAAACGAAAAAGGTGTTAATTTTAATTTTAATACATAAAATAAAAAGAATTTAATTAATATTTCGAAAAAATACAACGTTACCTTTGTCGATGTGTATTTCAAAAACCACAATGCATTATCAAATGCTTAGTAAGATTTTCTACCATTATAAAAAAAATCGTTCATCAGGGCCCTGTTTCACAGATCATACAACACATACATTTCATACAACATACATTCACATAATACATTATACAACACATTCAACTTTCTGTTTCACAGATTTCATTGGAAGTGTTGTATGTTTTGTTTTGTTGTATGAAACGTATAGTTTGGCATTTCGTTGTTTTTTAATTTGATATTACTTGTCAATTAAAATTCAAAATAATATATCAATTAAAAGAAAATTTAAAGAATTGTCGTATTATAAACGTGAAATAAAGTTATTCAAACCAAATATTTGTGTAATTTTATATTACGAGACATTGAATTTGCTATTTGTTGTTGAAGATGTATTGAATTTAATCGAAACTAATATTACAATTGGAAGACGCCCTATAGTATAATCTTAGGGCAATGCCTAGAATGTGTGTTGAGATTGTTTAGATTATATTTATTATTAAAATGCTTGGGAAAATAAATACCGCATTTTATAACTGGCAATTCAGCTGTAGATGCTGAAGTCGAAAATGTTTTTGACTACAGAGATGCAGTGGCATGATTAAGAATTATAATATATTTAAACTATTTTAATTAATTAGTTTTGTTTTTAGTATAGAGCCCATAAGGACAGTCAGACTAGAAAGAAGTATTGGGCATTAGCGAGGTAACCGCCGGAGCGGAGAATTCTCCAAAATCGTCCGAATCGGAAAATATTTGCTTCGAGGTAATCTTCCGAACAGCTTTGTGGAACATTTCTCCGACAAATGGGAAAATGTTCCGCTCCGACGGTTACCTAGATAGGACAGATTATAAATAAATAAAACTAACACATTATGCAGAAACATAAAGATTTATTTCCCTTCGACTACTGCAATTACAGTTTATATATTTAAGATAAATATCTACTTCATTTTAGGTATATATGTACCTACATATGCACATATAAGTATATAATACACATTTATCAGCCTTGTAAATAACCACTTTAGCAGCCGTGGAACCGGCCAACTTCCTAAAAAGCAACATTGTCTTTTTCATTTTTCTGAAGAACAAGAATTTGCCGCTTCTTGGCTTCCTTTAACAATAAGAAAATATTAAAATAATAAACTAAATAGGAAACAAATTACTTACTTTGGAGTATTTTTGCTTATTTGTAAGCTTCTTCAAAGGACACAAATTATTCAACAGCAAACTATTACGCTGTATGAAATGTATAATAAATTTGACATTAAACTGCTGTATGACTTATTAAAATAAATTCTGTGAAACAGATTTATACAACATTCAAATATTTCCAGTCAAGTTTTCGTTCACAAATTGTTGTATGACGGCAAATCATACAACAATTTTGTGAAACAGAAATCATACAGCAGAATTTTGAAAATCATACATTGTATGTGTTGTATGATCTGTGAAACAGGGCCCAGTTTTCGAAATAGATTTAGATTAGATTAGATTAGATTTAATTTTATTTTTCTCTGATGTTCAAATCGTTTACAATTTTTTTGTTTTTTTGATTATAAAAAATAAAATACTATAATAGGCTATGGTGTTACCGTCTGCCTGATTGACTTTTAAGCCTGATTTTTTGTTTGTTTAATTTTAACATAAAATGTATATATTAAAGTAATTTTCTAAAATAAAAGTAAAGCAATCATTTTGCGGACTTAAATAAATTTAGATAATAAAATAATGAATTGCAAAATTAATCTTTAGTTTTTATATTTTAAACAGGATTTATAATATACATACATATATTTGAAATTAAATGAATCTTCAAGTTATATATACATAATTTGGGCTTTTAGCTTAGGGAAAACAAAATTAGAGGGACTTTTAGTTTAGTCAAAACAAAAAATAAGATACATTATGTAAGATACATATGTATTATTATATGACATTTTTGTGTTTTTAGTTTAGCTAAAACAGAAACATTTTCATAAGTGTTATAAAACATAGGAGTGAAACATGACATACTTTTGTAATATTGGTAATAATTTGCGAATTTTTAGATTTATGCGTATTCCGATATTAACAGGTTTCTATATTCTGATGCTGCTTGGAGATAAATGATATAAGTTAGACCAATTTTCACCGTTTAGTACGTTTTTTGTTTGTTCCATTGTCAAAGTTGTTTTTCCAAAATTGAGTATTCTCTTATTTCTTTGTATATAGGACAAATTGATAAGAAGTGAAAACAATCTTCTTTGGAATTCAGGTTACACAAGGAGCACCGTGTATCTAAGGATTTTCTGTAAGGTGATCCATTCAAATTTAGTGTTTCACTTCTTGCTTTGCAAATAAGGTATATCGCACGAACGCTGTATTTATCATCAAAATAGTTTTCTACAAAGTCATGGGTAAGTTCTGGATATATTATTCTATCGTTTGATGAGATTGATCTTCGCATACTGTCATTCCGTTGAAAAATGTCTATCTCTTCTAATAATTTATAAAGTTGACCTTTTAATAAATTAATATTATCATATTGAATTGATAGCTCTACACCGCATACTTGCGCCCAATTTTGCCACTCTTTTATCCATTCCACTTGTTTTTGAAAAGTGTATCTAACAAGCCTATTTGGTATTCTCTTAGGTTTGTATGTGAGAACTTTTAATATATAATCAAAATGCAATTTAAGTGTATGCAAAAAGAGCGTTGGAAGTCCAGTTTCAAGAGCTAGGACGTAGTTTGGTGTATTTGGCGGCAGATAAAATATCTTTTTTAGAAAGAAACGTTGCAGTTTCTCAACTTCTTCGTGTGAGATATACCCCCATGTCTGACAGCTATAGCACATGACCGAACGCATAATAGCTTCAAAAACCTTATATTTAGCTGATGTTGGAATTTCAGCTCGAGATATAACACTTTTCCAAGAAACGTTGATCATTGTTTTTGCTGATATTAATTTTTTGCTCAGGTGATAAGACATATTCATGTTTGAGTGGAAAAGAATGCCAAGATATTTATATTACGTAACTGTTTCGATTAGATCACAATCAAAATACCATTTTTCAATTTTTTCTGTCTTCGTTTGCCTGTTTCTAACTATCATTATTTTTGATTTTTCTAGATTAACGGTTAAATTTCATATCTTGCAGAATTCTGAAAGTCTGTTAATCATGAGTTGTAAGCTTTAGGGGGATTCTGCCAGCAAGAGTATGTAGTCAGCATAAAGTAAAACTTTTATTACTATATCATCAATTTGTACACCAGCTGGTAGCTGCATCGTTATATCATCTATGAAGATTGCAAACAGAACTGCACTTAGCAGACATCCCTGTTTAACTCCAGATTGTGTCTCAAACCAATCAGACGTACTCTTTCCGTTCCAAACATATTGACGGGTATTTTGGTACATTTGGTTCTCAAAATTCGAATTAGTTTGGTTGACAGCCCTTTTTGAGATAATTTGTAAAACAATGCATTTCGATCTATTGAGTCAAAAGCTGCCTTGAAATCTACGAAGAATATGTACAATTTTCTTTTTTGTCTCAAGAAGTATTGTGAGATAGACGTTAGTACAAAAATATTATCTATGGTGGAGTATCCTTTCCGATAACCGGATTGGAACTCGCTAAGTATGTCGTTTAGATCTAACCATGAGTTTATACGTTCTAACAATATAGACGTGAAAATGTTTACTACTGAATTCATAAAAGATATGCCTCTGTAGTTATACGGCAGATTTACGTCTCCTTTTTTAAAGATAGGATATACAATTAAATCTCTGAAACTTTGCGGTATGGTCTCCCGAATCGAATATATAGTTGAATGTCTCTAGAATTTTTGATTGAAACTCAAAAGGAACATTTTTATAAAATTCATTTGAAATTCTATCAGGGCCTGGTGCTTTATTATTCGCAGCTTTGAATTACGCAGTTTGCAGTTCGATATTGATATCTCTCGATCCAAGAGATCATTACAAATATGTGGTTCTGCATACAAAAAACTACTAAGTTCTGACTGAGGATTCAGAAGAAGCTTAAAGTAATTAGCAAGATTGGTGACGTTGAGTCTAACCCCACATATCAAGTTCTGACCTTTTAGTTGGTTAATTTTGCCCCACCAGTTTTCGAAATATTGAATTTTCAACAAAATTATATTTAGAATTCGAAGGACCATCATATTTACAAATTTTTAT
This sequence comes from Philhelius pedissequus, assembly GCA_910595825.1. NCBI lineage: Eukaryota > Metazoa > Arthropoda > Insecta > Diptera > Syrphidae > Philhelius > Philhelius pedissequus. The sequence goes on along the minus strand of OU343160.1, from coordinate 4,720,801 downwards.
CGAAATCCCCGAAGTCGTTGATGAGAAAGTCGAAAATCAAAAAAATGGTTGTATGGCAGGAACCGTTGATAACAAAATATGTAAACAAAATGTTTGGCCCAAATGTAGACAACACCTATGGAGTGACCATACTATTTTTTATCAAAATCGTTACAGCCATTTTCGAGATAACTAAGATGGTAGAAAAAAATTGTATGACAAGAACCATTATTTTTTGGGGCTAAGATAACGATTCAAAAATCTATTTGATCATCTAAATCGCTTAAGTATTAAGTTTGAAAATCGCTTCAGCTATTTAGGCTGTAGATGGATCTATAGACATGCGGAAATGCGAGACCCACTTTTATCGTGTTGTCTTACGAACTCACTCCAATAGATTACAGGAAACCACTTTGACTTCAGCCCAGCTCCAGCACGGCTTTTGAACATTAAAAAAAGGCTAAAATGTTAAAATGTCATTTTCGATTAGTAATTCGGAAGAACTCTCCAATCCGGAATTCCAATTGAACAAGTTAATACTAGGTTATCAATTATGCAGTTAAATGTGAGTGTATGTATTAAGGCAGGATATTTCAAATACACATTTGTGATTATTGAATTTGCGTTTGACATTTAATGGGTGTGTGTGTCGTTGTTCTGGTTTTCTGACTTCAGAACCCGAATCGAGTTTCTCTTCTTTGGGAGTAAAGAACTCTATGTCAGCTTGATACTAAGAAATTCAGAAGCATTTGAAAGAATTCGGAAGTCTTTCGACGATCAATTGAAAACGACGTTAACGTTTGAATTTAAATTTGACATTTAGTGGTTGTGAGTGTATGGGAGGCTAATCGAAAATGACATAAGTGTCAGTCAATGTCGTTCATAACTATTGTTTTATGGGCTTATGTCATACTCGAATTGTAGACTTTCCTGTCTTGTGGAGTTATGTCGTTGTGTCTGAATTCTCTCCCCAACCCCAAGGGAAAATTCATTAATATTCCTAGTTTACTATGGATCATGAGCATTTAGAACATAATTTGGTCACTTGGGCGTATACGTACTCAAATCATACTCTGTATTATTTAATGACATTAGTTGATCCATTTGATATTATAAATTACGTATAGTTTAGATAAAAATGAATTCATTGTTTTGAAGCAGCTCTCAATTGCCTTGGTGTGTTAATTTCGACATAATTTTTAAATACTGTGTATGATGGTGGGTTATCCGTACTTTATTAACAAAAAGTGTAATGATAATTTAAGAGTTATAATTTTCGTTAGAATACGAGTATTTTTTTTTCAAGATCATTTAATCTAATTTTCATAAGATTATTATCCACCCATATCTAAATGTTTCTTTGTAATTTGATTTTTAAATAAATTGATCATGTATGCTATCAGCCGAGACAATTTTATCGTAAAGTCAAGGCTGACTTCAAATCAAACATATTGCACAGCAACAAATAATTTTATAATCGATTTTTATATTGCAATTAAACACCCACAACTTTGTCCAATCATTATATTATATCAGTACTTGTATTTAGAATTTATTACATTTTATTAAAATTGATTCACATTCCCAGACGTTTCGGTCAGTTTTAAGTTAGCTAATAAGTATAACATAATAAAAAAATTAATTAAATTTAAATTGACTCCTTCGTATATAAATGCTAGACCCAGCTTAAGGAATAATTAGGTGAATGAGTGCGCAAAGGAAATGTGTTTACTTATTCGATTGGAATCCCGGATCGGAGGGTACTTCCGGCATCAATCAGTCATTGTTAATATAAAAGCTAGCTATTTCCAAACAAAATACCTTGTTAACCGACAACAGAGGTGTTTAGCGTGTTCCCGTACTTTGTGTTCAAAAATGCACAGACTGTCATTTTTTCAAGAGTGCGGTCAAAACCACAAATAAGCCATAATAAGATTGGAAACCTTCGTACGTTTCACCCCCCAAGACCCATTTATTTACAAATTTTAGCCATATGTTGAAGGTCAATACAAAATATGTTCTTGAAAAGGATTTTTTTTTTTAAATAACCAATTTACCATCAGAAATTTCACAATAATTATTGCACGAATTACCCCGACCACATAATAAATTCGATTATTTCCAAGCTCATGTATTAAGCCAGATACACATTGTTCAAATGAAGGACATACACGTAACACAATCGAATTATTTTTAAACAAACTCTGTCAAAACAGTTCTTCCGTTTTTAGAAAGATTTCATTCACTTTACACGCAAACTATTTTTTGTAAGTTTCTTACAACAAACAAATAAATATATCCGAAATCGATTTGAAAAGGTTGTTTGGAATAAGGCATTAGTAAATTCCGATTGCATATATAGACATTAAGTAACGAACATATATAACGTTGCATAAAAACAACATAATCTAAACGCGATGGAAGTTTGTATAAAGCCTACATAAAAGTGATTTTGTATCGAAAAGTCTTTTGTTATCGCACATATCAATTCCCTTTATGGAAGAGTTGGTAAATGTGTATTTTTGGCACAAATAAGCCATAATAAGATTGGAAACTTTCGTACGTTTCACCACCCAAAACCCATTTGTTTACATTGTTGTATTTGTAGCTTTGAAACTCTATCCATGAATAGATGGGAAATCGAAAAACAAAACAAAAACAAATTACTAGGGCTATGGTGTCTATGTGTCTATTGGAAGAGGAACAGAAAAGTTACTTGTGTGCGTGTATCAGCTTGTAGGCAAATGTCAAATGAAAGCAGAGGTTTCGGGTCTTTACGTTATTAGTTTGTGATTTTTGGCATGCATGAATGACGATGCTCTGTGGAGAAACTTGTCTTGTCTCGATCGTCGAACGTCGACCGTACAAGATAATATGTTTGGGGGCAGGGCTATATTTATATTTTTATTGCAAAGTTCTCTTATGTCACAAGGAATACCTACTTCATTTTGGCACAAGCACTGTAATAGATACAAAAATGAAAATTTGTATTGTAGATATAGGGAAAAGAAACAACTTTCCATATTTTGGTTTTTAAAAGAATATGGAAAAATGGAAATCGGAATTAAAAACAACGAAAAAAATAGTAGATATGTCCTTAAGGTATCTATAAATATACATATAAAAAAGTTATAAATAGCCGGTATCTTTCGCATACAAATTTTATCTATGTTATTTTTTCAGGGGCTTAAATTAATACTATTTGATAAATAAATAAACGCTATATATATATACCCATATTTTATTTTAATAAACGCTTATGACTGCTACAATTAAACGCATACATATCATTCTTCTATTTAAATTTATAAGATGTCCAAATTTTCAATAAGCGTTTATCAGAATGTGGGTATGCACAGGGGTTACAAAAAAAAACGCGTGCAGTGATAGGCACTGAAAGTACATAGTCTGCTCTAGATAAAAGTTTGATAGTCAGTTATTCAGTCACCTCTGAAAAACAGTTCTTCTGACACCGCGCGCCGTACTGTTAATTTTCACAATAAAATAGCTGCAAAGTGATAAGATAAATCAACTTGTCGCGGTCTAAATACAAAAAAATATACCAGTGTTAAAAAAAAAACAAAACGCTTCGCATGTGGCACTGATAAGCACCAATAAATCAATAGTCTGGGTTTATATCATACACCTACATCTACGTAATAAAGGTATATGATTAATATATACCTATATAATTTAGTCTTTTCAATCTTGTGTTTATAAAATTATATATCTGCAAGCGAATCACCTCATTTTTAATGCGAGTTCTTCGTCAGTGAATTTTTATCAAAAAACAAAAACAGTGGCATGCCCATGAACTAGTCTCCTTCTCCAATCCCAAGAAAACACCATATCACCACATTTGACAATCTTAACACAGCCACATTGCGACCGGTATGGTTCGTCATTCACTTAAAATCCAAACAATATGACTTAACATCCGCGGAAACTTTTTCACGCCATGCCAAGTGTTCACGATATCCAATTAGACTTTGGATGTCTGGTTAGAATGAATAAAAAACTCAAGTTTAGATAGTACCGTTATCTTAGCTTTCTCGTGTAATATACACACATAGAGTCATGTATACGTATACAAAAATCCGTGTCTGGCTACATTGTTGCATACAATACTAACAATAATTGAGTTAACTTTAATTCTTTGTGTCTATATGTACCATATTTGCAATTTAATGTAAATTGACGGATAATATATTTAAAAACTTTTGTTATTTGTTCCATATGACTTGAAACATGGAGTCATTCAAACGTAGCAGACGTAGTCTGTGTAAGCTGTACTGTCTAATTATTCCTTTCAACTAATAATTTCAACTAGTAATAAATAATAAAAGTGTAGCAAATATGATTGTTACCACAAAACATTAGATTTTTTTTCAACACAATTAAATTTCATATTTTTAATCCCAAAATCGACATGCTGTGAAAGCAAATATTGCATTCTTAGCAAGAACTCTTCACCTTTTTACTCACACTAGAACAAAGAAACAAATTTTGAAGAGACAGATTTCAATGGTTGTAAAAAATATGACAATTTATTAAAAAAAAAAGATTTTTTGGTTTAAAAGATTTCAACATCATCCATCACGTGTGAAATTTAGACACCATTTTCTTATAATATTTTTGTTACATTTGCAATATAAATTATTCATTATCAATTGAAACTTTTTTTTCATTTGTCAAGTTCAGAAGACATAAAGAAACTTCATAATGCTTACGCAGTCAATAAATGCAAATTTCAGTAGGAATACTATATACTATTTATTGGGGTTTTCCATTGGTAAATTCGGAATGTGATACGCAATTTGTTTTTTTTTTGTTACGAATGCGATGTGAATTATTACTAGGGTATTGAAGTACTTATATTTGTGCCTGTAAATCTGGTAATGTTCTTTATTGAAATAAGTTAATGTAGTTAACACTTATAAAACTCCTAGCTGTCAATTGATATGTAGTAAAAAGAAAAATATGAAACTGCAAATTGATTAAGAACAAAAAATCTATTCACGTTGATCTTTAAAAATAAGTAAATAAACACATTCATTGAACAAACCTATTATAATAATTTTTATTTTTTCAAACGTCAGTTAATTTTTTTTTTTTTTGGAATTTTCGTATTGCCATTAAGATAGAGTGGTAGAGTACCTATATTATGTCGATTTCGTTTCAATAATTAGGATTCGCTACTAAAACCAATACTTTTTGGCTTTGAAAAGAACGATTACGGACCGAATCTCTTTTTGGGACTGTGTGTGTTGCTTGGCAGCTCTAAAAAAAAAACAAATCTTCAATTCGTTAAAACATCATTATTTCGTTTTAATTTCCCGATTCAGACGCGTGGGAGTTCCTAAACCCACTTGCACGTTTTTAATATTTGTTTCCAAGAAGTTTTTAACAATTTTTTTTATTTTTTAATGCATTAATTTACTTTTTCTGTACACTGCCACAAAATAAAAATTAATTGACAACACAACAATTGAGAAACGTCAAAACAAATATTGTAGTGTGTGTACGAATCTGTGCACAAATCCGTTTTGAATCCGTCTCCAAAAAGAGATTCAATACGGATCTGTTTTTCCAGAAAAATATTGGTTTTAATTTGAAACGAATTTGATTTTCAGAAAAAAATTGACGGCGGATCGACGGCAAGTCGATGTTTTTGTTGAAACGAAATCGACATTAAATTCTAAATGTCAGTACCATACTCGCAGTTGTCAGTATGCTATTTAAATTCAAAAATTTCACCAAAAAAAGTTATTATCAAAAAGATATACCTATTTAGAACGAATTAAAATTTAAAATATCACGTCTTAAAATTAGTAGTGTTCACTATGTTTGTTGTTAAAGATTGTAGGAAAATACTCGATATGTATTTTATTACTAGCATTATTTTCTTCGCGGCGGATAGTCGTGATGAACCTAGCAGTTACGAACATCGAAACGTTAGAGGGCGTCTGACAAAGTATGTAGATAGATTTTGCATTCAAATTTGATTTTGAGATGATGGAAAGTATTTTAAGAAAACTTTGCTACTTAAAATCAAAAAAAAAATAATAATGATTCATACTACATTCATGACGTTAGAATTGAAATAACCAGCTTGCAATGTGTACGAGTACATTAGTAGTAGATTAATTGCGAGTAAAAGTACTACGAGAAGTTTTCCACCCCCATTTTAATCGAATCTTTCTATGGATAAGTATGCAGTGAGCTTAATTGCATACATTTTTTGATATTTATTTTCGTTAACATTGTTAGTTTGGTCATGTCCATATATTGTCTCCTAAAGAACAATTAAATAAAAATATTTGAAAAGGCTATTTTCATTGAGCCAGTTGAACTGTAGTTTGTAGTTAAACATGAGCTTAGTTCGTGACTAATGGATATAAGTAGAACTTAAAGTATAAAATTAACCTTTGTCCAATCACTTGTCCTAGAACTATTCAATCACATAGACTTATAGACTTTACCCGTCTTGCTGATAATTTTAGTATATACAATTAAGCGATAGTTAATTTCCTTCTGAGTTTGGTGACAAACCCATATGAAGGACTTGATCAATTGTTATTGTTAGACATAAAACAAAACAGGAATATAATCGCATTTCCTGCGAGTGAAAAAAAAACTACTATTAAGTCAATTTTTTATCCTCTACGATTTGCTACATTTCATACGAATATTCGACGGCTTATTTAGCGATAACAAATGCCCCCTGTAGGTTGAAGTGATTTTGTTTCGCTTTTATTGCCCGCGATCAGAGTTCAGTTTCTGAGAATGAAACACGACATATGGCGGCGCAGCTATTATCATTGTTTTGTGATACGGTTATGAGTTTCATGGCGCGAAATCCGGTTCGAACCGGATACATGCTGGATTATATTTCTATTTTGATTTTATTTTTGTAAGCTATATGACTGATAGTGATGTTATTGGACGACTGGACTAGGATTGAATAGTGTGAATCTGTATAGAGTAAGCTATATGTTTATATGCGTTTCAATGTGCCAAGTTATCTCTCTACTCTGCTCTGTCCAGTTAACCGTGTTCGATTATTTTTATTCCAACTGGAAGAGTTCAAATTGGGATCATCGAATTATTTTATTCTACATAATGTAGGGTAGGTATTTACATTTACTTTGTAGTTTAATCTAGTTTAATGAATTTAATTCCAGACTTCGTCAATCAAAGTCTGAAGGGGCTGAAGAACTTACTTGTTTTAGCAAACAATATTGGTACAAAATATTGATTAATTGGTTCTCAATAATTTTGTTCATGTATTTACATAAGGACGAACTTAAAAAAATGTTAAACAATCAAAAGTCAAATATTAATTTTTTTTTTAATATTTAAGTAGGACTACTACTCGTTCTTTCTAAATTCGAACTAGTTTTAGTCATTTATGCAAGTGGACGAACAGACCTACGGACGATGTAAAGAACCGGTATTGCATTTCTCATTTATATGTTGTGGGTGTATTTTAGAACGGAGAAGGAAAGTACTTCACTTATCTTATTTATTTTGTTAGCCCATTTTTTACGGAATATTAGTAGTTCTATACCATCACCTAAAAATAGAAACAACAATTGTTTTTATAAAATTTCTAAATGAAAACAAAATTAATAAATTTGTCTTATCTTTTATAATTATGATGTGCAAAAATTAGCTAGTCAAAACATTTTGAAGCTATCGCCGAGCATTGCATACATATATGCAAGTAAAAATTCAATAACAATGTTTAATAATTTTTTTTATAGAGTTCAATGCTATATAATTTGTTTTGTACCTATCTTTGTGCATACATTTTATATAAAAAAATGTTTAATCTTAAATAACTTTTTTGGCATTGATAGGTTTTATAAAAACATGTGGCTTACCTAAAATTTTTGGGAAAACTTGTATTTTTGACTATTAGTAATTGGAGGGTATGCCAATTTGTGCAAATAATATGTGTTCTCGTATCATCCAGTGTCAGAGATGTAGGAAGTTTTTAATTTGTATTTTGCCAAATGCCCCTAATACAGTAGATGGATAAATTAAGATTCCTTTTTGTTATACTGACGGAAAATTTTAAACATCCGGATGGTAAGGTTTAAACATGATATTAACAGATTGATAAATACTAAATACTATTGAATTAATTTGATAGTGGAGATTTTGAACGTGTTTTTTTTATTATAAATTAAAGATTTTATTTTATCAACTTAAAACACAAATTATTTATTTTTGCTTATATGTACATTATACATTTCAGAAGCTGTGCTTCCATTGTCAGTAAGCGCCATTTAAATTTGAATCCCCTTAAATGGATATATAAAATAAATCTCATTCAAACCTTCATTGTACCTATATAGTTGTACAAATCGAACTAACCTGAAACCTTTAACGTCATTTGCATTTTAAATAGTGCTGTCGATATTTTATCTATATATTTAAAGTAGTGAAAACGCTATTTGAGATTTAGTTAATCTACATCACCCAAATTAATTAACATGGACTAGGGAAGGGTTAGAATAAAAACAGATAGAGTTGATACTTATCGTAGTAAATTTTGTTCGCGGATTTTTAATTTCTTTTAATTGAAAATTTCAGTCTGCGACTAGCTTTTGTTCTTTGGCTTAGTAAAGTCATGGACTAGCGATAAACTAAGAGTTTTTTAATAATAGGGCTGCATGAGATTAACCGCTGTTAGCAACATAGTACATATTAGCAACTTCTTAATAAATTTATTCAGTGATGTGTTCTGTATACAAAAGTACAAATTTTCAGTGAGGACGTTTCTGTTCTTAATTGCCATATGATTGGATGTTCAGCTAAGTGTTCTAGAACAGATTAGATTAGAAAAGAACAGAATTTAATTTTTTTGGATAAAAATTTGTATGTCAATAAAATTTGAAGTGATGTAACAACACATTGAACAAATCATTCACGGCAGTTTGCTTTACAATCGACACGTGGGTTTAATAATTTTTAAGATAAGTTTTAAGATGCGTTGTCAAATAATACTGAGAGATAATTCTATCGCAAATATGTCTTTATTTAACATTAATTTTATAAATTTCAAAGAAAACCTTATTTTATTATTTTTGGAGCTCATAAGTGTTTAATTATTATTATTGTCTGCTTGATTTCCTACAATAAGTTTTTCACTTCGGAAACGAAACGATAAGCGATTACGTTTCGGAGAAATTTAATTTTCAATTGCAAACGGAAATTCTATATTTGCAGATACATTCATGTATACAGGTATAACTGAATTTTACAGAAAAGTTATGGCGTTACAATTAATTGAAGTTCCATTCTTGAATATATTTTTTACTGCCCCTTTTTTCAGCTATCATAATGTAGATAACCCATCATCAGACTATATAGTTGACTTTTGAATTAATACACAAGTATACAAAAAACCCCACGGGGAGACCTTGTGTATACACATCACATTATTCACGACAACATTATGTACACAAAATTGAATGAGCTCCCATATGTCGTCGAAATTTGCTCTTATGATTTGTTAACGATTACAATTATTAACTCTGAACATAAGCATACTAAAATAAAAGTACATAATTTATGGTACTTTGATCAACATCCACAAAATTCGGTATATACCTACTGCGTAATAATATTATGTTCATTTTTGGGAGTCCATTATTTCCCAAGACATTTTATTAAATTATACATTATTTTACTAAGGCTACGAACCAGTGCTGGGTGATCATCGAGAAAATTCCTTGTTGTGGGAATTTCGTATTCGATAGACGTGTACATATAACTGGTTTCTAGACTCTGATTGGCCAGCTATCAAAAAAATTCTTCCAATTAAGGGAACTCTTACTGGAAAGGTAGTCAAGAAATGTTTATTCTTTTATTTTAAGGCAAGTGGTTTTGTGTCAGAATTATCAGCAGTTAGTTATCTATACTAATTGTGCAGTCAATTATTAAAAAAATAATATTTTCCTCAAACTACAAGATTGCCAAGAAATCTTAAACGTGTTATTAAGAAATATGAACAAATTGGGTAGAAAAGTCATTTTATATTTTAACAAAATACTACAGTTAATTTTTTGCAAGATCAAAGGTAAATTTTTGAAGTAAAGTTCCAAGTTTGACACATATGACACATGGAATTTACTAGTTTTTTAATCATATCTGCCTTCAGCGAATTCACTTGACTACATTATGTAGGTACTCGCTTGTGTCTCTCTGAACGTGGCCAAAGTGAACTATCAGAAGACATAACAAGTACTGGAAAATAAGACAAGTTTCTAGTCTATGATTGATACGCTGTTAAAATAATAGCTTTCAATTAAGAAATTTTAATGTCTTAATAGAAAGCAACTGGAAGCGGATCAAAAAAATTCTCTTCGTTGCAAGTGTAATTAATTTGGGTCAGTATTATTAATCGAAACTTTGTTAATTGATTCTGCTTGGATGTCTCGTTATTTGCAGTATTAAAATAAACAACTTCGAATAAATATGGTAGATAGTAGCGAGAAATTAAATTATGGTTTAAGGTCCAAAGTAAATTATCATTAATTAAATATTGTCGATAATTTAATTTTAATAAATACTTTCAAATTTTAATAAAGCTAAAAACTTGACTAATGTATTCATCATAATACTTCATACATAAGTCTTTCAAACTTCCATAGGACCAACCATAATGAGCTTATAGGCGAGCTTAAGCTAATTTTCAAAATCTTACAAAAAGTTACCAGCATATCCACAATATAGCAAATCTGACAAGCTCACCCTGTTTTCTTAATGTAAAACTGACAGCAGTCAAATTTGCAAACGTTATGAGCCATTTCTGTCGCTCAAGCTTAAGTTCGCGAAAGTTAGGTTCAACTATCAGTGTGTATTCCCTCTATTGCTTCAGCTGACTTAAGCAAGCAGAAAGCGATTACATATTCTTAAAAGTTATCATTGTCTTAAACTAAAAAAAACCCTTTTGCAAAAATAGAATTATTGTAGGACGGTATACCACATATTTCTGTAGCATGTGATGATATAATGTCATGGCTTAACTATAATCTAAAGTTCGTTTTGTTTCCAAATTTATAATTTATTTTTATTTAAGTACCTTTACCTACGTATCGCAACTCGCAAGTAAGAATAATATTAAATGATCATGCGTATAGTTATCGTAATGAGTCTACAATCCACCATCTGGAAACCACAGGGGAAATATTGTGCAAATAGACATTTTTGCGATAAGACCTTCTCATATGCACAACTAGGTATAAGTACAGGCCTTAAAATCGAGCGTACGTTTTTCATTAACGTTTTCAACACCATGGGTGGCTGTGTGAATACACGTACTTTTTTATTATAAGTATGTATATATATATCTATACTAAATATTTCGATAAGCCTTATCAAAGTCTGCTGGCGGGCAGTCTGCTTTAAAGTATTACACATCAGTTTGCCACTAATTAGTCGCTAAGAATCACTCCTATGGTTTAGTTCAGCTCTAGAATAGTATAATATACACTACATATTTTTGTAATCAGTTTTAATAATTAATAAATAATAATGGAATATCGATGCACAAGTTTTAGCCCAAAAATTGGAAGTTTGGCTTATACTCCTCCATACACGTATGGATATGACTTTCGTAGTCCATCATTAATGAGTGAAGATGCGATAGCCGCCCATCACTATTTGCGATTTCCAACACCGCCAGTTACCCCACCAAGAGAGTCAACTGACATTAGCAGAAAAGGGTCTTTGTCGCCACATCTACCAGCAATCTGCAGCACCGTGGATAGCAGCCGAAAAAAGTCGGTCATAATGAAAGTCAGCTTGGACAATCAAATAACTGAAGTCAACCCAGCTGCAAAGGACAATGATAGTAGTGCATGTGAAAATGAATTGATTTGTTGTTGGGCCGATTGTGGGAGGTAAGTTAGAAATCCAATACAGTTATATTTAATGTGTAACAAACTTTATGTTATCCGAATGCAGTGATATACTAATTTCGTGAAATGGATCGATGAAACCTCCTCTTTGAAGATTCTTAAGTCATTTGATTTTCTTAAGTTTAGAAACTTGATTTTTTAGGATTGACGCCTATAATTAGGCTTGATTTTTTTATTTTCAAGTTACCGTGAGGCAGAAAAGAAGAATATAATAGCGAGTTTCATTCAAGAAAAATCTGCTCTTTCTGACAAAAGATATCATCTTTTTGAATTTTGAAAGTTTCATTCCAACAAAAAGAGCAAATCTAGATCAAATCTTAACACGAAAGATTGGATCTCTGATGGATTGGCAGATTTGATCTGAGTGCATACATACATGTAAAAAGACTTTTCTGTCAAGGGTCAAATGGAAAATATTTTGTTATTAATTTGTTGTGAACTAGTGCCAATCCGTGCTAAAAAAAACAAAGAAATAATGGACGAAGAAGTTAATAGTTTATATTTTATAAATTCAGTGGAGTTTTTGATTGCTTCGTCTTGGTCTTCCTCATCATCTGATGATGTAGATGTGTTTTTTGTTTTCAGAAATGTGTGTCAGTCATTGACCAATACTACAATTAAATCTGGAAAAAAGTTTCATTGAAAAGATCAAATCTGGATTTTGAGAGGAGATCTTTGAAATTTGAATGAAACTCGCTATAAGAATTCTAATTAAATGACAACACTTTTCTTATTGTTCCTTGTGGTGTTTAGAAAAAGTTGTTATTGATATAAAAAAATGTTATGTCAAATGATAGAAACTTGGAAACTTGCATTAAAGCAAGAAATTGAAATTTCGCTACGCGTCTTTGTTGTTGTATTTAATATTTAACGTGATAAGTCATACCTCTTTTTTTTTAGAAAAAACACACCCAATAAATAACATTTACATAAATCTTTAAAAAATAAATTTTATTATATTTTAACTTAACTTACATATTTTATCTAATAAATATATTTATTTATTTTCAATTTCATATTTATTTACAGAATTTTCGAAAGCCTTGAATTACTGGCTGCTCATGTCACTCAAATTCACGCCATCGCCTCACTTGACGGACTCTATTATTGCAAATGGGAGGGCTGTTCGCGAACATCAAAAGGTTTCAATGCTCGCTACAAAATGCTTGTTCATGTTCGCACCCATACGAAAGAAAAACCCCATCAATGCCATTTGTGCGATAAGAGTTTTTCGCGAGCTGAGAATTTAAAAATTCATATACGTTCGCATTCGGGAGAGAAGCCATATGTCTGCTCGTTTGAAGGATGTCGAAAAGCATACTCAAACTCATCCGATCGGTTTAAGCATACCCGGACCCACTCAATGGAAAAACCATATGTCTGCAAGGTATTAGGATGCCAGAAGCGCTATACCGATCCATCTTCGTTGCGTAAGCATGTAAAAACGTTCAAACATTCTGAACAAATATTACGCGAAGAACCCAAACCAATGAGTACAATATCCGAGGATAGTTACTCAATGAAATCAAGTGAAAGGTATATACTAGAAGAACCATATGAGGATCAATTATACATATCATCTGAGACTTCTCCCAGTTCCGAGTGTTTTAGTCGTTTTCCTAAATCGTTTAATCTTAAGTATGACAGTTATTATTACGGACCTCATGTTCCGACTGACCCGTACTGGCTAACTACAAGTAACCATCACAGTCACAAATTTGTGCTTCCTATGGAGCCGATGGATATGGACTCACCTTTGGATCTCAGTACAAATAGGAGATAAAATAATCGTACGTATATCGCGCAGTCAAAGAAAAAACCTTTCTCGTCTAGTCTTTTGTCTACTTAGTGTTTTTTTTTACTTAATAATTTATATTTAACTCATCTTCATAGACTTTTTATGTTATTTATAAGATATGCAGCTAAAAAAATAAAGACTGTTAACTAATAAAAAATATTTGTTTTCAAAAAAGTAAGCAAGATCATTTTCAGGTAATATATTATGTACACCCAAAATCTCACTAAAAAGTACAAGATTAAAATACCTTATTTCGTTTGTTCGTTGAACCCAGAAGACATTCTAGGGTCGACCTGACAGGCCAAAGGTTATGAACAATGGCAACACTATGAACATGCCATGAACAATTCAATGGAGTCATTGTATATGAAACCTAATAAATTTAAAAAAAAAAAACAATAAGGGTATTCATGTAACGGCGGAAACCCCAGATAAACCTCAGAAACCAGATAATTTTATCTCCGCAGAAATAAACTGTCAAAGTTTGTATGGGAAAATAATTCTGCAAATCAGATAAAATTATCTCACGAATTTGATGTAGAAAGAGAATATAAATAAGCCTCATAAATTCATTTCAAAGAACATCTGATTATTAGCCACATTTACGCAAGTATTTTTAAGGGGGTGATCATGCAAACGTCAGGCGGAAAATTATCTCGTTGCATGAATACCCTTAATATAAATTAAATATTAATGAGCTTAAATTAACAAAAATAGAAACAATAAATTGAAATTCAAATTGCCAGCAATGAAATGCCCAACCAATATTTTTATTGATATTGCCATTGCTATTGCAATTGACTCAAATATCGCAAGTGGAGCGCTGTGTGTTACACTCATTAGGTGTATTCACGATCCGATGTATCTGGTCTTGTATCATTGTAAAAGTGTATCATTTTTTTGCACTTCAACAACAAAATATACTGAATGTCAAAGTCTTACACTTTTACAAAACCCGAACCCTATTGTAACAGAAAATAACAAGAGTGTAAAATTTTTTTAACACAAACTTCAGATATTTCAGAACAAATGTGAAACATATTTTGACATTTGTTTCAGATTAGTAAAGGTGTGTTCATAGTCTGTTGTAAAAAAATAAAATTTTACAATTTTACAAGACTTGTTACACCAGATCGTGAATACCCCTCTTATTTTGCTTTCTAACATGGGGTCTCCACGATCTAGATTGTCTAGTAAGCTAGGTCGCATTCTATGAAATTTGCTCATGTAGACCACAAATAGCATTCTATAAAAAATGTCATACTAGACATTGCACAGCTCAGCATTCTATCGATATTGGCTGCCATTTTCACTTTGAGTTTTGCGTTTGTGGCTGTTGATCTTTTGTGGTGTGTGTATTGTTATAATTCCTCTTTTTTTGTTTAATTCCTTTTGTTGAAGGTTTTTTTAAGTCTTGTAATTCTACTAAAGCAAGAAGCCATTGATACGTATTCCATCGTGACATTTGTGCAATTGTAATAGTATCCTATGAAATGCCCAATGCTATATATGCATGTATAGGTTATTATAGAATTTATTTTACATTTTTGTTTCAAATTTTGGATATTTGGTGGATTTTAGGATTTTGAATTGTAGCAACGTTGATACTTTTCACTTTTCTATGCGAAAATAGCAAAGCAATGTTGAGATATTTCAATATTTTTTGTTTAGATAGGTACATGTGAACCCAGATACCCACCTACCTACAATTATGTATGTACATAGGTACTTTTTGTTCTTTTTCAAATAATATCTTTTGGGATTAATTTAGTTTTTCTCCACAGACAGTTTTATTAGGAAATAAAGTACATAGGTATACCTAGGTAGTATTTAAACAAAAAAAAATTTACTAGCGATATTATATATGTATGTAGATACTATATTGCAAGTTATGGATTCGAAAAAAAATCGAAAAATTCGAGATTTTGATCAAACTTGACATTACGATGATACCGAAGACGAAAAAAATGGGTCCCGCAATTCCGTCTCTCTGTCTGGTAATATCATTTTTCTCAAAAACGGCTCCAACAATTTTTTAAAAAAAAGCATGTCATTAAAGAAGGGAAAATGTACTTTTTGGTAATTTATTTTTGATTTTTTTATGCAGAAGCTTCTAGAAGGTTTAAATACTATATAAGCCCAAATTAAAACAAAATTAAATTAAAAAAAAAAAAACAATTTTTTTCGAAAACTCAATATTTCGAAACTTCGACTTAATCGATTTAAAATAACGATACCTCTTATAAAAATATTTGAAAAAAAAACGTTAAGAAAAAAATATATTTTATAAAAACGGCTCCAAGAATTTTCAAACAAAAATGTGTTATTAAATTAGGATAGTCCAGTTTTAATTAAAAAAATATTTTGTTTTGCGTACTTCTTAATGGTACTTGTCATATAACATAAATAGTAATTTATGTGACCTTATGTTATTCCCAAAATTTTTTAAACTATTAGTGGGCTACAGTGTAAAAAAACTGCATATTAAAATTTTCAAAAAAATGTTTTTTTTATACCTACCTACCTACAATTTTTTTTGAAAGATCGATTTTTCAAAAACTAGTCACTTAACTATTTTCAAATTAAAAAATTATATGAATAATAATAATTTTTTGAATGTTGAAAAAAAAAATATAATCAATATTTTTGAAAATTGACGATTTTTTTTAAATTACATTAGTTTTAAATGTATATTGTATATTGTATTGTATAAATAAGCACATTAAGATCATTTGTAGAAAAAAATTTAAACAAATTAAGTATTTGAAATAAAAATGAAAAATTCAAATTCATTAAATAATTATTATACTCGTAATTAATGTATTTGCATTTGGTAAGAAACTTTATTTTTTGGAGTAGTGACCGTTGCACACAAGTGTATGCCTACATATTTTTATATTTGCTACAGCCAGCAGATTTAACTCTGTCCATAGAACAAAACACACACACACCCAACGAACTCCTACTCAAGAAAAAAATCCTCCTAAAATAAAATAAAAAAAAAACCTATGAAAAACTTGTTTTCCTTTCCTCCTCTAACTTATAATAAATTTGGTATATAGTTCTCTCATCAATTTTGTATCACACTTTTTCTCTTCATACGCATTTTCATAACACACCAACACTACCTAACCTACGATTTGGTAGTGGAATACATGATAAGTAGTGGGCCTTATTGCAGACTGGATGAATTTCATGATAGTACTATTAATATCTATATACAATGATAGTCCCCTTTCACACAGGGAAACCAGTTGCTGGAGATTTTTTTGATGTTTTCTTTTAATTGCCTTGTAGCTTTCACACGGAGTGTGTTTCTTTATTTATTCCGGATAAGGAATAGAATGGATGGAAAATACTAAATGTTTATCTAGAATATCCAGAATGGAATGAATAAAGAAACAAAAATTCCCTCCGGAATAGAAAAGAAAAAGATGACATCGATCAGCTCTTTTAAAGTGTTGTGATGATGACAAGAAAATAGATATCTCTATGCAAAATAGAAAAAATAAATTATTATTAATTTATAAATTCATGAAAAGTCACATTTAATTGTTATTTATATATTTATTTCAATAACAAAAATATGAACAATGTTTGGTCATCCATTTTGTTTACTTGGTTTTCGTCCTTGGCTGCTGTCATTTGTTTTGCTTTCATATGAAAGGGTTATTCCGAGAATATTCTTTTCATTCCGTGTTTAACATGGAATAAAAAGAATGCATTCCAAACGTTCCGGAATGAATAAAGAAACAACAAAATAGTTTATCCGGAATATTCCATGGAATAAAGAAACGCAAAACTGGTATTCCGAATATTCTGGACATACCAGAATGAATAAAGAAACACACTCACGAAGAAACTGGCACCAAGAAACTGAGGAGGAAACTTGGAAGATTTTGTTGGGCTAATTAGAATGCAAACAAAACGCCAAAAAAATCTCTTCAATTTTTTTGCATTCCCTTTACTTCTTGCCCTTCTCGCCCACAATCTCCCAGTTGCCGACAACTCAGTATGTTTGCGTGAAAGGAGACATACTGTAAAATATGGAAGGTGGAGACACCGTGTAAGAATCTAATCTAACACCTCTAATTTAGTATAATCTATTTTTATATACCATCACTGCTTCTCCATTCTATCTCTACATTGGGCGCGCTCGCGACCATTGTTGATGATGATTGATCTATAGACCTCCAACAAGCATAAACAAAACATAAACTTTTCGTTCAATTTAAACTGATTTAAATTGACAAAAAAATCGAATTTTAAAATTAATTATGGCTTATTCAACAATTTTCAACGCATACGAACTACTTGTCGCACAAAAAGCTTCAATCCGTCCTAAGCTACATTCCTTATGTACCGACTTATTCCCATTAGACGGTCCAGCTCCAAAGTCCCTCATTGAAATCTCTGGGCCAAGTAATTCCGGAAAGACCCTACTCCTTAACGAAATAATAGCACACACAATTCTTCCAACATATTTCAACGGAAAAGATTCAAATGTTGTATTAATCGACTTGGATCATAAGATTTCAATTCCACATTTGATGAAAGTTGCCGAAAAAATCATCAATAATTCGGGCGAGAAGACCACTCAAGAAGATGTCCAATTTACGATTGAATTGCGCATGCAATCAGTACAGATCATAAATTGTTATACACCAGATCAGCTGGAGATGGCATTCGATACATTGGATGATCTATTGGTGGCAAATCCCGATATAGCCCTCTTAGCCATTGATAATATTGGAGCATACTATTGGCTGGATACGGAAAATAAACTTATGAGGAAAGAGACCCACTATAAAAATCACATTGCAAGATTGAAGACTATCTGTAAGAAGCATAATATTGTATGTGCATATTCGATCGAATCAAATTATATTCAGTTCAAAGGACTGCGAGCTAATGTCGATTACAAATTTGAAATGAAACAAAACTCTAATGATGCCAACAGTAATGACTTGTTGTGTATAACTGCACTAGAAGCTGGCACCGGATCATCAATTGATAAGGTAGTACGAGTCGATAATTTTGGAATGCACTTTATTTAGTTATTTTTAAAATAAACATGTACATAATAATACTTATACCTATTTTTCTCAATATTGCACCGGTACAAATTTGAATGCTCGTGAATCAGTAAAATCACGTTGGGTTAATGTGTTTAAGTGTACAATATTCAAATCATATATTTTAAAAGGACGAGTGTAGAGAAATTCTAATTTATAACAGTTGTTAGGCCTTAAATGTGCTGAACATTATCAGCGCTTCGCGCGGCAGGGGCTGCTGAAGCAAACGACTAATTTCCGGAAGTCAAATGTCCTATTAATCCTACGGGGCTGCATAAACTCGACTTTTCTGTCTCTAGAAACAATGGATTGCTAGATTATTTGTTCAATTTAAAATAGGTTCCCATCGATTCATCTGAAACAGTTAAAAATGTTAAGTTTTCAAATGATGTATAACAAAATTCGGCTGCCTGAGATGGATCAATTTACGCGAATTGGTTTGTGACTGATAATGGCGTTAAGGTTGCCTTCTCACTGCCCTTCTGTTTGCACTATTCATTAACGATGTGGTAACTTACCTTCCCGGGTGAATACGAATATTTGGAACGACCATTAATGTGCTGTTGTACGCCGATAATCTGTTTTTAGTTTAAATTCAATTGATAATAATTTCAATTGATGATAATTCCAATTGATGATAAATCGATACAATTGGCATCTTACTCTCAACACCAACAAATTCAAAATCATAATATTTTCAAGGCCGCTAGGAATTAAAAGAGGTATATGTATGGAATTGGAACTTAAATGGCAATATAATAGATTTAGTAAATGAACATAAATACCTTGGATTGAAATTAAACACAACTCTTGATTTCATCAAACACATAATTGAAAAAAAAAACTAGTTTGTCCCAAAGACTCTTGAAAAAAAAAACAATTCAACTTGCATTTAAAAACTCCTCAACTTTTCATAAGCATTGAAGTCTCTTGCAGACTTCCCAAAAAAAAATATTCCTGTATGTAATAAGAAATGTGGATTGGTGGATGGAGAAGTGGAAGAAGCTATATCGATAAATACAAGCAACCTTGAACACTAGAGGAAAAACTCTGTCGTTTAATAACAAAATATGATACATATGTATGTATGTATGTATATGCTAGTCATAAATAAAGTTCCTTTTATAATAATAATAAATAAATAAATCAAATATGCGGGATAATTTTAAAGTCAACGTCCGAACATACATATATATATGGCAGAATTTTGTACTCTCAACTAAATGAGCTTAAGCATTTAAACTATGTATGTATTTCCAAGATTAACTTAACGGCTACAAGCAAATCCCTTTGATTTCTAAAACAAGATGTGAACTTTTATGCTAAAGGGAATGCTATAAGTTTCAACCAATTGTGTACGCTGTGTAACCTAAAATCTAATGAAGAGGTTTTCACTTAATAAATATCTATACCATTTTTACCATAGAACGGATTGCAAAATGCGAGAAATATACTCTAATAATAGTTTAGTTTAGTGAAATGAAACTATGGTCAAATTGCTAAGCAAATGCACGAATCCGATAAAAATTGAAAAGAAAGTGAAGTGCGCAACACAAGTTTAAAACTTGCACAATTGCAATGAAGTTTGCGCAAGAAAAAAGAATAAACTGCGTTTTGGGACAGTGTGCTTAGCAGAGATTTTTCTGTTTGCGTTTAGGCACATTTTGCTTAGCATATTATGCCCAAGATTTGCGTTTAGGAATTTGTCGTATGTATTCAACTTTTAAATGAAACCGACTGGATTAATATAGGAATTTGAATAACAATTGCAGTTTCAATTTTTTAAAGAAAATATACATATGTACTAATAATTAAACTTGCTAACCACGCTGACGGCAATGACATAGCTATCCATCAATATATTAACCAATATATCAAGCAAATGTTTTTAAATAAATGAATAACTTGCATAACAAAAATTGGTAAAGTTCAAAATATTTTGTCTAAAATATAACATGCATCTAAAAAATATTGTAGTAGTTCACACAAAACATATATATATATAAACATCATATATTCGCTGAAAACTGAGATCTTATACAGCTATGTTTTTATTAAAGCAAGCAGACAGATTTATTCGTAAATCACTATTCACCTTACGTAAAATCATTATTTTCGCCAAATCTTAAGCTATGCCACATTTCCTATTATTTCATTTTGGTCTTAATGTTTAAAGAACTCAAACTAAGCATTTCATTGGGAGGAGCATCATTATTATATTGAAATATAGTTTTACAAAATATTGGGTGATACCGGAAATCTCCCAGGGAATTTTGTTTTCCACGGAATATTACATTCCTTCGAAATTTGTCCTGCAATCGTAAAAATCCCAGGGAATAAATTTCCCTTATCAAAAAAAAAATGTATGAAATGGCAGAAACACTCCCTGGGAAAGTTTATTCCCAATGCCAATAAATTCGAAAGCAGACTTTTGAGCATCATTTACATTCCCTACGAGCGAATGAAAGAAACATTTCCAGGGAATTTTTTTTATTCACAATAACCCCAATTATGTATTTTCAAAAACAAAAAAAAAATACAAAAACAGTGTGGTCGTTCCTTTTTTTTGAAATTATATTTTATATATATTTATTTTGCAATAAAATAAAGTTTTTTTTTCTGAAACCAAAATATGTAGTAATAATTAAAATATAGCAAAAATACTCACATAATTTAAACGTCAGTTTTTAATGTTTTCTAAATAAAACTTTAACTAATTTTTGTCTGTTTATATCGTTATATATTTGAATTAACCACATATATATATAATTAAGAATCGAGCGGACAAAATTTGAATAGATATCTTAAATAACTTAATTAGTATTGTTGGCTATAATGGATTATGTATAATTATACATTATATTATATTGTACATTAATTAATTAGGTTCGTCTACAAAACAAATTAAAATATAATAGAAATTACAAAATCTGAATTGTATTCTTCCTCTTAATATTACAGCCGAAAAGTTAGTGAAGCAATTTAGACTGTAGACTTTACGGCAAGATTTAAAAAAAAAATCAAAATGATCAAGTCTCTTTCGAGATAGGTAAGTTTTTGTTTTAATGTTTACTTCCTAATTTTGAAGAAAATAGGTTCAGTTATGTAAGTTTTTGGTCACAGTAAATAAATGACGAGACCAGATTTAAATTACGAAAACTTGCCATATAACAGAAGCAAAACGTTTCGATACAGATCAGCATCAGTATATGAATCAATTCAAAATAGTGCACAAACAAATTATTCACCGTTTTGATGATGCACAAATGCTAACATCAGTGTAGATGTTAACCATGCTCAAGATACCAATATACAACTGGAAGGTAGCGCCTTTCTTTGGTTTTAGGTATTCATCTACGAAATCGAGGCACAGATTGTCCGATATTATGTAAAATTGTGTTTAGAATTCGAATAACAAGTGCAGTATTTTTATTAATAAAGAATAGGCCATATTTAATTATTAAATTTAAGCCGGATGATTCGCTATCCGCTTAGTTGAACAATGGGATCTTACTATACAGATTTGTACATTTTTCTTTTCAAAAGTTTCAAAAAGGGATATTTTTTCAGGACTATACGTGATGCATATTTGTGTCCAACATGTCCCAGAATATATCAATAAAATCTAGTGAACTAATAACGACTTGGATATCATTTAAAAAAAATACAAAGGTTGCCATGGTTATGCACAACCTAATGAGAACCTGCCCCACAGCAGCTATGGAAGTTATTTTTAACTTGAATCCATTGTAGGTGGTAGTCATCAAACTTAGCTAAGACCGCCAAATTGAGATTTGTCAAAAAGGGAACTGGGACGCGGAAAATAATAGGTTCTAGGGAAAGAGGCTTATTTTATAAATCTACAGAGTGGGTAGGTGAACATTTTAACTACACCCTCAAAGCAAATGCCATCAAGTGGTCCACTGATGAATCGGGGACAACTCAAGGGACTGGTGCAGGAATTTTTGAGGCCTAGCTCTCCGTTGCGATGGGGCGGTCCGTCCACTAGAATTCTCCAGGCGGAAGTTAACGCAATAGAAAAATACGCAGAACGTTATCCCGAAAAATGTATAGGACCCAAATAACATTGCCATCATGTCAGTTAGTCTAGCTGCGTTAAAGGCAATTAGCTGTTATTGCGTAAGCACAAAACTGGGCAAGTATAATAAAGTCTCACTTCACTGGGTACCTGGGCATATAGGAATCACAAACTTTAATGGGATCAGAGTCATGTTGCGAAATGAGAAAACGTGATCAAAAACAAGATCAGGGGCCCTACTTCACTCTACATTCGCATCGATTCGAAAGTTGTTTTCAATGCTATTTTTAAGTGGCACTGTTTTGGAAAGCTGAAAATTTGCCAATTCGAACCACTTTATTGTAGAATAGAATTACATAATTGGGCCCTAGATCCGAAGAGGAGGTCAAAAGATCTAACATTTGGAATGAACACTATTTAAAACAAGCTAAACTACTATTTGGAACCTACAACCATAAACGGTTTGTATCCTGTATTAATTTAAGTAGGAACAAATTAATGTCAATACAGGTCTCCTCACTGACCACTGTAAACTGAAGGTACCTCAATATCCTGGGGTCGGACAGTATTGCTCTCTGTAGGTTCGGTAAGGTGTAAGAGGGGACTTCACACAATATTCTAGGTAGTTCAACTATCCTCTATTAAAATTCACGAAATAATAAAATTCCTCAAAAGAATTAATTAAGAGGACGTAATGTAGAATGAGAAGTGTCATACAATTCTGTTGTGGGGCACAATAGATCTCAAGGTCGCAGTGCATCAATACCCCAAATACATTCATTCAGCTAGCTAAACAAAATTCCCGAACTATCTTTTGTCTGAGATGGTAATACAAATAAACCCTCAAAATACATCACTAGCTTTCGGTCTATAAGAAAATAATACAAAGTAAAAAAGTAAAATAAAAAAAAACTCAAACATTTTATTCTCCATTAGTAACCCTTTTGTTTTGTCCACAGAATGTTTCAAACAAAATTATATAGGTTAGGTATATCACGTTTTTTTAAAAAAATATTGTCACATAGAATCTATGGACCTGAGTTAAATTTACACTTTGAAAGCACATAGAATTTTATTTGTTGTTCTTTGAAACACGAGAAAAGGATAATATCTTAACATTTTTGGGTAACAGTTATAGTGTTTTTAATACCTTAGGTATTTTATACGAAAATGTATACTTAATTTTTTGTGAGAATTGTAAATTTAAATAGAACTATTTTATGCAACTCAGTTAAACAACCAAGAAGTGTTACAAGTGATTTCTTGATAGTAGTCAGTTTATATAGAATATTGCACTACAGAGAAAGAAGCGCAAAGTTCGAGAAAAATATCATACCACTCAAATCTAGCTTAGCCCAACCACTCAAACTCACTTTTCACAGTTTTAACACTACTCCAAGATTTGTTTTGTAACTTTATTTTGGTCGTCATTACATTAAATACCTAATGTTCATATGTATAAGTGCAGATTGCGAAATACAAAGAACTTGTCAATTAATCACTCAGTGCTTCCGTAAAAAGAGTTTGATGTCACATTGCGAGTACCTCAGTAAAGTGTAATATTGCAAAAGTTCTTGCTCTAATTTTGACTCTATAAACCATCATAGTTCATGAAAGCACATAACATCTTTTTATTTTTTCAAAGACCGAGAGCATAAAATAGTTCCATGATTTATTAAAAATAATAATAATGAGAGTTTACGCTCTAAAGAACCGTACTACTCGCACAATGTATTGTCGACAAATTGGACATTCACTTAAGACTTTTCCACAATTTGTGCAAGTTGCCATATGTCCACATTCTAAAATCACACATTCAATTGGAGCATCCATGCAAATTTTACATAATTCATCAGTTGGTAGCTTTTCAATTGCTAAAATAATAATAAAATACAATTTAATAAAAAAAAATGTTGCGTATTAAGTAAGTATCTACTCTTATACCTGGATATGATTTTAGATTTTTCCACAGCCTTGAAACTCTTTCGAAAAGCTCCTGCTTTTCACAACAGCCTTTGTAATCGACACGATTAAGAGTAAGAATTTGTTTCAATTGTTTAACAGTCAGATTCTCGAGATCCTCTCTGAAAAAAATTGAATTATTCTTCTTTCCAAAAGCAATAACTAGTTGCCTACAATGAATCAAAATCATTTAAATTTGGAAAGCGGCTAGCTGCTATCCCGGGATCATAGCCTCCATCTTCTCCAACATGTCCGTAGACATGTATACCATCGTTATTATCGAAAAATGGCGATGTGGCACTGCCGACATCAATCAATTGGCCGCGTGTGCGATTTTCCAGATAAACCAGAAACTCTTCAAGTTCTTGTTTTATTTCAGCCTCGGACATATTAGCGTTCTCTAGATGTTGTCTTAGTTTCATGACATGGTGTTTAATATTGGTTTTGTTCTTTCCGCATTTTCCACAACATTTGCTTCGTCGACGTCTTATATTCACAGCCGCATTTTCCTCCTCATCGTCATCTAAATCACCCTCTTCCTCTTCTACACTAAGCTCCTTGCTATTCCATGCAAATGAATGGTCATCTTCATGCCGTCGTCTGTTCAAATTGCCATCTGACCTTCGTCGAACTACTCTTTTAGGCCTTAAAGCAAAAATTCTAGCAGCCCTACTTGGTCCTGATGATGATGCAGATGAAACCAAAGCGACATCAGTTGAAGTTCCTGCTGTTGGTTCTTCCTCTCTATTAACTGCAACATGTGTCTTTTTGTCTTCAACTGTAATCGCATTGTTCTCCAATTTATTTACAAATTGCCAAGTTTCATTTTGAGTTATTGACTCAGTTTTATTGTCGTCGGAGATGCCTCCAATGGCTCCCAACTCTTCGAATGACGATTCGGATGAATCTTCAAAAGTTCCTACTTGTAAACTGGGTGAACTCTTCTGAGCCAATCCATTGCTGCTGCCACTGGCTGATATCCCCGCTGCCAGATTGTCGATTGGCGAACTAGTTGTGGGCGATGCCGATGTTACACCGACTTCACGATTACTTCGGTCCTTGAACGTTGTTATTAGCTCATCATCGGAACAATCACATTCCGAGACGATTCCTTCATCTTGTAGAACATTATCAAGAAGTCTATTTCTTACACCAGAGAAACCAGCTGGAGTCGGTTTGTCTTGAGTTTGATCCGAGCCACTTTGGACATCTACCGTTCCGCAACCAGTACTCACCGGATGTGGAGAGCGCGAGACTGTGCTTTGTGACGATATTGAGCTCATACTCACTACAGGGCTCGAAATCGGACTAGATGGGGTGCTCCTGTTTGAATTGATTTGGTGCTGTTGCTGCTGTTGTGGCGGCGGTGGTGTTGAAGATTCCTCCGAGATCAATTGCTGATTTTGATAACTAGAATAGCTTGGTATCTCTCGTGTCGATATTCTCGGTTGCTCGGATATGTGGGGCGGTGACGACACCCCAGCACCTGCCATTCCAGCTGAATTACTCGAAGCCGTTGCCTTTGTGTCGAAGCTAAAATCCGTTGCGATTTTATCCGTTATGTTATTAAAGAAATTCTGACAAGTTTGTTTAATGTTCTCAAACGGTTTATCTGCATCGCTAAAATCTGGGAACTTGTTGCCATTTGGACTGCCTATGTTAGGGGTATCATTTTGATTTACATGGGTCAAAATCAATCCAACTAGTTCTTCTTTTTCTAAAAAAATGATTTTTTTTTAACATTGATAATAGATTTCGCTGTATATATTGTATTTATTTTATAATCCGTCCTTACCTACACATCCTGTTGTGGAAATGTGTTTTGATTGCAAGTAAAATATTAAATCCTTAGGCTTTAGTTTAAGTAAATCGATTTTTAGAAGGGGTCTTTTTGCAAATATTGCACATCGTTCGCATAAAACTACTGAATTTTGTGTAATCATGCAATTATTACAGTAGTATCGCCTGAAAAATAAAATAAAATTTATAGTCAGTTAAAAGGTTATTCCTAGTTTTTTTTTTTCAAAAAAAAAAAAAAAAAATAAAATGCAAAAAAAATGAGTATGTGCTACCATTTATCGAGCATGAATATGAAGTATTTTTACTAGGTCGGGAGGTAGAAATTGAGGTCACGAGCAACCTATCCGGCTGACCCAATTAGCGTTGGAGTGCGTTGTTTTGACCCCATAACTAGTTGACCCTGTGATTGTAAAATATTTTTTTACTTCTCGAGCTCCCGGCAGACACCCGGATGTCGAAAACAGTATCCCAAACTAGAAATTAATTTTTTTTTTTCCGGAAATCGAAATGTATACTATTCAATTTTTGGATGCGAAAAACTGACGATCCTCCACATGCTAAACTCTACATGACGTGAGGTCACGGAGAAGATTGCAACCTCCTCCCATGGACTCAGATGTATCTTCTCTGTAAAGGAAGGATGGTTTTGTTATTTTTATGTGGGCGGCCTAAGGCCATTTTCTCTTGTTGCGAAAAGAGATAAAATCTTTAGTCTTAAATTCTGAAGGTTCGTTCATGTTATTGTATAGTGTTTCCAATTGATTGATGTCTTTTACTGATCAGAGGGGGATGTTTGCAGAGGAAGTGAGCAACAGTTTATTTTAAAAAAAAAAATATATATATATATATATATATTTTGAATAGATATTACCCTTAAAGTTCCTTGGTAAATGCCACTATGCCATGGCATCCAAATAAGAGTGAGACCCGAGCAACAGTTAGACTGTCCTGACTTATTCCGCATTGCTGGACCAGTTTAGAGGTTCTTGTTACCGAAGCAATGGCTTTCACAGTAGCCTGACAGTCTGTCGGGTTTTAGTTAGGTTCTTACTTCCCTGATCGCTAGTAACTCTGCTTGAAAGAAAAATAGCCTAATTAGGAAGCCGCAAACACTTTGCAACGTTTAATAACTCCAAGAACATTCCTGAACCAACTACACATTCCATCTTTGATTCATTAGTAAAAATGGTTGTGTCAAAACCTCTCTTCACTACGTCATTTTCTCAATTCTTGGATGGAATTTTCACTTAAAAACCCCTATTGAGGTCCAGAGCACTAATCAGTAGGGTCGAGAATATTTCATTTGGAATCAAACTTGTGATGTTGCTGTGGTGATAAGATTTGGCAAACCACAAATCCCATTCGCAATAACTTGATGTGTAGATCAATTGTTGAAAGCTTCAAAATCACCCAGAGCATGCGTTGGGCAAGAATTCAAATCCTGTGTGGTGTCAACGCTCATTGAGTTTATTAATGTAATAGACTTTGTTAAGTGCGGGCCACCATACAATCCAACCTTAAAATTGAATTTGTCATACCATAGCCGAATACGTCCATAAGATAATCCTCGATTGTACACCCCGTTTTTTGGTTTTGTTACATGCTTAGAAAGCTATGAAGGCCTCCCTCATCCGTTCGTCAATGTTTAAAAATTTGTTCATAACTTACCAGTCGATTATCTGCGAGAACTCGGAATCAATTAACATTTAAATTACTCTACATAAGTGTATACTTGAAGTGTAGAGTTCGTGTCTTATTAATACAATATATCGAAATTAATCGTCGGAAAACTGCAATCGCAAGAGACCGCCAGAACTTATGCCGATCGAATATCCCGTAACCTCTCCAGAAATCCATTGTCGCCAGCATCAAGTGCCGAAGACCAGTGACAATACTGCCAACAAGCCATCAGACGTGCCGCAATTGATGTGCTAGGTTTCACCAGACCTCCACCACGAAACCTCTGGTTCGATGAAGAATGCAGGCAGGCACATGCAGCTAAACAAATGGCATATAAAGCGGCGCTGCAAAGAAGGACGAGAGCTGCTCTAGAGCTCTACGAGCAGAAAAGACGGGAAGAACACCGGCTTCTCCAGAAGAAAAAGAGAAAGCATGAGAAGCGCGCGATCGAAGATATTGAGAGATGCTACTCCAGGAACAACGTGCGGAAGTTTTACCAACAGGTAAGAACAACGTGCCAAGGCAAAAAACCCGCACAGAAGCCTGTAGAGATAGAAATGGAAACCTCACAGTCGGTGCTGAGTATATGGAAGGACCATTTCTGCAGACTGTTAAATGGCGATGAAGACCAAAATCCCGCTGTCAGGCAGAATGAACCATTCAACATGGACGATGACACACAAAACTTCCGTCCACCTGAACAAAATGAAGTGAGGATAGCAATATCCAAACTGAAGAACAACAAAGCCCCGACGGACTACCCGCCGAACTCTTTAAAGCAGCCGGAGATGACCTGGTATAGTGCACACACCAAATCATCTCTAAAGTCTGGTCAGAAGAAAGTATGCCTGACGAATGGAACCTCAGCATCGTTTGCCCGATCCACAAAAAAGGAAACCCTCTAAACTGAGCCAACTATAAAGGAATAAGTCTCCTGAATATCGGGTGTAAGATCCTTTCTGCTGTATTATGTGTACGTCTGAAACCATTTGTCAGCAACCTGATTGGACAGATCCTGGAAACTAGTCAAGAACTCCAAACCGATACCCACCATCTCTTTATCGATTTTAAGGACGCATACGATAGCATTTATAGAGACGAGCTATACAGAGCCATGTCTAGTTTTGGCATCCCCACAAAACTAATTCGACTGTGTAGGATTACGATGGATAACTCTCGCTGTTCCGTCAAGGTCGGTACTGACCTTATTGTGCTATCGTTCAATTTCTTCAACTTCAATGAGGCCAAAACAAAGTGCCTGCTGTCCACCAAAAAGGGACACACAACACCGGCGGATTGGACAAAACGTCACAATAGACAGGTGCAACTTTGAGGTAGTTAGGGACTTTGTCTACCTCGGATCCGCTATAACATCTAACAACAACATCTCGTTAGAAATAAAGCGAAGAATAACTCTTGCCAAACGCTGTTCCTATGGGCTAGGGAGTCAATGCCTCCCAGTCCTGTTCCTGTATATGACGCGGAGACATGCACTCTATCGAAGGCGGATGAAGATATCCTTAGTCGTTCCGAGCGTAAGGTGCTTGGTAAGATTTTCGGCCCTATCTGCGTTAACGGGCTTTGGAGGAGAAGGTTCAACCACGAGCTATACGAGCTGTACAGCGACATTGACCTGGTACAAAAAATACGTATATCACGTTTAAGATGGCTAGGTCATGTAGAGCGTATGGACAACAATGCTCCGGCTCGCGTCTTCGATTCCAACCCAGAGGGAAGACGCAGTCAAGGAAGACCATGCCTAAGGTGGCGCGCTCAAGTGGAAGATGACCTCAACCAACTTGGAGTGCGTAACTGGAGGCAGCTAGCTGGGGAAGCATGTTGGTTGAGGCCCAGGTTCGTCCCGAACTGTAGCGCCACCTAAGTAAGTAAATAAGTATGTCGAAATTCATAAATAAGTAGGTACAAGGTTTTTTTTTTAAACTAAACACATGTATAGTAAATACAACATTCAGTAATCATATCCAATCAAATTGTGCAATATAATTTTAATACTTCTCCAAATGCATTTGCGCATTATAAAATAAATAAACCACTGCATTTTGGATTAGTCTGCTTAATACAAAAGTTTTTATACTTTATTAGCATTTTTTTTTGCTGTATTAGCCCTTACGATTTGGGCATATCGTTCTATTGTTAAATTATACATAATATATGACTCACATATAACGAAAAGCGGAAAAAAGCTGCGAAAGTCATAAAGTAGGTACAGTGGAATTCGTTGACTCGGGCGGAGTGCATAGATGTCCCACAATTTGGTTACACATTTTGTGTAACTTTTAATTGTTATTTTCTTTGGATTTAAAGACCTGCAACTTCCAGATTCTTAGCAGACGGCCACACACAATAGTGTTTCTTTTTACATTTACTCTCCACTTAAACGTCTAAGAACCGAACCATGGCTTTGCTGCCTCTATACGGGGAATTAGAATCTATTGACTAAAAGAATATTATCCGTACACTTCGCTAGCGAAAGTTTTGCTCTAATTTGATATTTAGATATTCTGATTTTTTTTTAGATTTTACCGAATATCACCGGGACCCTATAATGCTTAAAATAGTTCTAAACCTGCATGAGCCATCAATCGTTTGTTCTCTTTACTAATGTCATTTAGAAATATTTCATGTTTCCTAATTAGAAATCGTTATTTGATGGAATTATTTCTAATAACATCAGACTAGGTGTACCAACTACTTTAGACGTACACAAATCTATAACAATAAATATAAAACTACCGCAACCGAGTCTTGTGTACTCATTTGTGTTTGACTTTGAAGTGTTCAAGAAATACATTACTTTAAATTTGTTAACTTCTTCAAAATTGGCAGCTCAGCAAAACAACACACAAAGCTACAAAAATTCGTATTGACAGTTATAATAAAAAATAATAAATCATCACCACCCGAAAACACTTTCAGTGCGGAATAAGGTGGAGGTAACAAACCATCTACCTACCTATAGGTATATACATAAACACTTCATATCGATTTGTTTGGAAATGTTTTTTTTTTTATTTTTTTTTATTGAGGTTTATCCAAATGGGAAGGCGACTTTATTATTACGAAAGCCAATCCAAAGAACCATAATATATGTACAAGTTCGATTTCAATGTCATGGATAGTTCTGTGCCTACCTAACTATAGTAGTTCGAAGCTTTTGCGTGCACTCACCTGCAATCCTTGCAAATACGTTTCCGTCGGAAGACCGTGAATTGCACATTACAGCCTTCACAAGGCATCTCTTTAATATATAAAAGAAAGACAAAATGAACGGAATGATCGTGGTTTGCAATCACTAGTCAGAATAATATCAATTACTTTTATTATACAAAATAAAATCAAAAACGTTGAAAAGTACACAACAACTTGCAATGAGCAATTGTAGGAAAAAAAGGAAAACTACTAGCTAGAATCACCGACGGCAATTGATTTGTGACATATTTGGAATGTTTTACGTTGAACCCGTTTCATTATGTATTTTAGCTATCAATTATTTTTTAATTTGTACAACTATTTACTTATAATCACATAAAATTTTATTGGTGTTTTTTGAGGAGATATTTTTTCTTCACTTCAGCACTCCGTGGAGCTTTTTTTTCTCCATTTGATTCTGATTGATTGAAATTGAAAATAATATTAAGGTTTGTTTGTTTTTATTATTCTGTAAATAAATGACAACTGCACGAACATTCCAAGATAGATGTGTTCCATGAATCAATTTAAACAATTATTACTACTCCTCTTTTTTTATTTTATTGACGTCATATGTGACACAAAATGTATTACATATGACGTCAATAAAATAAGTAAAACAAAGAAGTGTCGTAATCTTGTTTTGTTAAATTCATTGATGTGTGCCATTTGTAATAGGCCGACTCCACTTGATATCTGTATCGCCATCGAAATATCTGTCGTTACATGCGGTCTCCATTAGCGATGAATCTAGAGCATGCCTTAAAGCATGCTCTCAGTATCGCAAATGGAGAGCGAAATCGCAGCTTTATTTTCATAGCATGCGATGGAAAGCATGCTTTCATCGCATACTGCTCATCGCTTGCTTTATCGCAAGGAGAACCCTGATTTTGTTATGGCGTTTCCAAATATCATTTGTTGTTGTTGTTTCTACCAGCATCAGTTGCCTTCGACATTCTTCAGTACCTAAAAAAGTATGCTATGAAATGCCCACCAACGAAAATTTGTTTCTCTCTGCTACGTGCTTTCTGCTAATGCCATTGCGTTTGCTTTTAAATTTATCGCTAATAGAGACCGGGTGTTAAGTATCAGAGCATTTATATTGACTTGGCTGGGCAGTTCATGTCTTGACAATTCATTCATGCAATAGAGGTTGAGGTGTAGGTGAGTAGGTAAGGCTGTTTAAGAAGAATTATCAAAGATTAATTTCATGAAAAAAATGATGTTTGACCTGATATACTCCTGTTAATGAACATTAACTAATATAAATTGTGTTTTTGACGAATTTAAGTACAAACAAAAATTTTGTAAGTGCGCCAACAGAGTAGTTACCGGCGTGAGAGAAAAAAAAATAATGAGATTAACACAGAAAAAAAGAAGAAAAAAACGCAAATGGCAAATTTGATATCAGGCATCGATATCAAGACAAAATCGAAGTGAGAGCTCGCTGACATCCCAACACAACTAGAAACAACGCGAATCCATTCGAGATTTCATTTCAAAATTTATTGCCATTGTAGTCGGCTTCTAAGGCCGCGACTCCATTTAAATATTTATTTCGGCCATTATTTCAGACACTACTACCAAAAATAAATTTTTCATTGCTATGTGGGCAAAAATAAATCGTGAAATTTCATTCTTCTCCAAGAAGCGCTAAGCGCTTTATGTACTTTAGAATATGTATGATCCGTCTCATCTGCACAATTTATGGGGGATGTAATGAAACGTCAAATTTTATTTCTCCGTTTATTTCTTCTGAGAAGACAAGAAATAAATACAAATTCTTTTGTCTAAAAATAAAAAAAAAATCCAATCCAAAAAAAATCCAAAAATGGGGCCTCCACAATAAATATTGACTACATGACACATTTCATTTATTTCAAGTGGAGGCCTAGGGTAAGGATACGAGTTGCCAGCATGAAAAAAACTAGATTACGACACTTCTTTTTTCGTTTTTTTTTCCTGACATCTGTGAAAAAAAAATCTGAGCTAAGAAAATTGTTTTGTTTGTCCGATGTGGATTAATGGATTTTTCGTTCGCGAATAATATAAACTTACAATTTGGTTAAATAATTGAATATTGTAGATTTGAATTTACTTTAATTGCATTTAAATTAAGTGCGATAAAGTCAAGAATCGAGAAAGTCGGAGTGCTAAATAGATATCGTAGATTAAACTTACAGTACGTTTTCATTAGAGCTCAAATTACATAATTTACAGAAAATTATAATAATGTTTTAATTTTGTTGTATTTTCGTTTTTTGCATTTGTTTTGTTCTGATAAGTGTTCTTATTCTAAAGAGCAAAAAAAAGTTTTTTATTTCCACATCGCTGTCAATGTCTGACCAATTCAAGTAGATTTTGTTGGTACAAATTACTAGTTTTCTCCGTTGAAGGATTTGACGATGTTGTCCAAGTTCGTCAAGTCATTTAACATACTTAGTGATGGATTTGGCAAGCCGCCTTCACTTAGGTGGTCCACTCATGAATACGATGCCACATTTGCTTGGGCTGGTATTTTTTTTTTAATTTATGGCATATGTATCTGGCCTTATTTTCGAGGCCATCGCTCTCTAAAGTGCCAAATCTTCATCATCTTTGTTGCCATCAGTATTATCCTCTTCTGGTTTCCAAGCAATGCTTTGAAATATAGTACCTAAAAAGACATTTCAGATTATTTGTTTGTAAAAGCAAAAGCAATGTCTGCAAACCGGTCAATGGCGCCAAATCTGTGGTATCGTCAAAGCTTACATTAGCTGCGTCCGAAATAACACCCTCGTTGTGTCCTTAAATGTGGAACCTTAATCTAAAGCGGAATTCTTCCCTATCAGGATGATCATGGAGGCCTCCCTTGCCACGTAACACACCAAATGTGTTTTCTAATACGTCCTGATTCAATCTTTACGACAACACATACTTGAATCCAAATCGGCTTGCGTCTAACAGGGTTTCTACTATTTTTGTATTATCCCTGGCCAAAACCCTATCGATTCAGCTAATAGGAGTGATGGAGGGAGTGAGTGAGTGAAATGAAATGTCAGATTACTCGCCTGAAATTTTAGCAGTGACTTGG
This sequence comes from Philhelius pedissequus, assembly GCA_910595825.1. NCBI lineage: Eukaryota > Metazoa > Arthropoda > Insecta > Diptera > Syrphidae > Philhelius > Philhelius pedissequus. The sequence continues at coordinate 4,686,252 of OU343160.1, read as the reverse complement.
GACATGTGTTGGTGTATTTACGTTTTCGGTTAAGTATTTGTTCTTTTCTCATAAGAAAATATTTAACAATTATTCACGTACGCGAAATAAAGATTATAAACATAACGAACTAGCCCTAAAGAACCCAAAAAATTTTATAAGAATATGGAAAAAATGATTTGCAATAATCATATTAATAATAATGTAGGACTTGTGCATTTGTACTTAATCTGCAAGATATTTAGATTTATTGTATAAATATGAGTATTTAATATAAATACTTCTTTTGGATTTAATTTATTGAAAATTTTCTTTTTTCAATTTTTATACATTTTATACATTTTGTTGTTGCTTCGTGATATTTAGGTGTTCGAATCTAAAAAAGCTTAATCACTTTTTGGCGGAAAGTGAGATGAGTTGGCGAGTAAGAGGTGTCATCTCACTTCATTCGCTGAAATAGCTGAAAGTCGGTGATCGCTTCTCTGTTTTATTTCTAGTAACAACTGTTATTTTGGGCTCTTCAGAACGGATCCAGACGACCAATCGAAAATACAATAATAAAAATGATAGCCGTGCACAGATTTGAATATGCTATCGCTTCTCTCGGAGAAAGCAAGAAAGCACGTTCCTTCAATGCGATTGTTGATTCTGCTACGAAAAATGAGTTTGTTTTGATGCAAATAAAATAAAAGAGTATATTTGTATTGTATTATAAAATTATAATGAACACAATAAACAAAGTACAAGATACTACAGTATTGATACTGAAATGTTTGATTATTTTTCCAATTTCCCTTGTTTTTATACAAAAAATAATATATGAATTCCCAATGGGTATATTGACAAAGTACCTCTTGTTTATATAATTATTTATACAATAAATAGTAGTAGTAACTTTGTTGGGGTTTCTTTATTTATAGATCACTTCACAAAATTACAAATTAATTAATGTGGAATCTAGTCTACCCTATAATATATTATGCGTCCACTCTACAAGACCATAATCTTAAAGAAAACTTAACTTAGGGAAAATTATGTATGTATTAATGTAACGAACATAAATTACACACTTACATATATACAATTATTATAAAAAATAATTGTTTCTATTTATAATATTTTCTGAGGTTTCTCCAAAATGTCATTCGTTCTTCATCAGGATTTTCCATCATTTTTATTTCCTTATCAATTATCATAGCTCTGATGATTAAGTTATCACAATCGTTAACTTTTTTCACAGGCTCCCATATACAATCAATTAGACCCTTATCAATTTTTGGAGTAGGATTACTGTATTTTGCAAAATTCGTCCACATTTTACAAATAATCCGAACCACTTTAAGTGCATCTTCATCCCATGGCTCTGGTGGTCCGAAATTCATTTGGAAAACGTAGCACAGCTCATCAACATGAGAAGCACCTTTTAAATGTGCCACATTAAATTTTTTCTTATACAAATTCAATTGACCATCGAAATCAAATCGATAAAAATATAAAGGAGATTTATGTTGAAATCTAGTATGAAATTCGGCTACTTTACGAATATCTGAAGTAATTAAAAAGTCGCCATATAAATTACATAACTGGTATACGCAATTTTCGTCAATTTGCTGTCCTTTAAAATAAAACTGCTTTATTAAATTGCCCAGCTCAATTCTTGTTGAATCATCGAATGATATATTTAATTCATTAGGTACGAATTTACGAAAATCGTTATGAAAATCTTTTAAATTTTTATCAAATTGCGACGTCTGACTTAGTCCTTCTGCATTGGTGTACCCCATTAAAACAGGAACTTGAACAGAATTTAGCTCGTTTAATGAGTTGAAAATTTTGTTGGTCACAACAGCTTCTGGGCTTTCTTCTTCAATAACGGGTTTTAATAGAAGATTCTTGTTAGGCAAACCAAATTTTTCAATTGTTGGCTTAACAAAGTCTTCCAAATTAGTAATGTCTTGTAGAAAATTTAATACTTCATGTGGATCATCTGAGTTACAACCTAGTAACTTGGCTAGATTCTTAGTAATCCATCCATTTCTTGTAGGTATATCGTTATCTATCATTCTAGACGGAATGTAAGCTCCACTTTGTATTATAGTTTTGTGAAACAGATTTTTGGAATTGTCGGACAACAAATGGATACAAACACATTGACCACCACTGCTGTGACCAAAAAGCGTAATATTAGATGGATCACCATTGAAGTGGGATATGTTTTCCTTAACCCATTTCATAACAAGAACCTTTTCGTAAAAAGATACTAGAAGAGTGTAGGTTTCACAAAAATGTTAATTATCATTGCTTACCTGATCCTTGAGCCCAGCATTGCCCGGGATTCCCGCTTCAGGGAGAGAAAGAAATCCAAGGACTCCTAGGCGGTAGTTGGATGTGACTACAATTACTCCTTCTTGTAAAAGGTAAAGGGGATTGTGTCTGGAATGTTATTATTTAATAACTTCTTTTATATGTAAAATAAAATCTTACTTGTCGCTGTTTCCATTCCCTGTTATAAATCCACCGCCATGGATATATACCATCACTGGCAATTGTGTGTTGGACTTACTTATGGGGGTATATATATTGAGATAAAGACAATCTTCCGATCCGGTGTATGCTTTTCCTGTAACTCTATCCTGCTGGAGTGACGATGGACCTTCTTTAATACATTCAAGCTCTGGCACAGCAAACTTTTCCAGTGGTACTGGAGCCTATTTTGGTAACGGTAGAAGTTTTGCATTTGGAAACAAAATCGAACTCGTGATTTTAATAAAACTTGACATTAAAATGATAGACAACACCAAAAAGTGGGACATTAAAATGATAGACAACACCAAAAAGTGGGTCCCGCAATTCGGCCCGTCTGTCTGTAAAGCGATCTACAGTAGCCTAAACGCCTGAAACGATTTTCTTCAAACTTGGTTCAATGTTTTATGTGATTATCACAAATAGATTTTTGAATCGTTGTTTTAGCCCCAATTTACACAATTTTATATACCATCTTATCTTAATTATCTCGAAAACCGCTCTAACGATTTTGATAAAAAAAAAAGCGTGTGCACTACTTTAGGTACCTATAGGCTATATTTTGGTCAAAGATTTGTTTGCATATTTTGTTATTAACCATGAACGGTATCTGCTAAACATTCGATTGGGTTGGATACAACCATTTTTTTATTTTCGGCTTTCTCATAAGCAGCTTGGCGGATTTCAATCCAATGAGTTCTAAGCACTACTGCATACCAACATTTTCGAAAAATATTTTTTTTTTGGATTTTGAAAAAAAAATTTTTGAAAATTAAATATTTAAAAAACTGGTTTAGGATTTTTTATGAAATACTGTTTTTAAACTTATATTACTTAATACTTAAAATTGACATATACCTATATTTTTGTTTAATTAAATAATTTTTGTTTATTAAAAATTAAGTAAAAAACTACTTTAAAATTATACTAAGTATCTTGTTCATAAGATGTGATCGAACATAAAAGAAAGTAGTAGGTGCATTTTATGTTTATAACATGTCGAGGAATGGCGAAGAACTTTTTGAACGTGTATTGAATGGTAAGAAATTTGTTCAACTTAACAAGAAAAGTCAATTATTGGAATTCTTTTCTAGCAAGATCTAGACACATTTTTGAAGTAGAGTCTTAAGTTTGACATATGTAGATAACCACAATATGTAAGAATACACTATATTTTGCAATTTCCATACAACAAACAAAAAAATGGTTTGAAATGCTTGTTCGGAATTCGACATTAACTAAAAATGTCGAATTCCAAACAACCAAACATTAGATTTTTTTCTGATCACAATCGAATAATTTCTAAGGAAAATCGATTTATGCTGCCAAAATAGATCTTGCGTTCTTAGTAAGATTTCATGGATTACACGCCATAATTTTTTTAAGAAAGTTTCTTAGAACAACAAACAAATGGTTGCTAGGAACACGACACAAATTTCTTAGGAGAATTCCTTACAACCAAACAATTGATTTTTTTTTTAGCACAATCGAATTATTTCTAGCTGGATCTGATCTTTTTAAAATTCCTTACAACAAACGAAAAAATCTCACGTATATGAAACTCCATGAAAAAATACTTTTATTAACACTTTATGAAACAGAGCCTTCTGAATGTCTTACTTACCTTAAATCTTAGTTTTCCTAGAGGGGGAACGGCAAACGGTATTCCCTTAAAGAAATAATATCTATCACCATTTGGAAGAACATCTTCACCACCAATTACAGCTCCCTGTTTGATATTGACTTTAGTCGAAAGAACCATTTTAATCAGTATCCCGTACAGTATGTTATCAAAGGAAATTTATTTGCCTGTAGAGATGTTGATAACATGTTTATCTTTATTCTCATGTTTAAAATGCAGGCATAAATTTTACTCAAAAACAGAAATAAATTAAAACAAACATTCCAAAAATAAGTACAATGATTTGGGAAATTTTCTTCAGTCAGTGTACTTCTATACCTTACCTATCTACAATATCATTAAATTTTAACTGAACTGATATTGTTAGATTATGATAAAAAAATATTAGGAAACCTACATATGTGAACAAAATTAAAAATGAGTAACTGCCAAAAACCTGTCTATATCAGTTTATGATTTTGTGGCCACTACCGAAACGATCAGAATCGAATTTAATACTAAATATAATTGAATAAATATTCGGCAAGATACCTCTGGATTCTAGATTATCGATATTCAGCAGTCAGCACAATTATTATCTTAATGTGTGGCCATTTATAATAATCAGCATTTGACATTTCTATATGAATAAATCCTTAGCGATATAGTGGTCTTATTGAATTTCTTTCGAAAGGAATATCTACATAATACTCGTATTAATATGTGCATAGAAAATAGATTTTTCTAATTCAAAACCCAATTCAGAAATGAAAATCTGAAAATTATCTTTCGGCTTTGGTAGTCATGACCGATCACGACATATTTTTTCAATATACCTACATAAATGATACTTATGTATGCCTTTATGTTGTTTTTGTTTAGCAGTCCCTTCCGGACTTTTAGACTCTTCTGAAAGTGTTCATTTAATAAGAAGAAAATGACAGTTCTAATTCTGAAAAGAAAAGTAATTTGCTTCTGGATTGGAAATGAGAATCAAAACCAGAAGCACTCCCACGTCTCACTTTCATATACTTAAGCGTCAAACTCAATAGTTATTATTTTTTATATCATAATTATGCAGCAAACATTGTTTTTAATTTTGATTATTTGCACATATACAATTATTTTCACACCAAACTTCAGAATCAAAACAAAAACTGTTCTATTAAGAACCCGGATCGGAGAGATTCCGAATTGCCAAATAAGAACCCCATTAGGTTTGTAATGCAGCATAGCAGAAGCGTGCGCAATGCGTTTAAACTCTTATGAAAACATTCCATCAATATTCAGAATGACAATTCTTCTCCTGAAATGGTGTTTTTGTTCTGGATTTAATATTCGAATCGGCTCAAGAACTAATAACACTCAAAGTTCACAGTTGTGAAACGTCATTTTATGAGAACAAACCTCTAGCTTGGACTATAATTTTTAAGTTCAAGATATTTATCTGCAAATGAATACCTTAAAGCCTTAACTATATTCAACAAACTTTTGTACAAAATCAAAATCTGACTGTCATTCTCTGTTGTATTAATGTGTGTAATATTTAAGTCGATGGGTTCGTTGCCAGTGCTTCAGTGTAGATTTTCGTAGATTTTTTTTTTAATTTAAACTATATGCCTGTAAGACCTAGGGTATGGTTTGTTTCGTTTTTTTCATCTCGTTTTTGTATTATTTCGTTTTAGTCGTTTCGCATTTCCTTTATTCAATATTTTAATCAAAATGTTTTTCAATTAGGTACTTTGTTTACATTTGTTTTGAAAAAAAAATCATTAGGTATTTTACTTAGTTCGTTTTGGGCTCATTCCAATTTTTATAATTTAGTTTTTCGATTATTTAATTTTTTGTTCATTTCGAACGTGTGTTTCGTCTTTATTTATTTTTTTGTAGGATTAAAATTTACGCGAAGGGGGCATTCTAACTACCCAACCATGCAACCCCCCTGCTTGAGCTAATTAAAGGATTTGGGGCAGGGTCGTGTTTGGGTGTATGCGAAGTTTTTTGTGTAACATTTATCAAAATACAAATCGGGCTAAGCGGAATTAACCGCGGGATTTTAAAAAGTGAAATTCGGTATAATAAACCGGGATTTTGAATATTTTATTTAAATAAATATTTCCTTAATTATACAAAAACACTTAACAAAACATAAACAAAAATTAAATTTACATAAATTCTAATAAAGTTTTATATTAGACGCCAATGACAATAGATTCTAATAATAAACAAAATGCGAAATAAACCTTTGGCGAGATAACCTTGACCTAAATAACTCATTGCACTTTTAACTGAAATGCAAAACGAGTAAAAAGGTAAAGAAAGAAATGCGAAGTGATCGTAGGGCGAATTTTTTAAAAAATAAAGTGATGCAAAAACGAAGTTATTATAGACGAAGTAAACAGAAATCGATGTAGGAAAGGGGAAAACAACAAAATGTAAAGTGAAAAAACGACAGGCACCATAAGAGCTAAGGTATTTTAATCGATTTATAGCTATATACACGGAGTAATATAATGTGTAAAGCTCCTTTCATATGAGCAGCGAATTGCGAATGCGAATTGGTAATGGTCGCAAGTTCTGAAGTTTCTTTCATATGAATATAATCTTTGGTCGCCGACCAGCCAGCTAACAAATGTTATTAATGCATATGTACGTGTAAATAAATAAAGATTCAAAATAGGTTTGCAGGAAAATATTTAAAAAAAAAAGTAATTTTTATGCAGTTTTTTGTGCTATACAAGTTTAAAAAGAAGACATAAGCTTCATGCCCATCTAACTAACATGAATTGCCTCGAACATGGAGAAGATCAACCACCAAATAATGTGAAGTCTAAAATTTGATGTTAAATTGAGCGAATTATTTATTCGCCGATTTGTGGAATGCGTCCTGTGGGTGTGAATTACGAATTTTACATTTGACAGTTTGCATAGATATTTTGTTGGTTGAGTAGAAAATATTAAAATGTAATTTTTTTGATATTTAAACAAATTTTTTGTAGTGTTTTCTTTTTAAATATATTTATTAACTTCTTTGAAAGGTTAACATAAAAATAAGTTGACATTTCACCTTGAAATTGCTAGAAAAGGTTAATTCGCATTCGCAGTTCGCAGCTCATATGAAAGGCACTTAATTAAATTTATTGCTGAGCCATGAATCAAAGTTCGAATGACACGGTGACGTTTGTACAATTGGAAGATGGGGGCCCGGTATCAAAAAATTGCAACTTCGTTGTTCTTTGACCGGTTTCCATGAAATTAAAATATTTTGTAGCGGATATAGAATTACGAAAAAAAAAATTATTTCAAATTAGGGAAGTTTTACTTCTGGCGCGTGTACATAAGTATACACACTCTATTTTTGAAAGCTTTTATACGAGTATTTTATCTCCACTTTTTCACCATATTATCAATGTATTCATTCTTAAATATTGAAATTTTATATTTAATAACTCTATTGATAAAAATAAAATAATAATATTAATGATAATTTGTTTTATCTACGCGCGCCGTGCGCGTCGTATCTGTGTTTTTTTTAAAGAAGTACCTACCTGCTAATGTAATAGCAAGATGTAATCCTGATTTATATCTGGATCTACAAAGCCAGTTAAAGAACCAACATTTTGTTTTAATTTTGACAGGTGGGATGATGGCTATCTTGTTTTGTAAATGGTGGCAGAAGTGTGAACAAAACCAGAACCAAATACATGAGAAAGAAATAATCAAAATAAAAGTAACTTTACTCATATATGGGTAGTTATGCTATAATAATTATTTCCGTATCTATTTATATTTATCAGAGGATTTGTGAAACGTTGTTGGTTTTTTTAAATGAAACTACAAAGAAAATAAACAATTCCCAAGAATGTCCAAAAATCCAAAGTGCAAATAGAATATTAATTTCCTTGGCGAATCAGTAAGACAAACATTCAAGACATTTTCCGAAAAACACCTATATTTATTTCAAGCTTACTGCCATATCCAATAGAATTCACTAAAACACATCTCAACGATGGAATAGTTACACAGTAAACAAGCATTTATTTATGCGTAACTTCATATAAATAAACCATTTTCCGAACCATTTATGTTGCAATGTCCTCGTGTTAAATAATTAGCATTAAATGCATTTATTCAAACTTCATAGAGTCATTGTATCTTAACGCAGTCTCTAAAAGACGCTTAGGTATACGACTGTTAAAATATTAGTATATTATGTTAATTATCAAAATGTAAAACACAAATCGATGAAATAAATAAACTAAATAAAAACTAAACTGTTCTTAGCTTTAACTCTTAACTGTACGATAACCGTGTTTTGTTTGCAACTCCATATAGAGCTGTCGGAAAAACGACATCAGAGTTGAGCGATTTGTATATCAATACAAAAACAACTTAACTTTTTATGGATTTAGCTAAGTCCAGATATTTATCTGGAACTATTTAACTCCCGAAGAATCGGTTATACCAAACTATATATTATTGCGTTATCGATAATTTATATAGAGATGTTAATTTGCTAACATACAGTTTTTAAATTTGAAATGCCATTGAATGCACCAGTGCTGTCTATAATTTTAGAATGAAATTCCTAAATCCCGATGTCGTTTTTTTTAATAACTCTATATGGAGTTGCAAACAAAACACGGCTGATAAGACATTCATTATTAATTTATTATTAGTTTTATTTCATTATCAACAAAATAAGTTATGAATATATTACATTCGTACATTCCATTTATGAATCTTATTTATATAGGTACAATGTGTTTCTTTATTCATTCTGGGATGTCCAGAATATTCGGTATGCCAGTATTGAGTTTTTTTCTTCCAAGGAATATTTTGGATAAACTATTTTGTTGTTCCTTTATTCCTTATCCGGAATAAATAAAGATATGCAGTGATAATGAACAAAAAGCTCACTTTTTAAGGCTATGCTTTCAGAAAAAGTTAGGCGCCAGTTAAAGCTTTCATTGAAATTCATCAGTAGCTCTTTTTTATTGGTAAATGTATAGGCAGCGCAGCAAAATTTAATTCAGTAAACAACAACAAAGGAAAAGTGCGAATAAATTAGACAGTAAATATAATGCCGATAATAGTGCAGATAAAGCTTTGTAATATTTGTAATGGAAATTCCACACAGAAAGCTTGTAAGTTGACATGAACCTAACAAAAAGTGCGCATTGGTAAAGCGCTCACTAGCCAAGAGCCAACTGATGATTTCAAGTGAGATCGCCGGGACGAAACGCAAATTTTGTGGATTAAAGGCCACAAAAGCTATTTTCAATCAAAAATAGGTTTTTTTGACAAAAAAATATTATATATCTTATTAGGTACCCTCATTTTTGTACCAAAACAACTTCAGTTGTATTTGTTATGCCTTAGAATTGATAGACAAAGTTGTCAATGATGAGTTACAATAAAAGTTATAATGGGGGCGTCGCCTTACAGAATACATTTACCTGATCTTCCTTCCGAAATGATGTCATTTCAATTTCAACCATAGTTTTGGACTCGTTTGCAGTCACAATCATGGCACTATGTTTTCATCAACAAAAAAAAACGGTTACATTTTGTTGCTCATACTTAGCGTAATTCATTGACAAAAGAAGTAGTCACTCTGGCAGATGGCTGAAATACCATGTCCTAATTTATTCACAAATGTATTTGAAATATTTTAACAAATGATTAAAACTATCTATCTATCTATCATTGACAAAAGAACTTATTTTAAACGCTGAATTTTCGCAGACCGAGGCAGGGCTTCCGAGAAAAATTGAATAAACAGAGTTAGTCTGTCATATCCATATGTACATCTCTGGACTGGACCAGCTATGCCGACGATTTATTTCGTCTTTTAATTATAATTTTATAACCATCTATTTTCACAAGATTTTAATTTGACAAAAAAAAATATTGCCTCCTGTGAGGATTGAACTCACGACCCCTGGTTTACAAGACCAGTGCTCTGCCACTGAGCTAAAGAGGCCCCGTGTCGAAGCGTTATTAAGTCACAATAAGAATTTAAGCCTTGTTAGGAGATTATTATTGAAATGATTTCAGAAGTAATTCTGCTCGGCTGCTGTACTTTTTTTAAACGTTACTCATGCTTTCCAGCATACATTTGACTTATTTTTAAATATGATCTATGGAAATATTTACTTACTATTTTTGTATTCGTTTTGATAAGTCATCTACATTATTCAGGGGATTATCATAGGATTCAAATATGGCATTTTCAGTAGGTTCGTTCCTTGAACTTCTCTCAGGGTCGACCCAGGTTGTTCGGTTCTCAAAAACAATATGAGGGACATTATTGTTTATGTTGTTGAAATCAAGTTATGCCTTCTAATAAATAAAACTTAAAATATGTTTAAATTTAATTCCTTAGTACATTTGATTTGGCCCTTTGCACAGCCCAATTTTTTCGAAATTTGAAGTATCTTGAGCAGCTTTCAGAGATGTCTACAATTTGTAAATTTTTTGTGAATTTGTTCTTGTTTTGTCATTTGATTTGTTAAAGTTCTATTTTTTTTGTTAAAGAAATTAAAATGTTTATGTTAAATTATTTTTTTTGTTGTTGTATTTAGTTTTTTTATGTTCTCTATTTTTTTCTTCAAAGTTCCCTTTTTCAATCGTTTTTTGAGTGACGTGTCCTCTTTTCTGGAAGTAGCCAGATAGACACCCTACCTTAGGGTGACTTCAGGACTCAACGAATAAATCTAGTATTACGGCGGAAGTTTTCCGATAACCTCTTCACGCTGAGTTTTCAGGTGACCACGCTCAATGTAAATTGATGCCAAACGCTCAAGTCAAGGTTAGTAAAAAAATTGCACTCTTATGGCGTTTTTATTTTGCAAAATTATATCACTTAAAACTAATATCTTTCGACCTAAGATCTATTTTATTTAATAATAATTATTTATTTTTTTAATTTTCACAAAGAAAACTTAGGATACAAAAAAACCTTGGTAACTTATCATTTTTAAATCTTATTTTATCTTACAATACTGCCTAACGCTAGATTAAAACTAATTAGAACTATGTATGACTGACGTATACTAATTAAAACTAACTTAAACTACTTAATATACCTAAAAATAAATAAAACTACTTAAATCAACTTAAAAACTAGAACAGCCATAGTAGAATTTTGTATTGTTTTAATTTTTTTGTGTATTTATATTATAAGCACGCAAACTTCAATCATCATGCAGACACATATGCAGCCATACAAACACATACATATACGCACATACACATATGCCTCCGCATACCTAGATATTTAAAAAATTGTTTCTTTTTTGGTGTCATCTTGACTGTCCCTTATACATAATTTCCCTAAATCTACGTAAGTCGGCCAAGAAATACTCTCTTATTTGATTTTAACTATCTGCGTTTTCGCATTGCAAACCGCCAGAACTGTTTTTCCTGCTTCGCCGTATGCCTTCGCTACCGATCGGACACAGTCCTACTGAACCGAATGCGCTCTTCTTTTTTTTTTTTTTTTTTTTAATTCATTTTTATTTCATATTAACTTATAACTATCTTAAAGCTAGACAAAAATGTTTAAAACTAGCCTAATTATCAATAACTTACAACTAATTTACTGGCCCTTTACGGGCGCTCTAAACTAAACAATAACTCTTAGAACTAATGTGTTTCGACCTAAAAACTATTTCAATTAAATCTAATTATTTTATTTTATTTTATGTTTCAAGGAAATTTAACAAAAAACTTGGCATCTTATCTTTTTTTTTTTTTTTTTTTTTTTTTTTTTTTTTTTTTTTGACTTAGAACCTAAACTTAAATATAGATTAAAAATAATTAAAACTAAATACAACTAACTTATACTAACCTTATAACTTATACTAAAAATAACTTAAACTACTTAAATATACCTAATAATACTTAAAACTACTTACTTAAAACTACTTAAAACTACTTAAAAACTAGAACAGCCACAGCAGCATTTTTTTCGTTTTTTAATTTTTTTTTGTTTATTTTTTATTAGCATGCAGACACACACCAACATGCAACCCACCCATACATGTACATACGCACATACATATACGTACGCACATACATGTACAGACACGCAGATGAATGCACGTATACCCCCGCATACATACATATTTTAATTTTTTTTTTTTTTTTTTTGGTGCCACCCTGACTGTTCCCTATACCTAATTGCCCTAAATCTATGTAAGTCGGCCAAGATATAATATCTTCATCGACTTTAAATATCACGATGTTGTTCAGAGAGCCACCAGAACTGGTTCTCCTGTTTCGCCCTATCCCTCCGGTCCCGATCGGACACAGTCCTACTGAACCGAAGGCGCTCTTCTCCACCTTTAGCGATGATCATATAGGAGTCGATTATCTACAGTTCTTCAGCTGACGTAGTAGATTAGGGGAACCGCCATTCTATCCTGTATCAGCCCTTTTTCTTTTTTTTTCGTAAATTAATTTTTTATTTATTATTATCTTATAACTATCTTAAAGCTAGACAAAAATGTTTAAAACTAGCCTAATTATCAATAACTTACAACTAATTTACTGGCCCTTAACGGCGCTCTAAACTAAACTATATCTCATAATACTAATGTCTTTCGACCTAAAACTATTTTAACTAATTCTAATCATTTTATTTTTGTTTTTCCAATAAAACTTATTTAAAAAAACGGAAGCAGTCGTTAGGACTGCCGATAGAAGTGAAAACATTAAATTATGGAATAACAGCAAATTTTTCATATTAAAATTACTTGTAATATGAAAAATTTAAATGTACTTCATCTCGATATCGCTTAGGTACACCTAATTTGATTTTCTAATTTTCTTTTTTTTCAAGTTTCCCCATTGTTTCTTGTGCTTGTATCGAATAAATAAATATATGAAAATGCAATATACAAATATAAGAAAGTAATATAATGCAACAACAATAAATATTAAATAATATCTAATTTTCGGACGGAAATATTAACACAATAATAGATATTTTAAAAAAACATGCTTTTTTTATTTTGTTTCCAATATGAGAAAAATATCATATTTAATTCTTACTGCACAGTAATTCTTGAATGGACAATTTTGAATAATTTAATCAAAATACAATAGGTCTGCTTGTTATCTTGTGAATTTGTACGAATTCGTAACAATTTGTACAAATTTTCACAAAATGCTGTTTGTTAACTCTAAAATATTAGGTGTGTTTGGTAGTAGTAAGAAGTGTAACAACTGTCAAACTTCAAGAGACGGGGAAATTTTGTAAATCTTGTAACAAAGTAAACAAACGCAAATTGGCCACATTTGCGTATAAAACGTCAGTGGACACAAAGAAAGAATGTAGCGATGGGCATAATTGAATGAACACTCCAGACAAACCAAAAATAAACAAAAGAAATAATAATAGAAAAAGAGAAACACAACACGCAATACAAAGAGTAGTGCACCCATCAAAAATATTCTATAGAATAAAATGAGAAAAGACTCGATAATTCCAGTGAACAGATATTAAAATTTTCTTCTTGATTATTTGTGTTTTCCTACTGCATTTTTTTTCTTTATTCCTGTTTGTCTCTAGTTTCCAATACAATCATTTCATTCTGGTTCAGAAATAATGAACTTTTCGCTCAAGTTCTCATATCTTTTGAATGTGCCCATCACTAACATCAGCAAATGGGCGAACAATATTGCCGTCTTATTGCTTTGACAGTTTTTGCATCAGTTGCCTACAAATATTCTTGTGGTAAGAATTCGCAACTTTTTCAACGTAGTGGAAGTTTTTCTCCTCTACTTTGACAGTCCTTGTAGTAATATTTTAGAGTTAACAAACAGCATTTTGTCAAAATTTGTACAAATTGTTACAAATTCGTACAAATTCGCAAGATAACAAAACAGACCTTTTATATACTTAAGTCATACTTATTTACCGCTATCGATTATAGTTTGAACCAATTCACTTGGCCATTCTACTGCACACCTCTCTTCGAATTTCTTTCCTCATCTCATTAATTTTGAAAGATAAGTTCACATACACACAATCACCTTCCAGAGATGGACTTTATTTAGATATGATCGTGATTTATTGTGCAGTTTTAAAAATAGTATTACATCTCTGGCATTGTACTCATTATCTCTTACGCACCATTTTTGTTCTCTTGAATCTTGTCTCTGCCAAACTGACGCGACGTTGGCCAAGTAATTTGGTTCAAGCGATACTTATTTATTTTCTATGTTTTATCGTAATTTTGCTGTTTATTTTCTCATTGTTTGAAATAGATCACCTGATCAGTAGGCAGTGGAAAAAGCATATACCTCTTCTCAATTAAACCATATTGATATCGATGTTTTGAATGACTTAACATCGATAAAATTACACCATATTGGTATCGATGTTTTAAATGATAGATATGTTTTTTTCTTTTAACGTCGTTCTTTAGCATGTCGATTTTATCATATTATGAATCTATACCTTTTACCCGTACCGGAGAATCCACAACGGGCCTATATAAGTTTTTACTTCAACAAACTCGGTCTCATATCATTTTAATTTTTTTAGATGAGCTGGAGCTCATTCTTCGAAATTAATAGGGGACTGGGCCCATTTCGGTCGGCGATTATGGCGATTGCCAAATCTTCATCATTAAGCCCGGTTAAACCAATGTTCTCAGATCGCCATTCTGTTATATCGTTCCGCAGCCAGGTGTGATGAAGTAGAGCTCTGTTCTCCAGGTCATGATTCGGGCGAATGCGAATCTCTCTCCGATCCGGGATACCAACTGACCACTTTTGTGTGATTCTGACGATTCTGAATTTTACTCTAATTGTAGGTGTGAAAATAATTGTGTACGTGGAAATATTCAAATTAAAAAAATGTTTTTGGCACAATTATGATACAAAAAATGACAACATTCGAGTTTGAAGTTTAAGAATATATGAATATGTGAGTGCTTCTGTTTTAAAATCCAGGAGCTAAATTCTCTTCTTTTCAGAATCAGAACTGTCATTTTTTCTCAAGTGAACACTTTCCGAAGAGTTCAGAATGCTTCCGGAGTACCAAATAAAAACAACATTAATTTTAATTTCGCAGCTAATCCGAAATATTCAATCTGTAATTAATAATATCAACAACCGCGATAACCCTTAAAATTATGTTGCTAATTGACAGTTGAAACATCGTAATTATAAAGAGCAATAAGTAACAATATATTAAGACGAGTTATTTAACAAATATCGATCACTTTTAGCTAAACAATGATTATACCCATGGTCGCTCAGGCATTATGGCGCACCTAACGTCAATCTGAAATAACTTTACTACGAACAACATTTTATAATTAATTTTTTGTATTAAATTAGAGAAAAAAATAACATAAATAAATTAAATAAAAATAATAATTCATGCCTTTACCAAAAAATAAATTAATTTAAAAAAGAGCTTAAAAAAACTATATTTCCGCACCCGCGCCATTAGACAAAAAAAAAACACTTTTTCACAAAACATTCAAAAAATCGAAGTTATCTTTTCGTTTGAAATATTTCCCGTTACTCAACAACACTGAAACTATATTATACATTCTACTCTTCACATCGAACACCAGCGATGTATACTTACCTAGAAACTCGAATCCAAGCACAAAGTAAAATTATAAAAACCACAATCAACCTGTAAGTTTTTTTTATAATCCGTTTTTTGTTCAGCGAAACTGGTCCTATAGAATAACGATCTTTATTGGTCACGTGTTCGGTAGAGACTGAAGTTTTTGCATTGTTTTTATTTTAATTAGAGTTTTTGAAGTATGATATTTTCGATGTGCGCCATAATGCCCGAACTTACCCTATTCAATTTTAAAACGCTAGGAAATTTTTCAGAAAAAAACTAGAATTTTTGGTTGAATTCGACATAAGACAATTGAGAGAAAAATGAAACACACTCTTTTCGATCCTAATTTAAACTCAACCGACACGAGGCCTCTGCGGCCAGGGTATACTAGGTACATTTTGTAATTGTACACTAAACATTGAAACTTTTAAAATCACCAAGAAATAACCAATTTGAACACCTACATATTATAGTATATATATGCTTAAATCTAAAGGCACAAATAAAGGCTCTTAAGATTTCAAAGAACTTCAAATCTAAACGTCAACTTTCAATTGAGATTACAATTTATTTTTAGATCAATTTATTTTTCTTTATACAAAATGTACATGTTTTTATACAGTATATAATTTACACAACCTTTAAATGAAATATTTTCGATTTAATCTCTTCCTACCTTGTGAGTTACAATCGGTTTATCTATTCGCACAATTTTTTCCGCAATGTTGAAGTAGCCCTCGTATTCCACAATATCTGGAGTCGTATCGTAATGATAATGTCCACCCCAATTACTCGACGAAAAACTATGGAAGTGTTGTAGACGCAAATCCATGTCCTTTAAAATAAAGTTAAATTAAAAATATGTGTATACATATGTACACAGGTATTATTTTTAAGGACGAGAATTGTGGCATGTCAATTTATAAGTTTATCGCTATTAAAAGTATGCATTATTTCAGGGGCATTAAAAAATAAGAAAAATTCGGATACATATACAGAACTCGGAGGTCGTATAAACAAAAATGCTATAAATTGACATGTCTTGTAGCTTCACTCCCTATCTCCAAATTCAATAAGACAAACATTTTCATGAGTAACTAATGTTCCAACTGCATTAAGTTGAGCAGGCATATTGTAGAATTTGAGCCACCTGTTCACATCCTCATCTGTATGGATTGGTGTTTTGGAGAAGTCGCGCATTACGTGCTGATGAACATAGCCCTTCCTTATTAAAAATATTCCTCCCATTCCTTAAAACAAACAAAAAATAATATCTACAATTTATGTAGTTAAAAACAAATAAGTCGATCAGGTCCGATTAAACCACATAATTGACGGTAAGACTCCCAACAAATTAAGCCAAAGTCATGTTATTATTAAGCTTACCTACGCATTTTTTACCAAAATTCTTCTCCAAACCAAACCGCATGCATTCTACAAAATTATGGTTTCCCTTACGCTTGCGACAGATAACCTTTAAAACTTTTCCAGGTTGCCCATGACTAAGGAAAAGATTCAACAAAAGCGCACTTCTTGTCTCTGTTGGAGGTACTTTTTCCAGCACGCATTCCTCATTTGGCCCATGAACTTTAGCTGTATAACTGCTGTTGGTGACATCTCCATTTGCTGCAACCTTCATATTGTAAATACCTTCGCAGTTAGTTCCACGAATAGGAAATGGTCCTGCTCCGGCACCGATAGCCAAAACGCTGGAGTTTCCGGCTGGGTAACATTTTCTTATAAGGCTTTTTAGATCGTACACCTTGTTTCTTTGAACAAGTGGTAACAAGTATGGTGGGCCTCCAACTTCAAGCAACAATGGAGAACCACCAAGGCCTACATGCAAAAAATCATGATTAAAATTATTTTCGAATTAAAATAATTCTTTAAGAGATCTCACCACTATCGACCAAATCATATGGTGATTCTGACAAATTTGGACAGTCCACAACTTCAACAGAAACATCTTCAAAATTGGTTAAAAGAGCAGCTTCAAGTACTGAGAAAATAATACATTAGGGTATGGTAAATGACAATGGGAATAAAATGTAAGGATTCGTGTTGTTTTTTTCGGTCAGTTTATTTTGTATTACTTTCTTAGGATCATTGGTTTTTTTTGTTTTTTGTAAATTAAAAAAAAAGTCTAAGAACTTTACTTTTTTTTGTTTAAAAGAAGTGCTGCACTGTCTAGCTGCTTTTAAATACAAATCGACAAATAAATGTTTAATAAAATGAATTTTCACCGAAAGTGATAACGAGAATAAAAACAAACAATATTCTATTAAAATCATTGAAGCTGTTTTCGAGAATAGTAATCATTTGGCAACACAATCATTTGTTTTGTTTGAAAATACAATAAAAATATGTAGTAATTTGATATTCGGTGTTTCTTTAATTGATATTTGTTCTATGTTCAACAAAATCATAGTGCGATGAAAATAAATTTGTCAAATGAAACAAGATTTAGTCAAAGGTTCAAAACCGTAAAAATCTCCCTTTTGAAGCGAAACTTACTGTAATTTGTCATCAAATCTTTGAACATTCCCCTCATGAAAAAAAAAATTCAATCGTGTTCCGCCTTATTTTGTTTAATCACTAAGGGTATTCGTGGATCGAGATCGTTTTTCGCCAAACGATTTTGTGAACTAGACCTTATGTTGAATTCCTTACAACCTTTTGAAATCGATTTCTCCCAAAAGAAATTTGAAAGAAACATAATTTTGTTTGTCAGTGTGTAATTACTAATTAATAACTGGAAACAACAACAATTACTATTGCTTAAAAAAACAATTTGACGTAATCGACAAAAACGCTAGCATAAATTTTTTTTTAGAAATAATTCGATCATATTCAGAAAAAACCGATTGTTTGGTGGTTTGGAATTCTACATTAGAAAGATTTTCATTAACACACACTACCGATGCTTGACATTTCTTGCATATCAAACTGAAATTTTCTATTTACTGGCGTTTTAAAATTGTTTTTACAAATAATTATATTAATTTATTGTTATTTATGGCGTTTTCATTTGACAATCCGGATTCCTTCACCGATACGGGATCCCAACTGAACCATTATGATACAAACGAAGACAACATTCGAGTTTCACGTTAAAGTATATGAATGTGTTAGTATATCTGGATTCGATTCTGATTTCAAATCCAGAAGCAAAATTCTCTACTTTTCAGAATCAGAATTGTAATTTTTTCACAAGTGAACAGTTTTAAAAGAGTCCAGACGGCTTCCGGCCGGATTGCCAAATGAAAACCACATTATTGTTCTATATAATAATAAGATATTTCAATTGTCATTTAACACTCACAAAACACATTTTTTTTTTCAAATTCCTTCGGACAAAAAAAATTAAGGGATGGATCTAAAATTGTTGAAAGGAATTTGACATTATGTTTGCTGGAATTTAAAAACAAACTCAATTTTTTTCTTAAAACCTGCTACTTCATAGCAGTAATTTTATGCATTTTGCGCGAGTAGACTGTGTTCTCTTTATAATTTATCTAAATGCAAAAATGTTATTCATAACGTAGCATAGCAGCCATTGACATACTAGATATGGACTGCTAGTTGTGATTTATTTCCATACAATAGCCGTGTACTCGTGACTATCAAGTACAGAAAAGTAAAAAATTTACAAGGAAAACAACAATAAGAACATACTGGGAATTACTTTTCATTTCTTCCGAAGTTTAATTGAGTTCCGATAATTAGTAAGTCTATTCAATCATAGAGGGCATTGAAGTGATTTTTTTTAGTAATGTATGTTTGTATTTCTTTTTTCCTTGTGTTTTTTCCTAATACCTCCATATTGAAATAAATAAAATCAAGTTACACGACCAATATTTGCAAAAAATATGGTTCGCTGCTTTCAGCGACTATTTCAGCCACAAATAAGCCATAATAAAGATTGGAAACCTTCGTACGTTTCACCCCCCAAAACCCATTTATTTACATTGTTGTATTT
The DNA here is from genome assembly GCA_910595825.1 of Philhelius pedissequus. Taxonomy (NCBI): domain Eukaryota; kingdom Metazoa; phylum Arthropoda; class Insecta; order Diptera; family Syrphidae; genus Philhelius; species Philhelius pedissequus. The sequence goes on along the minus strand of OU343160.1, from coordinate 4,666,548 downwards.
GTAGCTTTGACACTCTATCCATGAATAGATGGGAAATCGAAAAGCAAAACAAAAACAAATTACTAGGGCTGTGTTGTCTATGTGTCTATAGGAAGAGGAACAGAAAAGATTCTTGTGTGCGTTTCTATCAATGTGTCTATTGGAAGAGGAACAGAAATGTTACTTGTGTGCGTGTTTCAGCTTGTAGGCAAATGTCAAATGAAAGCAGAGGTTTCCGGTCTTTACATTATTAGTTTATGATTTCAGCCCAAGCTGCGAAAAGAAACTGAGCACAATCTGTTGTCTACAAATTTTAGACAAAGAAATTAGACCTATCTATTGGCACATAGTATAAGAAGCCCTGCCATCTAGTGTTTGTTAGAAAGTTAACAATTGATGTAGTGCTGGGGGTCAATAAGAAAAATTCCTTTTTCTTTCAGCTTATATATAAAAGATTGCTTTTAGAGTTACATTCGAAATAAATGGAATACATATTAACCCTGCAAAATATTTTGTTGTTGGTCACTTATATTACGCAGTATTTTGTGTTAAATTCTATAAAATTTATTCGTTTCGTTTTTATCATAGTTTTTTTTATATTGTACACAAAATAACCAAACTCTGGTAGACGGCTTTTAAATTCATAGTTATATATGATTTCAAAATCTTAATAATTGTAAAAGTACGATTTAAAAAAGTTGAAACAAAAAATGAAATGTAATTTCAACTTATATTACGCTGTGTGTTTAATTTCATTTGTTTAGTCGAAAAGTAAAAAAAAATCAATTTGATATTTGATATAGCTTTAATCGTATATCGTTTATCCGCAAGGAACAATAATATAGTTGTTTATTGTTTTCTGTAGAAAATAGAGAAAAGGAAATTTTTGGATTCGTGTAGGGATTTTCTTGAAAAAAAAATCCCTTAAGTACTGGTTTGACTCAATAATATTCTTAACTACCGCAAGGACTGAAATGGTCGCTGGTGATGGTTTTTTCAAAAGGAACCTTCACGATGGTTGGCTCATAGCAGTCCATATCTAGTATGTCAATGATAGCAGCAACATAAGTTAAACGATTTGGAGGGTAGTAAAGAGCCATTAAAGCGATTGTATCGAAAAGTCATGTGACATCGCCAATATCAATTTCCCCTTTTTAAGACGATGCTGTGTGGAAGCCAGTCTTGTCTCGGCCGATGAGACGTTGACTGAGAAAGATAGCTTTTCGGAACAGTAGTATATTCATATTTTTGTACACATGAATACTTAATTTGACGTAAGCACATTATAACTATTATTATTAGCTCTGCAGAAGATTTTTCTCGTACAAATTTTGAGAGCTCATTTCTGCGGAGACAAAATTATTTGGTTTTTAAGATTTTTCAGTTGCACGAAAAAATGCAAATGTTTAAATGTTTAATTTAATTGAGATTTCCCTATTTATACAGAAACGCAGTCTGACAAATTAATTTACTGGTTGACATTCTTTTGATTTTAGTTTTCTTTGTTATTTCTAGAACACACATTATGTTTCGTCTGTTCCATCTATTCAATTCCTTACCCGGAATAATAAAACACGGATTTTAAATATTAAGTTACAGTGTATAGTTATCGATTTTTAAATTTATTCGCACTAAACATTATTATTCCACCCTACTGTATTTGCGGTTAGTTTTTATATCAAAGCTCAAATCTGTCAGAAACCACTTAAAGCTCATGACAAGTTTTTAGTAAAAAAAAAAAACACCAATGAAACATTAAGAAAAAAAAACAAAAGAAAATAAACAATATTTCGTAGAAAGTTACTCAGATATTTTTATTAGAAAAGGCGAAATCAAATAAAAACGAACCTGTTTTAGCATCTTCCAAACTGGGAACAAACAATTGTTTTTCTTCAAAAGAAATTTCGTTCACATTTAAAGCCGACATGATTTTGTTTTCACAATAATGTTCAGTACCTACGTGTTACACTGACCAAAATAATATATTTTACTTATAACTGGGCCTTCTGTCCAGAAGAAGCAGTGCTTTTCAACTGAACTGATAATGAATGGGAATTTTATCAACGTAATTTCAACTGTGTACATATTATGTCCGTATATACCTACATACATAGGTACCTACATACGTATGTAATATATTAAGTCAACTGAGAATTTAGATGTTAGAACTTTATGATTATAATTTGAGGTAGTAATAATATCGTTGCTAATATTATAAACAAAATTGTTGCATTATTACAATTAATCACTTTATAACACCAAATTATACAAAACTATTTGAAACGAATACCTAGGTGCATAGGGTATGTATACCTACATATAGGGTAAGCAATCCGAGCCCAGTTGTTGGCGACACATCCATCAAAAAAATATATGATAAAATCCAAGAGATGTTCGTTGCAAACCGTATACCTAACTTCTACAGGGTGTCCGGTACACAATGGATGACATTGGAATGGCTTATGACAAATATTATGAACTTTCTAATACCAGAAATTAGGAAGTTATATTCAAAGCAGAACAAAAGGTATATGCATTTTTCGTTCAGTTTAGTTTTATTTGAATATCGCGACTACAAGTGAATAAATTTCATAGTTTCTTTTTTTTTGCAATATTTGGGCCAAAACAGAGGTGATAGATGATATTAATAACTGCTGCACTTTCTGCAAAAAAATACAATTTATTTTTTAATGTAAAAAGCGGGAGAAAATAATTTTTGAAAAAGTTTAATCATCTCTGGTATAAAAAATTTATAAAATTTGTGAAAATAAGTGTGTTAAATGAAAATTTCAAAATGGTGCAGGAAGAAATTATCGGTAAAATTCTGCATACAAGTCATACATTTTTATATGAAATTTATTCACTTGCAGTCGTGATTATGAAAAACGTAAAGTATAGCAAATAAAACTACACTAATAAAAAATTCACATATTTCTTGTTCTACTTTGAATACAACTTTTTATATCTACTTTTAAAACGGTCATAAAATCTGCTATAGGCCATTCCTTTCTTTACAGAGTAAGTGTTTTTTTTTAGTAATTGTCGGAACTAGTTTTTACTATATGAAAAAAATCTATCGATTCGAACGATGGATATATTTAATTCTTACTTGCAATAACTTCACCAATAAATGTCATGGTCATAAATTTATAAAACCAATCAAAATATTGCGTTGCTTTACTGTTAACTGACTAAGAATATCTTAGGGAAATTTAAAGTTCCAAAATTGCACACTTAAAACACAACAAAATTGTGGCTACTATGTACTATCATTGAAAGAATGATTTTGATCGAAAACTTACCTATGTATAAAAATGATGTCGTATATAGGTACAACTTGTATAATTTTAAGAATAGCAGAGTTTTATCTCATGCCATTCATTTCCTTTCCACTACTTATATATTATTTATCAACATTCTCATTTCTAATTGAGACTTAAGACCCAGTTTTTCATCGTGAGATTAAAACCCGTGTTAACTCACGAAATATTTGTTTAAACCTTGGATTAACTATCAAAAATCGGTGTTCTTTTTTATCAAGTAAATTTCTTCATTCATACCCTTCTAAAATATTGCTTGATGAGTTAGCAGTGGATTATTTAATTTGCAGGATTAGGTAACTCTGGCTTAACTCACTATTGAAAAACTTGGGATGAAAAAACGACCACGGGGCTTAGTGAGAAAACTTGGCAGCAGTGTTACATTTGACGGAATGAAAATAATGAAAAATAATTTGGTAGCACAGTTTTTTATTCCCTTCCAAAATCTATGACCCAAAAATACTCCGGGTTTAAGCTAAGCACCCCCGCGGATTAGTTGTTGGATTTAACATGCAAATTATTAATAATTGAGAAATTGATCCCCATATGTGTGGTATCAATAAACATCGAAAATATCCTATACATCGTTTGATTCGATAAAATCGAATAAGAAAACTATCGATTTTTTCGATGTATCCATGCAAAATGTGCAACCCTAGAATCGAATCAGATGATCCATATTTCCGTTAAATTGAAACGAAATTGGTATTAAACAATTAAACATAATTCATAATTGCTGGAGAAAACCACTAATGTTATAATTATAAGTGATCCGTGTCGAGTTTTTTAGAGAATACTTGTGTCTGCTAACCAGGGACTTGGAATTAGGAGTCGACGACACATTAAAAGTGTTCCCTCTCGATCTGACCCACTAACTAGACGTACTGTTTTACATGTTGCTGCTCCGTTACGATCGACCCTCGAATTAACTGGGCATCAGGTGCTGATAGTTGACGAGCATTTGCCGCTATTGGTATAGAGATCGTCGCATGTTTCATAACCGTCGTCGTTTTCCTCAATTCTGCAGCTTCCACTAGAGATCCGCCATCAGCTACCATCAATCATTGTGCAGCTTGTCCCGTCCGTCAGTATGCCTTATAAGGACTGGAATGAAATGCTAGATTTGGTCGCCGGATACGAGTGGATCCCTGTTGGTCCTCTTCTTGATTGGTTAAGCCTAGCAAGGGCCACACAATTCAATGTAAGGAACAGCAGAGATGTCTTGAGAATTGAATTTTCACGACTACCACGAAAAGCTAACATTGTAAGTGAAAATAGCCGCTTTCCTCCCGGGTTCTACGTACGACTCTCGGGCACTAGAATTGGAGAAAAAATATATGTCATGTTGTCTTATTGTGATTTACCTGATAAGTTGATTAATAAAGATCATCAAATTAATGATGCGAAGTGCGCATACTACCATGCGGCTAAGGAAGCTATGGAGTTATTAATAAATTACAATTATAATACAATGCCGGCTGTTGGAATCTATGATACCGAGATATTTGAAACGGTGGAGAATTTAACGTGGTTGGGTGACGTTAACGACTCAGCGAGCTGATTATTAGTATTTAAGGTTTTTTATATCATTATCAATTTGTATAGGTTTAGTTTAATTTCTTTATGTGAACTATTTAATATATACAAATAAGTTTTAAATTAAAAAAAAATATATATATAAAAAAACAAAATAAAATAAACAAGTATTTAGCAGAAAGTAACTCAGAATTTGGATTAGCAAAATAGAACGTGCTTTTGAGTTTTAACCTCTTCCATACTGCTAACAAATCTCGTCCAAGTTATTTAAGGCCAATTTTGTTTCCACAACAAAGTTCCAAGTATGTGTTACACCGATCAAAATATTTTATATGCTACTTATAACTGGTATAATGGGCCCTATCGGGAATCTCTTAAGGAATTTCGTTTCCCACGGAATATTTTATCCCCTTGGAATTTTTCCTTCGATCGTAAATCTTCAGCCGAATAAATTTTCCGAATTAATTAATTGATGGATTGAAACTTAAGTGATTCTCTTATGTTTATTTGTATATGTATCGGTACATTTTTGGTGTCAATGTCGCTTAAATAGGGTAGCACTTAAACTATAATTTATTTTAAGTCAAATATTTCTAGAGTGATTGTTTAACTATCTTCAATAAGATCATTTTTAATAGGATTTTCAAATATAAACTTAGATTCTTTTATTATCAAAATAAATGTAATTCTCTTATCACCTTATGAAAACATTTAATAAGATTACAGACACCAAGCTTATCAACAGATTTTTCTGTAATCTAAAAAGCCACATTCGTCCAAAACTTGAGTACAACTGTTACAATAGGGCAGGTGCTACCATAACTCACTTGATTCTCTTGAACGAGATAAAAAAAACCATAAAAATGATAGGTGAGCAATAACAGATACAATTGCATCTCTTAAACAAAGTCGTAATGTTTCATTGTTTTGTCTGTGTTTTTATAGACATTTCTATTTCTAATAAAAAAAGCCAGTTGCATACTCCACTAAAACAATTCAACCGTAACACTCGCGCTTCTAGGAACGCTAATAAGATTGTCCTTGAGATCAACTTGAAAAAAAACATCACCGGATAACTAAATGTAACGATTAATAAAACGTCTTATTGACTTCACCAAAGTCAATAAGGCGTTTTATTAATCGTTACATTTAATAGGTTCGTTCGCTGAACTTTACACAGAGTCGGGTTTTTCGGTTCTTAAAAAACACCCGAGGGCCATTAATTTTATGTTGCAGAACAGCAAATTATGTCATTTAATAATTAAAAATTAAAATAGTTCTTAGTAATTTTTGTTTGGCGCTATGCACAATCCACAACTGCAAAGGTTTCCATTTTGCATGTCTGTGTCTGCAAACTAATTTAAGTATTCTTTTATTTCCATTTTAAAAATAACAAATCAGATCTCATGTGACTTTGTTTATTCATTTACCTCAACTTGCCCCAGCTAAAACCCTAGCTCTACTTCAGAGCGAGTTGAGGGCGATCCTAGGTTTCAAAAAATACAGAATTTGTTTATCAGGGTGACTTCAGGTTTTTTCAAAAACAAAACGCTTTAGGGCGACTTCAGGCCTCAACGAACAAACCTTATGTTAATAGACTTTACGGTGTTGTTAATAAAAAATTGATAATTTTAAATTGTTGATTTTTTTAAAATCACCGAATAAGTTTACTCAAATTTTGGGAACCAACTCTTTCCCAAAATAAGTAAAGATATTTTTTATAAATATATTTTAGCGATTCGTTGAGGGAATAATCAGCCTTATTTTGAAAATGAATACCATTTATTTTCTACATACTAAATTTTTATTTCAAAAGATTACTATGATGAAATATTAACAGAACTTATATTCAATGTAACAATTTCAGCGAGTACATCATAGGATTATTAAATCAAGGAAAAAAACAAATTGTAATCGTACTAAATAGATGCTATCGGGGCCTATTCATGTAACTTCTTTCTACTTTCGCATCTATTCGAAAGATATTTTCAATGCTATTATAAGTGGTACAGTTTTGGGAAGTTACATCCACTATTCGCGTATTCGACTCATCGCCACAGAATCTCCAATCAATCCTGTTCTTTTCAGTTAATAAGTGCTTTACTAAGGAATTAGCAAGTTGAAATTTTGCGAATTCAAACAACTTTATTGTAGAATCCAATTACATAGTTCCGCCCCGGGTAAATTCCTAAACGCAAAACTTGCCCAAAATATGCTAAGCAAATTGTCCGAAAGTGCAATTTTTCTTTTTACTTGCGATATAAAATTACTGTAGGTGCGTTTTTTTCCTAACCCCGGGATAATTGGTTGAAAAAAAATGACCACGGGGCTTAGTGAGAAAGATTGGCATCAGTGTTCCATTTGAAAGAATGAAAATAATGAAAAAGAATTTGGTAGCAGTTTTTATCCTCTCAAAAAGCCAAGCCCCGAGAATTCTCTGGGCTTAAGCTAAGCACCCCCGGTGATTAGTTGTTGTTGGATTTAGCATGTAAATTGTTAGTCCCACTCATCGTTTTTTTCGTCCAATTTTCCGGGGGCTTAGAAAAAACACTCCTTATTTGGCAAGTTTTGGATTCGTAAAAAAAATCGAAATAGAGATTTTGGTCAAACGATGATAGGAAAGTCAAAAAAAGTGGGTCTCACAATTCTGTCCGTCTGTCCGCGACAACAGACACACAGATGGGTGTATAGATTTTCTTTAAACATGGTACACATTGCTTTTTTTTTGGCTAACATCCCCACGTAAAATCATCCTGGTGGGTGGTATGTGGAATACGAATAGAGTTTTACTGTTTGTAACAATCAGATGCAATTCGCGATTAAACAGTAACAGTAAATGTTTGTCTAAAAATTACATTTCTATAATTTTGTTTTAAATGGAATAGTCCTTAATTCGGCCACAGACTATTAAATTACATTCGTGACGAATAAAAATAAAGACCATGTGAACGAAATGTTAAATGTCGCTCTCATGTGCATAGTACCATGTCGTTGTTTCAAAAAAAAAAAAACATCAAAGTAAAGCTACATTTGCTTAAAAAGTCAATGTTTTTGTTTTCTCTCAAAATAAAACAAATGCATACACAATATACAATTATTTGCGTTCTTTTTTGCAAGAAAAATTTGCAATCCCGGATCAAAATCTCTAATGGCAAATAGAAAACGACGGTTCGAACCATTTCAAAATTTTTGGAAATCGATCGAAATATAGACCAAGGATTTTCATTTCACATGAAGTGTTTTCAATACTATTTCGATCGAAATGCAGAACATGGATGTATAAATGGGTTAACTGGGATTTCTACTCACGTTTGTTATATTCCTTGAATTTGTGCTTGTCCCCGATCAAAATCGTGCGTATACGGACAAATTTCTAAACGCAAATCTTGCGCATAATATGCTAAGCAAACAAACTGTCCCTAAACGCAAATAGAACAAATCTCTGGTAATCATACTGTCCCAAAAGCAGTTCATTCTTTTTTCTTGCTCAAACTTCATTGCAATCGTGCAAGTTTTAAACTTGTGTTGCGCACTTCACTTGCTTTTCAATTTTTATGGGGTTCGTGCATTTGCTTAGCATGAGATTTGCTTTGCAAATCTTACGTTTAGGAATTTGGCCTACTATTGTACATTTACATTTAGTTACTTAAAAAATGTAGACCACTATTATATTATTTCTATGAATAATTTGCATGCATTATTAAAAACACAAATTTGAGGTCTTATAAATACTTCTTATTTACTCTTATTTTTATCACGTTATTATAATATTTCATTAATTGTTATTATTAGCATTTTGATATTTATTTGATTTATTAATTTCAATTAAATTAACTTGCATTACTTATAGTCATAACTACTGAAATAAGGACAAACAAATCTCATTTGACTTTTTACGTCAAAATATTTTTCTTCAGTTTTTCAAGGAGAAACGCAAAAAAGAAATACAGCTAAATCTAAGATTTCTTTTAAAATAATAATGTTGTTGATTGAGGTATTTGTACTTTCTAATATGAGAATTATTTCATGTCATTAACATAAGCATCTAGTTCCGCATCTAGTTCTTCAGCTGTCGGCGCTGGTACCTTAGCTGTTCCATTGCGTCTTCCTCCTGAGCCTCCACCAAAGCGTGCAGCTCCACTACCAATGCCACCACGTCTTGGTCCTCCTAAAAAATAAATAAAGTAAATATAAGTTAATTTTACAAATTTGCAAACATAAACTAGAGAGCATTCAATTAACCAGTTTTTGGATACAAATGAGAAAGGGCGAAAAAGGTATTCGTTTTTTTTTTTTTAATATTTATAATTCGCAAACTAAAAACAATAAAGAACTTCTCATTTCAATCTTCTTGACATCTTCTCCAAAATCTAACTGGGCTACAGAGATATAGTGAACATAGGGGTTGTGCCGCCGCGCCGGCCATGTAAACCAACTAATAGTTACGAAGCAACAACAAGCATTGGATGCAGACGGATTTACTGTTGAAGAACCTGACAAATGAAATAAGCACAACAGTCTTTGGATCTGTACGTAGAATGGTTATGTCCTTTAATATACCTCGTGCAGCCAAACAATTAGCGGAGGCCCTTGACTGCTGTAAAGCAGACAGTACCGTTATCTAAGAAATGCGATGAATTGAACAACAGAAATAGCGACTTTTTGGATGTGGATTCGTGGTTGGAGGGTGGAGTCATACTAAGGTAAGGAGTCTTTGAGTTTGAACCATATAAACGAACGCTTCACCACAATTCGCATCAAGGCTAAATTCGCCAATATTAGCATCATATGTGCGCATGCCCCCAAAAGAGGAGAAAGACCATCATTGATTTGGACGGTACGGCTACGCATATCCTGAACTACAGTGTTGGATAGAGAATTAGCACACATCAGTGGATCAGATTTAAATAAGGAACATCTTTATTTTTGCTATGTTCTTGGAACATAATTTATTAAAAAATCTTTAATTCAACGCTGAAAAACTTACATATATAAAAAATAAGAATTAAACAAAATAACAACAAAAACATCCTTAAACAAAATAAGTTAGTCTAACAGGTGGTGGTCACAGAATTAGCACAAGTACGAAATTAAATCATTTATGACTAACCGAGTAGTTTTTTTTTCAATATTTTGTTGGGTACCCTTTTACTCTCTCAACTAAGTGCTGGCATCGATGAATAGGAATGCTGTTCCAGGCATCCCTAATTGCCTCCGAAAGCTCTGCTTGATTCCTTGGCTTACTTAGTCCGACCTGATATTCTATATGGTTCCATAGATTTTCTATGGGATTCAGGTTGACTCTGCGCAGGCCAAGGCAAAATATTGATTTGTTAGTCTCTAATCCACTGCTTCACCAGCCGGGAAGTGTGTTTAGGATCATTGTCATGCATGAATGTTCATGATAATAATAAATTATCGTCTGCAAAGGGCTCCATATGGTTTTCCAAAATGCTCTTATACTGATGTTCCCCCATTCGCTGTTCTATTTTTACAATAGGCCCTACACCGCGCCATGAAATCACAGCCCACACCATGACACATCCACCACCGTGCTTCATCACAGTTTCTACTGTGTAACGTGGATTAATTTCTTGCTTTGGTGGACGCCAAACATGGCGCTTTCCATCAGAGCCCAATCGATTAAATTTCGACTCATCACTCCAAAAAAGATTTTTCCAAAATGATATGGACTTTGGTCCGTATTCTCTGAAGAACTTAAGACTGGCCGCAATTTTTTTTTTTGACACCAGTGGTTTGTGCTGGGCTACGCAACCGAGCAAATCTTGGTCGTTCAGTCTTATTCGTATTGTCCTGATACTTAGTGTTATACCATGGTCTTGAATCATTTCATTCCGAATTTTCGCTGATGTAATAAACGGTTTTGTTTTACATAAGCAGCGATTATACGATCATTAGCACACTTGTCTTTTTTGGAGGAGGGTTTCTTCCGATGGCATTGGTCGTAAATTTCATAAATTTTAATTGTATTGTCCACTAAATTTCTTGACCACCATTTGCGATATCAGTATTGTTTTACTGTTATTTTTCATCGTTTGTCTAAGATCCGGTGTACACGATCGCTGTTTGCCCATCTAGTCAAATATTAATAAAATATTTTGCGGTATAAACGTTAAATTAAACTTACTTTGCCATCAGAGACGCCGCTTCTGACCAGCTGTGTTATACACGAGCGCCATCAGGAAATCTTTGGTATGACGATAAATCCCGGCAGTCAAAAAGGAAGCGTACAAGAACATGAGCAGCTTATGAGATCTACGAGCAGAAGACAAACACCGTTTTCTCAGAAAGAAAAAAAGAAGATGTACTACTGCAGGAGAGATTGTACTAAGAGGAAAAAGGACATCTCAAGATAACAAAGCAAGAACCGAAGCTTGAAAAGATGGACGAATGGAACCTTATTATTGTTTACCCCTCTTCAAGAAATGAGACCATTTGATTTGAACTGCGTCAACTTCAGCACAGCTAATAGTCTTTTCTACTGTATTGTGTGAACACCTAAAGCCGTTTGTTAACAAGCTGATAGGTCCAAAAAGGAAAGAATCCGAATAAAGAATAACAAACTTGTGTGGCTAATAAAAGCGCTAGTTACTTCAATGCAATTGATAAACAGAAAAAACATGCATTAGGTTGGATCTGATCATGTGGACTCGGTGGCGTGATGCAAAGTGCATTGGCTACTAAGCGGCTGGTCATGGTTCAATACACGATGAAGGCATAAGAAGTTTTTCAATTAAAATGAAAAAGTAGACCAGTACCACTAGAGCAAAGGAATCTGATGATCGACCTTCCAACCAGAAATAATTGAGAAAAAAACTTGGTGGTAGCACACTCAAGTTGTTGTTGGGCATTCAAAGTCATCAAAAAGCATTAAGACAAGAGAACGAGTGGTAATGCGATTCTTTGAACATCATATTTGAAAGAATTGTGCAGAATTCCCGAACTAACATCGATACACTATCTTTCAAAAGTCTGTTCAACTACTTGCATACGCCGACGATATTGACATAATCGGAATAACACAGCGTGATATCAATGACGCCTTTCAAAGGCGGTAAGTATTGACACACAAGCAGCGCGAAGATAGATTTAGTAGTAACTGAGGGTAAGATCAAGTAATGGTCTCATCAAAAAACAACTATAAGTTTGAGGTAGTTGGACTCTCTGGTGCAACTAAAAAGTGTTCCTTTACAAAAACTAATTATTCCAGTCCTGCTTTATTGTTCAGATTCATAGAGTTTGTCAAAGGATACTCTAGGGTGCTTTGAGAGGAAAATTCTTGATTGGCGTCTTCTAGCAAACTACTAATACTATTCAATCACAAGAAAATGAACTCAAATGTAATCAGAAAGCCATCAGTTTAGACCGGCAAAAAAATGCTAATAATGACAAATTTTAAGTCGTCCTTTTTTTCACAAGATAACCCAAAACAGCTTCGTTTGACGTGATTGATTTTTTTCACGGCCCAAAATACATAAACCTAAAACTCAAGTATTCTATTCAATCGGAAACCTGTTACGAATAAAACAAAGAAAATTACAGAATCTATCGTAGTAAAACATTTCAAAAAATTGACATTACTAACCGATTCTGTGAAAACTTTTTTTTTTTGGCATTATTTAAAGTGGAATTCGCGAATCGTGATAGGTAAAAAGTTTTAACAAACGTAATAGAAAATATATTGTCAAAATGTAGAAAGAAAAAGTTTACCTGAAACGCCTCTGCGAAGATTTCCGCCGCCAACTTGGGGTCGTGGTCTGGTGCTTGGTCCACTGGCCAATCGAGATTTGCTTATTGAAGATGGCACCTCAGATGTGGCAAGCTGGATATTCATTGGTCGACCATCTAAGGGAACCCCATTATATTGCTTCATTGCTTTAACAGCATCGGCTCTTCGTTCGAAAACAACATCAGCAGTTCCTGTGAATGAAGAAATAAAAGTCAAGAATTAGCATACTACATCAAACATTTCAAATATGATCGTTCCACTTTTCTGAAACCAATGTTATGTACCCAGAGAACGTCCAGATCTATCATAATGCATCGAAGCACTCTTTAATGGTCCAAAATCAGCAAACAACTCGTGGATATCTGATTCCGAAACTCCATAATCCAAATTCGAAACGAGCAACTTCGAAGGTCCTGTACCAACTCCACCGTTGGAGGTTTTTAAACCGCCACCTAGTCCTCGTTTAGGTCCATCATACATATCGTGTTTCCAAGCGCTGTTCACATCACCCTAGAATTTGAGAGGTTGGATTTTGTTGATGCATTTTTCTTTCCATTTTCTTTCTCTGCCAACAATTGGCTGTCATCACACCGTCGCTTGAATGATTAATTTGTTTTGGTTTATACTTTAGCGCGGAGTAGAGCAGGAAGTGTTGAGATTGTGAACAATATACTTGGATTCATATGCTACGAGCACGAGCGTGATTTTACTTTTATTTTATCTTAATAATGTGGGAAGTGGGGAAGGAGATCATTCACTCTTTCTTGCATTTCCTGATGCAAAATGCTCTATGGCTTCTTTTTTTTTTTTTTTGGGAGAAAATTGTGATTTGTGATCTTCTATATTGAAGGATTTCCAGCCAAAAAAAATTATAATTCGATATATAAAATATGTATTTTTGTCCGGACAAAAATAAAGCACGCATACGTTTATTAATTTTATTTTTTCACAGTCGCGCTGAATGCGCCATTTATTTTTCTTTTCGCTTCGCTTAGCTGAACTCTACACCACGACACTGCGGCGAATAGATAGCTATATTGATATAAAAGAAAATTGAAATTTCTTTTTTCTTGTCGATTCCCATATTGAAAATCACACAAAATTATTAACATTTTTAACCATTTAAGCTAGGTATTCAAACAAACAAATAAGCTATCATTTTGTTGATTTGTTTTATAACAAAATATACTATTAATTGAGTCATTATTTGGCCTGACACACCACAAGCTATTGTGGTGCAAAAACACCGCCATTTTGAATTTATTTTCACTTTTATGTGAACATTTTTATATTCTAGTTTTTTTTTTTTTTTTTTAATTTTTCAAGTCCAACGAATTTTGTATTACCCTGGGAAAATTTGATTTTTGGATGCTGCCACGATTTCGGCCCTTGAGAACAGAGCCGCCACCAGCACCTCCGGCGCTTATTGGCCGACCTCCTTTGCGGATTGGTCTGCCACCACCGCTAACACCGCCACGACGCATTTGACCACCTTCACGACGAACTTTAAGACCTTTTGTTGATTTGATGATGTCATCTAAACTCATTTCGATTTTGTCAACCATTTTAATGAAAGTTTTCAATTAAATATTTATATTTAAATTTTCCGTTTCTGTTTTTTTCACTTTTTGCGGAGCCTATTTAATACCACGAACCGAAATCTGCAGAAGCCAATCACAAACTGAAAGAAAATTTAACGAAAGATTTGCGAAGTCAGAAAGAATATGCTGAATTGTAGCGTTCAGTCAGAAAAATTAGGTTGAGAGTGTATTCAGTCAACTACTGACTAATTACATATTCCCGATACGTAAGGACGCGACTCCATTAGAAATATTTATTTCGGCCATTATTTCAGACACCACTACGAAAAATAAATTTTTTCTTGCTATGTGGGCAAAAATAAATCGTGAAATTTCATTCTTCTCCAAGAAGCGCTAAGCGCTTTATGTACTTTAGAATAGGTATAATCTGTCGCATCTGCACAATTTATGTGCGATGTCATGAAACGTCAAATTTTATTTCTCCGTTTATTTCTTCTGAGAAGACAAGAAATAAATACAAATTCTTATGTCTGAAAATAAAAAAAATCCAGAAATAAGGGGCCTCCACAAGAAATATTGACTACATGACACATTTCTTGCAATCATTTATTGCAAGTGGAGGCCTAGGGTAAAGGTTAATATTGCACGAAAAAATTAGGCAAATGCGACTTTTCGAACAACGTAAGTGCAAGTGAGAAAGTAATTTGAAAAGATGAGATGAAAAAATGCGGTTGTGTGTCGTGTGGGTAGACTGCTATTTCACGATAAAACTAGAGGCCACCGACTTTTTGAACAACGTAAGTTCAAGAGAGAAAAAAAATTCGAAAAGATGAAGAAAAAACTGCCATGTCGAGTGTAATAGCCTTTTCACACAAAACCCAATACACGGCTTTCGCGAAGTTATCGGTTAGATTTTTCACACCAAACCCAAAACGGGGTTTTCAGCTAAAGCCCAGTACTCAGTTCGGGATAAATATTATTTCTCATACATTTTTTCCCAGAACAAATTTTATCTTTAATTTTTCCCGACCAGTACTCACTTCAACGCAAAATAAAAATCTTTGTTTCGAACTGTACAAACAAAAATCTCCACTTAATTTTTCCAAGACAAACAATGTCCGAATCATTATTTTGCTAGACAAATTCTGATGTTTGATCTAAATCGTGCCTTTTATCACCTCATATCGTATCCCCTAACATCTGCAATATTAAAAGATATTAAGAAGTAGGAATATGACCAGAAAAAATGATTGGAAAATGTGTGATGGTAAATTAGTTTCAAGAATTTAATCAATTCAACTGCTGATTTCAGCTAGGCAGTAGGGTAGCTATAATGAGAATTAGTAGGTACAATGAGGACGTACTTTTAATAAAATTATGAAAATATTTCTGAGATTAATTTGGTGTTTTCTTATCCAAGTATGTGTTTGTATAAATTTGAATAGAAGGGATACATAAATTAAGAAAATCAATGAGCTTTAAAACCAAAAAATTGAAGCTGAAGAAATCGAGAAATCTAATAAATCAATTAAAAAAATTAATATCGAAGCGGGGCAAGTAATATTTTTGCATATATAGCTATATATATATATTTCATTGGTGCAAAATTTTAAACGATTTAGTAATATGTTAAATCATTTTTAGTATGATAATAGGCTAAAAGAGGATTTTGCTAATTTTAAACAAGTTTAGTATCATACTATTTTCTTAACATTTTACTAAAGTTAAAATCACAATATGGCTACTTTATTTTTGTATAGTATCGTACTAAATCCATATGCCACTTTGACATTTAAAACCGTCAAAAAGTTATGTTCGCTTTCTTTTTTGAACTATTTTAGTCGTGTTTAGTAGTAGTTTACTAAGAAAATAGATTTAGTATGGTGCTAGTTAAAGTGTTTAAAATTAGGAAAATATTAGTAAAGTGCTTTAGTATTAGCAAACTGTTAAGTAGTATCATGCTAAGCTCTTAACATCAGGATGTTTAAAATTTTGCGCCATTGACTTTACGTAATGTATGTATAATGTATATTGAAAACGCTTAGAAACACTCAAGCGAACTTGTGATAGTTTTTATAAATGTTGTTTAATCTTTAGCGTTATTTTTCTCATTAATTGTAAATGTTCTTTGAAATGGATATACATATACAATTAAATTACATATTACATCATATTATATATCATATTATCTTATATTATAAATATGTTTTTTTTAAACACATAACTCAACATGAAGTTTAGAGCAAACCAAGTTAAACAATGTATATCATTTCCTTAAAAACACTCACCAACATTAATATAATCAGTGACTGTGTTCCTATTTCCCCCTACTAAACATTTCTGAGATACGCTTCTGTTCTCATGTGAATGGAATGTTTATCTCTACACCTTCACAATTTAGCTTGAGAAAAAATATGTAGAGTTAAAATTTGCGTTTGCTCGAACTGAGTACTAGGCTTAAAAGTTTACAAAAACTCGAAAACCGATCACACTGAACATTTACAAGTTTTCGTTTGACATTTCAATTATTTTGACACCACAGACAACAACAAATACGCTGTGAAGTGCAAAGTGTCATCACTCATTCTTATATGAAAATGACTCTTTCGTCCCCAATAACGAATTGCGAATATCAAACAGTGGCATAGCTTACGTTCTTTTCCCCGCTGAGAACCAAACACAAAATTTGTTTGTTCTTTGTATTATTTTCCTTTGAAAATATATATATTTTATTAAAGTCCAACGCTACCACATACGTCCCTCACCCACTTGCTTAAAAATATATAATGATGCAAAGCAGTAAATGGCTTTATTTTTTTAAAGTCAATATGAGTAATGCCAAAATCAAATAATTTCACTTTTTTTTATTGCTGCTGTGGCTGCAATGATTCTGCGCAGAAAAATTAGAAATATAGACATCGTGCAGCGACGGACTGCATGCAGATCTTGAGTGAATCTGCTCCCAAGAACCTCTGTTATTCATTTTTGCTGCATGAAAAAAATCTGCACATCTGTTTAGCAAATAACGATACCATTTTATCTAGATATAATTATATCTTTCATCTATTGTCGATTTCGTTTCAATAATTAGGATTCGCTACTAAAACCAATACTTTTTGGCTTTGAAAAGAACGATTACGGACCGAATCTCTTTTTGGGACTGTGTGTGTTGCTTGGCAGCTCTAAAAAAAAACAAATCTTCAATTCGTTAAAACATCATTATTTCGTTTTAATTTCCCGATTCCGACGCGGGGGAGTTCCTAAACACACTTGCACTTTTTTAATATTTGTTTCCAAGAAGTTTTTAACAATTTTTTTTATTTTTTAATATATTAATTTACTTTTTCTGTACACTGCCACAAAATAAAAATTAATTCACAACACAACAATTGAGAAACGTCAACACAAATATTGTAGTGTGTGTACGAATCTGTGCACAAATCCGTTTTGAATCCGTCTCCAAAAAGAGATTCAATACGGATCTGTTTTTCCAGAAAAATATTGGTTTTAATTTGAAACGAATTTGATTTTCAGAAAAAAATTGACGGCGGATCGACGGCAAGTCGATGTTTTTGTTGAAACGAAATCGACATATGTCTATCTTTTTTTTGAATCCAGAAAATGGTATGTTCAACGATTCGAAATTCTCAGATTATAGATAAGTGTAATAATGTTCTATGTTTTGTTTCGAACACACATAAAAAATAGTAATATTCATTAAAATATTTAATTTTTGTATTTCAATTACATTTTAGCATTGCGAATTATTTTTTTTCCCTAAAATCATAAAAATATTAAATATAATTATATTAAGATGACTTTAATTCATCAAGGACTAGACTTCATTGTATTATATGTTTGCATATTGTGGTAAAAGCCATAGATTTTATGATACATGGGGTAAACCGGCAGCAGGTAAGATTTAAAAAAAGGGTTTTTGATTAAGATGAATGATTAAGACATTGCAAAATGCTATGAATAAAAAAATATTTTCTGCTGTTTTATAAAATTTTAATTTTAACTGTCTAAAAAAGTAGTTTTAACAGATTTTAAATTTTACTTGCTGCTGGTTATCCCCACTATTATAAAATCCATCAGCTTTATTTGATCGCAGTTTTAAAGAGTAGTTTTAGTTAACATGGGTTAGAGGGTACACAGAAGTAAGCGTTTTCTTAAATCCACGATAGATGATGTCAAAATTGGAGGTAAACATTTCCTGTTGAACAATTTTTTTCTATATAATATGTTTAAGAGCCACAACCTTAAATACTTGCCACCAAGTCCGGAACACCCTGTATATAAAAAAACGAGCTCAGATTCGTTAATAATGTAAATAATAATTCCAGCATTCACATGCTACCTTATGTAATTCGGTTAGTTCTATTGATGTCTATTGATGTTGTTATGCTTCAATCAAGCCCCAACGATTATAGTGTCAGCGAATATTTTGGTGTTTCCCCAATGTTCAAAAATTGTCCATTCTATTCTAAGACGCACGTACAAAGTAGGAAATTAGTCGACACTACTTCAATTGACACTGAAAATTTATACAAAAAGTACCGGATATTCAGGGATTGTCCTCCATTGTGTGATTTCTTGAGAAAATACGAATCCATTAAACCCAAAATTGTGAAAATTTAACAACTCATTTTAGAGTTCTGTATGACGGCAGTCTCTTTTATATATTATACATTCATACAAGGTGTGAGAGGGGTGGCATTTGGATGTGTCGAGAAAATTAACCGCTGCTGTACTCTGTTCAATTTATGTTTTCAGTACATGCCTTATGGAAGAGCTTTTTTAAACACAATGGTACCTGTCCCTGAAACTTCCACTGAAAATAACCACTGAGTTGCATTCAAATGTTTTTGTAATCTTCATCATGACCTACCTCAACCAGATATAAGCCCATGTTGAAATATATGTAGATATATTCCCTTACTACAAATAACATTTTTGGCACAAATTTTTTTCAAAAATCTTAGTGACAATTGAAATTTCCAAATAATCCTGGACTTTTGTAATCCATCAAGAAATGTCCAATATTAAGCTAAAGATTTAACAAACCATCAGATAGTGGTTATGCTAAAGAGTTGGCAGCTTTTTAAAAAGTAAAATATTGGTGAAAATCCATTATAGGTTTAGCGGACTTCGATGAATCGATTTACTTAATGTTTGAGAAGTCTGTTCATGAGTAGTGTAAGCCGATTTGAAGCATTTATCGAACAAGATATCTCTGACCATTTGGATATAGAATTTATATTTTGTTTTATGCTCTGAATTAGTACTGAGACAAAGTGGCCGAATATAGAATTTCATAACGGAAAAAAATAAAATTTAATACATACATAATTATATAGGTTAATAAGTAATGCAGCTTCAAAACGCCATATGTCTTGCTACCGAGACCGAGACCGGGACTTAGAAAAATCATACGCATATCCACCTACATATACATAACATACATTAGCCGTGTTTTATTGGGAAATTTATCCGCCGTAAGTTTATCCGTGGTAGCATTTTACATACAATTCGCTACGGTCGATAAAAAGCTAAAGTAGAAGCTACGATGGATGGCTGGTTGACGTTCAGTCGAGTCTCGATTCTGATTTTGTTAGTTTTGTTGGTACGATTGATAATTGCATTGAATCTCGATGGATGTGTTCATGGAGTGTTATAATTTTTAATTTCATTCGTAAGACAAATCGATCTTTTTGATTCTTTTTTTTTATAGTTGGCCAGTTTATATTTCTAAGATCTAAGATAATTCCATTTTTTAATAAATTATAAGCTGTTCTTCTGAAAAGTTTCTGACTTTTACTATTAAAAACTGTATTCTATGCTCAATTATTTTCTGAAGTACGTCTCAAATTGCACATATAACTGCAGTTTTGCATACCCCTAATGTCAATCAATTTTAGCAAATTTTGATATCCATTTTGAAAAAGAAACCAATATTTATCGAATGAATTCCGTTTTACTTTTATTTTTGACTAACCAAGCCCAATTTTCGTTTTGTTTTCAATTTTTATTGATAGTTGTAAATAAACGGAGTTTGGTGAAAAAAATCATCAAAAAGATCTCCAAAAAATTTGAGAAGACAAACCGCATTGGGTGGAACTGCACTATAGAGGAATGCTCCACAGTGCGGCGCAAAATATTTATTCGTATGAATTTCTATGAGCTATAAGGCTAGGCACGCAAATATGAAACTTTCAGTTTTGCAACAGTTTGGTTGCTAAAGTGAATACCATGACACAAATAAGCCATACTAAGATCGGAAACCTTCGTACGTTTCATCCCCCAAAACCCATTTGTATACATTGTTGTATTTATACATTTAGCACCCTATCCATGAATAGATGTGAAAGCGAAAAACAAAACAAAATTAAATTACTAGGGCTGTGTTATCTATGTGTCTATAGAAATAGGAACAGAAAAAATTCTTGTGTGCGTTTTTATAAATGTGTCTATTGGAAGAGGAACGGAAAAGTTACATGTGTGCGTATTTCAGTTGTAGGCAAATGTCAAATTAAAGCAGAGGTTTCGGGTCTTTATGTCATTAGTTTATGTACCTTGAGAGAGCCCGCAAATGCAGTAACAATTCAGTCCGCGATTCGAGCAACTTAAAAGTTTGCGTTTTGGCACAAATCGAACGATCGCCCCAAATAAGTTCTTCAGTTTGTAACACACCGAACTATAATGTAACTGCGCGCACATTAAATCAAAATATTGTTTGTGTGATGGTTTATCTCGTTGATTGATTTTAAGTTGCTAATGTGCGCGATCACTAATGATTAAACTATTTCGTTTAGGAAAAATTGCATGTGAGCGCCTAGCTTAAACGCACTAAGCGGCAACTGAACTTCACAAAATGTGCTTTTTCTTCACTGTTTAATGGACGTTGGCCATGGACGTTATTCGCTTCACTACATGGACATGGACTGGGCGTACATTTTTGTGATCCATTGTTTTTTTTTCTTGACATGTGCATGTAAATGGGAAACCAAATGTTAACTACTTGTTCCTTACTCCGCGTATGTTAAGTGTAGTCTGATGAGTGAATATTGAATTGAAAGCGAAACATAATCAGAAAATAAATTTATAAATTGACTTGAAAAATAAAATTCTAGCTATCGATCTACTCAGAAAATAAATAAAAGCATGAAATATAAAGGGGAAATGTAATGGGAGTGAACTATTCTAACTACGCTGTAGTGTGCGTCCAAAACCAAGAAACATTTAAAGGTAACAAGCAAATCTCCGTCAATTTTGTTTCCTCGTGTGATGCCTTTCACAGAAGATTTTTAAAGCAATACAAAAATTGCCCTGTGTATAAAGGGACTTTACCATAGTCTATGAACAAACCCATTTACTTATCATTTCCTTTATATTGGTGCAAAATGAATGTTCGAATTTAAAATTGCAAATGCAGAAAAAATGAAAACAAGAAATAGGTTTGTAACATAAATTAAATATTGGTACGTTTTTCTACTTTCTATTTTATATGAATAAAAGCTAATTATTGTTCATAATTTTGATATTTACTAAATTTTACTTTGCAAAAGACTCTTTTATTACTAGTGACTGCTGTGCAGGGGTACCATTTACAAAAATAAAAAAGCTACGGTCCATGCTACGGTCGATGCGTTTTTTTGGGAATTACTTACCGTACAATGGATAGATTCCCAATAAAACACACCTATTAATCTACATATGAATACATATATATTATTGATCGATATATGAATAGGTTGGTACCGTTTTACTTAGTTTACTTGGCCAAACCCGCAAATTTCTGTCAATTTTCGAGACCTCATCATTCAAATCAAATTCAATTTGATGGAAATATGTTCATCATTTTTGTGACGCCATAAAGTTATAATACGTCTTGAATATGCCAAGGTAACTAATTGTTGCCAATTTTTTACCTACCTATTGCTTCTTGTGAAAATTATATCGTTTTCTGTAATAGCTTATCCTAATCTTGATTCTATGTCCGAACACAAGCTATATGTCGCTTTAAATATTTCTCTAATGTGCGTTATTAGATAATAACGGTATTCATGCAACGAGATAATTTTCCGCTTTGCGAAATAAATTTATGAGGTTTGTTTATTCTCTTTCTACATCAAATTCGTGAAATAATTTTATCTGATCTGTAGAATATTTTTCCCATACAAATTTTGACAGTTCATTTCTGCGGAGATAAAATTATCTGGTTTCTGAGGTTTTTCTCGGTTTTCCGTCGTTGCATGAATAACCTTAATAACTTTTTTAAAGTAAATATTGGTAGAAGGAAAGAATATAAAATGGGGAAATAGAGGTAACTTATACAGCAATAAATTAATTTAGAAAATTTATTGTATTTATATCTTTAATTTTTAAGCCTTAAATTAATTTGATAGTGAAAATTTTTAACGTGTTTTTTTAAATAAATACATTTTTTAATTTAATAAGCCTTAAATTTTATTTAACTTCAATGAAATAAAATTTAATTAAATTGAATTGAAAAAAAAAATCTTCTGCTAAAAATACAAAGCTTTTAATTCATAAATATTTGCTTTCGCTATTCTTCTTAGTATTTTTTCACCTTTCAATCTCTGAAATATTCGCCTATCTGTTTCTGTATATATCCGTCTAACTAAGAAGGTGATTATGTGTTGAACCCCCAGCCTAAATGGGTTGCCCCTCTCGAATCTCAAACTGATAGTACTATGATATTTTTATGCATATATTAGGTTGAAATAAAAGAATTGTAATTGGGATACTATTTCAAAGTGGGATAATGAAGAAATTATTTTGGAATGTTTAATTGTGAAGCAAATAATTGGAAATTGTTATTAAGGGTATTCATGCAACGAGATAATTTTCCGCTTTGCAGAAAGATATGCGCTATACTTTTGCATGAACACCCCTTAAAATTACTTGCGTGAATAGTATATTTTTGATAAGGCTTTCCGTAAAATTCCAGACTAATAATAATGCCAATCATAATAATGCGTACAAAATAAAAACTCTTTAATATATACTCGTAGATAATGGTGTAATGTATACATAGAGACTTCATTATTCCTTTGCCATTAAATGTGAAATTTAAATCTTATCTAATGCGAAATTTAAATCTTATCTAATTTTACTGAGGTAAGGTTCTTATCAAGCATTTCAGTTTTATCTTGCGCTTTTTAGCGAAAAAAAAAACAAATTCTACCTTTTTGTTTTTATTTTCAATGGTCGTGGCTTGGATGGATAATAGCTAATCTATACAAATTAAGAGATATGGATCTAAGAAACGACGGTGTTTTTTTTTTCGTTTGATTGGTTTACATCAGTTATTAGTCTTACGTGATCTAATACTTGGGTTGGTTCGCTAACAAAACCTAAAAAAAACTTCGAAAAAAATGTCACAAACAACAAAAGTCACCGTAAAACAGGGTAGAATTGTTGGTGGGAAAGATTTCTTACCAAACGGAAATCCGTATTACTTTTTCAAAGGAATACCATATGCCGAACCACCGTTAGGAAAATTAAGATTTCGAGTAAGTATCAATAGATAAGATAGATGAAAAAAGAAACAGTTGCATATTGGAAGTTATAAGTTCGAATTTAAATAGGCTCCAATTCCATTGGAAAAATTTTCTTCGCCTGAGATAGAATGCACTAAGGAAGGAAATATGAGTTTTCAACGAGATAGAAGTGGAAATTTGATTGGTTCTGAAGATTGCTTGTTTCTAAATGTTTACACACCAAATATAAGTTCCAAAGAATTATTGCCTGTTATGGTTTTCATTTCTGGAGGAAAGTTCATTATTGGTAGTGGTAACAGTGATAAGTATGCTTGCATTATTTAATCAATTATAAAGTTTCGATTGATTTAACCTTTCTCTTTTGTATACCTAGTTATAATCCTCTTTATTTGATGCAAGAAAATGTTGTTGTTGTTACTATAAATTACCGCCTTGGGCCCCTGGGATTCCTTGCATTTCCCGAGGGCGGTATACCTGGAAACTCTGGTCTTAAAGATCAGGTAAATAAATAGTAAATTTTCATTACTGTTGAACTCTATTAAAAATATCTTTTTTAGAGACTTGCTCTGCAATGGGTTCAAGAAAATATTTCTAAATTTTGTGGCGACCATAACAATGTAACACTCTTCGGCCAAAGTGCTGGTAGCATTTCTGCTCATTTTCATATTTTCTCAGAAAGATCTAGGAAATTGTTTCATAAGGCAATTTTGCAAAGTGGTTTGGGAAACATGCCGTTAATGATAGAAGACAACGCTTCTTTCAAAACTACAGAACTAGCCAAAAAACTCGGTTGCACCTCTGATAAGCCCATTGACGTGGTAGAGTTCTTACAGCAAAGCCAGCATCTGAAGAGATTTTTTGAACCTTCTTATGAGCTACACATTATTGAAAAAATACAAAATTATCTTTCAGTATCATCGAGACCTGTGATTGAGGAAGAATCTGTTGAAGCTGTGTTTACTAAAACTATTTTTGAATCAATGAAGGCTAAGAATTCAATTGATATTCCGATCATTATTGGTTGTAATTCAGCTGACGGAATTGTACTAGTCACAGTATTCATTGAAGTTTTAGAGCAATTGGAAAATCAACTACATTATTTCATTGCTGGTGTTGATAAGAATCCGAAAAACATCCAACACTCTGAACTTGCGATAAAAGAATTTTATTTTAAAGAACAGAACATAGATAAATCAACTTTGAATGAGTTAAGTGACTTCTTCACTGATGTGTTTTTTCTAAAGCCTGCCAGAGAAATAATAGAAATGCATTCCAGAATGCAACACATATCACCACTATATTTCTATATATTTGACTTCGAAGGAACTTTGAATATGTATAAGAAAAAATATAAATTAGACAATATCATCAAGGGTGTTAGCCATTGTGATGAACTCAATTACATCTTCCAAACGGTCATTGCTCCAGAGCCGTGGAATAAGAGGGACAAAAATATGGTACAAACTATGTGTAAAATGTGGACAAATTTTGCAAAGTATAGTGATCCAACATTGAGTTGCGAATGGATGCCGGTGAGAAAAATAGAACACAACGAAGAATTTTCATTGGAAGCATATATAATTGACGAGAATGGAAAAATGGTTAAGAATTATTTTAAGGAAAGAATGGATTTCTGGATTGATTTGACGAAGACCATGAACAACTTAATTTAAAAATCTTAACTGTTAATATACTAACATATTTTTTTCTAATTTGAACAAATTATGTCGCTTTTTCGAGTGGACGTTCGGAGATATGTCGTTTTCGTTTGGATGGTCGGAGTTACTCTTTTTCACTCCTGTTACTCTAAAAACATTCCAGTGGATATCTTAGTAAGATTTTTGGAGAATTTTTCTGTCCTCCATTTTGTAAAAGGGGTAGACATACACACAACATATTTGGCCAGTTTAGAAAACTGAGATCCTCCAAATTTTGTTCTGTCAAAATTTGAGAAGGGGAATCCAAATTAAATTTGTATTTGACAACAAAACTGAGGATTTTTGATAAGGAATACTGTTCATATGAAAGCGATTTTGCGATATTCTCATTTTTTCTAAACTAGGCTATTTTAATTGTTTATGTAAGCGTAAATTTATGAAAACAGCACTTTTATGTTCGATTGGTATCAAAAAGGAGTAAGAATACCCCAAAAATCCAATCCAAAACGACATAACTCGTTTTACTCCACATTTTCTATACTTTATATCAAAAACGGCATTATAGTCGCCTCCTACTTTATTTTTTTGATATATTAAATAGAAAGTAGCAATAAACCATA
The DNA here is from genome assembly GCA_910595825.1 of Philhelius pedissequus. Classification (NCBI taxonomy): domain Eukaryota; kingdom Metazoa; phylum Arthropoda; class Insecta; order Diptera; family Syrphidae; genus Philhelius; species Philhelius pedissequus. Next base: position 4,640,617 of record OU343160.1, on the reverse strand, counting down.
AAAAAGTAGTAGTTAGTTATAAAATCTTCGAACCGAGGTTGAACACGGAACTACAGATTAATATTTGTTCAACTCGCCCAGGGGCCAAGTTCCGCAAGCTTTTTTCTGTGTACATATACCTACATATTTCCGATGGGGCAAGAGTGCGATTCGTTGTTTTGTTTGACAGATAACGTGAACGCAGATAGGCAAATTTATTTACGCATATTTCGAGGATACATTTTTTTGCGGCGAAAAAACTTCACGGTTGCGGAATTGGGCCCCATGGTATATATTAATAAATAAAATATAATTTGAACAATATAAAATCAAAATTGTCGACTTTTATACGGACGATGATTGATTGATTAAGCTTCATCGCGTGTCAAATGAGTAAAATAAATGTTGTGTAATTTTTTAGAGATGGCTTAAAATTAATTTCTAGTTGTATAACTTAATAAGAATGATGATTCAGCTTTGGTTTACATTTCTCCACCATCAATATCTATCTATCTGAATTTCTACGATGGCTTAGTGTTTAAGTATGGTTCAAGAACCAAATAAGTTCTTGACCCATCGTTGAACCTCAATTAATCCGATGATGGCAACGGTGGGTTATAATACTGAATAATATAGGCTGAACAACAGTTTACATACTTGTGTATGCTTCTGAGGCATGTTTAGATAAAAACTTTTCAAAAAAATCTATTAAAAATATTAGAGGTGTGATTTGAAGAAGAAAATATAAGTACCAGAAATCGCTTTACCAAACTTAGTTACACTTAATAGAAACCAGTTGTACAATAGTGGTCCAGCCTTGTTCCAAGATTTGAACTCGGTTTAACTCTAATAAAGTATTGTACATTCGAACTGGCCCTTAGGGCGATCATTTGTAGAAATTTGGTTCAAATATTTAATTCGTGGTTCAGCTATTTTAATTCTCGGTTAATATACTGCGTAGCTGCACGATGGTTCAAGGTTGAAATATAAAATATCAGCTAAATATATATGCCCGATCTATCGTTGAAACCTTAGTTGACTCGCCGAAATCGGTGAGTTGAAAATTCTTCAACCGGGGATCAAATATTAAACCACGTTTGTACTTCTCTGGTCCTTCCATAAAAGTTCTTTGTGCTATTCAATAAATTATTAGGCGTACTTTATTTTCCCCGTGATCCAGATCATATCATCTATTTATTTGCGTTACAACAACAAAACTAAATCCTTTTGTTGTTGTAACGCAAATAAATAGATGATCTGATCTGGATCAGGGGGAAAATAAAATACGGCTATTGTCAACAGATTATTGGCCATGTTCACTGAGATAGATAAGTTATCTCTGATACTTTCCTATCTGAAAATATTTGGGGATAATTCGGATAGGTTAGGAGCATTCAAATATTAAAACAAAGTTTATATCAAATGAAGTCAGATGTTTTATACATTTATCGTCAGATAGCTAGCAAAACTCAAAATAACTTGCATTACATCAGCTGTGCTTTTGTACAGATTACAACAATAGTCATTATTCAAAATTGTTGACAATTATTATCTGAACGACGCTATTCGACTCCACTTTCCTTTCGGACATCCTGAATTTTCACACGGGTATAATTTTATTCGGTAGATTTATGGATTAAAGTAATAAATATCGCAATTTTAAAGTGAGGAAACTTTTATTTCTATTTTTAATTAATTTTTAAAGTTTTCATTTTTGATACAAAATGTATGTAATTTATGACTAAAACAACTGCTTTTGTTTGTTTGTTTGATAGTTCTTTACCAATGCCCTTCATGCAAAAACACGTACCCGAATTTTTCGACTTACTTGGAAATATCTTTGGAATCCAAAAACTGAATTTTCAGTGTTCGCATGTTTCTTTTCACATGCGAACAAGAATCTAGATTATATTTTTTATGTACCGAAAAATAGAGAGAGAGTAGAAGATATTCGAGTGGGGAGTTTTTTTTATGGACTAGAAATGAAGGTAAATGGAGAGAAACATTAATTGTTTTTTTTCAATTTTGCAGAGTAAACAAGCAACAAGAAACAAGAAATTCTTATCTTCAAGGAAAACCAAAATATATAATAACGAGTGTAAAGAATTTATAAAATAATACTTTAAAATGGAAAAACGGGATTATTGTCAAATAAACAAAGAAGTGTTTAATATTTGTTAAAGAGCATATTTCTTATAGATTAGTTCAATTGGATCCCATTAGGGTTTGGTTTTTGCTGTGTATGGTAAACTAGAAAATATATTCTCTCTCTCTCTCACAAAACATTCACATAATGGCTCCGTGGTGATTCTAATTTCCATACTAATTTGATCCGATTTGGAATCGTTTCGGATCCGTTGTGCGGGTCCGTTTATGAAGTAGTTTCAGATCTTGTGGAAGGGTGTATATCTACTTCGGTATAGTAAGTGTTGTGGGACGTTGATTTTTTTGGGACATTTTAAACGAAATCTTCAAATCAAAAATCCTATCTAAGCCGAGATTTTTGTACACCGTGAACTTAAATACACTTCACGCAAGTACAAAAAAATGAGCCAAGGAACGAAAACTCCAAAATTGAAAAAAGTAATCGCCGTAATAATTTAAAGCTATTCTATAGAGATCCTTAGCTCACTGTAAAAAAATCAGAATCTAGGCGGGTTGTACTAATTGAAAACGGTACGGGCAATTTACACATTATAAACCATAAATAGCAAAATAGGAAAATTTTTCCTACTAAAACTTATGCCGGATATATACGACTGCCAAATTGGCAAAATTGGTTGAAAATGTGGCAGTATATTTCGCTGGCCGAGAACTATAAGGTTCTCTTTTTGGGATTGTGTGTGCACTCATGAATCCATATTATAATAGGGTTCTGCCCAAAATAAATCCAAAATATTTATTTTGTCAAGAAAAAAAAAAGTATTATTTTGCATAAAGAATAAATGAATATATGTAACTATTCAATTTTTAGTGTAAGTTATCAATGTTCAGATTGGAACTATAAATTTACTCTGTTAAACAATGCGGAAGAAATTTGATAATTTCCCGTTTTGCATAGTAATGTAGGTACATAAATATATAGGTTTTTTCATAGTATTTAAAAAAAATTTGCAGGGCTTTAATTCTAATCACGTACGCACAAAAAAAATTATCCTACTTTAATTCCCTTAGAGAAGATAGATGTGGTTACACATTAAGGATACCAATGTTCTGTATCACAGTGAATCTAAGCAGCTTTATTAAAAAAAAAGTTTTAAAACTCTTATCTTTAAAAAATGCAACTTAGGCTTTACATACACTTCAGGAAATATTCTTTAAAAAAAATTCGTTCCTATAAACTACATTTGTATTATTATTTGCTTTCCTTGACTTTTAATTTCTAAGCACCCTATCTTATTAAAAGAGTATGAAGTTAAAAAGACCAAAATGCCATCTTGTTGGAACTAGCTCTAGAAAATGTACAATGAAATTTAAAGCGACATAAAAGCTCTATATCACCAGTAATTAATATTGCAGCTCCAGAACAGATAGCATTGCAGCTTAATTAGAAGGAACGTCTTGCCTGACAATTAAAATGGCGACGAGATAAAGAATTAATTCAATTATTCTTGTTTTCATTTAAAACAAAAATCATCGGAGTGTAATTAAAGAAAACACGAAATTATTATTATTTTTCAAAAATAATTTTATTTCACCTCTGAAAAATTAATTTTTAAATATTTTTACTATCTTCCTATTTTTTAAAACTGTTTTTCATGATCTAATACACAGAATTATATAGGCGCGCTATAATTTAGTGCAGTAGCGTCACTACATTTGTGAAAATATTAAACGCGCACTTGAAAATCAGTCTCATACAATCGAAAATCTTAATTTATTTTCATAAAGACATTTTTAATTTGGTTATTTTCATCTTCGCTATTTCTATTTTACATACTATGAAACGATTCATTCATTCTTTAATAGTATCATATATTTTTTTTATTTTGTACTACACAAACCAATACAAGCAATAATATGTCAAAAGTGATGTTTTAGTAGTTTGAAACCCATGTACTACAGAGCTTCAAGTCACTTTTGCCACAGATAACAGGCTGAATAAGAGCAAAAAAGAGCTCTCAAACTCAATGAGTTAGCTACATGGGAGCCTGATTTTTGCTCTAAATCCACAAATACAGCTCCTTGCTAAATAAACAACTTTAAGATTTAGCTCTTGAAGGACTATAAATGCTTTTATACAGCTAAAAATGTTGCTTGGGTGTTGCTTGGCAGCTCTAAAAAAACAAATCTTCAATTCGTTAATACATCATTATTTCATTTTTCTCAAATGAAATCGTCCTCAAATCACTGAACTGATGTAAAAACTAAACGGATTTTAAATTATGGAAAATGGTTCTATGTCATCGAAAACGTATGACTTTGTGTTTTAATTAAAAATTAATAAATTCAAAAAGGTTCTATGTGGATGAATTTTACAAAGCAAAAAAGTTCTATGTAACTTAAACGCGATTTTTTTGTGTAACAAAAAGTTGAACATAGTTATGTTGAACATAGAACCTTATAGTACTGAATAATAGTGCGAATTCAATGAAAGTTCTATGGGCTAAAACAGATGTGCAGCATGTCTGCACGCATCGCTGCATACATCGCTGGGTCCGAAACACATGTGCATACTCTTTGACATTTATGATGCATAGTTTTGCCAAAATTATGTCCGCATTCAGAAATCGATACATAGCTATCCGTATAGGTTGGTGTTGTTGTAATCCCGTCTAAAAACACAGCTGGTGACAAAATAGCTGCTACCAAAAAATAAATCTCAAGCTATCTTAGAGAGGCTATCCTACCGACAACTGAACGCGCCCAATGAGAACAGTCATTGTGTGGTAAAGAAATTTAAATTTATTTAAAATGGATATTAATGAATTAAAAAGGGAAACACAAATTCGTAGGCACATTTTGTCCTCATGAAGATTCTTATAGCAAGAGCTTATGATATAAAAATTTATTTTCCTTAACCAATTCATAGATTTTCTTCCATTTTGAAAATCATAAAACAAAAAATATTTTTTTTAGGTCAATATGGGTAATGCTAAAGAACAATTATTTCAGATTTTTTCTTTTCTGTTGTGACTGCAATGAAACTTGGCAGCCAATTTAGAAATAGAGACATCTTGCAGCGAGCGCTGCATGCAGGCCTTGGAATATGTCAACCCTCATAAGAACCTGTGTAATTTATTTTCGCTGCATGTGAAAAAGCTGCATATATGTTTAGGACATATGTCTTTTTTGGCTGTAGTGTTGCCAACAATTTTTTTTAATTTTCTTTTTTGTTCTATCTGAAAGCCGCTAAAATTACGAAAATTTTGGTATATAAAATTCATTTTTGGTATTTTGGTCGACACACAACCTTATAGTTCTCATCCAGCGATTTGTCATTAAAAAACTGCAACCCAGAAGTCTTGGCATTATACTGACATCGTGTAAATTCAATACTGATAACAATTTTCAAATAATGACAATATGGCAATTTACAATAAAGAATGAACTTGCTCATTCTTTACTGCCAGTTGGCAGTATTTTTATCTGTCATTATTTTAGCTTCGGGTAAACGAATGTCGTCAATTAAATTAATGGCAGCAGTATTTTGGCAGTAAATACTGCGAACTTGATAGTCGTATAACTCCAGCATTAATTGAGATAATTTTACTGGTCCATAAATGTGTCATAGAATAAAGAAAATAGGTACGGAACAAACCTATCAAGTTTTTGTTCGTTGAACATATCCACTAATTTCAGCTGTCAATCTGTCAATAGCCAGTAATCAAAAATTGTAAATAAAAAATGAGTAATCATTTCATATCTTCGTCGTTTAGCCTATAGCAATAATTAACAATCTTGAAATCAAGATAAAAATCCCAAATAATGGGTGCTCTCTTTGGAAAAACTAAGAAGCCGCAAAGTAGAATAACCGATCAAGATCGCGCTGTACTGGTAAGTTCACTCAAAACTACCCACAATTCCAATAAATCTAACATCTCTCACCCCAGCAATTGAAGCAACAAAGAGATCGTCTCAAGCAATACCAAAAACGAATTGAACTCAACCTAGAAAAGGACCGTGAGCAGGCTAAAAAATGTCTACAAATGGGAAGAAAGGAGTAAGAAAAACCATATTTTCAAATCGGGATTCGATTAAGCGCATTTTTCTTTTTCAGACGAGCAAAATTACTTTTGCGAAAAAAGAAGTACCAAGAGAAACTCCTTGAAAATACCGATGTCCAATTGGAGAACATTGAAAAACTCGCTTCAGATATAGAATTCGCACAAATCGAAGCCGACATTGTGAATAAATTAAAGATGGGAAATGAAGCACTGAAGGCGGCCAATGATCTAATGAACATCGAAGAAATCGAGAATATTATTGACGAAACAAAAGAAGGAGCCGAGAAGCAAAAGGAAATCGATTCAATTTTATCTGGAGCTCTTACGGACCAAGATGAAGAGGACGTTTTAGCGGAGTTAGATGATCTGGTAAATGCCGATGAGGCTGAAGAGAATGCTACGACTAACTCCGATGACATTCAATTACCGGATGTACCTGTGGATGAACCTGTTGCTGATGTTCCGAGCAAAGAACCAGAGAAACAAAAGAGAGTTCTTGTTGAAGCTTAAAACTATTTTTTTTTTATTTTAAAATATGTAAGCCTAAGCCTAGAGTTGTGTGTATTTGCAATGAAAATAAATTAGTTTTTAAAAAACGCTTCCGCCTTGAGCAGTCGGTGTGTCCCTACATAGCAGCCATCCTTGCGAATCGCATAATTTTGTCATGATTTGTAGGCGAGTCTGAGCTTATGACCACCCGTTGCCAGGTGCGACTGTCACTTGACTTGCGTATGGCCTCCAACACTGCTTGCACATAGAGACCATCTTCAAAGTTTGCAGCAATTTGGACGGGCTCCTTAATCCACGTTGAGTCTTTTTGGGCAAATGCTTCCTTTAAAGCTCCTACCATCTTACATAGACCCTTTATGTAGGGCCTCGGAAGATGGGTGTCTGACGTCGAGAAATGTAAATCCTGGACGTCCACATAGATGGCTTCCTCTTTGACTTGATTGTCGTCTTTTGAACGAAGAGCGAAGAGATCTCCTCCCCGGACAACCAAGTGCCCATTCTTTCCGCACACCATTATCTCTTGGACGAATGCATTTGAAGGCATCATATGACTGTGTACTGTTGCCGTCACTAAAGTTCCACCTTCAAGTTCCATTTGGAAATTGCAGAAATCTGGGGCGGATATTTGTCGAATACCGTTCACCGCCGGGGTGGTCTTAGTATAGGCCTTGACCAGACCATGCACCCTGATTGCCCGTTGGTTGAGAAGAAAACTCACCAAATCCACGACATGGCTTCCGACAAGATTTAAAGCTCCTCCACCCATTGCTGCGTCGCACATCCAATCGAACTTATTCGGAAACAGTGATCCCATCTGAACTCGGACGTCAATCAATGTGATGTCTTTCATGGGACCAATTACTTGCTCGTGTAGGGCACGTTTCAAATGTGTTACTGCTGGAAGAAACCTCAGAGAATGATTGACCAGAGTAATGAGGGTTGGGTAGTACTGGGATGCACGAACCATTTTAATTGCGTCAGCTTGGTTAAGACCCATTGGTTTGTCACACACAACATGTTTTCCTATGCCTAAGGCCTTGACAGAGATTTCTGAGTGCAAATAGGGTTGGCATATGATAAAGACCAAGTCGACTTCTTTCTTAAGGAGAACATCATCGATTTTATTTGTGAAGAAGGGAATATTTTGTTCGAGGGCAGTTTGTTCGGCGTCCTTTAAAGTGCGACCCCAGATGGCATTGATTTGGAAGCCTTTTTCTCGCAGCAGGGGAACAAGTACATTTGCCACAGCACCAGTTCCAAATACTCCAATTCCGGGCAGCATGTTGGGTTATCAGAGTTTTGGAAAAACCTTTAAACCAATATTAAATAGATGAATCTTTTGTGGTGTGTTTAAATATAATTAACTTACCCTAATTTTGTGGGTTTAGAATTTCGAGTGAGTTATTTTTTTAGACGCAAAACATTTTTTGTTTTTGCTCCTGAAGGGCCATGGAAGTGGAAGTTAGGGCAGTGAGCAATTGACATTTCTTTTTAATGTCAAAACATAAACAAGACACAGAATGAAAGAACTGTTTGTTTTATATATTTTTCAATCGAAGTAGTTATAATGATACGTACGCTTTCACACAGCAAAACCAGTTGCTGGAGATTTTTTTTGACGTTTTCCTTTAATTGCCTTGAACCTTTCACACGAAGAAACTGGCACCAAGAAACTGAGCAGCAAACTGGGAAGATTTTGTTGGGCTAATTGGAATGCAAAGCAAAACGTCAAAAAAATCTCTTCAAATCGTTGACGGGGGAGATTTTTCTCATTGCCTTTACTTCTTGCCTTTCTCGCCCACAAACTCCCAGTTGCCGGCAACTCAGTTTTCTTGTGTGAAAGGGGACTATCATCTTAATTAAATACATAGGAAAACTATTACGTATTAAAAATGATGGCATTTAGGTGGGTAAAATTCACAAAGATGTAGAAAATTTTAGTATGACGTATTACTGCTTTTACATAAAACAATTTGAGCTTGCAATTTTTAAGCAGATTTGTGAGGGACGTATGTGGTGGCCGCAGTAGACAAAATTGCTCAGGTTGAAAGATTGCATAGTCGTAACGCCCTTTCTTTTTGTGATTTTCGTTACACGGTGCCTCCACATTCTATATTTTATATTTCTGTCATTTTGATAGAAAGAAAAATAGAATGCTACAAAATTTAGCATTGGGCATTTCATAGCTTACTATTTCAATTGCATGCACAAATATCGCGAAGGAATACGCATTGGTGTGTTCTTGCTCTAGTAGCATTACCAGACTTAAAAACCTTCAACAAAAGGAATTAAACAAAAAACAAGGAATTATAACAATACACACACCACAAACGTTCACCAGCCACAAACGCTAAGTCCCCTTTCACACAAGGAAACTGAGTTGCCGGCAACTGGGAGTTTGTTGGCGAGAAGGGCAAGAAGTAAGGGTGATGAAAAAAATCTCCCAGGCCAACGATTTGAAGAGATTTTTTTTGACGTTTTGATTTGCATTCCAATTAGCTCAACAAAATCTTCCCAGTTTCAAACTCAGTTTCTTGGTTCCAGTTTCTTCGAATGATAGCTACAAGGCAATTAAAGGAAAACGTCAAAAAAATCTCCAGCAACTGGTTTCCCTGTGTGAAAGGGGACCAACCTTAAAGTCAAAATGGCAGCCAAATAGTATACTATCGATAGAATGCTATGAGCTGTGCAATGTCTAGTATGAAATTTTTATAGAATATTATTTGTGGTATCCATGAGCAATTTTCATAGAATGCGACCTAGCTTACTAGAAAATCTAGATCGTGGAGACCCCATGTTATGGAACGATCAAACTCTTCTAAATTAAGTGGAGTAAAGAGTGCGAATGTATGCCTGAACAAAGATAACATCTATTAAATATCGAAGTGTTTAAAAGTCTCTTTTAAACCACTGCGATTTTTAATCCATGTTTCTGTTTGGACTTCTTTCGGTTACAGAGATAGCTTTAAGCTTTTACTTTTAATAGATGTTAACTCTTTTCAAACATATATCCGCACTCTTTACTCCTCTTAATTTAGAAAAGTTCATTCGTACCATAACTAAGATTTACAAAGAAGAAAGGGCGATAACTCTGCAATTTTCCCATGAATCAGAGAAAACAAGATTACGATACTTCCTTGTTTTTGTTATTTTATTGGCGTGTTCTTTGATTCATGCAATTTTCCAACCTGAGCATTTTTGTCTACCCCGGCCACCACATACGTCCCTCACCCACGTGCTTAAAAATTTGCAAGCTTAAATTGAATGATATAAAAGCTGAATTTGCAACTGACAGGAACCCAAAACAGAAACAAGGATTAAAATTCACTCTGGTGTAAAAACAGTTTATGGGATATGTGTTGGGATCACTGATCACTATTAGAAATGTGAAATCTTTTCACTATTCACATTTGGCATTGTTGTTGTTCAAGTGTATACGATTTTAACTTGAATAGAGCAAAATCTTAAACATTTAAAACTAACCATAAATCAGAGTGGAATATAAAAATGTGTTTAAAATTGAGATTCGACTTTTTAATAATATTAAACGACTACAAGTATACCTTAACTTTAAAGAGAACGCTTCTTATCTTTAAAGTAGGTATACTTTGCCCAGTAGAAATTTCAAAACAAAAAATTAAAGAAAACTATTTACTGAAGAAGATTTTAATATTTTTTGAAGTTTTGAGCTTTTTAGAAAGAAAGCCAATAATAGCCGTGTTCTCGTGACTATCAAGTACAGCAAAGTAAAAATTTTACAAGGAAAACAACAATAAGAACATGTTGGGAATTACTTTTCCTTTATACTACGTTTCCACCGACCACTAAACCGAGATTTAAGTAGATCTAGCTAAATCTCCTACAAATCTTGAGGATTTACCATACAAATTTTAATCTTCTCAGATGAAGATTTAAAATAAATCTTATTTAAATCTTCAATCGAACTACCATATTTCCATATCGAAATGAACACATTCATCGGGAAAGTGAATTTTTCTCTTCGGTTGACACAGATAAAGCTGCCTCTCTCACTTCTACATCATAAGAGAAAATGAAAAGATATATGCATTTTGAATAGTGCTGTCAAAATTAATCTACTTTTGGAGCGGTGGAACCAGTTTTTGAGATTAGTAAATCTACAAGAGATTTAAGTTCGGTGGAAACGTAATATTACATCCGAAGTATAATTGAGTTCCGATAATTAGTAAGTCTATTCAATCATAGAGGGCATTGAAGTGTTTTTTTTTCGTAATGTATGTTTGTACTTCTTTTTTTCCTTGTATTTTTTATTCTTTTTGACAGAAAAAAACACAGATGTGAAAATCCCTCCATATTAAAATAAATAAAATCAAGTTGGAGTGTGTATCGTTTTCGTGAAAATGTTTTACTTTGCTGTACTTGCTAGTCACGAGAACACGCCTAAAGATCGATCAAATCCGTTCGAAAAACTTGAGAACTTTTTTATTCAAGAACCCGATTTGACCAAAAAAACTCAATATAAGTGTACAAACAGAGTGGAGTGCAGAGCAAAGCTGCGAAATTTATTAGAGCAAAGAGTAAGTAGCTCGAGAGGTGAGCAAGGATGTAGCCTAGCCAGAGTGAGGAGCAAGGAGCAAGAGCAAAGTAGTAGCAAACAAGCAAGAGTTCATTATTTTCTATTTAAATATTTTTTTTTCTTGAATATAAGGCGCACGATTAGTTAAGAATAGCAGCGATGAGAGCGGAGAAATCAAACATGTTTGAACTCGCCGCTTTACTTCCTTGTTCACTCTTTGCTCCATCATCGAAAGACGCTGTACTCTGTGTGCTATCATTTCTCTACACGTGTTTGATTTCTCCGCTTTGCTCTTTGCTCTATGCTTTTGCACGCTCTCCGCTCAACTCTGGTTGTAAGCTTAGAGAGCCAGTAACTGTAAAATAGAGGCGCGCTCAACTGAAACTTTCTAGGATCACTTGTTTAAAATTAACAAAATGTTGGATAAGGGCTATAAATTTACGAGTTCTTAACATAGATTCGTATTTTCCTTAATCCAGTATTATTTAAAAAGTTGCGCTATTGTTTTTATTATATATTTGTACATCTATAGGTCCTTTGAAGATTTAAATAGATTTATTTTAAAATTTCATTTGAGACTTAGATTTTTATGGGAAAACTCAAGATTTATAGGAGATTTAGCTAAATCTACTTAAGTCTCTTAGTAGCTTATGTAGTTATACCTTGAGTTGGTTTGTTCAAGACAAACTCGTTATTTGCCAACACTTTTCTTCAGTATTTGGCAGCAAAATTGAGAAATTATGCTGGGAAATCGTGTTGTATGAAAAAAATTGCTTAGATTTAATTTTTTTCTTAAATCTCAGCAATTTTTTTTATACAACACGATTTCCCAACATAATTTCTCAATTTTAATATATATACTTAATTATATATTTAATATAATACTCGGATTACATCCAAATATTTTTTTAGTGTTACATTTGAAAAACAATCGAGTCTTAAATCGCAGTACAGTTTTTTTTTGACAGCTGATTTGTAAGTAAAAATTTCTATTAATAATTTGTTTTTTTTTTCACGGTGAGCTGTATTTTAAATTTACTTACCAAAAGCTTTTTCTCCAGACTTGCAACATAGGGCTCACATGAGACTTTTAAAACAATAAAATAAGCAAAGTTCTTAGTTCTAGATTTTATTTTGTTTATGATTTAAAATTGACAAGAATAATAAAGAAATTAATAAAATAACATTACATTTATACTAAACAAATGGTCTTAAATTTAATATTATTCTTACGCCGTGGTTAGATAATATAAATGGTATGCAGGTATGTATTTAAATTTACGAGATGATAGACTATTTGAATTTCCTTAAACATAACAATTTTTCGTGTGAACAAGACACTGAATGGTCCCGTGTAGGAGCAAATAAACAATTTTTGACAGTTGTTTAAAATTGTTGGTAAATTTATAACAACATACATATATAAGTATATGTATTTGTATATATTTCTTTTTTTTTTAATTATGTTCCTTCTTAAATTTATACAAGTTAGTCTTATGAACAATATGTTGGTTCCCATTTTGAAATGTTTCTTTTCCTTTGTTAATACATAAATATTGTAATATTAAGTAATATGATTAAATTTGTAAAACAAAAAAATTAAATAGAAAAAATTTAAAATAAAGATATTAATTATGTTTTAAACATATTTTAGTACTTTAAAGAATATTTTAAAGGTAAGGCACATCAGTATAGCATTTTCTTTTATATAACTATTTATTGTGTTGAAATGAACAAAATTAATAAGATAACGACTTTTTGAATTGGGGTAAGAACAATTATTATTAATGAAGAATAGGTACCAATTGAATTGGAGTTCAATAATTTTATTTCAATAAGATATCAATGATAGGTACTAAAGTAATACACATACTCAATTTATTAATTAACAATTTCTGTTCTAAAATAGGTTTAGTTTTGGTATGTGAAATGAAAGGATGTATAAAGCGGTGAATTTTGTAAGGGCTTAGAAGCTAAAAAGGATAACAAGCCTTTCGTATTTTATTTATATATTCAAAGTTAGGGTGAGAATAAACGTTAAAGGCTACAATAGAAAAGAGCAAATTAAGAAATGTAATAAGGTACATCAAGAAACAGGAATTTTTTGAAGTGCTAAACTGATGTTCATAAAAGTTCTATTCTTTTCCATTTGATTTTATTTATATTCCATTTAATTTTGCTTAAATTCTTTTTTTATACATCAATATTACAAACGATATTAATTTTATGAGTGCTTTACACAGAAGTTTTGTTTTGTTGTTTTGTAAATTATTATTGGCAAGAATTCGAAATAATTTGATATTTCCTTAAAGCTTAATTTTAATTATAGAATATAAACATATATACATTTAAATATATATTTATATGAATTAAACTAAGTTTTTCAGTCGCATATCGATAACTACATTTAATTTAAAATAATTTTACATTTAATTTTGCCTTAAACTTAAATTAGTGTGTTTTAATTTATAAAATGTCAAATAATAAATAACAAAATGAATGGGTAGGTATGCAAGTTTGGTACATAAAAATATTTATAGCTTAAACTTGTGTTAGTATTTACAATTTGTTTGAATTTTACAATCCAGAATAAGTGTTGCTGTTGATTAGAGAAAACAATTTTGCAAAAGTTTTTAGCAACAAAAATTGTAAAAAATGCATATTACAGGTGCTTAATGATTAACGTAGCGAAAAACAAATTCATAATTCAGAAGAATCAAAACCTCCAAAAGCCGAAAATCCAATAACTCATATTAGCTTTATAGAAGTGTAAATAACATCCTTCTCAAAATTTCAAACGCACTATAGCGAATGTCACAATTCAAGAAAATAACTTCTTAAAAAGATTTTAACACTATTAGGCATTTTTTTTCTTTTTTAGTTCAGAATAGAACCTGAGTTGCCAATAAATTTCTTTGTGTTCATATTTAGAGTGCGTTCGATTTGCTCAGACAAGACCGACTGAGGATTCTCACTTAATTCCTGAACAGGTCAAATGTCACGTGTGCCAAGAGCGAAATATTAAAAGAATACTTCATAAATTAAAATGGCAGAGAAGTTGCTAGAAAGTATTTAATGAATAATACTGATTCTGAAAATAAGAGAAATTTGGAATAAGAATCGAAACTAGAACCACTCACAAATTTATATACTTAAACGTCAAACTTTACAGCTGTCATTTTTGTATTCTAATTATGCAACAACATTATTTTTGATTTTGAATATTCTCAAATAGTGTTAAGTTGGGATCCCGTATCACAGAGAGATTTCTGGTAGTCAAATAAAAAAGCTATATTAGACGAAAATGAATTGACAAACTGTTAATTAATTTTAGTTAAGTCTTTAAAAACAAATCAGAATTCGGGGCTCGTTTTGTTCGTAACAAATTCACAGTAGTGTACTGAATGAAAAAACAGACTCCATAACATTTTCAGAAAAATACCAAGTTCTTGTATCAGCTTTAATGTCTGAATTTTAATCTTTGCGGATAGGATTTTTAAAGATCTCTGACTAAGGGCAAGGTAATTTCCAATAAAAAAATCAATAGATACTCGAAAACTAAATCTGTCAAAATCAGTATTTAGAAGACATTGATCTGATTGGCCTGCTAGATGTCAAAAATTGCCTCATAATTAAGGGAACTTTTATTTGAAAGTGACTGGAAATGGAAATCTATAATAAAGAAATATTTCTCTTTATCTATTCATAAAAACTTAAATCACAATAGAATTTTCAGAAAGTACCAACATTGACATTGATGACATGTGAAAAATGAACAAGTTTTTTTTTGATTTTTTCATGCCCAAAGGAACACTATTTCAGTTTGATTTTTTTTTAATTGTTGTAATAGTGTTAAGTCGTGTATATCTAATTGTTTTATTTTTGCTCAAGTTTTGATCAGTGATCAATGAGTAAAAATCCTCACCAAGGAAAAGAAGACGATTCTTTAGAGATATGCCAGTGGAATGCAATATGTGACATATAAATTTGTCAACCTGGCAACTAAAAATTGTGTTGATATTAGTACATCTGCAGAAAAATTTATTATTATTTACTTTTGTCCATTAGAACGAAAAAAAGAGGAAAATCGGCGTTTTGACCAGATCTAGATTCTGTTCAATTGACTACATTTAAAATCCTCATGTCTTTTGAACGTGACTATTTTTTTTAATTTCACACTCTAAATCGTAACTGATCGGGATTTTGAATAAGCGAGATTTTAGAAGACAGGTTTAAAAAATAACAGTAGTTATTATTTTAGATGGGATTTAAACAAAAAAAAATTCGGGATTAAAAAAAAAACTAGCTTTAAAAAAGCGGGATTTCGATACGTATCTAATCCAGATAGAATGAATGGATATTCTATTTCCCAAACAGAAATAGAACATCTAACAATGATAAAAATAATTTGTATAACCTCTTGCAAAATTGTTCTTCCTGTGAGTTGCACACACATTTACATATACATACATTTGATTCTTTTTCATTACAAACATTTATGTATATTGTATAGTTATATTTTGTTTACGTTCTTATTGCTATATAAGTAATACAAAATAATTGACTTATAATAAGATGTTATTAAAATATAAATACATACTCGTATGTAAATAGTTTAGCTATTTGCATGTGGGTACCGGCTCAAAGAATAAAAATAATAATTTAAGCTTTACAAAGTTTTGGATGTGCACACGTGTCGTTCCGCTCGGTTTGTAAGAGAACCCGAAAAAATGGGTCCCGTAATTCTGTTTGTAAGTCGATCTACAGCCTAAACGACTGAATCAATTTTCTTTAAACTTGGTACATAAGCGTTTTAGATGATTGGGTCTTTCTTTGAATATTCTTAGAAGCAAAAATAAAGTTATGTAACATTTATACACCGAAAACGTTAAATGTTAATTATCTCGAAAACGGCTGTAACAATTTTGATAAAAATAAAATCCCATGTACTTGCTCTAATGGTCGATCACATCGTAAGCACAAGATTCCTAGTAGAAAAGGCTTAATATATTTTTAAAATTCGTTTTTACTTAAATTTTTATAAATTAAATTTCGTAATTCTGTCCTTAAACAAATGCGTATGTCAATTGTAGGTATTTAATAATATAAATTTAATAACATAATATCAAAAAAAAAAATCGTCCACCCTTTTTAAAGATACATATCAAATTTTCAAAAAAAAAAAAACAAAATTTTCAAAAAATATTTTTTTTTGGATTTTTGAAAAGAAATCACTATTTTCGAAAATTCAATGTTTCGAAAACGGGTGGATAAGCCTAGAACATCGTATTATGCATTTAATCAGGCTTTTTTTTAAATTATAAAATACATTTTTCGAGATATTAAGAAAATTCTTTTACCAAATTTTATGTATTTTTATGATCTTGCGCAGCAAAAATAAAAATAAATTCTCATGTTTAGGAAACTTCTCCATTGATGTTTTCAATTTTGATAAAAAAGAAACAAGGTAAGATGTCAGATGTTACACATCATTATGCGACTAATGAAGGGTTCGCTGTTTTTTTTTTTTTTTTTAGATAAGTTTAAATGAAGGAAAAAAATAAAGAATTCAATAGTATTTATATGACTTCCAATAAAGCTAGTTACAACTAGCTTAAAACTTCGGAGGCTTTTCATCATTATTTTTATCTGAGCACCTTACCCTTCGGACTGCATGTACAAAAACTACCATTTTACCGCATAACTCAGAGACATTCATTGTTAAAAGAAAAAAATTTCAACAATATTACATCCAAGCAATTCCCACATTATCCTATATAAAATCTGCAACCCTTTGGACATTATGGATATGGAACTAGATATTATTTGTATACATACATAATATATGTAAATGATAATAATTAAATATTATAATATGTATAGATATCATTAAAGCATTGTATTTTAAATGAAAGTCTCTGATGGTAAATGTTACAAATAGTCCTTGTCATGGGGTGGTGATGGTCCCGAAACTGAAACCATCGGCAACGCAATAATTCGTTGTTTCACATTTTTTAAACTTAAGTTTTTGGTACTTTGATGTGGTGATCCACCCGGCGGCGAGGATTGACTATAATTACCGGACGCATTTGAAGAACGTTGATGGACGAGTTTTCGTGGACGTGGTGTTGTTGCTGTCACCGTTGTAACAGATTGTTTGTATTCTTCTCCGGACTCAGCCGTTCCTGAGTCCTCCTGTGATTGTTGCTGATGTTTCATTACTGTAATATCATCTTTGAGATGTGATGGTGGTGTTTCGATGGAGATGCTACCCACAATGACATTAGCCGTTGTTACTGCTGTCGCCGAATGGCATGTCACGGCAGTACACTGATTAGTGATTTCCTGAGTTCCCTCAGCACTCGAGTTATTTCTACCAACGTCGTTAAGTTCTATTGCTTCAACTTCATTCGCTCCTCCATGTGGCTGTGTCTCGCCATTATCTGTGCGCCAATGTCTATTCTCGGAGAAGCTCTTCTATACCGGAAATAAAAAATAAATAAAAGAAAATGGCACTTTTATAGTGGGTACTACCATCATCTGATTTTACCTTTCGTTCGTTGTCGGTGATATTCTCGGCACTTCGAGCTTTCCTGCAAAGTACACTTTGCGAGCCATGCCTCCGAAGAAATTCAATTGAATCGAATCCACGACCTTCGGATGAAACAAATATTGCAGAATTTATTCTACTCCGTGTGCATCTTTCTGCAATACTGGTAGATGGCTCCTCCTGAAGAAGATGGAAGTGCTGCAAAAATTTTCAATTCAAATTAAACATTAAAATCATTGATGCATCAGCATAGTACGAGTAGTTGAGGTAATCTCTTTTTTTATAGGTACACTAAAAACAAAGATGTTTTTATTAAGACAGAAACAAAAAAAGGAATCATTGTTGGAACTCTAACATATCTACGAGCAGGCATATAAGGTTATAGTCGACTGTACGGATATAAATTCTTAATAAAACTTACACGGCTGTTCAAATGAAGTGGTTGATATGTTAAAGCTCCACAATCGGCGCCGTCAAACTGAAATGAAATTAAAAAACCAATTTGGTCGGCATGAATTTAATTACATTTGTATTTACAGTGTATTTTTTATAAAAATGTATCTCTCTTTTAAAGTTAACATTTTTAATTCCAGCGTTTTTATTATAAGGATTCATAAAACCATAAAACATTAACGACAAGGACAATTTTATAGGCAATTTTTTTTGTGAGTTATCGATATTTATGTACAAAATAATATTTTTTATATTTTTCATGACATAGACAGAACAAATAATAAGTGATATTGTGCAATTGGTACTTAAAAGCTAAATACCAATCAATGAAGCGATTTAATTAGAGACGGACCGGACATATACTATTTACAACAAGAGTATATGCTTAAGGATATTTTTTGTAAGAAATAAAATTAAATATAAAATAAAGGATTTTTAAATTTTAATTTGATATTTAATTCATGCTTTGACTTAGTTCTTAATCACAATTTTTTTTCCGAATGCGTAGGGAAATACTTATAAAAACAAAAAAAAATTGTGATTAAGAACTAAGTTTCATTTATGAATTAAATATCAAATTAAAATTTAAAAATCTTTTATTTTATATTTATTTTTATTTCTTATATACCCATAGAACTGGAGACGAAAACACCATAATGGACATTTTTTGTGTTGTGTCAAGAGCTATTTGATCTAACGTATTTTTAATAATGCCCAAGCTTAATTTTGGTTTTGAAATAATGCCACAATCAACCCCTTATAAAAATTCTGTGAGTAGTAATTCAAATATAGTTTCCTTTGTTTATTAGGGCCAGTTGTACAAAAATCGCCCAAATATTTAATCCGTGGTTCAGTAATTTTAACTGCCGATTTCGGTATATTAACTGATGTTTAACAATAGTTCAACGTTCATGTGATAACAGAAAAATACTAGCTTGAACCTTAGTTAATCCGCCGAAATCGTTGGGTCAAAATCGATTAACCACGGATAAAATATTTTTGCAACTGGCCTTTACAGTTTAAGGCAGATTAACTATACCTATACCTTAAGAAGTACGCGTTAACCTATTGTCAAAGGAAACTGAGTTACCGGCAATTGGGAGTTTGATGGCGAGAAGGGCAAGAAGTAAGGGGAATGAAAAAATCTCTCTGCTCAACGATTTGAAGAGATTTTTTTGACGTTTCGCTTTGCATTTCAATAAGCCCAACATAATCTTCCCAGATTCCTACTCAGTTTCTTGGTGCCAGTTTCTTCGTGTGAAAGCAACAAGACAATTAAAAAAAATCTCCAGCACCTGGTTTCCCTGTGTGAAATGGGACTAACAACCTTTTCAAATCGATTTCAGATTGATTGTTTTGTTGTTGTAAGGAAGACCCCTTTCGCAGAGGGCAACTAGTTGCTGGAAATTTGTTTGACGTTTTGCTTTAGTAACTTTAAAACCTGTACCTTTCACTCGTTCCTTTTATGTCGTTATCGTTTGGTAACACAAATCAATTTATTTTTGATTTAGATCTGTCAAAAAACTGATTTTGACAATATTCGCCTTCGATTGGCTAAATAAATTGATTTAATTTTTGATTTTAAATCAATTTAGCAGATCTGGACTTTTCGGCAGATCTACCCCTTTTTTACTAACACCACTATGCATTATAATTGACAGTCATCAGTTTGGCAAAAAAGCTGATACCGATAGCTGGTTCACAGACACAAATATACACCAACACTATAGCAAATAAAAATCAATCTGAAAACGTATTCGAATCGTTACGAAAAAAATCAATTTATAGATCAAAATACTTGACCAGCGAGTAAGTAGCTGTGTTCCCGTACTTTGTGCACAAAAATGTACAGACAATCATTTATCAATAGTGGAGGTAAAAATCTCATACATAGATACAAAGTTAAAACGTCAAAACAAGTGTGTTTTTGAATTTGTTTTAATACAAAATTTCTTAAAAAAGTTTTATAATATCAACAATTTGTTATCACAAATATTAATTTATTGCACAAATAGGAAAGCAGGACGACGCGATAAACTCTATTATTTTCAACTTTTGTAACCAGCGTTTTTTTCCTTCATTTGAAAGCCTGATGCAAAATTTCTTGGACTAAAATTCGCAAGCTGGGAAAATATTTAACTCGCTCGGTATCGCTTGTTCTGTGGAGAACTACCAAAGTTTGTTCTACGGGAACAGGATTTGACAGTTTTTCATATAAATTCGTAAGTTTACACGATTTCAGTGAGTACGGGAACACATCTAGTATGGTATATGTCTCTCCACCCTGAATGAAGGGTAAATTTTGGGCCAAATGGAATTTATTTCCCCCTCGATGCGATGTTAATCGAAAGTATACAAAGGATTAACCGTTTCTCCATTATTGTGAACAATTCAAATTATTTTTTGTTGAATTCTAATACTATCAACAAATTTTAGTATCACCCTGATGATAACTATCCACTAACAAACCCTAACGTGATTTAAATTATTGCCGTCCCAACATTTTTCAGTTCAACCCATTTTTAGTGAATGGACACAGACAGGGCCATTTAAATCTCATAAGATATTATCTAACAAATTAATACCTAACAAAAACATTTTTGGGATAGTTAATCCACAAAAAAGATAGATGGATATTTATTAGTCTGTAAGTAGAATTCCTTACAAATTTCTCAACAGCCATTAAAGTCTAACTTCACCAACTGGCTTCTGTTATATATTTTTTGGTATCTACTTATCAAAAGAGTGCACATTTAAATTAGCCATAAGTGTTTTTAGTCTTCTAAAGGAATGGGCGGTAAGATCTAACACAAAAGTAATACCGTACCCTCTTAAATACATGAAGAGATATACAAGGCGCACTTGTGTTGTTTTAGGGGTACAATTCTTCATCATTTTACGAGGCACTCGATGGCTTTCTCTCATTATTTTTTTTGTTCTGTTAATGCCTATAGCTATGAGTACATAGTTGAAATTTAAAATTATTTTGTATTGTGTTCTGTGAAGATAGATATGGATTTGCTTACATCATAGACAGTGGCGTAGAATGGGTTTGCGCCACCAGCCCGGCGCAGTTCTAATTCGATCATTATGGCCTTCAAGCACTGCTGTCTTTTTCCCAAAATATTTCTACATACTTTCCTTTGGAAACGAATGAATGCCATCTAGGGCCATCTAGGTTCACAGATAAAAATGATTATGTGGGGAAATTTAACTTGCTGAACTTATCGACGAGTTTTCTTTTTTTTTCGCCCTTACACTGGAAAGGAAATTTCCTCATACCAAGGACGAGGACATTCATCAAAAAAATTAGAAACTATTAAATAGGCATAAAGGATCAACAGATGGCTGTCCGGTTAGTTTCAACTTGAAAATGATTACGTAAAGATAAGAAGCATTTACGTGGGCTTATTAATGAAGTTAGATATTACAAAATAGAGGAAATAAGTTTATTTATTGAAACTTGGTAGAATATAACAGTATTGTCTTCTGCTTTTCATCGAGGGAAAGTTCTTGACATACTTTTTTCAATATTATAAGTAAAATCATCGCCTACCAATTCATCTAGTTTTTTGTGAGGAGAAACTTTAAGAATTAAGAAAGTCTCAATTGTCTTATTGGGATTTGTTTTCAGAACTTCAAAGTAATGTATGTACGACAAAAATAATTTTACATATTAAACTGATGTTATCCTCATTCGAAAGTGTATTCATTTTCATTATTGAGTATTGTGTGAAATAGTTTTTGCTTTCACTTGTGAAATTCAAATCTTAGTCCGTGGTTCAGTAATTTCAACTCACCGATTTCAAAATCAACGATTTATTGTCACCGATTAACCTCAGTAAAATCTTCGAAATCTGGATGAGAAAAGAATGACTCACAATGCGCAAGAAAACGAGACGTGGACGTGACATAAATAATTCTCACAATTTAGTAGTTATAAAATCTTTATCCAATTGATAATGTAACGAGATTTTTAACGAAGATATTTAACGAACGAATGACTTGCAATGATTTCCTGAAGTGTTTTGAAATTATAAAACCATTCCCCAGTTTTTCATGGTGAGGTTTAAGAAAGTAATATTGAAGCTAACGGATTTTTAATTACTTAATCTATTAATTTAACATAACGTGACGACATGAAATTATTTATTATGTGTATCCCCGTCATAGTTTGACAGTACTTTATCAATAACGAGGAGATATTGTCACACTCACGTTTCATTTTCTTATAGCATCCATTCTGTTTAAGAATAAAGAAGTCTTCCAAATTTTAGATTTAGATTTTAGATTTTTCAGCGGAGTTATAGGGTTCCTCATATATGGCAATGCTGGTCTACTTTTGTCAACGCTACAATTTTTTTTTTTTTTTAGATAAAATTATTTGTTTATTTCAACTATATATTTATATTACAACTATTAAAAAATGCTTATTCTACCTTTAGTCCATGGACTTACAAAACAATCTACCACCGTGTTCGATGGTCTAGCGAACGGCAAATAGCAGAAATTGTGTTTTATTAATAGTATTTCGCACTTAGTTCACAGAATAAATCCTAAGCCTTCCCTAGTGTATGTTTATTAATTTGGGTGTAAGGAATTATTAATTAAATAAAAAATTATAAATGAAGATGTTTGTAAATAAAAATGGTTTTTGGTTCTGGTGGTTGTTTTTCATTGAATTTAATTTGAAAAAATACTTTCACGTTTAATGAAAATATATGTTTAAATGGTGTGGCGGTTAATCTTTGCGGGTCTTCTGCAAAAAATTGCTTTTTCGGCATAAAAAGGTGTCTTGTTTTTTTAAATATTTATGTAGGATTATATGCCTTTGCCTTTATAACTATCAGATTGATTACTTTGTATGTGTTAATTTAAATTAATTTATCATTTATTTTTATTTATTGAATTTTCCATTTTTTTAGTTTGTATTATTAATAATTCAGCAGGCAATTAAATCAGTAAAATTTTTAAGTAAGTAGTTAATCGTTAATCAAATAAATTTGTTATTTTGTAAAAACTGTTGCTTTCTTCAAATATACTCCTACATATTTGGGGCTCAACAAAACATTAATACGAAGCATATTAAATAATAATCATAATGAAGAATTTATCTGTGGATCAGTTAAAAGCAGAACTATCAAAAATGTGATATAAATCCAAGAATGTACAATTGGAAGGTAATATAAATGAAAGTGGATCATCAGGACAAATCTGTGGAATAAGTTGTAATCAAAACAACAATTTTTCTAATGAATTCATTACACCGCAGAACGAAAGGAATTCCGCCCAGCAGATGAATCGATTTTCCTTACCAGACATTGAAAGCTTAGTTTCAAAGTTCAGTGGAAATGATGAAATAAATCTTAAATCGTGGCTGCTGGATTTTGATGAAATTGTTGAGTTACTTAATTGGTCAGATTTGGAAAAACTCTTAGTTGCTAGAAAGCAATTAACAGGATAGGCTAGATGTTTTATGAGAACATGTTCGTGTCCTTCGTCTAATGAATTTAAAAATGTATTATTGAATGAGTTCGAAAAAACGATATGTAAGGCAGACATTTATCATCAAACCCTTCTTCTGCAATCTGCAAATGTAATTCAAATTCTTCAGTCGGGGCCTTTTTGACCCCCCCCCCGATACACCACTAAGTTTTGAAGATTTATTATAGATTCTGCACGTTTTTGATATGTTATATATGTAAATCTTACGTATAGATACCATACATATTTTTCTATGAAGAATTTAATTGCTTTTACCCGGTTGCCATACATTTTCGCTTTGCAATTCGCTTTCACGCGAAAAAAAATGTTAAACTCTGATACAATGTCATAAAATATTATTTTTATTTAAGAGAAGATTTTTTATGATTCATTTTCAGGAGGTTATATTAAATGGTACCACACGATATCCTTCTCAAATGCCAAGTGATGCGTGCAGCAGTAAAAAATAAAAAAAATAAAAAAAAACTTGTCAAAAAATAATTATAAGAATTCAGGAACGATACTTGAGCTTAGAGGGGTCTGTGATTCCTTTTGGTCATAAAGCTATTTTTATATCTACTTACTCTTCCAGGCGGGTAATGGTTTCATAAAAAAATCATAGGTATAGACAACAATATTAGCAGATGCATAAATATATAGTTCATAAAAATTCTAACCAGATATTTCGAACGAAATTTGATATGAAAATGATAGTGAAAACAAAAAAGTAAGTATCGAAATTCTGTAAGATTGCCTGATGACTTGACAATTTTTTTTACGATTGGATCGATTTTTTGGTAGACATTCTCGAGACCAATGTTTTATTTTTGTTTGAACTAAAAAATTACAGCCGGACAGATGGAGTATTTTATTTTGCATCGTTTTTGATAAAAAAATATAGGGCCCTTAGGGGCCGGTTATAGCTATCATTAAAATGCATCATTGAATCAAATCATTGGAATTTTTTCGACAGATCAGTTATAGGAATCATTGAAAATTTTCTGTCAGTGGTAGGTTCTGTCATTGAAATAATATAGACAATCTGTTTCTTTGGTTTTGGCCGGTGGTGATTAAATCGCAGATAAAAACTAGGAACAATATTAATTGTTATTCTTCCTTTAAAAATCTGTATTATTTCTACTTACGTTTAGCAAGATAAACAACGAACACAAAACACAAACAGTTGACCGGTAAAAATTTTCCTATTTGAAATACACACGATAAATTTTTTTCAGAAGCAAATCTGAACAAAAATCAGTGGAACGAGTTGTTTCATTATTTGTCAAAAACCAATCAGTTGACACGAATGAATTAGCATCAGAAAAACAGAGAATTACATTTTTAGCAAAAAATATTTGTGCAAACTGTTTTCTCCTTGTTAAAAAAAACTCTTCGTATCATTTGTGTTTCTATTCAAAGGAAAACATCTAAAAAATCGGTTTAAAGTATTTCAATGATGCATATCAATGATATCTATAACCGGTCGCTTTAAATTCAAAAAACTATAATGGTAAAGGCACAATTTCGATATCCAATTTAGGGACCACTTATAGCGATTACGAAAACGATTTTTTTTTGCAAAAAATATTGGCAATAGAACAATTATTTTTTGGGAAAAATATATTTAATTATTTTGCTGACGAAAATTCATTCTTCGTGCCAGCTGATTGCTATTTGACACAAAATGGAACAAATCATTCCAATTACTTGGATCCCAATTTCTCTCGTTCCACTGACAGAATTGTGGACGAAAAACTTTTTCGTGTGTGTTTCAATCAGGAAAAATTGATGGCAGACTAGAAGTGAAGCTTGCCAACTGACATAATTTTCCTGTTTGCTATAAACGACCATCAGGAAAAAAATATTCACTTTCATACTGTTTCAACTTTTCCTGATGCGTTTTTCTGATCGCTATAACTTATTTTCCTGATGGTCGTTTATAGGAAACAGGAATATTATGTTAGTTAACAAGCCTCTCTTGCAGTCTGTCACCAAGATTTCCTGAATTGAAACACAAACGAAAAAGTTTTGCGTTCACAATTCTGTCAGTGGAACGAAATAAATTAGAACACAAATGGGTGGAAGTATTTGTTCCATTTTGTGTCAAAAGAAAATCAGCTGGCACGAAAAATTAATTCTTATCACGAAAATAAATAAATAATTTTTAACAAAAAATAATTGTAATATTGCAAAGATTTTTCACAAAAAAAAATTTTCCGAGTTATATGTCATCGATTAGTGTAGTGTTTGTATTTCAAAACACGTGAAAACATCAGAATTTATACATTAGAACTTTTTCCTGTTTCGTTTTACTGATTGCTATTGCTATAAGTGTTCCCTTATAAGGCAGCTGTCACATGTACTCATGATTTCTCTCACGTTATTTTATATGTATATGAAGGTTTTTATAATACAAATTCTATATACATATATACTACTATACAGTAAAAGTAGAATACTTAACCGTATATTAATGGGACTTGGTGAATTATTGATTCAAAATAGCTTTTGACGGCCCTTAGTCCACAAAATTAATTCAGTAGTAGGCATATTGATTTTAATGAGTCAAAGTTAAATCGCCGGGACTAAACGCAAAATTTTGAATTCGACACCAAGATCAAACGACTGCACCCCGTTTGAATTTTGGTTCAGTTTTCGTGAGCCGTTCAAATAAGAGAAGAATTCTCTTCATATTTAAACACTTCTTGTTTTATCTAAATTTATCATCGACTCATTCCCATTAAACAACCCCCTTATAAGTAAAAATATTTTAACACAGAGTCGACTCATGCCTTAAGTTAATTTAGGACTGGCATTAAATTATGCGGCACTGTCGTTAAATGTCTACCTTACACAGTAATAATATTTAATTAATATTTTTTTTTCTGTTAATCATTCTTCAATGTAATGACATGGGTTCAATCATTAAGTGCAGGTGACATATGCCGCGAAATTAAAAATAAGCCAAAGTGGTTGCCCAAAAACCCAACGTTCTAAAGAATAAAAAAAACTCATTTATCACCTAATTATGTATGAATGTGTTTACACATACATATACATATGCATGGGTACATATGTAAGTAATAAGCTTGATTTATTAAAATTAATTATTATTTTTGACATTTCCTATCTTAGCTTAGTTTTCAAATGAAACTATATTACTACAACTACTTATTGTTTAATTTAACAAAATTTAACTGTTCAAGAAAAAAAAACCGCATTTGTAAACAGAATTGCTTGTTAGACGGCACGCAAGGTTGCCAAATTGTGGAAAGTCAAATATCGCGTGTGTGAAGAATACATAAATATGTACTATATATCTATAAATAAATATAGTATATATAAATTACATATATGTATGTATATGTAGGTATTTGCCATTCTTAAAGTTAAGTTTGGTTAAATTCAAACTGCATATAAATACATGGGTAGGGTATAACTAATTGCAGAAAAAAAAGAAACAGTTAATTTCCATGTCCTTAATAGTTGGTTTAAATTTTACGCAGTTTATTTATCATTTTTACATTTCAATTTAAAATATACATTATGTGCAAGTTATCTTTCTTAAATACGTGTTGACTCCTCTCACCCACCCAATCAAATGGTTTTAGACCTTCAGCAAACAATTTTCAGTCAAGATATTTATAAAGCTGATTTTTTTGCTGCTTGGTTTTTGACGTTTATATTTTTGACAGATCACACATGACAAATTCCACGACCATTTGACATTTCGATTCAGTATTGTTTGCCATTTCATCATGAATAGACTTACGCCTGAACAACGTTTGCAAATTATTGAAATTTATTATCAAAATTCGTGCTCTGTGAAAAATGTGTTTCGCAAGCTACATCCGTTTTATGGTCGTCATAATCGACCCACCGAGCAGGCTATTCAGCTCATTGTGACCAAATTTCGCACCAGTTTCACTTTATCCACCAAGATCATGTGATTTGACCCCGTTAGACTATTTTTTGTGGGGCTATGTTAAGTCTATTGTCTATGGGGACAAGCCAAACACGATTGCTGCCTTGGAAGCCAACATTGAACGCGTCATTGGTGAGATTCCGGCCGAAATGTGTGAAAAAGTTTGCCAAAATTGGACCTTCAGAATGAACCACCTGAAGCGTAGCCGCGGGCAACATTTAAGTGAAATTATTTTTAAAAAGTAAATGGCAGAAATTGATTTATCGATCCAAATAAAAATTTCATTTACTTTTTACAAGTTTCTGTGTTTTTCTGAATTTTCAAAAACCAAGCTCTTAAAAAATCACCGTTTATTTACTATTTTTAAAAGAGGCACACAGAGCATAATTTATGTTTATAGTATCTATAAAAATTGACCCCCCACCCACCCGTTCCCAATCCTTTTAGCAGTAGGTATCATAATACATGTCATAGTAAAACAGTAATAGAGATTCTGTGCCGAAGATTTGTGTGTTTCAATATTAATTTCAAATTTTATTTATTCGATACGTTTTCAAGGGATAAAGTCACATAGAAAAGGTTGTCGTCAAATATGTCTTTAGGCATCATCAAAACTCCTTATAATATCTTATCGAAACGATATTTACAAAATTAATCCCTTCCTTTTTAAAGCAAAGAATTCGACGTCCTTGGTCCTTGCCAGATGCTTTTATACATATGCTTACCCTCATTAAACAGACAAAATTTTCCTCCTCAAAGAATCTTTTTTATATTCATCTTAATTGAAATATGTAGATGGAACCGTTAACCTGAGTAAAAGGAATTTAATATACAAAATCCTTTCTACTACCATATTTTATACCATAAACGACTAATCGACTAAAGTAGGTACATACATAATGTCATTATAAATTACACTTAACAAATCTAATCTCAATAACACTTTATATAAACAAATCTAACAGATGATACATAATAGCTTTATTGGTCATGAGAGAGTTAAATCTCAACAATTTTTCGAATATAAACTGAACAGCATGAACTGAACTTTAAAACTTTACACATAAAAACGTACACAACACACCTATATACCAACTGCGCCATAAATTTCAGTGACCTTTTGGAAACAACCATAACGAGGATAAATCACGTCTATTAGAGTTTGCTGTCCAACAACGAGCATTGTACTCCACTTTAGTCGTATTTCGTACTATTTATACGAGTTAAAATGGAGATTGATCGTAAAAATAAAGATGACACTCATAGTTGTCTCTCACATCTCTCTTTTCTATGGGTTGGTTTCTTTTTTTAAGGCAAGTATTGGTTTCATGTGAAAACTTAATGTCTGACATTTTTATCACAAACAAAATAAATTATATACATTTCCATATAAAATAGAGAACCCATCCATAACTGCCAATATTGTCTGCCAAGCACATTAAACAAATACGTTAAATCTGTGAAAAATTAATTCAGCAGTTTAGAATAAAAGCGTGTTTTCTTTTTACTCCTGGAATAATGAGTGTGATCCCGTATTATATAAAACTGCTAAAATCTTTGAATTTCTAGGATAAATTGTCAAATCCTATTCCCTTTTTCACAAAAGAGAACGCTCACAAAAGGCTAAAATATTTCCCCCGGTTTGGGATTTTAATTCCCAAGAATTTGTTTGAACAAAATTATGACGACTGTCCGATGTGAAATATCGGATATGTTATTACAAAAGTGAAACAAAAATCGAATCTTATTTGTATAATTAATTAATTTTTGCGATATGTTTTTTAAATAGCAAGATTTTCAGTAGTTTTGTCAAAGTTTGACAGATTTTCTCACCATTCTTCTTAATATTTGTACATAAAGCACAGGAACACATCGAATGCTATGTAAACATACCGAATGCATAAAAATACGTGGAAATGGAAATTATTAGAATCCGGAATACCAAATGTCAAAAATAAAATCGATAAAGTTTTAAAATATCTAAGAAATTCTGCCTCACTTCGTCATCTGGCTCTATCTATAAAGGGGAGAGAGATGGGGCTCATCAATCTGTTGATAGGCGCCATAATCGAATACCATCTTTCAATTTACATCCATTATTGTCAGTTTATATATCTAAAGGCTCAAATGAATCAACCAAAATTGTGAAAGTCTTTCGGTCAAATAATAGATCTGATGCAATTTTTTTGAATAATATTGGAAACTGTCTGCAACGGGATGAGTATAATCTGCTCATTTTTAAACGTCAAAAACATATGCTAAAAATATGTTCCTCCAAAGTTTTATTCCATGTTCGGAGTTAGTCTTTTTTAACTTCTGATGTTACACGACATTTTCATATTAGATTGGAATTAAAAAAGATTATAGAACACTCCGAAAAACAATCGAAACCGACATAAGTGTCTCTGGTGGAACATTTTAGAAAAACCAACAACGCCAACCAATTAATTGTTTACATATATGTGCCAAATTCACAAAATTAATGTGAATGTGTCATAATTTTTCTGAATAGGAGGGATTTCATTCTGAAATGAAAACGAAGGGTGTTCACATTTGTCAATTTTGATGTCATCTCGACTGAATTTTGTCAATATTTCTGGAAATGCAATTTAAAAAGATTAAAACTAATACGTCGATTGATTATTTTAACCAGTTTTTATTGTGATAGATGGTATCCTTTAGAAGTAAAACGCTAATTGCATGAGCACGATGCGGATAGTAGAGGTAATCCAATCAGATTCCACCATTTTTCTTGTCACATTTCATTAAAATTGATTTGAGCTTCCTTTTCGGTCACAGCAAATCGAATCTGGATGAGTTTGTAGGAAACTAACTCTTATATATTTATTTCTGTGACTGCTGAGAATATTTATGTAGTACATTTAACACTCCTTGGCTTTGTTTCTATAAATTGGACATGACAAAGCGGTGGTTAAGAAACCAATCAATATTTTTCCAATTATTTTTTTCCTTTTTACTTCCGATTATAGGTACTATAAGCCCAGTCCTTGATTCGTGCAAAAAAAAATTCTAACAATCAAACATGACATTACGATCCTAGAGAACACCAAAAAAGTGGGTCCCAGAATTCCATCTGTCTGTCAGTATGTCAGTCTGTCAGTATGTCAGTCTGTCGGTCTGTCAGTCTGTCAGTCTGTCAGTCTGTCAGTCTGTCAGTCTGTCGGTCTGTCAGTCTGTCAGTCTGTCAGTCTGTCAGTCTGTCAGTCTGTCAGTCTGTCAGTCTGTCAGTCTGTCAGTCTGTCAGTCTGTCAGTCTGTCAGTCTGTCAGTCTGTCAGTCTGTCAGTCTGTCAGTCTGTCAGTCTGTCAGTCTGTCAGTCTGTCAGTCTGTCAGTCTGTCAGTCTGTCAGTCTGTCAGTCTGTCAGTCTGTCAGTCTGTCAGTCTGTCAGTCTGTCAGTCTGTCAGTCTGTCAGTCTGTCAGTCTGTCAGTCTGTCAGTCTGTCAGTCTGTCAGTCTGTCAGTCTGTCAGTCTGTCAGTCTGTCAGTCTGTCAGTCTGTCAGTCTGTCAGTCTGTCAGTCTGTCAGTCTGTCAGTCTGTCAGTCTGTCAGTCTGTCAGTCTGTCAGTCTGTCTATCTGTCCTCGAGTCTATAGCCTAAGCGGTTGGATAGATTTGCTTCAAACTTGGTAGATATTGTTTCTTCGGTAATATGTATGTCTACACGTTTTTTTCATTTTTTTACGACGACAAATAACAGTAGCTCCCATACATTCTTTTTGGGCAAAAAAAAAACAAAAAAAGATTGAAAAATTAGAAATTTTAATTTTAATATATGTAATATATATTAAAAAAGCCAATTTATGAAAAATTAAAAAAAAAAAACATATTAAAACTTAATCTATATTAATAAATGGTATTCCCCAAAAAGACGGAAAAAAATTGAATGATATCGATAAATGAAGCGAAACGTCTCCAAATTGTTACATTATAGTGTAATAATTTTATTGGTCAGGAAGAATTATACTAAAAATGCATTTATTTCAAGCATTAATACACATTTCGCTATTGGAGCCTCCATACAAATTTATGTAAAGCAAATCCTTCGGAAAAATTGATATATAGGAATTTATTTATATACAAAATTAGCAAATAATGATAAACAATCTAACTTGCTGTCACTGATTGTTGGTTAGTGAAATTCAATTAAAGTAATTAATTATGCAATCAGACGTAATATAGAATGTACAAATCTATTTGGAAATAGGAATTTGATATTTTTATTCCGAAATATATAATAATACTTAGATACACAATGCCCGTCCTATTGATTAAAATTCTATTTAAAGATCATAAAAGCATAACATAAAAACAATTTTACGAAAAATTAAAAATTTCATAATTGAAAAGCAAAATGGTAGATGAATGTTTTCGGCATTCAATAAGCTATGGGATTATAATAAATTAAATTATGAAAATATATATTTGACTGCCGCAAGGTATATAGTTTGCTTCTAGTACTGATTTATTTACCCTTGTATTTGGATGTAATAAACTTATAATACCAGTATAATATCCAGTAAACTAAGTTTTAACATAAATAAATTAACAAGCTGACATTTTCATTTTAATTGTCTAGAAAACTTAAGAATAAATAAAGTTTGGCGTGAAATTCCTTCCCAGGCCAGCCGCAGCCATTTTATTTTTTAATTGATTATGCACTTCTATTGTTCCGAAAAAATTATGTCATAAGTCTGATTCTCTATTAGTTATTCTCCAGAAAGATTAAGGACGGTAAAATAAAAAAAAAATATGCGGAAAATACACCAACTTTTTTTTGTTGTTTTCCTATTAGAATTCGAGAAACAAAAACCGAACAGATTCAATTTATGTCTCAAAAATTAGTTACAATTTAAGATTTTCAAATAAAAAAATACAACTTGTTAAATATTGGTCTTAAAAACAACTGATATGAAAGATCAATTGGAATACAAATTTTTTGAGTGAAAGGCTTAAATGCACTAAAAGTTCGCTTCCATTTAAAATTTTCCAAAATGTTAGCCAATTATTTTAGTGAAATGATACTCCTCGTAGGCAGCTCCAAGTTTAAAAATCAAATTATTGTTTCCGACTGTAACTCTAGTATCTGTCAAAATTTAGCGTGGGAAATAAATGTCAAAGCAACTGCTGCCAAAAAAAATCTTACATGGGAATACAACTACACCTACCTATCTGTATAGCTAATAGTTCTGTTTCTGAATGAGGCAATTGAATAATATTTTTTTAGAGAACAGCTGACATTTCTTCTGTTAAATTTAAGATTTCATACAGTTCTTCCATATCAAATTTTAGCTAGGCTTTTTTCTGATAATTTGAGTGAAAAGTAGGAGCCAAATTTTAGCGCGAACTGAAAAAACAAATAAATAATATTTTTTGTAGATGTTGCGTTGCAATAAAATCAGATAGGTACACAAATTTAACAGCTTCTATGAAGATAAGTGAATTCATGAATATTTTTTTTTAAGTTTTCGATTTTAGTTATTTGCATTACTCTCGAGAAATTTGTCTTTTCTTTAAACTTCTCTCTAATCTTAGAATGTGAGACATTAGTCCAAGACTTGAGTGCAATAAAAGAGTCAATATCAATGGACCACAAGCTCCTTCTTCAACTCTCAAGGCTTTCGGGTATAGAAATGTGAAAAGAGCTTTAAAAAACATGTATAACTATACAGAAACGTTTGGGCCTTACGAGTACCTTCTATCCATCGTAAAGTTTCATGTCTCTACTTAACTTATTTTATTGCTATTGTGATTATCCACTTGCACTACCCCCCTGAAACAATTCTACCTCACAATTTGCGTTTCGAGGAAAGCTCATCATCATATTATTATAAGCACGTAAGCCCAATTTCGGACGTACTGTTAAGTAGAGAGTTTCTTTATTTGCTCTACGATGAAATTTTTCTATGTATTCTACGAAACTATTTTTCCAAGGAAAACAAACTAACAAAAGCTAAAAATTTAAATCCCAGAATGACTTTTCGGTCTAGCAGACAATGTGTTTTTTTGTTTTTATTATACGAGTATAGTCCTTAGTTTAATTCATAATAAAACCCAATGAAGATGTGGAGAACATTTTATGAGTACTTCTTTCCGTTGCTTTTTGAAAAGCTAAGAACGTTTAATGGAAACTTTGAAGACAACATTGTTTTAAATACGGGTATGTTCATTATACAGTTTCTTTATGAAAACGGTCCATTCTCTGCCTGCTTTTACATTACAAACTAGAGTCAGATAATAAAATGAAACAGATTTTATTTCACGTGTCATGGTGTCAGGAACGTGTTTTGCTTTTGTTGTAAATATGTTTTTCTTTTAAAATTTAAATAATTGAAGTTTTACAGATGAAAATAAAAAAGGACCGTTCTTAACTCGTCCTAAGGTACATACAGGCTTTTTGCTAAGGCAAATTGAGATATAACTAATTAACTGTCAAAGTGACACGAATGATGTCTGTCATTCTATTAAATACTTCTCATGACATCGTGTAAATAGAATATGAAAATTATGAAGTTGTGGGTAGTGTAATGGGCGAATTCACCGTAAGTCCCCTTTCACACAGGGAAACCAGTTGCTGGAGATTTTTTTTGACGTTTTCCTTTAATTGTCTTGTAGCTTTCACACGAAGAAACTGTCACCAGGAACCTGAGGAGGAAACTGGGAAGATTTTGTTGGGCTAATTGGAATGCAAAGCAAAACGTCAAAAAAATCTCTTCAAATCGTTGACCGGCAACTTCCAGTTGCCGGCAACTCAGTTTCCTTGTGTGAAAGGGGATTAAGAAAGATTATACTAAAATGCATTTATGATCACATAACTTCTTATATATTGCTGCAAATGCCAAAAACATAATTGACAGTAGTTGTTCGTGGGTATTTATTGAGAACTAAGGATTTTATTTTTGAAAACGCTTGGAATTGTCAGAGGCAGAGTAAATCCTGGATTAAAGATCTACTTACGAAACATTAGGATCAGATTAAACTAAGTATTTATTTATATGTCTAAATAAATCACATCTGTTTGACCAATAGAATCTTACAAAAAAATATTAATATCAATAGATTATAATTCTGTCCATCACCTTTTAGTAGAAAGCCCGTCCTTATATAAAGTCCAGCGGAATCTTGAGCAGTTTCATCCTATCGCGGTGTTCACATTGGCTACATTTAACCGATTTATTTTGACGTATTTATGATTCTTATCTCACTCCTTCTTTACAGTAAGAGCGATATGACGAAGTGAGGCAAATTTTTTTTTAGATATTTAAAGACTTGGTATTCTGAATTCTAATACAAATAGTTTCACGTGTTTTTGTGAATCCGGTGTTATCACACTACACTGTATTGTGAATTTGTGATACGTCGAAATAAATCAGTTAAGTGTGAGGCAAATGTGAACACGTTCTATGATCTGAACTTAGCGATACACTTCTGCAATTATATCAAACTAACTAACATGATTACAGAGATGTAACAGATTTTTTGACAGATAAGTTTTGGCTAAAACCGTCATTTTGTGCAATATATTGTGCCTTCTCATGGTTTGTTGTGGACTTTGTAATTGCGGTTGGCTATAAGTATATTTTTTCAAATTCATCTTCAACCTCTGGTTCTCGTCATGGTACCACATAAAATTTCGTAACATTATGACATGGTGGCGTGTAATTATTTCAAATTCTTACCACAGCAGAGATAATTTTTTTGTCAGATTAAA
Organism: Philhelius pedissequus; assembly: GCA_910595825.1. NCBI lineage: Eukaryota > Metazoa > Arthropoda > Insecta > Diptera > Syrphidae > Philhelius > Philhelius pedissequus. The sequence continues at coordinate 4,605,267 of OU343160.1, read as the reverse complement.
AAATATTCACTTAAGTTAAAATATTACTAATGTTTAAAATGCATTATTTTACTGGTAAAACAAAAGTTAATATATTAGCAGACAATGTTCAACTCTATATGAGCACACAAGAGTTCCTCAAATTTGTGACATATTTGGATTACTAGTGTAAATCTCAACAGTCAAACCAATCGTCTTTGATTTTGGTGGTGATTATTATTTTTTATATATTATTATTTATTACATTATTTAAAGGTGCATTATAATAGCGAATGCAAATAGCATACAAAAATGTGAAATTTTTAATTTATATCTACAAATTTTGTTGTCTTATAAATTAAACAAAAAAACATAGCTGAAGTACTTTTTTTAAATATTGATTCGAAGCAACTTATTTATTTATTAAATATTTCTATTCGGTTTCTTGAGCTGATTGTGATTGCTTAAATATTTCTATATACTTTTGATATGAATGAAAATGACAAGACGCATCTGACAAAATGGAGGACACTTGGTTGTGGAACATGTAAAGGTGATTCATATAGTGCATGTGCTAGTGTGGATATAAACAATGCTCGTGAATGGTGCGGAATAGTTGGCACAGATTTACACTTACACTATTCGATACGTTGGCGCTGTTCTCCTTGGCGGATGGTTGTACCGCTGCCGCCGCCACTTCTACTGTTCCATCATTCGGAATATAATATTTCGAATCATGACTATCGCGACTGCCCTCACTGTGTTCTACACATGAGTATTGACGGCGATACAAACGTCGTCTTTTAGTGGCGGCAGCGTTCACCAGCGGACGGTAGTGATAACTGTCATAGCTGAATTGTTTCTTACGCCATTGTTCATACTGCCTGTATTGACTGAAAAGTCGTCTTCGTTTCAATATAATTTGACGTTTTGCCTCCTGATCAAGCAGATCGAAATCGTCAAATTGCTCATCTGAAGACCTCTGCTGCATTGATGATGATTGTTTACATTTCTTTCCCAGACTAATTGGCATTGATTGTGTTGTCTTTAAACTATGTTGTGAACTATCCTGCTGCAATTGGATTTGAGAATGGTGATCGGGTGAATCCTCAACAATACCGCTATTACTACCAACTACATCAGCGACAGTGCCGCCACTTTTTGTGCTATGTTGTGAAGCGTGTGTAACGGCACCATCACCGTGTGCTGGTTGCTAGCTCTCTACATCAGCTTTGTGCAACAGAGCAAACTGACAGCCACAGTCACGTTCCAATTCTCGGCGTGGATATTGAAAGCACCGATCGAATATACCACAGCCCTCACAGCGCGGTAAGCACTATATTATATAGATTAATGAGTGATGAAGATCAATTTTCTTTCAATTTTAACTAAAAACAATTTATGAAGGAAAGAATATAAATAAATTGAAGGACATGACATTAAAAATGGGATTTTAATTTCTTTTTTTTAACAACTAAGCGGAAGCAAGCAGAACCAAATCTTTCATGTTGACACATTTCAATTATTATGGTGACAACAACTAATATATATATGTATATGCTACTTCAAATACACATTCCCAATTTTGCCAATCAATTCGGCCAATGTCAATTCGGCTTTGGATCGAGCGGAGGATAGGGGTGTAACAAATCTATATTTCTAACAAGGAACATTTAATTCCATTAAATTAGCAAACAAAATTATTTTTGAGGTACATTATATAATATATAATCTTTTTTTTTTAATAAAAGCAAGTGGAATCTACTTATCTCAAGTGAAATATTAAATTAATTGAAATTTGTAATCTTAATGAGATAGAAAAAAAACTACATATGTGAATCGTACTAAAATAGTTTATATACCTGTATGAGCATGTCAGAGTGTATATTCTACAAAATCAAATAAAAAGATATAGATATAAAATTTTGCCTATGTCGAATGCATTTTTATCCACTCGGTGGGAATTATTTATGAAATATATAAGAAAAAATTTATGATATTTATGTTTAATTTTTGTAATATTTTAATCTTTTTATTTTTATAGAATTATGTTTACTTTTCGGAACATAAACGAGAGAAAGCGGTTTGAAGATTAACTTTATTAACATCAATTTAAAAACAACTTTTATTATGTTGTGTTTAATTAGGGCAAACACATAAGCACACCGGAAACATTAATATTTATATTAATTCTTTTTGAACCAAACATTCGTTTTTTTTTAACAAAATCGAATTATTTCTGAACAAAATCAATTTTATGCTGTCAAATTAAATTTTGCGTTTTTCCAAGAATTCATCGACTTTACATGCACACTGGCAAGATGTGACATTTCACTTACGTCATATTGAAAGTTTTCATTTTCTCGCAATAACATTCCTATAGAATATAGAAAATTAGGAGTAAAAAGAGTAACTCCGAACATGCAATTGACATGAGTGTCAAGATCGAAATGTAAAATAAATACTCCATATAATTAAAATGGCGCAAAAAGATGACAGCATTTTTTAATGCACAATAGGCGTGTTTTTTTCTAAGCCCCGGGGAAATTGAACGAAAAAAACGATGAGTAGGATTAACAATTTGCATGTTAAATCCAACAACAACTAATACCCGGGGGTGCTTAGCTTAAACCCAGAGAATTCTCGGGGCTTAGCTATTGGAGAGGATAAAAACTGTGCTACCAAAAACTTTTTCACTAAGTTATCGATAAAATGAATAGAAAGTTCAAAACTGACATTTTGACATGTCAAATAATTATCAGTTTTTTTGGTTTGGTTGAGCATTTGGTCAGTTATTTTCCTGACGACCATGTCAACCTAGCCTAACCTACCTTTTAATATACATTCCGCAACACAACAACAAATCAATTTTAACATTGTCCGCTTTTGTATTGCATCTATGGTGTCGCAGATTTTTTCCGGCTCGCCATGAGCAAAACCTTCTATAGCGATTTTCAATTTTGGGTTTATTTTTATTATAGGTATTTTAAAACTTGACTGTGAAATTATTATTAAATAAAAAACATTTTCTGAAGTTGTTATTCGTTCAATTAACAAGAATTGAATGAACAACAAAACAAAGGTTTCCCTGAGAAAATTGTTTTCAGCTGCGTTTTGTTGTACACGGGAGCAACCCAATACAGATTCTTTGCTACATCCTTGGCATACTTCAATATGGCTTCACGAGGATCTTGATCGTCGTTCACTCTTGATCAGACCTATATTCCTTATGACATAGGAATTTAGCGTCCCGTCCGAATAAGCAACTCGCGTCCACTAATATCATGTCACCATCAGTGACCGAGGAATGGACACCACGAATGGGGTAGTTTTCAAGAGGTTGAATTCTATGTACCACTGTATTTGTGAAAATTAAATTAAAAGAAAATCACATCGGCTAAAAACAATTTCCAAAATACTTGATTTCAATTTTCAAATTACTTGATTCACATTTTCTTGTATAAATAATAATTAACTTGGTTCTTTTTATGTTAGTTTAATAGAAAAGTAATTTAAATTCAATAAATACATCGAAATTACACGAAACAAATCCACCCGATGATTTTTAGAAGGATGAGGGTGAGGAAAACAGTGATGTTTGTTTTTTTCTTGCATTACAGCTGTTCTTCAAATGTCATCTGGCAAATTAATAGTGCTGCCAAGTTTTTAACTGAGCGCCTTGGTCGTTTTTTTCAACCAACTCCCCCGGGGATTACAAAAAATCGGACCTAATATAATAATTACGAAGTGAATTGACAAAATGTCAATTAATGACAGCTAAGGCTTAAAATGTGCTTAAAAATAAATCTGTGTTCGGAATTAAAGATTGTAAGAAATTGTAGTAAAGGTTTGTCTACACCAAGTAATCGTTTTAAGGAATTTTGCTCATTTTTTTTTAAATATTTCAGAAATGTTTCGCAATTATTTGACAAAAGTGTTGTTAAAAAATTTAACATTAGCATATGTATTTGTATGAATATTAACTATTTTTCGAAAAATTGGCGTAAAATTTTAAACAGCCTGATGTTAAGGGCTTAGCATGATACTACTTAACAGTTTGCTAATACTAAAGCACTTTACTAATATTTTCCTAATTTAAAAACACTTTTTAACTAGCACCATACTCTATTTTCTTAATAAAGTACAACTAAACACGCCTAAAATAGTGCAAAAAAGTAAGCGAACATAACTTTTTGACGTTTGTAAATGTCAAAGTGGCATATGGATTTAGTGCGATACTAAAAAATAAAGTAGCCATTTTGTGAATTTAACTTTAGTAAAATGTTAAGAAAATAGTAGGATACCAAACTGGTTTAATATTAGCAAAATCCCCTTTATAGCCTAGTATCATACTAAAAACAATTTAACATATTACTAAATTGTTTAAAATTTTGCGCCATTGTTTTTTAGAGAGTTATGAGAGCCAACCAATCATTTTAAACTTTTCTAATATTGGAGTACATCAACGCTAAAATTTACATTTTAAAAAACGAACTGTGATATCTTTTTTTAATTTTATGATAATTGAAAATGTATTGCATCAAACTTTTTTTTTAATTTTATAAATGTCAAAATTCATTTTAAATTTTGCTTGATCAAATTTTGCATTTCAAAAACCTTTGTATTTTTTGTAAGCCTCTTATAATGCTGAACATTAACGAATGAAATGTTTGATAAGTGAAATGAATAAGGTATAGTCATTGTATGCCAAGAGAGAGAGAGAGAGAGAGAGAGAGAGAGAGAGAAAAGGACTGCAAGGGACATTCATTACGTCAGTCGTCGCATTAGAAACGGTCGTCCTAAACTAAGTTGAATTTGTAATTTTTAATTTAAAAAAATATATATATTCACTTTGTTAAAATGGAATAAGTTTAATTTTAATAATTTAGAAAAATAAAAATACGAAAAAAAATAATTAAGAATGTAAGAATGAAAAATAGCGCCTGAGTCCCCAAATATAAAAAACTGGAATGAATTAGAGCTGTGCCAATAGCGATTGATTCGGTTTTTACGACCCGTTTTTAAAAAAAAAATTGATTGATTTCATTAGGAGTATGTAAATCGAATAAATCGATTTGAATACCAATCGTCCAACATGCTAAATGTCTTTTAATTTCAATCAAATGATTGAACGCAAGGCAATAATGTTTCGCCTCATTCCACTTGTTTTCAATAAAAGTAAATTGTATTGGTTTCAATACATTTTATCGTTCTAAAGAACGAACGAGAAATGAAATATGTAACAAAAATTCAACATTGTTCCGCCTCTTTTTTTTTCCATTCTTCTTAAGGTGTGATTAGACTATAATCATAAAAAAGAAAGTATAGAAACGCAATTACAAATAATGTTTGATAAGCTTTTTGTTTTATTGTTTTGTTAATTATCAAAAATAAATATTCTTAGTTAAATTATTTTATATAACAATCATACCATAAGCTTAATTGTCTACCCGAAAGTTAAAAGAATAACATAAAAAAATATATTTTTACCATTTTTTTTTTGATTTTTTAAAAGTATCAGTTACAATTTCAGGCAATACTTTATATATGAATGTGTAATGAAAGCCAGATTGATTGACTTGACACTATCATGGGATTGTTTCAATTCAGAAATGTTTCCATTGTCCATATGGGTCGCCACTGAAAGCAATGATTAATTGAAAAAAATTAACGATTGAACAAATGAAAGACATTCGAACGATTGAATCTGGGAAAAAGAAAGATAAGATGAATTATAGCCAGACTAAAATGTTTAATGTTATTTTGGCTAAGTTGATAATCATAAACTAATAACATGAATACCCGAAACTTTTGCTTTCATTTGACATATGCCTACAAGCTGAAACACGCACACAATTAACTTTTCTGTTCCTCTTCCAATAGACACATTGATAAAAACGCACACAAGAATCTTTTCTGTTCCTCTTACTATAGATACATAGACAACACAGCCCTAGTAATTTGTTTTTGTTTTGTTTTTCGATTTCTCATCTATTCATGGATAGAGTTTCAAACCTACAAATACGACAATGTAAAAAATGGGTTTTGGGGGGTGAAACGTACGAAGGTTTCCAATCTTATTATGGCTTATTTGTGATAATTGTAAAGATACAGCAACACTACCACTATCGCATTCATTAATGTATAAAACCAGTAATATTTCAGTAGAAATTTAGTATCACTTGTGTTTATTGATGTATCTAGTTGTACTGCAATACTACAGTAAAAGTATCGCAATATTGTATCGTTCAGTTTTCTGTTGCACAAAAGTAAACAAGCAAGCATATGATTAATGCTTATGTTTTTTTTACATTTTTTACAATATTTTATTGTGAAACATCAACTTTTTACTAAAAAAATAATCAGGACATACCCTGATCAAACAAAGTGGACTAATTTGAAGATTTCGACAAAGTCATACGAAAATGACATCTAAAAACGACTTCGGGATATTCCTGTATTGTTCTTGGAAAATCTGTATTCTTCGGAATCTGCCTTACCGTGGGTTTGCAATATATTTTAGAAATCAATAGCACTCTTCTTTTGCGATTAATAGTTTCGTTTTCTTTTTAGCATTGAAAAAAGAGAAAATTAGAAAAATTTCCTAAATTAGATCCGTTTAAAACATAAGAGAAAACTCAAAATAAAATTAAAAATATTTTGTTTCCTCTGTATTTTAAATGAAACTCACGACGACGTTAGACCTTCCGAAAAATATAATATCAATGGGTATAATTACTTTATACTTTTTTGAACGGAGTTTATACCATGTTTGTATACTGCAATTATACTAAATGTATTGTGTTCATAAAAGTTTTAAAGTAACATTACGGTAGAGTTACCAAAAATATTTTACAATTATGAACTCAGCCTTTATCTCGCTATAATTCTTTCTAGTTGTTAACATTTGGGGGCTCAACCGAGATATTTGATTTTTACATTTCCATACTTGTAATGCAATTTTTTGAATAAAAAAAAGAACTTCTATTATCTCGTATTTTAAACAGATAAAATGTTTTTTTTTTTATTTAAATACGTATTGGAAAAAATTTTAAAATTCATAACAATTAGATTTCATGAATGTATGTAATGAAAATTGAACTATAGTCCTGCAGTTGCCGCTGGGATTACCGCCTTTCAAAAATCTGTCCCAGTTTCCAAAAAAAAAATAAACTATTGCGTTCATCTTAGACATGTTCAGTGATTTCATAATATAGAATTTTGCATTTTTGGAATAGGGAAGTTTGCTTTCACAAAGCTTTAAAAAAATGATTTTGAGTACATAGATTAAAAGAAAGAAATATTTTGACGAAATAGAATTTTCAAAAGTACAATTTCGCAGAACTCCCGGTTTCAAAACAATTTCTGTTGATCTATTTGCAACGATTTATTTCGATGCTAAAAAAGTGAAAACTTCTATAAGGCAAAATTAATTTACATACAGATTTGTGTGTTGTTTTTCAAGTTTTTAAATAAATTGCATTTCTTGCCTAAGGTTCTACAATCTCAAACTACCTACACAGCACACGCTATAATTCTGCAATATGGTATGTCTAATGGGATTTGGAATTTACAGTTAACAGCGCAGCGACTATAGTTGTTGCAAATAAAAAAAAAAAACTAGAATAAATAAAGAATTACTGTTTTTAGGTTTTTCTTTGGTAGAAGGACTTGCACGTGTACGATTTTTCAACACCTGCAAATGGTTGTGGCTGACGTGGTAACTGGCTAATAAAAACAAACACTATCAAGTAATAAATAAATATTAGACATGTGTGTTGTGTAAAAGAACAAAGATTCAAATTTCGCTTTTTCTTTTTTTTTTTAAATAAACAATCATATTTTGATAAATCAATTTCGTTAGATGTTTTGTTTTGGGAATTTGTATTGTATTGCTTACTGGTGCATAAATATCAAAAATAATAAAGGTACTCTGATAAACTAAATAGGTTAAACTAATGTCTGCCAAGAGCACGTCATGGTTGGTTTTTAATTATTTAATGATTTCGTATAGATGCGTGCCTACATCTGTTTTATTTTAATTCACAAGGGAGCCATTTTATATAGTTAATACATTATTTTTCGTAAAACTGTTTTTTTTTTTTAATTTACACAGCATAGATGTTGCAGTAACATGATGGTTTGTTCACATACATATATTTTTTTAAATGCTCTGAAACTTACACATGTCAATTTTTCCACGCATTGTTGAAATGAGTTATGCATAATTTAGCGCATTAATATTTTTTAGTGTAAGGAAACTCTAAGAACAAAGTTAACTACTCAAATTTTTGAAGTAGAATTATTAGAGTCTAGTCTGTTTTTAATTGGGATATCTTTCTTGGGTAAGTTTTTTGATTAATTCATCATAATATTAAAAGGTTTACTTGCTTTTTATGTTTCGTGTAAAGAAAAATTGATTTTTTTGTCCAGATTTTTTTCCTATATTACTATAATGAACAATTTCATTGTCATCTACATAGTTCATCACTACAGCTTAATCGAATGGACTTATATACTTCATGTATGTGTAATGTTGTAATAGATTTGTTCTGAACAGAAAAGTGTAACTGTGGCTTCAGTGAAGAATTTTCTCCTTCAAATTGTTTTGACTTAATATTCAGTGAAGCGTTTTAGAACAGATTATAACAGAAAAGACCATTATTTTCTGTTTTAGATTTTGAGTAAGATCGAACTAGTGACTCGTTAACTATCAAAATAGTTTGTATTTTGTTTCTCTTTTGTTAATTTACAAGATTGACTTCCTTTTTGTTAGAAATTAAGAAAAATTAAATCTGCTCGTAAAGTCTATTCGAAGGCGTAAAATTTATGACATTAAGGGCCAATTTTTCAATAGTCAGTCGAGCAGTCAGTTTGTACATATTCTCCAGATAGAGCAAAAATCAGTTTTGCACATTCAGATACAACTTAATCTAGGAATAAAGTTATCTGCTCATTTTAGAACGGAATAAGGAGTTATCTGAGGAACAAAATAAATAGTTATTTTCGATGTCAAAAATACTCTGAAAAATTATTGCTTTGATATAAGCGTTAAACAAAAATTAATTTCTATGAACAATTCGATACTCGAAATAAATCTGACGTTCAAATTAATTTATTCTATAGATTGTTTTCTATGTTTTTGCTTAATCCTGCTGAAAAATGTCCAAAGACAATCAAGTAAACTAGAAACGTGTCTGAGTTAGTTGCTAAACATATACCAAATGTGTGTCAAGAGCGAAATTTGAAATGTCAATAAATGACAGTTTAGAGATCAAGTGTTTCTAAAAAAAACAAATCAGACTGTTAGGAGCCCTCTCTGTTTGGAACCAATTCAGAGCATACTGTATGCGTAAAAAAAACACCTAATTTCAGAAGAATCAAATTTTGTTAAAAATATGTGGCACATCTATTCACTGACATGAATGATTCCATTTTGGAGAGTTAAACGGAAGAAAAATTCATATGCTAGACAGTTGCCAATTGTCAACGTGTGACTAGAAAAATAGAAAATAGATCAATTCAGGCGTTGAGCTCACTCTTACGATAGTTAGACATCACGTGACGTAACATTTTAGATTACCTCATAAGATTTCGTTGTTTCTACTCCATATATCAAAACCCGAGCGAACGAAGTGTCAAGACATAATGATTGATGGCAATTGCAAAACATATGGTACATTCATATTATGACATTACTTTTGCCCCACCTTGTTACCTGTCACTTGTTTCATTTATTGTCATTTTCTATTTGACAAGAGATTTTGATCCGTGATGCGTAATGCCAAACTGCACTTCAGCATAGATCTCTATATACTCGTACTATGGCCTTTTATAGATATCCCGCGATCAGTACTGATATACAGTTTGGCAATACGCATCCGGGATTTCTGATTCAATGCAGTAAACAAAAACATTTGACGCTTAAGCAAATGTAGCTTTGCTTTGGTATGCGTGCAAGTGCCTACTTAAATATCCGGATTTGTGATTTTGATCCCGGATCAAAAAAAAAATAATCATTTTTGTTAAAAAGAACGCGAAAACTGGTAAAGGATAAAAAAATCCATGAGAAATCGATTTTTAAAGAAAACAACATAAGTTAAGAAAAATTACATCTAAACCATTTTGCCATTAAAAAAATGCTAAAACACAAATAATCGAGAAGTGTAAGAATTTATTATTTGTGTTCTGAAATTCTTGAGAATTTTATCATTTAATTTTGTTGTTTCCTGTTGTTTTTATTTTATTGTTTTTTTTTTTAGTTTGGTTTTACTATGTTTCGACTACCAATCACTACTATTTCCATCACTACTATGCCCATCACTACCTGGTGTCTCTGATTCTAGAGGGTCACCATTGACGTTTTACTCATAAATGTGGTAAAGTTTCTTTCTTTGCTTTGTTCAAGGATTCACAAAATGTCCTCACAGTCTGTCTTTCACATTTGTTACACATCTTACTTCAAAAAAGATACCAAACAGACCTACGAGTATAATGTGTAATTAATTCCGGAAACTAATCGTGAATATTAGCTCAACCAAACATCCTTTTTGGGACGGGCCTTAAGCCGAATTACATCTGGTGAATATTATTCACTAACTCATCATATCGAGTGCATAAGACTAAGTTTTCTTTATAATTTCTCTAATCGCAAAAATGTTATTTTTACCTTATGTAACGCTGCATAGCCGCAACATAAACTAAACGCTTTGCAAATTTGTATAAATCCTACAAATGTAAAAGTGACATTGTATCGAAAAGTCATTCGACATGTCACTTTTCGTCTGATTAAGGGTGGCTAAATGTGTATTTTTGGCATGTACCAACAATAATGCTGTTTAGAAGCCAAGCCAGTCTTGTCTCGATTGTCGTGGTCGACAAAGCAAGATTCAAGATATCTTTCGGAGCATTGCTATATATTGTATATTTTTTGATGCAAAACTCTCTTTTGTGTACGAAGAAAAAACAATGAATACTTCATTTTAACATAAGTGTATCCAAAAGACAGCTGCGAAATGCAGTCATGTGTGCGACCCCTATTTTATATAAGAGATTTACTTGCTACTTTTTACTTGTTTTGTTTGTTTTAATTGTTTGTGTTGTTATGTTTTTTAATATCAAATTAAATTAAATTGTAGAATAAAAAATGAAAATATACTAACACGTTGAGGAGAACAGGAATTTGTTCTTAGAAATAAAAGATTTAAATATATATTTCAAATTGAATAATTTTGCCATTAACGGGCATTTAGCATGATGAACCCGAAGAAAGAAAGGGTAAGTTTTTTTATATAGAGCCATTTTTCTCTACCAGCTGAACTTTCGACATGGTCCTTTTCGAGCCTGATAGAATCAATGTACCTATGGTCCTATGCGGATGGTGAGAGTTCAAGCGGTAGCAATGTCTTATTTTATTGGGTTGGAATCAATAGATGTAATTGGTAAGATGAGTATTGCTTGCAAGATCTTGCATGCTGTGTATAAAGAGTACTTAATGGCAGGATTTTGATCTTTATTTTGTTCTTAAATGGTTAAATTTATATGCAGTTTTCTTTTGTATACCACAATATATTATGAAAATTTAATTTTTGAGGAAACTAAAGCGACAAAGTCGAGGGGTGGATAATGAAGTTTTTTTCACCAAAGAAGAGTTCGATGGAAATATTCCGAAGACAGAAGTTGGTTGTCAAGTCGACAAGAGCTGGAAAAGCAGGTATGTGAATACAAGTGTATGCAGAATGGGTTTTGAGCCGCAATTGGCGCGGCTATAACTATAATACAGCAAGGATTATGAGTCACAACATGCGTGGCTATAATCAAATCCAGGGTTGTTTGTGGGTCACAATTGGCGTGATCACAAAAATTATGTTGAGTGGATTATGGGTCACAATTGGCGTGGCCATAACCATAATGAAACAAGGATTATGAGTCACAACATGCGTGGCTATAATCAAATCCAGAGTTGTTTGTGGGTCACAATTGGCGTGATCACAAAAATTATGTTGAGTGGATTATGGGTCACAATTGGCGTGACAATAACCATAATGAAACCAGGGTTATGAGTCAGAAAAGGCGTGGTTATAACCAATATGATTGTGGGTCACAATTGGCGTGATCGCAATCATATGTGGAATGGTTTGTGGGTCACAATATGCGTGACTACAAACATTATTGGCCATAATAAATGAAGACTAACGGCAAGTTTATTTCACAGGAAAAAATAGACAGCGTTTGGAGCCAGTATATTCATGGGCTCCCTCATCCGAATCAGGAAAGAGCCAGAATGAAGACAATGCAGGATCCATGTTAGATCTACAAAATGGTCACCTAAACAAACAAAATTGTTGTGAAATAAGATTCTCTGCACTAAGTCGAATACTGGATTTTACAAAGCAAGGCGGGTTCTTAGAAGCTGTAAACTGGAGATTCTTGATAACTGCTGGAAGGAGTACAACAACGCGTTTTATCAATCGCTGTCAAAAGGAAACATGGCTAGTAGGTCGTCTTCATATCTGGAGAAGGGTGAAGAAGTTTATTTTACTGCTAAGGCAACTTTGCGATATGCCAAGTGTATTTAAATTGCCGACATTTAATGGAGATTTCGCCAAGTTGGCACCTTTTCGCGATTCATTTATTGAAGAGGTGCACAATAATACAAACTTATCAAATGCGTAACGCTTAAGGAAGTTATTGGCTGCTTTGGAAGGCTCAGCTAAACGTGCAGTTGGCGAATGGTCAGTTGCCAGTGATGAAAATTATCTATTGGCATGGTCTTCATTGCGACAACAGTTTGACAACAACCACCAAATTATTAGACCTCACATGCAAGAAATAGATGCATTTCTTCCAATACGTCAGCGATCTTTTGAAGATTTAAGGGAGATTTTGGACATTGTACGGGTGAATCGTCGGCATTTGTTGTCATTGTAGTCATCAGAGCAGTTGGTTGACTACCAATTCATGCATCAAATCGAACGGCTGTTGGACACAGAGGGAGTGAATCTAAAACGTGAATGGGAAATGCGTCACCGAACGAATGAGCTACCCACATTGACGGAACTGTTTGCATTTTTGGAACAGCGTGTAAATTGTCTTGCCAGTTTGGAAATTGGAGCTAGGAATCCTAGAATTGTAGTATCTAGCTCGCAAGAAGATCCGCGCAGCATTCTGAAATCGTCGGTAAACACAACGCACCGCATAATAAGCCAATCACAATCGAAGTCAATAAATAACCATGGTCGACGGGCAGTGACACAATTATTTGACCGCAATCGTTCGAATGACAATCGCAAGTGCTTCAAATGCGATTTTTCTAGCCATGCACTGTTTCATTGTGATCAGTTTAAGGCAATGTCAATCAACGAAAGACAGGAATTCGTGCAGAAGAAGCGGTTATGTGAATCAGCTTTTAGCCCAAACCATTTGGCAAACAGCTGTCCTCGAGAGCCGTGTCCCCGATGTCCAGGACAGAGGCATAATAGCATAATATGCCCAGTTAATAAATCAATCAAAATCAGAAGGTTCGATCATTCGGACAAATACCTTTTCAAAAACAAAATAGCAACCAACACATACGGTTGGATACAATGATCTCAGGATATTTAACTACTCTGTTTCCAAATCATTGTTAACAAAACATTATCAGGACGAAGACCCAAAAATAAATTTGGCTTTGCTGCCAACAGCGCAAGTGTGTTTGAGAGTCGGTCCATTTACAAGAAAGACGATCCGAGCAATGTGCGATTCTGGTTCGCAAGTTAATCTCTTTGCTAGGTCAGTGGTACAGACTGAGCTTCTTCCAACGACTTAGTGAAGAATACGGATCGCGGGAGTTAAAAGTGTGGCAAGCATCCAATTACAAGAAAGGTATGCTGTAAATTGCTTCCCCGTTTCAGTGAAAATCCAATTGCAGAGATTGAGTTGCTTGTGGTACCGGAGTTATCTATTGACTCACTACCCAAATTACCCTTAAATATCAATTTGGACCCAAAAGACATTAGAGATAAATTGGCTGATCCAGAGTTCTATATACCAGCAAATGTAGACATGCTGCTTGGTGCTGGTGTTTGGGCAACTATTTTGCATAATAAAAGTATGACTAATGACCTTGGTATCATTGCATAAAGTACCCGACTAGGATGGTCACTTTATGGCGGTGCTGTATGCCTATTAAAAGAAGCACAAGTGAGCTTGGCACATGCAAAAGAGGACCGTCTTTCAACGTTACTGCAAAAATTCTGGGAAGTTAACGAAATTCCCTCAAGTCGAGTGCAAAGAAAGGAACAATAGGAATGCGAGCAATTTTTTGTCGATCATCATTATCGAACGTCAACTGGGAGGTATGTACTGGGCATTCCATTTCGTAGCGATATAAAAGAAATATGATCGTCACGTGATATTGCATTGTGTCGTCTGTATGCTTTGGAGCGTCGTTTTGACCGTGAACCAGCATTGCGGGAAAATTATATTGCTAATATCAATGAGATGTTGGAAGCAGGTCATTTGTTTCAAGTAGACCTCGAGCCAAAAGGATGGTGCTACTATATTCCACATCATGCGGTTACACGTAAGTTTCGCATTGTTTTTGATGCATCAGTAAAACAAACTACGGCTTCTCTCTGAACGAGGCACAGATGGTTGGAGAAAAATTGCAAGATGATTTGTTCGATTTCATTTTGCGATATCGCACACAAAGAATCGGAATAACGACCGATATTAAGAAGATGTATCTTCAGGTTGGGGTCATTGAGGCACAGTGGGATGCACAGCGAATACTTTGGCGACCTGATCAAAAGTTGATGTAAAGGAATACTGGTTGACAAGAGTAACTTTTGGAATGGCTTCTACACCACACTGCGCAGTTCGCGCTATGATTCAGTGTGCACGAGACCAACAAAATGAGTTCCCACAAGGTGCACGACTAATACAAAAGGATTTCTATATGGATATAGATGGTGATACCATCGCTGATAATGAAGAAGAAGCGCGCAGTGTGCATGGAGATGTTTGAAGAGTCTGAAGACTCATCAATGGGGGAGTGTATCCAAAAGACAGCTGCGAAATGCAGTCATGTGTGCGACCCCTATTTTATATAAGAGATTTACTTGCTACTTTTTACTTGTTTTGTTTGTTTTAATTGTTTGTGTTGTTATGTTTTTTAATATCAAATTAAATTAAATTGTAGAATAAAAAATGAAAATATACTAACACGTTGAGGAGAACAGGAATTTGTTCTTAGAAATAAAAGATTTAAATATATATTTCAAATTGAATAATTTTGCCATTAACGGGCATTTAGCATGATGAACCCGAAGAAAGAAAGGGTAAGTTTTTTTATATAGAGCCATTTTTCTCTACCAGCTGAACTTTCGACAATAAGTGTATTATAACAATATAAGGATTTGCATAGCTACTGAATAACTCCTTACGTACTGCACAACAATGTACGCATTTAACGTATTTTAATTTTAAACTTAAAACTTATATTTTTAATTACTAGTTAAGCCCAATTTATTTACTCCCGATTAAATTTAATGTCACTGTTACAGAAATGGAAAAGTTATAAAATTTCATTCAAATGTTTAAAATTTTCCTATTTTAACAGACGTTTTAAAATTAATGAAGAGTGAATAATTTGGGCCTTAAAATAAGTATTGTATAAAATTGAAATTCACAACATAAACATACAGATGATTATATATATTAATGTTTCGCTTGGTTGAAAAATATTTAAGTTTACCAACGTTATGCAAGCTTCATAAATATGAAATATTTATAGGTTTATTATCTTAAAGAAGAGCCAAGAATGTTAGCAAACTTGATAACTTATGCATTTGAAGAGAAAATATACAACAATGTACATACATAATTAAATTTCAAGCTTCAGAAGTTAAATTTCTGTCCTCCTTAATAACGAAAATATATAGGTAGGTGCCAGATGCTCTTGAATGGGTGTCAATTATCTGACAACCGCATTTATTTTAAATTTTTATATGAATATGAAAATATATAGTCAAATATGTCCCATGTTTTAAAAGTTGTTATTTTTTTTAACGTAAAAGTTAATTAAACATTTCTTCTTTTCGCTTTCTCTCGTTTTACTTAAGTAGATTATCATTTTTGAATATTCATGAATAAATTGTATGAAATGTATGTATGTACTTATTTAAAACGCACTCTTTATGTCTAACTTTTCAATTTCACTCCATACATCAAGTATTCGTGTTGGTTAAATAAATTTTGCACAGAAACTTTTCAAAAGTAATAAGAAAAAAATAAAAGGAATGGTAAGATCGGAGCATGCTAAAAATACATCCCACCTCACGTTGAAGGAACGAACATATAAATTGCTTTTATTGCCAACAAGATGACCTGATGTATGAAGATTAATCAAGGAGATATACGAAGGTATGTATAAGTAATATCTGTATTGTGTCTCGGACAAATAAATTTACCTGATGCGAATGCTGGCCGGTGCACACACCACCAGCACACACCCCTGTGCCGGGTACTTTCAGCTGTTCGTGCTTATAGTCTGGCTGATAGGGAAGCAGCATCCTAATTTTTCCCCAACGATTAAAGAACAGCGCTATAGCTCCCGCCCACACCATTAGCACAATCAGGACAATACCGATTTCAACGCCGCGAATCTGTAAGCACAGAGAAAATTTAAAAATTAAAATTTTTTTAATTTTAAATTTATTGCTAATTTTTTAATTATTGAATTTATTTTACTGGTGGAAGCTCTCGCTGTTGTGTGGAATTTGTAAAATTGCTCGCCGAAGTTGATATAATGTCATCCATGAAAACAGCAGGATTGAGGGCTTTGTTAGGTGGCATAGCTCCGTTAAAGTCCTGTTGATGGGAAGTCTTGGGCGAATCTGTTTTATTAATATATGTAAATAAAAAACAAAAAATACAAACACAATTATCTGGGTGCAGATAAGCATCGTACTTTCATTGGATTTACCTAGTGTTCTAAATATAATTTGTCTACTGCGATACTTTTTTCCAAGCCTAATAGCCGTTACTGCTATGGAATACTGCGTACTAGGCGATAAACGATCTAAAATTATAGCCTCACTATTACCTGCGACATCCTGGACAACCCTGTAACTTGAATTCGTTCAATTACCATTCATTGCTACATAGCTACACACATTGTGACATTTATATATTAAAAAAAAAATATATTTTAATTTTTTTCTTCTTCTAAAAAAAAAAACACTAAAAATAATTATACATAATTAAAAAGCATATGCTATAGATACACATGGAGACATAGGGATAGTAGATAGAGGATAACTAAATATTACACGCCAATGGCGATGATGATGGGGAGTGAAAGAGGCGAAACAATTAACTTTATTTTACTTTTTCATCGATACAGATTCAGGGCACTAGATTAGGGGTGTTCGTTACAACGCATGCAAATAAAAAAAAAACCGGAAACGTCAAAGCAATTTATTTCGTATTTTCTTCTTTTTTCGACTTGGGTCTTTTGCGTTGCGGTTATATCTACACAATTAAGTGGGTCACACAGTACCTAGGTGAAACAATTAAAATCGCACAGCACACAGCACAAAGTAATTTAATATATATAAAAGTGACAAACGACACAGCTCTAATACTACGTGGCAAAGCCTTAAGGGACATCAGTTGTACTATCAGCTAGCGGCTGAATTACTGCAAGTGCACCTCGGTTACTATAAAACAGTGAACCACCGATTAAGGGAAGTTCTGTGGTTTATTTTTTTTTATTGATTGATTGATTGTCTGAAGGGTTGAGGATGCGGGTCTACTTAAGATACATACAAACATATGTGTCGCGCATAATGTCCACCGTTTTATTGGCCCCCAAGTTTACTATTGTATGTGCCATCATCAAGGAGCAAAGGCATTGTTGGAAGTTCAGTTGACTCGACACTGTTAATTTCAAAACATTCTGGTCACGACATTGTGATTATTTGTTTCGAAAAAAAAGTTATCTACGTGTAGGTATAGCAATGAATGTCAAATCCATTGCCACATATGTTCATTTTTTTTACTTGGTCTATAGGGCAAGTATTGGCTTGGTGAAAATATAATACCGTTTTTTTCCTGGCTGAACATAATAGAGTGCTTCAACTGAAACCAGAGTTTCAACTGCAATAACTGTCAAAAAGTTACGTTCGTCTCATATTTTGGGTCAGCTGATTGAAATATTTTACGAATTTATAAAACGAAAATGTACAGAGAAATAGAAGATATTAGATAGCGAATAGCGATAAAGCGCTGACAACTAAGAATCTTATGTGGAATTGAAGAGAGCTTTAACTTCACGTTATGAGGTATGGTTGTTAAATTCTGACAAAATGCTGTTTGTTACTGCAAAGACTGTGAAGGTGAAGAAGTTTTGTACACTAGTTTTGTGCTTTGTGTGGAGCGGTGTTTTTCTTTTATTTTTATTTTTTAGTTTGATTTTGTTATGTTTCGAGAGCCCATCACTAACATGCCCATCACTACTTTGTGTCTCTGGCTTCAGAGGGTCACCATTGACGGTTTACACATATATGCGGCGAATTTCAGTTTGTTTACTTTTGATGTTTTTCTTTTTTATCTTAGAGCATCATCAGAGCTCTCCGATTTAATTTTGAAATGTAGGTAAGCCTCAACCGTCGAAATTGCTGACAAGCTGTAGGGATGAGTGATATTGAGAAAAAATGCAGGTTATTATCGATGTCAATAATCTAAGACATAGCGATAGCATCGATGTTTATTATATATTGAATCGGAAGCATCGATGTTTTTTAAGTAAGAACTTATCTACGTATAGTTTTACTCATGAAAATATTTTAGTCGTGTTAATTTATTCACAATTTTGACAAGGAAAATCCATTTACTTGAACTTGAAAACAGAGGAGGCAAGTCGGCCATATTTTTCACCACCAAAATTCATATTTTCTAAGCACAAAAAACTATTGTTTTGAATACTTTAAAAATCGATGTTCTTCATTCGTTTTTCTTGCTAAATATGACTAAAATCAAATTAAGTGTGTTCCCGTACTTTGTGCACAAATGTGAAGACTGGCATTTTTGCCAGAGTGGGTGTAAAAATCGCTCAGAGAGCAACAAAGTTTATTTTTTATTATTTATTTTATTAAAGATTTACATGAAATTATTTCTTAAAATAACCAATTTGATATCATAAACCTTAATTTATTGCACAAATAAACCAGACTACACTATAAATTCCATTATTTTCAACTTTTGTAACGATACACATGGCAACTGACAGCTTATATATTGTTTTTTTTCTTTTTCCTTCATTCAGTCTTCATAATTTTGTCCAAAGATATTAGGTCCGTCCGTCGTACTCCCTAAAACTGCGAAAAAGTCAAATCCTGTTCCCGTACTCCAAATTTTCGTAGTTTTTCACAGAAGAGAGCGCTAATGAGAGAGTAAAATATTTCCCCAGGCTGCGAATTTTAGTCCAAGAAATTTCTTTTGACAAAATTATGAAGACTGTCAAATGAATGAAAAAGGAAAAAAAATACAAAACATAAGCTGTCAATTGCCAAATGTATAGTTACAAAAATTGAAATAATGGAATTTATAGTCTGGTCGGGCTTATCCGTGCAATAAATTGAAATTTGTGGTATCAAATTGGTTATTTAAGAAATAATTTCACGTAAGTCTTTAATAAATATTTTCAAAAATACACTTTTACGTTGACGTTTAAAAAATGGCAAAAATCGTTGTTCAAAGCGTTCCCGTACTTTTGTGAAACTTTGTTGCGCTCTGAAAGATTTTTACCCCACTCTTGCAAAAATGAAAGTCTTTACATTTTTGTGCACAAAGTACGGGAACACACTTATTTCTTGGACTAAGATTCTGCCTGGGGAAATATTTTACTCTCTCATGAGTGCTCTCTTCTGTGAAAAACTACGAAAAATTGGAGTATGTTTTTTGTAGAAATTCGTAGATTTTTGCAGTTTTATAGGGAGTTTCGACATACCTCGGACATCAAAATAATATAATAGCCCGTTTCCACATAATAATTGTTACAATATTTTGCTTAATTGATACATGAAATATTATACTGTCTTACCTATAAAATAAATTTCAATTTTCTCTCACAATTTATCGATATTGCGAATTGATGAAACGTAACCAAAAGATTATGTGCAAACTGTGCCTTTCTGAACATTGATACGAAATATGATAATTATATTGTTAAAAACTGTGTGATAGAATATTTTGCAGTATTAAATTTATTGGAATCAACATTTTTTTGAATATTTTTCTTTTTGCATCAATATTTTGTTAAGATCGTTGAACGTCGCCCATCCCTACGAAGCTGTCAAAAGTGACTTTTTCTTTCATGATTGTCATACGAGTATATGAGCGAAGTAAGCCGCTCTAAGGTTTTTGTTCCATTTGATCGGACATTTTATGCTGATTTAATGGAGCACGCTCTGATTTTGCTCTGGTTGAAAAAGAAACGCAAGTTGAGTGATTAGATTTGTCTGAGCTAAAAAAGATTCACAGATTTTTTCGAAAGCTCAGTTCTTTTCTCGGAGCTAAAAAAGAAAAACGCCTTTAGTTCCAAGATTTAAAAAAAAGAGTGTCACTCTTGAAATTTTACAGTTGTTACACATTTTACTACAAAAAAAAAACGAAACAGTCATATGATTGGACTGGCTCGATTGTGAAATATCAAAGATTCAATTCCAGCTCCATTTTTAGTCTATATTCTAATCAGGCAGTTATTCAAATAGAACATTATCTGTACGATTTGGATTAAGCATCGTGTCATGATTAAAAAAGTTGTAATAGCACTGTTTTAAATTTTTAACGAAAAATCCTCCTAACAGAAGTTACGTGTTATATGTACATAGCTTTCAATCAATAGAGCAAGTTTGTGCGATCCAGTTGTGCACTTTATTTGTTTTAAGCTTCATTGTCTTTCTCTTAGTAAAAGTACCTAGTGTAGGCATTACAACTTTTTCCCACACAACTATATGAGCCAAATAAATTATTCATCCATCAGTTAAGAAATTCAATCGATACAAAGAAAAACTATATTCATAATAGTAATATTACCAATTGTGTATGCGGCTTTGTGTGTTGATCTACCAGTGTTACCGAAAATGGTGGTGATTTTTTTAAACCAAAATTAGAACCTTATACTAATTTGTACGTTTTGGGGTTTATTTCCTGAAATCTATGTGTGGAGCAACACAAACCCATTTTAATTTGATTTATTTATTTTAAATTTATATGTAGAGTTTTGCAATGGGGACACTTGACATTTGCTAAGTTAAGGCGACCATGTTGTTAATGCACATCTGTCAAATTTATTCTAAGTTTTTTAGTAGCTTGTGTCAAATCACCATGGGAGGTAGAGTAAGATCGGGTAATGTGGAGTAGGCTTTTAATGTGGACCCCTGCATTTCTCTTTTTCCTGGAAGAGTGAGAGATTAAACAGAGAGGCAAATCATTCATTGTCACGTGTCCATCTCCATGAATTGTAGGTTTTGCGCTGTTCGACATTTTTGTTTTCGTGTGTGGTCGATATAATATTTTGCTCCGCATTAAATGTGTATACCTCCAAAAATAACGGCTTAATTTTAATAAGTATTTCTTATTTATACTCGTTAAATATTGTTTTATGTATACATAAGGTGAGTTTTATTGTTTTGCCATAATTTATATAAATAAATTAGAATTTTTTACTATATATACCTGTCCGCTAATGAGGAGTACGTAGAGGTTGGTAAAGTGGAGTAGTGATCCAAATTAACCACCATTTTTTTATTTTTATTTCTAGAAATAAAATGCTAAATTTATTGAATTTTGTTGTTATATTTAATTAAATAGGTACGTAAATGCCGAATAAATCATAAAAGTTAAACATTCCATTCATAAAATGGGAAATATCTATATCAATTTCTATTTCTGGTAATGTGGGGCACTACTCCACATTACCCACACTATGGTACCCACTTTACCCGCCAATTTTCCGAAAGGTCAGTTTTACACTTTTGTCAAACTTTTGCAAATATTTAATGAATTTGGGATAAATCAAGCACAAAGGTTAGTAAATGCTGTTTCCAATGTTTCAATGAAGGATAACGCTTTTTCACCTCTTCAAAAAAGGAGTTATTTAAAAAAATACATATAGCTAGCCGAAAATAGTTAGGGTACTCCACATTACCCGATCTTACTCTATTGTACGTGTGCAAATCGCTAAATCTCATTTTCAAAAATATAGTGCTCCGTCAGGGAAACGCTTCTTGTGAATGAAGTGCTCTCGCGTGAAAGAACAAGAATTTTTTACCGCAACTAAAAGTAAATTTATATAAAATCTTCGCAACTAGTGTTTCTGTGTTAAAAAGGACTTTATCGCAAGTGTATAATTTATTCATTGAATTGCGAACTTTAGATGGAAAGGGATTTGGGCTTAAAATAACGGACGTAAAAAATATATATGAAGAAATTTAGGGAAAAATCACAACTATATTCCTAGAGATATTCATATTGCATATAAAAAGGTAAATTTATACGATTGCCAAAAGAAAAATAAAGTCTTCAATAAAATAAAAAAGTTTTTAATTTCCCAAACAATTGTGTGTAACTGAGAGTATCTTAAATATTAGTGTTGCTTCTATTCTTTTTGCTTAGATATCGAGATATTTATTATATCCACTATCATTTACTTATGTTTTATTCATTCCTGTAAAATGACATAATTTTCATCCATCCATATTCAAATCGCCTACATTTATAAATTTCGCACTTTCTCGTAAAAGGAAACATTATATAATGTCTGTTTCTCATTTGCATAAATTTATGGAACTGTGACAATAATTTGTTTCAACTGTTTCCTCCGATTATTTGTTTGGCAATACAAAAATCGTTGATGTTCTGCTGAGCACATCATTAGTTTTTATTATGATTTATCTCAAGGAATAGAAATGGATTCTTTTCATTTATCTCAAAACAACTCAAAATAATGAAGTGAAAGTTATAGAATTTTTGGACATACCAGTATTATTTGAATGAGATTCGTAAATAAATATAGACTTATTTCATAATGAAGTGAAACTAGGGTCTCTGACTAAATAAGCGAATTATGTCGCTTTAGGCATTTTATTTTTTTCGTTTAGAGCAGAGCTCTCAACAGAAATAGAGCGCATGTAGTATGCTCTGAATTTGTTCCCATTTGTTAAATAAGCTTGAACTCTTATCTGTCATTCTTTGACATTTTGGTAATTCACTTCCGGATTACTTCATTATTTAAACAAAAAAAAATACCTTCTGTCTCTATCTTAGACTGTTGAACATCATAAAATTCCAGCTTGGGATTACGTGGGTGAGGGACGTATGTGATTTTCGTTATGGTACGATTGAACTTTTCTAAATTATGAGGAGTAAGGAGAGCGGATATATGTCTGTAACCGAAAGGAGCCCAAAACAGAAACAACGATAAGGAAATCGCTCTGGTGTTAAAGCAGTCTGAATTGTTTGATGATTTTTTTTTACGTTTCGCTTTCGATACACACTTTACATTTGGTCTGTTCAGGAATTAACTCAGAATGGTCAGTCGATCGTGTTCTTCATTGTCATTGGGTACATTCAAATGTCGGTATGATAGCCTATCAAAGATACGTTGGTCTCAATCTAAGCTCCTAAACTAAAATCGGATAGGTTAAATGAGTAAGTACTTGTGTACATGTTTTTTACATTTCTCATGGTATACAAAAATCTAAAAAAATTTTTCGAATAGATACCTTGCGATTAATTTTTTTTACAGCTGTGTTTTTAAACAAGATTCAAAAACGCCAACCTAAGTATTTCATTTAAGTTTAATTTAACCATTCAAAAACCATACATCTGTTAAACAAAGAGCTATACCACAAAGTTGCATCATGACTATTTGTAGATGGATTTAACAGTTAATCGCAGCCATTTTGTTTTATCTCCAGCTAATTTTTATGTTTTGTTTTTAATGTCATTTTCGATTGGCTGTCCGAAGTCACTCTTCCTACTCCGAATTTTACATATTCTATAAGGAATATAACATACCTAAAGAATGAAAATAAGAGTAATTCCAAGAAGCCAATCGAAAGCGAAATAAATAATTATTCAAATCACACGATAGATTCACGAAATAAAAAAACTTATCATACTATTTAAAAACAATAATAAGATTTTTCAAGTTCGTTTATTTTTGCATAGAAGTTCTTAAAAATAATCTGAAATGTAGTTAAATATATTTATTTTTTCATGAAATTGAGATGATTCCGAAACGGAAAATTATTTATTACTAAATCTAACACCGAAATATTTCTTTTTAACAACAACAATTGGTTTTGACAGTTCTCACAAATTTGCTCTAACCTGTTCTACATAAAAAGCAAGTTCAGAAAATCTTGTTCTAAAGTGTTCGAAACTGTTCCAAACTGACTCATTGAACAGCAAACCAGAACAGTTTAGAATAGAAAATTTCTCATTGAACAGCAAAATCCTGTACTTTTCTGTTCTAGTGTTCTAATCTGTTCCGAACAGCCTCATTGAACAAACATAATGCTAATGCAGCTGAACACTTCTAACACTTTTTGACATTTCAAAATGTCTTATGAAGCTGGTACTATATAATAAAAGGTCTGTTTCTTTACTTTTGGAACCAATGAGTTGGTTTATATTTTCAATAAAAAATCTTCTAATACTCGCCACGTAATATCCACTCACTTGTAAAACGTAAAATTTATCTATAAGCTTTAAATTACCAATATATGTATGTGATTTTATGTAGCAATCATCTTTAGCAAATAAAAATACTATATTGCAATAGGACTTCTCCTTTAAGGCTTCACAGTGCGAACCACAAACAAGATATCGTGAGTTGATGTCATATTATGTAGGAGTATGAATAACATTTTATGGCAGAATAAGTCATACTGAAATCCTGATAGCCTAAATCATTTCATTGTATTAAAGAATGGTCATTCCCAAAGTTTTTTTTTTAGGGACGAGATGGCGTTGGGAATTGAAATCCTTTATATTTCTATATCGTTTGGTTTTTGGGTCTTGCTCTTCATTCGGGATGTGAATATTTTATGATTTATAAAGTTTTTATACCGCAACATATGTATACGAACAAATGTATGTACATAAGTAGATAAAAGTCCTATGGGTTTTGCTGCGTTTGTTTTTTTTTTGTTTTTGACCAAAATGGAATGAAAAATCATGATCCTGATAGCAAAGCCAATAATTGGTTATTTTTCCTGAGGCAACAATAGGCATTTCTGGCTAAAAGGTTGAATGGGTTCAAGGGGACTTTTGCTGTTAATATAAGGATACTGTGCGTAAATTATAGGGACCTTTATATATTTACAAAAATGTTATTCAACATGAAATTTTTATGACTCGAATTTGCGGAAAGTTTAAATGAAATAGAATAGCATGGTAGTTACTTTTGTTGTACATACATACAAATAATGTGTGTCAGGTACGTTTTTCGAGTGAGTTTTCGTGTTTGCACTCTTGGAGGCCATAGCCATCAATGGGTCTTTTTGTGTGACCTTTAAAGTGAATCGTTTCTATTATTGTATTATTTTTACTATGCCTATGCGACATTCTTAAAATACAAACTGTAATAAAGATTGAACAATATCTACGTATTTATTGTTCGCTTTCGATCCAAATAATGAGTTGTTTACATTATTGTTAATTTATTTAAATTTGTTTACATTATTGTTAATGTTATTAAAATAGAAATACATACTTCATTTTAAAGCATATCATTTAATTACCAACATTGAATTAATGACAAGGGCGTTTACACATCCTTGAGCATTTAATAATAATTCGTTCTGGATTAAAAATAGGATTGGCAAAAAGGAAAATTTTGTTTGTTTCACAAGATAATAACACTAAGGTATACCACACACAACCTTGAATTTTTCGACTTGTAATGTAGTCTTATGATAAATAATCAGGAGATATTATTCTTCGGTAAGCAAAATGATTTGAATTTTTTTACGCGTTTACTTAATAATACCTAATAGTAAAATTTGCCTAAATTGTCTGTATTTTAACTTTTATTTGCTTTCCTTATAAGTATGTAAGTACATACTTAAAAATTCAGATATAATTATGCAGATACATTGTGCCTGCTTAAAAAAATTACATTTTGGCGTTGGATATAAAATCAGAATCGGTAAATTAGAAAAATGTAAGAAGGAATACATAAAGACTTGATTGATGTTTTCTTAAAAACAAAAGGTTCAAAATATGTAAACACAATTGTGAGAATAACTCAATGACTTTATGCAAATGATAAGCAAAAGGTAAGACCGGATTACCATTTAAGCTGCGGCATATAGAATCACATGCAAAACAATTCTGGAACACTGAACACAGCCTAGCGACATACAACCTGGGAATGTATTTAATTCCTAATTGTCAAAGTGATTGCTCTCGTGTGAATAGATTCATGTATTTCTTGTGGTTTCATATGGTAAGTGGGTAACTTGCAGAAGATGGAGGGGAATTAAAAAAATTTTAAATGTTAAAAATATTCGGTGAATAAATTTGACTTCCTCTTTTGTGTTCCTTCTCGCATCGTTCCATATTTCTTAAGATATTTTCATTTCTTCTAAAGCTGAGGAGGAATACACACACGTGATTTGCTTTCAACTACCACTACCGTTACAGTCGTTGGAACTGTTCCAAACTAATAATTCCTTTGAAAGCGTTGGTATGGATACGAACTAAAAAGCTTATTCTCTGAATTAAAAAAAAAATGGCGTCTCGGGATGCCCGACAGAAGTGATAACTTAACTTAAGTTGAACTATTGAATATAGAAATTTTTTGAGAAAAGCTTCAAAAGTACATACATACTATTTATCGTATGCTATGAAAATATAGCTGCGATTTCGGTCTCCACTTGCGATAAAGAAAGCATACCTTAAGGCATGCTCTGCATTCAGCGATAATAGGCCTTTTTCTTTTTTCGTTTAGATCAGAGCACTGAACAGGGTTCGAACACATAGATTATGCACTGAACTTGTTCCAAACAGAGCGCTCTGGGCACTGATATCTTTCTTAAAACACTTGAACCACACAAATCAGGGGCCCAATTCCGCAAGAGTGAATGCTTTTCCGTGCAAAAAAATTATTCACCCTAATAATATGCGTGAATAAAATTGCCTATCTGTGTACACGTTATCTGTCAAAAAAATATGCATCGCACCCTTGCGGAATCAGAAAAATGTATGTGTACACAATTTTCTGTGTACACAGAGAAAACTCACGCTTGTGGAATTGGGCCCCAGAATACATTTTCATTTTTAACCATAAAAAGCAATACCTACCCTTTTTTGTAAACTAATACACGCCACATACAGAAAATCAACAAGCGATCAACTTCTTTCGCCAACTTATGTATCTAATTATTTTTTTCTTCACATTCTCCTTCTTGGCACACATGGCATTTGGTGCGTTCAGCAATTTACTTATTAGATATGTTATCTCGGATTCCAAGCTATCAGACTATATCTGTGGACGAATCAGATAGGTTAGCTGAAAGCTGTCAAAAAATCAGAAGAAAACGCATACCAAATGAATTTTGCAGTCACCTGTTCTATACATTTATTCTCGGAATTTTGCAGTCACCTGTTCTATACATTTATTCTCGAATAGCTAATTATTCCAAATTTTTTGAGATAGCTCAAGATAGGTTTCATGAGAACAGCTGATTTTTCATCAGATGTGCTTTTGCACGCATTGCAACAATAGAAAGTTATTCCAGATTGCTGAGAATAACTGAGTGAATATCCCCAATTATGTTCGAGCACGTCGAGTGCGATCTTCACATGTTCAGAACGAAAAAAGAAACACAGCTCTGCATGCTCTGAGTTAAAAAGAAACACAAACAAATTTCATGACATATCAGACTCTGCTCTGAACTAAAAAAGAAAAACGCCTAATAAAGACCGCATGTAATAATTTATTCATATCTGAACACTTTCGTTTTTTACGTGTGAGCATGAATTAAATGAATTAACTGTAGCTATACGATATATGCGATATAATGCAACAGCTAATTTTGAATATATATTCGTGTATCTGATAAAAGCTTCTAAGTGCAAAAGCGAGGCATTTGCAATAAGAGCAAATCGCTTGAGAAAGTGGAGAAGAAACTAGTGAAATATACATTTTGACCATTCCCTGAGTGAACCACAAAATATAAAAAAAATTGAATGATATTGCGAGTATAGGAAAGCCCCTATTGATTGCAGTCAATTCATTCTTATCCGGAATATCAATGCCAAAACTGCCATGACGTTTCCTTTGTTGATATATGTACTTGCAAGCAAATTTGACTGACTTCGCCACAGAATCACAGTTCAACATTGATGTGCGTTGTGAATGCTTTGGCGAGAAAAGAACAATATAGACAAATGGAAGTGTTCTGCATACGAACACATCTTTCCTCTCACCTTTCATTGCGACTGTTTAGCAATTTGGTTATTTTGTGATCGTCACCGAAAAAATAAGTATTCGTGGTTGCCAATGATTGTTTTAGTGCCTGTCTACAAATTCTCTTAATGAAAGACACATCCAATGAGACAGGTATATTGTATATGCGTTAAAAAGAAACGGGACCGAAAATCCAAAGATACGTCACTTTTTCAGTATATGAGCATGAACAATTAAAGTTTCCCAACTGTTTGAATTTTGACAGAAATCTTTATATTGCGCAATTGCCCACGTGCGAAACAACGATTGTCCTTGAAGCTTATTAATTGTTATAGCGAAAAGTCGACAAACGGGAAATTGAAGACGCCTAAATACGAATCGTAAGTTCCCAATTTAAATCATCGTTTGGATGACATTTAATTTGAGATTCTTTACAATCAAATGCGTTCCATATTACAAACCATCAGTATAATCAGGTTGTGTAACAAAATTATAACTCAGCCGAATTTCAATTTCAAATGACATAATTCAAATCAACTGGCATTCGAAACATCAGATGCTATTGTTAAATTACCCAAATCCAATTGCACCGGAATGAAACCACTTTTTACAATACAATATTACGAAACGAAAAGGACACCTGCCATATTGTGCTTAATGGCAAGTGGATCAACTACACCACCTGGTGGTTTTTCGAATCATCATCAAATGTCATCAAATGTATGGTGCCGATGTAGATTCCACAAAAAAAAATCATTAAAAAGCCTTTCAGGCAAAGGATCGTGTTCATAAGCATTTAAATGCCAATGGATCGAATGATCATATATACTATTCAGCTGTCAAACGTGAGTTTGAGAGCGTTACGCCATCTGGCCACGATCCTATTTTCCTGAGAGACAAATATCCGATTGTCAATTCCGGAAACGAGGGCCAACCATAATCAGCTTAAGCCATTCCCAACATCTAACGCTTTTGACAACTTACCCAGTTTTCTTAATATAAAACCAAGAGTTGTCAACTTTCCATCAGGAACCAGCAATTTCTGTCCCTCTAACTTAAGTTCGCGAAACTAAACGAAGCTGATGAAAGCGGGCATGTTCAACTACAGCAGTGTGTATTCCCCCTGTTGCTTAAACTGATTTAAGCGAGCAGAAAGTTAATATTTTCTCTTTCCCATACAAAATGGAGTTTTAAGATATCGCTACACAATTTCAGGTTTTCACGATTTTTCAACTTTTCCGCTCCCCAGTGTGCTCACCTTGTTTAATACGGTTACAACAAAAAAGTCCTCATGTAAATCGGATGAACTTCAGCTCAGTTATATGGGTACGTATCCATGTATAGATAATTGGGACAGCATAGCATGACTTGAAAGTAGAACAATCCTTCAACTATCTATCCGATGCACCTGCTACAATATGTCGAAAACATCAATTTTGTTTATTAATGTACTAAACCTATACTTAACCTATAAAGCACGTAATTTTTTAACGAAACCTGTAATTCAGTGCAAATTAAACAAACAAACGTGTCGTTTTTATACACATCGATTTTTTCTGTGACAACACCAACTTACGTGTATACATATACAGACGTACATATTATTATTTTATTATATTCGGACAACCTCTTACTATTTACATACATACAGATAATTTCAATTTCATTAAAAATATTAATATTTATTTCTACATGTTTCTGAATCAATTTTATGTGGAGTATCTGTCTATGAGTAGTGTAAGTGAGCAGGAATCATTCAACCTAATTTTCCTATAATAATCTGTTATTATCCTTTATAAGGACTCCCACAAAAGCTTTATAAAATAAATGCATAATTTACACTGCGGTTCACTAAGCTGAAAAAAACCATGGTTTCTGAATTTTATGCGTGGGTTATCCTCAGAACATTATCCTTGATGACTTTTTTTTGAAAAGAATTCATTTTGTCTATCAATTACTTAGACAAGCAGAAAATTCAAAGGCGAAAGTTAATCACTATCATATAAAATGACATTACTTGTGTTAAGCTCTTCCCTATTATATTTGTCGCTGTTTTTTTTTTTTATTCTAATTCAATCATTTCTATCAAATTATTTTAAAATTTATACTAGTGAGGTGAATTTAAGGTCAACAAACCGTGTCAACTTTGAAATAAAAGACAATACATGCGGCATACAGGATTTCCTTTGGTAAATTGCTTTTTAAAATTTTATAGCAGTTTTTATTTAGTGAATTTCACCAGTGCTAGTGTTTATATAGGAAATTAAACCGAGTTCTAAGAAAACACTTGTACTAAAATTTTGTATGATTCGCACATTTGAGAGAATTAAATTGTTTCTGTTATATTTTTATCACCTTACACTTTACAGGTTGTTTTTTTGAAATGAAATGAAATGCTACTGAAAAGTGTTCGATTGGTATCAAATAACAGTTCTTCTCAGACATTTGATTCTAGAATTAAAATCGCATAAGCTCAACCCCACTAGATTTCAAACAAGAATTTTTCGTTGCGTTGGACATATTTACAAAAAATCACAATAAGTGTAAAAGAATTGCTTATATTATTGAAAAAAGAGCAACGTCCGGAGGCATAACGGTAAAACATAAAGAGACCAGAAACTTTACGTCGGTGTTCAAATTATGTTGAATTCTATACTCACGAAAAATAGTATTCTAGTATTCTAGTTTAAGATCCGAAGAGCAGGAATGTGAATTTTGAAACGAATATGATAAGATTAGAGGATTATTAGTTCCTTACAGAAGATCATTTATTAAAGTAAAGAAGAGGGTCGTACACAAAACGGATCCCTGTAGGTTTCATAATTGAAGACGTCTTAACCGAAGTACCTACTTATATCGATAAATTTCTACTAATGCGAAAGAAGATTCGTCCCATGAAATCGCTTCCGCCCTCACGTACAGCAGAAAATGGGACGAGACTAGAGAAATGCAAATTTGTAACAGTCTTATAAAAGTTTTTCCCAACTAAAAGTGTTAAATATTCCCCGCGCTTAAGGCGATTGGGGACCTGTATCATCAAACAACTATGTTCAGAAAGTGAAATGCCCTTTTAACCCTGCGGGACCACATAAACTGTACTTTTATAAGCAGAATTGTCATACATTGACATTTTAGGAGCCACAACTGAGAAAATGACTGGTCGCCATTTTTATTCTGACGTTTTACAAAAAAAATCACATAACTGTCAAATTATGACAAGCTTGATTTTGCATTAGGCTAGTTCTGAAAAATGACATCTCAGAGAACTACAGCAATACCATTCATCTGATCCGGATTCATTAGCAAAATTTATCAATTCTATTGCTCTCGCCAATTCTATTGTTCTTCTTAAAGCTCTTCGCTTTCATGTTGTCCCTTTTAAATTAATGGTTAAACAATAAATGTTTCACAACTAACTACAAATATAAATTCAACCACTATACAGCTGGTGAAATATTTCTTTTGTAACTCAACCTAACGATTTAAAAATGCTAAAGAGCAAGTTTATATTAAAATTTCATGAACAAATTTTGAATCACTTAATATTTCACTAAATATGGTGCCGCCATAATGTCGTCCTTGTTGGGGATTTGGATTTAAAATGTAGAATGCGACAACCGAATTTTTCAAACATCAACCATCTGTTTATATTTACACGTCACATTCAACGTAAAATTTATTACCCAAAACGAAAAGCGTAAAACTTTCAGTTCAGAGGCAAACACAATCTAATATGTATATAAGCAAGGACGAGATTCAAGGAATACGCGCACAGCCAGTCAATAAAATGTGGCAAACAAGCCCATTTTTTGTTTGCCGTTTGACAAACATTATGGAATCTCTTAAATTTAGGTTTTGCACTTATGTTTATGTGTGGCGGTTTGAAGGTAATTTCTCAAGGTAGCTAATGAATTTTAAAGCCATTGAAACCGCATTTGAAATTAGCTAACGTAAATGCACAGACAATGTTAAGGCTTAACGAACATTTCATAGCGTTAAATGTAAATGCACAAATGTAAGGCAGACATTGTTTTTCTGGGCTTTTCTTTTCTTCAGTTTTTGAATACTAAAAACATCGATTTATCCTGTGACCTTTTTTCTTATGCCGCCCTTCCATGGAATTCCTAACCAAAATGTGTTTTCAAGGGAATGTAGTGTTATTTGTAGATACTAATTGTGCTAAGTAGTCTATTTTGTAGGATTGAAACTGAATATGTATTGTGTTGTATCAGATTCCCTTATTCGTATAATGTACATTGCGGATCACTTGATTGAGGCTAATTTTTTACTAGCCGTTATTTTGCGTGATGCAGAAATATCTTGATTAAAGGTAATTATTTTTACACAAAATTTTGCACAAACCGTTTACTAAATCGATTTATGATACATACCCAACATTGGTTCTGAGCATTTTCTTAATTGTATGCAGAAAATATTCAACCGTTTATGTTTTAGGAAACCACAAAAATGCTGAGCGATAAGTACCTGGTTGTGCACTCTCTTGCCAGCCAACAAGCATCTGTCTATCGCCTAGGCCAAAATATAACTCAAGAAGTCATACTTTGGTATTGGACTTCTGGGAAAAAATCTTTCGAAAAACTTTTTAAAAAATAATATGTGTACTTATTATTTATACGCGCGCTAGAAGTAAAACTTCTTTTTATTTTTCGGGTCCTCCTATTTGGAGCACTTAATTTTAAACTTATAACCGTTCTAATAACTAAAATCAAGTAAGAGTTTTGAAATTACAGTGTTTTGTATAGAAAACTTACAAGAATCCGTATGATTTTCTTTTGAATTTTTTGTAACTGTTATATATAAAACGCTAACATCTTAAAGTTGAAGCATTTGTGAGTATTAAATTAAGTATTCCAATTGCTTTTAAAAACCATTTCTAATTTTAACGAAAGTTACATTTTAATGAAGAACACGTTTCATTATATTCTTGAAAAATTAAATTTTTTGACATTATAATTTCTCTCGGAAATAGACCGAAGAACAAGGAAGTTGACAATTTTTGAATTCTGCCCCGTACTTGCATTCTTCGAATTACATAAACGTCACCGTCATTCAAACTTTGATCTATATAGTTCATCGATTTCATTGAGTTAGGTGAGGTTCAACGTTGGTTTGAATTTTGATTCTTGGTATAGTAACTTCAACACACCGATTTCAACTCAACGATTTAATCCCACTGATTTACCCCAGTAAAATCTCCGAAATCGGGACAAGATTTAAGAAAAGAGTATTGAAGCAAACTGATTTTCAATCACTAAATCTAATAATCTAACGTAACGCAACGTGACGACATGAAATAATTTATTACGTGAAGCTTCGTCATAGTTTGACACCAATTTAACAAGAACGACGATATCTCATCACACCCACGTATCGTTTTCTTATCGCATCCGCATTCTGTTCAAGAAAAAGAGTTCTCTCAAATGCATGGCAATGCCATTTTCAATTTGTCAGCGGAATTAGTATTGCTCGTATAAGGTAATGCTCGTGTACGTTTGTCAATGAGGGAATTGTGTGTATTTTGTGTTTTTTTTAAAGTGATAACTTCTTACGGGAAAGGGTAAACCGCTTCGTTCCATATCGCATTACGGCGCCAGTCTGTCTGGCTTCCCTTTCTCTTACGAATACGGAGATCTTTTGAAATTAATTAAATTAACGAAGAACTTTTGAAGCTTTTCTTAAGTTAAGCAATTTCAATATTAAATAGTTCAACTTACATTAGTTTAAGTTATCACTTCTGTCGGGCGTCCCGAGACGCACTTGTTTTGTTTTTTTATTTTAATTTTAATATAGTTAGATAGTAAGTAAATTATAAAAAGGGGGGAAAAAGTATTATAAATAAAGTGTTTATTGATTAAAATTAAGAAAATTATAAAAAATAAATACGTTTGATGGTGCTGTTTTTTTGTAATGAAAATGGTTTTTGGTTCTACTAATCGTTCTTCGTTGAATTTAATTTAAAAAAAACTACCGTAATGAAAAATAACCGCTTTGGTCCTTTTTGTATAAAAAATGTGTTTTTAAATATTTTTTGGTGGGTAAAATTTTGCTTGGAGAGTTAAAGCAAAATGTATCGCAAACAATTCTGTCGGTTTTTGAAAGAAAACGTGTCAGTTTGAAATGTCAGTGACAGCTCCATAGAAAATGTTTACATCCACTCCAACGCCACAAAAAAAGTTTTACTTCAAAAATATTTGCCGCAATCAAACGATTCCCAGTGTATGTCAATCTGCCACCAGGGTGAAATTATTCAGCCTTACGTATATACGCGGGTATGTGTGTTCTACGACGATACTTTGAAAATATTGTTTACCGTAATAGCTTGTGGTACACAAAACGTATATATTTCGAATATAACTATGCTCGCAGGACAATGAGATAATACATATTCTGTCAATATGCAAATGAAGCTACCAGTCGGTCAAATACCTGTGTGATATATTTGGTATTATAAGGACCTCTCTGCCACTTCCGCCACCGCCTCCGCACCGTGTTCGTCCATGGACGCACCACCAACTAAAATCCATATTGTAGACATATTCGTATTTTATGTATGTTTCTTAGTCTGGAGGACAATTATATGCAAATGTAGAGAGCCAGAGAGCGGTCTTGAAGTTTTAAAGCACTCGTACCTCGTGTCGTATACCGCATGTGGCAGTGGCAATGTGAATCGCTAAAGGACTCAATATTGGAGGATATATAAGATAATTGGTATTTCATGCAGGTAAAATGTGATATTTCTGGCTGCCTGCAGTCATTAATTGTGCCTTCTACTGATATTGTTGCCCTAACAGGACTGTAGAATGTGATTTAACTCTAGGTAGAGGTAATCGGTTTGAAAAAAAAGGATTTATTAAAATTCAAGGTAGGAGTTCAGGAGTTTAATTGAGATTTAAAAATGTGTTCCTACATTGTATTTTTGCAAAAGCCTCCAAAAATGGGCGTTTTAAAGAGTTAAAATACAGGAAGTAATTTTACTTCCCTTCTTCTCGTAGGTATGTCTGATTTCATGTTGTCACGAACATCCCTATATACAACACCCAACGCAACGCAACAAAACTTGAACAGGTTAACAAAAAATCCCAATTTACGTCTGAAAAAATGCAAAAAGGATTCTTAGTATACATTTATTTTGAACAGACACGTGTGCTTAAGTGAAGAGGGAAAAAGCTGATAGAGGCATCTGATACAAATAGATATATTCGAAATTATCCTACGAATTTATACATATGTACTCATCCATATACATACTGTATATTTAGGTACACAATGAGAAAAGGAGAAATGATTGTTTGTTGGACTACATGAATAAAATATCGATAGACAAATTTAGCTTTTTGGCTAGGTTGATGGAAAGAAGATGGGAACAATATCCTTGTTATTATGGACCTCGCAATACTGGACTCGCGATGGCGTGCTCTGTTTCATTACATTTGCTTGTCGGGAAAGAGTAAAGCGAACGCTAAATTGTCAATCTGCTATTAACTTACTTAAAGGGGTGCCGAGGCTTGAAAGTTCATTGCCTGAGACACCGTATTGCTCCATCCTCCCCGATCTGAAGCAACTGCTTTCAATCATCCAGACGACTAGGCGGTCTCCCTTCCACGATAATTTGGCTTTTTTAAAACCGGAGGTACAATCAGCTCGAATTTGGAAGCTGAAATTTCAAGACACCCTGCGTTGGAGCTATATCGACGAATTTTGATTTTTTTCCATACCTCCATATCTTTTTACGGCACATATAGAATTCTAAGATGTTTATTTTCCTCGCCAATCACCCTCTTCTCATATAGAACCAAATATGTGTCGAAGAATTTTCGTTCGAAAAAGTAAAATATCAGCTTTTTTTCTCTGCTGCAACATACGGCCAGTGATGCCAAAGCGTTAGGAATTCCCCTTTTTGGGGAGAATTCAAGCCAAAAATTTGGCGAAAGGGGAATCCAGTGGCTTCTAGAACAAAGTATGGGGAACAATCAGCATCTTACTTACTTTAATTTGCGTTTTAAAAAATGTAATGAGCAAACAAAATACGCATGATTTACATATGAGTCGTGCATGTGCGTGAGCGAAAGTAACAACTCAGGCTAACACAATGAATGTATGCAGAACATCCGCAATCTGGAAATATGCCAATCTGGATCTATTGTTGAAAGACGCAAGACTAACAATTACTGATACTGTGGGCCATCGGCCTAAAAATTGTTTAAGAACGATCGAGTACGACAGTGACCACTGCGGACTCGCCGCCGTAATACAACTTCCGAACGCGCTTATGGAGTTGGAGGAGTATGTACCGGTGCATACTTACAATTACAGCAAGGTGCGCTGGCCACGCTTCTCGAACGTCTTATTGAGCGAATTACGATCAAATGGTATATCCCCACCAAATGACAGGAACATGACAAATACTGAAATTGACAGATACTTATAACAAATGGACGAAACAATTCAACGAACAATGAACAGGACAATACCGAAATACAAAGAACGTAACGCAACTGACATGTACTCGTACCGTAACGCGACAATTGATGCACTACACAGACAAAAAAGTGGCTTACTGACAAGACTAAAACGCTTGTACAGACGGTTTACTGACACACGAAATCTGGAGATAAGGACACTGAAGTCGTCCATCAAAAACATCAACCAATTGATCAAAGAAAATTATAGGTTGTCCATTAATTTGTTTTGGGGCAACAAAATTCGGGCCGTGAACGCTACCGACCCGAGTATGTTCCCACAAATTAATAAGATATTCAGAAGAAAAGATCAAAACGACCTTCCGTGTCTTAAGCTCCAGAGGACGACACAAAACAGAGACGTACTTCTGACACCAGGCATAGACCCAGATAACGCCGTCTTGGACGATGACCTCTTCATAATCGAAGATCCGCAGGAGAAGGTGGAAGCTGTGGGGGCTGCTTTCCAGCAAGTGTACAAGGTGAATTCTAGCATTCGCCCGAATCATGACCTGGAGAACAGAGCTCTGCTTCATCACTTCTGGCTCCGAAACGATATAAGCGAATGGCGATCTGAGAACCTTGGTTTTACCGGACTTAATGATGAAGATTTGGCAAACGCCATAATCGCCGACCGAAATGGGCCCTGTCCCCTGTTAATTTCGAAGAATGAGCTCCAGCTCATCTTCGATTCATTAAAGAAAAAGAAGTCTGCAGGAGTCGATGGTATATCCAACGTTGTACTACGACATTTGCCTCAAGAAGCAGTTGACATTTATACCACATTGTTTAACAACGCGCTGAATAATGCATATTATCCAGTGCGGTGGAAGACAGCTGTGGTGCACCCTCTCCCAAAAAAGGGAAAGGACAACTCCAATTCGGCGAACCTCCGGTCGATAAGTCTTCTTCCGAGTATCAGAAAAGTATTTGAAAAGGTTATTAATAGAGCCCTGTTCAAGTGGGCGGAGGACAAAAATATCATCCCGGATAATCAGTTCGGTTTTAAGGCGGGACATGATACAATTCATGCCGCGTCTAAACTAGTTTCTGATATCCAATGGAACAAAACTAAAAAGCAGTGTACGGGTGCCTGTCTGGTTGATTTGGAGAAGGCCTTCGATACCGTATGGTTAGAAGGTCTCTATCTAAAGCTCGCCAGACTTGGTATAAGTAAGCCGCTATTGTACATGCTTTATGACATGCTAAATGGTAGAAAGTTTGTTGTCAAGAGTGGCAATGTAACTTCTACCACAGTTTTTAATATTAACAATGGTCTTCAGCAAGGAGCGGTTAACTCGCCGATTCTCTTCAGCATTTACACCAGCGATCTGATAGGTAGTCTAACTCAGGAAATTGCGTACGCCGACGATCTAATTGCGTACAGAACATCTCCAACAGTTGAGGACATCAAAATTCTTTTGCAGCGTGACTTCGACAAGATTCAGCGATATTGTGATGACTGGAAGTTGAAAATCAACTTCCAGAAATCAGAAACTATTTTGTTTAGGACTCCGTTGTCTAGCGACTCAAGGGATACGAGAAAGAACTGGCGCAAGTTGGTGATCGTAACCCCATATGGACAACCACTGGCGAGTAAAAGTGTAGGAAACTACCTTGGCATCTGGTTGGATCAGTACCTGTATTTCGACAGACATATAGGTGCTGCTTTGGCCAGGGCTAGGGGAGCCTTTGCCTTGACAAAACGACTGTTTTATAGCAGCCGTCTTGACAGCAGGGTGAAGGTGATTTGCTACATGGCCCTCATCAGGCCGATAATTGCCTACGGATGCCCGGTGTGGTTCAACGTTGCCCCATCTCAAATGGAAAAGATTCGGGTGTTTGAGAGGCAATGTCTTAGACGTTGCCTTGGATTACACAGAACACCAGAGTCGGAGTATACAAGATATTATTCCAACCAGGTTCTATACAACGGAGCCAACATAAACAGAATAGATAATTTTTTGTTCAAGCTGATTCGGGGTCACGTTGCAAGAGCGATGTCCTCAACTAACAGCTTAATTTTTGGGGCTTATTACCCCAATAACGAATATTTTGAGAGTGCGCGGTTAAGTGGTTACATCCCTCCCGAGGCATTCCTCTATTTAGATAGTCGAGGGCTGATACAGGATGGAGGGGCGGTTCCCCTCATCTACCACGTCAGCCGGAAAACTGTGGATAGGCGACTCCTGTATGGTCGACACGTCATCGCTCAAGGTGGAGAAGAGCGCCTTCGGTTCAGTAGGACTGTGTCCGATCGGAATCGGAGGGATAGGGCGAAACAGGAGAACCAGTTCTGGTGGCTCTCTGAACAGCATCGTGATATTTAAAGTCGATGAAGATGGTATATCTTGGCCGACTTACATAGATTTAGGGCATTAGGTATAGGGAACAGTCGGGGTGGCACCAAAAAAAAAATTAAAAATATGTATGTATGCAGGGGCATACGTGCATGTATCTGCGTGTCTGTACATGTATGTGCGAACGTATATGTATGTGCGTATGTACATGTATGGGTGGGTTGCATGTGTTGTGTGTCTGCATGCATATAAAAAATAAACAAAAAAATTAAAAACGAAAAAAAAATGCTGCTGTGGCTGTTCTAGTTTTTAAGTAGTTTTAAGTATTATTAGGTATTTTAAGTAGTTTAAGTTATTTTTAGTTAGTATAAGTTAGTTTTATTTAGTTTTAATTATTTTTAATATATATTTAGGTTGAGTTTATAAGTAAAAAAAAAAAAAAAAATGATAAGATACCAAGTTTTTTTGTAAAAGTTTCCTTGAAATATAAAATAAAATATTAAAAATTAGATTTAATTAAAATAGTTTTTAGGTCGAAAGACATTAGTTCTAAGAGTTATTGTTTAATTTAGAGCGCCCGTAAAGGGCCAGTAAATTAGTTGTAAGTAATTGATAATTAGGCTAGTTTTAAACATTTTTGTCTATCTTTAAGATAGTTATAAGTTACTATGAAATAAGAATGAATT
Source organism: Philhelius pedissequus (assembly GCA_910595825.1). NCBI lineage: Eukaryota > Metazoa > Arthropoda > Insecta > Diptera > Syrphidae > Philhelius > Philhelius pedissequus. Next base: position 4,565,372 of record OU343160.1, on the reverse strand, counting down.
AAAAAAAAATACTATTTTTATTACATTTACTGAATATGTGTTTGTCTGTTTTGTGTATTTACCATTGGAAGTTTGTTTATTTTTTTGTTACAATTTTGAAATGCTAAACAATCTGTAGATCCTTGAGGCTTTAAGTTGATTGTTATTTCTTAAATCTTTGCGTGTTTTTTTAAAATCCAAACGAGAGTTCTTGATAACTTTTACAAGTTATTTCATTAGAAATATATTAATTATTAATTGCAGATAATGAGCACTGTTAAAAAAAATTTATATATTTCTTCATCTTCAAAAATATTTCAAGACTCTTGATTGGATCTTCCTGATTTCAAGAACTTGCTCGATCAGGCGAAGGGCAGTCTATTAAGTCGCCTTGCCGAGCCAGAAAAAAATTGATTATTTAATTTATCTGTACAAAATAAAAAGTTAACAAAAAATGATTTTTACGTATATGTTTGTTATTGTAATTATCGAGGGGAATTTGTGGGGAATGCCGCTGACAGAAAAGTGGAATTGGAACACCACTAAAGGAGAATTTCGCTTAAAGTGTCTGGCAACACTGCATACGGCTCCCTTAAGCAATACTGGTAGTATAAGCTTTTAGTGCTCGCGAGAATCTAACCGAAGTTGCAGCCAATTCCTAGAGTAATTCTGCACCGGATTTCCACTAAGGTGTCTGCAACCGTACTGTGGATGAGTACATTCCATTTACAAGTCCCAGAACGAGATTAAAGAATTCGCATGAAAACTTATCTCTTTGCCGAAATACTGTAAATGTTGTAGTAGTTCGGAAGTACTATTTCCAAGTTGTACATTGCACTTTGTGTTTTCAACCTTCATCTTTTTATATTTTTGACACATACATACTTTCGCACATAAACCGAAAGAAATTAAGGGACTCCGTCTCAATTGATCATCATGCGTTTTTCTTGTATCGTTCTGATCAGGTCTCTTGTACTCTTAGCTGTCATAAATAGACCTTTCGTGAATTAAATTCCATCTTATTGAATTATTCATTTAAAAAAATTCTGACAACTTTTTCCGCCATTTTATTTACGTGCAATTTTTTTCTTCACATTTCGCTCTTGACACATATGAAATGAAATGCAAAGCAAAACCCTCGTGCATTTTATTCCCTAAAGCGGATTTGCTTGGATAACGTTTTATAATTTCAGGCACACAATTTAAGCAAAATATGAATTGGTATCCGACCGAACACCGAAACCGATGTTTAACATCTCAGTAGGTCTGTTTGGTATCTTTTTTATAGTAAGAAATTTAACAAATGTCAAACTTTGAGAGTGGGGAAAATTTAGTGAATTTTGCAAAAAGGAAAAAAAACGCAAATCGACCACATGTGTGTGTAAACGTCAATGTTGACACTCCGAACACAAACACAAACTACTTAAACCGAACTAAAAACAATTAAAATAAAAAAATAGAAAAACAGAACAAAACAGATATACTCGTATTTCATTTCTTTTTCACTTCTCGATTATTTGTGCGTTATTGCGTTTCTTTCTTTATTCTTGTTTCTCTTTAGTTTTCATACGTTTAGTTTGTTTTAGTTGTTTTCGAATGCGCCCACCGCTAACTCAAGGATATGGCAGACAACATTTGACAGCTTAGTGTTTTGACAGTTTTTACACCAGTTACATGAAGAAATTTTTGTAATAAGAATTCACAGACCACTCAATGTAGAGGAAATTTTTCTCTCCCACTTTGACAGCCCCTGTAGTAGTATTTTCACCGTGAGTTATTGCGGACTGGTAATTCTAATCCATTTTAAAAATTCAAATGATTTTTGCTTTAAAAGTTGACAGACCAGTTTAAGTGAAATGTCAAGTGACCGTGTTCAGTTAAAAAAAATTAGGTATGTTCCCGCACTCTCTAAAACTTCGTAAATATATGAGTTTCATATTCATGTTCACTATATCCATGTACATACAATGCACTTATTTTTTTCACAGAAGAGAGCGCGAACGAAAAACTAGAGTATTTTTCCAGGCTGCGAATGTTAGCCCATGAAGTTTCTTTGGACAAAATTATGAAGACTGTCAAATTAAGGGAAAAAAACAATACCTGTCAGATGCCAGGTGTGTCATTCCAAAAGTTTAAAATAATAGAATTTATCATGTAGTCGAGCTTATTCATTCAATAAATAAAAATTTGTGATAGTAAATTGGTTATTTTATAAAAGAATTCCGCAGAAAAAACTTACTAACCATTTTTCAAAAAAACACAAAATTTTTGTACAATGAATTCCCGTACTTTTGTGAAATTTTGGCGCTCTCTGAGAGAGTTTTACCCCACTTTTGAAAAAAATTGCAGTCTTCACATTTTTGTGCACAAACTACGGGAACACAACTATTATTTTAGTGATGTTTGTTTCATTTCAGTTATGAGGAGCTGTTTCAATCTTATTCAATAATTTTCGTCGTAATTGTTTTTTCAGTTAAAGAATATTCTTTAGTAAAGTTGGAAAAAAGCGGACTTGACTTGATGTTATCCATTTTTCGAACATTCTAATATTCATAAAAATTGAACTCAGTTCAGTTCAAGTACATATTTCAAACGCCATTTTTATTCATAGATAAACTATAGAAAAAAAGCGATAAGTATACGTAAATTGGCTTCGGTTTCTGAAGTATGTCATTATTAAAACCCTAATTACATTCTAAATCATAGTCCTGTGTTACAGCAATATTGGTGTCAAATTTGTATTTATAAATAATTTAAAATATACCTACACACATTATGTACGAGTATATAAAAAAAAATAAGCTTAGGTTTCTGAAATAAGTATGTCATTATGGAACCCCTTATTACAATCAAAATATATGCTATAAAAGAAAGTGGTTTCAAATTGTTAAAGAGAAATTCAAGGATTTTAGTCCACAGACATTATAGATATGTAGATATAATTTTAATTAGATTGATTACTATATGTATCTATTGTGTATAAGACCGGTTGAAAAAAAGTCAGCCTTGGTTAGCCTAAAACACGGAATAAATTTTCAATTTCAATCAAATGAAAAAAAGGACAAAAACTAGACTTGCGGTTGCGCTGGCAAGAACCTTCTTCTTGTCAAAGAAATTTTAATTAAGGTTTTAATAAGGATAATTAATATATTAAACGAGCCTATAAACGAGATATTTCGCGAAATAAAAAATTTCCATTTCATCACTTCGATTTGATGTAATTCTGGGGTTTCTAATTTTATGCATGATCTCTAATTTAATTCTCCATTCTGTTTTTTTTGTTCGTAAATTTTGTTCTCTGGAGCCACCAATTTATTATTATATGTAAATTTTGAACTCCAATAAATAAAACATACACCTGCTGAGTCTTATCTTAAGCAATCAAGCATGAATCACAAAAATAGTCATTCATTAACTTTGACATTGGTCTGGTCGTAGAAATATACGATTCAAGGACATCTATATAAAAATGAAATGCACTTAAAGTGTGCAGTGCAAGAAACACTTAAGTTTTCAATTTCTTCGATAACAATTTAAATTTTTAATGAACATTCAACGAGTGAATCTTGGTTGCATTAATCTGTGCGTGCATATATAATTTGAAATTCTGATTAGGGTTCCGCTAGTATCCAAGTGCGGATCAAGCGGCAGAAAATCAGAGGGAGGTGCAAAAATTAGACTTTGAAAATTTCACGGAAAATAGAAGCGTATGAAATGCAAGACAGCTAAATTTTTATTCGCCCAAATTTATTTTTCATATGAGTTTTTTTTATTAAATAATTTAGCTGTCACCTTAAAAATCCTTTTTTTTTCTCTTACGTCAAGAACTTGAACATGACAGATATGAATATATCTGAATAATTAAAATAATGTGGTTAATGCAGAGCGCGTAAAAGATCTAGTTACAGTATTGACTACAAACAACAATTTTTTTTGACATTTAAAAATCACGTGCTCGATCGAGTCGAATGAAAGGTTTGCATAGGATTCATTCCGATTTTCAATTTTTTTTTTTATAACTTTGCACGCGCTCAAGGGATTATGAACACCCTTTATATGTTTTTTTTTTAACACAGCGCGGGCATCCGGTGGGAAAAGAGATAGAAGGATAGGAAAGATGTGTGGGGCGATGTTGTGAGACTAGAGCTGGTTGTTGTCTCAGATTTATCTCCAGGGATGGCGGCTGAACTAATGCGGAGAGAATTACCGTGTCTTATTTATTTATGTCCCTTATAATTCGCATTATTTTATTTATCTCGTTGTCATATGTTATGGGTATGCTAGTTTACTCAATCACATGTTGTTAGTGTTATGCCTAAACAGCATGTAATGAGCAAAGCAGCAACTTATTTTATGACAATTTTTAGAATTGGTTTTTTAATGGAATATAAGAAGACATAGACAATGGCAGGAATGGAACCTGCAACCACGAGGTTGACAGGCGTAAACTTTGGTTCTAGGCCCGAAATTTCTGGCAGCAGTGCCCTTATTCAGCCCAGCCGTTCTCAAGTCATTAGTTATTTGTCAGCGCGTAGTTCTTTAGACGTCACCACAAAATTTATTTTCAATTGATATTTGATTGATAGATTGGACGTTCACAGTGTCACAGAGGTTTTTCTTTTCTTAGGTTCAGACACATCTAATCGCTCTACTTTGTTTTTGTTTTCACCCAGAGCTAAGTCAAAGCATGCTCCATTAGCCCAGAAAAAATGACCGATCAGATGGAGCAAAAACCTAACCTTGGCGATGTTCATCGATTTTAACAAAATATTGATGTAAAAAAAAACTTATTCAGAAAAAAGTTCAAACCGATTTTATTTTAATTTTTAACTATAATAAATTGAATCCAATAAATTCATTACTGCAAAATATTTTATCATAGATCGTATCAATGTTCAGAAAAACACAGTTAACACCTAATGTTTTGGTTACGTTTCATCGTATCATGAGAAAGTTGAAACTTTTATTATAAAAAAGCATAATATTTTATCCATCAACGAGGAATGAAATTTTAACATTTATGATGAAACGGGCTATTGTACATACATACATACTTTGATTTTAATGCTAGTTGGCATGTCACCATTGTTTTTGGTGGGTATTCGATTGTTGACATCGATGTTAACATTGTATATTTTCTCAATATCGCTCATACATACAGCTTGCCAGAAAATTTGTAATTTCTGACAGTTGGATGCTTAAATGTATTTCAAAATAAAATCGGATAGTGGAAACAGCAGGATGGAGTTGCGTTCTATATATAATGGAAAAAAGAACGTCACAATAGGTGTTTTTCATTTTAGTTCACAGCAGAGTTTGAGTTGCCAAAAAAATTCGTTTTGTTTCTTTTTCATTCAAAGCGTTCAGATCTCCTAACATGAATATGTTCAGAGCAGGCAAGGTCGACTGAGCGTTCTGAGTTAATGTCTATCAAGAGCGAAATGTGATAGAAAAAATACACCATATAATTAAATTGGAGGAACAAATTTGCAGAATTTTCTAGTACCTATATGATAAAATAAAACGGAAGTGACTGCTAAGTGTTTAAGTGTGTTAAAAAAAATTAGAGTGCTCGGACCTCGCTCTCTTCGGAACAAATTCAGAGCATACTCTATGAGCTCGAATTCAGCCCATGCAGAGCTTCTAAACGAGCTTTTTAAAAAGCATGGTTATCACACATAGGTGCCATCATCGTGTGATTTCAAAACTTTATAAAGGAAGTTATGAAGTTTTGTCACCATAATACAAAGATTAGTCTTAAGGTTACCATAACCCCAGGCCATCACTCAAATTCAGTCGGATATATACGCCAGTCATTAAAAATCTACGAACCTTTTCAGCGTGTAAAGCTCCAGCGAACATTTCAACTTTTTCATTTAAAAAATTAAAGGATTTCGCTAATACCTCATAAACAAATAGTTTTATTTCAACATGACCCGCTCTTAACGAAATCCTCTTCACATTAATTACTGTCAAGCGAGCTATAGGTAGCGCTGGCAAAGTCGTTAGAACATGAACAAAAAATTCTCAATGCATTGACGAGCAAACTCATGTCAACGCAGGTGCCAACGTTCACGTCAACGCAGGTGCCAGCCTTCAAGTCAACGCATTGACACTATTGACAGCATTTTCCGTTGACAATCACATGACGTGACATAAATTGAGACAGATTCTGATGTCATTTTTACGTAAGAGAGTCGAAAGAAATGCTGTTTGTTCTGGATGACATAAAAATACTTCATAATAAATTTGGAACTAATACGTAAATTCATTTAGACTAAACCATGATGTACACCCATGCACAAAAAATCAGACGAGCACTATTTATTTTTTATTTTCCATCCTGTGATCTCGAAATGTTTGCCTTGCATACAAGAACACTTTTTTGTGAATCGTTTAATTCAGTAATTTGAAATATAAATATGTGAAGTTAAATATAGATTTCGTTTTATTATTTAATTTTTAGTGCCGGTTGCCCCAATAAGCCAACGTGACCCCCACCCAATTGAATCTTTGCGTCCGAGCCTGAGGCGCCATTCATTGCAAAAGTACTTGTGTGCAATCTACAAAATAGATTTCCTGAGTCATCCCCATCGCATTTATTTTACCTCAAGTGTTAATTCAATAAAGCCACCACTTAGAGCAGCAGTTAATATCATCAAAACTTTTACGAATGACAATGCTCCAAGCAACGGGAATTAGACTGACTGTTTTGGCCAAAAATAGTTTTCCAATCGAACATAAGGGGGATGCGATGGTGATGGCAGACAGAGATATATAAGGAATTGAAAAAAATAAAACTTTCCACAGCACGAGGTTCTGGTTCTCATGAAAACCATTAAAGGCAACAAAAACAAAAAAAAAAAGGTCAAAGTACAAAACATGCAAGTCATTAAAATTTTATGTTGATATTTAGGTATTTTGGTAGATACTCGTCTTCTACATCAAGATTTTGAAAATCAATTCTATGCTGCAAGCAAAAGCTAATATCGTACACGTACATAAACATATTATAAATAATTTATTAAGATATGTAATTTAAATATTTATGGACTGCAACTATCTTATGTCGAATTCCAAACAACAATTTCCAATCGAATTTTCTTGTTTGTTTGTAAGGAAATTGCAAAAAAATAATTTGCGTGTAAATTCTATGACATCTTGCTAAAAACGTCTGTTTTGACAGATTTTGTTTAGAAATAATTCGATTGTGTTCAGAAAAAAATCGAATGTTTAGTTGTTTGGAATTCGACATTATAGATATTATACATAAATAGTTCAATTTTATTTTATACACATACATACATAGGGACACAATAAATTGTACATAAAATGTATAGACAATATATCCACAAAACATACATACAACAAAATCCAAAATGGAGAACGTTTAACTTACCTATCATCCGTTGGCTTATATGTTACGATATACTTGTCGACAAATTCTGCATGCAGATTTGTTTGCCAGGATACACGTACAGTTGTTGGCGTGAGAAATGTCACTGTGATGTTCTCTGGTGTAGCTGGTATCGTGCCTGAAAATAATAATACATAAAAGAGCATATTGACACACTTATCTTATGTATTTTCCGAAATAAAATAATAAAGATTGACTTTTGAATGTGCATATTTTGCTAATGTTTGTATACATATAGAGAGACAGAATATTTACCACTGTGTTTGATGTTTATTTGATTTTATTCAATTTTTTTTTTGGGTTTGCAGGAGGGAGATTGAGTTGAGCTTTTATAGCTTGAAGTAGTTCTAAATCGAAAACAATCTAAATATAACATAACTAAGATAAGTTGATTTTGGAAATTGTTGTGATTTTCCCCCAAATGTTTTTATTATACCAAATGTTTACAAATGACATAAAAGATATAAAAGTGTCGCTAACCTGTGTGCATTATTTATGAATTCAATTCGCAACGTGTTGTTAATATCAATAAAATTATTCCGTTTTTCAATCCGCACGAGCTCTTTCAAAACTCAAGAACTAAAATGCACAACTAGGTCAAACGTACCTACTTGGTATTATGTTCGATCACAAAGTAAACACAAGCTAGTTAGTAGATACAGCTAATTCGACTGATTTCGGAAACTACCGACAGTGTGTTGTTAATTCATAACTCGAGAACGAATTGTTCGATTTTCATGATTTCTGGATTGATGAATTAGTATTGGGCCAAGGAAAGAAACTATGGAGGAAAATCCTGGATTCTTCGAAGGTTCATTTTATAGTAGATTTTTGTTAGGAAGCAGATGGCGCTGTAGATTAGGTTTGACATATGTTGATGATTCGAAAAACCACCAGGTGGTGTAGTTGATCCACTTTCAATATGATATATGTTCTAAACTCTTTCGTCATTCTAATTGAACTTCATTAATTTTTTGTCACAAATTTAATTGTGTACAATGTATTTCTAAATTGTCAATGATTATTTATACGAATCTTATTTAATTTATCTATCAAAAATTACATTGTGTAAAGTGAGGTTAACCAAATGCAATTAGATTTGTGAATCGGTGGAAATTCTACTGATTTTTGTGAAATCAACTGATATTTCAAATGCAAGTTGATTTGAATTTCACCCTTTGATCCAAATAGAATCATCACATTCATATAAAACCGTTGCGAATATTCTACGGATTTTCGGAATTCTTTTGGATTTTCCGAACTCACCGCCAAACAATTTAAAATAGAAAGATTGCTTAGTTTGTTGCACAACTTCAATGCAGCGAATCTCTGTAACGAAACCCGTTTGATTGTGAATAAGGTTATTCCTCCGATTCCGCGCCTTTAATTTTCCGTGCTTGGCGTTTTCGCAATTTTATAGTTGGAACAATAGCCGATTTTTTGTTTTTTCTCGATTTCACAATCCACCTTCTCTAAATAAATATGAAAGCAAAGGAAAATGCATTTAATTTTAATTTAAAATTGATGTGTGTATGTGCTTATGTTTAATTATGGTTTTGTTTGATTCCTTTATCTGTCAAAAATAGGCCTGTTCAACTGAAACTTTCTAATATCGCGTTAAAATTAATATCGCGTTAAAACGAACATTAGTTAGAAGAGTTGCTTAAAGTTCTTAAAATTAGCAAAGACTAAGACTATAAGGTCTCGCAAATAAACGACTTTTTTAACTATAGTCGTGCTCTTTCTTAAAAGAGCTTGTTTAAGATTTTGCGCTCATTCATTTTAATTTGTGTAACTTAGCCAACTATGTTTTATAGATTGTGATGATTACGGAATTTTTAAATACAGAATAATAGATTTCCACAATAACTTAAAAGAGAATTATGATATAAGAAGAACAAAAATAAATCAAATACAAACGTATGTGCATACGTAGGTATTGTTTCATTTCTTTATTTTGTGGACTGTGATCTTATCTTATTTGAGATTTTTGCGACCTTTAGTCCAAATATATGCGTTTCGCCCACGTATTACAGTAGGGCTCATCAGTTAGATGCTCTAGTACCTTTCTAAGATGCAATATTATTATTACACATCGACTAATAATATTCCGTCTTAGAGCATCTGACTGATGAGCCCAACTGTAGTACCTGGGCGAAACGCATATATTTGGACTAAAGGTCGCAAAAAACTCAAATTAAGTATTTATGATATATTCACAGAACTTTGTTCACACAAGGATTTTGTAATAAAAATTAACGACTCGTTAACGAATAAATATTTTTCTATCTATCTCCATATTTATTAGAATATTTCGTCTCTAATATTCAACTATCTATCTAAAATAGAGATATTTTAAACTTTTTGAATTATATAGAAAATTTATAAAGGATAATCCCTTTTTTATTATTTCGATGACTTAGTCGTTCGTGATTCCTTCGGGGTATTATTCCCTTCTTTTACTTTAAAAATAAAATGGAAAGCCTTTCCTTAAAGTGTCTATACGTTTTGCATTATTTAGGTATATCCATTCAAAGCAGGGGTGTCAAAGCATTCAATATGATTCCTTCCCAGATAATCCCCTTAGCTTTTGGACCTTTTATTTTTTGTGTTTGTTTGTCTAAATATGTAGTAACCTTTTCAACGATAACTGGGTGATAATAATTATACTGCTCAATGAAGACGTCTATAGGGAACTTTTATGTTATTCGGTTATGCTTTCTTTGTTTGCTAAGCCGCTTAAACAAAAGCCAGCGACACTAAACAACTTTAATTGATTGACGAAACGACATAAAACGTTTCGTTATAACTGCACCTACATATGTATGTCCTTTTATATAATAAATTTTTTTTTTATATTTTACGTTGTTTTTAATATTTAATAGGCCATAGAAATGATAACCTTATGTTCTATCACGCACTTGGCTGACAAAAAAAAGAAGCTAAATTGGTAAGGGCGCCGAATGAATGTTGTTATGTGACCTGACACATTGTAAACTTCCATTTGGTATAGATGAATTTTTTTTAAGTAGCTTATAGTAATTTTCGAACATAATGGATTAAGCACATTCAGTTAGAAGACAAACAAGAATAATAAGATGAAATGTGAAGGGAATGGCAAAGCCCTAACCAATTAAATGGTTGCGGGTTTTGGTAAAAGAAAATCAAATATAAAACACAAATTACTTCTACCTGGTAGCATTTTGATTTATTTTGTCGATACAGAAAGTTAGAACTTTGGGGATAGCTTATATGGCCAATGGTAGATTCTCATCATTAATAAATCAATAAACCTTTTAGTTTGGTGAGTAATTCGACCTTCGGCTGTGTTTTGTTGTTTTTATTCATTAAAATAAAGTTTTTAAATTTTGAAGAAACAAACGTATAGTGATAAGTAATGCGGATAATAATTTTACTCAAAAAGCATTGTTTTAATTAAAAAAAATTTATGTTTGTGTTTTGTTTTTAAGCCAGTAAAAACTTCAATATCTGTTCAACCAATTGTTGGGCTGAGAACTGTCAGTGTAGTTGTTAGTTGAACTTTACCTAGGGTTGACCCAGATTTTCCTGTCAACCACAATTGGTTTCAAAACCAAACACCCAAATGTTATCAGTGTTTATGTTTGTAAATATAGCAAGAAATAAACATGTTTAAATTCAGGGCGTCTTTCATTTGTGCGAATCAATGCCCAATTCAAAAATCGAACAAACCTTATGGTTCTGTATACCAAAAATCAGCTGGCTGGGATTAGCTATTATACAGAAACATTTGTATTTCGATATGAGGCACATGAGACAGTGTTCTCATTGGCAACGTAGGGAAACACCGAATCTTTGTTATCTTGTAAGCACTTGTACATTGATTAAATACCTTTTGTAAACTCGAAAAAGTTTTCGAAAACTTTGTCTTTGGCTTTTGGATGGCATTTATCAATCAGAAGACTGTTAACATTTTTTTGAAAATGAATCGTTATTTCGATACATAAAAATAAATGGGTGTTATTGCGTAAAAAAATTTAAATTTGGTTTTATTTCTGTTCACTTCATCGCACGAAGGTCGATTCCACTGGCCAAAGAGAATGTCATACATCACAACCACAATCCAATCCACAAAGAGTGAAATTTTACTCACTCGTCAGTTACATGTCATGTCGTTTATTTCCTTCTCGGAACTACTTCTTATTTCTTCCAACAACATTTACATCCACATTCAACAAAAAATGAACACATACGTAAAACATCAATCTATCGCCAAGCTTTGAACAGCACTAATGTATTGTTCTTGTGTTTTAAACATATCGCTGCATGGACATGGATTTTTTGGACTTCATTGGATTTTTTCATGGCATGTTCATATTTCAGCCATCGTGTATGGCGCGAGGGTACTCCCGATTAAGAACTCTTTGCTGCGAATCGGTAAATAACTCGCATTGTTGCTTGTAAGCTTCCGAGGAATTATACTTTAAACTTGAAAATTTTACCCAAGACATCCTGACATACATACTTAATTTTCTTTTTTTTTAGACAAAAAAAATTGGCATGTGTTTTGTAAGCGCTAAGGGATCGGATGAAAAATAAAACATCGTGTGTTATTGACGCCATTACGGAAAAAAATTAAATTCCTATAAAAACTATCGATAACAAAGAGACAATTTTTGCAGGTAACACAGTTTTCTCAAGAATGAGAGAAGTAATGGTGAAATGTATTTGCTGTTTAATTTAGTATTTAAATTGCTTAAATTAGAACACGTCTATTGAAAGATGGCGACATAAAGGTTTATTTGAGTGGTTTGCCGCTGTCACATTCAGTGCATTATGGTCACTAAAATATTTGTCAGAAGGTTTTTGACGTTGTAAGAATTGTTCTAGTCATCAAAATATTCATATAAAAATGTTATTATAACGTTCAAAAATAAGATTATTTTTAAATGAAAAGTATAGTTTAATTTTAGTTATGAAAAAGTTTAAATTTTGTCACAAAGATAATTGAGAATAATAACTGACAAGAACATACACTTAACTCCACTATGCGAGCCTATAATTATCTCAGAATCTCAGATGTTGTCATGTATTGTATTTGTCATTAGCTTAGTCTAAGCTTACTTATTACCATCACCTTAGGCTTTGTTATTTAGTATGTATATATAGGTGTCTTTCGAGCTCTTAATAAGTGCCTTGTTAATGTGGCTTATTATTTATTTTCTTTCATTCATGAAATAAGGTAATAATATTTTTGTTCATCGAATTCCATGGTTCTTTTGGAACGAGACTTGAGAAAATTAATATAGGGGGTAATATTTAATTACGCATGTAAAAGTAATTTTATAGAGGAATTTCCAATAAGGGCTTGGCTACTAAAATGTTTGTTCTGTAGAACATTTATGTATAAGTGTTTACAATACACTACACATATGTATAAATTAACCATTTCGTTGAAGAGTTAGTATAGTGTAGGAATATTTTTGTTTCAATCAACGTCATTGTCACACAATAGAAAAATCTTAAGATGTGACTAATTAGATAATGGACAAGAGATTCGAAGGACTTTGTATGAAATTTCTCTTTTGCTTGATTTGTTAAAGATGTTTTTTTTCCTTGTCCATCAGTCTCAATGTCTAAAAGAAATTCATAAAAAAATAATTTGACAACGCAACAGCGCAACAATGTGGAGGATTTTTCACGAACAGAGAGATACCCATGCTTGCCTTAGGCTATAAAGGACATCGGGCAGAAACATGAGCTACTAAAGTTTCCCTTTACAGGACACTAATTATCCCGGTCCCATATGACGTAAATGTAGACATGGGTCCTGTCAAAGCCCGATTCAAGCTTTATTAACAGGGAAGGTACAGTCACACAGACTGTTAGAAATTAATATTATATATTTTGTCATTATAGAGGAAGTTAAAATAGCATTTTGCTAAATCTGCAGATTTTCATCTAATAAAGGTAGATAGATTTTACTACAGGTTTCGTTATCTGTCAATTAATACAAGTGCTTACAAAAACAACTAAGATTTAAAAACTCATTCCGCAAATTTATTTTGTCGTCTCAGGAACCACATCTCGTAGTTGTGACACTTATAGCATTCATTAAAGAAAAGATTGGGTCTTTCTGTGAAGTGATTGGATCTTCTTCAATTTTCAGAGTTTCAATCCAACAAAAAGAGCAAATCTAGATCAAAGCTCAACACGAAAGATCTGATCTCTTATTGGTTGGCAGATTTGTTCTGAATGCACACATACATGTAAAAAGTCTCCTGTCAAGAATCAAATGGAAAATATTTTGTTATTAATTTGTTGTGAACTAGTGCTAAACAATTTAAAAGAATGAACAAATCGTCCATTGACGAAGATGTTAATAATTTAGATCTTATAAATTTAGTGGAGTTTTTGACTGCTTCATCTTTATCTTCCTCGTCATCTGATGATGAAGATTTTTTTTTTCAGAAATGTATGCGCCAGTCATTCACCAATAATACAATAAAATCTGGAAATAAGTTTCATTGAAAAGATCAAATCTCGATTTTATGAGGAGATCTTTGAATAAAACTCGCTATTAGTGGTGAAAATGAAACTGCAACAAAATAAGCCGTTAAAGTGAGTCTATTGTGAATACCATTAAGGGTTACAAGCTTTCAAACAGAGCGCATTTCTACACTGCGGTTCATAATCACGTTTTATCATCCCATTGTATTAAACTGAAATACATAAGCTGCAATGTCAATGTCATTTACATAAAAATCTGTTTTAATTGTATTACGTCGTGTAAATAAAAAATGCTGTGAATACGATAATGATAACGACACTTGGGTTCACACGAACTTTTAGGTCAACTTACTAACATTTTTTCGATAACCATGTAATTACTTTCTCAACGCCAAAGGAACGAGTTGAGAGAGTTTTAAGGACTATTCGTCATTGCAATGACTATGACCGTATCAGAAAAATGGCATGCCAGTTTTTTACCTTGTCAACTCCGCAGAGAGTTTAATTGAGAAATATCGTTTTTGTTTCGTTCTGTAATGCAAAGGGATTTCTATTAAGGGCACGTCTGGATTCAGGGAATCAACATTTAGTCATTGACCATCTAATTCTAGCTATAATGCCTTTGTTAAAAAAAAGCGCGTATTGAACTTTGAGTTAAATTCAAAATGTGGCAAGTAAATCAATTGCTCTGATTAGATTTCGGTGTCCCCACGTTTGAATTAATTGTGTTCCTCTTTCTACATAAAACTGCCAATTGGCACCAATTTCTGTTCGAGACTTACAAAATTGCTTGATGTTTCATAAAAGAAAAAAAAAATCCTGCTTCTAAAGGCAATACAATTTGTTGAATAAATAAATAAATGTAAAAGCCCTAAAATACAAAACTAGTCTAGACTATAGACATTACTCAGCACTATTTACAAGAAATGCACTGATCTCTACAATAAACTGGACAGTGGATAGACTACAAAATATACAAGTTCTTGTGGCCCCAATTGAATATGTCATTTGTGGTCAATTTTTGACGTCTACCATTCACAAAAAAATAACATTTTTCTACATCCCACCATTAATCCCATGTCGACATTTTCTACATCCCAGTTATTGACATGTGGTTTAATTTTTTTAATTTGCAAACAAGCTAAACTGAAAGATAATATGTGAAACACATTAAAACAGAACCAGTTACAGTGGGCGCCGTTATTAAAAAGACCCTTTGACGCAAAATTTTAAATAGACTGCTGCTAAGGTATTAACATATGATACTGCTAGACATTTTGCTAATATTAAAGCACTTTACTAAAATCTTAATAATTCTAAACACCTTAGCTACTTTTCATATTGAACCATTTCAAATTCACATTAAAAAGAGTTTCCTTTACTCGATACGTGGTAAAATAAATGGCGCAAAATTTTAACAGTTTGCTAATACTAAAGCGCGTTAATAATATTTTCCTAATTTTAAACACTTTTTAACTAGCACCATACTAAATATATTTTCTTTATACATAAACTAAAACTAAACATTCCTAAAATAGTGCAAAAAAGTAAGCGAACATATCTTTTTGACGTTTATAAATGTCAAAGTGGCATATGGACTTAGTACGATACTAAAAAAAATAAAGTAGCCATTTTGTGATTTTAACTTAAGTAAAATGTTAAGAAAATAGTACCATACTAAACTGGTTTAAAATTATCAAAATCCTCTTTTTAGCCTAGTATCATACTAAAAATGATTTAACATATTACTAAATCGACCAGAATTTTGCGCCAATAAAATTAGAAACTGGATGGTTTGCCTTCATATTCAACACTTTGTGCACTTAGTGGATTGGATTCTGTATTAAAAAGAAGAAATATATATTTATTGTATTTTATTTGTTCACGATAATAATTCGTGCAGAGTTATTTGTCTAAAATTTTTAATTCGTTTTATATTTATGCTCCAGAGAGAACTATCACAAATATTTTTTATAATTCTTTTCATATCTTATAATTCAAATGAACCATTAATTAAATGTGATCAGCTATTTAAGTCAGTATGCTCTGAAATTGATTTATGTTTACCTTGAGCTAAATTGAAGACTATTTGTTAATGTTAAATTTTTCTTAATACAAATGTACAATAATCAGTATACTCGTATTATTAATAGATTATAAGATATTAACACGCCTAAAAAAGTGCGAAAAACTTAGCGCACATACATTGTTGACGTTTGTGAATGTCAAAGTGTCGTATGGAAGAGTGTGATGTTAAAAAGATAAACGAGCATCTTATGTCGTTTATATTTGGCAATCCAGAAGCCTTCTGGACTCTTCTGAAAGTGTTCCCTTGGGAAAAAATGACATTTTTGATTCTGAATAGATAAGAATTTTGCTTCTGGATTTGAAGCCAGAAGCACTCACACATTCATATACATACTTGAACGTCAAACTCGAATGTTGTCATTTTGTGCAATAAATATTTTTTTTTTTTGAATTTGAATATTTCCAAACAATTATTTTCAGAAATACAATCACATTAAAATTCAGAATCACACCAAGGTGTTCAGTTGGGATCAGCGTTTACCACTTCAAAATAAAAGAGCGAAGTAGATTTCACCCAAAAAGTGAAGTAGATTCAAGAAAAGAAGTAGATTCCAAAATCATAATTTTAATATTATGTTAATGTTATTTCAAATTAGTTGTACATATGTATTTATCAACAGCAACAGAACATTTGAAAGGCGAATGTAAATAGTAATAAGAATAACTTTGCCAAAATGTTTTTTGAAGTCACCACAGACACTCCATTTTTACTACTTTAGGGAAATCTTGATTGCCAGAGCTTTTTTGAAAAAAAAAATGGTGTACAACGATTATTTTACGAAATTATATTTTTTCCTTCGAATCTTTATCCACATTCTTGATTATAATTCAAAATATATTTTTATAGCGTATTTGGCTATTAAGCACCTTCAATTTTCAGATTTCAGCACAGACGCACAGGAACGCAGGTAAAACCAAACGCATTAATTGTTTCAAAGAAAATTAAAAGGAAAACAATAATAAACGTCAGCAAATTGTAGATAATCATTTTATTGTTTGATTTGAAGGTATATCCAATTTATTGTTTTGAAATGTGAACCTGGGCTTACATGATAGTGTGCAAAACATTTTTGAAATAATTTTTTTTTTTTAAGTAGATTCAAGTTTTTTTAATTTAAACTGAAGTGATTAAAAAGGGATTACTAAAAGTGAACCAGATATAAAGAATTTAACAATAGTGCCAATTAGGGAGCAGATTTAATTTTTTTTCCTGACATTGAAGTAAATCTACTTCAATTAAAGTAAAGTGGAATCGCTGGTTGGGATCCCGGATTGGAGAGGGATTCCGGATTGCCAAAAAAAAAAACGGCATTAGTTTCCTACATTACAAAAAAAAAGATTTTTAAAGAAATTGTTATAAAACGACAAGAAATCTCCAGAAAGTAGATTTCCTGTTTGAAAGTGGAAATAATTTTAAAACAAAAGAAAAAAATCCCTGAAAACTCCAAAATACGAAATTGAAGAGAGCTGAACTTCACTTCATCATTATTTATAAATCTTTATTAATATCTATGGTTTGACCCGTTCGATTGTGAAACATTAAAAAATATGCATGCAATGGTTGGCCATTTCTTGCAGTACCAAATGAAGCTGCTACTTTATTCTATCATTGTGTTCAATCATTAAAGTTATAAGATGTCAATTGAGATTATTAAAAATGTATACTGTTATAAAAAAAATTAGGCAGCTTCACAATAACAGTTCTTCAAAATTCAAACTTTTGTATACAGCAAAAAATTACGTTGGACAACTGATTTCTAAATGCATCTAGATACTGAATATCACATTCGAATGTGAAGCCAAACGCCATTTTTTAAATGGTGTTTAACATTACAATATATAACAATAGCGCCTGGACTTCTGCAGTGAAAAGCATATATACGTAAGTTCTATGTATATGCATTGGACAGTTTTTTTAATGTCAACCTTAAGATAATTTAAAAGTTTTATGTTTACTGTTTGATTTATTTCTTACATTTGATGTCTTAAGAACCCGTATTTAATGGCAGCTGTCTATTTTTAAGTTTTTCCCACAAAGTAAATTGGAATTGGTCCACACTTTATTTAAACAAAATTGTCTCCTAGTCCACAAAATATCCTTGAACCAAAAATTGGTCAGTATACCTATCCGTAAAACATAATACCTAATATGAATACCATATATACTTGCACACATAGGGTTTGAAGCTTAAAAATTAATATACAATCCTTCCTTAATAGATTTATTTATTCCCTGAGTAGAGTAGCCTGATGTTTGGGTTGCTTTTACTTTAATCTCGTCACGTCGAATTCATTTCAACTTAATTTAATTTTTATTCTATATTTCTTGGCATTATATCAAAGCAACCATGAAAATTCTATTTGAAACGCCTGTGTGCCTGTGTTATCCCTCAGGAAATAAAGTTGATGCAACATGGTTTAATGATGTAAGAACTTTAAAACTATATAAGCCATATCATCGAGTGCAGATACTTTTCTCATGGTTAATTTAAAATTCTCTCTCTCTCTTTCAGCAGTAAAACCATATGGTTAACACAACATTTTTGCCGGAGAACGAGAAAGAAAACAGACTACCTCGGTTTTCCCTCGGTGGGTAGTGTGGTGTGCTATGAAATTAATATTTCAAGACGTGTTTCTCGAATCTTTCACTGTCAGAACACGGTCTTAATGAGATTTAGTTCTTGGTTATGTTCTGTGTTGCATTGCACTTTAAAGTTTCAAACATATTGCAAGCATCGCCTCGTCGAGATACATATTGGTATAGTATACCTAATGTGTTCGCGACGCAAAGGGGATCTCTGAATCATAACGTTAATGCATTCGTTAGATGGTGTTTTTTTATTTTTTTTTTTATTTGCCTTCTACTAAGCCCACACATTTCTGTGATAAGGCAATTTTTGTTGTCCTTCTGAATATACGAGTAGAGAAACGTTTTAAGCAATGAATAGTTAAACAGTTTTTCCTCGATTGTAATCCTAGTCATGGAGTGGATTTCCATCAATTAAGTTATACCCATGAGTACATATTCAATATGGATGTTTTAATTTGATTTTCCCGTTGGCTGGGGACTGGGTGAAGAATAAAAGGAATGAAAGAAAATGTTTGTATGAGGTTATGAGGGATGGTATGTTTGAGGCTAAAAAGTATTTTCATCTCCTTTAGTAAACAGGTTGGAATTGAATAAGGATGGCTTTTCATCCCTAAACTACCCAATCAATATCCAAAGGCATTTAAGTTGTAAGTATTTCCAGATTTTAGTTAACCTCACTGATTTTCCTACAAGATTACATTTTTGTGGTATGTCAGTCCCAATCATGTCTTTAGGCCGACCTTTTAATTTAGCGAAAAGGTATACCTTCTTAGCCATAAAGTGAAATCTTTGGTTTTGTTTCAAAGAAGATTTAATTAAGCTATTTATGAAAAAGTTAATTAGTGTCCTAATCAAATTTCCCGAAAATTGCTTAACGTTTGACTTTTTCGTTTTTTAAATCAAATGAGGGATTTAAGGCTTTTTTTCAGTTGTTAACTTAAAGGATTAAAAAGGTCTAATGAATCTTTTAAAAGCATCATCAATGATTGGGTACATCTGTATAACCTTGTAAGCGAATTTAAAGATCTTGGAGTCTTGCTAACTTAAATTTTAGTAAGCATATGAAAGAGAAAAACAATGACACCAAGCGGTCTCCCTTCCTTTCTTGACAAACCAGTACCTTGATGCTTCAACAAAGTACAGAATTTTCAATGCAAAAAATGTAAACACGTATATGTGTTACGGCTTGCAATTTTACGACGGCAACTCAAAACGATTTTCAGCTTACTGTAGATCATGATTTATGCTTCTCTCTCAGTAAATACTAAAGGAAGGTGTTAGTATTTACTCAGTATTTACTTCAGGGCCAGTAAATACTAACCCTGAATGAAGTTAAAAAGAGAAAAAACGAAAATATGAAATAGAAATAAATATTTCTGAAATTCTGAACATGCATGGGTTAGGGGTTGGGGCTTCCATGAATATTTTTGACATTTGCACTTACTGTTTATTCTTTTTTTTTTTGTTCATTTGCTACACATTTATGTTGGATGATCTTGAATAAACAACGAAAATGTATGATGGCGCAAGAGTTCAAATGTAGTCTTTCTAATGGGGTTTTCGTTTGGTAAATTTATATTTTGATCCATAAATTGATTTTTTTCGTAACGATTCGAATACGTTTTCGGATTGATTTTTATTTGCTATAGTATTGATGTATATTTGTGTCTGTGAACCAGCTATCAGTATCAGCCATCTTGTCAAACTGATGGCTGTCAATTATAATGCATAGTGGTGTTAGTAAAAGAGGGGTAGATCTGCCGAAAAATCAAGATCTGCAAAATTGATTTAAAATCAAAAAATAAATCAATTTATTTGGTCAATCGCAGATCAGTTTCTTGACAGATCTAAATAAAAAATAATGATTTGTGTTACCAAACGATAACCACATAAGGAATTAAAAACAAAGAAATCTGTCAAAAACAGACTTCGTTTAATAATGCGTATAATTACCAAATAGAAATTAAAAACAAAATAGCTGTGTTGCGCAATTAATGTATGCGTCATGTAATATCGGATTATAGTAGGACCACGTGGAGTTACGCAAGGGGTCCCATTGCAGAATTAAAAACATAATGAAGGTTCTTACTTGTACGCAATTTACTCAATCTGTCAAAAAGATGATAGATAAAACGAATCAAAACAAAACATGTAACCAGTTTCGTACTTACTCGTAATGTCACTTTGACATTTATCAACAATCAAAAATGTTATTCAACAACTGAAAACCTGGATAAAGAAAAAAATTCTAAATCACATCAATGGGGTGGCCGTGGCGCGATAGTTGTGTGTTCGCCTGTCAACCTCATGGCCACTTCTTTTGGTTTTGTTAAATTTAATAGAATGTACATACAAACAAATGAAAAACAATATGAAATTCAACGGAAGAAGGTCTTCTTTTTGAGTTCTTTTTTATATATATATAGTTATATTCTAAACGCTATCACAGGATTATGCTACCATTTAAATGTTTCAACACATCGCGGGCACGAGGGTGAGGTTGAGGAAGAGAAAGAATGATAGGAAAGATGTGTGGCGCGATGTTCTAAGACTGTAGGTGGTTGTTGTCTCACATATTATTTTTGGGGATGGCGGCTGAACTAATGGAGAAATTTCCCTGTCTTATTTATCTATGTCCCTTATAATTCGCATTAATTTTTTTATTTTTTGTTATATTTTATAGGTATACTAGTTTTACTCAATCATATGTTGTTAGTTCTATGCCTAAACAGCATGTAATGAGCAAACCAGCAACTCATTGTATGATATTTATTTTTAGAATTGGTTTTTAATGGAAAATAAGAGGACATAGATTACGGCAGGGATCGAATCTGTGACCATGAGGTTGACAGGCGAACACACAACTATCGCGCCACGGCCACCCCCTGGTAGAAAATAAGTAATCAGCTGATGGGGACACCAGAAAAGAAGCCAATATTTACCAATAAATCTCTGGAATTAAACTAAAGAAAAAAAAACTTAAAACAAACACGTCTATTATTTAACTATTCAACTCTCTGGATTTTTGTATTATTAGTGTCTCTTAAAGTCATACACCTTTATTTTTTTTTTAGAATCCAAAACGTTGGACTCAACGGATTAATTAATTAATACTGATTCTAATGACACATAGAACCGTTTTTTACTTAGAATTTCAAACGGAATAGTTTTATCTACATGCATTTTGCGTTTATCTGAAATTAAAGTCATGAAATTGTCAAATTTTGTCTAGGTGTGACACTATGTCAAGTTTAATAAGTTAAAACACAAATACGAAATCTCTCAAACTGTATCTTTAGCAATTCAAAAAAAAATAAGGCTATATTAAATTTCTTCCATATCTTATCCTTGTCTAGAACTAGAATTCAAGCAAAAATTATATTCCTAAAATAAATCATAAACACCTTCCCCCATTTATCTGTTGGTACGTTCCAACAAGTAAATAAAAAGTCTCCAATATCAATCGATTTTTACTTTGACAGCAGTTGTCCGTTTGGTTAAAAGTTTTATCAAATCTAAAAATGCATTTAGTTAATGGGAACACAACTTGGACACATGACTTTTCTTCAACTCACAATAGTCCAGCCCAATATAAGTTTCTTGACCAACCTCCAAAATGATAAATGGAATGACAGCTGTCTATTGAAATCGGCGTAGCAACTGGTACACACTATGCTTAAAGGTACATTTGCTTTTAAAACAAAACAATAACACAAAAATACCTGAACGAATTTCAATTTTTTTTACTTTTTGTTATTTCGAAATGGTTTGTGTTAAAACCTATATAGATTTATGTACTGTACATACACATATAGTACTGAAACTGATTTGTTGTTTTGTTTTTTTTTTCATTTTCTTTTGAAAAACGGAAACTAGGTGATTTATCAAAATTAAGTACAAAAAAAATATTCCGGTTTTTTATTTGGTCTTCAAAGTTTTATGTTGGTATGTTTATTTGTTTAATTATATGTTCTGGATAAACAAAACGTTTTTGAAGATTGTATTCAATTCAATTATTCTCATTTCATTCTCTTTGAAGATTTTTTTGGTTTCCTGTATAAAAAATAGGCTAGTGTGAACTGACTTAGATCAATGGTACTTATCTAAAATCTATTTTCTAACTGAATACAGTGGAGAGTTCTATGTTGTTTTTCAAAAGTTTCAAGATTTTCAATTTCTTGTGGTAAAAGCGAGATTTCAAAATGATGTTTTTCAAAAGTTTCAAGATTTTCAATTTCTTGTGGTAAAAACGAGATTTCAAAATGCCCAAAGGGAACGAGTGTAACAACATTACATACGTCGATTTGATGATCTAGCTCTAGGCGAACAATTCAAATTTAAAAAACGGAAATCAAACAGGCCAGGAATGATTGACGACAAAATTTAAACTGCGTTTCGTTAAAACCACAAGCGGGAAACTGGACAAATAAGCAGTAAGTAATTAGACATAGATGTATTACTGTATGTCCTAAACCTGCGAAAATCCTGTTCCCGAACACCATTCTTGTAGTTTTTACAGAAGAGAGCGCCAGGCAATGCAATTTTTTGGACAAAACTATGAAGAATTTCAAATGAAAGAAAACTATACAAAAGCTATTATTTGTCGGGTGCGTCATTACAAAAGTTTAAAATAATCGAATTTATTGTGTCGTCGGGCTAATTCATGCAATAAAATAATATTATTTGCAATATAAAATTGTTCATCTTAAGAAACTTTTTACAATAAATCTTAAAAAAAAAACATATTTTTTACATCAGAAATGTTAAAAAAATTGCGTACATTTGGTTTCAACGCGTTTCCGTATTTTTGTGAAGTTGAGAGATGTGAGAAGAAATAAGAGTCTGCATTTTTGTGTACAAAGTCCGGGAACGCAGCTAATAGTATCGCGTTCAGGTGTGTAGAACTCTTTCTCTTCAACAAATTCTAATATTCAGGCTGGGCCTATGCAATTATCTACCATAAATAATTTGATCGACTTGTGTGAATCTTGTTTGAACTCGAAACAGGTGAAAAAAGAGTTCAAACGTTTCATGAAAATATCTCTATTTATTGTCTTATATGACAGCACTGTTGTATTCGTTAGTTTAGACTGACAGTTATTATGTTACTGACAGTTATAATGTCGCTGAGAGTAGACAGTAATGGCCTTTTCGATTGGCCGTCCAGAACTGTTCTGACCCTCACAAAATGACAGTTGTTGCTCTAAACAGAACAGAAAACGATTCTCGATTTCATTTCAGAATCGAAAACAGAATTACTAATACACTCACATTATTGAAATGTCAAAGTCATCGGGTTGATTGGTTTTGTATAATTTCGATGTGTTTATTGAATTTAAACTACTTTTCTGGTAAAATAACATACATTTTTTAAATTTAAATTTGAAATTTTTTTTTTTTTAATTTTAAATTTTTTTAAATTTTGGTGGGGGCAATACCCCCATTTATTTGGCTTAATACAAGCTTCATAACTTAACCTAACTTAAAACTATGAAACTTAGGGCTATGATTGGGTTGAATTGGGCGGACGATTTAACAGGAGGATTTTAAGGCTGGGAGTGCTGAGATTGAAGTCGAAACAGTTTTCGTTCAAATCAACCCTTCGCAGCATTCGGGTAATAGGTTCATTGAAGCCATAAGAGGTACGATGAGTAGGCAGGTATAAGAGGCAAGGGTTTCTTAGGTTACGGGGGTTAGTGTTGAAAAAGATAGAGTTGTAGAGGGTTTCAGAGTCAACGGAACCTGAGAGAAGTCGATGAATGAAGAGGATTTCTGTTATTTCTCTTCGCTCTTGCAGGGTATTGAGGTTAATTAGTTGGAGGCGATTTTGATAGGGGGGCAGAATCAAAGAATTATTCCAAGGCAGGCCACGAAGGGCGAATCTTAAAAAACGGCGTTGAATGCTCTCGATTCTAGAAATATGAATTTTTTGATATGGGGACCATAATTGACAGGCGTATTCAAGTAACGGGCGGACAAAGGTTATGTAGAGTGATCTGGTGACGTAGGGGTCGGAGAATTCTTTGGACCATCGTTTCACAAAACCAAGCGTTGAATTGGCTTTAGAGATAATATTATCGATGTGTGTTATGAAATTGAGCTCTCGGTCACATAGTATGCCGAGGTCTCGAATCGATTCAACTATGGCAAAGGGTTGATTGTAAAGAAAGTAGCTTCTGGGACAAGATTTTATGCGTTTGCGTGAAAAAGTGATAGATTGACACTTAGCAATATTAAGCTCTAAGCAGTTTTTGATACACCAGACTGAGAAACTGTCGAGATCTAGTTGAATAAGGAAAGAGTCGTGTGAGGAAGAAATTGTCTTAAAAAACTTGGTATCGTCAGCGTATAATAAGATATGGGAATGTTTAATGACCAATTCAATATCGTTAATTGTAATAATAAAAAGGAGAGGTCCTAAGTGACTTCCTTGGGGGACCCCGGAGGTAGCTAAGAATGAATTGGAGAAGGCAGATCTGAAACGAACACTGTAATACCGGTTTTCCAGATAAGAAGAAATCTTTTTTAAGAAAACAGGTTCAAAGCCGAGGGTGGACAATTTGAAAAGTATAAGTTTATGTGAAATTTTGTCAAAAGCCTTACTAAAGTCAGTAGAGATAACATCTACTTCCCTTCCGCTTTCTAGAGCTGAGACTGTATACGATAAAAATTCAACCAGATTAGTTGTTGTAGACCTACATTTGAGAAAGCAACGGAAAACTTAAAATTTCGTACAAAATACTTTCAAATATTTTAGGGATATGTGAAAGTTTGGCAATGGGACGATAGTTTTTAATATCGTTCTTAGTACCCTTTTTGTATATTGGGGTTATGAAAGAAGTTTTCCATACCTGAGGAAATTCTCCTTGAGATAATGATAGGCTGAACAATTTGCAGAGCGGAAAAGAGAGAGCTGAAGAACATTTGTTTAGGAATATTGCGGGGAGGCCATCAGGGCCAGGAAGATATTCATCGTTAAGTTGATTCAACTTATTTTCGATGATATATGGGTCGACGGTAGGAGGAAGAAAAGGACCTAGTGCGAAATTTGGCAAATAATCGAAATAATCTGAATCAGGTATGAAGGAATCGTCGGTGAAAGATTGCTTGAAAAATGTGGCAAAAAAATTGGCAATATCTTGCGGATTATTCGAAGTTTCGGTATTGTAGGAAAGAGAGGAAGGTTAACCATCGGATTTTCTTTTAAAATTGACGAACTGAAAGAACGATTTAGGATCATTTTTAAGGTTGCTTTGTGTTTCTATTAAATAGCGTTGGTAAAGGGTGTTGTATAGCTCACAAAAGTGAAGATAAGAACCTAAATAGTTAGAATAATCAGGGGGCGATCGGGTACGAAGGAAAATTGCCCACAACTTGTTTCTCTTGTTACGCAAAGAGCGAAGCTTGCGGTTATACCAAGGTGGGGCGGCAGCCGATGTCTTTTGTCGACTAAAGGGTACATGGAGAGAAATAGAATTAAATATTTCCCTGTAAAATTTTTCTGTGGCATCTTTCATGATAAGGCTATCGAAATTAAAGGAAGTTCTGTTGAGATATTCATTAATATGACGGAAATTTGCCTTATGAAAATCAAAGGAGTACTGATTTGTAGGGAGATTAGTTGGTAGTGGACAATCATGATAGAATGAGAGAATTAGGGGAGGATAATAATTGTCGATAGTAGATAAGGATAGAGGTGAGAGTGATACTGAAGAGTTAATGGGATCGGTTGTGAAAATAAGATCTAGTTGCCTGTCCATATAGTTTAGGATACCACTAACCTGACAAAGGCTAGAATCTGCTAGGCGATCTATAAAAAGGCATTCCTTTGCAGAAGTGGGATTTGAAGCAATATAATAAGATTGATCTTCAGATGAAATCCATTTAAGATGGGGAAGGTTAAAGTCGCCGAAAAGAAGGATGTCATCGTTGGGGTCACATAAAGCAATTATGTGGTCAACTATTTCAATGGCGAGCTTATAAGATTCAATAGGCTGCGACGGCAAAATATAGCAACATATCACATAAAGCGACTTACGGGGTAGTCTTATCTTAATTGAGACATAGTCGAGATTAGGGGAAGAAGAGACTGCAATGAGGGATGAGTCTAGTGTGTTTTTAATAGCTAGTAGGACACCTCGACATGGACATTCGTCAGAAGATCCGTTAAGTTGATCGTCGCGATAAACGTTAAAAGAAGAAGGAAACATTGTCGAAAAGTTTTTGATCTCGAAGTCTGGCCATGACATAAAGCCCATCGAGTTCAGTGTTTGTGGGCGAGGGGTCAGTTAATCTATTGGTAAGTTTCACAGCAGGGGGAGTCATTGGGTCGAACATTGGGGAAGGTAACGATTTTGGAGTGACATTTGATATTCTTTTAGATGGGGCAGAAATTGAGGTGTTAGTATTTGACGGATTTATAGTATGAGAGTAGATGAAGTTCGGGTATTTGACTATGATTGGAGTGTTTTTTGGAAAAGAGGCTTTTGCTAGAGGATGGGGTTGGGATGCGAGGTTGAAAGACACACGTTTACGTTGAGAAGGATTATCAGAAGAAGTTTTAGGAAGGGTTGTGTGGGCATAGCTTAAAAACATCCGTTTCGTAGGAGGATTCAAAGAAAACTGTGGGGATTTGCGCTTCAACGAAATTCGAGAAAAGTTTGGAAAGATACCCGGCCTTGTAGTCCAGTTGGGATCAGAAGTATGGGATTTATTTTGTTTATTTTGCTTCTTAGGGAGATCTGGATAGGTGATTTTGGAATAATTTATGGGGTTATGATTAGTATTCCTTATTGTAGATAAACTGCTATTCCAGTTAGACATCTTCATCTTATTAATTCGGAAAGATCCGTTAGGGTGATGAAACAACCAGTCATACTTAGATGGAAACTGGATTTTAAAACTTCTGAAAGACGTCCGGCAACATTCAGTTAGAGCGATGGAGAAAGTGCGTTTAAAAAAAGATTGAACCCAGCTTTCATCGGCAAATTTAGGTGTGTTACTCAGACAGAAGTAGCTATTATTGGCTGAATTGAGCTTCCTTAATCTATTAGTCCAGTCTGGTAAGTTCCATGTGGTTCCAAATTTTTCGATGAGTGTTGGTTCTATGATTGGAGACTCTGCATTTAAAGTAGGAGGTTGTTGACTTATAGTAGGAAGTTGTTTACTGACAGCTCGAGGCAGAGATGTAGTATTAAAGACTGATAAAGGAGATTGGCCGACTGTTGAAGGTGAAGTTGCCAAAGAAATAACAGGTAGGGGAAAACGTTCATGTAGAGTTGTGTCCATTTCATCTAGCAAGGAAGTGTTGTACACAATGGGAGAAGGTTGAAATTGACCGGTTATCCCATCAATCTTACATGTAGCAGATTTGATGTCATCCGCTAGTTCGCCAATGCTAATACGAGTTTCGATTAATTCACTACTCATAGCATTGATAACACTTACGGCGGCGGCGTCTTCGAGCATGGCAACAGGTTGACGTAAACCAGGTGTTGTTGTTTTTGAGGTAGATTGAAAATGACAATCGAGGTCACTACGCAGTGTATTTAATTTGTGTATAACTGTTTGTACTGAGTTGGCAGTTGTACAAGGACTTAGCAATGCTTTTAACTCAGTTTTAAAAACATTTAAAAGTTTTTTTCCGTTTTCTTCACTATTATTGCTTATAGTTAATTCCGTTAATGCCGCGAGTTTTTTTTCGATGGAATTAAACTTGGTAAGACACCGTTTATTAACGTTCTCAATTGTATCATTTAACTCTTCGAACGATTTTGAAAAGTCATCAATTTTGTTTAACTGGCTCATGACGCCTTTGTGAAAGTGTTTATTATTAATAAGGATGGAATTGGTTGAATCACTTTGGCATTTGATGGCAAGTAACACGTGCGAAAGGGAGATTTCTTTGCATTCATCACAGTAAAATGAGAAGTGCAGTAGATAATCTTTTAAATACGCAGTGGACCTTTTACTTAAGCCAATACATAAAGGGTGAAATGACTTACCACAAATCCCCTTACACTTCACAAGGTCATCATTTTTTTTGTCAATACAATTGGCGAAACAATTTTCCATTATTAAATTCACAACAATTGGGTCAGATAAAAAAAGCGGAGGAAACAAAATTAATTTTAAATAGAGGGCTAAGTAAGCACTGATTTGGGGCAGGCAGTTAAGTAGGTTGAAAAAACAAGCAATTAATGATGACACTGAAAGAAGTCAATCACGCGCGTTGAAATTATATTGGTTTTCGGGGTTATGTAATTATTTTTTTTTTTTTAATTTTTTTTTTCGTTTTTAGGGCTTTTAATGGTGAAGGAAAATTATAAGTAGTTGCGGAGCGAAAAGAATACGACTGCACTTGACGGAAGTTCGACGCCAACTCTGCTTTATTATGTGTGTTGCACTGGACTTACTAAGCCGATATTCTAAAAGTATGATGTTGTTTCCAATAAAATCACATCAAAATTAATTTCATTCATTTTAAATTTTTCCTCTCTTAAAAAATAAAATATTTAAAAATCTTTTAATTTATATCCGGGTTGTACTGTATATGAAAACTGGATTAACTTCATAATATTGGTAAATTTATCAACTCGTTTAGTTTTTATAGCTGAAATAATATAAATTAATTGCAAATAGAAATATTAATTGCAATATAAATATTTCTACTACTTTAAACTTATTATAAGAACTGGCAGGCATGACACTAGTGACTAGTTTCTTAGTTGACAGACTACTTTCAAATATACTTAGAAAACACTTTGCTTATATACACAAATCTAATGAATTATACTTCTAATATTTTTCGACAAAGGCTAACACATTGTTCTCTTTAACTGTAAACAAGTTTGTGTTTAAATTAATTATTGTTATTATTATTGCATAAATTGAAATAATTTTTAAATGAGTAACAACTTATAGTTTATCAGTCATTGCAATACTGTTCGATTCACTACTCGTTTCTCATCATAATGTTATTATTTGGTCTTGGAATTATTTTCCTTGTAACTAACTTAATCTCTGTTGGTAGTCAAGGTTATCGTTTTCCCGTTATTGCTGGGGGATCACCAGCCAAAAATAGAAATCAAACACACTTGGGAGAATTCCCTTTTATGGTGAGTTAACAATTTAAAGGAATTACTCTTTGATTGTCTTCTCTTTTTTTTTTGAAACAAAAGGCTGCTTTAGGATGGATCCACAAAGAAAGAGGCATAGAATTCCTCTGTGGTGGAATGGTGATAAGTTCGAAAATGATTTTAACGGCTGCACATTGTGTTTGCAAAAATGGGTAAATATAAATATTTTAAACTCATACAGAGTTTGTGAACTTTTTGCAAAGTATATTTACCTAAAACTTTCATTTCAGCAAAATACCTGATGTGGTATTTTTGGGAGGAGAACCTCTTACTGAATATAAAAAGTTTGCCAACTTATCTTATAATGTTAATCGCGCATTTATTTATCCAGAATATGACCCCAATCTAGCATATCATGATATTGCAGTTTTAGAAATAAATAACCATCGCAATGGATATCAAGGGTAAAAGAAATATGTCCAATTTTCAAGAGAATATAAACTACACTATACTACCTTATGATTCAAATTAAATATTCAATTCCGGACAGATTTCGTTCGATATCCTTATGGAAAGGTGAGGATCTAGCCAATAAAGATCCTATAGCCATTGGATATGGACTTACTGAATTCGGTTTGTATTAATAAATTAATAAAGTTTCAGTGAAAAATAAATTTTAATTTCCATTAAAGCTGGCAGAGATTCCAAACTACTAAAGGTGGACTTAAAGTTTTTTTCGGCTGAATTCTGCGAACCTTTTTACCAACGTCAAAAGAAATTCAAGTCAGGCATTTCTAGTGCCCATCTCTGTGCCGGCGATAAGAATGGAATAAAGGATACGTGTCAAGTTAGTATTTTCATTATTTAGAAGACCACATATAAAAATGCTTAAGGTTTATATTTTGTGATGAAAGGGTGACTCTGGTGGACCACTTATTATAAAGCATAGGAGTCAACTTTATGCTGTTGGAATTACATCTTCCGGTCAAGCCTGTTCTGGATTTCCGCCAGGGATTTATACAACAATTTCCGCGTACATTGAATGGATAAGCAGCATTTTCAAGGGCCATGTAGAACATTTGTTGAAATGTTACTAGGATGACAGGAATTATTTGTTTAAGACTTTCTATGTGCACGCAAACAATTTTAGAATTGGCTAATTCAGAAAACTGAAATCTCCCAAATTTCGGTCCGTCAATTTTTGTACCTCAGTATTTGACAGAAAAACTGAGAAATATTGCTTAGGAATCCAATTTATATAAATGGGATTGCTGAGATCTCAATTTTCTGAACTGGCCCAATGAAAAAATAATTTTCCGTGATGTCACTTTTTTGTAATTTAAGAGCAAAGTGTTTTCTATAGGAATTAAATAAACGAAACGTATCAACAAGTGGTGAAGTGCTAATTTGTATTTAATAAAATTGCGTTGGGTTATTTTTAAGTGGCATTTAAAACAAAAATGAAAACTAATTTGACAGGGTCACTGAGAATACAAGAAAATGTGTATATAAATTGATACCAAGTGTTTTGGAAATTCTTTTCAGCCGGTGTGATTTTTTTTAAATTTAGTTTTCACAAATACAATGCAGAATCAGTGAAATTGTTTCCGGCTATTTTATTAGGGGAACGTGTTCCAGATGGCCAATCGAAAAAGGCCATAATAGTCATACTGACAGATGTCAGTAATCATGTCACTAATGTCGTTTTCGATTGGATTTTCGGAGTATTATACTTTTTTTGTTAATCCAATAGAATAGGAAAATATCTTATTCATACTAATTTATTCAAACACATTCGAATGCCGACATCTTAAAAATTGCTTCTTCAAATAAAATACTCCGAAAACGAACAGGCCATCGAACGATTTTGGAATATGAGAAATGTCAAAAGGGCACTTCCGAACGGAAATAGAAAACGATATAAAATTTCTAAAATCAATTGTTTAACCAAACTTTATTAAATGAGATCATGACCAACACCGAAACACACACTTTCAAGGAAGTCTAAATCGCATCAGTTCTCTAGCGCTTTCCTTTTAGAACTTCATTTTATTAAAATAATCCATCGTCAAAAATTACATTTACAAAGTATATTTATGCAATGCAGCATACAAAAATTAAAGTGCACTAAATGCAAAATCTGCACATTTGACTATTGATTGGATAAAATTATTTATGGCATAATATCCAATATTAATAGCAGAATCAAAAGCTAATGCGGGTGCATCACCTGGAAGCTTGACACCAACATCTACTAATTCTTGAGCTTTATTAATTCCCCAACTAATTAGGCCTGCACCTTCAATTATAACTTTAACAGCTGCTTCAATATCACTATTTGACTCAGTACCAGTCCTTAATGCTACACCTCCAATAGCCAAATAGATCCTTGCAGCTATATCATAGACTTTATTCTCAACAGATTTAACCATTTTGGAGAACACAATTTTGGCAGCTAAGGGTTCAATTTCTGCAAGGGTTTTTATGTTAATGACAGCCTGTATGCTGTCATTTCCAAGTTTCATATAATCAATAAGTGAACATACGAGGACTGCTCTTAACTTTTCGATAAGTTCAGCATTACCGCCACGTGTCAGTGCATTGTCAGCAGCTTTATTAATATTCTTTATTTC
Source organism: Philhelius pedissequus (assembly GCA_910595825.1). NCBI lineage: Eukaryota > Metazoa > Arthropoda > Insecta > Diptera > Syrphidae > Philhelius > Philhelius pedissequus. The sequence continues at coordinate 4,533,098 of OU343160.1, read as the reverse complement.
ATCAGAATCTGCAGTACCATTTGAGGGGACTTCACAATTCTGATTTTCTACAACTTGAATGGGTGGTCTGTTCTTGGCATCTCGGAGTGCTTGATCAGCTGTCTGGATGGACTCTTTAATATAGTTAAATGCACCTGCGAAGCCAGTATCTACAGCTGATTGACCTGCTCCAAGCAACAATTTAGATGCGTTGGTTCCATCAGCAATAATTCCTTCATTGAACAAGCTTTCAGCACCATTCAAAACATACATCGCTGCAAATCCTGCCTTTCCAATCAATTTGCTGGCGGCTGCAAGTCCTTCTCTAGCTCCTTCATTTGAATCTTCCAAAGCGGATCCAAGTGAAATTAGAAGAGGTATTCCGTACGTTGAAAAATTATTTCGGGCATCTTCAAAGGATTTCTTCAATAATTGTTTAGCACCTTGAGGATTTGAAGATATTATTTCCATAGCCGCTGAAATTCCATCGGTGATGATGTCTTCAGAGTTTGATACATCAATTGTTCCATTTATATATGTATTTTCTATGAGGAACGTTGCATTAGGGAAGACATTATTGTCTATGTTTTCCTGTGAACTATTTCTGATAATGCTGATGGTATCGCATGGCCGCTTTTTTTCTATTTCACACTCATTATCCGATTGTTGGCCAAAAACAACTAAGACCGTAGCAGCAGCAAAAATAAAATATCCCGAAAAATTCATATTTAAAGTAACTTCCAGCCGCTCAATACTTTACTGACGACTTAGTTAACAGATGTATCTTCTTATATAGACTAAAACATTCATAATAACGTACTTTGAAGATTAAATAGAATATACTAAATGCAAACACACGTTTTAATGTCGTCAAGAAGTTTTCTGTTTGTGAGTGGCAGTAGCTTATCATAAAAGTTCATATCTACTGTTTTAATCGTTCATATAATTTTGTATGTGCTAATTAATCAAACATTTTAAATAGAAAATTTTTGTTCCTACGTAACATTAAAAAAAGACTCAGATCGTTTATACAAAGATGTGATAGAAACATCTGTCATCAAAACGGTATCGTTCAATCATTTTCGAAATATATTTGAAATTTGTTTGTCAAGAAACTATTGAATTAAATATGCGAACGTTAACATTAGCCGTGTTTTTTTGTAAGATCTATAATAACATTTAAACAGCTGTATTAAAAAAAAAACGCAACTTTTTTCGAAATGAGTTGAGTAGGAATGTGAAGTGATGTTTTTTCTCGTTCGCACTCATTTGATTTCTAAAAATGTATGGATTAAAAGTCGTCATCGGCAACTGTACTAGCATGGTTCACATTTAGTTTCGTTGTTCACCAATATGAACCCACCGATTTCGGTGAGTTAAATAGGATTCAAGAAGTTTTTTTTTTTACTTACTTAAGCCTTGCTCCATTGTTCGACGCCATCGGTGAATTAAGCCATGGATAATAATTTGAACCACATTTGTACAAGTAACCCTAAGAGTCAGTTGTTCAATTGCGGTTTAAAATTTTGCCCATGGTTCAGCTACTTAACTAAGGCCCACTGATAGTTCAAGCATGAAATTTTCTATTTACACACAATTAAAACTTGAACTATCGTTGAACCGCAGTTAATCCACCAATTTAAAATTGCTGAATCGCAGAAAAAAATTTAATTACGTTTTTAGAAGTGACCCTAAGGATCAATTGTATAAACGTTACTGTCGTTCAAACTTTAACCCGTGGTTCAGTAATTTTAGTTCACCGATTTCCGCGAGTGAATTGAGGTTCAATGTTGGTTAAAAATTTGATCAGTATGAGTTAGCAACTCCAACTCAACGATATCAACTGAATAATTTATTTAATCTCTGACTAAAATCTCCGGAATCTGGAGGAGATTGACAGAAAATATGACCACAATGCGCAAGAAAACGAGTCGAGAGCTTGACATGATTCACTGTAACCATTTTGTGATTATAAGGCCGTTTCCCCATTAAAAGGGACGAAATTTTTCACGACGAGATTTAAGAAAATAATATTGAAGCTAACTGATTTTCAATTACTTAATCAATGAGCCTAACGTAACGTAACGAGACGACATGAAATGGTTTATTATGTGTGTTGCACTGGACTCACTAAGCCGATATTCTAAAAGTATGATGTTGTTTCCAATAAAATCACATCAAAATTAATTTCATTCATTTTAAATTTTTCCTCTCTTAAAAAATAAAATATTTAAAAATCTTTTAATTTATATCCGGGTTGTACTGTATATGAAAACTGGATTAACTTCATAATATTGGTAAATTTATCAACTCGTTTAGTTTTTATAGCTGAAATAATATAAATTAATTGCAAATAGAAATATTAATTGCAATATAAATATTTCTACTACTTTAAACTTATTATAAGAACTGGCAGGCATGACACTAGTGACTAGTTTCTTAGTTGACAGACTACTCTCAAATATACTTAGAAAACACTTTGTTTATATACATAAATCTAATACATTATACTTCTAATATTTTTTCGGCAAGGGCTAACGCATTGTTCTCTTTAACTGTAAACAAGTTTGTGTTTAAATTAATTATTGTTATTATTATTGCATAAATTGAAATAATTTTTAAATGAGTAACAAAGTATAGTTCATCAGTTATTGCAATACTGTTCGATTCACTAGTCATTTCTCATCATAATGTTATTATTTGGTCTTGGAATTATTTTCCTTGAAACTAACTTAATCTTTGTTGGTAGTCAAGGCTATCGTTTTCCCTTTATTGCTGGAGGATCGCCATCCAAAAATAGAAATCAAACACACTTGGGAGAATTCCCTTTTATGGTGAGTTAACAATTTTAAGGAATTAATCTTTCATTGTCTTCTCTTTTTTTTTTTTTGAAACAAAGGCTGCTTTAGGATGGATCGACAAAGAAAGAGGCATAGAATTCCTCTGTGGTGGAATGGTGATAAGTTCGAAAATGATTTGAACGGCTGCACATTGTGTTTGCAAAAATGGGTAAATATAAATATTTTAAACTCATACAGAGTTTGTGAACTTTTTGCAAAGTATATTTACCTAAAACTTTCATTTCAGCAAAATACCTGATGTGGTATTTTTGGGAGGAGAACCTCTTACTGAATATAAAAAGTTTTAATTCAAGTCAGGCATTTCTAGTGCCCATCTCTGTGCCGGCGATAAGAATGGAATAAAGGATACGTGTCAAGTTAGTATTTTCATTATTTAGAAGACCACATAAAAAAATGCTTAAGGTTTATATTTTGTGATGAAAGGGTGACTCTGGTGGACCACTTATTATAAAGCATAGGAGTCAACTTTATGCTGTTGGAATTACATCTTCCGGTCAAGCCTGTTCTGGATTTCCGCCAGGGATTTATACAAAAATATCCGCGTACATTGAATGGATAAGCAGCATTTTCAAGGGCCATGTAGAACATTTGTTGAAATGTTACTAGGATGACAGGAATTATTTGTTTAAGACTTTCTATGTGCACGCAAACAATTTTAGAATTGGCTAATTCAGAAAACTGAAATCTCTCAAATTTCGGTCCGTCAATTTTTGTACCTCAGTATTTGACAGAAAAACTGAGAAATATTTCTTAGGAATCCAATTTATATAAATGGGATTGCTGAGATCTCATTTTTCTGAACTGGCCCAATAAAAAAATAATTTTCGGTGACCATGTCACTTTTTTGTAATTTAAAAGCAGTGTTTTCTATAGGAATTAAATAAACGAAACGTATCAACAAATGGTGAAGTGCTAATTTGTATTTAATAAAATTGCATCGGGTTATTTTTAAGTGGAATTTAAAACAAAAATGAAAACTAATTTGACAGGGTCACTGAGAATACATTTTATTAGCTGACACATAATTTTTTGCCAATATGCGCAAGGTAATATACCATTAATATGTACGTAGACTATTAATAATATGTTTGGTTTTATTCTATGTTTTAAATATGGAACGACTTTGGTGGAAAATTGACAGAAGTTCCTTATAAAAATATCACAAAAATTCAAAATAAACGAGCGGATATATTTGATTACTTGAAACGACCTAAACTTGTATATTACATATATGTACATGTATATATATACATATATAATTGGACTCAATAACCGTGTTCTTTTGGCGAATCTATCGGCAGCAAAGCAGGATTTTCCAAAACAAAAGGACGATCGGCAGCAGCCTGATTTTTTGTATTTTTAAGTTGGTATTACCGACATTATTTACATTTCTGGTTTTGACCACATTTTGTATTTTTTTTGTTATAGATAATTACTTTCCATTTTCTTTATTTATTTTACCTTTACTTTTGGTTAACTTTAACGTTTTTAATTTCTTATATCTATATAATTTCATTAAAATAGCATTTCATTTTTTTTATTTTTTATTTATTTGCGGCGCTACGAACTGTAGCCGTCATTTTATTAAGATCGGTGATTTTTTTTTGTCCTTTATATGAGAAAATTTTTTGGACATTCGGACTCTTCCGTTTCCCGTCCTATCCGCATCCCTGTATCCTACCCATACCACGCCCCGGTCCTCATCCAGTTGCCTCATTACAAATGGCCATTTGGTATCTCATAATGGGAGTAAATAGTCGTGTTTTGGTAAAAATTATTAACGTCGCAACAAATAAACAGTGGATGATTATGTTTGCTTTTATATTCACTGGTTGGTCAAAGGTCAACTCGACTCTAAATTTAAAATGAAGTAAGATCATGAAAATCTGGTTTAACACGAATTTTAGGGTCAAGTTGATTATCTACGACGTCCATCAATAAACTTTAACATTTTCTGACTAGACAATACACTATATTTTTAAATATTTATTGTAAAATTTCGCCGAAAAGCTCTAAAATACCCCCCTTTCCGCAGATGAAATTAAATCTGATAATATCCAATTTTTGGCATAGGTAACAAAATTAAGATTTTTTAGGAGAAATCATAATAATCTTCACAATCGAATTCAAAAGTTTGTCTTGCACGTGTTATTAGTGCCCTATCGATAACATACACCTACGTGCTGCTAATGAGTGCTTCTTTATTACTAAATAAAAGATATGCACTGACTTTCCCCTTAAATGCTTGCTGATATACCAATTTTAGAGCTTTGGTAGGGGGCGCAGCTAAAGTTTTATTTAGTAAATTTTTTAGGCAATTTGACAGCAGCTGACACAAAGCCACTCAAACATCTTTTATTTAAGTATCTTTGATCTGGCAGTTTCGCAAGAATAAGCTAACTTTAACTTTTAGTTAAAGTGGAAGAGCGACCCCTACCTATGGTTATTAATATGATTTATAATGCAAACAAAAATAAATAAAACGTTCCAGTTTGTTGCGTTAGTAATTTTTATTTTCTGTACGAGAATAGGTGTAAAACAATTTTTTTAAAGGAAAGAACAAATAATTACCCAAAAAATAGTGATTTTTGACTGCTTTCAGCTAACCTATTCAAATCGTTCACAAATATATTCGTATAGCTTAGTATCGGACATAACTTATCTAATAAATGGATGAACCCCGACCGACAACAATAACAAAACACGACTTATGCACAAGGAGACGAATGACAGCCAAAAGAAATGTAAATTCAAGTTCAAAGTGCAATAGGTAGTAGATACGAGTAGTACTTGGATACTTTCTAAAATGACTAGCTCAGCATAATGTGTTGGGTTCATCAATCGAAATTATTTTACCGATTATGTTTTATGAGTCAATTAATTAAAATCGATCGAAAATGTTTTGAAAATGTACACTGAATGAAAAAAGAGGGGCCCCAGTGATGTTTATTTTGCAAAAAAAGGCTATCACAAACCTTCAGAACGGAACCGACCGCGACACAGTGGTATTTTAGAAAAAAAAAGAAACGCAAAAAAATTATGTTTGAAAATATGTATGTAAGTGTTTTGTTTATTGAAAATTAAGGTGCATGGGAAACCTTACGAATAGGAGTAAGACCCAACATCTTTAAAGACAAATAAAAAAAAAGTTAAAAGTTAAGATAATGATTGACCGTTAACGCTCAGTCCCGAAAGAACAACGGCTACTTAAGTACGGTTCAAGGTTACAACTTCGTTACTTCTTTTCAAAACTTTCCCTTTTTATTCTTTTTCCCTTTTTTTAAGAACCTACGGTTTGCTACCTAAATGGTTAAGAGGTGGTATTCCAGCATTTCACTTTCACTGGATTACATCTTCCTTTTTCAATGCCCAAGTGATTTCAGCGGCCGCGGAATTTGATCACGTTACTATTCAGCTACCCTTCGCATATTTGCGGGAGTAAGCAAACGCAGTTGCGACCCAGTAGCCTTTCCTACTCGCACCTTAAACCCCAGCTTCATACTTAGTCATCTTCGAATTTGCCGAACTCAGGCAGGACTTCCAGTCAGTGGGCGGCACTGATCTCTATAATACACTGGATAGTGTATTCCCTACAAAGTATAACAGTTTTTTTTGACTCCATTTGAATTTGACAGTAGCACCATTGCAATTGCCTATTTCGTTTTTTTATAAAAAGAGAGAAAAAGATAGATTGCACTCCTTTTCAAAAAAAAAATCAAAAACAATTTATTTTTATTGTCAGTTTCAATCAAGATAATAAGAACTACAAACAATTCAGAAAAGGAAAGACGGAACCTGGACAATCGGATCTCGCATGAGATTATATCAATCAAGACGAGGGAGGAATTGATATTGAAACTGCAAAGAAGTCATTCGTGAAGAGGAAAAATTCGATAAGAACTTTTCAAGGAAATTGTCAAACCTAAGCACAAAGTTGAAAAAAAAAATCAAAAAGCAAGAATTTCGAAGACGAAGATGAAGTCGACGACTTTGGTAGTGATGAACACGATCAACATGATGTCGATTTCTCATGTTTGCCGAATACAGATAAGATTTAGAAGAAGACGACAAAGAAGATGAACCACGTCACAAGAACGTGAAAGATATAGCAGACAAATTATCATTAAATATGGAAGCTGAAATTATTGCAATGTAATTGTTGGGAAAATAAAACAAGTTCAAGTTCTTTTACAAATGGAAGTCAATATTGTGCGTTTCTCTGTCTTTTTTCGTCTTAAAATTCTAGGTTATTTACAATACATATTAAAAATCTGGTAACAGAAAGTTTCAAGAAAATGTGTTTTCTTGTTGGTGGAGTTGAACGATTATGCTGTTTTTTTTTCGATTTTCTAGTCGATTTTTATCCAATCTCAATGGTTTATGAGAACTTCAACGAGTTGACCCTCACCGCCAGCCTAAGATAAATTGGCCGTATCAGTATTACAAGGTGGTGCGGCTTAAGAAGCCGCTTTTTGCAATATTAAGCTAGCACCGAAACCACTTTAAATTCAATATTTAATATTTAATACACACTAGAAGCAATCAAATACATCATTAGTATGGCTTTTTTATTAAGAAAAATTCGTACTTACATTTGTTGAAAATAGATGTGTAATTTAAATTTTATATTTTTTTGAAGAAGATGCCCTTGGTATGGTTGATTAAACAAATTTAATTTCAAGCTTAAGCAACCATCTTGAAATGTAACTTTGGCAACAAAAATGTTATACTGTTATACTGACATGGACCCTCTACAATTATTACAGTTTTCTATTGGGGTCGATTTTTTTGTGTGAATACACTATGCAGTGTATTATAGAGATCAGTGGTGGGCGGTAATTCGAAGAGTGCATTCAGCCATCTAATCTCAGCCCTGCCACTAAGATTTTAAAAGAAAGTTTTGAGAAAACGAAAAGAAACTGAACTTTTATTTCACTCACATTTTACGATTCCATTTAAAAAAAAAGAGCTAGTGAGGAACACTGGTAATAAGTTATTTCAATTAAACGTTTTGAAAAATAAAATTGATAAATTTTATTTCGAGAACTTACTCTAAATCATTCTGCTTTGTGCAGATTTGGGGGATAAGGACTAGCAGTTGACGTTTCATCTTTTACATTGCAAATATAAATCATTGATTTAGGTTGGACAAGCAACCATTCGGAGACCAACTGTAACCCGTCTTTCTTTTAGTAAAGTCGAACAAGCCGTTCATCTGTCAATCAAATACGATGAGGTCGATCACCCATGCATTTAAGTGTCAATTTTGGCAATTACGCTATTTTGTTTCTTCAATCTACTGAGAGAGAGAACCGTTGGTAAGAAATATGGAGAGAAAGGAAAAGGGAACTTAAAGAATAGCTTGATAAAGCTTTAGAATATTAAATCGAACGACGCGCTCGGGTTGCAGACAAAAACTTATAAATGCGCCATGATTTAGATCTGATAAGGATGTTTTTGGAGGGTCTTATAAGTTACCTTTAAGGAATATTCATATGGGAGCGACCAATAACCTACGAATAAATGAATAAATTCGATTTAAGACAGTTTACTAACCTAAATTCTTAACAAATTTTTAACAAAATTGTAGAAATATTATTTAGATTAATGCTTAGACTTAGTCAATGAAATGTCAAAATGAACAAATTTCGTTTATTTGTTGATCGCTCTCGCTCGCATGTGCATAGTTCTTCATTCTTATAAGATGACTTTTATAAGATATGAATCTTATAAGACTATGTAATCAGTACAGATTTTAGGAAGCTTCAGTGATCAAAGGACTGAAGCTTTTATTTTAATTTTAGAAAGTCATTAGTGTCACTTTAGTTTATACGTAAAGTAAATTATGGTATTCTCTTATTAATAACCATCGCGACCCCATGCATGCCAAAAGAGGCCATACAAGATTATCTGATAACTATCAGTGTAAACAGAAGAAAAAACGTTTATTGAAAATAGAAAATAATGTATCTACGTTTTATGTACATTGTAAATAGATATAATATCTAGATACAAAAAAAAAAAAACTTACCTGCAATACAAGCATGTATAATGAAAATTGCCACAAAAATCAACATCTTAACCTGGTTTTTGTTATGTGTGGTGGCACGCTATGAAGTATACTCTCTTCGGCACGGTTAGTTGCGTAAGGATAACCTGGAACTGTGTAAATATCCCAGGAACATAAATTGTATGTACTCGTACATAAATAAAGTCAAAAAATATAGTGATATAGTTTCTCCGAAGCCGGATACAAAGTGAAATTGATTAAATATTGTTGTACATGTACATTTCTATGCATAAATGAAGAGAAGAGAAAAAATCAGTCTTGATGGTGTATATTCTTTGGTAATTGATCCCCGAAGTCCTCGAAGTGAGTCACGAAGCTACATCGATGCTACATGAGTGTCCTTTGTACGTCAAATATGCGTCCGTCTATATTGTTTCAGCCGAATTTATTCGTTAATAATTGAAGCCTGTGTACTTGGTTAGAATATTCAAATTGTTTCATCATTATCATCATTCTCAATGTGACTGTGTTGGTTAGGGTGGTTGAATAGTTGATTGCACTATTTGACATGATAATATTCATAGAACATCCATTGTTTTTTATTATTTTTTGTTTCTATTTGATGTCCTTGAAGCTTTGAAACTCAATTTAATTATCTGAAATTAAAATGAACAGAGAATAACATTTAATAAATTTATATAAAGAAGATAGGCCGAAAAATATTATTAAAACACTGAGTAAACAATGAGAGACAGATATAATTACATATTTTGTTTATATAAGCACGCAATCAAAAACGATTTTTTACATTTTTGTACTTATCTTATTTGATTGAAAGATAAAACCGTTAAGCTAATAAATCGATTTTTTTTTTAAAGAGTGGACAGTGGAGTGACAGAGGGGAGAAGTTTCCACTTATTTTATTCGACTTCTAAGGAAAACAACAATACCAGATAATCTGGCGTGTTATGTATGAACGAAATTGACTTTGTTTGTTTAATTTTGTTAAAAATTTAAAGACATTTAGTAATTTATTGGCTTAAGCGATAGACTTGTAAAAAATAAAGACCTACTGAAGGTGCGCTAATGTTAGATCTAAGATTCCAGCAAAACAAAACCATTGCTTTAATGTATTTTCTATGGTCTTATCAAGACCATAGAAAATACATAGATACGAATCAATTTTCGTATAATGAATTTCAATACGAAAATTCAAAAATAATAATTGCTAAATTTCAAAATAAAATAAAAATAAAATTCAAATGCACGACAGAGCAGTTGATAAGAAAGTCGAAAATAAAAAACAAACCGTTCTATGTACACAGTTGTACCGTTATTTTTGGGATTAAAAAACTCTGTGACACATTTTTCTCTGCCAAACTCAAAAAAAATTACATACGTACATTTGTTATCAGTATAGGAAAGCAATTACCTTCTTAGCTTCAAAAACATATGTTGACGCAAAACAAGTTTGCACATTCCGATACAAAAAAAAATGTTTTATCTATTTATTTAAATAAAAAACAAACATCATGAGATTATAAATGATTGATGACAACTGTGAACTGTCATTGAATTAAAGCCTAGTTGGCTGTTATTCGCAGAAAGTTTGAAAGAAATAAAGACTAGGTCGCATCATATGTTCAATCACATAGTAAGCACAAAATTCTTGATAGATACAGATACATATGTATTTATTTTTAAAGTCGTTTTATTGCTTAATTTGTTAAATGCTATTTTTTTCTAAAAATAACCTTGGTATGTAAAGTTAAGTTTTAAAGTATTACATTTAGTTTAGTTTAGAAACATAATCTGTTTTTGAAATATTAAATTTAAGAAAAAATCAAAAAAAAAAATATTTTATAAAAAAATTTAGTAGATTAGATTAGATTGGATAGATTCTTTATTTTTTCATCATAAAATTTAGTATGTAGTATTATTTAAAATTTTAAGGAACTCCGGTATAAGAATGTTGATCGAAATCCCTTGAACCGTTACGGAAAAAGTCGAATACCAAAAAAAACGGTTCTACCAAAATTAAAACCATATCGAACAGTGCACTAATTTTTTTTTATCAAAATCGCTAGAACCGATTTGGTGATAATTAAGATTAACCATTTTTGGTACAAAAAATTTTATGCGGTATGATAATTTATGGATCCAGTCACTTAAGATGCTTAAGCGGTTTTGGCTGTAGGTCGACCTAGAGATAGGCAGTCAGAAAGACGGAATTACGGCAGCCACTTCTTTGATGTTCTCTACCATTGTAATGTCAAGTTTGATCAAAATCTCGAGTTCTATTTTTTTCCAAATGCAAAACTTGTCTTATAGTAACTAGCAAGTAATTAGTTAAAATGGATTCTAATTCTTAAGATACTTTTTCATTGATATTTTTAATTTTGATAAAATAAAGTCCGACCCTTCAAGGCATATTTATATTAATAGATTTTTTAATGGCTGAAGGAAGCCATAGGAGAACATAAGAACATACTATCAAAATATTTCCTGCTCATCCTCTAATAAAATTCGAATTAGACTTTTGTGAATTTTTAAATTCAATATTAAATAAATCACTCACTTTTCATTACACACAGTTCAAAATCAAAAAAATAAAACAAATTTTCCGACCAGAAAATATTTAGATGCGTTTTGTGTGAGCTGTTTTAATTTTTGACAGCCAAATATATCTGTTCGGTTTTGTATGTTAAAAAAAAGTATATGGATACTTATAGATATTTTTAATTCATTTTTATTATTATTTTACTTATAACTATCTTAAAGCTAGCCAAAAATGTTTAAAACTAGCAAAATTGTCAATAACTTACAACTAATTTACTGTCTCTCTACGGGCGCTCTAAGCTAAACTAAACTCTCTTAATATTAATGTCTTTCGGCCTAAAAACTATTTAAATTAATTCTAATTATTGTATTTTTATTTAACCAAGAAAACTTTTTAACAAAAAAATTAGGATATCCTATTGAACTGTGAATGGGTCTATTAAAAGAAAACGTAAAAAAATCTCCAGGAACTAGTTGTCCTGTATGAAAAGGATCTAATGAATTACTGTACTAACGGGTGATTTTTTTCCTACTTGGTTTTTGACGTTTATATATTTGACAGATCACACATGACAAATTACACGAACATTTGACATTTCGATTCAGTATTGTTTGCCATTTCATCATGAATAGACTTACGCCTGAACAACGTTAGCAAATTATTGAAATTTATTATCAAAATTCGTGCTCTGTGAAAAATGTGTTTCGCAAGCTACGTCCGTTTTTTTTCCGCTCATTTTTGGCTAAATGGATACGTGAATAAGCAGAATTGCCGTATTTGGAGTGAGGAGCAGCCAGAGGCAATTCAGCAGCTACCAATGCATCCCGAAAAATGCACTGTTTGGTGCGGTTTATGGGCAGGCGGCATCATTGGGCCGTACTTCTTCAAGGACAATGAAGGCCGCAGGGTTACGGTCAATGGAGAAAGGTACCGTTCGATGATAACAGATTTTTTTTTGCCGAAAATGCAAGAATTGAACTCGGTCGACATGTGGTTCCAACAGGACGGTGCCACATGCCACACTGCACGCGAAACCATGCATCAATTGAGAGGCGAATGTGGTGAGCAGTTGATCTCACGTTTTGTCGCAGTCAATTGGCCACCAAGATCATGTGATTTGACCCCGTTAGACTATTTTTTGTGGGGCTATGTTAAGTCTATTGTCTATGGGGACAAGCCAAACACGATTGCTGCCTTGGAAGCCAACATTGAACGCGTCATTGGTGATATTCCGGCCGAAATGTGTGAAAAAGTTTGCCAAAATTGGACCTTCAGAATGGACCACCTGAAGCGTAGCCGCGGGCAACATTTAAGTGAAATTATTTTTAAAAAGTAAATGGCAGAAATTGATTTATCGATCCAAATAAAAAATTTCATTCACTTTTTACAAGTTTCTGTGTTTTTTTGAATTTTCAAAAACCAAGCTCTTAAAAAATCACCGTATAGAAGAATTGTGCATTGTGCATTGAACAATGACATATGGATTTCAAATCCGCAAGTCACTGGCGTCGAATAATTATCTCGATAGTTAACGAGTCATTAAAATTCTTGAAAATAATGATTTTATAAAGTATTTACATCGCTTATATAGGGTAGTTAATTTGTATATTATATACAAGTTTGTATGTATGGACATTAATTCAAGTGTGAAATACAAAACAATAAACAGAATATAACATAAAATATATACGACTATTGTCCTTTTACCCTCTGTATATCCTGATATATTAAGTATTTGCAAAATAAATGGAAACTCATTAAATTCCTTTGAAAAGCTTCAACACCATCATTTTCCTTGGATTCATCAAACCACCGACCGCCTGCCGCCCATCCGTTTAAGATTAATTGCTCGCAAAGTTGACCTACTTAATTTTTGAACGAACTTAATTGGAGACTTATATTGCTATGCCACTACACTACACAGACCATGGACTCCATTGCTTCATTAAGAATATTTTATATTTTTTTTAGTCGTTCTTTTATGTGGACATTTTGGAAAAGTGCAAAACCATGCTTCTGTCAACAAAGGACGTAGTAATTGATAAATTGAATATTACCATCCAAATTATTAAGTATCATATTGCATTTTGATTTTTATTCAGTTATAAAAGAGTTGAAGTAGTTGGATTTAAATTGATTTTAAATAAAGTCGACTACTGAATTGCACATAGTTGCTTGCGTCTTAAAGTAAATATTGCAGTGTTGGGGTATCATGGAAACATTTCTATTCGCGTGAATTTTTACTTAAAGAGGTATTCGTTTGTTTAAGTTCGATTGAAGATATTAGCTATGTTCACTGAAGAAAAGCTCAAAACTAGTTAGGACAAGATAGAATAGTCAATCAAACGTCATTTTATTTTTGTGTTTTTTTTTCTTTGTGATAATGCAATTGTTTTCTATTATTACTAGTAAATAATTGTAAAAATAACAGTGCAGTCGATTAACTCAAACCAGAACTTCAAGTAAACAAATTGCCGGAAAAAAATAATTTTGACAGTTCTCACGATTCTCCTCTAGTTTAGTCTTACTCAAAAGCCAGAACAAAAAATTTTGTTCTTTTCTGTTAAAATCAGTTCGAGAATACTATGTTGAAAATTAAATCAGAAAAATTCAGAAGAAAACATTTCTCACTGAACAGCAAAAAGTTTTACTTTTCTGCTTAGAACAACTCAGAACTAGTCAGTTTCAGTTCTTCAGCTTTTCATCGAGATCGCAAATATTAAAATGGCGCTGAACTGTCATAAATTACAAATTTTCTGACAAGCTGTAGAAATGAACACATTCGTATTAACATCGATGTCAACAATCGAAGACCCAGCATCAATGTAAAATTGTATCGAATCGGAAACATCGATGTTTTGAATTGAACTATTGGTTTGAATATTTTAAATATCGTTTTTTTTTCATTCGTTTTTTTGCCAACTTAATTGATCGTTGATAGATAAAATATTAATTGTGTTAATGCAACGGCGGAACCCCGTATAAAACTGAGACCCTAGATAACTTATTTGGAATTATCTGACGTTTATACGGGTTTTCCGCTGTTTCTTTCACAACTTCGATATTGCGAATTGATCAAATGTAACCAAAAAATTACGCGTGAACTTTGCCTTTCTGAATATTGATACGAGCTATCAATGATACCTTATAATTTTACCGCTTAATACAAAACTACAATTACTACAATATTTTGCATTAATGAATTTATTGGTATTGATATAATTTAGTTAAAAATCAAAACAAAATCGCTTTGAAATTTTTTTCTGAATACTCGTATATTACTTTTTATATTTAATTTTTTTTTTAAGATCGATGAATATCGCCCATCCCTAATAAGCTGTCAAAAGCGCGTTTTTCTTAGACTGCTTTTACACAAGGAAACTGAGTTGCCGGCAACTCTGAGTTTGACGGCGAGAAGGGCACGAACTAATGGGATTGAAAAAAATCTACCCGGTCAATGATTTGAAGAGATTTTTCTGACCTTTTGCTTTGTATTCTAATAATAATCCCAACAGTTTCCTCCTCAGTTTCTTGGTGTCAGCTTGTTCGTGTGAAATCTACAAGGCAATTAAAGGAAAACGTCAAAGAAATCTCCAGCAACTGGTTTCCATATGTGAAAGGGGACTTACGTGATTTTTAAAAATTATGAGTGAAGTCAGACGCGCTCAGTTTTGTAATTTTAATTCGATATATTATTCTCAGCTAATAGAGCATGTTGCTATGGATAAAAAGACACAGATGTTAAGCGTTTAGATGTATCTGTGCTAAGAAAAAAACATAGATAATTTTTTGACCGAACATACTGCTACAATTTTTACGAATGAAAATATGTATGCCATCCAGTGCCCTCCAAGACACCCAATTTGACAATTCTTTTGTTTCTTTTGTAATTTTATATTAGGGTCTGCCCGCATTATACATAAATATTGCTGACATTATTAAAGACACAAACTGTGGCAGAAATATGTCGTGAAATTTCATTTTGATGCAAGAAACGCTTTAGAAAATTTAGAAAATATATAAGCTGCTTTTTTTTGTAATAAACAAGAAATAAATACAGAAATTATAATTATAAAATAAAGACCTTATTCACTTTATAACTATTTATCTGTTTAGAGCATTCTCTTAAATAAGATTGTAAAAATATCATAATACTTTTTGTCTGAAAAAAAAAACAGACATAAGGGCAACCACAAGTAATATTGGATGTATGACACATTTCTTGCAACCATTTATTTCGAGAAGAGGCAGACAATACAAATCACACTTCACATCTACATCAACAAGTTGATTGACGAATCGATAGCACCGCCCCCGCCAACTCACAATCTACACCAAACACTGATTTTCTGTAGACACATAGACACTTAGTGGGCCTCGTGTCGATTGACTTGTCGCAAATTCAGCAATCATCGAAAAATGAACCTAGTCATATTGAAACTATGTTTTTTTTGCTGAATTTGGGAACTACTGCCAACAACTCTTCATTCAAATCAGTGAAAAGTTGTGGCATTATGAATAATGGTCATTTTCACTTGACAGCTTGTCTAAAAAATTGAAAAAATAAATAACAGGAAAATTAATAGCTGATATGACAAAATGGCCGTCATTAACTGTCAAAATCTACGCGTCCCTATTGGAAAACTTTTTTCTATGTAAGAGTAAAGTCATTAGTTATTTTGAGTTTGAATGTAATATTTAATTCAAACATAAGACCAATCGTATACAACTTCTAACATGTAGGGTACCTAACCATTATTTGCAGTGAAAGGTACCAATTATAATATTACGAGTTTTAACGAGGACAAAGAACACCTACCGTCTATTAATACTTATTTTGTTAATTACATGCTGTTGAAATTCGTATAATGTTTTTGTTTGTTTGCTTTTTCAAATAATGTAACTCAACAACCCTAAAAGTTATTAAATTTTATTCATCTATTAAAAAAACATCAGTGGCCTCCGTGCGATAGCCATTACAGACATCATAGTTGACTCTTCCATCACAAGAGCTCATAGGATAGAAATGTCTTTTTCAGAGCCATAAACTCCAGTATACAAACAATATCCGACAGTCATTTTTTTAGTATCCCATTGACGTTGTAAACAATGACTGCCATTATTATACCTACATATATATAGTACATAACTCACACGCCACAAATGAAGCCGTAGTCTTACCAACCTCATCGTCATTGTGTTTGACTGTTGGTTGATTTTTCGTCTTGAAAGGGAGTTTTGTCGTGTGAGCAGGGTTTTTGATAGTTTTGTAGACATAAATATGTACTATAAAATATATACAATGTACATTATAAGTCTACCAATTGTTTGTATATTGAGTTTGTTTTAAGACCGTGTGGTATATAAATAACTAAAAAAAATGTCCAATGGGTAAGACAGACTAAAAATTTAACTTTTTGTAGGTTTTACTTACTTTCATGGCTAAAGCTCAAGATTATACCTATACGTAGCTTGATCTTATAGGAGTAAGATGTACTAACTAGTGTATATATACATGTACATCGTTAACAGGAGTGAAATTTAATAAAGTTGACATATTTCTGAAGCCCTTTTCCCAATCTTTCAGAAAAGTAAATTATGAAAAAAAAAGAAATGATTAAAAAGACTAAAGAATAATCATGCCGATTAGTCAATTCGCAATTTTCTACTCCTTGGAAGCTGAACAGATCCGCGCTAGGTTCGCTTTCGTGTTTATTTCAATTAGTGAATTCGTCGAATGAACTGTACTATCGATTCTTGAACTACCTTATCATTTTTTGAACTATATTGTCTCTGCTGTCATTTGTTGACATCTTAAACGTCACACGCAATCTTAAATGGTATCTCAAGGATTAACGCAATTTTTGTTGATCGAAATACAAGAAATTTAAACTATTGCATATTTTATTTGATTTTTCGGGATCATTCGCAAAGGACTAATCGGATGGGTATACGCTACCAAACTAGGAATATATTTGATATATTGTAAGCTTAAATTTTCGTATTTAAGAAGAATTTGAAATGCGAATCTTTTAAGCACACCAACTGGACCACATCTTCTTCAACCGGCGACAGGAAATGATTTTCACTTTCTCCACCTGCTGTAGTATTGGTGTATATATGTGAACCAGCTAGCAGTATTAGCTACCTTGTCAAACTGATGGCTGTCAATTATGATATAAAGTGGTGTTAGTAATAGAGGGGTAGATCTGCCGAAAAATCCCGATTTGCAAAACTGATTTAAAATCAAAAAATAAATCAATTTTTTTGCCCAGTCGTAGGCACAAATTGTTAAAATCAGTTTCTTGACAATCAAAAATAATTTTTTTGCAGATCTAGATTTTAAGGCAGATTTAGCTCTCTTCGCACTAATCCTTACAGTTTTTAGCTTGATAAGTGTTAGTGTTACACTAGGGCTCACTAAAATGATTCTCCAAAAGTATTATGTTATTTCTAACAAATATCCATTAACTCTTATCCTTAGTAAAAATGCTTGAGTTATACAAATTAATTCCATTCATTTAAAAATGTTTCCTTTGTCGAAAAATTAAACAATTTCAAAATATTTTGCTCACTTACTAAAACTTGAGTGGAAACAAACCAAATAAGACAGCTACACCGATAGCAATTTCAGAGACACAGGCATTATAGTAATACAATAACAAAACAAATCAATATTGAAATCTGGATTTACCAGAGAAAAACTAAATAAATTAAACGGCAATATTCTTGCGTACTTTGAAATAAAACAAGCTTACAGAATTATGTATAACACACAAAATGCCGTTTACATTTGGTTTTGAAGCGCTTTGACCTTTTCTGAAATGTAGTTCAATTCGAGTTTAAATTTGTGCTGAAAAACCTGAGTTGAGGACTTAGATTGGCATAAACAGCATGATAACTAGAGAAACGCCAGCTTTCATCTCAACATCTTTCGACTCATCTTCAATTGGAGACGAAAAATCTGTGTCAAAAAATCGAGTTTACGTATTCACATTTGGCGAAAACGAAAATATCTATGAACAGGAGAACGTTTTAGAATGATATCTGATCCTTAACGCAATACTCATATCTGGAAAATGAGGAAAATTATGAAACTTGGAATTTTTTGCATCCCTTTCTTTCAATCTAAGAATCATCCGTTCTCTTTCTTTAATTGATTACTTCTTATGCTCCTATAATCAAGTACATACATATACAGTTAAATGTCTTGCCTACAGACAAAGTATTACAGTGCCAGACGTATGTGTTGGCCGGGGTAGACAAAATTACTCAGGTTGAAAAATTGCAGAGTTATCGCCCTTTCTTCCTTGTAACATTTCGTTATGGTACGATTGAACTTTTCTACATTAAGTATAGTTAAGAGTGCGGATATATGTTTGAAGAATGTTAACGTCTATTAAATATCGCAATGGTTAAAAGTTTTTCTGCAACCGAAAGTAATCCAAAAGGAAACGTGGATTAAAAATTGCAATGGTATAAAAGCAGTATATGTGATCAAAGGGCACTTTAGTTCCCAACCAAGTTCTGGCACTACACCCTTTTACAGAAACAAACTCAGGCGATTTTCGCAGCTCTATCTTCATTACCAATGAAGTCAGAAACTTTACTTGTTTTTTTCACGATTTCTGGAAATTACTTGATTCATTTCGGTCAAGAAAGAATATAATTCAAAAACCCTCTTAACAAAATTGGCCTTCTCATATCAGATTCGCTTAAGAATATATAATCCAACATTTAATATTAATTGGCTCTATGCCTTTTGGGAAGATGAACACATAATAAAGTTTAATTAATATTTTTCGTTGGCAAACCCAAGAATGTCTCTACCTAACTCTATGGTTATGAAACCTTATTTTCTTAACACTTATAAAAGGCTACGAATGAATACATTGAAATATATAACCTAAAAATATTATTCTCTGCTTCCAAGTTAATTTACAATTCCCACAATAATTTTACCCTTCCAGCACACGAGAAAATCTAATCCAATGCATTTAATGAATAATTCTTCGTATTTTCATTTACATATGTACATGCAAACATAACATAGTGATGTGTGTTGGCTTTTAAGGCACTTAAACTATTGTTGATTTATTTTAATGAAGATGTGACGTCTATAAGTGTGAAAATAAATTTGCAATTTTCTATTATAACAAGACGACCAACGCGACGCGACGCCACCATCACTGCCGCCAACTTGTTTATTAAAATGCAAATTACTTTCATACCACACTGCAGGCAAGGAATTTCCTTTGTGATGTTTTAAATTTTATTTTGTTCAAAAACAAAACGTTTATATGAAAATGTTAAAATTACAACAGAGGTCCAAATATCAATCTTACAGCTGATTTTAATAATATTTTTTTATTAAAAAAATCCTTTTCTGTGCATTTAAATATAGCAGATGTCTTCCTTAATTAGTGTTTTTAATTAGTACACCTGCTAAAATATTTTGTTAAGCATGTCCCGCAGGAATCACCCAAGAACCAAATTAAATATGGAGTACACCAAGGGAGCGCCTTGGGTCCTTTGCTTTTAATACAATTTTAAAATTTCAAATTAAAATTAAGAGACAAATTGGTATATCAGTAAAAGAAAAATACAGAATAGCCGTATTTTATTCTTAACCTATAGGTAGTGCACTTATGAGAGTCTGAATAAAACTATTATGCACTTTTTATATACACTCAACGCCAACAATTGTACACAAGCTTTATGTCTGCAACCCGAGATAGTCGTTCCATTCCAAATATTCCAAAGCTATATCTACACTATTATCGGCACTATTTTTACTGCTCAATTTATTGGCACTTTTCCTTTGTTGTTGTTTATTGAATAAAAATTTCCTGCGCTGCCTATACATTTACCAATAAAAAAGGGCTAATGTTTATGTTCTCATTCTGACCCACGGTAGCCTTTCGTGAAAATTTATCTGAATTGAAAACAAAAAAGCGAGAAAGTTTAGTAAGTTCTACTCAAATGATGCGGACCATGTCGTATGATCCAATAATCACAAATTCTAAATAAAATTGTAGAAATATAATTTATATTAATCTTTGGACACAAAAATTTACTTTTTAATCGCCAAAATGAGATAAATTCGATAAAAAACAATATTGGTAGTCACGAATTTCACATACTATCCACCCTTCAACGAGTAATTTGTTCGCTCTCGTATAACCTCAAAATCAAACTTTCAGCATATATTCGTGACGAATAGAATTAAAGTCAGGTGAACGAAATGTCAAAATGGACGAATATTAGTTAATTCGTTGAACGCTCTCATGTGCATAATACTTAAATTCTTCACAAGTTCTAAACAAAGTTGAAGAAATTTAATTTATTTTAATATTTAGATACTAATATTTGAATTTTAATTACCGAAATAAGGTATTTTTGAGAATAAAATTGCCCATTCCGAAGTTGAACGAATAAATTGTTTGCGAGTAACCAACCTCAAAATCAGAAATTATCAATTATATAGATGGAAACGCTAAACGTCATTTTCGACGAGTAAAACAGCCATTGTGAGAGAAATGTCAAAATGGACGGATATATTTTTATTTCCTTGGTCACTCTCACATGAATAGTCCTTTATATAAATTTATTATTTATCTGCATTATATTTAATAAAAAAAACAATAAGGACATATGACCCTTGTTTAAATGAGGAGAATGTATTTTTTTTTAAATAATAAAATACCTAACCGAGGAAACCGGAGTGTACGGCTAGCATTTTTATTTTTGAAGGGCGGTTGCAAAGCTTTTTTTTTTGTTGAAATGAAGTAAGTAAGTAAGTCATTTTCTATAGTTATCATATTAAACGTCAGCAACTGAAGAACAAGTTTTTGACTAAAATTTTTGCTTAAGAAAGTTAGGAATTTTAATAAAAGTGAACAATAAAGTTTGTAACGAGCTCGTGCGTACGAGTACAACCGAAGTGAGGAAGAAGTGGAGAATGTATGGATTTGGCAGGATGACTAACTTTAGCAATAATAAGGATAAATAAAATGTTTATATTGAGAGAAAATTGTCAATCAAAGAAGTTAATCATATGAATCTAAAAAACATACCATTAAAAAAACTGAGATATCTAAGTCTTGTGTTTAATTCTTGAAGTGAGTTTAATTTTTCTTAAAGTTACTTACTAATTGAAATATATAAAAATTATCCTTTAAAAATCGTGCCTTAATAAGGGAACCTTGCTGAGGGTTTTTTTACATAATTACCTTCCACAGTTATGTTTTATGGAATTTTCCTTTGCGTTTAGGATGAATTTTCCTCATGTATATTCATTTATCAACTATCAGCTCTAAAGTTTGGGTATTAATACTGAAATTGACACATTAACTTAAGACTAAGAGATTAAATTGAAGATTTAAAACTATTCATTAGTTTTTTCTATTTTGGTTGTCTAAACAAGATGTTTCAATCTGCAAAGTTCTGATCCTTATAATATAGTATCACAATACAAGTCAGCATTTAATTGAAAACCATAAGAACAATGGATAAGGTATCTTACCTTTTTACATATAATCAGATAGTAAAAACTCCTTTGCATAGATATACTGTAGATTTATATGTATAACTTCGTAAAATAAGGAAGGTATTTTAAAGTTACCTGGATTTTTGAAGAAACCTGTTTCTAGATAAATTCCGATTGTATGGAAATGAGGTCTTATACTTAAATGAAATATGTACCGACCAACGGATTTTGATTAAGGTCTTCAATAAATGTATACGGAGAAATAAACTCTGCCTGACTATATTATATCAGCTCTACATTGAACTTGTTCCTACAGAGGAGGTAAAATTATGTCAATTCATTATTTATTCTAAAGTTTTTTCAAATACAAATGAAACAACTTAAGTATTACAATTCGTTATGTTTCAATCAAACTGCAAAGATTAAAGCCAACAAAAAGCGAGATGTTTGCCAACACGTGAGCATGACATAATATTGAACATATGAGAAACATGGGAATTCAAGACTGATGCTACAACATTCAATGTTTTCCTTTCGACTTATTAATTGTTATGTAAGAAGGTTTTTTTTTAATAATACAAATTCTATATACTACTGAAATACATCATCCAAGTAGAAGACTTAGCACTATAATATTTGGACTTGTTGAATTATTGATTCAAAATAGCTTTTAACGGCCTTTAGTCCAACAAAAATTGGCGTTTCGTCCCGGCGATCTCACATGGACTCATCAGTTGACTAGTGAGAACCTTTGTCAATACGCCATTTTTGCCAAGTTATTAAAAAAAAACCTTCTTATATAAATAATGGCAAGCCACGGGCAAAAAACAAAAATTTCCAATTTAATGATTAGGAATTCTAGTCTTGTTGGTTATAGTTCACACTAGATGTTCTTCACGAAATCTATGTAAGATGAACTGAACTTTGCAAAAATTGCGTATTAACATAGGTCCTCACTAGTCAACTGATGAGTCCATGTGAGATCGCCGGGACGAAACGCCAATTTTTCTTGGACTAAAGGCCATTCATATTTATAGCGAAAGCACGACGTAAGAGAAATTGAAGACGCTTAAATACGAATGGTAAATTGTGTGGAATTAGATGAATACGCGGAATCCGCGGAAATAGAACATGTTGAATTTTCCCTTCCACCCGTGCGTCGCTCTCTTGGATTACATTTGATTTGAGATTCTACATGATGCAACGCGTTTAAAAAAATTATAACTGCAGCTGACTTTTAATTTTAAATTGTGTGCTGGCAAGTTTGGAGCATGTAATGAATTCAAATATTTCGTGGGATAGTTGGTGGCTTCGTTTTCATCCTAGGCCCAATTCACATAGAACTGGCTTAAGGTTTTGGTGTGGTTCTGACGTGGTGCATACATTTGCCACTTTGTTTAGTCTGCATGTTCCCTGTCATTGCCACGCCATATTAAAAACAATAGTGGCCTACATAAACGTCACGCCACAATGAAATCACTCATTCAAATGTCAAATCGAAATAAAATTAAAATCCAATGCAAATGGTATTTTTTTAATTCATTATTTTTATTACTTATGAAAGCCATTTTAGCAAAGAGTTTCACAAATTAGCCCAATCCAATTTCAAAGGAACAAAAAGTGTGTTCCCGTACTTTGTGCACAAAAATGTGAAGAGTGTCATTTTGGCAAAATTGGGGCAAAAATCTCTCAGAAATCAACAAAGTTTAACAAAAGTGCGGGAACACTGAACAACAATTTTAGCCATTTTTTAAACGTCAAAATAAAAGTGTATGGCTGAGTTCGTAATTGCAAAACTTCCGCAGTACTGCCAAAATTGCGTTCATAAATGTAAACAAACAGCATAAGCTCTGCATGAGCATGACAGCACTAGTGTTCATAAAAGTAGAACGGCAGTCAATTTGCGGTTAAGTTGGCATTTGTTTTTATTATGTTGCTGAATTTGCACGAAAATGGCAGAGGACCGAATGTGAGTATTTTTTTAATTAAATTTATTTATATATATAAATGATTAAATTTACTTATAATTTATTATTGAATAAATAGCTTATTTCTCTAAAAGAGCAATTATTTACAAGCTTCCAAATAGTGAGGTAGACTGCCAACCGCACATCTATTTTCGGCGTTCCACAATTTGAGTTTTCTAAAATGTCTAAAGTTCGTTCAAAACAAACTGTTTGAAGTTCTATGCAATTTCTGTAAGGAACAGTTTTGAATACAAAGGGGCTTAGTTGAAACGCAGACCTGGTCATCCAAAAATGGTTTGCAAAAATATCATCTGGAAATTCCTTGATGGTTTTGAGGACATTTTGATTGAAATAGAATATGCCTCGTTAACATGGTTCTAAAGGTTTTCATATCCGAAAACATTTTTCTTCTTCTTCAATTTTTAAATTTTCTTATTTCTGCCAATTTTTATCCCATGTTTTCAAAAACGGTTTTTTCCGCAAAACTTAGGACAATATGTTTTAAAATATTTTGGTTGATAGCCATTTCTTAAATGTGTGGACTACAAATCAAATCAGAAGCTTCTAACAAATAATATATATGTATTATTTCTCATTTTGTCAAAGTGTGCTATTATGAACTCATTTTAAACAAAGTATGATGACTGCACGCATGCAGTTTTGATTGTGTTCATAGACGTATTTGAGCATATTTTAGGCAGGGCATGGGCAACAATACCTGCAATTACGTACTCAGCCTATTTTTGAAAATGTTTATAAAAGATTTACATGAAATTATTTCTTAAAATAACCAATTTGATATCACAAACTTTAATTTATTGCATGAATAAGCCAGACCAGAATATAAATTCCATTATTTTCAACTTTTGTAATGATACACATATCGCGACTGACAACTTATGTGTTTTTTTTTCTTTTTGCCTTCATTTGACAGTCTTCTTAATTTTGTCCAAGGAAATTCCTTCGATTAAAATTATTAAAAATTTTTTTTACTTTCTCATGGACGTCCTCTTCTACGAAAAATTACGAAAATTTGGTGTACGAGAACACTATTTGATTGTTTTTCGTAGAAATTCGTAGATTTACGCAAATTTAGGCAGCACGGGAACACACCTAAAATCAAAAGCAGTTGGTTCAACTCACTCTTTTCACCATGCACTTTATTGATAGAGAAATTTAACAAAATTCCTTTGAAAGTATCGCACTTGATAAGCTTGAAAAATTTGTTCACAAATAATTTAAGCAGAAAAGAATTAATAAAATTGTATTGGAATGGCGAAATGAAAGTACACGTATATTAATGCGCATTATGGCAAGTGGATTAACTATGCCACCCGGCTGTGAAAATCGAACAATCGAACGTGGACCAGCAAACAAATAGGACATACTAAGTGATTTCATTCAGATTAAAATTAAAACGCTCCGACTACACCAAACCCAAGTTAGTTTTTGATAAGAATTTCCAGGTCACCTTCTCACCAAAATCCACTTAAGATGATAAGATGTTCTTAAGAGATGAATCAGATCACTTCTTTACTGATGGTTTAAACACCGCCAAAAGATTGGGTGGCGGTGTGTACTCAGACAAACTAAATCTAAGTCTCTCTTTCCGTCGCATTTCCCTGATCATTGTATCGTGTTCCAAGCGGAAATTCTGGCGATTAAACAGGTCTTATCTTGGCTTAAGGAAAACGTGATATCCGAATTTTTCAGACAGTCAAGCAGCACTAAATCACTTGCCACTATTTTCACAAACTCTATAAGTGCACGCAACTATTGATCATGTCTCAGGAAAAAGGCAGAATAGTATAACATTCACGTGATTTGGGTGGCGGGGCAAAGCAATATTTGGGAAACTGCAAACCCGGTGATCTCGCCACAAATGGAACCCTAATACCAATTCTTCCTAAAAAGGAAGAAGGTGGTATGCCCATCGCTCCATTTAAGCTTATATTACATCAAAATGCCACAAAACAAACAAATGCAAACAGACAGATCTAGTCAAAAATGGACCGAAGGCGCTAAAAACACTTGCTGTCTTAAAGCAGAAAACATATCCTGTCTAATTTGCAGACACGCCAAAAGACTTGACATATTCTCCAACTACTTTTGCAGAAGTTGCATGGAAGAAAGGTGCAGGAGACCATCCTCCATTTTCTTTGCTAATTTCCTGCTCTCTCTCAAATACGTAAACTAATCCTGGGAGACCACTTTTTTTATGACCACAGTGCCCAGTGATGAAAGGTACGCAGAGATCCACTATACCTCCATCACTTCATTAGAAGCTCTAAATGGTTCAATTAAAAAGTCAATATATCTTCATGTGGTATCTATCATAATCGAAGGACAACCTAACATACCTAACCTATTAACCAAAATTAGCTTAAAACGTATACTTATCTAACAAGATTAATCACAATTCAAAAGCTTTTCCAAAATCAAAAAAAAAATGTCTAATTTCGTTCATGATAATGTTGCCTTCTTCGAAAATTTCTGTGTTCGATTTGGTATAGGTTGTGTTTGTGTTGGATGGCTGGTATAGGCTGTTTGTTGAAACAATTAGGTACGTATGATCCTTTATGTTGTTCGTACACTGGGAGCTGGGGGTTAAATTGGGGTAATGGTCCAAAGTGTAGCCCTTCGCTACAGGGTCTCCCAATATGATTTTAATTTTGCACACATATACTTTCTAATTCTTAAAACAATATTGCATTTAATAATTTTACAAACGTTTTATTTTTAGAAATATTAATTCTAAAAATTATATTTTTTTATATTTTCGACTTTTTTCATACATTTATTTTACAAGTAGGTTATTTAAGTCTTCAAGACTTACTCAAGCCAACTTATAGCCTCGCAACAAGTTCGTAAAAATTTTTGTTAAGGATTTCTGTCCGTAAATGAATTTTATTCTGTGCGATGAATTTCTCGATTTATGGAACCACTGTGTTCTGCTGCCAAAAGGATCAATATATGTATTTTCATCTATTCATTCATCAAAATTCATGGATTAGAAGAAAGTACCATCTGGTTCATTTATTTTCTAAAAGAAATGAAATCCAGGCAATCGTCGTAAAAATAAACTTCTCATTTCAATTCTAAGTTACACAAATGTGTGACAATACCACAAACACATCTCTTCGATCAATATAAAGTACCGTGTGTTTTTTTTTGGTCCTTAGATACAATTTATTTTCATGGCAAACATAAATATCTTCAAGGGGAGATGTTTTTTACAAAGAGGCTTAACAGATTGCCAGCAGCTATAAAAACATATTTGGCAAAATGTTTTAGTGAATGTAATGAGCGTATAAATGATTATTGTGTGAAAACATTTCATAAACACCAAGAGCATTGGCAATTTATATAAGTTGTTAACTGGTGAGGTCCAGTCCAGTTTCCATTTATAATAAAACCGATTGTTAATGCAAACCCCATAAACTCCTAGTTACTGTTGGTATATACATTTGTGTCTCTGAAATATGCCAAACATTAAAATATTTTGTCAAAAGAAAACATCAAATTTTTGTATCCCGTTTTATGTAACTATGTTATTATTCTATATACTCGTACATATTTTCCTGATGAAAGGAAAAAATCCATGAAAAGTATTATTTTAACACTCTCACACTTGGCTGCGTCACAGATCTTAAGAAACAAAATGCATAACCAAATAAAGTTTTCTTTATTATGAGCATACATACAGTGGCGACAAAATAAATAGTACATGTATCCTATGAATCCTGTAACCAACGTTATTTGTACTTTGTTACACTTTAAGGAACTGTTTGACTTGTGAAGTAGTAAGAACAACGATATGTTGGATTTATTAAGAAAAAATAATAAATATTGAATTGAAACAAAGAAACTTAAACAAAATTATAAAAACAAGTGAAGTTATTCTAGGACAAAATAAATAGGACAATTCATTAGAAAAAGAAAATCAAGTAAAATAACATAACATGTGATCGTGATACAAAGAAAATTATGTGTTAATATTTAGTGAGATAACATTTATTTTTAATCACAGCGAGACACCAACGTTTAATAAATAAAACAAGACTCCAATCGTTCAACAGGTACCGAATACCAGGACAGCTAAGCTCCCTACCAACATTTTGTGTTCAATAGGATTGAGATCATCTGGGGATTGAACTGGTTATTCCATGAAATTTCTTCTTCAAGGGCATCTCGGGTACAACGCGAGATTCTAATTTAAATACCTTACAAGCATTTGAAAATAAGCTCCTAAGATCGTTTGTAAACGCACCTTGGTACATTAGAAACAAAGATCTCCACAGAGATCTCGGGATTCCGATTCGGTTCGCGATGAAATAAAAAAAATTGTACGAAATCATAGAAAACTGCTATTACAACACTGTAATAGTACTATAATCGAAATTATCGATAAGACTAATTCAATACGCCGCCTGAGAAGGACTAAGCCTTCCGATCTGGTGCACTAAACGAGAATCCGCTTTAAGATCGCGGTATACGCAAGAACTATCACCGGATAGTTACCTGCAACACGTTAATATAATTCGTTAAAAATAAATTGCTAGATAAGTTTCAACTTAGTTGCAATCGGGAGGAGGAGGTGTGTTCAGTGCAGTAAGCATCTCACACTCCAATGAGCACGAGTTTTACGGTCCTCATAGAGCCTTTTGAAGGTTTTACACCTACCCACGGGAAAAAAAACTTCAAGGGCATTTCTTTATTAGCACATAGTAGCATTGTATTCCTCGGGATTTCTTTGTATTTTATCTGATCCGTAATACCTTTGCTGCGGTCCCACACCACACCAGGAAAACAACCCCAAACAAGAATGCTACCTCCGCCAACACTTTTGATAGTATACTTTGGATAATATTCCTAATTTTTTCCGCGTCGCACATATTTTTTGCCATCCAAACTAAACTTTTACGTCCACAAGATATTTTTCCACCAATTTTGATCATTTAAAATATGCTCCTTTGCATCTTCTGGTAAATAATAAAAAGGCAAAATAAAATCGGAACTAAATTCGATCCTTGGGGTACACCCGAAACCAAAGACCCGAGGAGCAATCGTCATCATAAACAACCCTCTAGTGGCGATTAATCAAATAATTATTTATTAAACCCAAACGTTCACTAAACCCAAAATACAACCTAAGTTCAAATGGCTTAGAAAAATCAAGCAAGCAAAGAACCGTTAAGTAATCCATATCTAATTGAACTCTTATATCATCAACAATTTTAATCATAGTATATTCTCGAAAACCAGATTGAATGGGATATAATAAACAATGGTCATTTCGATAGGACGAGATTTGGTTAGCAATAATTTTTTCCAAAACTTGGGATAGACAAGATAGAATACTAATCGGCCGAAAGTCGTTTACGGACGCGGGTTGGGTTTTTTTTTGGAACTGGGATGACTTTTTCTAGTTTCCAAGCATCAGGAAAAGTGGACGATGTAATACAAAAGTTTATAATGTGTGTGAGGCAGCTTATGAAATGCAGTAAGGACATTTTAATAAATCGAATTGAAATACAATCCTCACAAACGGCATTAGATTTCAGGCAACGTATTATATTAACAACATCAATTTCAGAAACGACTTCAAAGTCAAAGTCAGAAAAGAAGGATAGCCGATCATCGGGTATAAAACGTGGACTGACAGTGGAACCGGAAATATTTGCATTATTGAGATCATTCACATCAGGAATGTTATTAACAGAATTCATTTTGCCGACACCAATAGACCGCAGATTGTTCCAAAGTTTTTTTGAGCTCTGATCGACACTCAACTTAGATAAAAAATACCGTTTTTTGCACTGCGGATTATAAAAGTTGAATGATTCCGAGCACGGCAAAATATTTCCCAGTGCATATTAACAATTACATTTTTACAAATTCTATTAAAAAACTAATAAAAAAACTCCACTTACTTTTAAAATGTTTAAAATATTTACCAAAAATGCATTATGCTTACAACGAAAACAATATGTGCTATTTAAATTGTCTTTACTTGAATACACCTTGCTTACCTTCTGATTTACATTTGACTTTATTTATTAAATAAATTGAAGAGAAGTAATATCCCGTTACTTTACACTCAAAAGCTACAACAAAAAAGTTCTTCGATTATTGGCATGGAAATGAACTTATAATTTAAGGCTTTTTCAAATTTCTTAACAAAGCTGTTCAATTTATTTCGTCGCCACTGTATATACACGAAGATATTTTTTAAGATTTTTCAAAATGATCTGAAGAAAAAGTTAAAATTCAAAATGTCTATGAAGTGTTGGGATATCTAATTTATTATCAGTCGAACACAAACTAAACTCTTCATAATTTAAAATTAAAAACCGCTTAAACAAGTAATTAAAATATTGAAAGACGATAAGAAATGTCTTATTTTTTATTACTTTAATCCATTGATTTCTTTTAGACTAACAAAAAATAAATAACATTATCACATTTTCTTTCTCTTTAGGCTTTTATATACATAATAGTTATTAAGTGCTTTAATATAAATCATAATAAAAGTAAAATGCACGAGTATGAATTTGGTTTATTGACTTAAGCCATGAAGAAAAAGGTGAATGAAAGGCTTAAATTTAATAAACAATTGATTCTTGTTTATTATTTTCTCCCAAAATTTTTTTATTAAAGTTCAATCATGATTTTTATAAGTTCCTTACACAATACATGCATATGTTACGTAACTGTAAATTTTATTTGCGTCGGGAACCATCGACTAATGTATTGCGTTTTAGAAAGGTACTACAGCATCTATCTGAAGAGCCCGACTATACTACCTGTGCGAAACGCATTGATTTGGACTAAAGGTCGCAAAAAAACTCTAATTAAAACAATATATACATATATCTGAACCAAATAGATTTTTGTTAAACATAAACCAAAAAAATGGTGTTATTTCAATATTTTAGAAGCAACTCATGCAATTGCAGTCAAGAGAAAGGCTTTTCCAATTAAAGTTTTCATTCTGATATTAAATAAAATGCACGACTGGATCGCACGTACTTGCTCTTATGTTCGATCGCATCGTTAGCACAATATTCCTAGTGGAAACGGTTAAATAACTATATTCTTAAGGCGCTTTTCTACAAATGTTGTATATGCAAAATTTCTTTCTAAAAAAAAATTGGCAATTTTATTTGTATTTAATAATATAAACATGAAAATATAACTTCGAAAAATAATCGTAATCCGTTTTCGAAATATTTAATTAAAAAAAATTATTTTTTTCAAAAATCGAAACAAATATTTTTCGAAAATTTTGGTACGCAATATTATTCAAAATTCATTATTTAAAGACCTCCGGTAAAAAATTTAAACCAAAATGTAGAATATGATTATAGTAGTTCCCAATTTTTTTTTATCAAAATTCTTAGAGTCGTTTTCGAGATAATTAAGATGGTAAAAAAAAATTTTATGTCAGGTAGCGTTAGTTTTTGGCCTAAAAAAAGATGTAAAATCTATTTTAGTCAACGCTAAAATACCAAGTTTGAAGAATATCGCTTCAGCCCCTTATCCAATAACATGAAATTCGAAAATATGAAAAGTGCTTCTATGGGACGTACTGTTAATAAGAATGCAAAATATGTTTTTTTTACGTAAGGAACACACTTACTTAATAAGAACACACGAATTTTTTAATCAAAATTCTTTGAGCCGTTTTTGAGAAAACAATTTTCTTCTTAACGGCTTTTTTATCATTTGTATGGGAGTTATCATTGTTGTTTTTTTTTAGGAAAATATTTTTTTTAAGTACCCATTCAAGATAATATCAAAAAACTACTAAGTGTCGTTTTCGAACTATTGAATTTGGAAAAACTATTAATAAAAATTTGAAAAATGTTGGCTTGTTTGGACTTTGTAGGAGCTTCTCATGTCAAATAAACCGTTTTCCACAAAATCGAAAACCAAAACAATGGTTCTACTAAAGCCCTTAAAAATAACCATATTTTGCAAAAAGAAATGACCAAAAAATACATTTTCTTTTCATTAATGCACTGATTTTTACTTGCGATTATAGATTAGTTATGCATTCGTCGTAGAAAAATGCATATGTTACCATATGCATGTTTAGATTTTTTTTACACACTATCAGTATTGGTCGAAGAGAGCTTATAGCAAGCTCCGTCTTGCGACCAATGGTTTGCCAACGCAGAAAACTGTGTTATACCACCGGCTCATCATTTAGTGCAGTGTTAGTTGTTAGTTGGCAAACTCTATTACAAATAACACTAACACAAGTAAACATGAAAATATAACATATAATATTACGTCAATACAAAACAAGAACATAACAATAACCAAAAAATTATTTAGGAGCGTGGAACACTAGTTCTTAGTAGATTTTTTAAATTTAATTTTACTGATATTGAAATCAAAACGTTTAAATTCCAATTTAAAAGTCTACCCATACGTGTCAATGGCTCATGCATCCCATAGTTGGTCCTATGTGTTGGGACTTTAATCAAGCCGAGTCCACGAAGATTATAACCTCCACCCCGATAATTAAAAAAAACTGAACATAGTAGGTCTGGTGCATCTGTGACACCTGTTATTATTTGGTGGAAGAATACCAAATCATTGTTTGTTCTTCTCTGTGCCAGTGTTTGCATTTGAGGAATAGATAACCGTTGGTCATAAGGGAGGGCATTAGAAGTATCACTCCACTGAAGCCCGTTCAATGCGAAACGAGTAAATAGGGCTGGCAACGAGACCGAGACTAGTCTCGGTCTCGTCTCGGTCTCGGTCTCGTCAACGAGACGAGACTCCTTTAAAAGTACCGAAGACGAGACCGAGACGAGAGCGAGACGAGACCGTATTTTTGGTACCGAAATTCGACGAGAGTCTCGCTGGTCTCGGCGGTCTCGGTGGTTTGGTTTCGGTTTTCGCTATAAGAAAATTTTGTTTTTATTTCATTAGTTTTTAGTATCTAATCATGTTCAATTTTTATAATATTCACAAGTTTTTTTGCGAAATATTATATGCGCGTTAACATATCAAACCATATATGTGTGTACATAGTTATACAGAGATAGGCGCATTGCGAAAATCCAGAGAAGAATACGTACGATTTATGTATGCATGGCGTTGCTTCCTTTTGGGTGACATTTCGTAATAAAATATTGTCAACACGTCAAAATATAGTTCGTTGCCTAACTGTCAGGCCATGAGCATTCAAAATCCAATGAAGGCTGGCTCCGATTTAAATGGATTAAAAAACCTCTACAAAAGTCAAATTTTAACTCAGAAAATTAGAAATTTTTCGATTTAATAAATTGCTCTGGAAAAAGTTGATTTTAGGCTTTTTGGGTGACATTTGGGAAACAAATAGTATCCAAATGTCAAGGTATAGTAAGTAACATACCTGTCAAGTCATGAACTGTCAAAATCCATCGAACGATCGCTCCGATTTAAGCGTATTAAAAGAACCTTACCCTCTATAAAATTCAAATTTTGCCTCAAAAAAATGTTTGCTCCGGAAGAAGTTGATTTTAAGCCTCTTGTATGGCATTTGAAAAAAAATATTATGAAAACGTCAAAATATAGTTTGTTGCCTACCTGTCAAGCCATGAGCTGTAAAAATCCATTGAAGGATGGCTCCGCTTTAAATAGATTAAAAAACCTCTGCAACATTAAAATTTTACCTCGGAAAATTCGAAGTTTTTCCGATTTTATTTTTGGCTTCGGAAAAAGGTGATTAAAGGCCTTTTGGGTGAGGTTTGAAAAAAATATTTTAAAAATGTCAAAATACAGCCCTATTCTGTTAAACGTTCACGTGAATTTTTGTATTCTGCTATCCGACGGAAAAAACGAATTGTTTCAAAAAGTACATAAATTTCGTTCAAAATAAATTTTAACAATTAGATTCTCTTAACAATTAAAAAAAAAATATTAGTAAAGCTTTGGACTCAAAAGATAGAAGACATTTGAAAATATCTAAATAGTGAAAAATTGAGTGAAATATTCACGTGAATCGGAAGATTGCAGAATAGGGCTGATAGTTTATTGCCTACCTGCCAAGCCATGAACTGTCAAATTCATTGAAGGATTGCTCCGATTAAAATGGAATAAAAAAACTGTACAAAATTCAAGTTTTATCTTGGAAATAGGGCTCTTCAAAGGTGTCTGATAACGTTACTTCACAGCCATTTTTTACGTTATCACACACATTTGAAAACTAAATTCGCACAAAATGTAAGCCATTCGGACCGCTTTCATACGCAACTAACAAAATCCAACTTAAAATCATAGTTTTCGATTTACACAAGTAAAACTTACTCGTTTCAAGTGATGTCTATGGCCTTAGCTTCATGGACATACGTACTGCAGAAGAAAATTTCTAGTTTATGATTTGTTTAGCATAAGCAACGTACACGGATATATCATTATTAAATACAAGGATATATCATTATTAGATTCATAATTCATAATTGACAAGCACAATAAAGTTGGAAAAGACGTGCATGTGCCAAGTGTGACCGAATTCTTGAGATCCATATTGTACGTTGATTTTCACCAAGATTCCCAAGCTCGTTTTTTTTTCTATGGGTTTTGACAGCTAAATGTGAAAATTTGTACCAATTCATACGATTTTTCACGTTACCAAACACTAAAATCGGAGCAGTCCTTCAATGGATTTTTACAGCTCATGGCTTGATAGGTAGACAACATACTTTATTTTGACGTTTGATAAGGAGGCTTAAAATCAACTTTTGCCGGAGGAAAAAAATTCAAATTTTTTGAGGTAAAATTTGAATTTTGTAGAGGATTTTCAATCCATCTAAATCGAAGCGATGCTTCAATGGATGTTGACAGTTCATGACTTCACAGGTAGGCAACTTACTATATCTTGATATTTGGATAATATTTTTTTCCAAATGTCACCCAAAAGGTTTAAAATCACATTTTTAGGGAACAATAAATTAAATCGAAAAATTTCGATTTTTTTGAGGTAAAATTTGAATTTTGTAGAGGTTTTTTAATCCGAGGCGATGCTTCAATGGATTTTGACAGTTCAGGACTTGAAAGGTAGGCAGCTTAATATATCTTGACATTTGAGCAATATTTTGATTTCGAAATTTCACCTAAAGTGTGTAAAATCAACTTTTTAAGGAGCAATAAATTAAATCGATAAATTTCGATTTTTTTTAGGTAAAATTCGAATTTTGTAGAGGTGTTTTTAATTCATTTAAATAGGAGACATCCTTAAATGGTTTTTGACAGGTCGGGGCTTGACAAAAACTGGTAATTTATATTTTAAGGAATCGAGCGTTTAATGTAGGTACTCTTTTTTTTTTATATTTTATTTGTTTTTGCTATGGAATATATTTACTACCACAATTCTTCCAAAATGTTATTTTCACTTAACTCAAAAGACAAAACAGACTCACGAGTTTGTTTCATACATTTTCCCGCATTTTTCTTACCGACGAACTGCTGAGATACTACAACCATACTCTATATTTGCAATCCGAACAATGCTTCTTATCTTTACTTACATCTTTTTACTACCAAAAAAAAAACACGAAAGAAACCAAGACTAAGGATGATACCAAAACCGAGACCGAGACCGAGACGAGATCGCACATTAAAATTTTCTCGAGAAAAATGCGAGACCAAGGCCGAGACGAGACTTGGTTAGGCAAGACCTGGACCGAAACCGAGACGAGACTGAAATTTTTCGATTTTGACGAGACCGAGACGAGATTAACAAAAGTCTCGCCTGATCTCGTCTCGTTGCCAGCCCTACGAGTAAAGTATCTTTGAACAAATTCTAATCTCTCAATATGAACATCGTAAAGAGGAGTCCAAACCTGCGATGCATACTCAAGATGGGGACGAACCAAGCAGTTGTATAAAGCACGGGTAACAATGGGGTCAACAAATTCTTTGGACCAACGTTTAATAAATCCTAACATTGAATTGGCTTTGTTAACTATGATATTAATATGGACAGAAAAGTCTAAATTTTGCGTGAAAAGAACTCCAAGGTCCCGTACAGTTATAACACGAGCTAAAATGTGCCGTGAAATAATATAGTCATGAGAAGAAGGAGAACGTTTTTTTTGAAAATGTCATTGTTTGACATTTTGTCAGGTTAAGATTCAAACTGTTCTTTTTACACCACAAGGCAAAGTAGTTAATATCCTCTTGCAATAGAGTTCGACTCTTTGAGGATGATATATTTTTATAAATCTTCATATCGTGTGCAAAGATAAGAATTTCGCTATTGCGTACACAAGGAGGAGCATCATTAATGGCCAATGTAAAGAGTAATGGTCCAAGATGGCTTCCCTGCGGAACACCTGATTTGGCAATAAAGGATCTTGAGTAAGAATTTCTGAATTTGACTTGATATAACCTATCTTCAAGATACGAGGATATCCACTTGATGAAAGATGGAGGAAACCCGTATGAATTAAGTTTAAACTTGATAATCTCATGAGACAATTGATCAAAAGCTTTCGAGAAGTCTGTGTATACACAATCAACTTCTTGACCACTTTCTAGGGAGTTTAAACATTTATTCAAAAAAAAACTAGACTAGTAACAGTAGACCGTTTCTGCATAAAACCATGTTGGTTGCAAATAATATTTTTACATATAAATGTCAAAGTATCACATACAACTTGTTCGAACAACTTCGGAATGCAAGAAAGTTTAGAAATTGGTCTATAGTTGATAATATTGGTTTTATCTCCCTTTTTATATACTGGGGTTATAAATGCATTCTTCCAAACTGAAGGAAATTTACCTAATTTCAAAGATAATTCAAAAATATTACTCAGAGGAAGAGCTAAAATGGACCCACATTTTTTTAAAACAGCAGGTGGTATTCCATCAGGTCCAACAGTCCTCTTTTAAATATGACAAAAAGCTCAAAATTTTTTCACGCTCTATTGTTATATTGTTAAATAGATTTGTTAGATTTCAATGAAACATGACATTACGATGATAGCGAATCCATGTAACGAATGATATGAAAAACTAATTTTAAAAAATTTGGACATTTTTATCTTTAAACGCGATTTCTGACTAAACTAAGCGTCCTAGACCCATCAAACTTTAAAAAGATGGTCTAAGAATTCAGTCCGTCTGTATGTCTGTCTATGTATCTATAGACAACTATACATACCCCAAACGGGTGGGCCGAATTTCTTCAAACTTGGTTTATAGAGTTTTTTGGGTATTGCACAGAGGGGATATTGAAATTTTTTAGATCAAAAATAACGGTTCCTGCCTTATAACAGTTACCTTACTGCTTATTTTTATCGAAAACGGTTCTTACGATTTCAGTGCAGCTTTTTAGGTACGACCGATCATATTGTTGAACACAAATTTAAGAAAATGTCTAAAAACAATACTTTCCATAGGACCATTTTTTTGCTTTCAACTATCTCATAAATTGCTGAACCGATTCCTTCGAAATTTCACACATATATAGGCTTAGGTAGCCCAATTTATACTGCGTACCAATATTTTTAATTAATATTTTTTTTGTATTCTTAAAAGCAGTAAAAAAAACTAAATTTTTATATTTTGAAAAAGGCTGATTAAATTTTTTCTTAAACTTAAAAACAAAAGATTAATCGAAAAAATTCAAAATTCTGATATAAATACTTAAACTAATTTGAGCTAAAAAAAAGGGCGTCATTTTATTTCTTGGATAAATTTAAATTTAGGAGAAACAAATTTTAAAAATATGTGGAGTGGTTTTTGAGAAAAAAAGTTTTTTTAAAACACTTTTTGAAATTTTTTTTTTTTTTTTTAAATTCAAAAACGCCAATTCATAAGTATTCAGTAAATACATATAACTATATGCTTGAAAAAAAATTAATGAGCAGTTTAAAAAAAAAATGGGCAACCTAATCCTATATATGTGTAAAATTTCGAAAGAATCGGTTGAGCTATTAATGAGATAGTTGAAAGCAAAAAATAAAACGGTCCAAGTATTGTATTTAAACATTTTAAATTTTTTTTAACCATATGATCGGTCGTACTTAAAAACCTGCACTGATTTTTTTAAAACAAAATTGTTAGACCCGTAAGGTTATATGGCAGGTACCGTAATTTCTTGAGCTAAAAATACAATTTTAATTTCCCCTCTGTACAATACCTAAAAAACTATATATA
Organism: Philhelius pedissequus; assembly: GCA_910595825.1. NCBI lineage: Eukaryota > Metazoa > Arthropoda > Insecta > Diptera > Syrphidae > Philhelius > Philhelius pedissequus. The sequence goes on along the minus strand of OU343160.1, from coordinate 4,495,072 downwards.
CCAAGTTAAAAGCAAATCGGCATACCCGTTTGGGTTGTAGGTGTCTATACACACATGCAGAAATACTGATCAAAATCACGACATCCAAAGAAATGGGTGTTTCCAATAATTTTTGGTTTTAAAAAATCCATTAATTCAAAGCAATCACAATTACGTGCTCATTGTTTTGTTACATTTTTCTTTATTTTTGTATATTCTCTCTATTCCATATCTATCTAGATACTAAAGCAGGCATATATTACTGTATGAAGTTTGTAATGGGTTAAAGAAAACACCCTGTAAGGACATGAAATATAAAGCTCAGCGAAATGGACAAAAAATAACCTTTGAAATTAGGTAAACAATTAAATTGATAATGGCTACAAAATTTCTCTATCACGCTCCTTATTATGTCGATATCACTGTCCTAAGCAGCCGGGTCTAAGTTTTACTTAAATAATAAACGAGGACGATAAAAAATAAAAAAAAACTTTTCGAAATCTTCACGAAGAAGGTATAATTATTTGAAAACTTTAACTACTTTAATTAATTACTTCCTTGAACATAGTTTGCTGAGTACAGCAATAAGAAAATTCCTTGAAAAACGTCAATGTGATAATTTGGAATAGTTAGGATTTTGTTTGTAAGGATCTTAACTAACGAGGCACGAATTTTATTCTCAGATTTGTGTCACATAATTAAACATATACATAACTAAAAATTATTATTATTTTTTTTATTGTTTTTTTGTATGTAAGAAAAATTATTTTTAAATATAAAAAAAGCTTGAAAAAACATAATTTAAAAAGAAATAAGTTGGAAAATATTCTCATAAAAGTGCTCTTCTTTTTTATGCAAGAATAATTCAAAAGCTGACACAATCTACGAGTATATTGTAATAAAATTCTTCTTGGCTTCGTTACAAAAAAAACATAAGATACAAATTAAATGAGTTTAATTAGGCATGCTTATATATTTACTAGATAGACACTGGAAGATTACAAAAAAAAAATGCAAAGCATGAAAACGAACTCAAAACTTATTTTGAATGCGCTCATTTTATTTTTTCGACGAGTCATAGAAATTAAATTTAAATCTGTTTGCAAAATATAATAACATCAAAACGTTTTGAGCTTGAAAACTTGATTCAATTAAGATTTTCGAGTTAGCTCTTTAAGTAATTTGCTTGTTGTTCATGAGTAGTCGTTTCACAGGCAATGTGTATTTGAAAGGTGTTCATTGGATGCTTGCAGCACTGGAGCTTTCTCTTAATAATATCCCATTCTATTGTTTTAAAGTAAAGGCGTTTAAGGCAAATTGAATCTGTTCTTGATGGTGTTAAAGGAGAGGGAACTTTCTGGTTAATGAAAGGATATAATATTAAGAAAAACAACAAGTTCAAAAATTTAATTACAGTCTTAGGAATTAATTTAATAGAATTTAAAAGGTGGTACGAGATGGAATGCTAGAGATGATAAAAGTTTATTTTTTGTTTTTTCTTTAGCATCTACCATTTTCTACATCATGAGTCGTTGGTTTGTGTCTTTTATATACACAGAATGGCAGATATTTACATCAAAATTGCTAGCTACTGGCGGCAGTGGTGATTTCAACGTAAACAAACCGACAGATACTGGTCATTTAGCGAAACTTTTACGAAATTTATTTGAAATTAATTTTCATTTGTATAGTTTGCCGGGTTCTAATGTTTGCATCATATAAGCCGAATAATTTATTTAATTTACATTTATCTTATTACCTTAAGAGAGCTTAACTTGTGTATTATACAAAAAATGTTTAATCCATGGTTTTAGTAAACCATAGAATAAAAGTGAGTCTGCGGACTAAAATTTTCATTTAATAAGAAAAAATCCATGAACTAAATCTACTACAATAAGTATCAACTCTATCTTTTTACTTCCGGTACTATAGGGGAAGTTTTGCAATTGGAAAATAACTCGAACTCGAGATTTTAATCAAAGTTGACATTACTATGATAGAGAATATGAACAAAGTGGGTCCCGCAATTCCGTCTGTCTCTCTGTATGTCTGTCTGTAGAATGTTCTATAGCCTACGCGTTTTAGGTGATTGTCTAAAATAGATTTTTGAATCGATGTTTAAACCACAAAAATAACGTAACAAGTACATACAAATTTTTCTACCATTATAATTATCTCGAAAACGGCTCTAACGGTTTTGATAAAAATTAGTGTGTGCATTTATTTTAGTAGAAAATTCATTCTGGTTAAACATTTTGTTTGCATATTTTGTTATTAACGGTACCTGCCATACAACCATTTTTTTATTTACGGCTTACTCATAAGCGGCTGAACGGATTTGGATCAAAATTTTTATACGGGAAGTTCTTTAAATTCTAAATAATACTGCATTTAAAATTTTCGAAAAGTATTTTCTGGATATTTGAAAATTCAATATTTCGAAAACTGGTGGATGATTTTTTGTGAAATTTTGTTTTTAAGTTTATTTCATTAAATTTTTAAAATTGTCATCCCAATTTTTGTTTAGAAAAAATGTGAGAAATTTTGTATATACAAAATTAAGTAAAAAATGACTTTAATAATATATTTAGCCGTTTCTATTAAAAATCTTTGGCATACAATGTGATCGAACATAAGAGCAAGTTCGTGCTATCCAGTCGTGCATTTTATTTAGTTTAGTTTATTTCATCAATTTGATTAGATTATAATCTCTTAGACTAAGATAAAAGTACATAATTGAATTGCTGGTGGGTTATAGATATTAAATTACGAAAAGAATTAGGAATGTTATTTAAAACAAGCGATTTGAAAATGTCTCTGAAACAATTCGAATAGAAGTCAACTTTGTTACAAATAACACTTGCCACTCTGATGCAACGGGAATTGGGTTCATTTCGATCATACGAGTAATTGCTATGATGAAACTGTTCGTAAATTAAAAATCGACAACGTGTAGTCCTTGAAGGGGCATTTCCTCCAAGTACTAATGATAATAACGTGGGACAATTTATATGATATCTTAAAATGTCTCTGATAAACATCACGGAAAAGTATACCCTACGATCTTGAAGCGATTGTATTCCAAACATTAAGCATCGAATATTATAAGATGGTCTTGGAATCCTAAGATTAAACTTGAAAAATGCATATCTAGTGAAGTTCTTTTGAACTATCTCAATTCTATCCCTTGAATTATTATAATTGCGATTCCTGACTATGGTGCAATTCTTTTGATGAAGCCAAGCATTTGGTTTGCTTTATTAATCATATAGTCATAATGAGGCAAGAATGGCAAATTAGTATCTAAGAAAACTCCTAGGTGTTTCTTAATTCTCATTTTTTAGATTTATATTTTTGATATCATATTCAAACAGAATTGGATCTAGTCTCGCTAGATTATTCAAAAGAAGAAAACTATCCGATTCACAGCTTATTTTACGACAGAGTTTGAGATCATCCGCAAAAAGAAGGCAATCTGAATCATTAAAAATACTTGGAATGTCATTTACAAATAGCAAAAACAGTAGTGGCCCTAAATGGCTTCCTTGCGGGACTCCTGACTGAACTGAGATATTGTATGTGATCGAACTTCATTAAAGAAGAGTGAATACCTATAGCAGTCAATTTATGAAGTAAAACGTTATGATTTATTCTATCAAATGCTTTCGCAAAATCCGTGAAAATAATATCCGTTTGAGAATTCTTTACCATCATTTGCCATAAGAGCTAAGTTTGTCGCCGTTGATTTACCTGACACAAAGCTATGTTGGAAAACTGATATCTGGTTCCGAAATTAATTAGAAAGCTTATTAGAAACTAATTTCTCAAATATTTTTGGTATAACTGAAATCTTACATATTGGCGTGTAATTTGTTATTTCCTGCCTTGACCCCGATTTGAAAATAGAAGACAAAAAAGAAGTTTTCCAGTCATCAGAAAATTTACCTTGGGCAAGGGAAAGATTAAAAATGATTGAAAGTGGTTCCGCCAACGCAATTGAACAATTTTTCAAGAAGATAGGAGGAATCCCATCGGGCCCTTCGCGTTTACTAGCATCTAATCCAGAAAGAGTCTCTTCAATTTCTATACTACTAAGAGTTATCGAACAGACGTCGACAATTCTACTTACTGAGGGCGTCTCGTGGATAGATGGAGCGTCTAATGAATAAACCGATTGGAAATAATTAGCGAATAAATTGCAGATCATTGGCACCTCACAAGCCGTAGTATCGAGGTACTTCATACAACCGGGTATTCCATTTGACTTACGTTTCGAGCTTATGAAATTTCAAAAATGCTTACTGTTTGATTTAAAATCACTCTCAACCGATAACAGGTAGTTTCTATACAAGAATTTGTTTAAAGTTTCGAAGTCACTATTTATTTTTTGTTCCTGTGAATTTTGTTCTTAATGTCAATTCTTAGTCCATCACTAGACCACTGTCTTCGATGGTCTAGCGAAGGACTAAGTTTGTAAATGTCAAATAGTGAGACGACATACTGTTTCATTAATAGATTTCGCACTTAGTCTACGGAATAAATCCTAGACCTACCCTCGTCCATGTTTATTCTCTTGGGTATTACAGTTTGTTTTTTTGTTTTTACATAAATGTGCAACATTTCAAAAATTTTTTAGATTCTCGGAAACGATTAAACGATTTTAAGAAATTTGTATAAGTTTATTTTAGGTTTTCCATTCAGGGAGAGTGGTATTCGCCCAGGTTCTCGGAAATATTATAGATAATATAGACCACTTCCAATTGCCGTAGAGTATAGACATTTTGTGGATTTGATATATAAAGTTTATTATTTAATGAATACTGATTAAATGCAAGTTTTCGTTTTATTATATCCAATTCGAAAGGTTCTAAGGGATTGAATAGTGAGCCCACCAACATTTAGTCATTATTCATTAAATAATAAAATGTAACTTTTTTTAGTTTTTACAGTGCTATTTTACTTTAAGTATTTGTTATTAAAACTCTATGAAATAAAAACTTGGCGTACTTTTAGACTTCACTTCTTTTCATGGTTGACTTGTTACATAGAAGTTTTTTTTATAGAAGAACTTGGCAATTTTTTTAACGTTTATATTTCCAATGCCAATTTTCTATCCATAAACAATTGTTAGAAAATCTTTTTGTTCTTTTTTTTTTTTGAATTTGAACTTAAAATGTATTGAAGCCTAATTTTGTCAAGTCGAACAAATCTCAAGAACCATGTTGGACATCTTAGTCAAAATTCACAATTTTATCACATTTAATAAACATAACAACTTTGCATAGGTACACCATGGCGTATACGCACTATTTTGTTCATATTGAAACCAGAAGCGTTTGGTATTTTTTTCTTTTATTTTTTCAAATATCCTCTTGGCACGTGTTTAATTTGAAACATAAATGGTTGATTTAATTTGATCCAACCTTTTTTCCAAATATAAAAATAGCTTGTGCTAAAAAAAATTACATTGTAGCTTTTTTTCCTTTTCCCCAGTCAATTTTATCATTCCAAAAATTAAAAGGCTTCTTTGTTATACTCTTATGTATGTATATTGTGTTAAGTGTAGGTACATATGAAACTCAAGAAAAATTGACACTTAAGGAAAGAAATTCAAGTCATATTATATAGACAATTCTTTATGTGATATTGTGAATGAGAATAAGAATGGGAAACAGATATACACTCAGCTGAAATTGCAACAAATCAACACACTACTGGCTAATAAATGTGAACACTTTATTTTATTTAATGTTTGCTCTGACTGAGCTATAAAACGCACCTAAGAAATTTCCCAAGTGGGTTGTTAAAATTTTAATTTAATATTTTCTACACCCCAGTTAACAATAAGGCAAGATGTTTTGTACTTTTCTTATACATACTTCTAAATGTGTTGTATGTACAATGTACTATACATTGATAAGGTGTATACTTAGTCGCTTTGAAGAAATTTATAAATTTTATGTGACAATTGAATTTTTAAATTAATTTCCTGTGTGTCCCTTATTAGATATAAGATAAAAACCTGATGATGCATTATTAAAAAAAATGCTCTACTTTAAAATCAAAACAGAAATTGGTACTCAAGTATATTTTAAGTTTAATGTTTAAATTTAATTAAAAACAGTAAATTAAGTTTATTAATCAGGAGTTAAAAACATTGGCGCATAATTTTAAGAGATTTAGTTCGATGTCAAAGCAGTTTTTGTATGATAATATCTTAAAAAGAGGAGTTTGCTAATTTTAAACTTAAGTTAAAATCACCAGAGGGATATACTATTTTATCTTTTTATCATCACATTAAATTATGAGACTTTGACATTAACAAATGCCAAAAAGTTATGTTCGCTTACTGTTTTGCACTCTTTTGGGCGTTCAGCGGGAGTTTATCAAGGAAACAGCTTTAGTATGATGATAGTTTAAAAGTGCTTAAAATTCAAAACAATTTTAGTAAAGTGCTTTAAATTAGCCAAAAATTGTTAAGTAATATCATCTAATACTTTAATATTAGGCTGTTTATTTTTTTTAATTTTGCGACATTAATATTATTGAAGTTCTCGTACAGTTGAAAGTCATTTTACCCGTAGGGCTGGGACCGGACTCTTCGCGTATAATCGAGAATTCTGGCAAAAGATTGGAGCAATTAAAGTGGAACTATTTACGATGTTTCTCGTTTGTTCTCTTGTGCTTTATGTATAGCTTGTAGTGGTGCTTGTGCAAATTGCAATTTGTTTAAAACCTCGCTTCACGAAGGTGTTTACCATTAAATTTAACCCGACGTCCCAGAAAAATCTGAAATTATTTCGCCTAAACGAAAACAAAGTTTTCATCATATTCGAATGGAAGTGGACGCCACGATTTTAGATGAAAGAGTCGACGGTGACGGCGACTACATTGTCTCCACGAAACTGGCTGTATCGTACCGCCGAAGAAGAGTCAATAGAAGAAGAAATTGACTCTAAATTCAAAGAAATTATGTTTGTCTCGTTATTGCCTATACCGCATCTACCTCGACTCAACAGCAAGGACAGTTGTCAATCCAGATGATCTACAAGTTGCCGTTTCTAAAATTTCCAGACGTAGCTACCGGCTGCTCCGCCACCAACACCGGTGGCCGTCACCAATAATTCGCGATTGCCAACAGACGACAACGAAAAGCGTGCGAATGGAAGCGTGAATTTGTGTACCGCACAAGTACCGACATTTTGTTTTAATTTTATAAACAAAAACACACAATTATAATATAATTCCGCGACGATTTATCCCCAGAAATTCTACCCTAAGTAATGCAAAATGGCATAAATGGAGACATTATTACGTCAATGCTTCTTATCTCAAGACCTTCGGATTTGGCAAAAAAAATGCCTTAATTTTTTTTTCAATTTTAAGTATTACTCACTAACTTTGCATAGGGACACTGAGGCGTATACGCACTATTTTTTTACATACACATTTTACAGTGCCGACTTCTAGGGTCTTATACATTCTTTCCTCTACCTGACAACAGTAAAGCGGTTTTCATATTTTACATAAATCGAAAAAGTGATTAGAAATTACTTTTCGAATAAATGATTAACTAACTATAGATAATAGGGAGGTAGTACAATACTGAGTTTTATAACAAATGGCCAAGCTGTTGCTTTCTTGTGTAGGTACACCAATGGTTTTGAATTGTTCATACCTTTTCTCGTCTTTTTTAAATTTGTTTTCATTTAATTTTGTTTTCCTTTTAAATTTTGCAGAGTTTTAGTGAACATTGCTTAACATCTGCAACAATAATTTATTGCTAGAATGCATATTTATTAACAATTTTACATTCAACTAAAATGTTCTTGGAAAATTCAATTATTTTTGAAGCTTTTAACTCCTGATTAATAACATTAGAATAAAAGATTAAAACGCATTTATTTAAGCGTTTTCGTAAAATTTAAATCGGCCGGAATATTTCGTTTATAACAAAAATCTTTATCTAAGAAAAATCTATTATTCCTTTTCTTATTAATTTTTCGAGAATATATTATTGCAAGCTAGATTGAATCAATAATTCACCTCTTCAAACTTAATATATAAATTTATTCAGTTTAAAGCGGTGAATTATTGATTCAATCTACATTTCTACATATCTCACGAAGAAGAAACCGACAAACCATATTATAAATTATGTGCCTTATTTATATTTCGAAAAGAACAAAAACAGGTAAACAAACATAAACATAAAAATATCACACTTCCAAATCCAAGATGTAGTGAAAACGAATACCCCAAAATATTCCACACAAAAAGTCCAGGTTAACCTTTTTGTTGCATGGAAACTTTTTCCAACAGATCCCAAAGTTGTAGTATCCACATTATTGCCACCAATTCCAAAAATACCCCCATGGTGGTTTAAAGAACAAAAATAAAAACGTAAAAATTAAACAAATAAAAATAAAAAAACAACAAAGAGCGTCTATAAATGGGACACCGAGGACTTAATGCACACAAGATTCCTATTCAAAAATGAAATAGATTCTTAACTTAGATAAAAGAAAAGTGATAGAAAAAGAGATAGATAAAACTGCTTCAAAGCAAATAACAGCACTATATTGGCACGCAACAAAAACAAACACTAAAATTCTCTTCCCCATTCTTTCCATGTCTAACAACACCAAACTTAGTATCTATTATGGGGGAAATGCAATTTCAACATTAACATTTTATCTATGTATCTTTTGTATCTTTTTAATGCAAACAAAAAATGTAGGTCTACGAGTATGAATAAAATTTTATATTTTTTTTTTTATAAAATATGAGGAGCACTTACTTGAAGTGGAGATGCTTTACTCTAGGTCAGGTTTCAGACTTCAGAACCATCTTCAACAAGATATTCTTGTTCTTTATTCAAGACTTGTTGTTGTTTTTATTCATTCTTCCGGAGAATTAAAGTTAAGTGGATTCATAAGGAGGAATCAATATTGATTTCGTCTTGTATCGCTGTCGACATTAAGCACTAAGGGAAGGGGCAGAACTCGATACACAATGAGAAAGAAATTTACCAAAGAAAAAAAAAACGCTTTCAACGATACACTGCACTCTTACACTAAGACACAATGTAAAGGAAATGTCCGGGTTGGTTGAACAAAAATATATCGTGTTGACTTTATAGCCTCAGTCCTCATACAGGTGAGAAATTTGTTCGAAAACTTTCCAAAAATATAAAAGCGCACCATGCGTCGGTCGTCGTCGCTAAGTATCGTTTCTGAATTCTTGTCGAATCCAATAGAGAAAAAAAAACACAACACCGATGGTTTCTTGAATTAACCAAAAGAAGAAAACACTGCCACTGTGGCAGTGTAAATCTAGAAGAAACAGAATTCTAAAAATAATTCGACATTAAATTTGTGGAACCAGGGAGTTTCTGTGTCACTGATTTAGTCTGCGAGGGGAAGGGGACGAATTGACTCTTTGTGTATTTCAATTTCAACCATAAACAAACACCAAAAGATAAATGTGATTACTACCGCGCACATATATATGTCATTGCCCCTTGTAAGTTTCAATATATATATTTAGAGGTATATTCTCAAGTCACAAAACAAAATGCTCAGTATGAAATCCTAATAATGATAATTTGGAAAAAAATTCACGGATTCAAATTAATTTTGTCACTTTCACAAAAATAAAACAAGAGAATTTCAGCAAGGATATAATGTTTACTTCGAAATATGGAAAATACCGTTAAATGTATAATCGCGTTGGTCGCTAGTGAAGACAAAAACATTACCGCCGATATGGCTGCCAGAAAGATGACTGAGAAAATGTGTGTACTTTCCGGAACGGAACTTACTTGCGCTCAGTGCATTATCCTGATGGTGCCTAACTTTACTTACTGTAAATAGGAGATTACAACAGTACAGAATTTGTTATTCCGCTCCCTGAGAGAAGGAACACAGTAAAAAAAAGCTTCTATCCTGTCTGTCATGCACATCATATTCTCACATTGACTTTCAGTAATTGGAAACAAAATTCTCTCGATTCGTATTAGTAGAAGATACTGAAGTACGCATTGTTTCGAATGCAACACACTTTCACTCTCTGCTCTCTTCTCTCTCTCTCTCTTTCTCTGGTGAATTAGTTTATATGCTTTTTCTCTTTGTTTTTTGTTTATCATTGTTTTTTTGTATTTTTTGTTTTTAGGTTTTACAAATAAACGAAAACCATATCCTATGAATGATAAAGTTCTCTTGCCTGACTCCTGTAGTTAAATACTTGATTTATGGGACTGAATTGTATGTATGTGTTTGCATGAGGGAATAAAGCCCCCTGTAGGACCAGCCTCTTGATGATGATTTTAGTTTGGTGTTTTGTGGTTTACAACAATATTTGCCGCAAACCATCTCTACATAATATACGTAAATAAATGTACGGTTGGCTTGGTGTGCTTGGAAAAAAAAGTTGACAGATGCGTTTTGTGTATAGTTTGTGTTTATATTCTGACTAACTGTGGAGGGATTTGGTAGATTTGGTTATTTAGCATAAATTGTTAGAATTTAAATAAATAATTAATTTTAGTGTACAAAGTGCACGCATGGCTGTTTCCTGATAATTAAATGTTGCTGTGGCAATATGAGTTAGATAATTCATAATTATATACAGTTTAACCTTCAACCATATCTGACAAGCATTTACTAATAAGGCCACTAAACCAAATTGCAAACAATATAGTAAGTTCTTGTCGACATTCATGTGGATTTCCACTTACCTGTTTGTTTTTTGTATAACGTATTTACCGAAAAATGAGCTCATCGTTGAAGAAAATGTTTTATGGTAAATGTTCTTTCAAAGTCTTATGTTCAAGCTCTCTATCGGTGTAGGTTCAATGCCTTTAGTGGCCAGCTGACATCAATTATTGTGAAATGCAAAATATGCCATAATATGCTTTTAAAGACTATTCTCATGAGGATTCACAACGACCGACGAATAAATGGGACTTAAAATAAATAATTAAATTTAGATTCCTTGCAAATTGTTGAAAAATAAATTATTTAAATGATTTGTTTTCTAATTGCCAAAATAAAATATATATAAGTAAACAAATTAGTCGTGTGGCAAACTGCAATCTAAGTGTTATACGAACTGTCAAGATCTATTCGGGTTCCACATACCTATAATCCACATTTCGATGAATGAATTGGTCGCACGCAACTAACTTGAAACTCGGAGGGTATCAATGGCCTCGTTCGGTGCAAGGCCGATAGGCTACGAGTATCTATCCAAGATACCTTGGGAGTGAGTTTGTTTTCGAACGATTCAGGTAGCTTTCTCGTTATGTCAGTTGTATTGCATACACAAGTTTTGAAGTTTTGAATCAGCTGTTCGTCATATTTCCAAACGAATCTCAACGAATCCAATAATTTTTGGGTAGCATTCAGATTTGTGTTTGACAACATATGTTTAGTTCATCAGCTGTTTTTTCCTTAGGCGTTACAACAATACAAAGCAATCCCGATTTGTTTGGCTATGCCACCCATTGAGGCCAATATCATTGCTTTTATGTTCGATACAGAACAAGAATCTTAGCAGATTCAATATTATAACTAATGATGTGTGCATTCGAACGAAAGAGTCGAATATAAACGAATCTTACGTTATCGTTATACGGAGTTTACTATGATGCTTTAGTACCAAGTTTGATGAAAATCGCTTCAGCAGTTTAGTATGTTGATCTACAGACAACAGAGACACAGACAAAATTTCGGGCTCAATTTTTGTGTTTATATTGTCTATCATCGCAGTATCAAGTTTGATAAAAATCTTGAATTCGATTTGTTTTCCTAATGCAAAATTCGCTTTATAGTACCTATCCAAATGGATGAATATTCTATAACTCGCGCTGTACTCGCCGTGATATCGATGTATTCCGACCTTCAATACGTTCACTAACCGTGTTAGATGACTACCCGTTTCAGTAAATAACAGGTTATCCATATTGCGGTTTCAAAAGTAAACGTAAATAAAACACATAAAATATTTTTTTTTCATGATATTTCTTTTTATTATAAAGTTTGAACGTTGACATTATGTATGAAACACTACATCATTTAAATGACCACCACGCGAATTGTTGCAAGCATCGATTCTTTTGAGGTAATTTTCGACCACTTTTTGACACATATTGGGCGGTATCTCAGCCATAACTTGACGAATGTTGGTTTTCAAGTGCTCAAGTGTTAAAGGTTTATCTGCATAAGCACGGTCTCTCACGTAGCCCCACAAGACTTTTTGTCCAGCGGTGTCAAATCGCATGATCTTGGTGGTCAGTTGATATCACCACGACGAGAAATTACGAGGTAAGGAAATGTCTCTTGCAATAAAGCCATATTTGCTGCTCGAGTTGTGTGGCATGTGGCACCGTCTTGTTGAAACCACATATTCTCCAAGTCGTATTCTTCAATAGGAGGCAAAAAGAAGTCGGTTATCATATGACCATAACGCTTCGAATTGACGGTGACAGTCGTTCCATCGTTGTTTTCGAAGAAGTAAGGTCCAATCACATCTCCGGACCAAAGAGCGCCCAAAACAGTGACTTTTTGTGGATGTAATGGCCTCTCTTCAATTACTTGAGGATTCTCAGAAACCCAAATACGACAATTTTGTTTATTAAAATACCCACCGAGTGAAAAACGTGCTTCGTCGCTGAAGAAAATTTTGTTCGAAAAATCGCCGTCCACCGCCTGTTGTTCGAGCACCCATTCGACGTATCTACGACGTTGTGAATGGTCAGCTGGCTTCAGTTGTTGTGTGAACTGGACTTTATATGGATGTATGTAGGTGTAATCGACACATTCGGGTCTTCGGCAACACTTTCACTTACAACAGCGATATTTTCAGTGGTACGAGCGAAACGATGATCCACAGGCCTTACAATATCTGTAACCAATCCAGTCTCTTCAAATTTCTTCACAATTTTGCCAATTGCTTGCGTTGTTGGACGATTATGTAAACCATAATCTCCTCTTAAAGCACAATATGTGGCTGTGGCAGAATTACCATTTTTGTATTAATTTTAACAATTTTTATTCGTTGTGCGATACTTAAGCTATCCATTTTCGTAAATGTCAGACTTTCAACTGAAAAAAAAATTGGTTTAACAACATATTTTGACAGATGTCGAATTCCAGCCCTATACTTTTGAAACCGCGAAATGGATAACCCTTTATAATAAAAAAAATTTAAATACCAAAACTTGAAGCAAATTCATCTGCCCGTTTATCAAAAAACCTTATATTCGATGTGCAATTGATTGTTCGCACAAACGGAAACAGATTCACGGACGATGTAACGAAAATCATTTTTTTTGTACCATTCCATCATTGATAATATTTTTTTTAACATATTCCTTTTTTTTTTAAACAGAACTCGATTAATATTAGAAAGAATTGTAATTGCTTCTTCCTTGTGTATAGCCCCCTTCATTTACTGTAGGAATCACTTGCTGATGTTGGCTACAGTGCTAGTGCAACAGAGGGTGGAATTTTAATGGGAGTGGGTGAATGGCAGTTTGCTTCGATATGAATTGAATTCACTTTTTTCATATCAATTTAGTTTAAATCTACTCTTACGAGTGCATCCCATGCTGTATATAATTTAATTGCAATCAGGTTGCTTCTTTTACTATCTTTTGACAGCTGAAATTGCTTGTTTTAAATGGGCAGAGAAAAAATTTATTTGGCATGTACCGTTAGTCTTGGGTCTAAATCAACGATTCACAAATCTATTTGTGACAATCACTTAAGCCACTTAAGTACAAATTTAAAGAAAATCGCTTTAGCCGCTTAAACCTAATGATGCGCAAACGAAAATGTTCGGTGTTTTCAAACAAAAAAAAACACCAATCGCAAGCAAATCAGAAATAAACAACCTTTGATGAGAGAAACAACAAAAAAAAACACGACTAAGAACTCATATGTAATTTTGCGCACACAATTAGTTGGTCTGGGTAATAAATTTTCTACGAAAATTGAGTGGAGACTTTTTAAATATCGTCATGGAACAATGTTTAGTAGAACGAAAAACAGAACGATTTCATTCTGTCATTTTTTTTTATGGGATTTTTCGTTTCGCATCAGCAACGTACTAGGCTTTAGCCTGTAAATCAACCTACAGATAAACAGACAGACGGAATTGCGGACCCACTTTTTTTATGTTTTTTATTCTCGTAATATCAAGGTTGATTAAAATGATTTTTTTTCCAAATGCAAAACTAATGCCCTATAATACTTATCTTCATATATCGCAAGTAATAAAAATGGATTTTAACATGTCGACAAACTAATTTGTACTGTCTTCTTTTTTCCGTCATGTTGCAAATTTACATATGTGTAAAAACAATGTTATACATCTACACCCATGCAGCATAAGCGATCAAAAAACTTTAGAATCAAATTGGAGGTGTTTGTTTGTCTTATTGGTGTTCTATGTAGATTGGAGAGTTATTCCGCAATGCCGTTTGAAAAGACTATAAGTGTCAATAAACCACAATGACATTTGATGCCATTTTCAAAAAATGTTCACACATTTACAGTCTGACATTTAGGAGTTATGACTCTCAGTAGTAAAATTTTAAATCTGATTGTTTTACACCAATTTTTTTTTTCAAATATTGCGTTGAACTTATACAATAAAACTCACATCGCGTAAAAAAGTACTCAAGAAATGTCTGCGTAATGATGTTAAGTGCAAACAAGAAGTACATCATTCAAAAAAAAGCCCAACCGAATGAACTCTCTCTGTATTTTTGTTAGACTATAACATGTATAATATATATTTCATACTCAATTCCACATTTCCAGAAAGTTGTTGGGTTTATTCATATGTTTTTTTTATGCAGACAACCTTTCTTACTATTCATAATTTATTGCTGGCTCCCTCAGGAGTTTTGTGGGCTAAAGCCAAATCCAAATTGTGCAGATTGTTTAATATTTGCGGGAAAATACATACATACATACATATATTCATATTGTTTAAAAAGATAGGAAATAAAAGCGGACTTCTTTACATGGCGTTCGTGGTTTAAGTGTTTACATTTACAAAATTATAAAAATGCCTTTCCAAGGAGAAAAAGCACATATATGTAATTCACAAGTTGTGTACCCCTTGTGTTCAAAATTTTTAACATACTCGTAACAAGTTCACTTTTGTCCTTCAGCTCCTCATTTGTATTCTCAACACTTGGAACAATGTAACAAAAAAAAACCCACAACACAATTCTTAAATTTGGAGTTAGTATTCGGCAAAGGGAGAAAGACGCATACAAGATTAATATACCTGCATATTTAACTGCAGAAGCTTCTTAAAATAGCACATCAAAATGAAAACAAAATTATTCATAAGTCTGCTAAACTTAAGTACCTTAAATATGAGCCATTGTACTTCAATACAAATATTTTTCCTCTGCCTCATTTTACTGCCCCCATAATTGTATGTGCTGGGAAATAATTTTTCTTTTCCGTCGTTTGTTTATTTTTATTTAAATGAAACAATGGAAGCAAACATTGGTTTGACTAATTCTTTAATATTTCACAGTTGATTATTATCATTTGTGTGTTGTTTTTAATTCATTTTCGATTCCTGAATTCTTTAAAATTAAAAAGAAACATCTGCTCGTATGAAAATGCTTTCATGAATGTACCACTCTATTTTTTGTTCCAATATCTTTAACCAAAAGTAAATAGTGAGAAGTGAAAAGTCTCGCATAATGCACCCTTCCCCCAAATCGGCGTGATAAATAAAAAACACAATCGGAACAATCAAAGTTGCCAAGTATATCTTTTTGATCTTAAATGTATTTTCAGAGCTCACATATATGGTGAAAAAGACCTCATGTCCCAACCCATGAACAGGATGCCAAAAATCTAAAAAACGAAGAAATGTTATTATTTTTTTTTTTGAGAATTTCTTTTATAAAAAAAATGTTTTTAATGCATACCTTTTAGCAGGCAACCCAACATAATGTGGATAAGAAAACTGAGCACTTAGTCACAGGAAGGCATACAATCACAGTGCCCTAAATGAAGCAATGGAGTTAAGTGAGCAGAAGAGAGTCCCCAAGAGGGAGTTAAAATCTTTTAAACTCGCAGAGGAAAACTGTTGAATCTCGTTCTGACCATCATCGGCGTGATGGCACCATGGCAGTCGTCACCTCCCTTCAATGGGATTTATTTTTAATACGAAATAAGGTACTAAGCCTTTTGGGATTCTGGTATTCGAGATTTTGTCGTTCGGGATTTAATTCCCAACCTGAATTTTGTAATGAATAAGAACACACGTTTTTTATTAAGAAAAAAATACAAGAGCCAACAAGTGTATCAGAAGACCGCAGAAGTTGACAGAAATGTCATGTAAGCTTGTGGGTTGTGGCTCAGCAGAGTGGTAAGATTCGTAAGTGGTTTGTGGACTTTTAATCCACCCAACTAATTCAATAGTCCTTTGCGGAATTTTAGCTTGTTGACCTAGTAGTATCAAAAAATGGAGGTTCTTATTGGTATCTGACTGGGAATTTAGTTCAGAAATAGAAAAAAAAAATTAATTAAGCTTCCAACAGTCCTATGACATGTCAAAACAAAATTCCTTATCTCTGACCTAGATAAATTTACAACAGGCACATTAGAATATTGTTTCATATTCGTAAATTTCTCATGCCAATACTTCTCAGTTAAAGAAAAATCACGAAAGAGAACCGTTTGGCAATATGAGAAAGTCCTCTGGGACCGTCTTCAGGAACTTAAACTGATCACTATTGTTCCTCGGCAATGACATAAATTCCAGGGCAGATACTATAACAAATTTAATTCTTTACGGAATGAGAAATTTTATCCCAGATAGTGTGAAATCTATCAAACCGAAAGCAAATGCAAGCTTTGATTCAAGTTGTAGATAGGTTTCAGCGAAATCAAGCATCGTTACGCGTGGTTATTACATCGATGGGGGATCGTCCGAAACCAACCACGTGCTGTTGATATGTGTTTCTTCTGTTATGTGTTCTTTGGTCGTATTAATGTATATAATGTTTAAATCAATGGTCTCGTTGTCAGTGCTTCAGTAGTACTTCGTAGACTTATCTACAGCATAGTATAATATGTAATATAACGTAAACGTAATCTTATGTAGAGAGGTTATTAGGGTTAGAGAAGTAAGATTCCGGAATTATAAAGCCAAACCTACTGAGGAAAACGGGAATAAGTTTCAACAAGCTAGAAAAACTTGCAACGTTCACATTCAGAGAACCAAATTTTTGTATGACCAAATGTACCAAATGTAGTAACATTTTCAATCATTTGTAAAAAACATTCGAAGCACAACTTCTACTTCGGTTGTAACGCTCGTCTTTTGTTAGCTCTCGTGAAAAATTTGCTTGCAGCGCAGTTGGCTCTTAATTCGACGCTGCCAGAAAGTGTTATGACTCCTCTTGTACTTGAGAGCGTTAACGATTTCATGGGACGAATCTTATTTTGAATTCGTGCAGTTCCTAGAGTCCTTAAAGACCTTGATATACACAAATCCGCTGGCCCGGATAGTATCCCTCCCATCGTTTTGAAGACGTGTTCTTCAACGCTGACAAAACACTACGTAAACTTTTACATCTGCTCTACTCCACTGGTCTCTTCGCGAGTGGATGAAAAACAATATTTGTCCAGCCTGTCCCTTAAAAAAAGGTGAACCTTCATCACCCTTTAATTACTATCCAATTGAACTTACTTCCCTTCTATCAAATGTCATGGAAACACTGATTAAACAAACAACATTTGCTTTAGCAGCAATAAATCCACTGGTAATCTGATGGTATATTTCACCGAACAGTGGACATTTTTACATCGCTTTGGGGAATTAAGATTATTGCGCTTGATATTTCAAAAGCATTTGATAAAGTTTGACATCAAGTTATTTTATAGAAAATGTGAGCATCTGGTATCGATGAATCTTTCCTTCGCTTAATTATAAATTACCTTTCGGACCGCTCAAAATAATTCGGTTTGATATCCATAAAATAAATGCTGGTGTGCCCCAGGGCTCCGTTTTGTCTCCAACTCTTTTTCTCATTTTCATTAATGATCTTTTAACTGAAACTTCTAAGTCACTAAAGTTTTTCGCTGACGATAGTGCTATCATCTTTTCATATAAATTTTCAGATTCACTTCGTTTTTCGATCGGATGTGGAACTGCAACGGCAGCGTATGATAAGCTCATTAAATTCTTGTCTCGACAGCATTTTCCAATGGTAAGTAAAAATCCGCGTTCACTCAATGCTGTCTTCTGTCTTTAAAGTAGAGTCCACCCCTTATGCCGCTATCCATAAGCTGCACTTTTATTGCAGAAACCGAAAAGCTTTCAGTCTTTGGTATGTGAATCACAGATTGCCCTTTGTGGAATGATACTCGTAACATATTTCGTGTTGTTAAGAATTCTGCTAAGTGCTTAGGCATTTTTCGAAGATTCAAGAAATTCTACTCCCCTCCTGATTTGGCTAGAATCTATACTCAAAGCCTACATTCGTTCAAAGCTTGAGCACTGAGCTTGATTATTTTAAGGGTAGTTAAAACCCCTTTAGTGCTCGCATTATAAAAAAAATAGTTTCTTTAGGGCGAGTTGTACAAAGATTTGATCCATGGTTCAGACACTTACCTCACCTATTTCGGCGGATTATCTCATAGCTGAGATTCAAATATGGTTCAATCATATTTTTGCCTTCGGTTACATACTTGAATCTTGAACCATCGTTGAACATCAGCTAGTATACCGAAATCGGTGAGGTAAGTTTCTGAACCACGGATCAAATATTTGAACCACGATTGTACAACTGGCCCTTAGTGAAATTTTCGTTCTTTCAATAACTGAAGTTACTAAACATGAAATATTTTGTGTGTTGTGCCTTATCAAGGTGACCAATTTCCGATTATAATGGTTTCATTCCGATATATTTCTATTTGCCTGAAAATAGCTTTAGATACTATATTAATCGAGATCGAAATTAATTTGTCCATTAACTCTTTGTTAGTATGTAAGTCGAAAGGGTTTGGGCACGAATTCCAACACTTTACACTTTAAAGATTCTTACAGATAATATGTATATCTTTTGTGAGAAAGTAACAAATCCTCCAACAATAACTTTTGTTATGATTAAGTTCATCTCATTCCATTATATTAGCCATTAAAATTCGACAGAAAATTGTGCTTACCTTACAATCTCGACCATTAACAACTCCCACAGGAATGGTTGAAAGTGTAAGTCACAACGTTCTGGTGCTCGAGAGCTGAAGCGGCACTAAATTAAATTTATCTGAAATAAAAAAAATAATTGAAAATGCCAAAATCAACATCTTCATGAAAAATTAACATTATAAAAATAAACTACAACCCCTTCTTTCCGACCACTTGACTTAGGTAAGGTTAAATCAGAAACAAACAAAAAATCCACTGAGATTAAATCACTCTAAAAAAGATTCACTCTTTTTGTCCAAAGAGTCATTAAAAATACATTTCTCATTCCTTTGTTTTATCTTTAGATAGATATGTATATATAGAAGAATTTCAAGACGTCCAATTAAAAGGGCTTATTGAAAATCTTGGGAAACTTTAAAAATTTACACAACACTCCTCATAGCAGTACGGTCAGGATGATTAATAAATGGAAATCATAATGGATTAAACATGAATTATTATTTGTTGAATAAAGACTTTAGATTTTAATCTTAAGAAGAAGACTGCGGAAAATATTTTGATAGACACATTTTTTTAAATTACAAGTTTAAAGTTGTTTGTAGTTTTTTAGATGTCCTTATTTGTTCTATTGTGTGTTAACATATAATTATGTTAACAAGATTTAAGTCATGCAGCATAGTCTTGAGAGAAAAAATTGCAGTTATGTTAGCTCAAAAATAACGTTACCTCCCGAACATTAAATAAAAATGAAAATAATTATCTCGAACACGTCGGCAAAGTTTTTGGTCATAAAACGAACAAACGAGTACAATATAATTAAAGGTGCGGTGTATTTTCTCATTAATTGTTCTACCGATTTCGATCAAAAATTTTATAAATAATATCTACACAAATTAAGATTTTCTATTTTTGTTTTAGTAAAAAAAAATAAATTAAGAGATTATGTTCTTAAATTTATATTATTTAATCTATAAGGAATATTGACATTTGTTTGTAGAAAAAAATTAAAGAATTTTTTTATATACAAAATTAAGGATAAAACTATTTAATAAATATATTTGGTTGTGCAAACCAAACGCACATTTCATTTTAATTATTTTTTTAATATATAATATATTTTTCGATATAAAAAAATATACGTAATGTACAATTATTCCATCTTTCTTCATTAAATTTAAAGTTGGAGATTGTATAAATTCTACATTAAACTAAAAGGCGGTACTTTAGTTGGCAACACTGTTCTTATTGATAGCTATTTTGTCATCTGTCTTGTGATTTATCATTTGTTTAGTTTGCAATGATGATGAACATGAATCGACTGGCGCCTGAAGAACGCATGCAAATTGTGCAGATTTATTCCGAAAAACAAGAAAATTTTGTTCAGCGATGAAGCTTATTTTTAATTGAATGGCTACGCCTAGCAAAAGTCCCGCGTTTGGAGTGTAAATAATTTTCAAGTCATTGTTAAGACGCCTCCGTTACATCTAGAAATCTGACAGTTTGGTAAACTTTAGGGGCTGGTGGAATCGTTGGTCCCTAACACCCAAATTAATAAACATGGACTAAGGAATAAGACTTATTCCGTGGACTAGGTGCGAAATGCTATTAATAAAACAGAATTTCTGCTATTTGAAGTTTACCGACTTAGTCTATCGCTAGATCATCTATGGCGGTGGTCTAGTGAAGGACTAAGAATTGACATTTAAGAACAAAATTTACAGGCACATAGAATAAAAAGAGATAGAGTTGATACTTATTGTAGTAGATTTTGTTCGAGTTTTTATTAATAGGAAAATTTAGTCACTGGTCTAACTCTTATTCTATGGTTGTTTAAGTCCATGGAATAAAGGTGCACTAAGCGTTTTTTATTAATAGGGCTGTAATTCTTTAAGAACAATGCCGGCCAGAGAGTTACAGTCAATGGAGACCGTTATATAGCCATGAGCAATGACTTTTTCGTTCCTGAATTGAATTGTCTTGATGTGGGGTACCTGTGGATTCAACAAAATGGCGCAACATATCACATGTGATGATGATTTGTTTAAAGAAATGCTTGGCATAAATGTTAGCGCATAATTTCACGTTTTCAACCTGTGAATTGGACTCCAATTTCGTTTAAAACCTGCTAGACTATTTTCTGTCGAATGAATCGATCGAAAGTGTTTGGTCATGCGAGCGGTCTAAGTACTCAACTACTTTTATTAAATTTAAATCTATTTTTCTTGATTAAGTAATTTTAAGAAATATTTATATAATGAATAAAGAAGCTATTATCTTTAAGTGACCAAGAATAACTTAAATGATTATATGAAGTCGCTAGCCTACACCCATATGCCAGAGACGATTAACGACTTGGGAAACAACATTCGCTACGTTATTGCCAATATACAAGCCCAAATGCTGCAACGAGTGAATGAACATTGGACTTCAAGATTGGACTACATCCCAGGCAGCCGCGGTTTCAGAAATTATATTCTAATAAAAATGGCAAGAAATATTTATTTATAATTTTGTAGAAATTAATATAATTTATCTGTGTTTTATTTCATTGTATAGTCCTATACCTCTTTAAAAAGACATCCTTTATTAGTTACGACACTTTGCCTTTTCAATTGCAATTGAAAATCTTAAAATAAAACGATGATTTAATTGAAATGTTAACATTTATGTAAATCTATCAAAAGAATTCAACGAAAATGATTTTGATTTTATGCCTTTATTTTACGAAAGCCAATTGACATCAAAGACAACCAAATGCTTAGTTATAGACAAAATGGGGAAATAAATTAAATAGATAAGGATGTGAAGTTAGGTTGTGAAAATGACAGTTTAAAATAAGGATATTTCACGTACACACACATTCAATGTCCTGCGTCTGATAGCAATTCAATTTCCTGCTATTTACTATTATTATTGTTGTTTCGAAGTTGATTTTGTACAGCATCAGTGTCTTATAATTTCGTATGATACTAGGGTAGAAGATATATAGGGAGCAGCGAAATTAATAATTAATTTATTTATTAATTTTTTTTTTGAAATTTGTGTATTTTTGAAAAGACAGTAGATGAGACCATTTACACAATTTATCATATTTTGAAAAACTTCAAAGAGCAAACTTACGTCAAATCCAAACCGCCAATTTATTGTGTAAGTGATTAAAAAAATTGAGCAAGGATGACAGGTTTAGCTTTTAAAAAGTGAAACTTTTTAACCAAATGTCAAATTTGAATAATGTTGACTGCGGGCTGCCAATGTCTGATTGGTAGGTATGTTAATGTTTAAGAAATTCGTATGTAAAATTTACATTAAAGGGAATACGATAAATTGTTTTTTTAAACATAGTGAGTGTGTTTCTTTATTTATTCCGGATAAGGAATAGAATGAATGAAAAAGACGAAATGTTTATCCAGAATGGAATGATTAAAGAAACAAAAATACTATCAGGAATAGAAAAGAAAAAAAGATGTCATTAATCAGCTGTTTGAAAGTGTTGTGATGATGACAAAAAAACAGTAAAACAACAACAAAATATTTTAAATTTATTAATTAATGAAAACTCACATTTAATTCTTATTTATATATTGATTTCAATAACAAATATATAAAAAATGTGTGGTCATCTATTTTGTTTACTAGCTTGGTTTTCGTCTTTGGCTGCTGTCATTTTTTGCTTTCATATGAGAGGGTTATTCCAAGAATTTTCTTTTCATTCCGTGCTCAATATGGAATAAAAATAATGCATTCCAAACGTTCCGGAATAAATAAAGAAACAACAAAATAGTTTATCCGAATGGTTCATGGAATAAAGAAACGCAAAACTGGTATTCCGAATATTCTGGACATTCCAGAATGAATAAAAAACACACTAGTATGCAGCTTGCTGTAAATTTTAGCTTTCAAACAAAATTCTCTCCAATATTTAACGAAACTTAGGCCAGGCCTATCCTCCATTAGGAATATTTGTTTCGAACATTATTGTAGGAACTATTGCTGAAATACTGAAATTTCATAAAATTTCATAATTCTCCAAGGAGTGCTAAGCGCTTTAGATAATTTAGAATAGATAAACCGTGTTTTCTTAATGAAATATTGGAATATAACATCAGAATAAGCAAACCATGTTCAAGAATTTAATGTCTTGTGAGAAATTTGTACATGATTCATTTGGGATGTCACCAGACGTCAAATTTTATTTCTCTATTGCTTTCTTCTGAGAAGATAGGAAATAAATACAAAAATGTATGTCTGAAAATAAAACTACGGACATAAGGGGTCTCCAAAAGAAATATTGACTACATGACACATTTCTTGCCAATTCTTACAATCATTTATTTCAAGAGGATTATTAGGGTTAAATTTAGCCAACCATCAAATTTTAATTTGTTTCTGTACATATTTAGATGTTAGCTCACATAATAATTTTTCGGTAAATTATTTTCGAGGTAAAATTTGACTGATTTTGTTAAGTCATATGATTTGTGGGACTATTAAAATAAAAAAATTATTTATCAAAGTAAAAATAGTAAAATGAAAAAAAGAATATTTTATTTTGATCAAATTCTCTTAAAGAAATTCTTTTGTAACAAATGACGAATTTGTTTTAGCAGCTAGCTGCTTCTGTGGCCTATTATCAACAATATTCGTGTGTCAAAATTTAGCCAGAATTTAAGTTAATGTACTAAATCGACCCAGAGATTATTAAAACTCATCGTCTATAACATTCTTTAATAGTTGAATAAGTATATGTTAATCAATGACAAAAATATTTTAAATATCGCTCGTCCATATAGTGCATTTAATTTAACACATTAGCTGTGTTCGTTAAAGAAATATTAACACAGAATAGCACAAAATAGCATAGGGCAGAACAGGGCAAATTAGAAAAGAAAAGTCGGAGCAAGATACCACAACCAAATGTCTCGGTAGCAATACGAAAACAAAATAAATGAAATAAATATCAACAAATAAAAGATCTCTCAAAGCTCAGCTCTGACGTGATCGATGTGAAATCAAAACCGGAAAAGGTAGTTAGTTTTTTTTACATTTGATTGAAATTCACTGATATTCCTCAGTGCGCCCTCAGACAAAGAACATCGAACAAGCCTTTTTATGTGCTGCTTCCATGAAATCATCGAATTAGCATTCATTCATGCAAGACATAAGGGGTATTTACGATCCTGTTCAAACAGGCATAGTTAAATTGCGAAATTTTATATTTTTTATTAGATCGTGAATGCCCTTTTTTAATTTGTAGAAACACTCATGTAAGTCCCCTTTAACACAGGGAAACCAGTTGCTGGAGATTTTTTTGACGTTTTCCTTTAATTGCCTTATACCTTTCACACGAAGAAACTGGCACCAAGAAACTGAGGAGGAAACTGGGAAGATTTTGTTGGGCTAATTGGAATGCAAAGCAAAACGTCAAAAAAAATCTCTTCAAATCGTTGACCGGGGAGATTTTTCTCATTCCCCTTACTTCTTGCCAACAAACTCCCAGTTGCCGGCAACTCAGTTTCCTTGTGTGAAAGGGGACTAAATTATCAAATGAATAACAGCTGACAATAAATATGACATTTAACATGTGCTCTATTTAAAAACAAACAGTTCTAGAAATTGTTATTTTGTGATATTGAGATTGAAACTTATCCCGGATTTACACGAATGGCAAATTGCCATTTTATGTGTCAAATTATAGCCATTTTGCTTTTTACTGTGCAAACGCTCTGAGTACTGGCAATATTTTTGCCAAAATAAATTGGCACAGAGAATTTGGCATAAAATGCTGCAATTAATTTGGCTATGTATAAACACTGTACTGGCGCCATTTTCCAAATTATGCCATTCAAGAAAAAAATGAACTTGCTCATTCTTTATTGGCGAATTGCCATTTTTAATGTCAAATCATATTATGGCTTAACTATATTCAGCACACTTATTAAGCCTTAACACATTCAACACAAAAGTCAAAAAAAATGTTTTTTTTTCAACATACTGCTCAATCGTAATTCTTAAATGAAATTCTACCGCTTAATTTTAGACCGCTTATAACTTTTACTTTTGTGCAGGACCACTTTTGTACAATTTGAAATATGAGATAGGTTTGAGCAGTGTGTTAAAAAAAGACAAAACTTTTGTTTCCCTTTTGTACAAAAGTGTTGTTGATCTTCTAAAATCAAGAATGCCCCTAATGGCGAATTTGTTTCAATAAATAAGATTCGCTACTAATCCAATAATTTCTTGCTTTCAAACGAACGATTACGGATCTTATCTATTATTGTGACTGTTTGTGTTGCTTGGCAGCTCTAAAAAAAAAACAAATCCTTAATTCGTTAATACATCATTAATTCGTTTTTATTTTCTGATTCGGTTCGGGGAAACTACTATATCCACTTGCACTTTTTTAATATTTGTTTCCAAGAAGTTTTAACAATATTTTCATTTAATAATATTTATAGCCTTTTCTTGTCAAATTCAACTTTTTACAAATCAAATTCAACTGTGTGCAAACCAAATTTAACTTTTTGCAAATAATCAAATTAAAGTTTTTGCAAATTAAATTAAACTTAATGCAAATCAAATTAAACTTTTTCCGAATAAAATTAAACGTTTCACAAATCAAATTCACGTTTTTGAAAATCATATAGTCTTAAATAAATTTGAATTTATATCTATTTTTAAGTCCAAAACATGTTATCATGTAAATTGTTATATATTCGCATCGTGTGATGTCTTTTTCTTAAAACTATATCTGATTTCCAGAAACGTGAATTAGATTTGCAAAAAGTTTAATTTGATTTGCAAAAAGCTTAATTTGATTTGCATAAAGTTGAATTTGATTTGAAAAGAATGTAATATGTATTAATTTATTTTTTCTGTGCACTATCACAAAATAAAAATTAATTGACAACACAACAATTGAGAAATTTCAAAACAAATATTGTAGTGTATATAAGAATCTTTGTACAAATCCGTTTTGAATCCGTCTCCAAAAAGAGATTCAATACGGATCTGTTTCCAGAAAGAAATCGGTTTTAATTTGAAACGAATCTGATTTTCAGAAAAAAACTTGACGGCGGATCGAAGACAGATCGATGTTTTTAATGAAACGAAATCGACATTAGTTCTTGATTCCATTTTTATTTCTAGCCTTGTGTGTTAAGCTTTGTTTTTTTTGTTTTTTAATTATATGACTGTAAGACCTAAGATCTTTTAAATGCAACCTGAATTGCACGGCACTAGTTTGGCATTCTTGATAATTTAAGAAAAATCCCGTTATTTTGGTTCGTTTATGGTAGTAGTGTAAATACAAAAATGCCAATAAATGTTGCCAAAATAATGCCAACATTGAAATCTGCCATTTCTTCAACTCGTGTAAATGAATGTCACTAAAAAATTATTTCTGCCATTCTTTTGGCAGAAATACTGGCAAGTTTGCCATTCGTGTAAGTCCGGCATTAGAGAAAAAATCACTTTTCCAATTAATGTATTCATTTTAATATGGGAAAAAGCCAGTTCGATTTGTACAACTAATGTGGTCGGCCAAAACATAGTATAAGACAGCTCAGGCAATTTCCGTCCACACAAAAATTTTGGCAAGGGCACATTTCGAATAATTTCGTTATTAAATCAACTTGATTTTATATACATAGAATAGATAAGAATTTTAATCAATTTTTTTTTTTGAAAAAAATAACCTAACTACCCAATAGAGCTATTACCAAAAGTTATATGCGCATTCATTGAATAAAACTCTCCAAATCATACCAGAATACGTCATATACGTACGTCCTAATTTAAATAATTATGTACATGTACATACATATATATAATCAACAATTTGAATTTTATTTTTCTCATAAAATCCCCCAATTCGTTCTCGCAATCGATTTCTCATAATTGAATTAGTCAAATGCAAATTAATAACCACAAACAAACATCCGTCAAAACATCAAATTATTTAATGATGGCTTTCGTCCGTAAAAGTCAAGCCATCAACATTTATACTCTTAAATATCATCAAGTCGAAAACAGGCGCACATTATTGCCACAAGCGTTGTTAGTAAAATAAGATACTTTAAGGGTTATTTGAGCCAATGTATTCAGATAATTTACATACATAAATGTATAAACATATGTATGTACATATACATATGTATGTTTATTCGTTTAACATATTTGATTAAGGACATAAACAATCAAACTCTCTGCCCTAAATACAGACACTAATTTTCCAACCGAAGCTTCGTAACACCGTTATTCTCTGTTACTTGTCCATTATTCCTATGTACACAAACAATTTTTAATTTGATTAATATACAAAACAATGAGCTTTTGAAGAGCAATCATCCAATTCAAAGAGAGATCTAAAAAAAAAAAGAGAGGACAGAGAAAATGTTGTTCGATTGAGACAAAATGCTTATAGCTAATTGCACTTGATGGTTTGTTTTGTTTCGGTGGTATCAGGTCTCATGGCAATAGTTTTCAAAACTTCTGTAAATGTTTGATCAATTTTTGATAGGTTTTTTTTTTTATAAAACTTCAAATTCTATTAAGAAATATTTTTGTGCTGGTAGCGTGCATGAAGTAAAAATAGAGAGCAAAAATTAAAAATGGATGAAACTGTTTCGACAATAATTCCTGTCAGCATTATCCCTAAAAATGTTTACGGACTTCGTAAGGAGGTTGATGGCAATATTCAGTTTAATTTTAACGATGAAGTCATCTATCCAGTAGAAGGTGTTTTGGTTTTTCATGATTTTAAAACAAATAAACAAAGATTTTTAAGGTATGTATGTATTGATAGTAAAATGTATTTTTATTATGGTGTTTGGGAAAAGGCTATCCGATCAGATCGGACAATTTATACATATTACATATGTATGTATATGTTCTTACAATCACATTAAGAATTGATACTTCAATTCATTGTTTTAGATTTCTTTTCGGAGAGAATTTATTTACATTAAAAAAAATGTAAACGAAACTAAAAAACACATAAAAAGATATCTTTCGTTGCTTGATGTGGCGATCGGCAGGCCAGTTCAAAATTCCAAAATCACATAATTACGCCTTCCAGAATTTGGATGTCCAAGCTGTCTGATGAGCTTCAAATTTTACAATTCACCCAATTCTGCAATTCGCTGGAAAATATCGCTTAATATGTACCAAATTGCATTCGCCATTTTATTTTCGCTCTTTTTGGGCTCTATTGATAACAGCAGTAATTAGTAGTGCACTGAGCATAATTTGAGCGAACGGAGTAAGCTCTGAGCACATAATGATAGCTCTAAGATTTAATTATTGCCATTTTCGATTAGATTTTCGTTGTGTTCTGCTATGAACTGTTTTATAGTAACGGGAAGGAAAAAATAGTTACTCTGAACAGCCAACCGAAACGACTTATGAAATACACTTGAAAACTGAACTGTCATATAAGCAGGGGTGGAATCGGCTAAGGTGATTTGTGATTGTCACATTTCCGACAATCACATGTGATCATATAAAAATGTTCGTCTGTGTAAGGTGATCACAAAAAATAAAACAAAACTTGGCACCACTTTAAGAGAAATACTAAAACTTGACTTAAATCCATATGTTTATGTTTGGTTTTGTTTGTCTGCAAAATTGTTTTATTTGTTTTTTTTTCATGCAATGTTGAATGCCCAAACGTTATTAACCTTTTGATTTAAGAAAAAAATGTTATAATTATCTCGCAATCCAAAAAAGTTGAAATAAAAATTAGAATCATAGTCATTGAGTTCGCGAGATTAAATTAGGATATTTCCAATTTGTTCTACAAACTGAGAAAATAAAAATGTTTCGCTCGCTTGCCAAAAGTTTTTTAATTTGTACCTACTATTAATTTATTCTAAATCCCAATTAGTAACAAAATAAATTAAAAGTTGAAATAAATATGTGTGAGAAAAACAATGCCTTTACCCAATTACATGTACATACATACTTCTGTTTTATCGGATATACTTTGTTGAATGTAATGAATATGGGTGTGCACATGTACATATGTATATGGTTTCTATTTTCGGAATTTGTGAAATCATAAAAGTAATTTTACAAATTTACAAAATTAGAAAACCATTTAATTTTATATGAAAATGACACCAAAATAGCTGTCACAAGAAAAAGTCACAAAAATATGATTATCACATGTGACAGTCACCTTACGCAGCCCAAATTTATTTTTTGTGACTGTCAACTATCACTAATCACCTTAGCCGATTCCACCCCAAATATCTTTTCAGTTGGTCGGTCACTTTTTCTGAGCTCATAGAGCATATTATGGACTAGCTCTGATTGAAAAAAACGCAGTCTCAGAGCCCTGATGGGTCTGAGCTAAAAAACAAACACAAATCTTTTTTGACGTGACATAAACCGTGCTATTCTCTGACCTAAAAAAGACAATTGGCACAAGATAAATGTCAAAGTATAACGACAATTGGCTCCGTTTGCAAAACTGTATACATATTGAACTGATATTATGACAAGTTGTTGAATACGAAGTAGAATCTGTTTCAAAATATATGTGTGTAAGATTGGTAATGTAAATTTGTAAATTTCACTCCATTTTTGTTTTATATTCTACACGCGCTCAAGGGATTATACTACCCTTTAAATGTTTCAACACGGCGCGTTCGTGAGGGTGATCTTAAGGAAGAAGGAAGAGAAAGAATGATAGGAAAGATAATTGTATATACATTTCTAGAGATGTATATACAATGGAAAGATGTGTGGCGCGATGTTCTGAGACTGTAGGTGGTTGTTGTCTCAGATTTTATCTCCAGGGATGGCGGCTAAACAATGCGGAGAAATTTCCGTGTCTTATTTAACTATGTCCCTTATAATTCGCATTAATTTTTTTATTCTTTGTCTTATTTTATCGGTATACTAGTTTTACTCAATCACATGTTGTTAGTTCTATGCCTAAACAGCATGTAATGAGTAAACCAGCAACTCATTGTATGACATTTATTTTTAGAATTGGTTTTTAATGGAAAATAAGAGGACATGGACTACGGCAGGGATCGAACCTGTGACCATGAGGTTGGCAGGCGAACACACAACTATCGCACCACGGCCACTCTGTTAAAAATATTTTTCTAAAAAATATAAGGTCTGAGCCTGTGCTTTCTGAACAGAAACTACAAGACTGTCAAAAGTATACACACACCGCAAATGTACGGGAACACCATAAGCCTACAAGCAATTCACATTAAAAAAAAAATTAAGTGGCAGCCGTCCACGGCAGGTGATTGGTTTTTCTATGTTGTAATTTTCTGTCAGAACTAATTTCTTCTTCAGGTAGGACTTATGTCAAAAACTGTGCAATGTTTAGGTATGGGAATGACTGATTTGAGTGAGACTAGACACATTTATAACAGTTATATCAGCTTATTGAAATTACAAATCTGGACCAAACTAGAGAAATGGAAATTTATAACAGTTTTTTGCAGATAAGAGTGTAAAATATTCATCTAAAAATATATAAAATATTCAACGCTCTTTGGGACCCAGGTCGCTCAAAAACAAAAATTGGGTGAAACTTAGACATACCAGTTTATAACAGTTATAACAGATTCCTAGCATTCAAAGTCTGAAGTAATTTTTAATCTTCGTGTGCTCCTTAAAAAAAATATGCCTGTCAGAAATATGCTCACCAGTGCCAGTAGAGGGAACTGACACAGCACTATCTGTTCTTTTATAAAAAAAAAAACTGCTATATAAATTGGCAAATGCTTAATTCTACAAATTCGTTTATCTACTTACATGTCCTAAGATTTCTCCCAAATACAATTCCAACAATTATATCAATTAACTTAAGCAGACGATTACTGGCCGTTGTCGAAATTGCAAATTCCAATGGCGTCGAAAAGTAAGTATTTTCTTTGTTTGCAAACAACAACATAATTATATTGAATATTTTATCAACAGCAACATCAACACCAACATATCAATATATGACACGGCGACACTTAAGAAACGTCGCAACTTTCAACTGCCAAGTGATGCTAAGAATAGGGTAATATCTAAAATAGTATTTGTACATGATTCTAGAGCAGTTGTTGCGTTGACTAAAAGTCCAAATGAAATGCTCTACATGATGTTCTTTGACAAAACGGGAACAATTATTGAATCTGTCATAGGTCTTCCCAATCAACGAATCACAGCTACATGCATTGCAGGAAATCCCCAAGACACTGGTATGGTTGCCGTTTGTGGTGATGGAATTTTGAAGCTTATGTCGAAATCAGAAACTGGCTTTACAACTAGCGCTACTATTAAAGCACATTTTTCTGTCAAGTCAATGGCATGGCTGTCAATGGAGACATTGTTATTGGGTCTTACTAAGAGCAAATTGGCTCTAATAGAAAATGGCGAAGTGAAGGCACAATTTCATGCAGATGAAATAGACCTTATTGATTTGTCTAAAGATCCCGAGACGGAAAACGAAGAAACAGATCACTATGGGATATCAACGACAGTAGGCACAGAATCATATGAAGCTGTAACGTGTATGATTGCTCTCTCAAAAAGTTTAGCATATGTTATAGGTGATAAAGTATATTTCTTCGAAAAAGTGTCGAAATTCAAGTACCAAAGACTTGCAATTATAAGACTTCATAAATATATATACTCGGAAGATTTGTACAAGATTAAAATTATTGCAATTAATTCTCAACAAGATAGTCTCATTGTCACGGCTGGACATAGTCAAATTTATGAATGTAGTTTGAAAGATGTTAAATCGGGGGAAATTGGAAGTTCGCTGCTGTTTAAACCTCTTGGAGAACTTATTCATATTGACGAAATTGTAGACATATCGATTTGTTCATGGAGGACAATCATAATGACAGCTTGTAAGTGAAAAGTAGTGAAAAACCGTTCGATTTTGATAGATTTTTGACAGTTTAAATTGAATGTGATTTAAAAGTTTTAACTATCCCTAATCCATAGTTAGTTAAAATTGCAAATTAACATTAGCTTTAAATATAAACTGTCAAAAATCTATCAAAATGGATATGTGGATCGGTTTTTCAGTATCAAAATGTAGACAGTGCCCGCGGAAATAGTAGCGTACATCAACTTCAATATTTTTTTTCTAAGCTGACAGAAAATCATGTATCAAAAATTTGCTCACAATTTACAAAAACTCGTACTAAAAACTTTTCCTTAATTAAACATGAATAATTGACTATCATCTGCTTTTTATCTTTTACAGCAAAAGATCAAACTATTAGAGTATGGAACTACGAAACGGAAAAAGTAGAATTAGTTAAGCGGTACCAAGTGGACATAACTGTAACCGAATTGAATGTAACAGGTCAATTTGCAGCAATCGGTTTTTCAGATCAACTGAGAATAATGCAAATTTGTATGGATGATCTAAATGTAATAATTTTTTTGTCGCAGAAATGACTGAGATTACAAAATGTTTCTATTTATTTTAGATAATAAAAACCTACAATTTTCCACGATGCTCTCAAGTGAAATATTCATATTTTGGTCACTTAATGGCAGCCGCTTATGAAAGCTTCATTTCCATTTCGTCAGTTTATAATCTCGATATAATAAGGACTTTGAAGGTAGGCATGTTAACCATTTTTTAAATCAAACAAAGCTTTTTCAATCAGTTATAAGCTTTGTTCAGAAGCGTTCTCTGAACAGTTCTGTAAAGCAAACTATAAGTTTTTGCTATTCAGTTGCTCTGTTCGTTGCTCAGTATTCTAAGCAGATTGAAACAGAAAAGAACAAGATTTTCTGTTCTGGCTTGTGATTAAGATCAACCTAGAACAGAATCGTGCGAACTGTCAAAATTGTTGGTTTTGTTTTATTTTGTTTATTTGGAAGTTTATTTATTTTTGATTTACGGTTAGAGTTAATCGACTTTTAATATTTATTTATTAATAATAAAAGTACAAATTTGCATTATCAACAAGAAAAAAACACAAAAAATAAATTTATTTCTTATTGTTTTGCCAATGAAGTTTAAGTTTTGTTAAGACTGTTGAGTCTTGTTCTATGTTCTGACTTTTTTGTTCCAATTTGTTCTGTGTTATACTATTCTGTTTTGGTCTCTTCTTAAGTGAACACGGCTAGTGTTTCCAGAAACTGTACTGTCATACATATTTTGTTTAATGCTTGGCTATATGGTCGTTTTATTGAGAAGCGCATCTGATAACATCTATATTCTTACATGTCTCTCTTTTTAGCGCACATAAGATCGACCCATCTCACTTAATGCACCTCTTAATAAAACTACCATGTTGTCTTCGCAATCTACCAAATACTATTCAATAATTCACGAAATACAAGTCCATTTTATTTATGAATTTTTCACAAAATTATATTTTGTTTTAAAGGGTCATAATGGCAATGTACTAAGTCTTGCTTGGTCACGAGATGATAAATACTTAATATCAGGAGGAGCTGAAGGAGCTATTTATCAATGGGATGTTGAAACTGGACAGCGCATTCAAGAAATTGTCCAAAAAGGCACCGAATATCGTGCTGTTTGTTGCTCTGGCGACCCATTTTCGATATTTGCCATTACTGGTTCAGGACTTCTCCGAGAGTTAAACAATTCCGAAATTATTCGGGAACTTAGTACACCTAACCAGCCACCATTTCTCTCACTTGCTCTTGCCCGATCTGATCTAATAATGTTTGCATCAACAGATGCTGGCCATTTGTATAATGTTCAACTACCATTTTTAGATGCTGGTGGCGGTAAATTCACTAATTACCGATTTTTCGATAGTGCTATTACAAGGGTAGTATTTTCCTATGACGGTACTCTCTTAATAACAGGTTCCAAGCTCGGAACATTAGCAATATGGGTTTTACAAAATATAGATGGTAAAGTTGCTCCAATCGATCAGGACTTGTTGAAAGGCCAAGAAGTGATAATTCCCAGGGATGTGCTGAAAGAGAAAAATGATCAAATCGCCAATCTAGAACTTCGTATACTCCAACAAGCTGCAGAATTTCAATATCAGGAGAGTCAAAATGAAATTTTCGACAGCCAGCAATTGGCAGATGTACACAAAGGCTATTGTCAAGCCTTGGAAGCACTGAAGGCTCGAAACAATGGTCTGGAACAAAAGCACATCGAGGAATTGAATGAAATTACTTTTCGAATTAATGACCTGAAGGCTGAACACCGAAAACAGATCCAGACATTATCCGATCAATTTACTGAGAGTATGTTGATAGAGTACCAAAAGTACACAAGCTTTAGCCAGAGCAGCAATGAAATCCGGGATGACTTCGAGGAGAAGCTGAGAAAGTCCGCTGGGCGGTTGCAAGACACTGTAGAGGCCTTAGAAATTGACTTTAAAAAGCAACTTGAACAGCGTGAAGAACTAATTCGGGACTTAATGCAAGAACTGCAAGACATTAAATTTGAGTTTAATGAGTATTGCCGCCAGGTGGCGGTCGAAAACGAAAAGAACACAACGGATACTGTCATTAGATATGAGAATACACTTAAAACCGAACGCGATGAAGAAATTATGTGGCGTGGTAAAGCGGGAGTCTTAAAGCGGAAGTCTGACACCGTGAGTAAGGAAGCCGAACGTTTGTTGGAAGAAGTTGAATTGCTAAATGATGAGCAAACAAAATCACAAAGAACAATTGGTAAACTAATGCGTGAAATAGAAGATTTGCGTAAGGACGTAACAGATCGCGAATTCGCCATAAGTGTAAAAGAAAAACGCATTCA
The DNA here is from genome assembly GCA_910595825.1 of Philhelius pedissequus. Classification (NCBI taxonomy): domain Eukaryota; kingdom Metazoa; phylum Arthropoda; class Insecta; order Diptera; family Syrphidae; genus Philhelius; species Philhelius pedissequus. The sequence continues at coordinate 4,460,163 of OU343160.1, read as the reverse complement.
AGAGATCCTTCAGAAGAACCAAGAACTCGAAAAGTACAAACAAGTCCTAAATCACAAGATTACTGAGTTGAAAATGCAAATAGAGCCACGGGAGTGTCAAATAAATGAGAAACGAAAGCAAATCACTCAAAAAGAACAACAACTAGACACGTTGAATAAAAACAATGTACAGTCAGAAGGGCGATTGATGAATCTTGAAGAAAAGTATTGGCAGACAGTAACCGATCTTAAGGAACAACGTCGTATTTCCAAAAGCTCTCGTGAATTATTCTACACCTTATGCTCTGAGCTGTATCACGTTGCTGGAAAAATCAATAACCCAGACGAGCTTAGAATCGGCATACGTGGTCTTTATCAGAAATATGCTGGCAATGAGTCTTTGAAAACACATATCATACTGGAAACACAAGTCAAGGCTGAATTTGATAGGCAAAGGGCACACATCGAGAGCTCAATAATTGAGTGCAAGCACCAGATTAAAGATAAGCTACAAACAAAAGGATCGGCTGATCTCTTGAAAGAGAATATGAGCTTGCTAAGAGAACTTGAATATTTGCGTAAGGAAAGTTATACAAATAGTAAAGAAGTAGAAAATTTGATGGATGCACTGAAATTAACTAACAGAAATAGTTCCCAGACACAAAGTGGGCTTGCTAAGACATTGGAGGTAATTCTTAATTTAATAATTTTAAATTTAGTTTTTCTTTGTTGTAATTAATGAATATTTTGTTTAACAGACAATCGAGGCTTGCAGCGTTGAAAATCAGGACCAAATCCAGGTGTTAATGTCGCAGCTTGAAGGCTTAAAACTGGAAAATGAGGAGCTTCTCCGCGAACTGAAAGAGATTGATTAAAATGTAGATGTTTGAAAAAATAAAAATAAATATTTATGTGCAAATGAGTGTGTCAGAGCAGTTGGATGATCTTATTTTCAATAATAAGAACTAAATAAAACCATACTTTAAGAACTCATCCAAAAGTTCCAAAAGTATATAACATGTAGAATAATACATTGCTCATCAATCATTCGACATCTTTGAATTTATAAAATTTTGAAGCTTAGATTAGGCTAAATTTGGGAGATGGCTCGTATTATGTTGACCTCAAAAGCTGCGCTCGTGAGTTATTGGCATATTATGTAGGTCTCTGACTTGAGAAAACTCCACAATAAATATACTGAATGGCCCAAATCAAACCACACGAACGTACTAGGTAAATTATTTTTACTGATAGTCTGGTGTGCATACATTTCGGAACTACACTTATGAAGTACCTTGATAGCAGAGTAATACTTCGTTTTCACCGGACGTTAATCTCTGCAGCACTATTGATAAAAAAAATGCTTATTCTACTGCTATTCCATGACCTTACTAAATTTTAGAATACAAGTTAGTCTGCGGACTAAATTTTCAATTAATAAAAAATGGAAAATCCACGAACAAAATCTACTACAGTGTCAACTCTTGTCTTCTTTTATTCTATGTCCCTGTAAATTTTGTTCTTATTCTCAATTCTTTGTCTTCGATGGCTTAGCACACTTAGTCCACAGAATAAATTCTAAGCCTTCCCTAGTCCATGATTATTAATTTTATCTCCGCAGAAATGAACTGCCAAAGCTTGTATGGGAAAAATATTCTGCAAAGCATATAAATTTATCTCCCGAATTTGATGTAGAAAGCGTAGAAATAAACCTCATAAAGCTAGTTCAATGAACAGCTGATTGTTTCCTAGATTTACGAAAGTATTCTTAAGAGGGCGTTCACGCAACGTCCAGAAGAAAGATATTTCTTTCTGCAAAGCAGAAAATTATTTCGTTGCATGAATACCCTTAGTGTTTTCACCACATTAAATTATTAATTAATAAAATTAATAAAAGTAAATTAATTTTGACAGCGCTATTCACAATTCAAATGTTGTTTCATTTTCTCTTATGATGTAGAAAAGTAACAGTTAGCTTCATCTGTCATACGAAGCGAAAAATTTACTTTTCTGGTGAATGTGTTCATTTCAATATGGGAATAGGTTAGTTCGATTTGTTCAAAAATTAGTCCAATGAAGATTTAAATGAAATAAATTTTAAATAAAAGCGATGAATGATACGAAAAACTGCTATGAAAAGCAAGTATGTAATCATACAAAACTGAATATAAAATAAATTTTATTTAAAATTTGTTTGTCTTGATGACTTGTAGGAGATTAAGCCAAATCTACTTAAATCTCAATTTAATATTCGGTGAAAACATAGTTTAAAAGTAGTTGAATGCAGGGAGTGCATAATAGAGTCCAAAAGGACCCACTTAACTTCGAAGAAACATGTATTAAACGTCACGCAATCTACCATAATTTAATTAAACATTATTTTCAGACTTTGACCATGGTTTATTTTGGTGACGTCATTTGTTGTGGTGACGTCAGAGAGTCAACGCGATAACCGATTACTGTGAACGTCTAAATGTAGCTTTGTTAGTGTTGCATATTTAATTTCATTCATATAAAGAGTATATACGTCATTACATAATTAATATCCAAACACTTGTCGAGCTTTTGAAACAAAACACCTTCCAGCTTATTAATACCTCAACATTCCAAATAATATTTACCCACAATCCACAATATCATACAATAAAATACCTACTATATACTAGTATGTACATACATAAATAAGTGCAGTACAACCATGTCGTCAATTAGCTAATGCGAAAGTGTCATTTGAGTTGCATAATAGATTGACATCTTTAATGATTGCTACTTACAACAAATTCTTTTTGGAGCAAAAATATTTATGCACCTAACAAACGATATATAGTAATCGTACTTACTTAATTCTACTGCCAGTAATGCAATCAAGTAGTTATTGTTCTCAGGTGTTACGTTTTCGTCAGACTAATTTATGATGTTTTCCATTGGACATGGAAATCGATATTGTTTTTATTTAGAAAGGCTATATATTTTTGTTTTAATTATTTTTTTTTAATATAAATTTTAATTTATGTGCCACAGCACATTATATTGATACATACGAAAAATACGTCGAATAGGTTATTTAAGCTGTCATACTATGAATAAAATCCTCATTAGTTAATAATTCATGAATGTACTAAAATGATTGAATTAAGAAAATTGAATTGATTATAGATCGTAAAATTAAAAATTAAATCGTACCGGGTTCTATTATATATAAGAACCAATCATATGTCTAATAATAAGAATAAAAAGGCATCAAAACCCGTATATCGGTAGATGGCGCAACGTTCTCTTCATGTTTCGTTGACATTATTCGAAAGATCTAATGCAGAGCTTCGTTTCTTATCTACTGCCAAAAATGTACTTCTGGCTACTGTCCACTTCTTTTACTCTGCTGTCAAGATCAAGATTTTATAAATGTAGCTAGTTACGAATTGTATCCCCTCCAGACGGCGACACTATCAGTAAAAAGAATAATTTTCCTACTACATTATTTTTGTTATGCATTTGCAAAAAATTTAAGGTACAATTAGACGGTCAACATAATCGATCCGTCATCGCGTTGACTTTCTGACATTACCACAAAATCCATTTTTAAATATTGTCATCCCGCCGCCAATGCACTGCACCGAAATTCGTATCAACATTCTCCTCAACGGATTGTTAGTATTTTTAGTTTGCAATCACACGGGCGCTGCCATCATGACAGAATTGGGGAAATTTTTGACGTAATTTTTGCGTGAAACAGTTAACGCGTTGTCTTATAAAATTGACCATCTAAGATTCTAAGGGGTAGTTGTACAAACATGGTCCTTCAAATATTAATTCTTCGTTCAGCAATCTTAACTCACCGATAACGGCGGATTAACTGAAATTCAACAATAGTTCAAGCATTATATTCGGTATTATTACTTACTGAATTTACACAAAGTTGAAAAGGGCCTTAAAGGTCTAATTTTATTGAATACAAATAAAAAGTTTTTAAAATAAAAACAAATATTATCTATAATCAAAATGTTGCATTCAAATTTAAGTTTCTAAAAAATGAAAATATCTACACAATTTCTTAAAATATTAAAATTAAATTCCGTAGTTTGAGTTTGCCAGTTTCGCAACTGTCGCAACAAGTCGTTTAGATATAAAAATGTCAAAATTCCTATTGCAGCTTAAGTAAGGAGTAATTTTTTTTAAATAAACAAATAAAAAATGTAAAGCTTTAAGTTCATCCCTAAGCAGGAAAGAGAAGAGCAACAACGAAAAGGAAAACTAAAGCTCTTAACTTACAAAGGAGTAAAATATATAAAGTACATATTTGAAAATAATTTAAGAGACTTAAACATGCAATACTCTTGCTAACCAGAAATTTCTCTCTCAAAACGCTGGCGCTGTTTGTAAGAAATTTAACAAAGGAAAAGTAAACAAAGCGAAAATAACTTGTTGTTTTGGTGATTTACAATTCCATGACAATGCCTTCGAATACTACAACTATTCGAATGTTAAATCAATTTAAAATAGATTCATATGAAGTTTCAAATACACATATATATAAAAAAAATAAAAAATATTTGTGACAAACAAAAAAGGAATTAATTCATATTTCATAATGGATGAATCATCCATAAAGAACTTTATCCCTGTCACAATTGAACCGAAACATGTTTATGGAATACGCTCCGATGTTATTGGAAATATACATTTTACAAACAATCAAGAAGTCATTTATCCGGTAGAAGGTGTTTTAGCATTTCATGACTATGTGAATAATAAGCAAAGGTTTTTGAGGTATGTATGTTTGTTAGATTTTGAGGTCTTAAAATCAAAGTTAATATTAGATAATGGAGAAGTTTAAAGTCGATATGTGCCTTTCACCAACTTTTTGAAATTCGATGAGGGCGAATGTTAAATTAAATCGTTTAAGAGGGTTCCTTATTACGAAAGTATTGGTAATCCATTTGAATAATTTCTTATCGTAGTTATTGTTGTATCATTGGTTTAAATTATTTAGTTAAAAAATCAAAATATATCAACGCAAACTTCAAAAGTCGTCGCGTCGATATTGGTATCAAGTGACAGCTCTCATGAAAAGAAGATAAATTTGTCCGCTTCGGGATTTGAAGTTATGGCCTTTTCGATTAGTCGTCAGGTCGTCATACGTTCCTCCAATAAAACATCCGGGAACAATTTGGCTGATTCTGAATTGTATGTATCACAGTAATGGGTTATCCATTTTGCGGTTTCAAAAGTAAACGTAAATAAAACACATATAAAATATTTTTTTTCATGATATTTATTTTTTATTATAAATTTTGAACGTTGACATTATGTGTGAAACACCACATCATTTAAATGACCACCACGCGAATTGTTGCAAGCATCGATTCTTTTAAGGTAATTTTCGACCACTTTTTTACACATGTATGTTGATTTTCAAGTGCTGAAGAGTTAAAGGTTTATCTTAAATATAGAGAAAGAAAAGAACATTATTGACCACAAAAAATTAAAAAAAGTTAAAAAGAAAAAACAAAATAAAAAAGGTTTTTTAATTTAAAATTATTATTTAACTTTTTATTTAAAATGAATGCATTTCGAGTCTGATGTGACTCATCTTCAGCAATACACTAATTGGTATGGGAATTACAACAAAATTACATAAGACAAATAGAATACAAAAAAATGTAAACAAAATAGCTTTACAAAATTAACAAATCAAAGAAAGTTAAAGAGTGAGAGAGAGGGTTATATTAAGTTGAAGACCGGTGAAATTATATTCCAGTCGTCACTGTTCATCAAGTTGTTGTTGATGTGTATGTGTAAGCTTTCATACGCATCAAGTCGTCTGGGGCTTGTGACGTGTTTAAGAAGCTTTACGTCTTCGAACTTAACATTGAAATGATTGTTGGTGAGGGCGTGCGAGGCAACGGAGGATTTTACGGGGCGATTGAATTTTATGTGGCTAGAATGTTCTTTGAGATGTACTTCGATGCTCCTCTTCGTTTGACCGATGTACCTAGCTTCACAGTTTCCACATTTAACCTCGTAAATTCCCGATTTATCATTTGTTTTGGTTCTGTTTTTCGTTGTACTAAGCATGTTCTTTATTTTCCCATTACTAGAAAAAACGCATTCAATGTTTTTTTTTTGAATTTGGACTTTAACCTGTCAGTAATTGTTGGAAAGAAAGTTATACTTGCTCGTTCTGAGTTGTTGTTGTCGTTTAGTCGTCTGTGTTGTGTAAATAAAGTTGATAAATTGGATTTTTTAATTTTGTTGGTGTGATTTATGATTAGCTTATCCACTAAAGATTCGTTGTAGCCGTTGATGGTTGCGATTTCCTTTAGATGTTTATATTCCTTTAAATAATTTGCGATCGATAAAGGTTTTTAAAGGTTTATCTGCATAAACACGGTATTTCGCGTAGCCCTACAAAAAAAGTCCAGCGGTGTCAAATCGCATGATCTTGGTGGCCAGTTGATTTCGCCACGACGAGAAATTACGCGGCCAGGAAATGTCTCTTACAATAAAGCCATATTCGCTCGAGTTGTGTGGCATGTGGCACCGTCTTGTTGAAACCACATATTCTCCAAGTCGTATTCTTCAATAGGAGACAAAAAGAAGTCGGTTATCATATGACCATAACGCTCCGAATTGACAGTGATAGTCTTTCCATCGTTGTTTTCGAAGAAGTAAGGTCCAATCACGTCTCCGGACCAAAGAGCGCCCAAACAGTGACTTTTTGTGGATGTAATGGCCTCCCTTCAATTACTTGAGGATTCTCAGAACCCCAAATACGACAATTATGTTTATTAGCATACCCACCGAGTGAGAAATGTGCTTCGTTGCTGAAGAAAATTTTGTTCGAAAAATCGCTATCCACCGTTGTTCAAGCACCCATTCGACGTATCTACGACGTTGTGAATGGTCAGCTGGCTTCAGTTTATATGGATGTAGGTGTAGATCCAAATGCAAAATACGCCATAATGTGCCATAAGACAGTCCTAATTCCTGAGAACGACGTGGAATCGACACATTCGGGTCTTCGGCAACACTTTCACTTACGGCAGAGATATTTTCAGTGGTACGAGCGAAACGATGATGCACAGGCCTTACAATATCTGTAACCACTCTAGTCTCTTCAAATTTCTTCACAATTTTGCCAATTGCTTGCGTAGTTGGACGATTATGTAAACCATAATCTCCTCTTAAAGCACGATATGTGGCTGTGGCAGAATCACCATTTTTGTAGTAGGTTTTAACAATTTGTATGCGTTGTGCGATAGTTAAGCGATCCATATACGTAAATGTCAGACTAGTTTGACAGATGTCGAATTCCAGTCCTATACTTTTGTAACCGCAAAATGGATAACCCTTTATTTGTGAAAATTAAATTTAAAAAAAAATCACATGGACTAAAAAGATTTTCCAAAGCACTTGATTTCAATTTAGATACACATTAAGCCTGCTTCCTATTATGTCGGAATCAAAATTACACAAAACAAATCAAGCCGATGATTTTGACATTTTAATTATTTGAGTGTATTAGTTGGTTTGTTCGTTGAGCCCTGAAGTCACCCTAAAGCGTTTTTTGAAAACCTGAAGTCACCCTGATAAACAAATTCTGTGTTTTTGATAATCTAAGGTCGCCCTGAATTAGAGTGGTAGTTGTAGTTTCTTTAAAGAAATAAAATGATGGCTATTCCTACTACTTTTAAGTTATTTGGTAAATTTGTTATTTTATAAATTTGGCTAAGAAATTTTGGGCTGGAACTCGCAGCCTGGGGAAAAATTGAATAATCACATATTATTTAACAATTCCCGCCTTAAACATAGATGCAATATCATATTAAACTTTACAACCGAAAATCTAGTGTTTATTTGTTCGATTGGGACGCAGAGAGTACTTCCAGATTACCAATTGAAAACAACATAAATCTTGATGATTTACCAGAATTGATTAAATTGATAATGTTAACTAATAATTAGTTGTAAGTAACTATATTGTGTTTTCCTTCTTAGATTGCCTGCAAATACTATCCCATCAATAATAACCCTAAATTCAACTAAACATTTGATGGCAACAGTGGAAATATATACCAATGAAAGTGCAGAACAGTAAATATCGACTTTTAGTGTTCTTTGACTTATTAAAATCTTTTAAATATTTTTATTAATTTTCAGTCAAACCACCATAGTTATTTACGACTTGCTTGCACTTAAGAGACAACAAACTTATCAGCTGCCAGCCAACGCTCGACACAAAAACATCACACAAATATCCTTTACATGTGACTCCAAAGCACTCGTTGTGTTGACTGAATATCCTGATGAAATGTTATACATGCTCTTTTTTGATAGGCTTGGAACAATAATTGAATGTCGTGCGGGCAACACAAATCGACGCGGAATGGCCAGTTATATATCATGCAATCCTCAAAGTCCAGATCTCATAGCCGTATGTGGAGAAGGTGTCATGAAGTTGATGATCAGATCAGAAAAAAGTTTCTCCTTCTTTGGCGATATTAAGGCCAATTTCAATGCAACCTCGATAGCATGGATCTCATCTGAAACTTTCATTATAGGAACCAAACAGGGCATGCTTATTGTTGTCCATAATGCTCAAAGGCAAAAGACATATTATGCAAAAGATGTAGAGTCTCTTGATATAGCTGCTGAAGCTGATTTCGAAAAACAGTTAATTCATGAAGCTTTACCAATTTCTAATCAAATGGCTAAATGTGAAGCCATTGTTTGCATGACTGCTTTTGCAAGGGGCCTAGCATTTGCTATTTTCAATAAAGTTTTCGTTTTTGAAAGAATTTCCAAAGTCAAATACGAACGGAAGACAATATTGAATATACCAATCGAAAATTATCCAGAAGAGCTTTATCAAATCACTAATATGGCTGTCAATTCAAAACAAGATACTGTTATTGTCACTCCGAGACACAATCAAATCTACGTTGGAATTCTAATAGTTCCGGAATCACTTGAAACCAAAATGCTTCAATTTCGAACGTTAGGCGAACTTATGCATATCGATGAGATTCTTGATATATGCATGTGCTCTTGGAGACCGATAATTGTAACATCTTGTAAGTAATCATTTGCTTTTTTATGACAAAGGAAAGGTGTAAAAAACGAGCATCTCCATAGTTGATATCAGTTCTTATCAGGAGCATAAATAGAACTTCTTCCGAGCCGTTGCTAATATGTAATAGTATTTTTTGGTGCAAAATTCGGAAAAACCAAATTTAAAAAAAGGTATCCGATTAACATGCGAAAAATCAGAAAATATGTAGACAACTGCATTTTTTTAATGTAATTTTTGTGGTATACATATAACACGGATTTTGACAGTTAAATTCCTCCATTGTCAAAAATTATATTGATTTTATTTTGAATCCATTTTGCAGATCCGTACTTTACCTTGGTAAAATTATCCGAAAAAAAACAAACTTTTCCCCAATGGAAAACTAGTGTATTTTGCACATTATCATTAATGTTAAACTTGGAACTTTACTTCAAACATTTACATTTAGTTGATATTGCAAGAAACAACCACCATAACAAAAACATTTTTGTGAGATTGTAAAAATTTCTTACCAATCGATATGGTAAAAGATTTCTTCAGAATGCACGACATTTTAAAAAAATCTATTGCAATTTAAGGAAAATATTATTTTTCAATAATTTGACAGAACATAAGCAATTTATATAAATTTGAACTGGTAGATAACTACAAACTGAAAATTCTGACACCAATGCACTTACATATGTAACTGAAAATGAAAGAATTATAGCTTTCCAGTCACTTTCCAATTAAAGTTCCCTTCATTGTAAGGTAATTTTTTGACGGCTGGCCAATCAAAGATTGCCTTTCCTTGCATTTACTTGCCTTTCCTTAAAGTAGGCTACGTCTTCTATTTCAAGTAGGTACTTATATTTAAACACCCTCTTAGACGACTTAAACTGAATGTGCCTTAATGGGGTTTTTTTTTGGTAACAAAAGTTAATCTTTTTCCCCTTCAGATCTGTCAAAACACAGATTCTTACAATTAAAACCTTCCAATGGGCAAGCAAATCAATTTTTTTTTTTGATGAGAATCAATTTTGCAGATCTGGATTTTTCGGCAGATTTACCCCTCTTTTACTAATACCATAACACCGTCAGAGAAATTGACAGCCGTCGTTTTGACAGGATTTTGTTTTCAGTAATTATGTGAATAGTGAAATAAGGCTTTGAAGACATACATACATTTTAAAATCATAATATCAATTATGTATTAACAATTGTGTAATCCTCCAAATTAATTTCGGCATTCATTTTTTTAACATTGAGATCGCTTCGTGTTCGAAAAGAAAAAAAAACTTGAATGAAGAAACAATTTTCATATCACTTGCCATCAGATACCTCTGGTTCCACAGACACGAATATACACCAATACTGTGATAAAAAAAAATAAATCTGAAATCGTATACCATTTGCGACGAAAAAAAATCAAATTTCCGATCAAAATCTGAAATTACCAAAAGAAACCCCGATAAGACTGTTGTTTCGGATAACAACAATGGCGTTTTGGATGTGTTTATATTAAATTGGGTCCATTTATGGCTGCAACTGTAACAACAATCGGAGCTGACATAAAATACCTGTGTTCCCGTACATTTTGCTCAAAAATCCAAATGTGGGAACACACCTATTATTTTATTTATTTTCAGCTAAAGACAAAACAATACGAGTTTGGAATTATCATACTGGTAAAGTTGAACTTGTCAAGCGTTTTCCAGTAGATGTTACCGTAATTGAACTTTATGCTTCTGGTCAATACGCGGCTGTGGGTTTCGTTGACAAACTTAAGATCATGCAGATTTTCATGGACGATATGAATGTAAAATTTTGAAATTATATTTAACTAAAATTATTTTATAGTCACAATATTTATTTTAAGCTCATTAAGGTGTACAACTTTCCCAACTCCAAAGACATAAAGTTTTCATATTTTGGGCATCTAATGGCAACAGCTTATGAAAATAATATTGCAATCACTTCAGTATTTAATTTGGAAACTCTTAGAAGTTTGAAGGTAATTAATACTAAATGTTGTTGTGTTTACAATTATTGTCAAATTGTGCAAATCGGGATTTAGACTAGGTTCAAGATTTTGACTCACACACAGATTTCGTTGGATTGAATGAAGTTAAACCATGTTAGCCATAAGAATCCTGGCATAACCCTATTTAATTGGCGAAATTGAAGAGTTAAAGGTTGAACCATGGTTTAGTTTCCAAGTTTGAGAATTTATTTGCTCAGATGTCATGAATTGGTGTAGACAAAAAAATCGTTTATTCATTTTGGCAGGGTCACTCTGGAACGGTTTTAACTTTAGCTTGGGCTAGAAACGATAAATCTGTATTTTCTGGAGGCGATGATGGTGCACTCTATCAGTGGGATATCGAAACAGGTGCACGACTGCAGGAAGTCAACCAACGAGGAATAGAATATCATGCATTATGTGTTCCGAACGACACGAATTGCTTATATGCAGCAACCAACGCAGGAGTCATTAGTGAAATTAAAAGTTCCAAAATTCTTCGTGAAATTAAAATGCCATCTAATTCACCTTTACAAGATATTGCTTTGACCCGTTCTGACCTGGTAATGTTCGCAGCCACCAAAGGCGGCCACTTGTATAATGTCCACATGCCACTTTCTGATCCAGCTGGAGGAATTTTAACCAAATTCTCCTTCTTTGACTCCGCCATTACTAAGCTCCGATTTTCCTATGATGGGACTTTGTTGATTTCGAGTTCGGCTAGTGGAACCTTGGCTATTTGGCAGCTAAAAAATATCGAAGGTAAAGTAACGCCCATCGATCACGATTTGCTGAAAAGTCAAGAAGTACTGATACCCCGTCAAGAATTGGAAGACAAAATAGAACGAATAAAAATGCTTGAAACACGACTTAAAAAACAAGCTGCTGAATTCTATAAAAAGCAAAGTCAAAACGAAGAAAATGAACAACACCAAATGGCCGACACACACAAAGGATACTGCGAGGCTTTGACAGAATTAAATTCTAAAAACCAAGAAATTGCGGTTAGGCATGTTGAAGAACTCAATCAGGTAACATCACAAATTGACGAACTTAAAAGTGAGCATAAATTAACAATGGAAAAGCTATCAGCGCAATACTCAGAACGAATGTCAATGGAGTATCAAAAATTTGCGGTTCTTCGAGAAAATATGCTCCAGATAAGAGACAGTTATGAAAAAAAGCTTACAAAGAGTGAAGGCTGTCTACGTGATACGGTTGATGCATTAGAACTCGATTTTAAGAAACAACTTGAACAACGTCAAGAGCTCATACGTCAATTAATGAAGGAAATGGACGACAAGAAGATTGAATTTACTGAGTTTTGCCGCCAGGTGGAAGTAGATAATGATCGCAAAATGATCGATTGTCAAATTGAATACGAGAACAAGGTTAAGTTTGAACGTGACGAAACCGATAAGTGGAAGGCTCAAGCTGATGTCTATCAGTCGAAATATAATACTATTAAGAAAGAATGTGAAAACCTACACGAAGACGTAGAAAAGCTTAAAGATCAGCATTTTAAATCCAAAGCAGTTATTGTAGAGCTTATGGGTGACATAAGTGATTTACATAATGACGTAACAGATCGTGAAAATGCCATAAGTCAAAAAGAAAAAAGAATTGATGAAATGCTTCTGAAGAATGAGGAACTAGAAAAGTACAAGCAAGTCCTCAATCACAAAATAAACGAGCTTAAAGCCCAAATAGAACCGCGAGAGATGACAATTGTTGAAAAACGAAAACAGATAACGGAAATGGAACAAGAGTTGTCTGGTCTGCAGAAAAATAATATCCAGTTGGAGCTTCAGTTAAAAGAGCTCAACGATAAGTGTATAAGTGTGAATGTAGAGCTAAAGCAAGAACGTAGCCGGGCAAAATCAGCACAATTGTGTGTCACTCGCATATGTTCAGAAATATATCAGCTTTCTCAAAAATTAAGCCATACTGATGAAATGAAAGAAGGAATTAAGGTTCTTTTTTTGAAATATTCCGATGATGATGTTCTTAAGAAATTCGCAACCTTCGGCAATCCAGAGCAAGCCGATCTTCAAAAACAACGAGCTCACATTGAGAAGATAATGATTGGTTGTAGGCAAAAAATGCAAGCGAAGTCTTCCCAAGGAACATCAAAGAAGCTTTCAAGTGACCATAAGATTTTGCTGGAAGAGGTGGAAAAATTACGACATCAAAATGAGAATATGAAAGCTGAAATAAAAAATCTAAGGGTTTTAGTTGATATTGTTAAGAATAACAATTTAAAGCATGGGCTTCAACAATCTAAGGAAGGTTTGATGGTGAGCTTATATGTTAAATATTTTTTTAAATTTAATCTCAGCGTTTGTTTCCATTAATAGAAAATCGAAAAAGTACGCAGTTATTTTGAGAAAATGATAATAAATTTAAAAACAGATGTTAAAAATCTGATTGAAGAAAATGAAAAATGTAAGAAAGATATTGGAATGAAGCGCATGATGCTGAATAAAACTGATTTATAAAAATTATAAGACCATTTTTGTATAGACAGTCCATCTATATAAATCTGATTATAAAATTTTTGTTTTAAATATTACTATTTATATATACATAGTAGAATTTTCTATTCCACACTGTACAATAGTTAAGGCTGGTTATGAATTAGGAATATTATTATAAAAAAGAATAAAAACATCAATGAAATGTTTGCATATTAATATTTATTGAACATTTTACAAAAATGAATTCGAAAAAAGAAGAAGGCAAAATTGTAATAGATAGGGATTTTATAAGAATGAATTGATAGAAGATTTAGTTTTTTTCATTTCTAACATCATAGAGAAACTAACATATACCCCGTTTATATGAGTGAATTGAGGAATCGAATCGAATCGAATTGAGATTTCGATTCAGGTATATGGCCTCGTGGGATCGGTAGATTGAATTAAAATGGAATCGAAGTGACAATTTGAGTTTACAGAATAAACAACAAAAACATGCAACAGAAAAAAATACAAAGAAAACGGAAACCCACTGAACACAAAAAAACACTATTGGTGCACACACACACCAAGAATCAGATGTGAATTCGATTCTTCAATTCCTCGATTCAGGTATATAAGTACATTTTCAATTCGATTCAGCTCTTCTAGTGGGATCGGATCGAGTAATCCTATTTTAATCCGATTCAAGTATACAAAGCCCTAAATCCTGATTCAATACCGATTCAATTCTCCATATAAACGTAGTAATAGAGGCACGACTTCGGGGGTTTATTTTCTTTCACCCTACGAGCTAAATTGAGAGGATTTCCTCCGTTTCGACAAGCATGTATTAGTTGCCCGTGAATTTTAAATGGAGCAGACACCAACACAGGCTTATCGAAACGGAGGAGTGCGCATTCCCACTTTTGGTAGATATGGTGACCTTATATATTTAAAATGGAGATACGTTAAATTCAAAAATTGAAAAATTAATTGCTTTTTATTTAAATTGTATTTTTTAAAGGCCTTAATCAAACATAAGACATACTAATAAAAGCTTTTTGTTGATTCTGGTTTACAAATTAAGCAATATTTATTAATTTTATGTTTTTAGTTCTCTATGTTATGTTTTTAGTTTTCTTCTTCCCGTTTGATTTTCGATGGCCAAAGCGACGAATCAAGTAGATCAACACACAATTTCTTTTTTATTAAAATAAATAAAATTGTAAAATAAACAATAAATAAAAAGAAACAATTGAGAAAATGAAAGTAAATAGTTTTATTTCTCGTAAGCTATTTGAGAACTGTCAGATTGACTTATGACAAATCAACAAAAAAAATGAACTGTCAGTTTGAGCAAAAGGGTTTTTTAATCCACCACTAACATGTATTCACGGATAGGAAAACATGAGTAATTTAAGAGAGTTTTCTCTTACTCAACTCAAAAAAAATTTGCGGGTGTTTAAGGCAAGGTGAGTTCGAGTCGCGCCTCTATGTAATTATTTTCTCTATGTCTAACCTTATGCTTCCCTGTCATAAAAACTCAGTTTTGAAGTTAATATCTTGCGTTTTAAAATTTGTACATAAAAATGTTTTCACAAGAAGTAATTTTTCAATAGCTTAGGTAACCAAACTAACAACGCTTATCATATTCTCTTTTTCCTCTATATTACGGACAGTTCGGCGTTGTTTTCAGATCTTAACCCACAAAGGAGAAGTTTTACAAATATTTGATCCGTGGTTCAGCAGTCTAAGATCACCGATTTGACGGAATAACTGAGGTTCAACCATGATTCAAGAATATATGTACGTGGCCCTTATTATATAATATCACCGCAAATAGTTTTGCTGACGTTAATATGATCGCTTCTGATCGCAAGCACCCTCTATTATTTGCTTATGTATGTCGATAATGGATTTCACAATAATGAATTTGCATTGCTGCGTTCTCTTTTCTCTTCACCTGCCCTGAGCAGATTAGAGAACAATGTGTACTATAAGATTTTCAACTAATCAGGAGCCGTAGTATACAACCAATACAGATCGTCCTATGAAAATAAAATCATACATATTACGCCTTGGACAAACCAAAGCGGTAGCAGTGATGATCGTTATAGCGTTGGTCGCGTGATATAAATGTGATCAAAAACTTGGTCACATCAGTGCTATATCGTGATACATATTGTAGCGAGCAAGTTGTCAAAAAACAATTACAAACTTTGAAAATTTAGCAACATATGGCTATATAGCCGAAACGAGTCAATAAAATAAATAAATAAAAAAGAGTATAAGGTGGCTTGGTAGCCATTCACGATGCGACATTCGTACGGATGGACGTTCGCAAGAATGTTGGTTGAATACGACAAGTTCTACCGTGAATGGGCTGGTCGTACATCGAACTACGCGAAAATAGACGGTCGCATGGACCATTGCAATTTTCTACGGACCTTGCGACACGATCAATCGGTTGTAGGGTTAAATGTGAATGCTTACGACACTAACACACACAACTTCACATATTTAAGATATGTTTATGTGAATGAGATAATTTTTGGTAGATTCATCAACGCAAGGTCCGCCGGGCTCAGTCGCAACGTGTATGGTTACTTACGACCTATGATACGACGATTGGTGCGACCATCCATACGACTGGATGGTCGCATAGTTAATGGCTACTCTATTGACTTTATCAATTTAAAAATTTTAAATATTTAAAATTTAAATTTAGTTAATTTACAAAACTATATTTTAGCAAACAACTTTTGCCTCCAGTGGCAAAAAACTGCGTCTTAAAACTGTTTTTCTCCTTATTTAATTTATAAAATAATCCAAGGAATAATACAATTTACAAATACAAGACATTGAATACTCCGCCAAAACGAAAAAAAAGATTCTTTGATTACTGACGCTATTTGTTACTTGCGATTATAGGTACTATAAGGCAATTTATGCAATCGTCGAAAAAAAAAGTTTTGAGATAGCAATCAAACATGACATTACGATGATAGCGAGGACGAAAAAAGATGGTATAAAAATTCTGCCCGTCTGTATGTCTGTCTGTCTGTCAGTCTGTCAATCTGTCAGTCTGTCGGTCTGTCAGTCTGTCTGTTTGTATGTATAGACATCTACAGTCCAAAAAGGTGGGCCGAGTTGCTTCAAACCTGGTATACAGAGTTTTTTTCTAGGTATTGTACAGAATGGAAATTAAAATTTTGTTTAGCTCAAAATATAACGGTATCTGCCATATAATCGTTACGTTAAAGGTTATTTTTCTCGGAAACGACTCTAAAGATTTTGATTTTAAAAAATCAGTTCAGATTTTTAGGTACGACCGTTCATATGGTTGAAAAAAAAAATTAAAAAATGTCTAAAAACGGTGCTTTCCATAGGACCGTTTTTTTCGCTTTCGACTATCGGGTAAATGGCTTAACCGATTCTTTCGAAATTTCAAACAAATAAAGGCTTAGGTTGTCCAATTTATGGGCGTACCAATATTTTTAATTAATATTCTTTTATATTTTTAAAAGCATTTAAAAAAATGTTTTAATTTATATTTTGAAAACTGCTCAATAAATATTTTTCAAAAATTATAGTTATATGTGTTTACTGAATACCTATGAATTAGCTATTTTGAATTATTTTGAAAAATGTTTTTAAAAAGTTTACAAAAAAGCTCCACAGATTTTCAATTTTTTTTTCTCAAAAATTCGAATTTATCCAAGAAATAAAATAGCGTACTTTTTTTGAGCTCAAATTAATTTTTTTCAGAATTTTGAATTATTTTTTCTTATAGCCTATTCGTTTACCCTTTTCGTTTACCAAAACGAGTAGAGCGTTCACACCGAACATTTACTTGTTTTTGTTTAACATTTCAGTTGTTTTTGACAAAGCTATCAAAACGTTGATACAACATGAATGCTATAAACAATTAAATCTTATAATGCTGCGTAAAAATAGAGCAGAACTGAATTTGAGGATTTTAACCAACTTTTATTTTTGAGCCAGAAGTAACTACAAGCTGGAGAATCGTCCTCTAAATAAAAGAAAAATAATAGTTCAAAATTGTGCAATGCATAGAAACATATAGGCAAAGGTGAGCTTTTAATAAGAATATTCAGCCCAAAGTTCGATCAAAGACTACTCGTCCGTACTTCCCCAAATTAGCTTAGTTTTTTCTTTGCATTTCCTGTAAATAAAAAGAACTCATGCATTAAAAATTTATTACAAATAAGTATTTGAAAAAAATGTCCTTACCGCTGCCATAATTGTTTAAAAGATTGAGTTTTTTTTACAGCAAGCAATCAGCAGTTCTTTTTTTTCTGAGTGCCTATTCACAATGAGGACATTCACTCAGTTATTCTCAGCAAATCTAGAATAACTTTCTGTTGTTGTAATGCGAACAAAAGCACATCTGATGAAAAAAGAACTGTTCTCGTGAAAGCTATCTTGAGTTATCCCAAAAAAAATTGGAATAACTAGCTATGCGAGAAAAAATGTATATAACAGCTGACTGCAAAATTCATTTAGTATGTGTTTTGTTCTGATTTGTTGACAGCTTTCAGCTAACCTATCTGATATGTTCACAGACTTACTCCGATAGCTTGGTATCCGAGATAACATATCTAATAAGTGATTGAGCGCCCGCAATCATATCAATTTCCCTTGACGGAAGATGAATTGCAACTCGTTTTCAAGTCGTTTTGTCAAAAATGAGTCGTTTTGCAAAACAAGTCGCTTATGAAAAATGTATTGGAAAACGAGTAGTTTTTAGTATTTTTTTTGAGGAAAACGAGTAAAATCTCGTTTATGGTTTGGTGTGAATAGGCTATTAGATTAAGTCGATTTAATCTTTTGTTTTTAAGTTTATATTATTAAATATTTAAGATTCTCATTAGAAATAAATTAAAGAAATTTTGTATGTATAAAAAATTAAGTAAAAAACGACTTTACAAATATATTTAGATGTTTAATAGAAATCTTTTGCATACGATGTGATTGAACATAAGAGCAAGTTCGTGCGATGCAGTCGTGCATTGTATTTTATAGTGCGATATGATGGCCAAAGGGGTTTAATAAAAGTTGCGGGTCTGAGGGCAACAGTGGAACGTATTCGCAATCGTTACATTATCACCTTCATTTATAATCTTCTATTGATTTTCTTTTCTTTATAATGGGTGATTTTTTAAGAGCTTGAGAACTTTTTTTAAAAAAAAAACGCATACAATTTGCAAAATCTCATCGATTCTTTATTTGAAACGTTAGATTGGTCCATGACATTTACTTTTTGAAGATAATTTCATTTAAATGTTGACCGCGGCTGCGTCTTAGGTGGTCCATTCGGAAAGTCCAATTTTGGGTAACTTTTTCGAGCATTTCGGCCGGAATAGCCTGAATTTCTTCGGAAATGTTGTCTTCCAAAGCTGGAATAGTTGCTGGCTTATTTGTGTAGACTTTAGACTTGACGTAGCCCCACAAAAAATAGTCTAAAGGCGTCAAATCGCATGATCTTGGTGGCCAACTTACCGGTCCATTCCTTGAGATGAATTGTTCTCCGAAGTTTTCCCTCAAAATGGCCATAGAATCGCGAGCTGTGTGGCATGTAGCGCCATCTTGTTGAAACCACATGTCAACCAAGTTCAGTTCTTCCATTTTTGGCTACAAAAAGTTTGTTAGCATTGAACGATAGCGATCGCCATTCACCGTAACGTTGCGTCCAACAGCATCTGTGAAAAAATACGGTCCAATGATTCCACCAGCGTACAAACCACACCAAACAGTGCATTTTTCGGGATGCATGGGCAGTTCTTGAACGGCTTCTGGTTGCTCTTCACTCCAAATGCGGCAATTTTGCTTATTTACGTAGCCATTCAACCAGAAATGACCCTCATCGCTGAACAAAATTTGTCGATAAAAAAGCGGAAACACATTTCGAACCGAACACTGATTTTGGTAATAAAATTCAATGATTTGCAAGCGTTGCTCGTTAGTAAGTCTATTCATGATGAAATGTCAAAGCATACTGAGCATCTTTCTCTTTGACACCATGTCTGAAATCCCGCGTGATCTGTCAAATACTAATGCATGAAAATCCTAACCTCAAAAAAATCACCCGTTATAAAAAAAAGAATGCGAAGCAAAGTCCATAGTGAAAAGTCGTCATGTAAAAAGCCGATTGTTAAAATTCTCTTGAACATCGCTGTGCTCATCAACAAAATCGAACACATCTCACTGCATTCTGTTCGTAAAGAAACGTCATCGCAATCGCAAGTAAACAAAAAAAAAAAGGAGAGAAAGGCTGGGCCGAAAAAAAACCCAATTCTTTTATATTTACAAAATTAATACAACGAAATTCTTGCAAACCAAAATGAGTGAGGAGTAAGTTATTCTACTTTCGATTTCGCACAAAATTCAATTGCGTATTAAAAATATACTATTTTAATTGTATTAACCCCTAGCTTAGATTTAGTGAAAGCCAAAACAGAATTGCAAAATATAATTCAACACATAAAGAAAGTCATTGCCGGCGAAGTGCTAGACAATTGTACTTTAGAAGAAATTAAATTACAAATCAGATCCATAAGAAATACCTGTTCCCAAGGGACTCGAGCCCAGAACTTCCTCATTGAACAAGAGGAGTCTATTGAATATATGAAAATTATAGCATCGAATGAGCTACAAGTGAAAGACTTGATCGAGTTATCGTGGCAATTCGTTGCCAATCTCACTGTTCAGAATGAAAAAACACAGAAATTCGTTTGGGATCATCTGGGTAAGACTCTTACCGAAGACATCAAAGTCCATCCCATTGATAATAACACCGACAAGAAACTCATGATAATTTATAATATATGCCGCGGTGGAATAGCTGAATGCAATGAAAAGTCTGCTCTAGCCTTGATTGCTGATCTCTGGCATAGAATTGTCGAAGAACAGAGCAACGAGGAATTGGTCTTTATTGATCTGTTCTTTGAATATTTCCTGGTAACAAACCAGTGGACATTGAGGCTCTATGCTACTATTAGTGCACAGAATAGGATTGATATTCTAAAGTACATCACAACCTACATTCGTAATGACAGTCCCAATGGACCAATCCGTACAATTCTCATGGAATACATATCAAAAGAATTCAAGAAAAAATCAGACTGTATTCTACGTAATTCCGGTGACATGGAAAACAGCCTGCATCCTCAAGAAGTCTACAACTTGCTAAGTGTGATATCTTGCGCTACAGGAAGTGAGTTATATTACAACATTTATGCCAGAGACGATGCTTTGTTCTTGAGTGCTGGGGCCTTGTTGCAGAGTATCGTTGCTTTGGGTAAAAAGGAAACCAATCAATTCACGCCGATGACTAAGTTAGAAGAGGTAGCACCTGGTTCGAATATAGACACTTCGTTTGAGTTGGAAATTTCATTCGAGTTGAAGACGCTACTGGTGAGGACAATTGGCAATTTGTTATGTACTAATAGGAACAATCAGCAGCACTGCATTGATACGAAGCTGCTCCCTGCGCTGCTCGATTGCACAAATATGGACGCTAGGAACCCACGTAAGTATAACTTCATTTGTACAATTTTTTTAAATATTAAATATAACATAAATTGCGCCAATAAATAATTAGTATAAAGGTATTATTGGAAATGCTTTCAAATCTCACACGATTACAGCACAAACATTAAATCGGCACTAGAAAGTCGACAACGTTTATAAATGAAGTCCAATTTAAATCTTGTAGGCCGATTCCATTGAAAAAGATGCCTTAATTTCGACCACTTTCGCTATATATTATTCTCAAAAGTGAACATTGGCATTTTCGTTCTAATTTTCAATTTAAAAATCAACTTTTTCCGCCTTGCTTTTTGGAATCGTTCTACTAACAAATGATAGATTCCCAAATTCAAAATATAGAATTATTGTGTAACTCCCGTTATATTGTACACTTGAAATATTTTTCTCATAAAAGTACAATCAATGCTTCTTAGTATACATAGGGATAAATTCCTAAATGTTAGAGTTGCAAACAAATCTAAAACTAGCAAGAGCAGTGCGCATTATAACATTGAGAATTGCATACATGTTTGTGCAATAAAAAAAGAATCTACTACGTTTCTGCTTAGCAGGGATTTTTATTTGTTTGCATTTTGGGCATGATATTTTTAGAATTCACCTTAACCCTTACGCCAGAAACCTATGATCTGATTTTTTTTTTATAGAAATTGAGTTCTTGGGACCGACGAAGAGGTAGAATACGTACGATTTTTACAAATGATGAACAAAAATTTGCTACTTTTGGAAAATTGTAATATTTTTTGACCTAATTTTTGCTCATAAAAGAATTTGGTCCGTTGAATATGACTATTTCAAGTATTCCTAGCTTGTTTGAACTTATTACGCTTTTTCTCAGCCTGATAACCTCTTTACAGCTCAAATCGAACCATAATATGGCACAATGGTCCGATAAGCCTAGAGATGATAACACACTGGAAGTGTATTTACCAGGTTAAGAGTTAAGAAGCCAACTTCAGGTGTTCTTGTTTGCTCAGTAGTAAGCTGAGTCAGATTTTACTCTTCCGCAAAGCGCTCGACATACTTTGCTTCGGGTGTTTTCTGACCAGAGTAGCGTAGCCACTTTGAATTCTGTAAATTAAATTCGCCCGAATAACAATGTCACTGCAGAGTTGAAGTTTGTATTCAATCAAGGGCTATGCAATGGTGTAGGAATAATAAGAATTAAGCTATAACCTTGAATTGTCAGAATATTTACCTACTTGGGTTTCACTTAGTGCCAAAACAACTGGCCTTCTGTTCGCAGTATGAATATACGCAGTGTAGAAATTCATTCTAAGCACGTGTATGTTGCAATACTCGGCCTGGAATTCACTACCCATTACGTAATACAAACATTAAATAAACCAAATCAGACCGTTAGCTATGCGTATATCAAGTTTTGGTTCCAATAGAACTTCACAATTCAATTACGATTAGTGTTATGCCTTAATAGTAAACTGAATTGATCCGCCCCTGGATTTTCAAAGCCAATAACAGCAATACATCTAATATTGCTTTGAGTCAATAAATTACAACATGATGACTAACCCACCAACTGATTGCAATGAACAAGCCAAAGCAACTGTGAAAATTGTGGAAAAAAGAAATAGAGGAAAATAACCGCTTGATGTGCTTAGTGATGTATGTTGGTAGTTTGGAAGCATCGTGTTTTTTATTTATTTAGTGCTCTTTTTTAATGAATATGATTTGAGCACTGAAACTAGCACTGCCACTCGCGCTTTCACCTTATTTTTTTAAATTTTTATTTGTATTCAACAACAAAATTGTAGATTTAGTGAATTTATATATATATATAGTTTATTAGTTCCATTTTAAATTTGGGCACAGAGTTATGAGTTTTTTAAGAGTGGGATAGACGGGCTCGCCGAATGGGTCACATTAGCCGTGTTTCATTATCGCCAATAACCCATATGATATGGGTTATGTACTTATATGTACCCTCTGATCGCCGAATTTAATACTAATATTTGCAAACCCAGATAGAAACCTGGATCTCTTGTTGTTTTTGTAATACGTGTTAAAAAATAACCTAGACCCAGGCCCGTAGATATTAAAACGCAGCTATTATGACTATCCGGACACAATGGGGACGTTCACTCAGTTATTCTCAGCAATCTAGAATAACTTTATGTTGTTGTAATGCATGCAAAACCACATCTGATGAAAACACAGCTATTCTCATGAAAGCTATCTTCAGTTATCCCAAAAAATTTGGAATCACTAGATATCCGAGAACAAATGTATAGAACAGCTGACTCCAAAATTCATTTAGTATGCGTTTTGTTCTGATTTTTTGACAGCTTTCAGCTAACCTATCTGATTTGTTCACAGATTTACTCCGATAGCTTGGTATCCGAGATAACACAGATTATAAGTGAGTGAACGCCCACAATGGCCTCGTTCGGTGACACAACCTGGGTTGCTTTGTGTTGTGTTAACGCCTGAGGAAAAAACAGCTGATGAACTAAACATATGTTGTCAAGCACAAATCTCAAGCTACCAAAAAATTATTGGATTCGTTGAGATTCGTTTAGAAATGTGGGGAACAGCTAATTCAAAACTGCAGATGTGTATGCAATACAACTGACTTAACCAGAAAAGCTACCTGGATCGTTCGAAAACAAACCCGCTACAAAGGTATCTTGGATAGCCTATCTGCCTCGCACCGAACGCTGCCAATGTTCACGAGGAGGTGTTGGCCGGTCGAATGTATTGAATAAGAAGTACAGGAAGTGGCATATCGAGAAAAAGTAAAGTATTTTTCTTAATTGTGTGAGTTACACAAACAGAAATGCATTGACACGGGTGCAATGGAGTTTTTGTTGCGTTTCTTTGTTGTGGTTAAGTAAAAACATGTGTAGCTAGAAGTACTCGATTATGGTTTTCATCTTCTCTGACGTACTTAGCCATATACTAAGGAACATACATGCCTGTTACTATAAGCCTTCCTTGAAAAAAAGTGACTTGAACAGACATTATTACGACTTCTTAGCCAACTTAAAGGATTTCCATCCTCGTTTGTGTTTTCCATTCAGCAAAATAGTTAATTTAGCCTTTTTTGAGTGTAAACAAACTCAACATAACTAGACGTAAACACTTCTTAACGAAGATACAAGACAGACACAATAAATAGGGACAACTACAGAAACAATTTACAAATATTTTCTATTTAAAATACATAATTTATATCCAAAGAGTAAAACGTAGAAAAATAACTGCACTATATGGGTGCTTAACGGGTTTGAGCGCCTTGCGATTACTAACAAAAATTAATCCGCCCCTGTGCGAGAATTTCTAATTTGACAGGTCATCCACCCTCAGATAAATCACGATAAAAGTATATTTTTATTTTCAACAAAATTGCTTTTTTTTTAACAAATTCCATAAAATATCAATTAAAATAGTATTCTAGGTTAGTGCCCAACTTAAAAACTTCAACTGACTTCAAATCCAGAAGAATCCTTCCGGAGGCCCAATCGAAAAGGCCATTAGAAAATCCCCACTAAATTTTTATCTCATTCGAACATTCGTAACGTGAAAGTGAATGATGTTCAAAATGTATTCGGAATTTATTGGTAACGGGACTGAACTTTTCCAAAGAGTTTTGCTATCATTTTATAACATTTTGGACCCTATCGGGAATCTCCCAGGAAATTTCATTTCCCACGGAATATTTTATTCCCCCGAAATTTTTCAGAATATTTTATTCCCTCGCAATTTTTCGAGTGATTATGAATCCCCCACGGAATTAATTTCAAATTAGACAAATTAATGAAATAGAATTAGAACAAATAATAAAAAGTATAAACAAAAATGTGATTTCAAAGGTTTTAATACAAAAATAATAAATGGTCCGCCAAATAACTTTTTTTTTTTTTAAAATGGGCGCAAAACTTCGAGTGTAGCTTCGGCTGTGTGGCACGTAGCGCCGTCCTGTTGAAACCAAATATTGCCAATATCCTCCTCTTCAATTTTTGTGAACAAAAATTCGTTCAACATGGCCCGATAACGATCGCCATTGACTGTAACGGCCACTCCTTGCTCATTTTCGAATTATGCCTCTGGACCAAAATCCGCACCAAACAGTGACTCGTTTTGGGTGTATCGGCTTTTCAATGTATGCGTGCGGGTTTTCTGTGCCCCAAATGCGACAATTTTGCTTGTTTACATACCCGCCAAGATCAAAATGAGCTTCATCTGAAAAGATGATTTTTTTGGCAAAATCGGCATCTTCTCTAAGTCGATCGCAAGCCCACTTAGCGAGCGTTTTGTTCAAGCGTATACACAACCATATTCGTTCAGCGGAAGGATAAAACTAATTATCTGTCAAATCAGACATGAGCTAAGTGTTACCATTCACGAAATAAGCACTAGTTGAAAAAAAAAAAACGTTAAATGGCGGACCCGTTATTAGACTGTAAAAATGAAATGTTCCCAGTTCTTTTAAGAATAATAAACACTTTGTTGGTGGAAGGGTAATTTCCAATGTCATGGAAGGAATCGATTGTTCTTCCTGTAGAGAAGGAGAAAAACGTTACCAAGCTGGAACAATTCCGTCCAATAAATATGACGCCAATCTGCGAAAAAATTTTGGAGAAAGTTGTGAGCATTCATTTAGAAAATTACCTTACTCAATAAGGAATTCTTTGCGAGGAACAATCTGGATTTCGAAATGATCACTCTACCGAAACTGCTTTAGCATGGGTTTTAAATGAGTGGAAAAGATATATGGATTCGGGAAATATTGTGCTGGCATTATTCCTTGACTTGAAGCGAGCGTTTGAGACAGTTGAAAGGAGTATTCTTATAAATAGGCTGTTCAAATATGGAATTCGATAAACTGAACTCAAGTGGTTTGATTCCTTCCTATCTTCAATTTAAATTGGGTGAAGAGCATTCTTCATCAATAGACGTTAAATTGGGTGTTCCCCAAGGAACAATACTTGGAGTTTCACTATTCGCAGATGATATTCTTATATACATTGTTGGAAAATATATAAAAGAATGTGAAAGTAATTTAAATTATGATATTGATTCATTATTTCAATGGTTGTGCAAAAACAAATTAAAATTAAATATATCAAAAACGAAAAGTATGTATATAGGCAATAGAGATTATGATATTAAGAATTTTAAAGGGTGCGCCAGAGAAACTTACTTATTTGAAAGGTCAATAAAAACAAAAGTACTTCAATTATTGTTTTAATTTTTTTTTTTGATTTGAGAATACAATATCCCAATTTTTTTTTCATGCAGTCTTGAAAATGACATCGGATAAATGGCGACCCCCATTGCGCATACACTGATGAAGTCGATTTTTGAAATTCGTCTCCACTCTGCAGCATATCAATCGGTATGTTGGCAATGGCGTCGCGGGCAACAAAATCGCGTTCAGTTAATTCTTGCACAACAGCCAATTTATAGGGATGAAATTGAAGGTCTTCATGGAGAATTCGTCGAACAGTGGTGTCAGAAATTCCCATAGCAACTGCGTGTTTGCGAGCCGAACGCCGGGGAGAATGCACTGCCTCACTCTTTCGATATTTTCCGGAGTTCTGATGGTCCGTTGAAGTCCATTTCTGGGTTTAGCGACACTTCCACACTCCCGACAGAATCGAATTACGGCCAGGAACGAGTCTGTGAGGAGGAATTTCAAAGCGACCGCGGAAGGCACGTTGCGTAGCAACAAGTGAGCGACCGTTAGAAAATAAGCTCTCGACTGCGAAGGCCCGCTGCTCTCTAGACCAGAGCATGATGGCAACTGACTGGAGGGAGAAACAATCTTGGGAACTTCCCCCTCCAGATGCGCCCCCTCTCGCCCCTCTAACCGCCCAAATCACCGCGCGGGATTTTTTTCAAATAAGTAAGTTTCTCTGGCGCACCCTGTATAAACTACTGAAATTACTCAGCCAAGTAGAAGACTTAGCATTATATTTAATTGGATTTGTTGAATTATTGATTCAAAATAACTTTTAACGGCCTTTAGTCCACAAAATTTGCGTTTCATTCCGGCAATCTCACTTGGACTCATCATGATATTATCATAAAAATAGAAAATTCAGATATTGCGTGTGTTAAGAAAATTAATTATTTAGGTGTTTTAATTGACTCTAAACTAAATTTTAATGATCATGCCGACTTTATAAGTGCAAAAATTTCTAAAAAAAAATAAACTTTCTATATAGAATAAGGAAAAGATTATCAAAAAAATGTGCAATAACTATCATATTACCTCACATAGATTATTGCTCTGCTATCTTGAGTTTATATTCGAAGAAAACTGATGAGCCCAACTATCGTGCCCGGGCGAAACGAATTTTGGACTATAGGTCACAAAGTATTTCAATTGGCTATCTTGAGTTTATGTAATAATGGAAAAATGAATAGTCTTCAAATTTTGCAAAATAGAGCTATGAGATGTGTTTTACAATGTGGCAGAAGAACCCATATATCTGATATGTTAAATGAGTTGGAATGGATGAGTGTAAGACAGAGACTAAAATTTAATTTCTTGATTTTTATAAATATAAACTTAAAAATGGATTGTACCCTAAGTATCTCCAAAGAAACTTGCAATATGTTGGTAACTATTACAACCTAAAAAAAGTAGGCGATTTTAGACTACCTTAATATAGGAGAACTAGTTCTCAAAACAATATTTTGTATAAAGGAACACAAATGTTTAATAACTTGAATGTAAATATTAAAATAGAAACTAATATAAATTTATTTATAAAAGAAAGTTGCGTAGCGTAGTATAAATTTGTATATATATAAGAAATTAATTGTTCAAACAATTTTTTTAAACTAATAAAGAATTAATAATAATAATAATAATTTCCCTGAATGAAATGACAGCAAAACTCCCTGGGAAACCTTATTCTCGATACCATAATAAATTCCTAGGGAAACTTTTGAGTATCATTCACGTTCCCAAGATTCGAATTGGATAAAAATTTCCTGGGATTTTTTTTTACTCACGATAACCCCCTTTTGTTTGAGGGAAATTAACGATCGTATAGAAAATTTCAAAAGAATAATATTCCGAAGGAAACGAAATTCTCTGGGAGATTCCCGATACGACTCACTGATATTTGAATTAAAAATAACCGCTTTAAAAAAAAAGAATCATAACCCCAGCGATAACAAACAATGGGGGTTATCGTGAATAAAAATTTCCCTGGAAATTCTTCTCTCATTCGAATCGAAATAAGACCGAACATTGAAATTCGTATATTTCGATCGGCATTATTTCACGGAACCGATTTTTTGTTCGAGGGAAATTTATTCAGTGGGAGATTCATGATCACTGGAAGTGATGATCAATGGAGGGAATAAAATATTCTGTGGGAAACGAAATTCCCTGGCAGATGAGGCCCAATAAATAAAGTCCCAAAGTTCCACTATTCTTGAAATATCCATTCTAAAATTTCAAGTTAAATTTCTTCCAAAAATTCTGCATTGATTCCAAATAAAAATACATTTTTATTAGTTTTCTTTTTTCTTAACAAAACAAAATAACAAAAATTCCTTTATTTTCATTTAATACTTAATATTTCGTTTAAATACATATACTCGTAATATTGAGATTATGTTTCTCTTAATTATTAATATTAATTAATATGCTTTTATTTTTCAGTCATCAAAGAATGGAGTATATTGGCAATCCGGAATGCATGTTATGATTGCCCTGAAATTCAACAAATGATATCCGAACTCACTGAAACTGGTGTTGCTCCCAATCAGCTTTTAACTGAGCTCAATATTGAAATGGGTGCTCTCCGGATACAGCCAAAGGATTAAATAAACAAAAATAATAATAATAAAGCGAACAGAAAATACCTACATAATACATAAAAAAGTTGTTTTACTTTCTTTGTTTTTCTTTTTAACTTTAAGCTTATTAGTTATATCTTATAAAATTTGATCGACTTGGGTTGCAAATCGTTGGCATATCAGTATCTCGGGCAGTTTTGCGCAGTTCCTATCGATGAACTCAACTAACATCTCATCGGTTGAATGGAGAACTCGTACGGAGACAAATTGGTCTAGGATCATTCCGCCGATAATCTTAAGAGCGTTGTCTTCGTCGACTTTTTTTCTAGTGGCATTTGCTATTCCAGCTATGCGACAGCGGAACGCTTGAAATGAGTAGCTCGACAAATTCTTATTCCACTCAGCCAGACAAGTCAAAGGAACTATGTCCTCGTTTCCATAGTCCACGTAGAATACCCGGAAAGTATTATCCTCAAAACTGTCCATCACTTGGGCTCGATACCAATTTCCATCGGTGAATTGGGCAAGCACCATGTCAAACTGGAATGGTGGTCGTTTGAGCTTCGTCTTGTCAGGGATATCCCTGGAACCCCAGAAGAGCGGATTATCGTTCCGTTCGCTGAATTCCATTTGAGCATAAAAAGTGCACACGTCCACTATATGAGTTGGAATAACCCTAAGAATTGTACCATCCTTTGGATATGCCATTGGAACACAAACATCGATTAGAACAGCCTCAGTATCCTTCGTCCAACCATCCTGCATGATTTCAGTATGTTCCATTTTACAGTTGCTGCCCTTGAAACAACTCTTTGTAGCCGGATTGTAAAACTTACAAATTCGAGTATCGTCCTTGGGAATATAGCCCATTACAGCTTTCATGGCGTTCGTTGTCTGAACTGGTTCCTCATAAAGTTCTTCCAGTTCGCTTTGAGTCAGTCCATTGGTCTGCGTAACGAGCTGTTCATCCGGATAGCCCGTGTTCTTAAATCTAATTCCATCGGCTTGCTGGGGATTCAAAGTGCTACTACTGAATGTTGTGACTGCAGCCTCTTCATGGGAATAACCATTGGTCTTATAGGTTAGGCCGTCCGTCTCGGCCTCTACATAGCCATTGCTCTTAAAAGGATTTGTCTCCGAAGGAATTTGCACGATTGCATTATCTTCATTCTCTACCAAGTTCATATATAGAATCGAATCGGCCTTTCTAACGAGCGTGAACCTAGCCTTAGTGCACTCATACTTGAGTAATGCCCTTCGCAAGTCATAATTGCTGTTGCCATTCACCGATACCAATTCGCACTGAACCGCCTGCGCCGGAATGTCTCGATATTCTTCCGGCAAATGGAACATCTCACTCAGACTATTGATCTCTGTTACTTCTCCGAATTCGAGAAGATGCGCTAGGTACTTCTCTCGAATTTCCTGCGTGTTCTCTCGAACTGCCCTAAAAAGTTGATTTTCTATCACGAGGCCAAACACCTCCTTGGGATCAGGAATTCTATTAAATTTGCTGCAATTTCCATTAAGGGTAACTTGCAGATGCAACAAGGCCGTAATTAAGGGATTACGAATCTCACAAATGGAAAAATTCAACGACAACGATTGACGGTCGACATACACAACACACGCATCGATTACAGAGTCAACTACAAAATGGTCAATACTTGCCTTTTCATAAAGAAATAATGGTTCTGGTTCAGGTTCCGGAACCACTTCAGGCGCTGCCAATTCTTCTTCACACTCAAAGTTAAGGGCGTTAACTTGACTGCAAACGCTTCCTATATCTAGGTTTTGTTGCTTTCCTTGGAAGTATAAATGTAAATTAAATTTTCTAGTCATTTCGGTTGTCGTGGATAATTTGGTGAGGTATTCATCATAAGCAATAAGCGAGTAGACATCCATTCCATTGTCATTTGCGTCCAATTCCAATTGGCTGCGTATTAATTTTAAATTCATGGAACTTTCATCTAAAAATTCTGTTATTGTCGTTTGGAGTTTTTTCATTTCAGCACAACAAACCTCGTAGATTAACTCGAGGTTGTGGATTCTATCACGGGTGTTCATTTTGTTTGGCAGTTTTTTTTTGTTTAAAAACTTTGTCAATTATTGGTAAAATGAATTAAGTTTTTTTTTATTTTTATTAATACGGGAATTTTATTTTTTGAGAATGATTTTCTGGATAATGCACGTCGAAGGCAACACGAAAAATAAATTTGATACTGCTAGATGTAGCTGCATAGGATTGATTGCACTGAATTTGATCAGTCTTGTCTTCTCTGGTGGGTTGGACAGGGAGTGGGAGTGGGCAAAACATCCGTTCGTTTCTTGCTGATTGGGATTGAAGTTCTGTTTGGTTTAAAATTTCATGACAGAGATTTCTCTTTGTAAGCCTGTATCTAGTTGAAATCAGTTTCAACGGACTTGGGTTGAGTATTTGTATATAGCTGTGTTTTATTGGCAAATTTATCCGACGTAAGTTTATCCATTGTAGCATTTAACATACAATTCGCTACGGTCGATAAAAAGCTAAAGTAGAAGCTACGGTGGATGGCTAGATGACGTTTATTCGAGTGTCGAATTTGATTTTGTTAGTTTTGTTGGTACGATTGATAATTGGGATGAATCTCGATGGATGTGTTCATGGAGTGTTATAATAATTAATTTCATTCGTAAGACAAATCGATCTTTTTGATTCTTTTTTTTTTTTATAGTTGGCCAGTTTATATTTCTAAGATCTTAGATAATTCCACTTTTTAATAAATTATAAGCTTTTCTTCTGAAAAGTTTCTGACTTTTACTATTAAAAATTATATTCTTTGCTCAATTATTTTCTGGAGTACGTCTAAAATTCCACCTATATCTGCAATTTTGCATACCCCTAATGTCAATTAATCAATTTCACAAATTTCGATTTCCATTTTGAAAAAAAAAATCAATATCTATGGAATGAATTCGGTTTTACTTTTATTTTTGACTAACTAAGACCAATATTCGTTTTGTGTTCAATTTTTATTGATAGTTAGAAATAAACGGAGTTTGGTGAAAAAAATCATCTTTTTATTTAGATCTACAAAAAAGAAATTTGAGAAGACAAACCGCATTGAGTGGAACTGCACTATAGACGAACTGCTCGACACTGCGCCGCAAAATATTTATTCGTATGAAATTCTATGAGCTATAATGCCAGGCGCGCACATATGCAACTTACAGTTTTGCAACAGTTTGGTTGCTAAAATGAATACCATGGACTTATATGAGAGTGCGCGCATATGCAAAAACTATTCAGTCCACGATTCGAGCAACTTAAAAGTTTGTATTTTGGTACAAATCGAACAATCGCCCCAAATAAGTTCTTCAGTTTGAATCACACCGAACAATAATGTAACTGCGGGCACATTAAATCAATATGTTGTCTGTGTGTTGGCTTATCTCGTTGATTGATTTTTACGTTGCTTATGTGCGCGATCATCGTTCAGTTAGTGATTAAACTATTTCGTTTCGGAAAAAAATGCATGTGCGCGCCTGGCCTAAGCCCACTAGGCGGCAACTGAACTTCACAAAATGTGCTTTTTCCTCACTGTTTAATGGACGTTGGGCCATGAACGGTATTCGCTTCACTACATGGACATGGACTGGGCGTAAAATTTTGTGATCCCATTGTTTTTTTTTTCTAGACATATGCATGGAAATTGCAAACCATATGTTAACTATTTGTTCCTTAATCCGCCTATGTTAAGTACAGTATGATCTTTGTTGAGTGAACATTGAATTAAAAGCTAAACATACTCAAAAAATAAATTTGTAAATTGACTTGAAAAATAAAACTCTAGCTATCGATCTACTCAGAAAATAAATAAAAGCATGAAATATAAAGGGGAAATGTAAGGGGAGTAAACAATTTAAATTACGTTGTAGTGTGCGTTCAAAACCAAGAAACATTAAAAGGAAACAAGCAAATCTCCGGAACTTGTGTTTCCTCGTGTGAAAGGCTTAAAGCAATACAAAAATTGCCCTGTGTAAAAAGGGGCTTGACCATAGTCTATGAACAAACTCGTTCACTTATCATTTCCTTTCTATTGGTGCAAAATGAATGTTCGAATTTAATATTGCAAATGCAGAAAAAGTGAACACAAGAAATAGGTTTGAAACATAAATTAAATATTGGTACGTTTTTCTTCTTTCTATTTTATATGAATAAAAGCTAATTATTGTTCCTAATTTTGATTTTTTAATAATTTTACTTTGCAAAAGACTCTTTCATTACTTGTGACTACTGTGCAGGTGTACCATTTTTACAAAAATAAAAAAGCTACGGTCCATGCTACGGCCGATTTTTTTTTTTTTTTTTTTTATAATTGGAGATACAATCTGACACAACAACCACCTACAGCATAGAGAAAATAATTAAATTATTATTAGTTTCTCTATGACCTACAGTCTCCGAATATCACGCCACACATCTTTCCTATCATTCTCTCTCTTCCTTAACCTCACCCTCACGCCCGCGCTGTGTTGAAACATTTAAAGGGTATTCATAATCCCTTGAGCGCGTGTAGATTATAAAAAAAAAATGCTACGGCCGATGCGTCTTTTTGGGAATTACTTACGGTACAATTGGCTTTTTTCTTTTTTAGCTCCGAGTAAAGAACGCAGCCGTCAAGAAAAGATCTGTGTTTCTTTTTTAGCTCAGACACATTCAATCTCTCAACTCGTGTTTCTTTTTTAAATCACAGCTAAATCGGGGCATGAACCATAAGCTCAGAATAAAATGACCGATCAAACGGAGCAAGTGCTGGGCGCGGCTAACTTTACTCATAATTTTAACAATAATCACTAAAGTAAAACCAATTAAAAACAAAAATGAATTCGGAAAACTAAAGCTTTGGATTTGCTGGTAAATAAGTTTTAAGAAAAACTATTATTATAATATATGACAGTTCTGAGCTTAAGTTTATTTCAAAATTAAATCGGAGATATCTGACCATGCTCTACTCAGATCTAAATCGGTTTACTGAGGCTCTGCTCAGAGATCTGCTCGGAGATAAAAAAGAAAAACGCCAAATGGATAGATTCACATTAAAACACAGCTTATATAACCTATAGCTTTGTATATATAACCTATAGTAATATCATGTGGTGCCTACTTATGTTACCCACCTAGTGTCCTTATCCAAAAATTTCTCTCAACACTAAAAGTTGCGGGAAAAATGTTTAATGTTGAGGAAATTTTCAAATTGGGAAACATGTATGTGAATATATGGTGGAATAATTGACAATTGCGTGAATGGGAACATTATATAGAAAATGTTTAAGAGTGCGAGTGAACAAGAAATAGAACATTATAGGCAAAAAAGAGGTATTTTTCGGTATTTTATTGCATGCATATACCTAAATATATATGTGAAACGTAGAAATAAATGTTTGTAGGTGTAGATACGTGGATTTGGTTTGGGTGTGTAGTTCCTTATGAATGAAAAAGATATTTTTTTTTGTTTAAAAGCGAGAAAATAGAAATACAGTGTTTTTCTGTAGATGTGGATTTGGTTTGGGTGTATAGATTTTTACGAATTCATTGATATTTTTGTAGGTAATATCATTAGAATTTTGAATTTTGGTGCGAAATCCAGCAACGCTGTAGATATAACTACATAAAAGTGGGATGTAGGTATGGTTGTTATGTTATTAAATGTTTATCGGTTAGAATAAAAAAAAATTGAGAAAAAGGTCAAAAGCCTTTAACTTCTGAACTAATTTAGATAGTAATTTTTCATAAGATAAAACTGTATGTACTACATTTTTGGTTAAACATTTTTTACTACTTCAGATGTTTTTGTAGTTTAAAAAAAATGTTTGCGATTATAGGTACCTACTATAAAGCAAGTAATGTATGGATTCGGAAAAAATTTCTAACAGTCAGTTATGACATTACGATCATAGAGAACACCAAAAAAGTGGTTCCCCCAATTCCGCGTGTCTGTCTGTCCACGAATCTGCCACCTAAACGGTTCGGTGGATTTGATTCAAACATGGTACATATTATTTTTTCGATAATATGCCTACACGCTTTTTTCATTTTTTTTATGTAGAAGCTCCTAGAAAGTCTAAACACTATTGTAAACCAAAATTTTTCAAAAACAATTTTTTTGTAAATTAATTTTTTTTTGAAAACTCAAAAGTTCAAAAACGGCTGAATAGATTTTTTCAAAACTTCGTATTTGGAAGTTTTTTGACATTATCTTCACAGTTAAAAAAATTATTTTCCTAAAATAAATAACAACGGTACCTCAAAAACGGCTCCAAGAATTTTTATTAAAAAAATTTGTGTGTTCTTATATTAGTACATTCGACTTTCAAATATAAAAATATTTTATTTTGCGTACTTATTAACAGTTCTTCCAATAGAACCACTTTTGGTTTTTATTAACACACTTTAATATTTTCGACTTTCTCACTATTAGATGGACCGATTAAAATTATTATCCTAAAATTATTCTTGCTAAAAGTGTTAATAAAATTGTTTACTCAAATTTTCAAATACGAGTTATTCGATTTTTAAAAAATAAATAATTTTTTTTTTTGGAAAACCGATTTTTCAAAAACCAGTCAGTGATTTTTTTTTAATTTGAAATCTATATTAATAATATCTCCACAGTGTCGTTCCAATTTTTTTTCTAAAAATGTTTTTAAAATTTAATACATAAAAAAATAATTTAGAAAAAAACCGCTCCAACAATTCTTGAATTCAAATGGCATCTTTGTTTTCCCTCAAACTTTAACAACTAAGCAATATAAAAATATTTACATTAAAAAATGCGTTTTAATCAAGTACTACAAGCTACACAAATTATAAGATACTGTTTGATGTAATTTATAAGGCTATATGTATTTATTAAAAAGAACAGCCGACTTTTAATTGTACAGGCTATACTTCCAATAAATTCACACACTTTTCTTTATTATTATTTTAAAAAAAAGCACTTAATACAAGCACTATACGAAAAAAAAAACAAAAATAAATGTTCACTCCACATAAAAAGATACCAAAGAAGGTATGTAAGTATGTATATAATTATTGACACTTCACAGATTTTATAATATGTTCACAACACATAAAATTAATAAAAGTCCAATTGCAAAATAGAATTGCATTGTGGGTGTTTTAATGATATTTACATTTTAAATTTCACACAAAATACCTACAGCACAAACTGAAATTCAAAAGATCACAAAACAATTATGTAGGTATGTAATCTGCCCATATTCAACTGGACATTTTTCACTATTTTATTATTATAAAGATGTTATTCTTTTTATTCTTATCGAAACACCTTGAACTTGAACTTTAAAAAAATGTTAAAAAAAATTGCCAAAAATAAATCAAAACAAAACATAACAACAAAACGAAACTAAATGTAAAATTCACACACACGCACTAAATATTTTTCTATTTACATGCAATTTATCTGTTCTGTGACAAAAAAAATAATATTTTTCATTTAACTCTCTTACTCCTTTTATTAATATAGGCAATGTATAAATATAACTTGCTCTTTGTAAAATGGTGTGTATATTCAAAATGTTGCGACAAATCTGACAATGTTGCTAATTTTAATGTAGAAACTAGCGCCTTAACGAGTCGTTATCCAGCGTAAATAAAAGCTACCTCATGATATTACTATCGGTTATATATACAAAGGGTGAGTGAAGTAGAGAACTGATAAGAAACTTGTTGCGTCTTTCAGCTTGTAGGGAAATGCCAAATCGCTGGCCGAGAACTATAAGAATATAAAAATCCGAGATAATCGCCTTCAAAGTTTTAGCGGGCTGGTTTTTGCATTACATAGTTAGATATAAATAAAGTATTGTTGCAATATAATAAAAAAAAAAACATCAAAAAGCCATAAAACCATTAAAAAATTGTAAGTTTAATCACTTTAGATGATTTTTAAAGCATTTTAAAACACGACATAGAACCTTGTTGGGAAAAAGTTAATTAAAATTTCCCAAAAAGTTCTATGTACAACACATAGAGCCTTTTAGAACTGAAGAGATTATATGGGAGGAGATGCTTTTGTATGGAGAAAAAAGGATCATTTAAAAACGAAAGACCTAAATAACGTTTGATTGATGTTTTTATATTTAAAAATAAAAATAAATCAATAAAAATATATTTTTCTCAAATGAAGTAGCCCACAAATCACTGAATTGATGTAAGAACTAAACGGATTTGAAATTTAAAAAAAATGGTTCTATGTCATCGAAAACGTTTTTTTAATTAAAAATTAATAAATTCAAAAAGGTTCTATGTTGACTAATTTTACAAAGCAGAAAAGTTCTATGTAACTTAAACGCATTGCATTTTGTGTGACAAAAGGTACGTTAAAGGTTCTATGTTGAACATAGAACCTTACAGTACTGAATAATAGTGCGAATTCAATGAAAGTTGTATGTCTTTTTTGGCTGTAGTGTTGCCAGCAATTTTTTAAAATTTTTCTTTTGTTCTATCTGAAAGCCGCTAAAATTACGAACTTTTTCATATATTAAACTCATTTTTGGTATTTTGGTTGACACACAACCTTATAGTTCTCAGCCAGCGAAATATCCTTGCCCTTACCCTTGATTGAACTTTTGATTTAAAAATAACTTTTCTTCAAATATTTAAACAGTATTTCAGGATTTTCTGCAAGCATTAGGTTTCTGTGTACACAAAAAATCGGGTATAGCCTTAACCAATTCACTTGGCCATTCTACTATGTTCAGCTCTCTTTAAATTTCTCTGCCCATCTCATTAATTTTGAAAGAGATTACATAACAATCACCTTCTTGGTATAGACTTTATTTACATGAGGTATGATCGTGGTTTATAGTTCAGTTTTCAAAAAGGATTTCATGTCTGGTTTTGTACTCGTTAAACCTGTAGCGCACCATTTTTTGTTCTTTTGAATTTGAAAGTGATTTGGTTCAAGATATACCCATACATTTTTGACCGGCGTATAGTTAGCACCGCGATATCTAGGATTTCAAAATTTTTGATTCCTAGAATTAGGTGAACATTTGGTGAAATTTGGTTAATCATTTTTAGAATTTGGTGAATCATGGTTTAAAAGTTATAAGCAAATTAAAGTTAGGCGTATAGATAGCACTCGATAAGAACAAAATAAAGGTTTATTGGTATCAATCAATGGGAAATTGTTTTCCGAATTTAGTGAGACTATTTACGAATTTGGTGAAGCTATATCTTAATAAATAATTAAGAAAAACCAATTACAATATAAATATATATATATATATATATAGACAATAAAAATAAACAATTAACAATTAACAAACATACCTAAGCGTCGTAACGTAACTTAGCTAAATCTGTCATACACGAACACAAATCTAACCCATGTACAAGATTCTGTCCCAATTTTTGACGTTCGTTTGACGTCTTGTAGTCGCCAAAATATTTGTAATTTTTTTAAACAATTTTAACAAAATTAAACAAATCAATTCTCAGTGATTTGTAAAATTTTGAAGCAGATAGCAGACTACCAGTAGTTTCCCGACCAATCAAGAACGCATCTCAAATTTATAATTTTTTATATAAAAACCTTACTTTTAGACAAAAAAGTATTCATTGTTCTGCAAGTTAACTAAACGAAAACAAGTTGACAGAGACAATTATTATAACTAGAAAAAAAAATAAAAATTTATTCCACCTTACAAGAAGAGCAAATGTAGCGCATAGTCCCCAAGAAAACTGAGTTGCCGGCAACTGGGAGTTTGTTGGCTAGAAGGGCAAGAAGTAAGGGGAATGAAAAAAATCTCCCCGGTCAACGATTTGAAGAGATTTTTTTGACGTTTTGCTTTGCATTCCAATTAGCCCGACAAAATCTTCCCAGTTTCCTCCTCAGTTTCTTGGTGACAGTTTTTTCGTGTGAAAGGTACAAGGCAATTAAAGGATAACTTCAAAAAAATCTCCAGCAACTGGTTTTTCTGTGTGAAAGGGGACATATAGATGTTTAGGGAATTCTAAATAATAAGGTTGATATAACATACATACATACCTTATTTAAAGAAAATAAAATAATTAAAACAAAATTATTTTGGAACAGTCACAGCACAGTCACTTTTAATGAAAGTGTGATAAAAAAGAAGTCTCAATAATTTTCCCAATATGCACAATTAAAGCAAACTGCAAGCAATATCTAAGTTTGTCAGAGAAAATGTCAAGAAGTAAGGGGTTTGTATAAAATATACTTGGCCAACAATTTGAAGAAATTTGTTTGATGTTTTATTTTCATCACCACGAATATATAGATAGGTAGAAGAGATTAGAAGAGCTACTCAGTTTCTTTCCTGTAAAAACAAAAGAGATTTTTGAAGAAATTTAAAGGAAACCATCAAAAGAAATTTCGTGCAACTATTTTTTTGCTGTATTAATAACCATGAAAAAAACCTGTTGAGTAATTCATGAAACTATTGGCATCACTTACTCCATACTGTCAATTATGTTAGCCCAGCTGCTTATTGCAAGTTAGAATTTATTTTGCAGACTCCGCATGCAAAAAATTCAGTTATAAATTATATTCTAATTTCCAAAAAGTTAGGCGAACAGCAAGCACAACAAAGTATATTTAAAGTCGGAGAAAAAAGTATGATAATTCTTTTAAAAGTTTGGTCAACTTAAAATTAACTCGAGTCCAATCAACTAGCATTTTCCCAAAATGGGCACACCAGTAGTTAAGGTTCCCATTGTTCCACAATGGAATCTGGTCGCCGGCTGTGTGGCAACCCCGGATCAGGGATTCCTCTATATCGGAAATAAAACCATTAATTATATATCTGCCATTAAAGGTGGCGAACATGCACCTGTTATGAAAATTTTCCAAACCCGTCAAGCTATCCGAGGCCTGGACTGCGACCCAAATTGGTCCTCAACTAAATACTTTGCTATTCTAGCACAGGACAATTCGGTGCAGATTTGGGATTTCGAGGAAGCCAGAGCTATATTTGGCCATAAGGCGCACTTTATCAAACCACAAATCGAAGGCGATATTCCTGGACTTGGCAACGAAGGAGTGCACATGAGCTTTATGTCCAATCGGAATATTCTTTCCATTTGTGGGAGTGACTTAGTCGTTTATTGCATTGCATCGAATACATTCTGCCGGCGTCAGCGTATCATTCCAAAGAAATATACTGTCACCATTCTAAAGTGCTCGCCATTTAATGAAAACATATTCGCAGTTGGAACGCCGAAGGGTCTAGTCATTTTGGCTGATCTAAGGTCTGAACTAGTTCTTTATACACTTAAAGGCCATGATGCCACTGTAACGTCTCTAGCTTGGAATCTCAGCAATACTTCCAGTTCCGTTTTACCAATAGCTTATGTGGGAACTCCTTCAAAGACACCACAACAGAAGTCGAAACCTGAACCTAAAACTCCAGTTGGGGCATCTGATGATATATTTGATATTTATGATTATGACTATCTGGAGAATGAATTTGGGGCTCCATGTAACAACAAACAGGGTTTGGAAGAATTCGAAGGTAATGACAAGATGCAGGAGGATGGTAATAACTCAAACTTTAACTATGTCGAAGCTTGTGAAAGTCTCAAAGAGGAAATCGCTGCTTTGAAGAATCAATCGGAATATTCCACTTCTACAAATGAACAGCAAGTCACTCTTCAAGATTGCGAAGAATCTGAGCATCGGGCTGAAGTATCGAGCTCATGTGACTCAAACAACAGTGTGGAATTACTTGACAAGAGTTCCACTGATGATAGTACAAATAAAGAGAAGCATGTAATGCAACATCAGGCTGAGGTGCACACACAGGACGAAATGGAGCTCACACCTCCGAGGGTGCCTATGGCACCTCCACCAAGTCCCAAGAATATCCCATTGCTTGCATCGGCTGCTGCTGACGCGGTAGTATGGATTTGGAACACAAAAACTGGAGGGGCCTGCGACCAGTTAAAGGGTAGAACTACTCCACATGGGAAGAGTAAGTTTTAGTCAAAGCCAAACCGTCTTTGGTTTCCATTCTAATTTTTTTTTTTTTTGTTACATTTACAGATTACCATATTGAGGCATTATGGCTTAGTTCCAATAGTATATTGGTTACTTCTAGATCTGGAAATATTACATCTTTCACGCAAGATCCATCCAGACCCGGGAAGTACAAAGAAGACAAAAAGGAATTTCCACAGCAAGCGGCGGTATCGATGTGCCTCTCCAAAAATGCTCATCTCCTATGGACTATATCATCGTACAGAGAGATCATTTGTGAGAATTTAGAAACAAATAAAATTATTGCCAAGTATAGTTGTGCTTCTACAAATATCATAACAATGCAAGAGCGACCCGATGATATGAACAAGTAAGTGTCCAAGTAGAATTTGATTGGAATCGTAAACTGAGAGTGCATTTGAGTGGAGCAACGGTGTAAAATTAAAACCTTGTCCCAAAAATGTACCTGAAATTTTATTTATTATTTTAAGAGAAAATTAAAACTAATAAAGCTATTGGTTGCTTGTTATTTTACTTCATATATACAGAAAAAAAAATAATCAGCCCTATTCTGCTATCGTATATTCGATCCACCCATTCGATTTCCTTTCACACTGATTTTGTATTCTGCTATCCATCGGGTGAACTGCACTATTACAAGTTCATATTACCATTTCTAACAAATACTCATGCGAAAATCGTCTGAAGTTTGGATAAAAATGTGTATGTATTCATGTATCGGACTTTTTTTCACTTTCACCAACATAAATAAGGAAATTTCCAAATAGATAACAAGGGAGGAACGACATAAAGAAAAACTTAATGAAACGTGGTATGATGTTTGTGTTTAATGTTTAAATAAAAAAATTGTTATTTGAAGCTTAAGATGTATTTATACAACTACATCAGAGTTTTCTAGCAAATTTATTACATTTCAAGCCCGCTAACCTTTTAACACTCTCAACCAGACATAACCAAATACCAAATCCGCAATAATTCATATGTGGGTTTGAATTGTATGGAGTGATTGGGTTTACGTAAATAGCTGAATACCGCACAATATTATCGACTTTACCAATGTATACAAGATTCACTTCGAATTAATAGCAGAATAGTGATGAGTGAAAATTCAAGAAAAATTCCCCCCGATGAATGGCAGAATAGGACTCTACGGGAAGTTTTGTAGCTGTTAATAGATGATTATTTTAAATTTTACAAAATTTCACTTGATATATTATGCACATACGTACATATTTGACTTTTACATCAGTTGCAGTTTTTCCACTCAAATAAAAGACTATTCAACAGATATTTCGTTTGCATTACCTGATCAGGTAGATCAGTTCAGACTTCTGAGATCTCAGCAGTTTTATAAAATTTAACGCAGTTCCTTACAAAAATACCTTAATTTCACTCGATATTTGTTTGTGTTCGCTTAATCAATTTGTTACTATTATGACAAGTTATGCATTCGTAAAAAATCGAATTCGGGATTTTGATCAAATTTGACATTAAGATAATATCAATTCCGTCTATTTGTCTTTTTTTAAGGCGAAAAATAACGGTACGATAAATAATGTCTCAAAAACTGTTCCAACGAATTGTATAACAAAAAATCACTTCATTAATGAAGAGAAAAGTTACATTTTGACAATTTTTTTTTAAAGCTAGCTGCCTCTAGTAGAAGCATTTTTTTGGTTCTCGATTTTCTGGAAAATAGTTCATTTGATTTTTTGAAAACTTCGAAATATAAATAATATTTCATACCAAAATTTTATAAAAAAATATTATTTTTTGGATTTTGAAAAAAAAAAAAAATCGAAAATTCAATACATTTGTACATATGTACATACATTATATCGAAAATGGGTGGATTTTTTTTTGAAATTTTGTTTTTAAATTTATATTATTAAATAATTAACAATTTATTAAATAACAAAATTAAAGAAATGTTTATATATAAAAAATGAAGTAAAAAACGACTTTAAAAATATATTTAGCCGTTAGAAGTTTTTGCATACGATGTGATCTAACTTAAGAGCAAGTACGCGCAATCCAGTCGTGCATTTTCTTTTCTTTTGTAATTTTTAGCTACAAAATATTTCAATTTCACATTTTTTTCTTGAGAGCCGGTCTAGTCGTCGCGTCGGTTTGCAAATGTTTACCCCCAACGCCACAAAAAAACTTGTGGTATAAAAAAAATAATTATTTTGTATCAAAGATCACAGTGCTAATCAAAAATTTAATCACACCTATTTTTTTGACCAGTTGTAATTATGCATATATGTAAATTAAAGTGATATATCACTGAGCAAATATAAGTATACCCATCGCAATATGTATGTAAATGCTGAAACAAGATGCTTTAGAAAGGACAAATTTAAGATGGAATAAATACAACCATTTCCGCATTTGCATTAGTGATTTTTACATATCAGCTCCGTAATTGGTATCATAACCGGACACTGCCTCATAGACAGGCACGCAACGAGGCTCGGCGTTTATTCAAATGGTTTTTGTAGAAGTTGAATGACAAAGAAGAAGTGGGATCTATTCCTTATCTTCTGTGTACATGCCCTGCTCTATCAGAAGCGTAACCTCCATCTTGCAGACTTTTTCTTCGATGATCTCAGCGATCTTAACAAAATAGACATCTACAATCTCTTACGCTTCATTAGGAGCTCCAAATGGTTCAACGAATAGGGATATTAAGGGACCAACCTAATCTAAGTGTATCAGCTGCAACGCTGACAACCAATTCAAACTAACCTAACCTATCACTGAACCTAAAATCAAAGTATCGGTTTTTTTACCCCAACAAAACGCAGAACAAAAATCCA
Source organism: Philhelius pedissequus (assembly GCA_910595825.1). Taxonomy (NCBI): domain Eukaryota; kingdom Metazoa; phylum Arthropoda; class Insecta; order Diptera; family Syrphidae; genus Philhelius; species Philhelius pedissequus. Next base: position 4,416,457 of record OU343160.1, on the reverse strand, counting down.
GACTATTTATATTTCATATCGCGAGGCGTATACTTAAATATTTGAACACAGTCGTTCCCTTACTGTGGTTATTTATATCATTCATTTTTGACTACTTGTATCGCGACTGGAGTATGGGTACCAACCTGAAAGGCGAATTACATTTAACTTTCTAAAATGATGTCTCCATTACATTTGCTTTGTATATATGTTAAATATAAGTATTTTGTTTATTATTTTATATTCTGAGTATGTTTTTGAAAAGAATTGTTTTAACATCACATAACATTAAACAATTTTTTAAAGCTAACTGACGGTATTGGGTGACGTATTTCCATCATTTAAAATCTCCATTTAGTTGTTTGTAATTTCTTAAAACTTTTATTTTCCCCGTGATCCAGATCAGATCATCTATTTATTTGCGTTACAGGAACAAAACTAAATCCTTTTGTTGTTGTAGCTCAAATAAATCAGATCATCCGATCTGGATCACGGGGGAAAATAAAATACGGCTAATGTCACATAAGAATAACATCTGCTATTGGAATTTTACGCATTTAACACATAAGCTAGGCAAATTATGTAATTGTTTCATTAATAAGAATGAAACTAGCCAACTTGCTAGTTCGATTACTGATCGAATGTCTTCTTAGGCCTCTTTCTTGCCCGAACATTGAACAGAAACTAAATCAATCAAAATAATAATTTTCACCTGGGCCTGATGGTCTTCCTGCCCTATTTCCATATCTTCCTCCTCTCACAAATCTTTAATTTATTTCTTTCTCAAGTAGAATTCCGCTACTCCAATTCACAAAAAAGGTCCCAAGGTCCCAAGGTGATATCAAAAGTTACCATCCAATTAACAGGCTTTCCTATATTCTGAAAATATTTGAAAGCATTTTGTACGATCGTATAAGCTTTCGCTGTAAGTCTCTCATTTCTCCCAGACAGTTTCAGAAATGTAAGTCTACAACCACTAACCTAATAGAGAACGGAAACAAAGTTGTTGTGATTTCTGCAAATTTTAGTAAGGTCTTTAACAAAATTTCCCATATACTTATTCTTTTCAAGCTCTCCATCCTAGGGTTTTAAACAATCCTCTTAAAATCGATATCTTTTTATCTCTAAAACCGTTACTAAAATGTTTGCTTCAGATCTGCTCTCTCCAGTCCGTTTCTAGCCATCTCTGACATCCTCCAATGCAGCCCCGTAGGCTCTCTCCTTTTCATCTTCACCAATAACGATGTCGAAATGGTTATTAAACATTCCCATATCTCACTGTACGCCAAAGATAGATACAAAGTTTTACAAGACCATTTCGTCAATACATGCGTCAACTCTTATTCAATTCGAGTCTGGTTTTTCAGTATGGTTAGACACGAAAACCCTTGGAACTAAATATGTATAAACAAATGTCAGTCAATCACATTTCCACGTAAGACCGATAAATCTCCTCCACGTCTTAACCTTCTCCATAATTAACCCATTTCCGTTGTTGAATCTATTCGCGTCCGTGACTTATTATGTGATCGGTAGCTTAACTTTCTGTTTCATATCGAAATTTTCTCTAACACCTATGTGACCCGATCGCTCGCTACATTACCTTTCTTCGACTCCTCCTTGAATACACCTCTTAAGTATGGTCTCCTTATCATGCATGACGTGCACATATCCAGAATCGAAAGAATTCAGCGACGTTTCCTTCGATTTGCTATTCCAAGCGTATATTGTGGCATGATCCTTTGATCCTACCTCGTTATTAAGAAAGTCTTCAATTAATTAACCTGAAAACTCTGACAGAACGAACAAAAATAGCTGACATTCTTTTTATTCATCACCTTCTATCAGGCTCTGTTGACAATTCAGATCTTTATAACTCGATCTTTTTTAACAGTAGCCCACCTACTTTGAAAAATCTTTTTCCTCTTCTATCTAGCCACCCATCCTATGGATCTAATGAACCCATATTCCTACCAAAAACAAACACAAAATCGACATAACTTTTTTACTAGAAATCTTAACTATTAGCAAAATACTTTGAAGTCAAAATTTTATAATTAACCGTCTTCGGACGATTCATGTTTTTTTAAAGCTATTTTGTAATGATAAAATTCGATTGAAAACAATAACATATTTTTTATTTCAGAATCGCTGTTGCCTTTGCTGATCGCCGTATCGGTATTATTGATATTTCCAAAATAACTCCATTCAACATTTCAATTGAGAATTTTACAAGCAAAATAGACTCTCAGGTATATTCTTTGGTTTGGGGACCAAATCCAGGATTTCTGGCTTTTGGAACAAATGAAGGAAGAGTAAGTATTTTTGTTTTTAATTTCAAAAGATCACAAATCAAGATTTTTATTTGTTTGAATAGGTGGGAATTTTCAACACTGAAAACCCTAAGATGCCGCCTTTTCTTTTCCATCCAGTTTCTGGCAAAGCAATTTACTCGATTGACTGGAAGAATCATTACATCTATGTGTGCTGTAATGAAAAAGTTGCCATATTTCATGATAATATGCAAAGCAAAGGTAAGTTAAAAATAAATTACATTACCTTGTAGTCTTTTCATAAGTTTGTACAGCAGCATTTTTGGAACTGTATGTAAGATTTGTCTGTGTGGAATGAGTTTTACTCTTCATTAAATTTGCCAATTGAATAGCCCTCCTGCGATAATCCCATATGTTCCATGAGTATGAGTTCTTTGATTGAAGGCTAGAAGATGGGAGACAGTTTTCCGTTTGAATACCAGCATTAAAAGTTTTCTTTTTTGAAATGGGTTTTTTTCCATAAATTGGCGATTGATCAGGAGGAGATAAATTTATTGCAATATTGAATAGAAGACACATTTCTGGGTTTTGATATGCTGTCCTTAGAAAATGTTTAATCATAGAATTGTAGTTCTTTTCGGTGTATGAAAGATAATCTTTGCACTTGAATGCAATTAATTCCTTCTGAAAAGGAAGAACACCATAGGTTGAATCTGATTGAATTAGTATTCCATTTGATGCAGCCATGGATAGAATGCAGAATCTCTGCAGGTGATTTGTCTAGAAATTATAAAAAAGAAATATTTATCTAACAGAAATCTTTACAAAAAAAAACAGGTACAACATACAGCAGGCTTATTGCTTTCAATTCTTTGAAGCGGTTCCTGGACATCATCGCTCGCTATGTCTATTATTGGTACACTTGTCGTCACAATAGATTCAATTGAGCCGATTTTAATCGCCATTTCCTCAAAGGGATAATCAGTTGCGACAATATCAACCATACTGTCATTGATTTTATTGATTTCAACCAAAAAATATAATTTCATTAGAATTCGATACCATGCTTCGAATAGTTCCGTAAAATGAGGCTGAAATTGGAATATAAAATAAGTATTTATTATAAATTATATGACAACTTACAAAAACCGATTCCGATGGAACCGCTAATCGAAACTTAACCACATCATGTAGCTTGAAAATTAGTTCTTTAAGTTGTCCAACATCATGATCAATGAGTTTCTTTAGGCTTATTATGTGTTCCTTAATTATTTTCATATACGATTCATGTTGTAAATTTAGGTAGTTGTACTTATTGAACAGTTCTAGATTATCAATTGAAATACCATCTGGGAGCTTATAAATAAGTTTGTTGTCGACAAGATTAATTGTTACTGAGTTTGAAATAGCCCGCAAGCCGAGTTTAATTAAATTATTGCATTGTTTCATGTTTAATCGCAATGCTCCGAGAGTATTATCATAAGCCATATAAACATCATCAACCACTGCATTATAAAAAAAAACACAATTAATTTAAATAAGCTTGGGTGTAGTTGTGAAGGTACTTTTAAACTGTTAATGATTATTTATTTCCTTTGTTGATCAAAATTTGGGTATCAATGGCGCAGTGGATAAAGTGCTTAATTGGACGTGTGGGTTCGATCCCCACTCTAGGCGCATTCTTTTCTATACCTCCAATTTTAATTGGATGCCGCTCATGGGTTAAAATGAGACAGTCTATACTTGGTTCTCAATTCCACTGTGCCAAACGAGTGCCGTGCAATTCAGGTTGCATTTAAAAGACATTAGGTCTTACAGGCATATAGTTAAATAATAAAAAAAAAAATGAACGCATTGTTAAAAATGTATCCCAAAATTATAATTCACACACACTTCAAACGATTTACGATTGGGTCGCAAATTGGTAGTCGGCACGTCCAACACCTGTGCTTACTCAAAATTGTTGCAAGAAATGAAGGCTACTCCATTAGGGTCGAAAACAAAAACTCACCGACAATACCAAAAAAAGGGTTTTATTCAAGCCAATGCACTGTCAAGCGATTTCTTTAACATTGTTCTGGAAGAAGTGGCGCGATCTTTAAAAGATCCTTCCAATTTCTCAGAAACGCCGACTATATTGACATAGTAAACTCCTCTCCCGCGCAACTTTAATTTCTTCGGATATCCAAGAAATTATTCTCCCCTTCTGATCTGGCTGTAACCTATAAAACCTTCATTCGTCCAAATGTATGAGTATAACTTGCATATTTGGGCAGGAGCTCCGAAAAATCATTTGAGTATTTAAGTCAGACTTCAAAATAGAGCTCTAAGAATGATATGCGATAGACCCACAATGGAAATATTTACATCTCTCGAAGACCGTCGAAATGTTTCATATTTTTCAAATAATTTTCTAGTGAAATAGCCAGTTGCATTCCTCCCCTTAGGTGCCAGTTATAGCTTTCATTGAAACTCATCATTTGAAACTTTGTGACTATCAATTCTGAGGCAGTTAAACAAATAAAACTGACGTCGTTTTGGTACCAAAATGAAGGTAATAAGATATATACAATTTTTTGACAAAAAAAAATATTTTATTTGCTCTACCACTTTCTTGTAAATTCACTTTTGATTTTTCAATGATGTCGGCTGTTTATTGAAAACGCTTTCCAAACTGAAAAATCAAAAGTGAATTTACAAGAAAGTGGTAGAGAAAATAAAATATTTGTTTGGCAAAAAATATTATATATCTTATTACCTTCATTTTGGTACCAAAATGACATCAGTTTTATTTGTTTAAGTGCCTCGGAATTAATAGTCAAAGTTTTCAATGAAAGCTATAACTGGCGCCTAACTATTCAACCATAATACTCGCGCTTCCAGGAATGCTCATCAGTTTACCCTTGACCCAAACTTCGGAAGAACTGTCAAGTACAGAGAATTTTATTTTAGCCGCTCAACGCGAATGTGAAATGCTTTACCCGGCTCTATTTTCCGTTTTAATATTCAGATATTTAAAACCAATTTGCATCGGTATCTCCTCTTACATTACTTACTTACCGTATAAAAAAAAACTAAGTGTCCTTATAAAACACTATGGTTCAGAGAAATGGACTTTATCTCTAGCTCTAGACTTCTTTGAGAGGATGATTCCTCTGGTGATTTTTGCTCCCGTATGCATAAACGGTGAGTGGATAAGCAGATATAACAATGACCTGTATGGCTGTACAGTGACACCGGCCTAGCCAGAAGAGTTAAAATACAACCACTTAGATGGATGGGCCATGTAGAGGAATATCGCAACACAGATTAAAAGGACATCAGCCAACTTGCTGTTCGAAACGGGAAACGGCTACCTAGGGAACGAGTTGGCTGAAAAAGCACGTTGGTTGAGGTTCTAGTCCAACCCGGACTGCAGGGCGCCACATAAATAAATAAGTACTCGCAGCTTTAGAACAACAAGTGCAGGGGAATATATGTCTTACAAGCTTTATATTCATGACGACAAAAACAAATTTGGATCATAACCTTACCATCACGTATAGCTTCTCCGCCTTGACCTGTATGTTTGTTAAACAATAAGATACCGCACGTAATCTTTCCTAAACGTGCAAGATAATCCACCTGAAAGCTTTTTTTCCGAGACACAAAGTCGAGAATATCTTGTTTTGTTAAGATACTTTGTAATGCAGCCTTTGCCAAAGATAACATCTGAAAAAAAAATATTATAAAATTATAATTACATACATTATATTATAATATAAATACTTCTGAATTCTTTGGGCTAAACATTTTGTTAGATGCAACAATATACGTTGTTAACTTTCTGATGAGTTCATCGTGGTCCTTTTTGGTTGTTCCATTAGAGCTGCAAATATTTTCCAAAAGTGGCATCAATTTGTCCCTTGTTATTGTTTCATACTTTTCCTGTACAGTTGCGTGATTGAATGTAGATTGTTCAAAGAAATGTGTCAACTTAAGCATTTTTATAACTGGTCCATTATCTAATGTAAAATGATAAAGGAAAATTAATTAAAACTTAATGAGGGTCCGTCTTGGTTATAATTACCTATTATTTGATCGTATATTGATTGATAAATTTTGAAAGTTATCTCTTTATTGGCATTTAATAAAATTTCTCCATTTGATATCACTAACCATTTTATCATATATTGCATTAATGGTCTAGGAATTGATATATCTTGAAGTGAACATAGTTTAAGAGCTTCTCTGGTCAAAAAATCTACCACAAAATTGTAATCCATTTTTTTTAATAAAATTATATTTATTAAATTCCTTTGACAGTTTTGTGATTATTGATCAACCAATTTATTTCAACGTTGGGTTGTTTTGTTGCTACCATACCTGTACGTAGTTACCAATTTATAGGGTAATTCTTAAGCCTTTTTTAGACGAACAGTTATCAGTCCAGTTAAAAAAGGCAGTGTATTTAGACATCAGTCTGAAGTTCAGTTGAGCTTTCATTTTACTTGTGAGCAGTCGAAAGTCTGAAGATAAATTTCAATGAAATCGACCATAATATCATTCCTTTTCGACATAATCAGCCTTACCACGGATTCCATCGTAATCGGAAACTTCTTATGAATCTTGAAAAATTCTATAAGAGAATCCATCGTTGTGGAAATGCTCATACAAATTGCCATTACGAACGAATTCTGTGAAAACTTTTTCGGGATTCGTAAGACTTTCCGTTTACGATGGAACTCATGATACGACTGATTGAATGAAAAAGATAGTTGATTCACCGCCAAGAATCAACAAATATCTTGAAGAACGAAAGCTCCTTAATGACCGGCAGTATGGCCTTCGTAGCAATAGGTCCACTGGTGATCTGATCGTACCTATATCTCACCAAGCAGTGGCACAAATCTTTAACTCGTTTTGGAGAAAGTAAGATTATTGCGCTTGATATTTCGAAAGCATTTGATAGAGTTTGGCACCATTCTCTCTTATCGTTGGATTAGGAATTACCTTTCGGACCGTTCAATACAAGTTTTATTGGACGGTTTCAAGTCCGATATTCACAAAATAAATGCTGGTGTACCCCAGGGCTCCGTATTGTCTCCAACTCTTTTTCCTCTTATCTGGAACTTCTAATACACTAAATTGTTTTTCTGACGACAGTACTTTCAGCTTTCAATATTCGTTTTCAGATTCACTTCCTTGTTCTTCGGATGTGGAACTGCAACAGCAATATATGATAAGCTAAATTCTGATCTCGATAGCATTGTCTAATGAGGAATAAAAAACCGCGTGCAATTTAATACTTCAAAAATTCTGTGCTGTTTTCTGTCGTTATAGCAGAACTCATCCCCATGAGTGGCACTTCCATTGAATGACCACATATTCGGTGTCGCCAAAAACGCTGCAAAGTGTTTGGGTTTTCTTCGAAGATGCAAGAAATTCTTCTGCCCTTCTTCCCCTTCTGATCTGGCTGTAGTCTATAAGGCTTTAATTCGTCCAAAGCTGAAGTATAACTCTCACGTGTCAAAACAGAGGTGCTCCAAAAACTAGTTTGAATTTCTTATTCAAGAATTTTAAATAGACCTCTAACGGTCAGTTTCACACTTTATCCCTCAGTGCCAACTGCCCCCTTAACTTCAGATTTCAATTTCACACAACCCAAGTTGAAGTGCGACTTTGGTGACCATTGTTGGACACTTAAAAGTTATATAAGTATTTGATATTAGCCTTGTTTTATTATCGCCAATAACCCATATGGTTCACCCCGTGAAAATAAAACGATCTGGGTTATGTACTTCCATTTACACACCAATTCAATTAGTAAATTTATTTCCTTTTCAAGAAAATTTTGGGAACTCAGCCGCTCGCTTCCCATTTTGAATAAAAGTTTAAATAAAACGTCAAAAAACAAGGGTTGGCACCGTTATTCATGCTTTCGAGTAAAGTAATTTTAAGCGACTGTGAAACAGAAAAGTAAGCTAAGTGCCACTTATCGTTTGACGTTTATTCAAATTCAGGACGAACTTAATAGCGAGTTTCATACAAATTTCAAAGATCTCTCAAAATCGGGATTTGATCTTTTCAATTAAACTTTATGTACAGATTTATTTGTAGTATTGGTTAATGACTGATACACATATTACTGAAAAAAAAAAATATCTTCATCATCGGTTGATGAGGAAGACGAAAACGAAGCAACCAAAAACTCCACTAAGTTTATAAAATTTCATTTATTACATTCTTCGTACATTATTTGTTTATTTTTTAGGACGGACTGGCAGAATTTAACAACAAATTAATATCAAAATATTTTCCATTTGATGTTTGACAGAAAAGACGTTTTACATGTATGTGTGCATTCAGATCAAATCTACCAACCCATAAGAGATCAGATCTTTCGTGTTGAGATTTGATCCAGATTTGCTCTTTTTGTTGGAATGAAAGTCTCAAAAGTCAAAAAGATTCAATCTTTTAATAGAAAGAGACAATTTTTCTTGAATGAAACTCGCTATAAGTCTGCACTCTGAAACTGGCCCTCAATGATAGGCGTTAGAACTATAATGGAAACATTCACATTTCTGAACACCGTCGAATAATGTATTCTTTCATTATTTTATCGCCATTTTTATAAACAATGTTTTAGCGAAATAGCTAGTCGCATTCCTCTCCTTAAACTATTCAACCGTAGTGCTTGCGTTTCTAGGAATGCTCATCAGTTTACCCTTGAGTCCAACTTCGGACATATATTCAATTACAAAGATTCTTTCTTTCGTCGCACAACACGAATGTGGAATGCTTAACCGCTCTCATTTTGATATTAAGACATTCAAAACCAATGTGTATCTCCTCTTAAACTATTCCCTACTTTCCTAACGATCGTATTTCCTAAATCGTATTTTTTATAGTTTTTCTATCGAAAATTAATGTTGAGCCATTTCGTATACAGTAAAATAGCTGACAATAAGCGGACAATTCCCTTAAGCGGACACATTTTCGGAAACAAACTTTTTTTTAATTTATCATACAAATTACGCTTATTAGAGCTTTCACTGTATTACCATATTTTTGTTCTTGTTTATGTAGATCCAATTGTTTTGGAGTACATCACAGCCGCATCGTCTATTTCGGTTCGAAATAAATATCTGTTCGTTGGCACCCAAACTGGACATGTTCAAATATTCAAAGAGAAAGAAAGTCCAAAAATAGCATACGATCTTATAAGAAGCCTTGAGATATGTCCACGTTATGTAACTGCTATAGCCTGGAGTCCAATAAACACATCACGTTTTGCTGTAGCTTCAATGTCTAAGAAAATTCGTGTTTTTAATTTTAATGAAATTGATGGGACTGCGTCACTGGCCCGTGACATTGTTATCAACAGCGTATCGCCAGCCAATGCTAATGTCAAATGGAGTAATAGCCGTGATAATATGCTAGTCGCAAGTGGTTTTGATGGAGCAGTGCGAGTCTGGGATCTCAATTCGCAACGAGAAGATGAATTCTTTCTAAAACAATTCCAGTGTCCAATGACTTGTGCATTGTTCTTGCCATCGGATGAAAATATTATTATGTGCGCTGGTCGGACAACATCCATAGAAATGTTTAACATGCTATTGGAAACTACTCAAAAGTATTCCAATATTAAATGGAAGAAACATACAATGAAATCTCTTGATGGAGTTCAGTGGGCAACTAGGATTCCAACCGTTGATGTTAAATCGAAAACCGAAAAACGTCGCAAGAGAAGAGATAAGACTGACGTTTCTAATGAAGATGTCAAAACTGATGGAGAGGATGTCTCTTGTCTGATGACTAAATTGCAACTAGAAGAAAAACAGGAAAATGAAATCTCTGTGGCTACACATTTTAAAGAGTGCAAAGATTCAGTATTTTTGAAGGTGAGATTTGTTTGTGAGATTGTTTTGTTTGTTTGATTGACTAAATTTTGAATTTATTGTAGAATCCTCCGACTATATTGTACTTAACAACTAAAGAAATAAACAAAGACAGTTTGGATAAACTTAAATTCATGTTAGATTCAGCCCATGGAAAACAACGTCTGCTCGGACCAAAGTTTTTTGGAACTCAGACTGATGCCAAACGTATACTCGAGGAAGAAAGTATGTTTTTTTTTATTTTTGTTTAGTTTTAAAGATTTGATAATTAATTTTTTTTTAATTGCATATTTAGTTCGGAATCAACAATCTTCTGACTCCAAGTCAATCTCTAACATTCTTACATACCAAGTTAACTCAAATCTTCAGCAAGAAGTTGTGAAGCGTATTGAAACAAAAACTCTCACGGAGTGGCATGTTTCCCTTGCTCCATCTGTGTCGTATATGTAAGTGCTTTGATTTATTTATATTTGCATACTGCTAGCTTTAAAGTTTTAAAAGGTTCTGGAAGAAATGCTGTCAGGCGTTCGTAAACCAACTTATCGAGCAGGGTCATATTTTACAAGCTGCCACTTATCTTGTTGCTTTGCACGAAACAAAGCAAGTTATTAACATTTTACTCGAAAAACAGTATTTTAAGGAAGCAATGATTATTGCCAAAATACATTGTCAGCCAGATGATAAGATAGCAGCTGATATTACGAACAATTGGATACGTTACTTGGAATCAGTTGGAAATTTAAATGGAGCCGCTTATATGTTAGTTTTGTTTTTTGCTTTTTTAAATTATTTTTTTGAATTATAATCTTTGTTTTTCAGTTGTGCTGCTTCTGGAGAGTTTCAAAAGGCTTTCAGTATTTTGTCTAAAACAAGGAATATCACACCAGAGATACAGGAAGTTCTTGACAAATTACAAGATAAACTTATTAAGATGTAAACCCAGTATTAATCGCGTTGCATTGGTTTCAAATTCGAGAATTTAACTCATTACTTTTTACATTAATTGAACTGAATTATCATTATTATTACTTATTATATATGCGTTTAATTTATAATTAAATAACTGAAGTTGATATTGCAAATTTGTATTATTTTTTCTTAAATAAGTTATTCATACTCAGTTCTATCACAAATTCCATAGTAATCGGAAACTTGTTACGAATTCCGAAAAAAATCTATCACAGAATCCATAGTAATGGAAATGCTCATATAATTCTGTTATAACATTTTTTTCGGGATTCTTAAAACTTCCCGATTACGATGAAACTCTTGATAGGGCTGAGTGTCTTAACTGTAAATAAGTGTATGCTAAATTTATGTTAGTCTTTCTGCTTTCAATATTGAAATTAAGTTGGGAAATGTGGCTTGAGACTTTAAATACTTGAAATTACTCTATTTGCTTTGCAAGTTAGTATGTAGATGAACATAAATATATGTATGTATAAGTGACTAAAATCGTATGGCTTACGATTAAAACACTGCATTGCTGTTTATTTTATTTTTGTGCTCCATCAACTAAAATAAAATGAACGACTGGATCGCACGTACTTGCTCCTATGTTCGATCACATTATATGCAAAAGATTCTTAATGGACACGGCTAAATGTATTTTTAAAGTCGTTTTTCACTTAATTTTTTATATATAAAAAATGCTAATTTTTTTCTAAAAAAAAATTGGTTTGAAAATTTTAAATATTTAATAATATAAATTTGAAAACAAAATTTTGGAAAAAATCGCGCACCCGTTTTCGAAATATTCACCCTTATAACGATAGGCGTTTCGTTTAAATAACGAATGTCATTTTCAAATATTTGTATTACGATTGGCGTTGTATAGTCATTTTTCTGAGCGTAACGCCTTAATTCGAGTGGAACCTAATTTTTTGTGAGAGAAACGTCACTCATCGTTATTACAATATGCGTTACCCCATGTTTACACGCCAACTAAAGCGCTCTTTTTTGTCGAACAAAAATGTTTACACGACTCGCCTGGAAATTGCCTAAAAATATAAGTTTTGTGGTTTTGTGTATTCTTTTTTAACTCTTTTTATTAAATTTAGGTTTATTAAATGCTGAACAAATGAAGCATCTCGTGGAGTTATTGGAACAAATTTTAAGAGAGGAGGAGGTATCACAAAATGCATAAAACTAAATTAAATTTGAATCATAGCACAACATTGAATTCTTTAACACCAAGTTTTAAAATTGACACATAATATCCTTCTTCTTTGTGGCATTTTGTACTGCTGTTTATTGAAGTAAATAAATGCTACCTTTTTCAGCCTGAAGTATCTATACGCATTACAAATCTGGAAATAAGGGAATAATCTTAATTTAAAATATAAGGAATTTGATTTGTCCATCTATGTTCTATACATACTTACTTCGTAGCTGGCAAATCTCACGGATTTGATTTGGATCTTTAATTGTCTACATCAATTTTGTTGGTTTCTTGTTCGAATTTTTTTGAGAAAATAAATACAGCAACACTATTTATTTAGTGACTTTTATTAATTTAATCGGAAGAAATTGAATATGAATTTAAAAATTAATGACAGTTGCATTGGAAATTATTTTTTTTAAATCAGCTGCATATGTGGAACGTATTTCGTTCGACAAGGAGTGGCATTTTATGGCCTTTTCGATTGGCCGTCCGGAACACGTTCCCCCAATAAAACACCTGGAAACAATTTGACTGATTCTGAATTGTATGTATCACTGTATTTGTGAAAATTAAATTAAAAAAAATCACATCGACTAAAAAGAATTTCCAAAACACTTGATTTCAATTTAGATACACATTTTCTTGTATGAATAATAATTATACCTTGCTTCTTTTTACCTTATCTTACCAGAAAAGTAGTTTAAATTCAATAAGCAAATCGAAATTACACAACAAAACAACCCGATGATTTTGACATTTTAATTATGTGAGTGTATTAGTGATTCTGTTTTCGATTCTGAAATGAAATCCAGAATCGTTTTCTGTTCTGTTTAGAATAACAACTGTCATTTTGTGGGGGTCAGAACAGTTCTGGACGGAGAATTTTCCTCTCAAAACAACCTAAGCGTTCTCAACCACCGTTAACATTGTCCATGTCTCTGCACCATACATCAGGACTGGGATGATGAGCGTTTTATAGTTATATGGACAGTTTAGTTGCTCGACAGAGGGCCTTGCTTCTCAATTGCCTTCTTAGCCCAAACAAACAGCGATTGGCAATAGTAATTCTGCGTTTGATCTCAGCACTGGTATCATTCGCTGAGTTTATAGCGGATCCTAGGTATACAAAGTCTCTGACCACTTCAAAATTATAGCTGTCTATAGAGACGTTCTGTCCGAGACGCCGCCGGTGCTGGGTGTCCTTTCTTGTTGATAGCATATATTTTGTAACTAAACCACTATCGTCTCGTCCATCGTTTATAATTTGAGGACATTTGGAACATTTCAGAAACTCTCAAACTTTTGTTGAGTTGAAATGGACTGTCGTAAATGTTAATAAAGTTGTGTTTATTGTTTTGTATTTGGCTGGAATAAAGTTGTATAATTGGACAAAAATGTCAGTTATTTTACTGTAATATTTTTTACAAATTGATATAAATGTAAATAATGTATATCAATTATATGGATGAACATCCCGATTTGTCTCTCAATTGTTTTCGCATTTGTATTAATTGTATTTTCTCCCAACTTGCGTTTTCATTTCCACAAGAAAATTGCTGCGCCGAAAAATTTTAACTTTAATTTGCAAGTGCAACAGATAGACAAAAATAGGATGCCAAACTACAGTGGCTACTCAATTATTCAACTACAGTCACCTACAAACTACTCAAAATTAATGAAAGACGATACCTATTTAGCTATCGTCGATCATTTTGACGATAGCGTTTTGACGATTATCGACTTACATGATGGAAATAAAGGCATTACTATAGTTCAGACGATATTGTCTGACAATAATCGAGTTACGGAATGACCCCCCGTTTTTGTAGGACTATCGTAATCACAACTTAAAGATAATCGTAATTATTATGGGCCCAGTGCATGATTTCATAATTTTCCATTATTCATTTTGAAAATTTCTAGATCTTTCAAAATGACAGTCATTCATGGGCTCGTTATGCTGCACTAGCCTAACTGATGAAGACTATTATTGGCCCCTTTTTTATTTCAATGTTATTTACATTATTTGTTAAATTGGGGTTTCTAAGAATTTCATAGATTGATTTATTGTTAAATATGGATTTGATAATGTTTTTTTTTTTTTGAAAAAAATTTTCTGTTGGAAAAATCGCAAAAAAATAGTCATACAGTCATTCGTGAAGCGTTGCAGTCATTTTGATATTTAGTCGGCGCTCAAGATGCAACGGATGATTTTCACGTTTGTTCGAAGGCCGGCCCGACAGCGACTGGCCTATCGTAGAGATCGGTGAAAAAACATTTCTGTTTTTTTTTTAATTCTCGCTAAGAGTATGATTTCTTATGGCCTTTTCATTGGTCGTCCGGAAGGCTTCCGAAGTCTTCCGAATGCTTCTGAAACTGTTCGATTGGTATCAAATGACAGTTCCTCTCCTGGATAGAAGAGAAATTTCCTTCTGGATTTGAAGTCAGAATCAAAACCAGAAGCACGCACACACTCACACCCACTAAATTTCAAATTCAAATAAATTTATTCACGTCATTGTTTTATTTTGGTTTGTCTGTAATTTTGTAGTTTCAATTTCTTCTCTTTAGAGAATTGAAATTATGGATATTTGTTCTGAAGACAAATTTTCCCTTCAATAACTGCAATTTCGCATTTTCATCAGCAATAACTTCTAAATCTTCTACATTTGTGTCAGCCATGTTTACAAAATAAAATAATCACAAATGTGCGTTGGACAACTTCCCGTCTTACACATACACTCAAATAAATTTTCAGAATCTAGAATCTAGTGTTTACTTGTTCGATTGGAATCCCGGATCGGAGAGGTCTTCCGGATTACCAATCGAAAAGGACATTAGAAAATAACTACGCATACAACAAAATTCAAATGAAACTACTGAAATTATATACATATGTATGTACATATGCTCTAGCTGACTCGACGCGTGCTTCGCCCCATCATCCAATTCAAGTTATTGATATCAATATTTTTTGTTGCTAAAAAAAAACGCGTGTGCGTGTGTACCTATCGTATTTAAGATAATTTTGACCAATGTTCATACATAAATTGGTGATAGATAAGTTCATCTTTCATTGAAGTGAATTGACAAACGGCAGATGGAATAGATATTAAATCACTGGAAGTATCTATTGGAATTTGTTCCTGTTCACACTAGCATATTCAAACTCAATTAAGTACATAGTTTTCACGTATCGCCACAAATACGATGACTAAATCACCCATCGCTGTTGAAAATCACGTGAAGTATTTGTCAATTTTTCAACACTTGCCATGGCCGACTGCTTTGAAATATATGTAGCAAACATCATTTTCGTTGATTTTCAGGTTTAACGGAAGCTTTAGTTCTGAATGTGCCAACAAATACGAACAAAACCGCAGAAGGAAGTAGCCGGTTAGGTCCAGTCGTTTTCAAGTTTCAAGCATCCGAACAAATAACAATTCATAGATTTTAAACCTCTGACTATAGGTTCTGTGATAGTTAGAAGTCGACGTCGACTTTATCAAAAAAAAAATCTATTATGGCATAATCATTGACAAATAGCGCTATACTGCGCTGATGATAATAGGTTCGTTCGTTGAAATTTACCTAGGGTCGACCCAGGTTTTTTTGACAACCCCAAGAGTTGTCAAAAAAACTTAAAATATGTAAAATTGAAGTTCATAGTACATTTTTTGTGGCCCTAAGCACAATCCACAACTTCAAAGCTTCCCATTTTTCATGTCTGTGTCTGAAAATTAATTTGAGTATTGTTTTATTTCCATTTTAAAAATAACAATTTGCATACAAAACGAGAATTCACAACAAAACAGATTAGGGATGATGGATAAGTGAATCTATGTTATTGAAACATCGATAAAATAAAAATCGATGAGTCAATATCGATGTTGAAGGAAGAATAGAGGAAAATCCTTCAACATATCGATGTTTTCGATTCCATAACTATTAACATCGATGATAAGTACTCGATATTCTCCTCAATACGTTTATTCGTTTACCTCAAGTTGCCCCTGCTAAAAACATAGTTCTACTTCAGGGCGAGTTGAGGGCGACACTAGGTTTCAAAAAGCACAGAATTTTTTTGTCAGGGTGATTTTAGGTTTTCCAAAAAACGCTTTAGGTCGACCCTAGGGCGACTTCAGGGCTCAACGAACAAATCTAATAACAACACTACTTTTGACTCAAATTGGGATTTCTATTGGCATATGTATGTGGGTCCAACTTGCCGACCTTATGTACAACTGATACCACAACAGATATTCTGCACGAGCGATTTGAAAGCATCGTTAATATGTCTGACGTAGAGACGAAGTGAACTACGACCACAGATATCTTGCGATTTGACCCCGTTACGACTTTATTTGTATTTGTTTTCTTCGAGTCACAAGTCTATGCAAATATAACCCGCCAGCAATCAACATATTCCATCAACATATAACTAATCACTCAATAATTCTTCGTGATATCTGCAAATCAGTCATCGGCAGACATTTCAACAATGTCTTATTCCACACTTAACTACATTGCGTTTAATCAAGGATATATGTAAAAATTCAGATATTGCCCTAGTAATTTATAATGAGTAATAATTGTTCACAGTCAGAAAGTGCAAATCTTAATCTTGCCTTCAAATACAATGCCCCATCTAATTTAAATAAGCCGGTGAATAAGCAATGTGAACAATAATATAAAGTTTAAGCAAATTCAAGAATATAGCCTTTATTTTATGCTCCTCTAAAAGCATTAGACCATGGCATGATAATTGTTAATGACCAAGAATATCTGCAAGTAAGTACCTTCGAATATAAATCATAAAAAAAAAGCTATAATAAATAAAACTTTTGATGGTGTGGAGTTTTCTTAAAGAAAAAAAGTACCTACTACTTTTAAGACTTGATGGTTATGAAGGTTATAAAATAATCAATTCAAATATTTGCCTTAAATGAATAATAAAAAGGGCACAGCATTAAAATATCAAAATGTAATAAATTTCATAATACGATATGTTTTATAATTTATTTCAATAAAAAACACAATAAATAAGAAACCGAAACGAATACATTTGAATTTCACATCTTTGTGATAATGAATAATTCCATATGCAAATTATATGACTTATACTTGTACTTATACTTATGCCAGACTATACTCAAAGATGAATTCTGCAAGCTTCAAAGTTACATTATTTTGTGTAGGAAATATCAAATAATTCACGAAGAAGACAATAGTTTACTTGAAAATTATAAATAATACAATGCTTTTTTTCAATTCAATCAAGATATTTAAATAAATAAAAAAACTTCTCTGATCAGTCGCTCAATTTATAAAGCTTTACATTTTCTATTGTGAACTATGAAAAGCTTTTTTCTAATTCACAATAGTCTTTTGGATGGTGCGCTGGTGGTGAACTCAATTGGACAAACCATCATCTTCAACGCCTAAACATACAGTTAGTTCTCTTGTAGACCCGCAACAGGTGAGAGGTTCGGTTCGCGTATATTTATATTTAACAAGTTCGTTTAACAGCTCTTTTATTTTCACTTTTTCTCGTGTGCCACGAAGAACACAATTAAACAGTTTCAAAGTCCCTATGCAATTATTAAAAAAAAAAACTGGTGCAAAACATCACAATTAGTAATTTAAAATGATTGTAATAACGGAAAAAAATTAATCGTCAATTTAGAATAAATTTAAGCAATCCAAAGAGAAATCACACTAAGCAAATAATACAAAAATTTAAATATGAATGAATGATCTTAATCTTAATCTCCAATCAAAACAATGCCAAAGCCCTTTCAATTTAATTAGATTTGTTTTTATTTGTTGTCTTTTCTTGAAGAAAAGTGAAAGGTTCAATAATCACTGTCGGAGTTTCCCGGAACAGAAGTAGTATAATGTTACCCATAGTAAAACTGCATACCTACTTTAATGACCATGATTTGAATTAACTTAAACAACACACATTGACGCCTCGTGATGGAATGGATCTCAGTTATATATATGTATATTTTTTCTTCTGTCGTATTCGATGTTGCTTCTGCTTGCCTTTGCATAAATTGCAAACATAACAGTTTATGGGAGTATACCTGTATCTTAATAGTGTGAAGAGTGTATTACGTAGTCTTAAAAATATTTATGGTATGCTAATTGAGCGAGATTGCGTCAGAGATCTGTGTCATAGCACACCTCGGATTAATATTTTTTTTTTGGTATTTTTAAATTAAATCTCACTCATGATTGTGGTATTTTGTTTGTTCTTGCGACTTATTTTCTCAATTTCTTATCGATCCGTCCTTTAAAATAAGCATGAGATCTGTGTATGTAATACAAAAAGAATGATAGATAACAGTTATATATCTTACGAAGAGTGATGGACAGCGAGGTAAATGATAGCAATAATAGTACCTTGAAGAGTGTACAATGAAACGGTCTGCTTATGGTTAACTATGATTGGCAAAACCGTCATCGTTAATGAACGTCGATTTTGTTTTCAACATTCCGGGCACGCGTTAACATTTTTTTTCTTTTTTTTTGCATTTTTGGTAATCGCTCAATGGCTTACAAAAAAAAACAATTGACGCTGGCATCCGGTGCTTGAGAAAGAGACACTTGCATTCCACTGCACAATAAGAGTTAATGAAATTAAAACAAAAGAGCTGAGTTACAAACCAGCACGCGGTGCAACGGGATTGTTGTGCATAGAAAAACCGTATCAAATAAATTGTTTTTTCTTTCTAGTCTATGATTTATGTAGCTAGAGTGCGGATACACTTTAGAGTATATTGAACTTATTCGGGGCCAAAATTTAAAAAAAAATTACAAATAATAATGTCGACCTTGCGAATTTTTCTCAATCAATAGTGTTGTTTTTGGATAAGTGTGAGTGTGGCGAGTGATTCATATCTTCATTATAATGAGCTTAATAAATGGTGCAAAAATGATGGAGGCTGGCTACAAGGGTGATGGCGCTGCACCTAATTCAGCAGCGACATCAACAACTGTGCTAGACCGTTTGTGTGATTTTTGGAATGAACGCATAATGGAGCGTTTCATCAAGGCAAACTTGTTCCTGATATGTTGTATTGCAGCTGCACTCCTTCTAGTAAGTTTACATTATCTTTCTCCTTAATCTATATTATTTTTACAACTCTACTTTGAAAGCGATCTATACTCGTAGTGTTGTGAAAGTTTTATAGTGTTTGTTGGTATATAAAATGTTGTTCAATGTTACACAATGCATCGTTCATGGTAATAGCTTGACGCTAGGTAGCGCGCAACCCGTCGCCAAGCGCCCGAAGATAACTTTAGAGCAAAATGCTATAAGCTGACATCGTTTTCACATAAATATACTTTTTTCATAATAAGATAAGCTGATGACGATATTCGGAAGTGGAGCAAAAGTACTACTGAAAGCGTTTTGGTGTATTTTTTGTTTTTGTTGTTTTTTTTGGTTTGCAATCAATATTTGATTGAAAATCTAGCTATTGTTTGCTATTCTTTGGTTGTTTTCACAATAAATTACTTTAAAAAAAGAGAAATTTAAGAAGATTAATTACAATATACATATACCTATACAACAGCTGACAACTAAATTAGCAAAATTAATCAAGTATCTAACTCTAATTGTTATTTTCTTTTTTTGGGTTTGCCTATAGATTGGATATTTGGCTGCATTTTCTTGTGAAGTCTCATGGATTTTAGAGGCGAGAGGAGCTCTACCAAATTCAGCGTATGTGTTGTGTACTCAATATTTTATTGTTTTCGTTGCTACAACGATTTTAATA
The DNA here is from genome assembly GCA_910595825.1 of Philhelius pedissequus. Lineage (NCBI taxonomy): Eukaryota > Metazoa > Arthropoda > Insecta > Diptera > Syrphidae > Philhelius > Philhelius pedissequus. The sequence goes on along the minus strand of OU343160.1, from coordinate 4,396,374 downwards.
CATGGCTTGGTAACGGGGCTTTCATGGGGATTATTTGCGTGGTCAGTGATAATTGGAATTCTATCAATACCGGAATTGTTTTTTGTGATGGTCATGACAACACAACATTGGGTAAGTTCAAATGTATCTCTTATGGAAGCAATAAATTTATGTAATTTGTAATTTGTTTATTTATCGTAACATAATTTTTGTAAATCATTCCGTTATTAATGTAAATACTTAGTATAGTTAAAAACTGATACAATTTGGTGGTCAGAAAAGTTATTCTTAAAAAAATTGGAAAACAACAGAAAATAATTAATCGAAATAAAATGCTCGACTGGATTGCACGAACTTGCTCTTATGTTCGATCACAACGTAGGCACAAGGTTCTCAATAGAAATAGCTAAATATAGTCTTAACATCGTTTTTTCTTAATTTTTTATATACAAAAATTCTTTAATTTTTTTCTAAAAACAAATGCTATAACAACTTTAATTACATTTTTAACAATTTAATTAGCTTAATGGCAGCGTATGTCAAGCTCATCAAATGGGGAATAAAACACCGTATTCGATGTCGCTAAAAACGCTGCATAGTGTTTGGGCTTTCTTCGCAGATGCAAGAAATTCTTCTACATATCTGATCCATCTGTAATCTATAAAACCTTCATAGCGTGCATATATGGGCAGGAGTTTCCAAAACCCAGTTTATCCTTGAGCCCAACTTCGGTCGTGCTGTCAAGTACAGCGATTTTTTCTTTACAAGTTTTAGGGGAATGCTTTCAAGGTGCTATTATTTCCTACCATTTTGATGTTTAAAAATTCAAAACCAATGAGCATCGGTGTATCATATTAAATCCTCTACTATTTTCCTTATCGCTGGCATTGTGCTTCACCATTTTAAGGGCATTCATAAGCCCTTGAGTGCGCACATACTATAAAAAAATGATTTAAATAAAAAGTCCAACCGTTTACAAAATACTGAATCTTCAAAAAGAAATGATTTTTTTTTTAATCCAAAAAAATAGTTTTTGGAAATTTTAGTATGCAGCATTATTTTGGGGAGAGTACCTACTATAACTCAGGCGACAAAGTTTAAAAATTTTTTTTGGGCTGGAGGGCAAATTTTCTAAATAAAACACTTCAAATGAAAAAAAAAATATTTTAAAATAGAGGTAAATTCAATTAAGTGCTTACGTTTTTTTAAAACTAGAGATCTCTTCTATTATCTTATTTTTAAAAAAAGGAATTCATATGAACATTTTAAAAAACTAAAATTTCGGTAAAAAATATGAAAGAATATTGAATACATTGTATTTCTAAGTTAAGTTCTTTATCGAAAACTGAAAACTACATGGTTTTTGGGTTACTAGTTATCGAGAAAATTGAAAATTACCCAGCCTTCTTTTTATTACGTAGCGGATTGCAGGGGACAGCATATGATTTATATTAATTTAATAACTTCAAAGTCATAGACGTTTTGTTATTCTTGTCGCATACAAAATAATCGAGCCAATTACCTAAAACGCTTAAGTAACAAGTTTGAACAAAATGGCTTCAGCCGTTTAGGCTGTAGATCGTTCTATTCTGCATACTGAAGTTAAATTAAAGCTGGTTAAATCAATTATCATACCAACAGTAACTTATGGGTGTGAGATATTTGAGATATTTGGAGATCCTGATCGACTCACATATCACATTCGCTTCGTAGACTAAAGGTAGCATTTAATGCCAGTGCCCGGTTTGTTTTTTTAAGCCTCCAGCCATCAACTATTAAATTGTAACTTGGTATTTTTTTTCAAGTATCGGTGTTGTTCATTTCTCTTCTGCGCTCGTCCAGGTTTACCTGTTTGACATCACGGAGGCAATTTTTCTTTTATGTTGTTAGACTGTGGAATAATCTTCCCAGTCACATGAGATCTGGAATCGAACATAGAACGTATCATCAACTTTGTTTTGAATATTTCTCAAACTTGTACTGATATAATTTTTGTGTGTAGGTACTTATCTTTCTCCTTGCGACTTTGCTTTTTAATTGTATTAAATTGATTTTTATATAATAAAATATTAATATTTTGCTATAAACATTTTAAATTATATATTTAAATTCTTGCATTTTTCTAATCAATATAAAATGTATTATATTCTGTACTACTTATAAGTCAATCTTGATGTACAGCTGTTTTGTTTTTAAATTAATAAATAAATAATTTGTACAGACAGACAGACAAACAGACCGACAGAACACTCTTTTCGCATTCTTTATAATCACAATTTCAAGTTTGATTAAAAACTCGACATACAAATAATTTACTGATATTTTTATGAATAGCTATATAGAGAAAATATAAAATAATGATTTTCAATTAGAAAACAATATCATCTTCCACTTTTCGATATGAAATTTTTGATTACGATATTGTATGCATATACCATATAGCGAGTTGTGGATTCGTAAAGAAATAAAAACCGAATTTTTCATCAAACTTGACATAAAAATTGACATTAAGATTAAGCAGAAACGAATAATGTGGGTTCGTGTGGATGGATTTACTTCATTCTTGATGCATATTGTTTTTCGGGTAATATGCCCCAACGTTTTTTAAGACCAAAAATAATTGTACTTGCAGTACATTTTTTAACAAAAAAGGTAAATCTAATTTTTCGCAAAAGAGTGCTACTTATTTCGTAATTTTCTTTGTCAAGAAATGTTTATTTCTTGCGGTAGTAGAATTTTTTATCGTTTTCGATTTTCTGTAGAACGGTTGATTTGTTTTATTTTTGAATGGAAAAGCTCTGAAAGGTATTGCAAAACAATATTTTTCAAAAATATTTTTTGAAATTAAAACAAAAAACTATGGGCCAGTTTCACACTTTATCCATCCGTACCAATTGCCCCCTTAACTTCACTCAGGGTAAGATTTCCATTTTACACAACCCAAGTTGAAATGGGCCTTAAGTGGTCTACTATGTGGACACTACTTAAATATTTGAAATCCCTGTCATTATCATCGATCGCCTTTTAAGGTCCCTTTTGAGGTTTTCATATTTTCTCTCAAGGTCTTTTCATTCCGATGGCTCAAGAATTCATTACGAGCATTGAATTCGGCCTCTATTTTTTTCCATGCCCTTATTTTTGCATCGTTGGTAACTGCATCCGTTTTTTTTACACTCAATTATATTTTTCTTTTCATTTACCAATTCCATTATTAAATTTATTTCTTTTTCTTGAAAATTTTGGATACGCCGCTCGCTTCCCATTTTTAATAAAAGTTTAAATATAGCATCAAAAAAATAAGGGTTGCCACCGTTATACGTGCTTTTGAGTGAAGTAATTTTAAGCGACTGTGAAACAGAAAAGTAATCTAAGTGGCACTCATCGTTCGACGTTTACTCAAACTCAGGGCGAACTTAAGTGTGCACTCTGAAACTGTCACTTAATCTATCTCTTCGAAGGTAGTTGTTTTTTTTTTACATTTTTTTGAAAGTTCGGAAAAACATTTTCCTAAAACAAAAAAACAACGATACCTACCATACAAATGTTAATAAAAAATTTTTTTAAACAGATCCAAGAATTTTGTTTAAAAAAATTGTGTTCTTAAATCAGAGCAGTCTATAAATAAAAAATAATTTTATTTTGCTTCTTATGTTTATTACTACCCATGTGGACATTTTTCATATTTAGAACTTTCTCAGTATTGGATAAATCGATTCAAATTATTTTTTTATGCAGGTGCTCTTTTAAAATATAAATAATATTTCATATACAATTTTTTTTTTTTTACAAAAAAATGCTTTTTTTGATTTCAAAAAATAATCTTTTTTTTGAAAAATCGTTTTTCAAAAACGGCTTAGTAATTTTTTAAAAATTAATATCTCATAGACATGTTAATAATAACTATAAATTGGCAATTCAAATTTTCTTCTTAAAAATGTTTTTAAAATTTTATACATACAAAACTATATTTTTTTTAAAACCGCTATAACGGTTTTTAATTCTTTTTGACATATTCATAATTGCCCAATAATTCAAATGGCATATTCTTTTCTTCAAACTATTAGCTGTCATAGTTTGAATAAAAGAATATGCCACTTGAATTATTGTCAATCTTAACGTATATTTTTTTAAATTAAATTATGTACCTTGAACCCATCATACAAAGTCATATGCATACCTACCCGCCTACATACATCCTACACTTTGGTTTGCACATTCATATGTCCATACATACCTAGGTTCCATCTATATATGTGTAGGTAATACCTTAATTTACATAATGCCTAAATGAAGGAATATTGTTTTTCTATTCACGTTATTAGCTAGTACAGATTTGTACCTCCGTTACCCAAATACAATTAATTTGAATATATTCAAGTTTAATACAGTTTACTGTTTTACAGTTTTGAAGAAATTGTAAATTGTATATAAAATAAAATGCACGACTGGATCGCACGTACTTGCTCCTATGTTCGATCACATTATATGCAAAAGACTCATAATGGAAACGGCTGAAAGTATTATTAAAATCGTTTTTCACTTATATTTTTATATATAAAAAAATTTCAATTTTTTCTACAAAAAAAAATTGGTATGAACATTTTAAATATTTAATAATATAAACTTAAAAACAAAATTTCAAATTAGTACACACACCAATTTTTATCAAAATCGTTAGAACCGTTTTCAAGATAATTAAGATGGTAGAAAAATTTATATGGCAAGTACCGTTATTTTTTGTGGCTAAGACAACGATTCAAAAATCTATTTTGGACAATCACCTAAAACGCCTAACCACCAAGTTAGAAGAAAATCGACTCAGCCGTTTAGGCTGTAGATCGTTCTACAGACAGACAGACGGAATTGCCGGAACCACTTTTTTGGTGTTCTCTATAATCGTAATGTCAACTTTGATTAAAATCTCTAGTTCGATTTTTTTTTCTAAATGCAAAACTTGCCCTATAGTACCTACATATATCGCAAGTAAAAATGAGTAAAAAATGTAAAAAAATATCTAGCTACATATATCTACTAAGAACATTGTGCTTACGATATGTATGTGATCGAACATAAGAGCAACTACGTGCAACCCTGTCATTCATTTTATTTTGTAATGGCAAATTGATATATGACGTAGAATTAAACGACACTTGATAAGGAAGTTGCTAATGGAATGTATTTTCTTTTTTTGTATGCAGTATTTGTATGTAATCACAATAGTATTGGGTAAACTCAAATTTCCGTACGATATCCTATCTAAGATAGGTTATAGTATCCAATTAAGTTCCCGAACAACCAACATAGGATGGGTTAAATTTGTATGGGTGTCTTATGGCGTTTTTATTTGGCAATCCGGAATTGTTCTCCAATCCGGGATCCCAACTGAACACTTTTGTGTGATTCTGACGATTTTGAATTTTAATGAGATTCTATGTGTGAAAATAATTGTGTACGTTAAAATATTAAAATTCAAAAAAAAAATTTTTGTTGCCAATTATTATACAAAAAATGATAACAGTCGAGTTTGTCGTTCAAGTATATGAATGTGTGAGTGCTTCTGGTTCTGGTTTCAAATCCAGAAGCAAAATTCTCTTCTTTTCAGAATTAGAACTGTCATTTTTTCCCAAGTGAACGCTTTTAAAAGAGTCCGGAAGGCTTCCGGATTGCCAAATAAAAACGACATTAATGTTTTTGCCATTTTGCATGGGATACAAAAGAGTACCAAAGATTTTCGGATAGCTTAAGATTTTTTTTCAGCAGCTGTTTTGTCATCAGCTGTGGGATTTCAACAACATCAACCTAGCCGCATAGCTATGGTTCGATTTTTGAATGAGACCAGTAAAACAATTTCTCTATTATTTCGAATTATTCTCTACTTGCTTACCAAATTTGCCTTTCACAGTTAGTTTGTTTTTTTTTTTACTGGAACGTAAAACCCATGCCTGGGGTTGAAGAGCAACCAAGTAGATTTTATAACGGAAGTATGTACCACTATCTAAGCTATTATATGTACATATGTACATAGGCTAAACGTGCGTTTATTCCTGCCATAATTTTTAAGCTAAAACCTGTAAAGCGCACACAAAACGGTCCTTATGTATATCTTTCGTTCATTAATTAACTTAATTGATTAAATACATTATTTAATTTTTATTTAAAAATAACTAAGCATCTCTTATGACCTCTGAAACAAAGCATTTTACCACACCTAACTATTACATATTTAGAAATTTAAAATATCGCCATTTTTCATGGCCGCACAATACCTACTATCTGCAAATAATCATCTTACCCACGTGCCTTACCTGAAATAAATTTCATGCCAAAATAGAAAATAAAATTAAAAAATGCACAATATAAGCCCAGTGCCTACGCAAAATAATTGCAAATGAATAAATTATAAGAAAACATAGTATATATCTGCCTACATATGTACATATGTAGTTTGTCATCCAAGAATAAAGTTCTAATTTGAATTAATTTTTTTCCAACAGGGTCTACAATCTGTACATGGTCTCACCGAACTTATATCTTATCTAATACGTCTTGTGATAAACTGCTTCGCCCTTATTTGTGTCATTCCTACAGGACTTAAGTATATATATTTTTTTAAATAATTATTCAGTGTAATTTTAAAGCATTTTGAAATTGCAGATGGCGAAGAGAAACACAGGTGCTATCACAGTTACAAAACTTAGCAACGCGCCTACAGTTGCAAACACCACCACCTAGTGTTCCAATGGCAAAGGCAGATTCTCGAAGAGCAAGTAAACGTGCTCAAAATAATCCGAACATATCCACATTTGATAATGCTGGTTATGTTATTAACGAAACGAAGCACCATCATGGATCACAGCAATTTTTTCACAATAATTCAGCGTTTGGATCTCAGAATGAATTTAATGCTAGCGTTTTTGCGCCAACTTCTCAATATTCACCTCCTGCAAGAGGTATGTTTTTTTCTAATTTTTTTTTTCAGGACTGCTCATTGGTTATAGACAGACACATAAATTAATTATTTCTCTTTTAAAATTCGTATATGTATTGTTTAATTCAAATGTGTACTTTTTCATAAATTTTCTTTAATTTTCTTTTAGGAAACCGTACCCAATCCTTAATGGATCTGCGTTGCACCCTTCCTGGCTTGTACAATCCTCGATATGTAATCGACAACGAAGATCACAATGCGAAATATTTCAATATTACCGTTGATGATTTGAAACATAGTTTAAACGATTCGAAAAAACCTCCGACCAATGTTGAGGAACAAAATTCAATTATTGGTTCAATGACTGCCGATCCAATTTATTGCACAATCGATGCAGCAAAACCTCAAAAACTTTCACGAAATTGTGTATCCTTGGAGAACCTAGATGGCATTGCTAAAGTTCAACACGATGTAAATTATGGTAATAATTTACTTCAAAACTACGAACAACAATATTACTTGGCAATGATGATGGGACATCCAATGAACTATAATCCTCATCAGCATCAAGCACTATTGGAGCATTTACATAGACATCATCATAATCCAAACAAGTCTAGACATTACAATCATGGTTCCTCTGCTCAGCGACGCAACATGATGAATGGTATGCTTGGGTGTGGTGGAATTGGTTATGGAGGTTATACGAATCCCTTTGCCTACAATACCGCTGGTAGCAGTAAATTATCACTTGGAAACCAGTCAGACGACTATCGAAAATACCGTGATGTAGCTCTATAGATTTACTAGGGGATATATCTCTACCAAAGAAACCACACTAAATAGAACCTCAGTTCATACACAACAAGTGGTTGATTTTTTTTTCTCTTGAACAACCTCATCTAGTTAAGATTCTTTTTTTATCACCAAAAAATATTTAACTTGATTTGGAAAGCAACAACTAATTTGCAAACCATATCAAAAAAAAAACAAACATGGTGGTAATACTCTGAAGTAAAATTTAACAAAACTAATAGGTAAGCGATACCAAATGTGTCAACTATTGTAATAAATAGACAACGAAAACTATTTTTATATATATATAAAAAAATATTTTTATTTATTTATTGTTTTTAACTATAATGTATGCAATTAGATAATAAGGAATACTTTTTATTTACTTAAACGATTTATAAAGAAAACAATATATATATACATATAAAAGCCGATATAATATAAAATAAGAATGTAATATAAAACTATATGAATGTATTAAGTTATTATACTTCAACTTCGTTATTTTTTTTTGTTTATGGACCCAACAGATCCGACAACGGATTGCTACTAACTGATTTCGGCTGCTGCAGCTGAGCAGGTTGCTTTGGAGTATGCAGTCGGTTCTTTGGCGGGTTTGTTTTTGCTTTATTGACTGAAAATATAATAAAGTTTGATTAATTTTGTACAAGTATTTTGAAAAAATACATACTATTGAACTAATCATTTTTTTTCAAAATATGTATAATGTATGTTTTCTTATTACTCCGATATGCACTTAGTTGGATTGAAATATGATTGATAAGTTCTTTTATCTTTACCCACGAGTCCTAAAAGGGGATTATATGCCCGAAATTCTATATAAGTTCATTTTTTTTAATCTGTCGCTACAGCCTTACAATACAAAATCAGGTAGGTTTCAACGTAAAACGTCCATGTCAGCAAGTCATTTTTAGTTTTAAAGATTCAAATCAAAACAAAAGAAAACAAAGGATCCCATACAAAATTGTCGATTTGGATTTTACCAATTATTTTAATGTTTTTCCTTAGTTTTTTTTTAAACCACCCTATACTGTAGGTAAGTAGAAATGGGGGTTATGTGCAAACAAGCTCAGTGGCGCAATTAGCATTACGGCACACCGTTTTGATACCATAACTCGTATGGACCTGTGGATTTGAAACATTTTAAGCATATCCGTTAATGAGATTGACATCGTGTCCGAATTTATTGCGTCAAAAGTCGGATCTTAGGACACTCACGCGATTGGATTACCAATCACCCTGGAAAAGATATACATTGAGCTAAACTAGCAGGTACCGATGTGACAACCAATTTATCCGAGTGATCATCGGTGCTGTGCACCATACTTCTTGAGATAATGTTGTAAATATCAAGTTTTGTTTTATTAAATGTTCATTCCTAAAATATTTTTCATTAAATAAAACTCAAAATATAAAGCTTAATTTAATTTGTTTTAACGTGCAGTGGTAAAGCTTTAAGGACCAACCTTATAAAATTCAAGCTTTAAAGAAAAGAATTGAGAAATATAATAAGAATGGCGGAAGGTGTAAAATCAAAACAATTTTAAGTCAAATAACAGCAACTTTGCCATTCAGAAGTTTAAGATGGAATTGTTCTTTCGTAAGCAAACTTTATGGAAAAAGGTAAGCAACCTTGGGAGAAAAGCCAGTACCAACTGTATCAGTAGGCTTGGTTACAAATCAAAAATAAATCGACGATTTGAAAAATTTTGATGGTGAAGCCAAAAGGACAATTGGTTTGCACAAATACTCACGAATACTACGGCAAAATTAACATGGGATGCATTAAAGAATTACCATTAGCAAAATACTCTCAACCAGCAAGTATTTTTGATGGGATCAATTTCTTCATTAAAATTGGAAGAAGGGTGTGATGCAAGAGCACACATAAACAAAATGCAAGACTATTTCACGAAATTGAGTGATTTTAACGAGGAAACTTTCCGACAAATGGAGTGCTGCGCCAACTTAGATATTGGAACGACAGCACGTCCCAGAAGCTACTAAAGTTCGGCTAGATCCATTTTGTTGAGTTTAAAAAGAAAATCAAATCAATATTTGAAGACTCTTCGAAAGGGGTTTGAACTAGTTCTGGCCAGAGTAGTATATTTACACAAGAAATCAAACACATTTTCCAGTTCCAGTCCATTGCCGCAACTGCAACAGTGGATATTGTGAGAAATGTCCATGATCTTCTACTGGACAGTGTCCAATATAACCCTGGCTATGTCTCGCTTGGATAGTTTGTTTGGGATTAATTATATAGGGCCAAATCTACTGCCTTTCACGATTCCAAGGGGAATGTAAATTCTTTCCGCAAGTGAGCTGCGACGGGCCAATTCTTGCCTGGTCATTTCGTCAGTTCGTTCGCCGTCTTAATGACATTGAACTCAAATAAACCACCCATGTATTAGAGCGAACAAAACAATTTAAAAATTATTCAAAACGCTCAAAGCGTTTTTGAGTTTTTTGGGATTTTAAAGAAGTTTTACCTACATGAATTTAGGAAAACAGAAACTTTTATCTTCACTTAGTGAGTGGAACTTTTTCCTTATCATCGATCTCATCAACAAATTCACCCTCATGGACAGCGTTCATGACGTGTAAATGCATTTTTAAGTTTTTCGCCAAAATCTGTCTATTGATGATCAATTGTATTACTCGTCGCCTGATCAATCTTTTAAGGGTCAATACTAAACAAGGGCACTATTTACAAAAAAGAATAATAACTTTTACGTCGCTTTTTATATTAACATCTTACTATAGTAATTCCCACTTACCTCCAATTGCTTTTTTTGTTGACGTTCCAAAAAGACCATCGCTATCATCATCAGATAAATCGGCAAACAAACTCGAGGGTGCCTTATCATTAACACGTTCATTTTTCTTTGTTGCTGTTTTGCTTTTTGCTTTTTTAAATATATCATCTCCAGATGCACTATCTTCATCACTCGAAAATAGTGAAGCTGATGGTTTAGCTTGTTTGGTTATAGTTTTTGTTTTCGGTTTGTTAACTGTTTTCTTAGGACCTATTGCCTCTTTGAAAAGTTCATCAGAGCCATCATCTGAATCGCCAAAAAGTGATTTTGGAGTTGTTTTGGTTGGTTCCGCTGATTGTTTAAATGATAATGTCCCAGGTTGATATTTTGATACATTATGCTGAGGCTGTACGGACTCAAATAGAAGATCTAATTTAGACTTCTGCTCTGGCGGTTTGTTAGTTTCTTTTGAAGTGGTTGAATTGGTTACAAAATTCTTTGGTGTGCCAAATGGATTTTCATCAATTCCATCTGAATCAAAGAGAGAATCTAAATTTTTAGTGACTTCGGATTCCTTTGCATACGATTTAACTGGTTTTATGGTTTCAAAAATGTTCTCGGCTTCAGAGTTAGAATTTTTAAGCAAAGAAGGTATACTAGTTGTTGCGACCTTGAAAAAATTCACATTTTTGTTAAATAAATTATCTGATTCTTCAAATAGTGTTGCTTCGTCTGTCATTTTACTTTGGGGTTCCTTGTTTATTTCCTGATTTTTATTAAATGCTCCAGAATGATCGAAAGGCAAGGACAATATTGGCGTTTTAAGTTCTTCCTCAATTTCATTGTTATCCTTATTATCATTGTAGTTTTCTTGTGTTTCAGTTTCAAAATCTTTTCTATGCGATGAAGGCATCGGTTTTTGTATTTCTGTTTCATTTTCTTCTTGATTGTCAATAGAGACTGCATCTTCTATCATTGACTTTCTATACATATCTTGTCTTCCCATTCTAGTCGATGGTCTGCGTTTTACCTGGACCTTGGCTCGAGCTTTGTTTAAATTAGGTAAAATGTGTTCTGGTAGTTCTCTTGATTTTTCTGATGGTAACTGATTGGGAACATTCTCAGATTGTTCACTAGGCGTAATCTGATCCTTTATTAAAATATCACTCTGAGATTTCTCAACTGTTTCGGATTTTTTAAAAGAAGGCAATTTTGCCGATGGAAGCAAAGCTCCAACATTGATTTGAAAATTCATCTTTTTTAATTTGGAAACTTGTGGTTTTTCTTTTTTAATTTCCGAAATGACTGGTTTATTGTCCTTATCATCTGGTGGAGGTTCGTCGTTGATCATGTAACTCGGTGGTGTTCGCATTTCGCGGCCAGCTTCGATGGTTTCACTAAAATCGTCATAGAAAATACTGTGGATGCGTTTAGTCTGCTTCTCCACCGCCGGTGGGATGGATACCGTAAAGTAATCATCTGGTGGAACATCAGCAAAAAGATTAAGGCTATTATAAGGAACAGAGGGTGCTGAAGAAATAGGTTTAACATCAACATCCTCCTCTACTGTGTGGAGCGGAGATTCCTCATTCGAATTAGGATTCGGGTTTTCATCTTCAGGTGGAATATCATCATGAAACAGGCTTATATAGCTTGGAATTGTTGATGTTTTCTTCGCAGATTGGTCGACAAGCGATTTTTCATCTGCAATTTCTTTCGAGGGCGAAGATATGTTGTCATGTTCAATAGTTACTGTAGGCTTACGCTTTGCTATAGGTTTTAAGCTTTCTCCAGCTTCAATATGTTTCTCTTCAATGAAGCTTTGTTGATCTTTATCTTGTTCAATTTCAGTAACAACATCTGTGGAAGGTTCTGATACATTCATATGTAAGGTGGAATGTAATTTTGAAATACTATTAATTCGAGCTTTTGAAGTTTCAGGGAGTTGATCGTTCAATTGCTCCAAATTCTGACGAGGATCTTCTGAATGAATAGCTGATATTTTTCCCGCTTCATCTTTTGTCGCTGTGTTGCTTAAGCCATTTTCATCGTATGTCTTTTCTGATACATTTGGCTTAAGAGGTTTTTTGGGCATAACTTGAGATTTTAACATTTTTTTTACTGATGGCTTTTGAGCAATGATTGGTAATCTTGAAGTTGTTGCTGGCTTAATTGGGGATTCTATTGGAATTGAAGCAGTAACTGGCTTGGTTGAAATTGCTGGTAATTTTGAATATTCTTCATTCACTTTATTTGGCTTAGACGAATTAATAGAAACGTTTTCAAAATAGTCATCAACATTATCTGCAAAGATATCATCAACCTGTGTCTTGTTCTTGCTTGGGCTTGGTGCAAAGGTGTTATCTAGTTGCGCATTACTTGGCTTATTTTTGTCGATTTCTTCACCAAGTTCTGATCTCATTGACGCAATTTCTTTCGAATCTTCTGTTTCTCCTTCATCGCCAAGCAAAGTTGTTTTTTGATGTATTGAGAGCTCATTATCGGATTTTTCTTTCCCAAATAAGTTGTCAAAAGCATTCTCCTTTACTGGTTTTGTTGAAAATAAATCATTATCATCTTCTTCCAAGTCATCAAAATCATCGAAAAGCCCCTTTTTAAGTAATGATCCTTCTTTAAATGTATCTTCCTTCAATATAGGAGTAGCAGAAATTATTTCTTTTCCAGCAGCTAGGCTAACATCATCTATAAAAATGCTTTTTTCAACAATAGGGACTTCTTTAAACAAAGGCGTCTCATTGACACTTTCGTTTTCGGAACTCGCAAGAATGTTTTTTTCGTCTTTCGATAATCCTGTGCTACTTTTAGGAACTTCTTTGATTGGTTCTGCATTTTCTTGCTCAACAGTTAAGTCGTCTGAAAATATATTCTTTGTTGCCTGGCTGAATGAATTGCTGGGTTTCGAGGAAAAAATATTATCAAAATCATCATCTTCTTCGTCGTCGTCGAAGAGATTTTTGATTTTTGTTTTTCCAATAATAGTTTCTGTCTGATGAGAGGGTGTGAAAATATCATCTTCCAACTTCGATGACGATTGTTTTTTGTTCAAGATTGCATGCTCGTTGTTTGAAGAAGCAAATAGATCATCCGAATCGCTAAAAAGATTTGGAGCGATAATCTTCTTAGAGGGTCCTTGACTTTTTTCAGATGCTGGACTAAAAAGAAGATCATCGGAATCACTAAAAAGATTTGGCGGCAAAGTGTTAATGGGTTGTTTTTTGTCTTTTTGGACATTGGATTCATCAAACAGATTTGGATCTAAAATTTTTGTACTCTGTTTTTGGGTATCCGCATCTGAAGGACCATGATTTTCATGATCATTAAAAAGGTTGGGGGCAACTGATTTTTTTGGTGGCTCTATGTTTTCTTGAGGTTTTTCATCCGATTTGATATTTTTATTTGTAGCTTTTTGAACTATTTGGTCCATGAACGAGCTAAATTCATCGTCATCAAACAAATTTAGAGTTTTCTTTGCTCCTACACGACGATTACTTTCATTATCAATGGATTGATCATCTGGTGGTGGCTCATTTGGAATATAAATTTCTGGGACAATTTTCTTTTGCGGAACTTGCATAGTCTGAGGAATAGTAGTAGCCTGAGAAGCAACAACCTGATTAGTTTCTTCTTGTGATTTCGAACTGTCGAAGATGTCATCGAACAAATTTTCTTGTCGCCTGGGAACATGTTGATAGTACCGCTGATCTTGAATCGGTTGCTGAGCAATAGGTACAGGTATATGCCTTTGGGTTCTTGGTGTGGAAACCTTTGATTGAGAGAATTCTTCACCTTGATAGGAAGACTCTCCATCATTCGAGGGAGTATGCGTATCTTTTCTTTCTACGTTGTGTTGAGTATTTAAGCCCCATGCTGTGGAATCCCATTCAGACATTGTTGGGGCAGTGCTTTCGTATGAATCATCTGCCGTTGAAGATGATTCAGAAAATTGTTCTGAATTTTCTTCGCCAGAAAAATCATTATCAGAGTCGCATAAGCCAATATGCCATTTTTCTTTCCACAGGTTTGAGCCGTATATATGAGGCAAAGGGCGCGATTCGTACGGATTCTTCGAGCGATAGACAACACTATAAACATATAAATAATTACAAATTATAGTTTTTCGTTTAAAAAAAAAATTACCTTGTAACTGGTTCATCATCATCATCTGAGTCTTCGTAGCTGATAAAGTATGCTTCGTGGCAGGAATTCATCATTTCTACATTTTTCTTCAAAAACGAATAAATGTCATGACCAGAATTATTGTTATCGACGACCTAGTGAAATATTAATTTCGGTATTTTAGATTGGAATATATATTTTTTGTGTTATTTAATAAAATACAATAATCATAAATAAGTTAAACTATTGTCTAAAAGTTTAAGTTGAAAATAACTTCAATCGCCTCCAAATACATTTATTTGCCTAATCCCTTTTAGTTAAATGATTTCCAATCCTTTTAAATTTGTTTAAAATACAGTCCACGCCTGAAAACTTGAACACAATGTTGTATACAGTCTATCGCCTTAGCGAAATCAGTAAAGCAAAATACTTGAGTAGTGAGGCCTTTTTTGTTTTTGTAAAAAAGTTTAGAAGTAATCAGGCTGTGCCACCTGCTGCTTCATGAGCAGATTGAAGAAAGGATAGCAGCACAAAGCAAAAACAAAAAAATCGTTATTTAATTGTTAAATGTCGCCTACAAGATGCTATTCACTGTACTGGTACCCTTTGCCAATCATTCCTGGCTTTCGGCACGGCAATCGACTATATACCAAATTTTCGCACTAAGATAAATCCTTGAAAAAAACCAATGAATTTCTAATCGAAAATTACCATCTTTTCACCAATTTTAAAGCATGATAGCATATTGCGACAAGAACTCTTTAATGTTATGAAGTAGTTCCGCATCCCGGGAAAACTGACAACGCAGATCCTAGTGCAATTAGGAAGTTCAACCCCGGAACTTTTCCATTACAATGGATCTGTCTTGGACTAAGTGTGACGGTAACGAGATCAACTGTCAGCTCATTAAGCTAGAGCCAACATTAACACAGAAAGTACTATCTTTATAAAATGCACAAAATTGTTGGGTTTCGCGGACGACCAGAACATCATGGTATGTGCATGACGTGGAGTAGCAGAGGCCTTCACTGCAATTGAAGAAGGAGCCGCAAATGTTGGTTTACGATGAAACTAAGTGTTGTCCATTGAAATAACATCGGCCTCCCACAGTCTTGGGCAAAGCCTAATAATTGGCAGGTACAATTTTGAAGTAGTTAAGGAGTTTACCTACATTGGGGTAAATATAAATCCCACAAATGACATACTAGTTTAAATGCGGCGAAGATTAAACCTAGCAAATCGCTGTAACTTCAGTTTGGCAAAACAGTTTGGTTCAAAAATTCTCACTCGAAAGTCAAAAGTAATGCTCTAGAAAACGCTTTTCCTACGCGGTTTGCTGTACGGCTCCGATTGCTGCACACTGCGTAAAAAAGCAGAGCAAACATTGGGAACTTTCGACATAAAAATCCATCGTCGACTATTCTGTCCTGTATCTAAACAGGGTAAGTGGAAGATAGGATACAACCGCGACCTTTAAGAGGTTAAAGGAAAACAAATAAGACCAATAGCATCAACAACACGATCAGTAATTACAAAACTTTAATGTTGGCTATTATGTTAATAACCTAACAAATAAATTCGAAACAAGAGCTATTAGAAATAGCATTGAGTTCACAAAAGAAGTAAAAGATTTGAAAATAACCAATAACAAAATTCAAGTTTCTCATTTGATGTAATCTCATTATAACCAAATGTTCCAATTAATGAAATTTTAAATTTTCTTAGAGAATGGTTAGAGAAAAGTCCTCTAAGGCGAGAAGAAATTTATGAACTTATCCGTCTTACTAAATTATCAAAAATTCTATCGACAAAAATTTGATTGCGGTATGTGTTCACATTTAAGGCCATTTTTAGCAAATTTAGAGACTAAAATGAAAAATGAAAGAAATTTTCCAAGAATTTGGTTCAGGTGATGTTTGGACTTCGAAGTTTAATAAACATGTTAAATAAATCAAAATATCCATCAATCAAGTTTACTTATGAATGAGAAATAAGTGCTTAAGTTGTGTATCAGCAAACGGGCCTTAGATACATAACATCAGATTCGTTTAATTTATTTGAACATAATTCCATGATTTTTGGAGTCTTTATATTTCAATGACAAAGGAAATATAACACAGTGAAATTAAAAAAAATCGAAGAAATAGCAAAAATAAATGGGTGTACAGAACAATTAATTGATGATCTACTGATTGCTCATCAAAAAAAAAACAATACCTAAGGACTTATACAACTTTAGATTTAATCAGAAATAAACAATGTTCAGAAAAGAAATGGTCAAAATTTAATTTCCATCCAGAAATTAAATCTAATCTACAACCAATATTTAATAGACAAAACATCAGAATTAGTCAAACCAGTGAAATAAAAAGTAAGAATCTAATTAGTAGATCAAAGGACAACATTGAAATATTACAACAATCAGGAATTTACAATTGGATGTAACAATTATAATAAAGAATATATAGGACAGACAAGAAGACCAATTCTCAAAAGATTTAAAGAACATTTTGCGCAACTAAACTACAATGCACTAGGAAAATCAAGTGTATCACAACAAATGCTAGATAATAACCAAAATTTTAGTTTACAAAATCTTCATATGAATATTTAAAAATAAAAAATAATTTAGTGAATAGTGACGACTTTAAAAATTATTATTATTACAAGATTGTCAGGATATTTACATTCATTGCATTGAATCGTTATAATGTTGCATACGTGTGACATCAATTGTATCATCGTAATTATTTGGTTGAACAATAATTATTGTCATTAACAATTATAGGAAGAAAAGTTTCAATTTAGAAAGCGACCAAACCACCCAAGTGATAATATTATTATTTGTCTTGGCAGTTTCGTATCATTTTATGGTCTTACTGACAGTTAATATGGAAATAAAAAGAATTAATTTATTTGTTTATGTTTTAAATTAAAAATACATTGGGATATTCACAGTCACTGTTTATGCTGTTGCTATGAAAAACTTGAGTTTATTTTATGATAATTAGATAGTTTTCCAAAGCAACGGCTTAGACACTGATGTTGAATATACCCCATTATGTTTTGTGAGTAAATTTTAAATTGATGTTTATGTTCTGACTTTTACCAATAAACAGCTTAAAAAAATAACCAAAATTAGGTTCTCTAACTCCCAGTATTTATCATAATACCGGAAAATCATCCAATCTTTGACATTGCCGGGCACTTTCCACCAAGATTTTCGTCAGGGAACGCGTATATAGACTACTGAGGAGCTACCTTAAGCAATGGTTTTTATCAGAATCGTTATCAAATGACGTAAGTATTCTCGATTCTTGCACCCATTGGGAGGCGTCTGCCGGCCATTTCCACCACCCAAAATGTCTGCCAATTTTCAAAAACGTGTCCGTGACATCATAATTTATAATTCTTTATTTATATCAAAAAGCCTTAAAGCTAGGTCTTTTTCATGGCTCTAAAATTTATAATAAAAATTGCATTAAACGTAAATGTCCCACTTAAGTAATATAAAAAAAGTTAACAATTTCGGTTTTTATTTTCCTGTTTCTTTAATTTTGATAAACCTATTTAATTAATGAAAATAGCGTCATCACTGGCTACGACCTAAGAAAAAATCAGCCGTTATTAAATGACGTATCTTCATCGATTTGTTTACCCCTTTTGGGGTTCGTGGCACCAGTGGTGAAAGATTACAATAAAACTAATCATTTGTGTTATCAAATGACGTAACTATTTTTGTCGCTAGCCCTTAGATCAGTGCCAAGATGTGGATAGTGAACAAAATAAAAACAAGGGGGCTAAGATGGCAC
Organism: Philhelius pedissequus; assembly: GCA_910595825.1. Classification (NCBI taxonomy): domain Eukaryota; kingdom Metazoa; phylum Arthropoda; class Insecta; order Diptera; family Syrphidae; genus Philhelius; species Philhelius pedissequus. The sequence continues at coordinate 4,377,943 of OU343160.1, read as the reverse complement.
GGCCACATCGCGAGAATCCCACCAGCCTAGAAAAACTTTGACCCCCAGCCCTCGGGTTCAAGACAAAAGGAAGACTGATCCTTAGGTTTAAGGATCAGTTTATCAGGGATGCCAGAAAACTTGATTCTTCTAACTGAAAGGAACTTTCCCGAGATCGAAAGAGTTGGAAGAGGATGGTGTCTCAGGCCTCGACTCAGTGTGGGTTTTAGAGCCCATAAAGTAAGTATATAGATGCAATACAAAGTCGTTAAAATCAATCTTTAGTTAAAGAACAGTACATGCATTGACAAAGGTGATTTTCCAAGGTCAAATATATTATATCTTGAACAAATATGTACATACATATATCAATAGGGAACAGGTCTTAGTGAGTTGAGCTCAGCCATTCCCCAGCTAATATGATAAAATTCAAAATTTAATGATTTAAAAAAAAAAATGGGTAAAAGGCAAGCTGCTCACATACATGTCCAAGTTGCTACGACTAAAATGTATCTACAATAACATATGAATTCTAATTGGAGATTTAACAATATTTTCTTTTCAAATATGTACACGCTTATCTAAATCTTTTCCTAAATATGCGGGTTACATTGGAGAAAAAATAAAAACCATCCCTGGTAGATGAAAAAGAATCTAAATTGCTTTCTATTTTAACTTTACTCACATCTTCACTTGGAGCATTAGTTGTATTGGCCAATGTTTCATCATCTTCATGAACTCGATTTTCAACAAATTTAGAATATTGTAGAGCAGCTAAATTATTTGTTGCATTGCTTAGTGCTATAGATGTTCTGTCCAACTTGATGGACATCTGATTTATTGCTGAGCTTGTTTTTGTTACTCTTTCTTCCAGATTCTAGCAAGAAAATTTCTTTATAGATTAAAATTCTGATAGCTACATACATTTCCTACTTACATTGGATATTTTATTCATCCATTGGAGCAAAGTACAATCACCTTCGAGAGTCCATTGTTTAGATTTCTCAACAATTTTATCAATAGTCATTTCGTTTTCCTAAATTAAATAACAAAATTTAGATTTTTGATAATTAATTAATTTATGTATTACCATTTTCTTGACTTGTTTTGTTGTGCAGTTGGATTTAGCAAAATGACAGGTGCAGTTGCACTTTGTACCATTTTTTAAAGAACTCTTTGGCAAAATTAGAACATCGTTCGTTTAAATCAACTCAAAAAACTGTGTATAACACTCACACATATACATTAAGAATCAGCCCACCACGAATTTGGTAGATATTTCCTTAAAAATCTACGTTCAAACTGACAGTTGTATCTGAAAGTTGCAAATTCCGTTTCGCAGCTCATCAAAATTAAGAATTGGATTTTGATGATTATTTTATATCTTATATCTCATATTTTGGATATATTTTTGACATTTTGGCTTATGAGATTTGCAAATAATTAAAGTTTGTTTGATTTATCGTGATTTCCAATATAATTCCAAGAGAATTTAAGCAATAATTGGTTTAGGGATTGATTGGAATTTTAGACCATATGCCAATTGGCATTTGGCCATACTTATTTTGAAACCACAATTATATTCAAATGCTAAGAATTCACAACAATTTGGTGCTGATTATTACAATACTTCATTATACAACTATCAACATTGCCACTTTGAAAAAAAACAAATACGGATATTGTAAGAAAGCGAATTAACCCAGTTTTTCTACGGGGAAAAACAGCTCTCAGGGCCTCAACATGCAATATTTAAGGCAATAAATTGCATCACAAATTGCCATTGTCTTGAATATTGCCAATGGAGACTCTTTGGCAATGGCAATGGCAATATTGTTCTATCGATGAAAGGTAATAATGCTCTCTGAGGCAATATGTTGAAGCATTTCAAAATTGCTTCCCTTCAATAAAAGAGTGTCGTGCGTGAAACAATTTACTGACTGAACAAAAACGAAAAAAAAATAAAAGTGCATAAACAATACAAAAAACAATCATTTTCTTCTTTATATATAAAAAAATGTTATCATAAACGTATTACGCTAATGATCTCAGAGTTGGTATTCGATAGTTTTCAATATACTTTTTTTTATGAAAGATATGGTCGAGAAGAAGGGTTTAAGCTATGTGCTGTATGTGTATTGGTTTTCGATTTATGGCTGTTTTTCTGAACTATTAAAATTTAAAAATGCTTACTAAGATTGTTAAATATCATGAACTAATACACATGCGCATAAACACCACAAAATCGACAAAAAGTAATTAGAAGAAGAAAAGTGGTGAATGTAGATTTTAATTGCGCTGCCTTGGAAAACGATTCCGCAATCGCATTTACTTTACTTGCTCGATGCTCCCGGTGGGATAAGCAAGACATTCGTCATTTAGTTGATCCTAGCAACAATTCGGGTAAGATTTCTTTCGTTGCCTTTTGGATCCTACGGCATCTATGGCATTGATACCACACCGTTTGAAAGCGGTCGAACTGCACATTCCGGGATGAATGCACGATGGCGCATAAACGAGCTTTGGAAGCAGTTGACCTAACAATGAAGGATTTACAAGGTGATTCGAGATGATTTGGTGGGGATTGATATTGCAAAGCGGAGATTTTCATTAAAACGCTTCCCGTCATCCCGAACTCTAATTCTGCCGATGAACTTAATGGATGCTTAAAATCGTCGTCTTTGTGCTGGCATGTCAATAAGTTGAAATTGGCCACAAATATGAGTGTCATTGCAGAACGAACCATCGGCTGCTGAATTCTCAAGACAACACTGCTGGTGCTTGTCAATGGCCAAATTTCTTTTGATGTCTCAATTGGATTGACAAATTTTTGCGAGTTAACAACGTCGAAGGACAACTTAACAGTCATCACCAAAGTAAAGTGTTCCCCGGCATTCCAAAAAATTACAAAAGTCTCAATTGGATTTGTGAACGTCGTTGATAGCTTGGTAAACGGTCTTTGTTGTTTGTTTTTGCGCCGGAAAACAAATTGAAAAACATTGTTTATCATATCACGCTCTCTTTATTTTTATTCCATTCAAATAAATCATATTGAAATTTGAACCATCTGTGTTTTGTTATAGCTCTGCAGTTGATTTGACGGCGTTAAATTGGGGCGAGACGAAGTTCGCCTGGTCAGCTAGTATAAAATAAAAATGAGTGAGCTTAAATTAACAAAAATAGAAACAATAAGGCTTATTGAAATTTAAATTCCAGCAATGAAATAATGCCCACCAACTATTTTTATTGCCATTAGCAGAAATATTGTAAGTGGAGTCACACTATAGCACTATCGTTATTTCCAATCGTAGAAACACGGTTCAAATATTTGATCGGTTTCGACTGATTAACCTATGTTCAAATATAGTTCAAGTACTTGATAAAATCCAAGTACATGCTTTGATGAGTTAAATTACAGAAGCACGGATGAAATATGTGGGCAACTGGCCCTTTTCACTAGTTGCTGGAGTTTTTTTTGAGGTTTTCTTTTAATTACTTAAGATCTTTCGTACTCTCACACAAAAGTGAGTGAGTTGGCCGTCTGACATCGTCAGCCTATTGAATTGAATTGAATTTTATTGAGACTTTTTAGAAATTTTACATTGGACAACAATTCAATAGATTGACTTTTAATTGAGTACTGCGGCTATAACGTATTGCCTGCTTGTTCTATTTATTTTTATATGCCTCTTGCCTGACAATTATATTTTTGACATTAGCTCTGGCTCAGGAGCATTATATACATTGAGAGTGATGCTAGTTGACATAATACCTATATACAAATAATGTACATACTAATGCAATAACATAAACGAAAGTACGATTGTACTCTCGGATGGTATTCTCAGGTACCAGTACACCGGAAATAAGATACAGTTTGTGTTTTATATAACCAAGAATTAATCTTGGTTAAAATCGAAAACGCCTTATATCTTTAGGAGATAGTCGTTGTTGTTGTTCATTTTATCTTTTATTATATGAGATCATTGAGAGTATAAATATCTTAAATTTGTAGCGATAAGTTAGAATCAGTAATGGTGTTATTTCTTACTTGTTACTTGATTTAATAAAGTAGTTATTTTGATTGTAAGACAATTAAGCTTTCGATTTTGGTATTAAATCATGTAAAGACATAAACAATGCTAAATGTAGAATAAACATTAAAGGTTAGTAGGTTTAAAATACGATAAAAAAGAGGAGTTTTTTCCATCAAGTTTGATTTTGATTATTAAGTTCAGCTTGTTTTTATATTTAACTTTGTCTTTTTAGGGCGGCAAACGTAGTCCAACAGGAGTGAGCCGTGGGAATTAGAACTAGTGAGATCAGGCACGATTTTGACCTTAGAATAGAAAGGTGTTGGGTTAACATCGAGGGCTGATTGGAAGTCCATCCATGAGATATCCATGACGGATAAGTAACCTCCGAATTCTCCGGGAACTCCTTACTGTGAAGAAACGATTCCTGTGATGAGTTCGTTTTCTGAGCTATTTAGTTTCGATATGGTTTTATTTAGTAAAGTCATTGCATATCTTAAAAGCGGAATGGTGCATTGTCAACCTAGTGGTGAAAAATAAAACGTCAACAAAATCTCTTCAAATCGTTGACCAGGGACATCTTTTTCACTTGCCTTACTTAATTGGCCTCATTCAATAAACGAACTAAAGCTATCCGGATAGGTTGGTGTTGTTGTATTCCCATGTAAGAATACAGCTGATGACAACACAACTGCTGCCGAAAAAAAATACTTTGGTACTTATGTATCCCATGAGAAATGTCAAAACCATATGCCCAAACCCATCCAAATTTAACCTATTCCACGGTGGTTGTTCAGGAACTTCAGTGGATACTCAATTATTATCTTAGATAGGCTATGGTACCGACATCTGAATGAGGTCATTCACTTCTCACCAACACACGAAAGGTTCTAGAAACAATAATAGGGGTATTCACGATCTGGTGTACCAAGTCTTGTAAAATTTTATTTTTTTACAACAGACTGTGAACACACCTTAACTAATCTGTAGCAACACTGAAGCAAATGTCAACATCTGTTTCACATTTGTTCTGAATAAGGCTTAAGTTTGTGTTAAAAAAACCTTACACCCTTGTATTGTTTGTTACAATAGGGTTCGGGTATTGTAAAAGTGTAAGATTTTGACATTCAGTATATTTTGTTGTTGTTGTAGTGCCAAAAAATGCTACACTTTTACACTTTTACAATGATACAAGACTAGATAAACCGGATCGTGAATACGCCTAATAAATAATCTCGTGTAAAAGGGGACCAAGCGAGAATTTTATCACCACTTCAAAATTCAACATATGTGTATTCAATGAGGATGTTCGGAACAGATTAGAACACTTTAGAACAGAGAAGTACAGGATTTTGATGTTCAATGAGAAATTTTCTGTTCTAAACTGTTCTGGTTTGGTGTTCAATGAGTCTGTTTGGAACAGTTTGGAACACTTTAGAACAGGATTTTCTGTACTTGCTTTTTATACTACGTTTTCACCTACCACTTAATCCAGATTTAAGTGGATTAACCATAAATCCTCTTTGAAATCTTCTAAATCTTGAAGATTTCCCATACAAATTCTAATCTCCTTAAATGAAGATTGGAAATTAATCTCATTGAAATCTTCTTCAAAGTAGAAGATTCGCCAAAGGAACAAACCTTATTTCATAGAACGCGCCTATTCTAATGTCATATTTTCTCCATTGACATTCCAAAAAAAAAAACTAATTAAATAATGTCCAACATTATTTAATTTGTTTTTGTCTGGTATAATTTGTCGTTGCCTTCAAATTCTGTTTTTGTTTATAAATAAGTATGAAAATTAAAAATGCAATAAGGCTACAAAGACCAAAGCGGTCGGTGACTCGAATTTGTATTGGAAAATGTTTTTGCTATCCTACAGCAATACTTGAAGTTGTTCTTTCCCAAATATATAAAAACGAAAACCGTGCAAAGGCGAATACAGTATTTATGTAAATATATCTATTTGCTGCAAGATGTTGGGATAACAATATTTTAACGTTATTACTCATTTTTATTTATTGAAATTAAATTTCTTCACTACACCGAAATTATTAATCTTCTTCCCAATTATTTTGTTTTTGACTTGTAGTATTGACCTTTGAATGGCAATTAATAGTGAAAACGTCAAACTAATCTTTTTTCACTGGTGAAAACACTTGAAGATTAATTTTTAATATTCTCAATTTAAACCGGATTATCTTTAGGTGAAAACGTAGCATTAAGTGGAACAGGTTAGATTAGATTTGTGAGAACTGTCAAAACCAATTGTTGTTGTTAAAAAAACATTACGGTGTTAGATTTAGTTGATAAATAATTTTCCGTGCCGGAATCATCTCAATTTCATGAAAAATATTTGTTTAAATAAATGCAACTCCGTTTCAGATTATTTTTAAAAATGTTTCTGCAAAAATAAACGAACTTGAATTGTAGGTAAACAATACTATTTTTTTTTATAATCTTTGTCAGATGACTGACTGTTCAAAGTTGTTCTATTCTGTTCTGAAGTTTCTCATGGATCTGTTCTGTTCTGTCCTGATCTGTTCTAACTTTTTCGTCACTGAACAATCTTTATGTTACCAAAAGAAAAAGTCGGGAACTAACCTATTTTTTGACAGCTGAAAAATGATGACAACACGTGCCCGCTTGACATCTGCGAATTTTGTGTTTTTTACCTGAGGCTTTCATACATTAGGTCCTAGTTTTCGGTTGAAAATTATAATTTAAATCATTCTCTAATAGCGAAACTCGCACCAGTTTTTTTGACTACACAACCATGTCGATGTTAGCGGAACCCCGAAGAAGGAATCGCTATAACCTGACGCCAAAAGGAAAGCCTCTTTTCGATGGTAAAAAAAAGTGTTCTTACCTTGTTAACGCAAATAATTAACTTGATTCTATTTTTGAATAGACAATGATCGTTTTGGTACAAAAATGCTTGAGAAAATGGGGTGGTCAAAGGGCAAAGGATTAGGTAAGGACGAAAATGGCTCTCAAGAATTTGTTCGTGTCAAACATAAGGCGGATGTAAGAGGAATTGGTTTCGAGGTTCGCGATGACCAATGGACTGAACACGATAAAAAATTCAATGGTCTACTGGAAAACCTAAACGGTGGCAATGACTCTAGCCCTGATGATTTTATAACTATCACACCAACCGTAGGTATGGGATTCGCAATAAAATCTGGCAAAAAGAAACTAAAGGACAAGATAAGCGGTCAATCTCTGGAAGAAAATTCGAAGAAAAGCAAAGCTAGAGTACATTATAAAAAATTTACCAAAGGCAAAGACATGTCACAGTACAGCGAAAAGGATTTGGCCAATATCTTTGGTAAGAAAGCAACCCCTGAAGATACGAACATTTATAGTCAGTTTCAGGCTTTCAATGCACCTGGCAGCGACAATGATATAACGGAGAATGAATGCGTAAAAGAAGCACCAGCAATAACTGCACAACCTATCATTAATACTGGCATTTCCACGACAGATTATTTCAAATCGAAAATGGATGCTTTGAAAGCAAAACAAGGATCGACTGATTCCAACCCGTTTAATACCAATGTTAGAATAATTAATAACGTTGAGATGGTAGTTCCTTCAAGAAAAAGAAAAAATAGCACCGATGAAGAAGATTCTGAAAAAAGGGAAGCTCTCAGGAAAAAGAAAAAAACTAAGTCTCTCGAAGTTGAAGAATTTAAATCAGTAATTCACGCAGAAGACCCTGAAACAATTGAAGATGTCTCCGCCGAAGAGGCTTCCAAGAAAAAGAAAAAAAGTAAGAAATCTAAAGCATTAAATGATGCGAACATTGATGCAAGCAAGCAGCAGGATTTAAAACTCGAAGTTGATGATGGATCAAATCAGAATCATAATGACTCCAATGCAGAAGAATTAAATTCAATAAAAAAGAAGAAGAAGTCGAAGAAGGTCCTAGTGGAAAATATTATAAATGAGGAACTCGTACAAGATGCCAGTGCTCCCGAAGAAGATGCGATTCTAAAAAAGAAGAAAAAGAAGGAAAAGAAAAGAACATCTAATGCAAATGATTTACAACAAACAGAGAGCTCATCTGCATCTGTTCAGGAAGAAACTATTTCAGAATCAACAACTCAAAACACCGAAGACGAAGAAAACTTTAAGTCAACCAAATCTAAGAAGAAAAACAAACAAAAAAATTCTACCTCAACAATCGAAGCAGAAGTAAGTTCGCATCAAAAAGATTTGAATTTAACAAATCAAAACAACTATTTACTTGATACTACTTATACTATTTCTACATTTTGTGCAGAAAAATTCCGAAACATAGAAATTCATAAATTTCCAGGATCGAATTTAATGGATTTGAATGGCTATGGACTAAGTACGAATCTTGAATTGGACATAAAAAATTCATCAAATGATGCCCAACGAATTATGAGGTTATGGAGTGGAACATTGGATAAATACACACATTCAACATCGAAACGGAAAATGTATGTTTCATATATGCAAAAAGTTAAACAAGCAAGGCAAAAAACACCACATAAAATACCAGCACTTAAGTTTAAGAGCTTAAAACGCCAACATGTATTTCAATGTATTTAGTAGTAGTTCTCAAATTTGTTATTTTTTTTTTATAAATAAATTATTGCAAAATTTGTATTTTAATAAAATTTATTTAAATTATGCAAGAATTATTGTGTTTTTATTGTTATTTAGTGCGCCTCCGTTAAAAGCGGTTTGTTTGCGATAATTGATTGATTGTTTTTTTTTTTTGCAATAACCGAGTAGGTACAAAAAATTTGATCAGATTTAATTCAATTCAGATTTATTGAGACTTTTTTCTGTTTTCTTTACATTGCTTACATTAATGAAACAACTTATAACTAAGGTGAAATACAAATTCTATTTTTGCTGACTTGGAATTGGTCTTGCTTAACATTTATTGGATAATAAAAAGAAGTGGATATATTTCTTCTTTTTGTAATAATTTAAGAAACGGCTAGTTACATAAGATTGTAGTGTTGCTCATGCATTTATTCATTTTGTACTTTTTTTTATTATTATATATTTTTTTTTTTGCTTAGAACTAGATAAAACTTAAAACTAGGGAACAACCGAGGAGACTACAGTCGAATCAGCCGGAGAGAAGCTCCGCTCCGGAAGAATAAACCTTCGCCCCCATATCTTAGTACATACATAGACATTATTTTTGATTTTAGTGGTTGCATAGAATTTTTGTTATATCTTCAAAATTGTATATAAAGATTAAATTTGATTGTTTCTTTTTGTTAATTTTGAGTTATTTATGTTATAATTTTATATAGTACATTTTTAATTATGAGTCAATGTATATATCTAAGAAGAAGCCTGGGGTCGAACCGAACCCACAATTCCCCAGAGCGATGCTCCGAAAAGCTATAGGTCCACTCCAACCCCAAGCGACTCTTTTTATTTTACATAAGCTTTAGTTAGCCTCTATGTATGTTGGGACTACCCCTCCCGTAGAAGCCAAAGAGGAATTCGTTGTCTGGAATTGATAGAATCCGTATCGCTAATGGATTAGCTAAACTAATAGGAGATGCGTAGTACCTCTCGTCAACAGCAAAGCTAATATTCGTTGTGTAGATATTTTTGATAAGAGGGTTTATGTGAAAATTGTAAGTATGAATTCTTTTAATGGCTAATTCTGATAAGTATGCTAGGAGTGGTTTAATTTTTGATTCGTTGTAAATGGTCAGATTGCTGAACCACTTACCTCCAGGTCTTTTGAATTTATTTATGCACGATCTTAATATATATCTTTCGAATATTTGTATCTCTTTGGCTACAGTTGGTGATATTTTGAACCATGTCAAAAATGCGTATGAGATCACTGGTCTAATAAGTGTTTTGTACATGAGGATTTTCGTGTTTTTCTCAACAAATGCGGATCGAAATAGAAATTTTAATTGAGCTGCTGCTGCCTTGCCCTTGTTTAAGGAAAGTCGGGCATGAGGGTTCAATATGAGTCTTTCATGAAGGTTAATTCCTAAATATTAAATCTGTTTTTTAAGGGGGATTGAGTGACTATTGATTTCAAGTTTTAAGAGTTTACTCTCTCTAACCGCCAGATGGTGACCTCTTGGCGAAGCATTCCTGAAACATATAAATTCGCATTTTTGAAAGTTTATTGAGATTCCCCAGTGGCTGAAATATTTTAGTGTTCGGCATAAGCTTTAATTGTATTAAGTGCTATGTGTGGCCATTCATGTGCAGCAAAAATTAAAGTCTCATCCGCATATTGAATGCTCTTGGATGTACCGAATAAAGAAGGTAAGTCGTGAGTAAAGATATTATATAGAAAAGGACCCAAGAATGGTGAATCCAATTTGTCTCTTTGAATGATCTGGGATGTTCCCGCAAACTAGGAATTGGGTTGAAGTCGATAATTCAAAAAATTTGATCTATGCATTCAAATTGGACTTGAAAATTAAAGTATCAAAAAATAAAGGAAATTTATTTTATTTACCTAATCCATTTTAAAAGAATATAACGAAATCAATACATTTTCTGTTAGAATGTTTAAAAAAATAAATATTAATTAATATAAACTTAAAAACAAAAGATTAAATCGGCTTAATCGAAGAAAAAATAATTCAAAATTCTGAAATAAATTAAATTAAAATAAACTAATTCGAGCTCAAAAATAAGTACTCCATTATATTTCTTGGATAAATTTGAATTTTCGAGAAAAAAAATTTAAAAATCTGTGGAGCGGTTCTTGAGAAAAACTTTTTTTTAAACTTTTTAAAAACATTTTTCAAAAAAAATTAAAATAGGCAATTCATAGGTATTCAGCAAATACATACAACTATAATTTTTGAAAAAAAATTCAAAATATAAATATACATTTTTTTTAAAATGCTTAAAAAATACAAAAAAATATTAATTAAAAATATTGTTACGCAGCATAAATTGGGCAACCTAAACCTATATATGTCTGAAATTTCGAAAGAATCGGTTAACCATTTACGAGATAGTCGAAAGCAAAAAAAAAGCGGTCATATGGAAAATACAGTTTTTAGACATTAAAAAAATTTTTTCTTTTCGTACCTAAAAAGCTGCACTGATTTTTTTTAATCAAAATCGTTAGAGCCGAAAAAAATAAGCTTTAACGTAACGGTTATATGGCAGGTACCGTTATTTTTTATGCCAACAAAAAAATTCAATTTCACCTCTATACAATAACTAAAAACTGTATGTACCAAGTTTGAAGCAATTCGGCCCACCCGTTTGGGATGTAGGTGTCTATACATATGTACATACATACATACATATATATATATATACATACATACAGACATACAGACGGACAGAATTGTTAGACCATATTTTTTCGTCTTCGCTATCATCGTAATGTCATGTTTGATTCTTATCTCAAAACTTTTTCTTTTCGACGAATGCATAACTTGCCTTATAGTACCTATAATCGCAAGTAAACATAAAATGCACGACTGGATCGCACGTACTTGCTCCTATGTCCGATTACATTATATGCAAAATATTTTTATTAGAAAAATATTTGTACGTATTTTTAAAGTCGTTTTTCACTTAATTTTTTAAATATAAAAAAATCTTAATTTTTTTCTAAAAAAATTGCTATGAAAATTTTATATTTAATAATATACCTATATTCAAAAACAAAATTTCAGAAAAAATCGTCAACCAGTTTTCGAAATATTGAATTTTCAAAAAAGAAAAATATTTTTTTTTTTCGAAAATTTTGAAATGCAGTATTATTTAAAATTTGAAGGAGCTCCTGTGTAAAAATGTTGATCGAAATCCGTTGAACCGTTTATGAGAAAGTCGAAAATCAATAAAATGGTTGTGTGGCAGGTACCGCTAATAACAAAATATTAAAAAAAAAAAAAATGTTTGGCCAAAATGTAAACCTTGGGTATGGATTTTTATCAAAATCGTTAGAGCCGTTTTCGAGATAATTAAGATGGTAGAAAAATTTGTATGGCAAGTACCGTTATTTTAGGGCTAAGACAACAATTCAAAAATCTATTTTGGACAATCACCTAAAACGCTTAAATACCAAGTTTGAAGAAAATCGCTTCAGCCGTTTAGGCTGTAGAGAATTGTACAGACAGACAGACGGAATTGCGGGACCCACTTTTTTGGTGTTCTCCATCATCGTAATGTGAAGTTTGATTAAAATCTCTAGTTCAATTTTTTTTCCAAATGCAAAACTTTCCCTATAGTTATAGCGCAAGTAATAACGTAAAATAACTTATGGTAATTTCAACAAAAAATATCTTGAAAAAACAATACATGGTTTCGTTTTTTGTTTGTTTTTTTTTGTAAATATTGGGAAATAAATAAACTCCTGTCAATGGCTAGTTCTCTGAGTTTTTGCAGAGTTAATATGTCTTCTAGTGAAACTGAGTGTTCTTCAGCACAATATTCTGCAAATGGTTGATTTGTTGCATTTATAAGTTTCACAAAGCGATTGAACAGATTCACCATACCTCAATTTAGTTAAAATCTCGGCCTTCTGCTTAATTGATAGTTTAGGAACTTATTTAACAATGGCCATGGCTTCTTAAATAAAACTTACAATTATAGTTGGCGACCCGAAAACGAAAAAGAATTGCATAAAACTAAAAAACTACATCCCAAATGCAATGTACGTACGATCAAGAAAAGTACAAAATTCAAAGAAGCTGTAAACTGCCAGTTACAGTTTTACCAAATTCCAGAAAATAGAAGCGCAGAATGAATGAAAAAAGAGATCATAGTTGGAAAGTTGCGATTATTGAGTCACACTTTTTCGAAAAGTTGCAAGAGATATTTTGGGTGTTGCTTTAATCGAGGGTTGCTTTTACCGAGGGCGAACTGTATGTACATATTTGAAAAGTAATAGCGGAAGGTTGGAGTCTTATGCTAGGAACGGAGCTTAATTGTTAACGGTCGTCAAAACTTTACCAGGGGGTTGAAAAGAAGGAAATTTGAGCACTTTACCGCTACTCTTGGAACAAGTTAGGTCAATCAATCTCTTACCGAAACAATTCTCACCTAAAATAAAATGCACGACTAGACTGCGAGTATTTGGAATCGATGAGACTTCTTCGTTGGATTAAAAATTACCTTGCGGTCCACTCGATACAAGTTTTATTCGATTCATAAAATAAATGCTGGTGTGCCCCAGGGCTCCGGTTTGTTTCCGACTCTCTTTCTCATTTTCATCATTAATCTCTTGTCTGAAACTTTATCCAATACAGTCTATATTTTGAAACTCCAGGGACCACAAAAAAAGTTCAATATAACGAGAGTTCAAAATAATGGGAGTTCAAATAAACAAGAGGGAGGCAGGAAAAATTCAAATAAACAAGAGTTGATTAAAATCTTACCTTTATTTTTTCAAATTTATACAATGGCGCTGAATATTGTTAATAGAACAGAACACTTTTAATAAGAAAGAACACTCAAGACTGGAAGCTTTTTGAAACCACTACGCTTAAGTTAACAAACGATTTGTACCGGCAGGTCTCTGACTTCAAATTATATAGAGAGTACGGGAAACAGAAATTCAAATTATAGAATGTTGGTGATCGATATGCCATTCCTACAACTTCAAATTACCGAGTGGACCTAATTAAATTGATTTTTTTCAATTTATTGAGAGTTTTTCAAGGGACAAGAGGAAAAATTCAAATTATCATGAGTTTCAAATTAGCGAGTGTCAAATTATCGAGATTCGACGTATATTCTTTTGCTGACGACATTACCCTCAGATTTTCATATTCGTTTTTAGATTCACACTCATGTCCTTCGGATGTGAAACATCAACGGTACCGTTAATAAGTTCATTAAATTCTGACCTCGACAGAATTGGCCAATGGGGAATAAAAAACCGTATAGAATTTAATGCTTCAAAAACCCAATGTTGTCTATTGTAGTTTAAGCGGAACCCTTCCCCAATGCCGTTGCCCATGAGCGGAGCTTGCATCTTTTGTGGAATGACCACATATTCGATGTCGCCAAGAACGCTGCAAGGTGTTTGGGTTTTCAAGAAATATTTCTCCCTTCTGATCTGGCTATAATCTATAAAGCCTTCATTCGTCCAAAGCTTTAATACAACTGCCATATTTGGAGAGGTGCTCCCATCACTAACTTAAGTCTCTTAGACAGAATCCAAAAAAAAAGAGCTTTAAAAATGATAGGTGATAGAGCAATAACTAAAGCAATTGAACCTCTCGAGCACCCGCAATGTATCATGCTTTTCATTGTTCTATCGGTATTTTTTAGATAGTGTTCTAGTGAAATAGCCAGTTGAATTCTTCCCCTTAAACTATTCAACCGTAATACTCGCGCTCATCAGTTTACCCTTCTTCAGCCCAACTTCGGACGTACTGTCAAGTATAGGGATTCCTTCTTTAGCCGCATCACGCGAATGTGGAATTCTTTACCCGACCGTATTTTTCCATCCCATTGCGATACTCAAGTATTTAAAACCAATGTTCATCGGTATCTCCTCTCTAATCCTATCCCAGTTTCCTAATCGCTCGCAATTTGTCTAAACATTTTAAGGGTATTCATAAGCCTTTGAGTTCCTCCACCCTTATTAAAAAAAAAATGTTTGATCACATCTTAGGCACAAGGTTTTTCGTAGAAAAGGCTATTTTCAAAGGCGTTTTTAACTTATTTTTTTTATATACAAACTTTTTTTAAATTAAAAAAAAAAAATTATATCAGATTTAATATTAAAAATTTAAAAACATGATTTCAAAAAAATCATCCATCCGTTTTCGAAATAATTAATTTTGTAAACAAAAACGATTTTTTTTTCTCAAAAAATACCAAAAATATTTTTCAAAAATGTTGGTATTCGGTATTATTTGGCATTTGAAGAACCCCCTTCAGATTTTTTTTTCGAAATCCGTTGAGCCCTTAATGAGAATCGAAAATAAACAAAAACCCTTCCATGGCAATACCGTTGACATTTTGGTGGTTATAGAGAATAAAAATTTCCCTGGAAATTTTTCTCCAATTCGAAATTTGGGAACGTGAATGATGCTCAAAAGTTTCCCTCGGAATTTATTGGTATCGGGAAAACTTTCCCAGGGTATCTTGCTGTCATTTCATATGATTTTTTGTTCGATGGAGATTCACGATCGCAGGAAATATTTCGAGGAAGTAAAATATTCCGTGGGAAACGAAATTCCCTCTGAGATTCCCGATATGTAAATTTTTTATAGACAAAAATGAAGACTACCTAAAATATTGCCTTGTTTTTTTTATCGTTAGAGCCGTTTTTGAGATAATTAAAGTCGTCTGTGGATTCAATTAGGTTTTCATCCAGATCTCTACTCTTTTTTATGTACAGAAGGCCAGGATACAGTTTATTGTTACATTTAAGTTTCAGTGCATGCTGCAAAAGAGAGCGATTTTTAAGATTAAGGAACTAACGCAAGTAAACATTAGATGTTGGCATTTTATTATCAGTCGCAAAACCAAGATCATTAGGGTCAAACGGATTTATTGTTATTTTCCGGTAGTTTCCAATCGATCTCAAAACAAGAAAGTTATCACGCGGTGAGAAATATTTAATAATAATTAATGGTTCAACAGTGTAGGTTTTAGATTTATGACATTTTGTTCTTGGCGGTGTAATGTAGTGCCGTGCAATTCAGGTTGCATTGAAAAGACCTTAGATCTTACAGGCATAAAGTTAAATTAAAAAAAAAAATGTTTAGATTTGTACAACTGATCAAAAATTAAATGTAGTTTTGCCGTCGGCAGAAATGGGACTTCATGGTTCAGGCAAAAGTGGATCACTCATCGTTTCCTTTTGGTTTTGTTTCTCTTGGTCTTCTTCGATTCGCATCCAAACAGTTTTGAGTTCTTCGCTAAGCTTTGTTATTTTTGTTGTCTGCTTTCGTGGTTTTCCTCCTTTAGTGGCTCAAATTCAATTTGTTTTGTACCTAAAATTAATAACCGCATGTAAATGCCATCAATATATGATTTTAAATCATTCATTTATTCAGTAACATCAGTTTTCAATTTTTTGAGTAATTTTTTTTTTCGGATTCGGCAATCTGCGATGTAATCCGTGACGTTATCATCTCAGTTTGTACGTAAAGGGTATTTTCAAATTTTACATCCATTTCCATAGTGCACGTATTATCTTCGGGAGACTTTCATTTTTGTTTTTCGTCTGTGCTGATTTCAAAGTTGGTAGTGCTTGTGATGATTGATGGCAGTGTTTTCTAGTTTGGGGCAGAGGGGAATCTATGGATCACAATTTTTCCCGTATGAAAGTGTGTGACTGGGGAACTTAACGGTTACGTATGGTAAATTATATTAGCTCAAAAAACTAATTTATTTTATTTTTATTTAAATCAATTTAAACAATAAATTTTTCCCGCGTTTATGGTAGTCCTTGTATTATAGTTCATTAAACTTTAGTATATTAAATAAAACCACTTAAAATTCAACTTAGACTACCACTGTCGTACGCACGTCTGTTTAATAATCTGCCATATCGAGGTATCCGTCGGAGCGGAACATTTTCCGATTTTTCGGAGAAATGTTCCGCACAGCTGTTCGGAAGATTACCTCGAAGCAAATATTCTCCGATTCGGACGATTTCGGAGAATTCTCCGCTCCGACGGTTACCTCGATAGGTTCTAATACATTACACAATCTCTCAATGTGTAAAAATTAAACCAATACACATAATTATAAAACTTAAATTTATTTGATATTTTCATTTATATATTTCAGATTGAAATTTTAAAAATATCCTTTTTGTATGTACATTTTTTTAATAAAAAAAAACAGTTTTAAATAAACATTAAAACGATTCTCAAACTTAATCGCGTTGAGACCCAAAAAGAAAATGTATGTTTCAATTCATTTCCAGAACAAAAAAGTGTGTATAACATTGTTTAGAACTTCAGTCCACTTACTACCATGTAAAATTTATCTAAAAATAAAAAAAATATATATATTAGTTTATTGTAAATAAATAAATAAAAAATCATATATTTATTATAGTAAGAGTAGCATTTGTTCAGTTTAGATGCTAGAATGCCGCTCGGTTAAACAATAGGAAACTACTACATACTACTAAAAAAATATGGAATTGTTGTTTTTTTTCTTGTTGATAATGCAAATTCGCGAACTTAGGACAAGAAGATTCTATCTGCACTCATGTCACTTTAGAGAATACGAAGATCGAATATTTAATCCCGTGTAACTTTTTTGCTTTAATTTGATTCGAAGCGAATTCTCAGTTATATAAATTTTATTATTTCATAAAAAATTAAGCTCCTCTGGATACCAGGGCACTCTGGCATCAAAGGAAATGATTTAGCTGATAGTGCAGCCAAAAATGCATCTATGCAAACATATATAAGTGAGCTCGCGCCTCCTTCTAAAAGAGATTTCCTGAAAGTAATTAATAATTTCTACGAAAACAAAAGGAAAGAAGAATGAAATTCTTACAACCACCACTACCATTAACCCAAAAGGGGAACCAAGCACGATCCCATCAGAAACGACAAATGCAATGAACAAATGTTTTATTCGCCTTCGACTTGGCCACATTTAGTTAACACATATACATCTACTGAAAAAAGAAGACCCTCCAACCTGCAACCTATGCCAATCCAGTCATATCTTAACAATTAATCATCTTATCTCCAACTGTCCCAAAGTAAATAAATTGTGTAAAAATCTTTCCAATACAAACCTAACTGATCTATTATTAAAAACCACTGTTGAAAACATAAAAAATGTACATAAGATATTAACAATACTTAAAATTGAAACTGTTATCTAAAACTTTTTTATATTTGGGGATGTGGGGGGCTGTCGGGGACTAGCGGCCTTGCTATAGGAAAGAGCCACGGATCTCCAGCAGCCCCATACATAAATTTAAATATTTATAAATTTCAAGCCGCAAGTCATGGTAGCTAGAACTTTGTAAATTTGTATTATAATTTATAAAATAATAAATAAGAAAAAAATTATTTCATAGAACTTGTTACTATTAACAAATATGAAATATAGTGCTTCATTATTAAGTAATTAATGTTTAAAAAAATCGAAAGAACTTTTTTGCCCAACGATAAGGTACATAGACTTAGGACAAGAAAGTTCTAACTACCTGAACTACCACATTAACATTTTTTTTGCAGATTGAACCTTGTGAAGTTAAATATATCGATTAAGATACGAAAAATACTTCAGTAAAAAAACATAAATGCACCTCTTTTTTAATACAAAATCTTTAATTATAGAAGAAAAATATAATTTAATTTATTAAGTTTTATAAGTAGAAATTAAAATTATGTTCACAGCATTAAAAAAAATTGAATTCATAACATTTATTTAATTTATTACTTGTTCGTAGTTGGAAGTTCGCAGGTCTTTCATTCATTCATTCAAAGTTGTGGGCTTGCGATTATTGACAGTTTTCAGCAGCCTTATTAGCCCCATAGGTGAAAAGTATTTTTTTATGGATACATGTTTTTCTATTTGGCTGTGTGCATGTCGACTTCCTGCAGTGCTGAATTTCCAGTTAGGGAGTATTTTAATCAACGTATGGATGAGTCTTCATGAAATGTTGAATAGCAATAAGGGCCATTATCGAATTCTTGTTTTGAGGGACACAAAGTATCAGACACAGGATATAACATTTTTAAGATTGAACGTCAGAATAGGGATCGTTGATTCTTTATCAAGAGTCTTTTGATCTCGCATCATTTTTGTTTTAAATTGATATGAATTTTATTATCTTTTATTAAGATTTCTGTTAGTGAATTGTCTTTCTCTGCAGATTTCGGCTGATGAAAATCTAAGTTAACATTTGTGTTGAACACGTATCTATGTATAATAACTTTCCCTTACGATATCTTCAACTGAATCATTGTATAAGTTGTACATCTTAGTTATGTTTAGGCTTGAATCTAGTTAGAGCTTAGTGTTTACGTTTTGTAAGCTAATTTCTGCGATATTGAATATATTCCTCGCAAAAACGACTTACATACCTAGATTATATTTCTCTGAAACCCTCTACAACTCTATCATTCTTAGCACTAACTCCCGTAACCTAAGAAACACTCGAATTTTCTGCCAGCCTACTCATCATACCTCTCATGGCTTCAATGAACATATTACCCGTATGTTGCGTAGGGTTGACTTAAACGAAAACTGTTTCGACTTCAACCTCAGAACTCCCAGCCTAAGACTCCTCCTGTTAAATCGTCCACCCAATTCAATCCAATTTTAGCCCTAAGTTTCATAGTTTTAAGTTAGGTTAATTTATGAAACTTATATTAAGCCAAATAAATGGAGGTATTTCCCCCACAAAAATTAAAATTAAATTTCCTGACAAATTAATATTATATACAAAATTGAAGCTCCGACGATACAGTGAACTTTTGCCGATTTGTTTCGTTCTTTGTTGTATATTTATGAAATTTGATTTTCCATCTCGATCGAAGGAAAAAAAATTCGAAGTGTTATTTTTTCTGAACTTGTCACTTTTTGTTCACAGTGCAATTTGCAGTGTAAAAAACAGTTCTTTGTGGACTTAATTAGCTTTTTGGCTACTGCTTTTCCCTGATAACTTAAAGCTTAAGACACCTGCTATAATATTCGCATCTTAATTATCAAGCAGGGGGCTTATATTTATATAGCAAGTGCCTTAAGCTTTAAGTTTTACAAGTTTTACTTACAGCGTATCGTATTTATATAAATAATCAGTGCAGGCTCAAAACAAATATTATATTTTATCACTTTATAATACTTTAGGCAATGAAGTTTAACACCAAATAATACAATGAGACATTTAAACTACTTATTTGAAATTCAAATTTAACACCAATATGAAAATATTTGAATGTTCATTTATCTCAAAAAGGTTCTATCTACAATGCGAACTTCAACAAGGTTCTATCTACGAAACAATTTTATTTTCTTAAGGGTACAAGGATCTATCTGGCTGTTAGAACTTTGTGAACTTAAATTCATATTTAGTTTTTGTTGATAGAACCTTGTTGGCTCCAATTTTATGAATTATTTCACAAACGGAAGGAGATAGCCAAATTTGGATTACGGCAATCGAAAGAGCGTAGCCTTTTTAGTACAATGCAATATATAACTCAATTTTGGAAAAAATGTCAGTTAGAACCTTGTTGTTCTAAGGTCGCGAATTTTTGATTTTTTACTAATAAATAATTATTAAAATAAAAGAGGAGTCGATTAACTCTAAAGTACGAATATTCGTCCATTTTGACATTTTGTTGACATGACTTTTATTATTTATTCGTCACAAATGTAAGTTGAATGTAGTCTGATTTTGAGATTAGTCGCGCGAGAAAAAATTATTCGTTGAAGTGTGGATGATATGTGGAACGCAAAATGTTAGGTTGTTTCGTTGAACTGTTATCAAGATCGACCAAGATTTCTTCACAACTCCAAGAGTAGTAAAAAAAAAACTGGGTTTTTCGGTTCTCAAAAAGAAAAACGTGAGGGTCATTAAATTTATGTTGCAGAAAAGGAAGTTGTGGCATATAATGATTAAGACTTAAAATATGTTGAAATTTATTTCCTTAGTAGATTTACGTTGGCCCTATGCTTAATCCATAACTTCAAAGTTTTCTATTTTCTATGTCTGTGTCTGAAAATAAATTTTGGTATTCTTTAAATTTCCATTTAAAAAAAAAAAACGAGAACGCACAACAAAACCTATATTTCAGATTAGCGATATACATCTATTTTAACGAAACATCGATGTTAAAACATCGTGATTTAGTTGATAAATTACTTTCCAAATCAGAATCACTCTCAATTTCATCAAAAATTATTTTTTCCATTTCAGATTATTTTTAAGAATTTTTATACGAGAACAGATGTATTCATATTTTAGGTAAACAACAATAATTTTTTTTATAATCTCTGTCAGACTGACTGTTCTAATAGCGAGTTTCATTCGAATTTCAAAGATCTTCTCTCAAAATCCAAATTTGATCTTTTCAATGACACTTTTTTCCAGATTTAATTGATGTATTGGTGAATGACTGACAAATACACATTCCTGAAAAAACATATCTTTGTCATCAGATGACGAGGAAGATGAAGACGAAGTAATCAAAAACTGCACTAAATTTATAAAATCTAAATTTGTTAATTTTTAAATTTTTTTTAGCATTAGTTCACAAGTTTACAGCAAATTTTTAACAAAATATTTACCATTCGACTGTCAACGGAAAAGACTTTTTACATGTATGTGTGCATTCAGTACAAATCTGCCAACCCATCAGAGATCAGACCTTTCGTGCTAAGATTTGATCTAGATTTGCTCTTTTTGTTGGAATGAAACTGAAAATGCAAAAAGATCTAATCTTTTACAGAAAGAGGCAATCTTTTCTTGAATGAAACTCGCTATAACTTTTTCTTCACTGAACAAACTTAATAACATCTTGAATGTGCTACAACCACACCATTTTTATAGGTGGCATCATAGCTATATATCAGATTCCTTTATTGGTAGTTTGGCAGGTGCTCAATTCCTCGAGCGTGAATGATTTTCCGTGAAAAAATTATTCACAATCAAAATATGGGTGAATAAAATTGCTTAACAGTTATCTTTCAAGCTAACTCACCCTAGCGGAATCGCAAATATGTATAGCTACATGATTTTTGGGTGCACAGAGAAAACTCACGCCTGCAGAATTTAGCCCCTGGTATACTTTTTCATTTTAATTGAAAACTTATTTGCTTACACCGAGTATTGAATCGATATCATCAAACCACCGAGGCCAATATGATCAACTCTAACCCAATAAGGACCTGGCAAATCCTGAAATAGCTATAATTCCAGCTAAAAAGAAATAAACACTTGGTGGTAGGACATCAATTTGTTATTGTTTCATTTAAACATCCAATAATTTACATATGTAATAAAAAAAGTGCTAAGAAAAGCAAGGGGTTCAATTTGTGTATTAACCCATAACACAAAAATTGAAGTAAAACGTTAGTCTGTGCGGAGTACTTACAAATAAAAAATGAAAAATATGAATTCGTGACGAAACCGAGTCAAACAAATTTAAAAATGTTATTTTAAACAATGAGTAGATAGATTTATTCGTCTACTTACATCATCTTCTTCGTCATTTTCCTGATATTCTCCATTCTGCGTTGCTATTCGACGTGAACGTCTTAAAGGACCTCCTCTGTAACGTGTACTTTCCGAGCGGTTTCGATTGTTGGCATTTGTTTTAAATGTATTAAAATTAACATGTGAGTCCCACTAAATAAAACAAACAAACAAAAAACAATTACAATTACAATTAAATAACATTTCAGTCAAATTTGTTCACTTACCGAACTGGACACAATTTCTGATCGAACTGGATGCCATGATAAATCCCGAACGATATCTTTGTGACCTTCGATAGCCTCTTTGATTTGTCCAGTTAACACATCGTAAACTTATTAAAACACAAGCAATTGAGTAAAACATTAATGCAAAACTATGAAAATAACCTCACTTATAATTCGCCCCGTTCCGCAACCAGTATATATGTAACGTTGACCAGTCTGCACAGCAGGAGAGAACTTTGCCCTAATCAAACTTTTTGTGACTCTATGACCCCTAAATGTCATTACGCTAACATCGCCGTCCATTGTTTTTGTTGGGTTATAATCTTTAAAAAGAAATTCAATTATAATTATTATTATTTAAAGTGTATCTTATTTCTTACATTCATGAGGCACTTCATCCCACCGATAGTCCCAATCAAGCATCGGCAGATCCTTTTCATTACAGACTTTTTCAATAGCTGTCGGTTTCCGCAGATCCCAGATTTTTATACTTTGATCTTTGGAATTCGACAGAATGTAATTGCCATCGTTTCTTGGATCAATATAAGTGACTCCATCGTAATGGCCTAAAAAGGAAGACACAGGTTTGGCAACTGCATCACTTGCGCCTAAACATCTTGCATCCCATAGCTTTATAACTCCAATGTTGCAGCCCGACACAAAGATATCAGGACTCATATCACTGACGTAACTTACGGCATTAATATCCACGTAGTTTTCACTTTCAACCTTAAAATATATTTTATTATAATTTATTATTAAATAATAACATACAAATTAACTTGCCTTTATAGACCTCACTGCGGTAGTTTCCCTATTACACATGTATATAAACGAATCATTGCAGCCTCCGAGTAGAGTTTCTCCTCCTGGAGAAAACCTAATTGAAAAAATTCCAGATCGACTGGATTCTGTGTTGACTCGCAACCATTGGAAAGCATCCGTTGTGCCATTTAGTGGAACCACAAAAACTACAAAAATTTATAATTAACTACCATTTTATATTTTTCCTTCTCTGAAATTAACTCACAATATTCCGACCAAGTTGAATATGTGAAATACTGTCCACATGGACTGAAATCAACATCTAGAATGCCCCATCCGACATCTTGCCCTTTGATACGATTTATCCGATGGTATGTTCCCTTTGATGAATCAAATACTCTGATCATAGCGTCTATATTTAAAGTAGAAGAAGTAGATGAATTTAAACAAATCAATATTAACTCCAAGTTAACTCACCTTGACTGGCGGTTATAAGGCGACTACCATCTTTGTTAAATTTGCATATGAACACTTTTGAATCAAACGACATTAGTCGAGTATCTTTGTGATTTGGAACAAAAAGATTTCCAATTAAACGATGCTGACTTGGTGTAAAATAACCTGAAGTTTTTGATGCCAGACCATTTTCTCGCTTGCGAATTCCCCTCTGAAGGGACCATTTTTCATTGGGCCGACGATTTGTTGGCGGCAGACCAGATAATTGTTTAATTTCTTTGTAGAGTGGTGTGTTCTGTAAAATTATATGAATTAATTTAAAAAAGAATACCGAATTTAATTGTATCAAAAAAATCAAAAATAGCTAAACAATTCCTCCTTAAAATAAGTTGAAGATAGGTACTTCAATATAATCAACAGAAAAAACAAACTGAGAACAGAACGGATACGCTTTCTCAAGCAAAAACAACATTAAATGCGCAATCTTTCAAGGTTTGTCATAATTGGAATAAGAATGCATTTAGTGCCGCTTTTGTGAGTATCGAGACGGAAGCGAAAAAGACATCTTGCAAAAGACTATTGAGAAGAAAAGACCGCTCTTGAAGCAAGAAAGTCCTGCTTTTGAAGTAGTCATGACTTTTTCAAAGTTTAAAGAGATCGCTTGGACAGTGTGAAGAGGAGAAATCATACAAGCAATTGAACTATGTACATCGACCGGGTAACAACTAAAAGTCTAACTACTAATGTCACTGGATGATGTAGAGGTTCATCTTTGCAAATCATTCAATCATCAGGAGGAGCACAGAGACTAATTAGAAGATGATCTCAACAACTTGACTAGCCTTGTTGATTGAGGGCCTGATCCACAATAGAAGTTAGACGCAATTGAGACTGTTAGCCAGATCAATTAACATGTGCCCCTTCCTTCAAGGATCCAGTTTTTTATCATTCCTTGTATAATTTTAAGAAATAAGAGGCATCATCCTCAAAAAGAAGTCGGAAAAAAGGTAAATACATACATAAATGACCGGGATATGGGGGTAGGTTAGGTTGAAATGGCCGTCAGAAAAAATAGACATGCCAAAGAAGCACAAATATACATACATATTTTTATTTACACAAACTTTAAGAGTAAGCATTTTGAATTAGAGGAATACTAATGTTTCTTTAGACGAATATAATAAATTGCATCATATGATTAAGGCCCGTTTGCTGATACGAATCATACATTTTATGTTCATCTTAAAACGCTTATGGGCTACTTTTTTCTCTGCGTAAACTGTCACATAAGTGATAGGCCCGTTTGCTGATACACGACTTAGCATTTAAGTTCTACTTAAGGACTTATGTGACAGTTTACGCAGAAGAAAAAGTAGCCCATAAACGTTTTAAGTTGAACATCAATATTTAAGATTCGTATAAGCAAATGGGTTTAAGTAAAATAGTACTATGCTACTTCTAAGTCTAGAAAAAGGATATGAGTATTCTGTGATTGAAAAAATGGTATCAAAATTTATTCTTCCACTTGAAAATGGGAAGGGGTGTCAGTAACATATTTATTTTTCTACTTAAGTGAAATATGACTTAGGGCATTAAGGGGTGTTTTGAGATATAAATTAGTTTTTAAGTTTGAAAAATTAATAAATGAAAGTCATACAAGATTATTATTTATCCTGCAAAACGTAGCTTGCTTTTAAACAAGTGGTTTTACATATATGTACTTGCAGTAGGATTGTAATGCTTTTTATCAACTTAATATTAATATAATTTAAAATTGGATGTTCTTACCCTAAACGTCCTTAGATCGGGTCTTTTACGAATAACTGGCATTTCTGAAGATGTATATCGTGGCAAATTTCCTAGGATACTAAAAAAAAAGATCAATTTCTTAAAATATTATAAAGGAAATTTGTTTTGAAAAACAATACATACATTTTAATTTAAAAAAAAAAAAAAAAAACCAACAAAAACTTACTGACTAACCATACGTCCTAAAGCATAAGATATGTGCTGCCTGTAATCTATATTTCGTTCCAAGGATTCTAAAATTTCATTGCTATCATCGAAGTCCACTTCTTCCATAATTTCATAGGAGTCAATATTGCCCATTAATGCTGCAAAAAAATTGTGTTCCTTTGTTATGTTTTGGGATTGGATGCATTTCTTTTCGAATTAATTGGGCGAAAGTACACATACGATAAGTATTTTTCATCATATTGCGTGGATTTTTTTTTATTTTTTTAATAAATTATAAAAGTATACCTGTTGCAAATGATTATTGTCGTATTTTATTTCTGGAAAGGAGATTCTTTAATGTTTGAAACAATATGATTTATTTAGCAGCTATTTTAATAGTTTAAAATAAATGGGCAGCAGAAAAAGCAAAATGCAGAAATGAAAAATAAAATACAAATTTCTTCAAGACAGTATGACAGTTCATGAAATTTGTCAAACAATTGTTTAGAATTATTCGAAGAAATTTGATGTTTAGAATCAAATTTTTACAGTAGAGAAGGTTCGTTTGTTTGCTTTTTTTTTGTCACTGTCGTACAGATTGCGTGCGTTCACTTATTTATTCTCAGATATCACACTATCGGAGTATATCTGTGGACGAATCAGATATGTTAGCTGAAAGCTGTCAAAAAATCAAAGCAAAACGCATACCAATGAATTTTGCAGTCAGCTGGTTCTATACATTTGTTCTCGGATAGCTACTTATTCCAATTTTTTTGGGATAACTGAAGATAGCTTCCATGAGAGCAGCTGTTTGTTCATCAGATGTGGTTTTGCACGCATTACAACAACAGAAAGTTATTCCAGATTGCTGAGAATAATTGAGTGAACGTCCCCATTGGGCACGTTCTGTAGCATTTGTAATTTTGTGGTGTTTTTTCTAAGCCCCGGGGAAATTGAACGAAAAAAACGATGAGTGGAATTAACAATTTGAATGCTAAGTCCAACAACAACTAATCCCCGCGGGTGCTTAGCCTAAGCCCAGAGAATTCTCGGGGGTTAGCTTTTGTACCGAAGTTCAGCTAATACGAAACCGCAGTGAGTGAGTGAGATGAGTCACTTTTGTTTAAAAATCGATTCAGCTAGTAAAAGTGAGGGAGCGAGTGAGTGAAATGAAATGACATTTGCCTACAAGCTGAAACACGCACACAAATAACTTTTCTGTTCCTCTTCCAATAGACACATTGATAAAAACGCATACAAGAATCTTTTCTTTTCCTCTTCCTATATACACATAGACAACACAGCCCTAGTAATTTGTTTTTGTTTTGTTTTCCGAATTCACATCTATTCATGGATAGAGTTTAAAAGGTACAAATACAATAATGTAAACAAATGGGTTTCGGGGGGTGAAACGTACGAAGGTTTCCGATCTTAGTATGGCTTATTTCTGATTTCAGCAGTGGCTGGCGAGTCATCTCACTTCACTCGCCAAAATAGCTGAATCTCGGTGTTGGAGAGGATAAAAACTGTAATACCAAATTCTATTTAATTATTTTCATTCTTTCAAATAGAACACAGCTGTCAAGCTTTCTCACTAAGCCCCGTGGTAGTTTTTTCCAACCAATTATCGCAGGGTTTGCAAAAAACGCACCTGGAATTAATCTTTCTTCACTCCTCTTATTCCAAAAACGTTCAATTGGCTGTTCCGAGTATTGTTTTCGAAGTGGTTTGTAGAAAATAATAATTTTGAGGAAACCGTTTCTTAGATGACGACGTTCAAATGTATATTTTCATAATCGTTTGAAAAAAACGAGTAGAACACTCCGCAAATCCAATCGAAAACGATATAATATTAAATTATTTAACAAATAGGTGATTTATTTTTGAAAAAGTTAATAATCAAATTAGTGATATCTTACAGGCAAACAATAACAACATAAAAGTGAATAAAAATTGTTGAAATTGAAAGTTTGACTTGAAAATTGCTTTTGGATAATTTAAATACAGAAAATACATAATATGCATATTAGTCCTTATTTAATAAGAATTGTATGTATAGATTCTTTCAGCGCTGAATTATTAATTTGCAATTGATGCGCATTTTGTATTGTATTGTATTTTGTACGCATATGGGTCATTTAATATATTTAAGAAATTTCAAAAATGTTCGTACAAAATTACGTACAAAGCCTATGGGCTTTCATACAAAGCTTGGTTGGGCCAGACCAACACTGACCGTTAATTTACAAAAGTGCGCTTAGATTATAGAGGTAGAACAGATTTGATGACACCAATAGAGAGATCTGGGTCCATGTTCTGTAACTCAGGCGATAACTTTTCCTCACTTAACGCCTCTGAAAAAATGGCTTCCTGGTAAGATGAGGTGATACCTTAAATTTTAGTTTGTTCGACTGGGATTTTCCAATGGAAGGCCATAAATTGAAAAAAAGTAGTTTTGGCATCTTAACAACAAACATTTTTTTGTTTCTCGACTACTTTTATCGATTCGAAAGTAACAGGACATGGTTCCAGGGCTTTTAGTCACTAATACTATGTTTTACCGAAGCGAAATCTCGGATTTCGTAGATTTCAGTCGAAATCTTCGGATTTCACCATATAGTTTTGGGATTTCGAAATCCCAGTACCGATTCATAGTGAACGAGCATTTTAAACTTCACCAAACTTAGGTGAAATTTTTTTATGTGCAAATTACGATCTTTCAGTAAACGATAAGGAGATAAATAGAGAGAGTATGAATTTTTATTTGACAACGTGGCTTGGGTTGATGAATTAGGTAAACAAAAATGGTTGTTGTTTGTGCTTCTGAGCGATGAAATCGTGGATTTGGCAGTGTGAACAACAATTTGAAATCTCGAAATCTTCCTGCTGAAATCTCAGATTTCGCTTTGGTGGGAACATAGTATAAGGAAATACTTCTAACTCAAAAATGTTGGAAATTCACATGTTGACTGAAACTTTACCATAAACATTTAAATCTCTTCAGATGAAGAGGCCAATAGATGTACAAATTGAACTGAATTATATAGTCCAATACCGATATTAATTTTTTCGTTAAAAGACGAAGCAGCCTGTCTCACTTCTACATATTACAAGAAAATAATAGGGGTATTCACGATCCGGTGCAACTGGTTTAGTATCATTGTAAAAATGCAAAAGTGCAACTTTTTTTTCAAAAACAAGATTTAAGATTTTACATAACTTTTGCACTTTTGCTATACCCTAACCCTATTGCAAGAGAAAAATTCAATGGTGCAAAATTTGCCTGATGTCGTTGATAGTTTGGCAGCTGTTATTTTCTGTCAGAAATGTTTGTGTTCAAACTGATTTATTTTGCATTTTTGCTCCAGAGTTGCAATAGAATAGAAAAGGTGCGTTCACTACACAAATAAGCCATAATAAGATTGGAGGAAACCTTCGTACGTTTCACCCCCCAAAACCCATTTGTTTACATTGTCGTATTTGTAGCTTTGAAACTCTATCCATGAATAGATGGGAAATCGAAAAACAAAACAAAAACAAATTCCTAGGGCTGTGTTGTCTATGTGTCTGTAGGAAGAGGAACAGAAAAGATTCTTATGTGCGTTTTTATCAATGTGTCTATTGGAAGAGGAACAGAAAAGTTACTTGCATACGTGTTTCAGCTTGTAGGCAAATGTCAAATGAAAGCAGAGGTTTCGGGTCTTTATGTTCTTAGTTTATGGTTCACTATTTACAGAAAAAAATAAAAGGGGTATTCACGATCTGGTGTATCTGGTCTTGTATCATTGTTAAAGTGTAAAAGTGTAGCATTTTTTTGCACTACAACAACAAAATATACTGAATGTCAAAATCTTACACTTTTACACTTTTACAATACCCGAACCCTATTGTAACAGAAAAATACAAGGGTGTAAGATTTTTTTAACACAAACTTAAGCATTCTTCTGAACAAATGTGAAACAGATTTTGATGACATTTGCTTCAGTGTTGCTACAGATTAGTAAAGGTGTGTTCACAGTCTGTTGTAAAAAAATAAAATTTTACAAGACTTGGTATACCAGATCGTGAATACCCCTAAAATTTCGCAATTTTACACCGTTTTTTTTGTATCGGATCGTGAATACCCCTAATTCCAAACAACCAATTTAAATCGATTTCAGTAGTCCGGTCAATATAGATTATAGACATTTAAAATAATAAAAATTGCCTGAAAGCCAAATATTGGTGGAGAGCTGGGGCTTACCATTACAAATAAAGCTTTAAAAATCAACATCGAACCTATATCTTGTGGGTGGCAATGGCGTAGTGGATAAAGTGCTTGATTGCTAACTATTTTTTTTGTTTGTAAGGAACTTGCAAAAATAGTGTGCGTGTAAAATCTTGCTAAAAAAGTATGAAATCTTTGTTTCGACAGCTTAAAATCGATTTTGTTGAGAAATAATTCGATTGTGTTAACAAAAAATCGAATGCTTCGTTGTTTGGAATTCGGCATAAAGCACCATTTGCATTTTGAATTTTAATCTTTTTAAACGGTGAAAACACTATTCGCAATTTGAAACAAGAAATTTACGCCCCACCTAAGCGATTTTCTTTAAACTTGGTACTCGTACTTAAGTGCGATAAATGATTCACTAGAGAAGAAATTGAATACATTTTAGTCCCAAAAAAGTTTAATCATTTTGAAAGATAACGATTTTGATAAAAAAAAATATCTGTAAGCTATTTGTAGTTAAAATTGGAGGACCTTCTGTATAAATATCTTAATTGAAATCCGCAGAGCCGTTAATGAAAAAGATGGGCATAAAAAAAGGGGTTTGGACAGGTATCGTTAATAACATTTTATTATATTTTTTTTGACAAAATTTAGACTCTACAAATACACATATTTTTCTTTAATCAAAGTCATTTTTTTTATTTTGAGATATTTGTATATATGACGGTTTTATGACAACGTTTTTTTTTGTGGTGAGAACGTGTTAAGTTTGAACAAAGTCTCGAGTTAATTATTTTCCTTATTCAGTGCAAATAAGTTGAAATGAGTATATAAACCTAATCACAGTAGAATAAAGTTGATTTTAAAAAATAAATAAAAGAGATATTCTTCAGAGTAAAAGGTTGAGTTGGAAAGAAATTTTGCCATTAAATGCAATCTTAAAAAATCGAAAAAAGGAGAATCCGAGTTACAGAAGAACAAATTATGGATGGCAACGATTTACAAGTTAAGATTTTCATAAATTTTACCGAGCTAACTAAATAATTTTTATTACGTTAACTGTGGAGCTATTTTGTCTCGAACCAATACTATGAAAAATCTAGAGTGTGCAACGACAGCAACAAATATTTGAAACAACTTTTTTTAATAAAAAAAAAAATAATAAGGAATACGTGGCATGATTTTCAGCGTTGGCCTACGCACTTGGTGACAAAAATGCATACAAAACAAATTCAGAAACAAAAACAAATGTGGGGTGAACTATGTCACTCGGTGACAATGTGTGCGAGAGAGATAGGATAATGAAATGCGGAATATCACAACAGTATTCTTTATACCATGCAACTTAAACTTTTTTTTGTACTACAGCTACAACTTCAATTGTAGACATTTGATACGATTCAGCTTCATCTTTGTGCCCAAGCAATGACAACTCGAAGCCGAAGGTCGAGATCCGAGAAATCAGAACGAAAGATAAAGAGAAACACACATAGCCGAGAATTCTAGGCGTTTATAATTGTTTGCTTATACATACACTCCTCGTTACTTCGATTGAATACCTCTTAGTTCTGTTTTCTGTCATTCATTGCTCCTAAACTAAGCATACTGAAAATAACCACAGAGTTACATACAAATTATTTTTGCAATCTTGTTAAAACCAGCGTAAATCCCACCATGAACTACCTACTGCATATCCAAGAACACATTGCTGCTTGTGTGCCTTCTCCATGCACTCAACCTTTGTACTCGTTGTGTGCTTTTAAGATATACTTATTGAATCAGATTTACACATACCACTGCTACGTTTGTGGTAAATTAGTATGCTTATTACTGCAACCCTGTAAGAGCTTTATGACAGTACGAACTTTTGGCATCTCTACCAGTTAGAGTGAAATGCAAATATTCTATCTTCCTATACTGAAAATATGAATTGAACATTTTTTTGTACTACAGCTACAACTTCAATTGTAGACATTTGATACGATTCAGCTTCATCTTTGTGCCCAAGCAATGACAACTCGAAGCCGAAGGTCGAGATCCGAGAAATCAGAACGAAAGATAAAGAGAAACACACATAGCCGAGAATTCTAGGCGTTTATAATTGTTTGCTTATACATACACTCCTCGTTACTTCGATTGAATACCTCTTAGTTCTGTTTTCTGTCATTCATTGCTCCTAAACTAAGCATACTGAAAATAACCACAGAGTTACATACAAATTATTTTTGCAATCTTGTTAAAACCAGCGTAAATCCCACCATGAACTACCTACTGCATATCCAAGAACACATTGCTGCTTGTGTGCCTTCTCCATGCACTCAACCTTTGTACTCGTTGTGTGCTTTTAAGATATACTTATTGAATCAGATTTACACATACCACTGCTACGTTTGTGGTAAATTAGTATGCTTATTACTGCAACCCTGTAAGAGCTTTATGACAGTACGAACTTTTGGCATCTCTACCAGTTAGAGTGAAATGCAAATATTCTATCTTCCTATACTGAAAATATGAATTGAACAGAGCATAGAGACTTAATTTTTTTAAAATCAAAGTTCATAATTGGTGTTATTTAATGTTATAAGAAAAGTTTAATGCTATTGATAATTCGGGGTCATTTTAGAGAATTTTGATTCTTTTTATTTTAAACATTACTTAAATTTAACGTATTAAAGGTAATTTTGATTAAACAACAATTGTTTTAATAGTGTGTTGAGCCACCTTTCTGCTCCAGAACTTCACACATCCGGTTTGGAGGGGATGCATACAAAGTGGCCAAATAATTTAGCGAAATCGAGCTCCAAGCTAATTCGATGGTTTGGGTTAGTTCGGGTATACTCGAATATTGTTGTCCTGATCCATATATTTGACGTGTCAACCATCCTTAAACATTTTCAAGGTTGTTTAAATCCGGTGAGTAAGTCGGAAAACTTAATAGTTCCACATTTTGGCTCTCTATATACGTTTCAATCACCCGGTCTGTATGTATTGGCACGTTATCATGTTGATAAGTCCACGCTAAGGTCCAAAAAGGGTATGAAAGTATCGAAAGGCCTCTTTTAATATACCACTGTTATTCATTATAGTGGGCAAACATTGAAGTTTGCAGGTGCCATAATAGGAAATTGCCGCACACCATCACACCTCCAACTCTGCTATGCAGCTGGTCCAAATAATGAGTTTTCCAAATTATTTTTTTTTTCGTTGGAGAAGACCACACGATGCCACTCCGAAGTCCAGGTCAAATGTGCCCGACAAAAATTGAAGCGTTGCTCTTTCGAACCGGGTTAAGTGCTGGTTTCTTGTTGATCTTAAATCTTTTTAAATGCTTAGCTTTTGATATAACACGACGCATAGTTGTGAGACTTGAGTTGATACCACACTTTTTGATTTTTTAAAAGTCGTGAGAATTTGACGCTTTTCTTAATATAAGTCAACTGTGTTTCCGGCCTTTTATATTTGTCCATACTTAAACTCATTACTTAAAAATCTGGATATAAGTGTTTGGCTCGTGTCGATTTCTTTTTATCTATTTTGGGAATATATAAGCCAGCGTAGCGTCCTTATAAGCTTTGATTTGTCATTTTTTGCCAAATTGTCGAAATGAACAAACACGTTTTATCAACGAAAAATATGAGTCCACGTGTCAAAGACAACAAGCAAACTAAATGCATAATATTCTATCCAAGTGGCGCGAAAATGTTGTTTTAATTTCAATGAATGCCAACATAAAGTGGAAATAAACATATAACAATTATTATATATGGTCAGGTGAACTAATAACTTACCAAACATTGATCGAAAAGAAACTTACCGTCATATTATCATAGTAATAGTTAACTAAGTTAACGTTGCCATATGCTCAATGGGGGGGTAAAGTAAAATTTTAATAGTGATGACATGTTTTTGGCAGCATACACTTTTATTGAGCAAATTTACATTAATTCAATTTTAAAAGACGATACCAAAATAACCCATTAGTCGATCTTTTTCTAATGTTGAATTCAAAACAACCAAACATACGATTTTTTTCTGAGCACAATCGGATTATGTACTTTTAATGTCGAATTCCAAACATCGATTTCAGATCGATTTTTTTGTTTGTTGTAAGGAACTTGAAAAAAATAGTTTGCGTGTAAAGTAGTGTATGAAATCTTCCTAAAAACGCAAGATCTGTTTCTGTTTTGGCAGATTTTGCTTAGAAATAATTCGATTGTGTTAAAAAAAAAAATCGAATGTTTGGTTGTTTGGAATTCGACATAAATAAAAACGATATTATGCTTTCAAAACAGATCTTGCGTTCTAGCAAAATTTCATTCTTAAATGTATAGAAGGAAGTTGGAAAAGAAAATGCATAGTACCTACACCCTGTGCTTTTTTATTTTCTAAAACATAAATAAAAAGAACACCATCCCACATCCCATAACCACACATGTGTATAATATACTTGCTTGGAGACTCGCTTAGTTACCTCCTAACAAGAATTCATGTACTTAACGCCTCTATGCCTCTGTTCAGTGATGAGTAATGTGTAGTGCTAATTTTAATTGCGATTTTATGGTAAACTTCACGCCAATGTCATTTTCACTCCAATACACCAAGCAAATATTACGGGGGCAAATAAATGTATATACCTACCTATATTGAAATTTATGATCTGTGATCTCACTTAAAAATGCAAATACGAAATACAAATTATGATTTTGTTTTTTTTTGTCAAGACTTCGTTTCCTCCTAATGTTTCTTGAACGCACAGTACATGTAATTTAAAATGGATTGTCAAAAAATCGTTTACCAGTGGAAGGATGAGAAGTTTGTTTCTAAGAAAATAAAAGTTTCTGGGAACTCAGTTTCCTCGTGTGAAATCGGTCTAGCTAAGTTTAAAGAATTTTCGGGGCTAAGTCCCCTTTCACACAAGGAAACTGTGTTGCCAGCAACAGGGAGCTTGATGGCGAGAAGGGCAAGAAGTAAGGGGAATGAAAAAAATCTCCCCGGTCAACGATTTGAAGAAATTTTTTTGACGTTTTGCTTCGCATTCCAATTAGCCCAACAAAATTTTCCCAGTTTCCTCCTCAGTTTCTTGGTGCCAGTTTCTTCGTGTGAAAGCTATAAGGCAATTAAAGGAAAACACCAAAAAAATCTCCAGCAACTGGTTTCCCTGTGTGAAAAAGGAACTAAGTCCCCTTACTTCTCACCCTTCTCGCCATAAAACTCCCAGCAACTTAGTTCCCTTGTGTGAAAGGGGTCTTATAAGCGTTCTCCATTAGCGACAAATTTATAGCAATCGCAAAAGCAGTTTTCATAGGTACAAGAATTTAATTCATTTTTGATACAAATCTGCCAAAACGCGGATTTCTACAATTAATTTCAAGAACAACAATTTTTTTTTTGATTCTGAATCAAATTCGCATATCCGTATACACCACTAAGTCCTAGTACAATAGGAAGCATTCAGTTTGATAACTATCAGTTTCACAGAGAAGAATATGCCCTAATACCATAGTAAAAGAAAATTTTATTAAAATCGCGTCCCATTCGCCACGAAAAATATCAAATTCTACATCAAATTCTGAATTTACCAATTGAAACCCCATTAGTGTATAGTGAAGAATGTCGATTGTCGATAGCAACTGATAATGATATATACAACAACAACTAATTATATTTGGAAATGCCAAGACAAAATGACAGTTCTCTTTGCGATAAAGCAATCGATGAAAAGTATGCGATGAAAAATGATACTATCAATCGCATGCTATGAAAATATATCTGTGATTTCGGTTTCTCACTTGTAATAATGAAATCATGCTTTAAGGCGTGCTCTAGATTCATCGCTAAAGGAGATAGCATGTTATCTATTAATGCGGGAAAACATATTAAACAAGCAACTGCAAATCCAACATCGTCGATAAGCCAAATATGGATGTTTCTTGTGAATTTCTAACAACTTTTCTAACGATATTCAATATGGCACCACCACTCTGCAAAAAATTAAAAAAAAAATGCATTCGGAACTTGTAGCATGCTTATTCTCATTCACGCATACACTCTTATTCCGAAAAAAAAACTGCTTTATCAGCGCCATTAATTTATTTTTTATCGACAGTTTGCATTTGGAAGTATCATTAGTTTTTCTTTTGTCGTCGCTATTTTCCTAATATATTACAAGTAAGTGTTTTTGCCCTATTAACTGGTCTATGGGCCAGAACATGCTGGCTCGTCGTATATGTAGATAGATCTCGCCCATGCATGTGAACCCATTATGTACCTTAAAACTTAACATAAATCTATTCCAACAAAGTTTAATTTTAATCATAATATACATATGTAGCTACTTATACATACATACAATACGTCCATCTATAATATTAATATATAAATTACATACAGTCAAATAAATGGATACAAATTCGACAATCTTGTTATCTTATTACGTTGAGGTAATTAACAGAACTACTCCGACTTCAACTCTACAACTGCAATTATCAATTAAATAAATAATACAATGCATATCATGTTCACTTAATTACATGGTCATAGATGTATGTCCTAGTCAGTTTTCTTGTGGTTTCATGCATCCCAGAATAACGCTCTCATGTGGTCGCTCATCGGTTCAAATCGATTACATGCCCTTTTTTGACATTCAAATTAACCCTTTTTGAACTACGTATTGGATAGAGCTTATGTAACTGTTCGATAAACAATAATTTGTCGTCCTCAACCTGCTAATTAGATTGAAATTAAAAACCATTTATAGCTTGTGTCCTGTGTCTCGTTATGTGGATATTTTGGTAGGAGTGGCTCCTTGTTGGTTAAACATTGCGGTTTTGCTTGGTGAGGTGAGCAGACACACGAATATAGTTAATACTTCTTTATAATAAAGGATCATTTTGTAATATTACATTTTACATAATAAATAGATTCGACGCCGATGTAACGGTAGCACTGTCAAAGTGCTCTTTGTTTGTGGGCGACCGTTATACACTTGTTTGTTCCCACGAATTTGACTGTCCATAACGCAAAATGTAATAATTATCAATGTTTAATTGGAAAATTAATTCGGCAATAAATTACAACAATCGTTGGCAAATTAAATGTTTGTTCTCACTTTTCCCGCCTTTCTCGAGCCGAATAATCAGACTTATTCTCGACTGGTCCGCGTCGCCTACATGCATTAAGAACTTCACGACAAATAGTTCAGAATGCCTATAAAACGGAATGTCTTCTTTCGGCACACATATGTGCGGATTGTCATTTCCTATAGATGCCGACGACACAGTTATTTAAAATATGTCAGACAATTTGTCAGCTCGGTGGCACAGAAGTTGCGCTGTATGTTTTTTTGGGTAAAAAAGGGGCGAGATATTTGGATGGAAACTAGCTCCTTGGTGTTTTTGAAGCAAATGAGATCGAGCTGATATGTTGGCATCAGACATGGATATGAATATGCGAGCATATTATAGCTCCAAGGCACCGACATTTTTAACACAAAGACGTCAACAACATTCTGATTTATTTCTGAACGTGAAATGCATCGATGAGTTTTGTTAATTTGACTATAAATTTATTTTCCTTTGGTTTCTATTTTTTTTTGTTGTTGAAATTTTATTGTTTTCTTGAAAGAGTTCCATCAAGCGCTCAATTAATTTCAACATAATTAAAAATTATCTACATATATGTATGTAGGTTCAATATTATAACATCTGGGTTTAATATGATTTTTTTTTAAAATACATAGTTACGTATCTTACCATATACCACCATACTTATGAATACGAATTTAGGATTGAACCTTGACGTACACTTTTGTCTCCTAACATCAGCTAAATTCATAGTTAAAATTTGAAATGACGGAGTTGTGATGGAGAATTTGTAAATTGACACACAAGAGTTCTGTTTAAAATATAAGCTCCGTTCCTATAAGTTTCAGTTCGTACCTACTGCTAAAGCCCGTATGATACTTCTTTTTTCCCATTTTTAATGCATTAAAAATGCAAATAGAGCAGTACAACAATTCTCAAATGGAAAATCCCATTAAATGTAAGTGGGTACACAATATAAACAAAAATGCAAAACGGTCCAGAAAAAAGTACTAAAAATGAACTAATAATGAAAGTGAACTTACATTTTTCAGCCATTGGTAACTTTTTTAGGACATTTCTACATTAAAATTTGACACATCAACAAAAGTATATTATTTATAAGTGTTTGGTTTTGGTTTGTTTTCTTGAATTTAAATATTTCATAAAATGAATACGGAGCTCTTGGGTTTATGTGCAGCTAATTTAAATTTAATAGCTTCTGCATTGATTGTTTTAAATAAAAAAGAAAATAAAAAAAAAAAATACTCTGCAAAGTGGCTACTACGGAGAGAAGATGACGGTAATTTGAATTTGTATATTATTATGTAGGAGCAATCATATCCAACTAATCGTTTTAACTATATCAGATTTTAGTCACAAACTGATCAGAGAAATTAACAGTGAAGATACAAAATTGTATTGCAATATTTTAAGGATGACTCCTGTTTTAATTACTTTTTAATTGCTTTTTTAAAAATAAAATGACGTTTGAGGGTATACCACATAAACAATTCTGTTTCCATGAAAAAAAACATACTTTCTCTTTCACACAATTCTGACACTTTCATGTGATTTAATGCATTAAAAATGAGAAAAAAAAAAGAAGTATCATACTGGCTTAAGTACCTCTAAATGCAGTCAACAACTTTTACTCTGTGAATTTATGTACCTAGACGGCGACATCGTGCATATAAAAAATAAACAAAAAAAAAATTAAGAAACGAAAAAAATGCTGCTGTGGCTGTTCTAGTTTTTAAGTAGTTATAAGTATTATTAGGTATTTTAAGTAGTTTAAGTTATTTTTAGTTAGTATAAGTTAGTTTTATTTAGTTTTATTTAGTTTTAATTATTTTTAATA
Organism: Philhelius pedissequus; assembly: GCA_910595825.1. Taxonomy (NCBI): domain Eukaryota; kingdom Metazoa; phylum Arthropoda; class Insecta; order Diptera; family Syrphidae; genus Philhelius; species Philhelius pedissequus. Next base: position 4,339,234 of record OU343160.1, on the reverse strand, counting down.
TATATTTAGGTTTAGTTTATAGGTAAAAAAAAAAAACAAAAAAAAAAAAAAAAAAAAAAAAAAATTAAAAAAAAATGATCAGATACCAAGTTTTTTGTATAAAAGTTTCTTGAAATATAAAACAAATAAAAAAAAAAAAATTAGATTTAATTAAAATAGTTTTTAGGTCGAAAGACATTAGTTGTAAGAGTTATTGTTTAATTTAGAGCGCCCGTAAAGGGCCAGTAAATTAGTTGTAAGTTATTGATAATTATGCTTGTTTTAAACATTTTTGTCTAGCTTTAAGATAGTTATAAGTTAATATGAAATAAAAATGAATTAAAAAAAAAAAAAAAAAAAACGGCGACATCATCAATCAAAAGAATTTGCATATAAATTGTTGTTGTCTTACACATTCTCCCAAAAATGTTTCTTGTTTTCTGGTAATTCTCCTATACTGCCGCTCATAATAATAATTGTATTACTCTTAAAGTTTTTCCTTGATTATACGTCCAATTTTTCATAAATTTGCCTTTATACGAACGAAACATTATATTTAGTGGATAAAGTTTGTTTTTTTCTAAAACAACAGCATTTTATTTTGTTATTGCTAACCAAACACCAAACAAAACATTCAAAACAAATCCAATGGGGGCGTTCGGTGTCGCACAGCTTTCTGATCCATTGTTGAAAAATATTCTGTGCGCTTGTGAACGTATAAAACACAATAGGTAACCATTTGTGTCAAAAGTCAAAACAGAGAAAAAAGACTAATTGCTTACGATTACGCCTTAGCTCAAAGTAAATTAAACATACAATTGTTGGGTAAAATATAAAATTTAAATTAATCAGGTAATAAGACCACAATTGTTTCAAAAGAAGATGATGTATTAGACATGTAATTAAAGTTCACAAACAACAACTGAGAAGACAGCTGATTTCGTAGTCTGATGTGCACTACGATACCTAAATATACCAGAAATTTAGCGCTAGGTTGGCTTCGATTTGGAAATCATATGTTTTGTTCGTTGTCATGGTCGTCAGCTGTTAATGGCGTGTTATTTAATACGTATTATAACAACAACGAACTTATTGCACAGCAAAGTTGTGCGCCACCGAACGCCCCCATTAACAAAATTGAAATTTCATATTGAGGTCAGATTTTACATCTGGTAAAATGAATACGTTCCATTCAACATTTACTAAGGAGTACTAAAAAGTAATTCGTAGGTACGAATGAAACGCAGCTAATAAACTCAGCTGTTCTCAGACAAATAAATTTTAAATTTCAAAGGCTTAAGTTTTAAGATCAAACAAGTGTCCTGATAATTCAAAAAAATTTTGAGCAACTTGGAGATAATTATTTGGCGATTTGCGCAAGTTGAGACGATGAACCAAAAAAATTCGCCATCTTTCAATGTTAATCCATATCTACTTGAAAATAGAAATATAAAGGAAGTAAAGATCTTTAGATTATAAATTATCATTTTAAATTATTTTTATATAGATTCTCAACATAAGATCACATAATTAGCAAGAGATAGAATCAAAATATGTAGAATCGGTCTTACATTTTTTCAAAAAAAAAAAAAAAAAAAAAAAAAACAATCTGTAAAAATTTACCTTTCAAATTAATTATTTCCCAGGTTAAATTTTGACAGATACCTCAAAACACGTATTTTTACAATTAAATCCTTCCATTGGGAAAAAATTATTTTCTTTTATTCTGAATCAAATTCGCAGATCGGTACTTTTATTAATAAATTAATAAGCCTCTTTTATTAGCAAACATACGCAAAAAAGATCTGTTCACACTGCGTTCTATTCGCCACGAAATAAACATCAAATTTTGCGTCAAACCCTGATTTGAACAATGGAAAACCCAAATAACTGGAGCTGCGTCTCTGTCTGCTATGATGGACTAAACATTTTGATGGGGATTTTGTATGGGAGCAAAATTAAAGCTCTTTTGAAAGAAAGAAAAATTGGTGGTAACAACATTTATTTCTGAAAGAAAATCATTTGTGGTGAAAACGGAAATCTAACAACGTATTTTATTTTCTTTTTTTGCACGAAAAAATATTCGTGATAAATATATTTTTTTTTTAATTGCCTTTGGAAAAAATCAAACTCGACATTTTAATAAAACTCGCTATGGCGATGTTAGCGCAAGACGAAAAAAGTTTGTCCCGCAATTGTGAAAATTGGGTTTTTTTTTTTTTTTTTTTTTTTATAACTTTGCACGCGCTCAAGGGATTATGAATACCCTTTATATGTTTTTCTTAACACAGCGCGGGCATCCGGTGGAAGAAGAGAAAGAAGGATAGGAAAGATGTGTGACGCGATATTCTGAGACTAGAGCTAGTTGTCTCAAATTTATCTCCAGGGATGGCGGCTGAACTAGTGCGGAGAGAATTACCGTGTCTTATTTATATATGTCCCTTATAATTCGCATTTTTTTTTTTTTTTTTTTTTTTTTTTTTTTTTTTTATTTAGTTCGTTGTCATATTTTATGGGTTTGTTAGTTTACTCAATCAAATGTTGTCAGTGTTATGCCTAAACAGCATGTAATGAGCAAAGTGGCAACTTATTTTATGACAATTTTAAGAATTGGTTTTAGTGGAATATAAGAAGACATAGACAACGGCAGGAATCGAACATGCACCCACGAGGTTGACAGGGGAGCACACAACTATGGCGCCACAGCCACCCCCATTCTTGTTTTAAATATTTTTTTTTTCTTTAAAAATAACGATACCAAAAATAACAAATCTTACGGTAGGATGTTTTTTTCCAAATTATGCATTAAAATTTATATTGTTAAATACGCAAAACTACCATAACATTTTTTTTAGAAAAATATTAAAGAATTTGTGTATAGGTTATAGGTAAAAAGTAAGTAGCAAACAATTTTAAAAATATATGTAGTTAACTATTTCAACTAAGATCTTGTGATTACGATGTGAACAAACATTATGTAAGAGCCAGTACTGCGTTTTATTTATCTTCAAAATTTATCAAAAATTATTAAAATGTCAAACATTTTTTGCTCAAAAATCACTTCCATAAGAAATACATAAAGTTTTTTTTCGTCATGGTATCGTATAGGTACCACTGTACTAGGCTTAATGCAAATTTTCTCAAATGTTTGGAATCGCAAATGTTTGTGGATAAGAACTCTGTTTATAAGATTCTATGCTATAGAAAATTCTGTTTTTTCATAATTCTGCAAAATAAAGTTTGAAAATGTTAAAAAGCGAACGCTTTTTATGTCCAAAAAAGTTTGTCTTTGCGCAAGCAGTAGCAGCTCTACAAGATAACACACAATCATTTTGCAAACACAAATAAGGTTTTCTTTTCAGACAAGACTAGAAAAATTTCAATTTATAACAGTTATAAACAGAATTTCAGTATAAAAAAGTATGTTTATAAATTTTCTTCCAAATAAAAGAGTATATTTTAATACAAATTCGAGTTGTTCCTCAAGTGAGGATTTTTTTTATGACGAAGATAAAGTTGAAAGTTCGTTTGAAAGTGCGATTCAAGTGCATCAAATAACGAAAGTGAAGCAACACCGGGGATTCAGCGGATAACGTTGCATTATTTGTTTCCAAGTACAATGTTCATTTTTGTTAATTACTCTCATAATAAAATATACGTGGTTCGAAAACGACCCTAAGCGCAAGATTACTATTATTTTTAACTTAGTTCTTGGTCTACCATTAGATATTACCATGTTTTTTTATTTTATTTAAAATAATCGATTCAATAGTGAAAGTTTTCGTTAAGTTTAGTCCAAAATGCGTTTCGCCCAGGTACTACAGCTGTTCTCATCAGTTAGATGCTGTAGTACCTTTCTAAGACGCATTATTTTTTGATCGTTGTTTACCGACTTTAATAAAACTTACAGCGATTACTCACTGTAAATTATATTTTTCTAGGGGAATTTGGTTAGATTCATGCACCTAGAATTATGTTTTGCCCGTGGTCTGGCCAGTGAATTAATTGAAGAAAACGCAAACAATATTTTTATATTATTTTTGTTTTTGTTTTAGTGGACTGTGTGGATTTAAAGCCAATTGAATGAATTTGTGACCTTTAGTCCAAAATGAAAGGTACTACAGCATCTAACTGATGAGCCCAGCTGTAGTACCTGGGCGAAACGCATTTTGGACTAAAGGTCACAAATTCATTCAATTGGCTTTAAATCCACACAGTCCACTAAAACAAAAACAAAAATAATATAAACATATAGTTTGCGTTTTCTTCAATTAGTTTTCGTTAAGTTTCATTAACGTCTGTTTGTTTCGCCTCTGACTTACCTAAAAGGTAAAGTTTGCTGAACTTTGTTTTATAACAGCATTGAATGGCACACATTGGCGTGAAATATTAGTCGCCATGGTAAAACTATTTTAGTTATAAATGAGATTTGCATCTTAAGGTATAACGTAAATTCATGCGGCACTATGTTACCTTCAAGCACAGTCCTAGTAGGTACATAAGGAAAATAGTGAAGGATTTGTATACCTCCCGATTTATATAGGTTTTAAAGTTCAGGATATCAAAATGGGTGGGAAAAATAGAGCCTGATAAAACATTCCACATTCGTGTTGTGCGACTAAAGAAAGGATCTCATGTACCTTACTATTCGTCCGAATTTGGGCTCAAGTATAAACTGATGCATTCTTATGGAAACGGGAGTATTACGGTTGAATATAGTTTAACGGTAGGAATGCAACTAGGGCTATTTCGTTAGAACATTGTTTATAAAAATTGCGATAAAATAATAAAAGTCATGATGTATTTCGATGGTGTTCTAGAGATGTAAATATTCCCATTATAGTTCTATCGCCTATCACTTAGCTCTATTTTGAATACTATCTAAAAGACCCAAATTTGCGAGTTATACTCCAGCTTTGGACGAATTAATGTCTAATAGATTGCAGCCAGTTCAGACGGGGAGAGTGATGTACCTACATTGCACGGACTAAAAGCTGGTCGGTTTCTTTAATATACAGATGTCGCTCATGGATAGCGAAATGATGGGTGAGTTCTGCTTTAACGAAAGAAGACAGCACAAAATTTTTGAAGCATATTAAATTCTACGCGATTTTTTATTCCCCATTGGACAATACTGCCGAGATCAGAATTTATCTAATCAATCTCCTTATATAAGCTTCTCATACGCTGCACTTCCACATCCGAAGAACAAGGAGGTAAAACAGAAAACGAATATGAAAGCTGAGAGTACTATCGTCAGCAAAACAATTTAGTGGATTAGAAGTTCCATATATAGGAGACCATTAATGAAAATGAGAAAACTAGTTAAAATCTGACTTTAACTTTTTCTTTCTAAAACTGTGAAAATCTGCGAACTTTTACGACAAACTGTCAAATCCTGTTCCGTACAACATATTTTTTTCTTTTTTTTTTTTTTACAGAAGAGCGCGCTCATGAAAAAGCAAAATATTCCAATCAGGCTGCGAATTGTAGCCGCAACGCAAATAAATTTCGTTGTCCAGTAAGTAATTCCAACTTTCCAAGACTATAATAATTGCGGTTTAAACTGCAGAATACCTACTGCCGTTTAACTTAAATCACAAAATGAATTCAGCTCAAAGTTAAGATAAATACAACTGTAAAAGCATACCTACTTATATACCTATTTATTGTTAAAATAAAATTGGTAGGTATTATTAGCAGAGCTTAAGTTTCCAATGTGAAAATAGGGGTTAGAGTCATTTGGAATAAGAACGCGCAGTGGGTAGAAGCGCCCACTGCGAATTTCTCTGGCTGTGTAAAAAATAAATTAAAAACGAAAAATGAGGAGCCTTATAATACTTCACCGAGTCAAGACCTCCGTGAGTGCGTGCGCAGTTGCATTTAAAAGAAAAAAGGGTTGAAAAAAAAAGCCATAATCGCCGACCGAAATGGGCCCAGCCCCCTGTTAATTTCGAAGAATGAGCTCCAGCTCATCTTCGATTCATTAAAGAAAAAGAAGTCTGCAGGAGTCGATGGTATATCCAACGTTGTACTACGACATTTGCCTCAAGAAGCAGTTGACATTTATACCACACTGTTTAACAACGCTCTGAATAATGCATATTATCCAGTGCGGTGGAAGACAGCTGTGGTGCACCCTCTCCCAAAAAAGGGAAAGGACAACTCCAATCCGGCGAATCTCCGGTCGATAAGTCTTCTTCCGAGTATCAGCAAAGTATTTGAAAAGGTTATTAATAGAGCCCTGTTCAAGTGGGCGGAGGACAAAAATATCATCCCGGATAATCAGTTCGGTTTTAAGGCGGGACATGACACAATTCATGCCGCGTCTAAACTAGTTTCTGATATCCAATGGAACAAAACTAAAAAGCAGTGTACGGGTGCCTGTCTGGTTGATTTGGAGAAGGCCTTCGACACCGTATGGTTAGAGGGTCTCTATCTAAAGCTCGCCAGACTTGGTATAAGTAAGCCGCTATTGTACATGCTTTATGACATGCTAAATGGTAGAAAGTTTGTTGTCAAGATTGGCAATGTAACGTCTACAACAGTTTTTAATATTAACAATGGTCTTCAGCAAGGAGCGGTTAACTCGCCGATTCTCTTCAGCATTTACACCAGCGATCTGATAGGTAGTCTAACTCAGGAAATTGCGTACGCCGACGATCTAATTTCGTACAGAACATCTCCAACAGTTGAGGACATCAAAGTTCTTTTGCAGCGTGACTTCGACAAGATTCAGCGATATTGTGATGACTGGAAGTTGAAAATCAACTTCCAGAAATCAGAAACTATTTTGTTTAGGACTCCGTTGTCTAGCGCCTCAAGGGATACGAGAAAGAACTGGCGCAAGTTGGTGATCGTAACCCCATATGGACAACCACTGGCGAGTAAAAGTGTAGTAAACTACCTTGGCATCTGGTTGGATCAGTACCTGTATTTCGACAGACATATAGGTGCTGCTTTGGCCAGGGCTAGGGGAGCCTTTGCCTTGACAAAACGACTGTTTTATAGCAGCCGTCTTGACAGCAGGTTGAAGGTGATTTGCTACATGGCCCTCATCAGGCCGATAATTGCCTACGTATGCCCGGTGTGGTTCAACGTTGCCCCATCTCAAATGGAAAAGATTCGGGTGTTTGAGAGGCAATGTCTTAGACGTTGCCTTGGATTACACAGAACACCAGAGTCGGAGTACACAAGATATTATTCCAACCAGGTTCTATACAACGGAGCCAACATAAACAGAATAGATAATTTTTTGTTCAAGCTGATTCGGGGTCACGTTGCAAGAGCGATGTCCTCAACTAACAGCTTAATTTTTGGGGCTTATTACCCCAATAACGAATATTTTGAGAGTGCGCGGTTAAGTGGTTACATCCCTCCCGGGGCATTCCACTATTTAGACAGTCGAGGGCTGATACAGGATGGAGGGGCGGTTCCGCTCATCTACCACGTCAGCCGGAAAACTGTGGATAGGCGACTCCTGTATAGTCGAGACGTCATCGCTCAAGGTGGAGAAGAGCGCCTTCGGTTCAGTAGGACTGTGTCCGATCGGGACCGGAGGGATAGGGCGAAACAGGAGAACCAGTTCTGGTGGCTCTCTGAACAGCATCGTGATATTTAAAGTCGATGAAGATGATATATCTTGGCCGACTTACATAGATTTAGGGCATTAGGTATAGGGAACAGTCAGGGTGGCACCAAAAAAAAAATTAAAAATATGTATGTATGCGGGGGCATACGTGTAACTGCGTGTCTGTACATGTATGTGCGTACGTATATGTATGTGCGCATGTACATGTGTGGGTGGGTTGCATGCTGGTGGGTGTCTGCATGCATATAAAAAATAAACAAAAAAAAATTAAAAAACGAAAAAAATGCTGCTGTGGCTGTTCTAGTTTTTAAGTAGTTATAAGTATTATTAGGTATTTTAAGTAGTTTAAGTTATTTTTAGTTAGTATAAGTTAGTTTTATTTAGTTTTAATTATTTTTAATATATATTTAGGTTTAGTTTATAGGTAAAAAAAAAAAAAAAAAAAAAAAAAAAAAAAAAAAAATGATCAGATACCAAGTTTTTTGTATAAAAGTTTCTTGAAATATAAAATAAATAAAAAAAAATTAGATTTAATTATAATAGTTTTTAGGTCGAAAGACATTAGTTGTAAGAGTTATTGTTTAATTTAGAGCGCCCGTAAAGGGCCAGTAAATTAGTTGTAAGTTATTGATAATTAGGCTAGTTTTAAACATTTTTGTCTAGCTTTAAGATAGTTATAAGTTAATATGAAATAAAAATGAATTTATAATAAAAAAGGGGTTGAAAAAAAACCGGATCAAAAAAAAAAGTTGTGTTGGAAAAGTGTGTGGCGCCGGCGTGTTAGCTTTATATATTGTAAGCACCGTATATTTGTAAACAGTGTATATTTCTGTTCCATTTAAGTTAAACATTTTTTAGTTTTTATTTAATTTTCTATTACATTTTATAAAATAAAAAAAAGTAGCTTGCGGGTAAGATCGCGCAGTCTTTTGTGGGTAAGAGCGCGCAGTGCGCGAATCAGATTTTCATCGGGAAGAGCATGCTGTAATCTTGGTCGGTTTAAAGTTACTTTCACCAAAGATCAAGAGCGGGAAATTGCTCAGCACTGTAAAGAACTGGACAACCTATTTTATGGGATGACTATTGCCGAAGCTAACAAAATAGAACATAGATTTGATCGATCCATCAACATGGGTAGCTGGATTTTTTAGTCGCCACCCTGATTTAGGACTTCATCAGTCTCAAGCAACAATCCTCGCCATTTACTCCAAAAAAAAACCCAGGTAGAACGTTTTTTTTTCAAACTTGAAACTGCCCTACGACGAACATAACTTAGAACCAAGCCAAGTTTTTAATGTGGACGAAACAGACATGAGTAGAGTTCCGAAGAAAACTCCTAAGGTTATGGTTAAGGTTAAGACATTTGAGTGCTTTAAAATGTTAGGTTTCCCATTAAAATTATGTGCGCTACCCAACATTTTGCGAGATCTTACCCTGACTTCGGGGTAAGAGTATGCGCACTGTTACTTCATTTTTTTTTTTTTTTTTAAAGAAAATAATATAAAATAATTAAACCAAACTAATTGTTTTTAGTGTTTCTTTTCTCTTAGAGTATAGGTTTATAAAATACAAAAAAATAAGTTGATATCTATTATAGCCTTTTCACAATTTAAGCCTAAACTGAAAAGTGCGCGCACATACCCCATCCGACTCTAAACATCTTATTTACCACCATAGGTACTTAGAGGGAGTTAAGTCAACAGCAAAGTTGTGCATTTAATTTTTGTTGAACAGGTAAGTAAACAAATGATTCGGTAAAACGTCCACCGTAAAACGCTCAAAAAATATTGCCTAAGACTTCCCCAGACAATGCACGATTATTTGTTTTATCTACCTACCTACCTACCTATACCTACCTACCATATCTACTACATTTTCCTACCATGTTTTCTCCTCAAATTTGAAGCAATACTTACCTATATGGAGGAGGTATATATATAATCAAGTCATACATAACTACATATCACCTTACACCCCCCCCTTCAAAGACGGAATATTATAGAAACAAAAGTAAAGGAGTTATAATTGTTCTCATCCGGACTCAAACACCGGATCAAAGAAAAACTATCTTACATAAACATACTACGTAGGTATGTAATTGCCCTCTAATCTATTCGAAATTCATTTTAATGTAGAGGCGTGTCAGTGTTGTTTTTCATAGTACATTGTTGTTGTGCTTCTAATTGGCATCGCACATACAATCTAACGCAAACCTAATGACTTATGAACCAACTACTAACGCAAAAACACTTCGCAAAAGACGAAAAAGAGGCACATTCATTTCACTCGCACGATACACTGATTGGCATGCGTTGAAATATTACAGCCATGTTGATTTGTAAAAGGGGCGTTCACTGGCGCACGCAGCAAAGAAAAGAATCTATTGGCATTCGGTGGAGGGGATACAAATTTCGTGAGTAAAGCCAATGCCGTTGTCTCAAACAACCCTCCATCATGATAATCTGTGGCTATCGGTAGTTTTGACAGTTTCACTTTGTACGTGGTTAGTGTCAGTTGTGTTTATGTTTTGTGTAGGTGCAATAGAATTCTCAAATTTGTTTGGATAATTATTATTATTTTTTGTTTGTTTATATATAAGTAACCTATCTATCAGAGTGGGAGTGGAAGTCGATATGCAAAATTATTGTTAATAAACATAATGGAGAATCCAACGCGTTCCCTCGAAGTGGAAAACACAAAACTGTCAAAGATTTCTAGTCCCTTTTCTATCGAATCGTTAATTGCTAATCGAAATGCGCCAACAATTATGGCGACGCGACAGGTGAAAGTTCATCCGTCGGATTCTGTTGAATTGCCGTTTCCTACACATACGCTACCAATAGGATTTCCTCCTAATTTTCCATTCTATAATCCTTGGATACATGGATACTTTGGAAATAACCACGATCGCCTCAATCAACTACTGTCCAATGGATCGTATTACCTCGGAAGTCATCAACTTGCACCTGCTGGTGCCGCCGCGGCCGCTGCTTCTTCAGACATTGCAGTTGCATCGGGTGGTGTTAAGGGTGTTGATTCGGAATTGAGAACACCAATATTGGATAATCGTTCGTTTGCCTTACTCAAATCGACGGACCAAAATTATTGCGAAAAGCTAGTAAATTTCGTTAAAAACGGAAGTTTCGATCCCGCGCATGAAAAGCTTGCTGAGTTCCTTATGAATGCAAATAATGGTGAATATAACGGTGATAGATTACAGCAATGTTTGAATCGAACTATTAGTGAAAGCGACTCAAGAACTTTGGATATGAGTGAATGTAGTTCAATTCATAATAATAATGGCGATCGTTTACCTTTAACTATTTCGAAAATGGAAACAAACGAATTCGAACGACCCGAAGAAGAATTCGAACATAGCGGTGATTCGTGCAGTGATATAAGCCTTACTATGTCTCCGGAAGACACGGATAAGAACCAAGGTAATTTTATTTTTTTTAAGGGAAAATATCGATGTTTACACGTTTGATGGAATTAATTCATTATTTGATGTTTTTAAAAATCGATTAATATTTATGTACATATACCTATGTATCTACATAATATTGATTTTGTATAGTTGTATAGCGTATATAGAGCCAGAAAGGCTGTTTAAAACTTATCTACATTTGAATATATAGTATTTTGAAATTGTAAAACATTGACCAAAAACACTGGACTCGAACCAAGGGAACATATTGCATGATTGTCACATGCCGCCGCCGGGCGCCACTTTTAAAAAAACATGACTGTTAATTGATGTTTAAGGCAATACGTTATGAAAAACATGTTTAATTAGTTTCCTTAAAGGTGTGTTCGTTCAATTAATTTGATTAGCTAGATATATTTTTTACCTATATACTAAAATCTCCTCAAGTATTTAAAAAAAAAACCTCTATATTTTGAAAAGGCAAAATAGGTGTTCTATTCTAGCACTAGCCTCATAACTCACTGTCGTTTTGTGAAAAAAAAAATAGTACACATCAGATACCTGGATGCATCTCCAAACTAATCTGCTATATACTTGTATATATTATTATCGATTGCGCTCATCAAATGAAATGGAGAAACAATTAGTCCCTTTGTGAGGATTAATTCCGTAATTTTTGCAACGATAATCGTCAAAACCAGTAGCGAGATCGTCAATAATTTATTTCACTTAAATCAATTATTATCGTCTCGTCTATACTTCATATATAAAAATTCTCAAACTGTGATTAAAATATCATCCTGACCATTATTTTGTTGTTCGTTTTGTGTCTGCTGCCGCGCCGGTATGGAATTCAAAATATCGAAAATCTAGGTTGTTCATTGAGCCATGTTGTCGCCCTAGCTCTATTCCAAAATCATTAGTTTTCTCCTTGTTCACTGAAAATTGTGTACTCGTTTATATTTTCAATTCCACAAGCGTGAGATTCAGATAGGCAAATACCGTAACCGCAATTGATCTTAAACTTTCCAAAGGATTTGTTGTCTATGTGCAGAATACATCTTAGCTCCGTAAAAAGCCTCATAACAGGTCACTGAATAATGGGCAGACACGCCGAAAGCCTTGGCGTGTTCTCCAACGACTTTTGCAGAATCCGCATGGAAGAGGAGTAGGAGGCTATCCCCCACTTTCTTTGTGTATATGCCCTGCTTTACTTACTTACTTACTTAGGTGGCGCTACAGTTACTTACTTAGGTGGCGCTACAGTTCGGGACCAATATGCCTCCCCAGCCCCAGAGCGCGCTACCTTAGGCGAGGTGTTCCTTGACTGCCTCTTCCCTATGGGTTGGAATCGAAGATCCTGCGAGCCGGAGCATTGTTGTCCATACGCTCTACATGACCTAGCCATCTTAAACGTGATATACGTATTTTTTGTACCAGGTCAATATCGCTGTACAGCTCGTATAGTTCGTGGTTGAACCTTCTCCTCCAAAGCCCGTTAACCGAGATAGGGCCGAAAATCTTGCCAAGAACCTTTCGCTCAAAACGACTAAGGATAGGAACAGCGATTGGCAAGAGTTATTCTTCGCTTTATTTCTGACGAGATGTTGTTGTTAGATGTTATAGCGGATCCGAGGTAGACAAAGTCCCTAACTACCTCAAAGTTGTACCTGTCTATTGTGACGTTTTGTCCAATCCGCCGGTATTGTGTGTCCCTTTTTGTGGACAGCAGGTACTTCGTTTTAGCCTCTTTGACTGCTAGTCACATCTTCAGCTTCAGCCGCTTCAGCTTCAATTTTAGCAAACGCTCTAGTGACAGCTCGCTGGGTTCTGCCAATGATTTCTTTGTCATCAGCGTATGCTAACAATTGTACAGACTTTTACAATTGTTTCAAGTATTAAGTTGAAGAAATCGCATCACCTTGTCGGAATTTTGACATCAAAAGCTTCTGTGAGGTCAGTACCAACCTTGACGGAGCAGCGAGAGTTCTCATCGTACACAGTCGAATGAGTTTTGTGGGGATGCCAAAACCAGACATGGCTCTGTATAGCTCGTCTCTAAAAATGCTATCGTACGCGTCCTTAAAATCGATAAAGAGATGGTGGGTATCGATTTGGAGTTCTTGGGTAGTTTCCAGGATCTGCCCTAGTGTGAACGTTTGATCGATTGTGGACTTTCCTGGCCTGAAACCGCACTGACAGGGTCCAATCAGGTAGCTGACAAATGGTTTCAGGCGTTCACATAATACTGCAGAAAGGATCTTGTACGCGATATTCAGGAGACTTATTCCTCTATAGCTGGCGCAGTTTAGAAGGTCTCCTTTTTTGTGAATCGCGCAAACGATGCTGAGGTTCCATTCATCAGGCATACTTTCTGCGTGCTCTACACTTGTGAGAATATTTATTCGATGACCCCAACCCCAGCTATTTAAGATAAATAAGGACATTGTTTTATTATAGGCTCCAATTGGTTTAATTAAAGAGGTAATATCTCTTCACGTGGTATGACAATAGACCTATCTATAAAATGGTCTAAGGGTGTAAGCAGTGTACCTGACATCCACTTTAACCTAACCTAACCCAAGTACCCAACCCTTATCTATGTTTTTTTTTGATAAAAAAAAAGTTTAAAAAAAGCGGCAAACTAACATTATGTTATGTATTACAGATAAAATAAAATGCACGATTGGGTAAGCACAATATTTTCTTAGTATAAACGGCTAAATATATTTTTAAATCGTTTTTTACTTAATTTAATAGACAAAATTTCTTAATTTTTTTTTCTAAGAAATGTTGGTATTTTGCCAAACAAAAAAAATTAACAATAATATAACAAAACTAAGAACAAAATGGAATATATAAAAGTATAAGCCAAAATAATGAATAACGCTTGTAATAAAAGAAAGAACAAAAATCATCCATCTTTTGAAAAATTTAATTTAATTTTAAATGTATAGACATTAATTCGAAAATATCACAATACTTATTAAAAAAAATCTTTGAACATCGATGAATTAGCTCGTGAGATGCATAGTTTTTCTTTGAAATTGCTACCTTAAAAAAAATGTATGTGTCTTAAAGTTGTAACATTTGAATTAAGGATATTTTGGAACATACAAAAAATTATGGGATATATTAAACGGAATTGCGGTACTCACATTTTTAATCATTTTGGCGATAAAATGTTGACGATATTTTGAACTATTTGCTTTACGCAGTATTATCATTATCAAATCGATATCGTCCAAACGACATAGTTGTTTTAAATGTTACATGAAGAAAAACCATCACCGAAATTGAAACGATATCCTCTGGCGATAATCGATTTATTCAATGAGTTCACTTAATAAAAACAGTGTTCTATGACGCGAATTATCACTTTGTTATCGAAAGTTTGAATGGAAATGTCAAAATATATTTGAGCTATGAATTCTAATAATTTCCGATCATTGTTTTGGAATTGAATTGTACGTTTTAATTTCAATTTTTTTATAAAAGTTACTAAGAAAAAATACATTTTTAATTAAGTTTTATGCATGTCGAAATAAGATTTGTCCTAGCACTTTGCTATCACTTTAGATTTTTAATGCAAAAAAAAAAAAAAAAAAAATTATTCAACCACAGTTTTCTCAACTAATTGAAAAAGCATACGATTTATTTGCTGTTGGAAAGAAGAACACTTGCTTTAAGAGAGTACTCGTATGAAAACTTTTCTGATTGTCAATCGAAACGTGATAGTTTATAAATACCGAAATTTAATAACCTAATTTATAAAAGTTTTGATCATTGAGAACGATTCAGACTGTTGTGAATAGTTGCTACATTTTTTTAAAATAAATAAATAGAGGTAAAACAAATTTCAGTATTTATCAATGATCAAATTGATAATTGACAATCGCAATAGGGCTTAAATGTATATTGCAAATGTCTGACTCGGAAATAATAGTGCAGATATAAGGACATTTAGGCATAGTCTATACATGATTCACCATAAGTCCACTTAAATTTCTTGTCAGATTAGTGAAAGGTAAACTCTGGTGTTCCACAGGGTAGTCATCTTGGTCTGTTATTATTTGGGTTTTTCAGTATGGTGATTTTTGGTGACCTCTTTAATTTATTAAAATGTAAAATTATGGTGCATGTGAAACAAAGTGAATACGAGTATAGCGCTTAGATCTAAAAAAAAACTCCTAAATCTTTACTTCACCAATATAAAAGAAAACAAATTGACAAAATGGACAAGTATGATGCTGTTTACTAAATCAATTGCTTGGTCGGAAAAGAGGGATTTGTCTATCGGTTTATGGAATTACTTCTATAAAAAGCATTTCAATCGTCTGAGGCTATCGATCGTATTCCGATATCGGCAACTATTGATTTCAGAAGAATGCACAGCAGGATCATAGACCAGACCTGGATGACGTAAAGATTTTGAAGAAACTTTGAATAGACGATCTGATTGTGAACTTAGAGTAATATAAAGCTGTTTAGGGAAATGATCAATCTTTGTAAGGTTTTATCTGTCGCAAATCATGTGATAAACAAGTTGTTTAATTTAAATTGTGTAAAAGTGTAATTGGCATTTTATATACAAAGAGGTATACACATACTATTATGATGCTGTTATACATACCTATATTTATTATTATCTTTTTCAATAATTAAAGGCTAGATCAAGAATGTACACGTATGCATGCCTGAAATGTCGCTTAAAAAACACATCTGGTGCATGCATTTCATTATTTGTGGATTTTATAAATGATCTTCCTTGCGTTTTAATAAATTCTCTGTGGACATACTGACAATCGTATATTAATGTGTTTTACATACAAGAAAAATGTGCCTGTCTATAATTATGTAGACGTCATCTTTCTGTAATTTGTCAAGTTAAATTAATCTTGGATGTAGTATTAGACTGTGGGCTTAAATTCTGTGAGCACTTTGATCTTATAGTTGAAACACGCGACACTCGGTTTTATAAAAACATTTGCTTATCAATTTTTTTTTAAACTTAATTGTAGAATATGCATGTAAAGAAAAGATAACTGTTGATAAATTAATGGGATAAAGAGGGTTCAAAGAAGATTTATGAGATTTTGTGTATGCGATCTTCAATAGTCCGCTAAAATATGCTAATTCAGAAAAACAAGATCTCAACCATCGCTTCCACCAGGATTGCTCAGCAAAATTTCTCAGTGTTACTCTGTAAAATATTGAATGAAAAAAATTATGGATTCGCCTCCTCAGTTTTTGATTAAGCGAAATTTTTGAGATCTCAGTTTTCTGAACTGGCCAAATTACTGGATTGTTACCCTACTCTCATAGGCTCCAGCTAATTTATCTTCCACAAGGTCATATTTTTATTTCAGCTCCTTTAGTTTTTTACTAGACGAGTTCAAATGCAAGTCAGTTTAGTCTAAAGGAAAGAGTACACAATCTTTCTTATATATAAAGAACAATCCTAATTAAGTTTGTGCGCTATCTTCTTTTTTTCGGCTTTATAGATTTGAATTAAATTTTCAGGACATCTTAGGACATGTTTGGAGAGTGCATATAAGAAATCTGCTTGCCGTCCGATGCCAAGAATGGAAGTTGTGACCAAAAATGTAACTACAAGTTTGTTATTGCTTTATTAGTAATAATTATATATAAATACTGTGTTTTGTTTTGTATACACACACTTTCATTTTTGTTTCTCTTTGTTAATTCGTTATGAAGCTTGGAAAATTTCGGTTAATTGTGAAACTCATTGTGATGATAGGAGACGTTTTGGGTGGAGAAGCTTACGAGATTTATATTAGATGATACTGTGCTGCGATCAATGCCATAGCTTGATAGATTGTATTATAAATAGTTATCCATTTCGCGGTTTCAAAAGCATAGGGCTGGAATTCTACATCTGTCAAACGAAGTTGTTAAACCAATTTTTTTTCTGTTGAAAGACATTTACGAAAATGGATCGCTTAACTATCGCACAACGCACAAAAATAGTTAAAGCCTACTACAAAAATGGTGTTTCTGCCACAGCCACATATCGTGCTTAAAGAGGAGATTATGGTTTACATAATCGTCCAACTACGCAAGCAATTGACAAAATTGTGAATAAATTTGAAGAGACTGGATTGGTTACAGATATTGTAAGGCCTGTGCATCATCGTTTCGCTCGTACCACTGAAAATATCGCTGCTGTAAGTGAAAGTGTTGCCGAAGACCCGAATGTGTCGATTCCTCGTCGTTCTCAGGAATTAGGACTGTCTTACGGGACATTATGGCGTATTTTACATTTGGATCAACACCTACATCCATATAAAGTCCAGCTCACACAACAACTGAAGCCAGCTGACCATTCATAACGTCGTAGATACGTCGAATGTGTGCTTGAACAACAGGCGGTGGACGGCGATTTTTCGAACAAAATTTTCTTCAACGACGAAGCACATTTCTCACTCGGTGGGTATGTTAATAAACAAACTTGTCGTATTTGGGGTTTTGAGAATCCTCAAGTAATTGAAGAGTGGCCATTACATCCACAAAAAGTCCCTGTTTGCGGCACTTTTTGGTCCGGAGGCTTGATTAGACTTTACTTCTTCGAAAACGACGATGGAACGACTGTCACCGTCAATTCGGAGCGTTATGGTCATATGATAACCGAATTTTTTTTGCCTGCTATTGAAGAATACGACTTGGAGAATATGTGGTTTTAACTCGATCGAATATGGCTTTATTGCAAGAGACATTTCCTGACCGCGTAATTTCTCATCGTGGCGATATCAACTGGCCACCAAGATCATGCGATTTGACACCTCTTTTTTTGTGGGGCTACGTGAAAGACCGTGTTTATGCAGATAAACCTTCAACTCTTGAGCACTTGAAAACAAACATTCGTCAAGTTATGGCTGAGATACCGCCCAATATTTGTCAAAAAGTGGTCGAAAATTACCTCAAAAGAATCGATGCTTGCAGCAATTCGCTTGGTGGTCATTTAAATGATGTAGTGTTTAATACATAATGTCAACGTTCATAGCAATAAAATAAAAATATCATGAAAAAAAAATATTTTATATGTGTTTTATTTACGTTTACTTTTGAAACTGCAAAATAGATAACCCGTTACATTGACTTAGGCTGTTTGCGATCTGTCAATGACCTTCCAATGTCCTTTTCACATTATAACTTTCTATTCAGAAAATGTGCTGTTTTTCTTGCTGAAATTGATTCAAGTTTTACGTAAACGCTTCCCGTTATCTCAAAATCTACTGCTGCCGATGAATTTAACGCATGCTTGAAATTGAAATCGGCATCTTTGAGCCAGCATGCCAAGAAGTAGAAATTGACCACAAATATGAGAGTGGTATTGCAGAACGACCCATCGGTTACTGAATTCTGAAGACAACTGCTGGCGCTTGGCAATGGCCAAATTTCTGTTGATGTATCGACTATATTGATATCATTTCCGGCAAATTTTTGCGAGTTAACAACGTCGAAGAAGAAACTCATCACCAAAGTAAAGTGTTCCCCGGCATTGTAAAAAATTATAAAAATTTCGATTGGATTTGTCAACGGAAAATAGCTTCGTAAAAGCGTTTGTTGTTTGTTTTTGCACCGGAAAGCAAATCGAAAAACATTGTTTATCCTATCACTCTCTCCTTATTTTTATTCCATTCAAATAAATCACATTGAAATTTGAACTATCTGTGTTTTATTATAGCTCTGCAGTTCATTTGAGGGCGTTAAATTGGGGCGAGACGAAGTTCGCCTGGGCCGCTAGTTGATAATAATAAAAAATGTTCAGTACTTACATCAAATTATGGGGCAAATAGTTCACTAAATCTTTTGATAAATATGTTTGATACTTACTACATATCTCTTGAAAATATTATTCATAACAATTTTAAGTAAAAACAATTAATTGATTAATCCCACAAGTATCCAACGATTCTCATTTCAACTTATACTATATACATAACCTTCTCATTGTCTAAGGCCAGTTTGCTGATACACAACTTAAGCATTTAATTTCTACTAAAGCACTTAAGTGACAGTTTATGCAGAGGAAAAAGTAGCTCATGAGCGTTTTAAGTTGAACATAAATATTTCTTATTCGTATCAGCAAACGGGCCTAAGACTCTTAAATTAATATATACGAATGGTAAATATAAATAAAGAGACCATCTTGAATTTTCCCCTCAAATCGTCGCTTGAATGATATTTGATTTAAGATTCTCCTCAATCAAACACGTTTTGTTAAAAAGTTTCGGTGTATTGATGTTGTGTAATAAAATTATATCTGAGGCGGCAAGTCGGAACATCGAAAAAAATCAAAAATTCAGAAGGTTAGTTGCTTTGTTTTCATTATCGGATTTGTATCAATATAACTCGACTTCCATTTGAAATGAAGAAATTTAGATCAACTGACATTCGAAATATCAGTTGGTATCGTTTAACTTACAAAAGATCAGTAACATTTCCAGAGATTCACAAATTATCCAAATCTAATTGTACCGGAACGAAATGAAAATCAGTTGGTTAACCTCACTTTTCAATGTTTCGATAGAGAAATTAAACAAAATTCATGGAAATCACAATGAATCACACTTGAAAAACATGAAATAATCATTCACAAATACTTTGAACACAATGAAAATTGTGAAAGATAATACTTATTGAAATTAAATAACGGAAGAGAAAGAACACCTGTCGTATTGCGCACTGGCAATAAGTGGTTCAACTCAACTATGACACCTGGCGCCTTTTCGAATCACCAACAAATGTCAAATCGGATGTACAGAGCCATCCGTTTTCGAACAAATGTGCTAAGAAACGTATCTTCCTGGATCCAGAGATTTCCGTGACAACGGATACTGGGCTCTAGACTATCAGACCATAACAGATCCCCCTAAGTAGCTTTAAGTACACTAAGCTAAAGGAAGTTAACAAATCAAATGCCCATAGAGCTACTCGCGAGAAAAAAGACTCTACGAGTACATATAGCAGGAATTTCGTTGCTTTGTCAAAAAAATCACAGGCCCACATCGAAACTTACAAAAAAATTATCAATGGAATCTCGTATTACAGAATCGCATCCGATGTTGAGGTGCAATGAAATAAAAGAAATATTTGTGTCCCTCCCCAAAGCTGCAACTACAGAGCTTGATAACATCTTTATTAAGTTTGGAAATATTTGTCAAACTTGTCCAGCATAATTCGATTATATAGATTATTGTAAAGCTTTCTTCTGAAATCCAAATAGTCATAGCCCACCTATGACTCTTTGGATTTCAGAAGAAAGCTATATTATGTACTTTGAAAGTTGCTTAACAAACGTATAATATTTTCTACCCAAAAAATGGGTTCCTTCGAAAAAAAAAACAGAAAAATCAGTTGAAAAGAAATAAAAAAAATGCTTGTGTTATACTTTTTTTCAGGACTGAGTTATAAGCTCGTCGTGTCCGGGATATTTCGAAAACGCAAGTAAGACTCGGCTTTAAGATGGTGATCTTTACTAGGTACTTATAAAATAGGACATAACTATCTTACAATTTCATAATAATCTTTAACTAAATTACAAGGTATTTCATATAATTGCAACAGCCCAACAATCTCGATCGGAAGGAGCCCATGGCTAATCCGAGGAAGAACTACTTTTATCGCCCAAAATATTTCCACTAGCTGGCACACGAGTGCACCAAATAAAGTATCGGAATTCATCAAAAAATTGGCCACCATTTATGATCAATGGAAACTTATCTGAGCAAATTGCAGTCGGGACTATAAGTTTCGCATCGAATCCGAAACATCATTTCTAACATACTCGTGTTATAATTTCTGGTGTGAGACAGTGTGAACTTTAAGAACGAATGAAATATCTATACTCGCAGTGCGCTGACATGACGTGGCATCGTAATGTGATCAGCTGATGTTGCCTCATTTGGCGGTGGATGGCTGTATGTAACGTCGCCTTTCACACAGGGAAACCAGTTGCTGGAGATTTTTTTTGACTTTTCCTGCAATTGACTTATGCTCAATAAGAATATATCAAAAAAGAACTTAAAAAATCGTTGGAGCGGTTTTTTAATAAATTAATTTTTTATGTATAAAATTTTGCAGATATTATTAATACGCATATAAAATTCAAATTTCAAAAAAAATTCTGTAGGTTTTTTGGAAAATCGATTTTTCAAAAAAAAAAATGTTTACTTATTTTTTAAGAACCGACAAACTTTTTTTTTGAGAATTTTCGTATGCAGTTTTATTAACAATTTTAAGGAGCATTTGTATTTGTTGAGAAAGTCGAAAATATGAAAAGTGGTTCTATGGGAATTACCATTAATAAGTACTAACAACTTGTTTCAAAAAAAAAAATTACCAAAATGCACATTTTTCTTTCATTAATGAACTGATTTTTTTTTATAAAAATCGTTGGAGCCGTTTTTGAGAAAAATCGGATTTCTGATTTTGGCAAAAAATGCTACTGTTATTTGTGATCTTAAAAAAAAATGAAAAAAACGTGTGGGCATATTACCGAAAAAACAATATGTACTGATAGGTAGTCTAACTCAAGCAATTGCGTACGCCGACGATCTAATTGCGTACAGAACAGCTAATACAGTTGAGGTCATCAAAAGTCTCTTGCAGAGTGACTTCGACAATATTCAGCGATATTGTGATGACTGGAAGTTGAAAATCAACTTCCAGAAATCAGAAACTATTTTGTTTAGGACTCCGTTGTCTAGCGCCTCAAGGGATACGAGAAAGAACTAGCGCAAGCTGGTGATCGTAGGGCCATATGGACATCCACTGGCGAGTAAAAGTGTAGTAAAGTACCTTGGCATCTGGTTGGATCATTACCTGTATTTCGACAGACATATAGGTGCTGCCTTGGCCAGGGCTAGGGGAGCCTTTGCCTTGACAAAACGACTGTTTTATAGCAGCCGTCTTGACAGCAGGGTGAATGTGATTTGTTAAATGGCCCTCATCAGGCCGATGATTGCCTACGGATGCCCGGTGTGGTTCAACGTTGCCCCATCTCAAATGGAAAAGATTCGGGTGTTTGAGAGGCAATGTTTTAGACGTTGCCTTGGATTACACAGAACATCAGAGTCGGAGTACACAAGATATTACTCCAACCAGGTTCTATACAACGGAGCCAACATAAACAGAATAGATAATTTTTTGTTTAAGCTGATTCGGGTCACACTGCAAGAGCGATGTCCTCAACCAACAGCTTAATTTTTGGGGCTTACTACCCCAATAATGAATATTTTGAGAGTGCGCGGTTAAGTGGCTACATCCCTCCCGAAGCATTCCTCTATTTAGACAGCCGAGGGCTGATACAGGATGGAGGGGCGGTTCCGCTCATCTAACACATTAGCCGGAAAACTGTGGATAGGCGACTCCTGTATGGTCGAGACGTCATCGCTCAAGGTGGAGAAGAGCGCCTTCGGTTCAGTAGGACTGTGTCCGATCGGGCCCGGAGTGATAGGGCGAAACAGGAGAACCAGTTCTGGGTGGCTCTCTGAACAACATCATAATATTTAAAGTCGATGAAGATGGTATGTCTTGGCCGACTTACATAGATTTAGGTCAATTAGGTATAGGGAACAGGCGGGGTTGCACAAAAAAAAATTAAAAATATGTATGTATGTATGCGGGGACATATGCGCATGGATCTGCGTGTCCGTGCATGTACGTGCGTACGTATGTATGTGTGTATGTACATGTATGGGTGGGTTGCATGTCGTTGTGTTTCTGCATGCATATACAAAATAAACAAAAAAAAATTTAAAAACGAAAAAAATGCTGCTGTGGCTGTTCTAGTTTTTAAGTAGTTTTAAGTGGTTTTGGGTATTATTAGGTATTTTAAGTAGTTTAAGTTATTTTTAGTTAGTATAAGTTAGTTATATCTAGTTTAATTCTTTTTAGTTTAACTTAAGGTAGTTCTTAAGTAAAAATTTAAAAATGATTTGATACTGAGTTTTTTAAAAAAGTTTTCTTGGTTAAATAAAAATAAAATAATTAGATTTTATTAAAATAGTTTTTAGGTCGAAAGACATTAGTTCTAAGAGTTATTGTTTAGTTTAGATCGCCCGTAAAGGGCCAGTAACTTAGTTGTAAGTTATTGATAATTAAACTAGTTTTAAACATTTTTGTCTAGCTTTAAGATAGTTATAAGTTAATATTAAATAAAAATGAATTTACAAATAAAAATAAAAAAAAATATGTGCCAAGTTTAAAGCAAATCTATCTAATCGCTTAGGCTGTAGACTCGAGGACAGACAGACATACTGACAGACAGACAGACAGACGGAATTGCGGGACCCACTTTTTTGGTGTACTCTATGATCGTAAGTTCATGTTTAATTGTTAGAATTTTTTTTACGAATACATACATAACTTGTCTTATAGTACCCATGATCGCAAATTAAAATACTGCTGTCGAATGACCTTTTGACCCTACGGGCCGCACAGTATTTTTATATGAACAGAAGTGTTACAAATTGACATGTACTTCATAAGTACATAAATTCTAAAAGAAAATCGTTTACGAATGTATGTAGGTGTACCTTTCTACAAATGTACACATTCTGCGTGCTTCATTTACATATTATTATTCCTTTCCAAATGGATTGGAAATTCCAAATTTGTAAAATATTAAGTGAATAAATATCTAAAATCTGAACACAATCTCTGTAGAGGGTAAAATTATTTATAGTAATCCTTAAATTGGGGGTGCGTAACAAAACATTACCATCATATGTACATTTAATTTGTAATGTGATCCCTCTCTAAAAGTCAATTGAATACAAACGGCAACAATATAACAACAATGAAAAATTCATGATGATGGCCAGGCTTAATGGGGTGCGGCAGCAGTTGCCTGCCGGCCGGTGCGGGGCAGCGGCTTGGCGTACGGCTTTTTGTGTTGCGGTGGTGGTGACATTATAATTTCATCATCATCCACACTTCTCAATCCCTGACTGACATAAATGGGGGATGAAAAGCTATATCAATGTAGTGCTATCTCAAAACTCACCCCACCCGCCACAGCCACAAATTAAATCACATCTCATCGTTTTCGTAACACTTTTATGGTCGGATTACCGGAACCCAAAAATCACTATACTTCAGAGCTCTTTTGGACTAAACGACGCGGCATTGCACCCGGATCATCATCATCTCTCCGCTCTGCTGCCGCATATTTAGGTATAGTATAGAAGGAACAAGCAAATTTATATTCCTCGAGCAATTTCCGTTTCGGGGGTGGGGTAAGTTGTTTTAGTGATTTTCCAAAACGACAGACGTCGTCGTCGAGTCGGTCGGTCGGTCGTTTCGCAGTTATGAATATAATTTGTATATGCGGTACTCTCCTGACGGTTGAATCTGAAATTCTGATAGATGCTTGTTGCTTTTATTTCTTTGGAGCGGGACTAACCGATTATTTTGACCGCTTGAGTGCTTACTAAAGAGAGGGAGACATGATGATGATGACGACCGAGATGCGATGTATAGAAATGACGTTTAGCATAAAATTCTTGCATCCATTATACGCTTTTCAAATGCAACGCGCGCTAAATGAATTGAGATTTTAAGTTTTTGGGATTATTTTTTTGTGTTGTTGTTGGTTTTTGCTTGATGGGTGGTTTGGTTAAGGGTGGAGAGTGTTGGAAATTAACATACTCTTTTGCTATGGATGTCAAGATGTCAGGATATAAATGAACAGACCTTGGAGGAGGACATATTGTGGAGAAATTTATTTGATTGACATCCAACAGCGTAGCATTATGAGTTTTTGGTTTTGCCAGTAAATTAGCCCTGATATTAATGATTTTTTTTTTTAATTTTTGCTTTGTGTATTTTAATTTTCAAAGTACATTTTAGTAGAGTATGATAGTCGTTAAGGATGTAATATATTTTTTAGGAAAATTAGCTTAATAATGTATTAAAAATTTATTAGACCATCTGCAAATTATGTTAGGTACCTATATATATATTTTTTTAATTATTTTATTTTGCTTAAATTCAATTTCCATATTAATAAGCGTAAGAATAATCAATGACTGATGAAAACATTAATGTCATTTTGTATTATGTGATACCAAGGTATGAAAATAGTGTTAAAAGCCATTTTAATCGGCTAAGCTAATTTAATAATGTGTGAGGTTTTCGAGAATTTCACCAATTGCAGAAAAAAAATCCTAAAAATCAAACAAGAATGAACGAAACAACGAACCAAATTGCAACTCAAATGTCATATTATGAACAAAATGTCATTTATGGAAATTTTGTTAATTCACTTCTACATTATTTTATTATTCATTAAAACAAAAAAAAAATCTTCCAACTTTTACCGCCATCCACCGAAATGTGAAGAAAAAAATACACCGTGCTATCAAACATGGAGTATTTTTTTCTTCACATTTCGCTCTCGAGACACATGACATTAGGTCTGTTCAGAAATTAGATCAGTAGATATGCTCAGTTCTTCTTGTCTGAGCTCATCGAGATCACTCTCAGCATGTTATTAGAATGAAAAAAGAACACACATTCGGAATTCTGAACGCCCTGACAAACGCATTTTTTGACAACTCTGACTTTCTCTTGAAATAAAAAGGAAAATGCATATTGGGATCACCTAACCCATATATAATCCATATATCTCTCCCTCCTTATAGAAAGAGCGAGATGACGCAGTGGGGTGGGCATTTTTTGATGTTCTGACAACAAAATTGGCGTTTTTTTCTATCTGCTAAGTAGATCCCTGAGCAAATCCTGAGCGAACCAAGTTAGCTCTGAGCAGAGATATAATTTTGAAATAGGCTCCAAAAGCAAACAAAACTTTTTGGCGTTTGTACATGTCAAAGTTTCATATGAATTTAATATAATCCTGGTGATTTAAGCTTTAGAAAAAAATATTAAAAGTTCAATTACATGCCAATTTCTAGTAGTTCTGTTCTTATAAGTTCTGTTTATGCGGCCGCACCACAAAGTCAGAAGGGCGACAAATATTTCTAATACTTTTAGTGGCGAATAACTATTTTTCTAGTCTTGCCCTTTTTCAACATATTTTTGGTCCTTAAACATCAAAATTAATAAAACATAATAAGCTCCAAATTTTAAACAGTACTTGTTTAAGAAAAAACACAACTTCGTTAAAGAAGTCGTTTATTTGCTAGCCCTTATCTAACTTTATCGCGATTTTAAACACTTTAAACAACTATTTTAACTAATGTACGTTTTTAACGCGAGATTAGATGAATGCGTCTATTTTCACAGATATAGTAATCAAACAGAACCAGAATTAAACATAAAGAATACTTTTACATCATGCAATTTCGCCTTGCGATTTTCAAGCATGGTTGTGAGGGACGTATGTGGTGGCCGGGGTAGACAAAATTGGTCGAGTTGAAAAATTACGCATACTTATAGTCCTTTCTTCTTTGTGATTTTGATAATTCAATCATTATTTTTTATTTTTAAATTAATTTTATTTCCATATATTTTGTTAAAAAAAAAACTTTTGCAACAATCACAAAGCGACAAAGATGCAGACACTTTTTTTTCCTAAATAACACAAAATGTCAAGTTGTGTTAAAAAAAATTATTGGCAGGAGAATATTTTAATTTCTTTTGAGCGCTCGAGTTTGTTTGGTAGTTTTTGGTAGGGTGTGGAAAGTCTTATTAAGTTCTTAACACCCAAATTAATAAACATGGACTAGGGAAGGTGTAGGACTTATTCCGTGGACTAAGTGCGAAATACTATTCATAAAACACAATTCCTGGTATTTGACGTTTATTAACTTAGTCCTTCGCTAGACCATCGAAGATGGTGGTCTAGCGATGGACTAAGAATTGACATTTAAGAACAAAATTTACAGGGACATGAATAAAAAGAGGTAGAGTTGATACTTATTGTAGTAGATTTTGTTCGATTTTTTATTAAGAGGAAATTTTAGTCCATGGTCTAACTTGGTTTTGTAAATCCATAAACTAAAGGTGGACTTCTATGTTTTTTATTAATAGGGTTGTAATTGTTTAGGTATAAACATAAGCAAATTGCATTCTTCATTTTAACCTACAAAAACAAACTCATTATACTGTGTATTAATAAAATTCATATATTTCTATTTACAGATTGTATTCACTCTGACAGTGAATATTGTTCAGACGATGATGGTGTTTCCGGCTTAAACGCATCTAGTGGCAGTGGATCAATTAAAGGCCAACAAAATAGCAGCAGTAGTTCAAAATCCAGAAGAAGAAGAACAGCCTTTACTTCGGAACAACTTCTAGAACTTGAACGTGAATTTCACGCGAAAAAATATCTAAGTCTTACAGAGCGTAGTCAAATTGCAACTAGTCTTAAATTAAGTGAAGTTCAGGTAATATTTTCAATCTACTATAAAAAAAAAACTAAAATCAAACTTTAATTCAATTTTATACTCAAAGGTGAAAATTTGGTTCCAAAATCGTCGAGCAAAATGGAAACGAGTTAAAGCTGGCTTAACTACGCACGGACTCAGTCGAGGAAGCACAGGAAATGGCACAAAAATTGTAGTGCCTATTCCAGTTCATGTGAATAGATTTGCAGTGCGTTCACAGCATCAGCAAATGGAAAAGATGGGTCTAAGTGGCCCAAAGCCAGATTTGCGTAAGAAAATTTCACTCGAACTCAGCGGTTTTGAATGTTTCAATAGTAATGGCCATAGCGTTGGACTACCAAGTACAAGTTCTGCAGTTGCACCACATCCACCTAACATAACACGAAATATTTACTGATCCGCATGTAAAGTCTGTCAAATATGTAACTAAATACATAATTATGTATATTTATATATTTTTTTTTGAATTACTATTAATATTTTTTTAAGTTAGGTAGGTACCTATGTATAAGTATACCTTATATACTTCATATTGTAAAATTATTAACTACAAAACTGTTTTCGCTAGAATTAAGACTATAGATGAGTAAAAGAAGTTTAATAAAAATCTAAATTAAAATCAAGCTATTTAAAGGTGTCTTTTATTGAACTCGGATGGATGGAAGAGGGAACCATTTAATTCTACAGCTATCTCCTACAAAAGCAAGCATCGGGACGGAGTAATTATGGTTAGTAGTAGAAATTGCCACAAAAAAGCATGTTTTTCAATTAATTATTCGCTTTTATACAAATTTACTATACATAATTACTATACAAATAAGTTAACCAAATTTATATAAGTTATGACAAAAAAAAGTGGAAATTGATATAAAAACATACTAAAGCTCTAATTTCAGTAAAAAAAAAAAATACTAGGTTAAATAGCAAAGTCTTAATCCGGCAGTTAGTTCAATTATTTTCTAGATCGACCGTTTGCTTATAACAACCGCCAATATTCACAACGCTGTTGAATAAACACGATTCTTCAGTATCAAATATCTCGTGGTAAATCACATAGAATTGTTCAGAGTTGACATCGACAAAGCTTTTGACTTGAACGCTTTTAAATTGGATTGCATTAGTATAAACACGCCTCTCCAGTATTCCCTATAGATTTTCAATAGGATTGAAGTCGGGATCGGTACTTCTGAAAAATGTATATGATTTGATTTTATAATATAGTTTTTTTGTGAATTATATCTTTAAGGGGGAATGTCTTGAAAACCTCCACAGTTATTAATTAATTAAAAATGCATTTTTATATCTTATTAAAAATAAATATATACAAATATTGTTTCATGAATATGTATGTAAGAAAATGAACTTAAGTACCTAATAAAGAAATAAATAAATATTTGGTAAGTAAATATCAACAAAGAATATAAAAAAATAGGTATCTTTATAAATAATTAAGCCAAAAACAAAAATAAACGAACAAAAAACAGTAAATACATACATACATAAATAAATATATAAATAAATAAATATAGATAAATAAATAAATAATAAATAAATATATAAATAAAATAAATTAAAAAGGAATTATATATAAATTATTTAAGAAATAAATTGCACGCATATATTATAAAATAAATAAGCAAAAATTAATTTTTCATAAAATAAAAATTAATTATAAATAAGAAATACAAATAAAAATAAACACAAAAATTACTAATTTATGAAACCATTTATAATAGCATTCACTCTAAAAAAAAATCGTGTAATTTTACTATCATAAAGCGAGGAAATTTGTTGCCCACCATAATTGCAGTATTGTTAAACATATTAATCCTACATATTTAATGTTTAAATGTTAAATCTTTTATGTGTAATTGCAAATAAAGATTGAAAATAAAAATGTGTAATTCTACACCTAAGATGTTTAAACTTAATGTATATATACATAATTTATGTTTAAATTCAACAGAATCTAAGCAAACATTTTTCATATATAAACATAAAATGTGTAAATTTAAACTCTTTTATTCAAATTTATAGCGAAATTCAACAAACAATATTTAAATTCCCAACAAAATTTAGTATGAACACGCTTAAAATTAGACCTTATTTATGTGATTTCGCTTTAAAAAGAGCTTATTTATTATGTGTACTACTACTTGGGTTGGAGATGCTTGCTCCAAAATCTTAATTCTAAACAAATAACCCCTAAGACGGAATCTCTAAAAAAAAATCCCAAATATTGCAAGTAGTGAATCAAGCAATAAAATCCCACAAGCAACTTGCAATGCTTATTTGGGGTCAAGTTTAACAACATCTATTCTTTTTATGTAATAATTATATAATTATTGTATTCATTTTCTTTTTTCATAAAATAAAAACACAGTGCTTTCTAGCCCGTTTTACTTTTATTACAAACAAGAAACCTGAATTCGAAATTAAATAAAAAAACAGCTTATCATAAAATATAGCAAAATATAAAAACTGTCAATTCTAGGAAAAAAGAAACAAATTTACACAAGTTTTTTTTACACGATTATTTGAGCGCAGATGATTTTATGTTCAATATTCGCCAACGGTCTGGTCGCGAATGAAATTGAAATGAATAATGAACTTGCAAACGTATCATCATCGTCACAAACGAATTGCGAATTTATACATAAAATATGTAACTTACATTAAATGGTAGTAAATATGAGCTTTGATTGCTTAATTACAAACACTTTATGTGTAGTTTTCATAAGGTGTTTGAATTTAAATATAATTTGTTTAAATATAAACATTGTGGGTGTAATGTTTAAACATTATTAGTTTAATATTGAACAATGGTGATTAAAAGGTACACAGAGGGTAAATATTTGCAACAAATGTTGTAATATCCAACATAATGTGTTCAATTTTTTTTTTACCTTTTGTCGTGTGTATAAATACGCAACTTGCCTACTTTTACTCTAAAAATTACATACAATTTCGTTGTAAATTTACTCGCAGTTTTTAGAGTGTTGTCAGACATTTGACAACGTAAGTCAAATTTTTTTTTAGTTTCAAAATTCTTGCAGAAAGAAATTCAACATTGGCAAAGCTGTGCAATTCATTTGTATAGAAGTGCCATGGAAACTTTAATATCATTTTCAGTATTTTATTTCGTAATATTTGTATTTATTTTTTTCAACAGAAATGGTTTGGAAGTAAGAGATTCGGGTCGAATGAAGAGGTGCTGAAACAAAACTCAAATCGTATTATTTGGAGGGCATCAACAAATTGGAGAAACGTTCTATAAAGTGTATCCAACTCAAAATAGTCTAGGTTAAAAATAAATTTTGTTTGGCCGAAAATAGTTTTCCACATTTTTCAGGGACTCATATTAATCCACCATTATATCAAACCTCCGTTTGGCGGACGTTATTTCGGACATTTCGTGAAGTTTCATTCTTCTCTATGATTTGACAAAGGAAAATGTGTCGTTTTATTTTAGCTTTTAGTCCACTTTCACACCTAAGGAAACTAGTTGCTGGAGATTTTGTTGACGTTTTCTTTTAATTGCTTCAAAAATCTCTGGTGCTTTTACACGAAGAAACATAACGAGGAAACTTTGTTGCTTGCCTGATCTCTTTACCCTATCTAACTACTACTAAACTGTTATGATCAAGATTAAAGAAATTATAATATATTATTTTTTTTATGAAATATTAATTTATTTATGAAATCTTTTAACCAACAAAATTCTTTATCGTTTTTATTGATATGGAAAACTCAACGTAAGATAATTCGAAATGTGAAAACAAATCCTCAAAAACTCTCTTTGATTAAGGAGATTAAGTTCACACTACAGCTGTCTTGTCAAACTGATGGCTGTCAATTATAATGCGTAGTGATGTTAGTAAAAGAGGGGTAGATCTGCCGAAAAATTCAGATCTCCAAAATTGATTTAAAATCTAAAAATAAATCAATTTATTTGGCCAATCGAAGGCAAAAATTGTCAAAATCAATTTTTTGACAGATCTAAATCAAAAATAAATTGATTTGTGTTACCAAACGATAACCACATAAAAAATTGACATCATTGAAAATTGTAAGGCTTAATTTTGATACGTATACATATTTATGTACATACCTTCTTTAAAAATGGCAAATCAATAATTTTGTTGGTAATGCCATAATGTGAATTGTACGCCAGACATCAGAGAGAGAGAGGCAACGGTGCCAATAAATTTTGTATGTACCTTACTATTCCTATGCTCAATCATTTCTCTATAATAATAATTTGTCATAACTTCCTAGATTCTCCTAGATGACTTCCTGTTTCTTAAAATCAATTAATCTAAACCCTTCTATGTATATACGTCTTCGATAGCTTTTTTTGCTGTTTAACTTCCAAGGACAACCCCATATATTTAGTGTCATCATCCCCATACCCATCACACAATAAACACAACTCGTTTTCTAGAATTTCTTCCATACAATAAGCGCTATGTATTATCAAAAAAAAATACATACATATACCTACATATATGCAATAGTTATAACTATATATACGAAAGGCGCTTGTTTTCCTTGCGAATTTTTAAAGTTGCTATGTATGTTTACATTGTTTTCTATGACACTTGGGCGTTGCCAGTGCAAATGATAAATTACTAAAGGATTTCAGAAAATTATATTATTTATTGAATAACTACGACTGGGACATATCCGGCTGCAATTTTTTTAATTTCCTGAGGGGGGCGACGAAATATTTATACGTCATTTTTTAAATCGATGATTTTTTTAATTGCAAATTGATTTATTTTTTCACTACGTATAGATGAATCGCAAATGGTAAATACTATTGTAAAATCCCTTATTTTCCTACACCAAACACATGTCAGTCAATATTTTGTTAAATTGAGAAGGGCACTTAAAAGCAGTAAAATTTCAGAAAGGAGGACTTACAAATGTATTAACGAACGTGATAGATGCAAACTTATGAACTAACTATGCAAACATAAAAGTTATTTTTTATATTAAAGTGTGATTTCAATTCTAATTTGTCAAGTATAATTTTAAATAAAATGATAGTACTGTTATTTACATATATATAATATGTTCAAGGGCGGGAACTGGCAGTTACAATTATTTTTTTTTGTCTGAGTGACATCCAGCTCAGTTTTGTGTGTCCCCTAGAGGCTAAATTTGGGATTAAATGTTATGACCCCACTATAGGAATCTTTGCAACAGCCAATTTTATATGAGAAACACATTACAACTGGAAAGGACCGAATTTCTTCACAGGGCCAATCCGCCCCTGCAATATGTACACATATGCCAGAAAACGGCCGTACATATTTCTTCTTGGAAATACATAATCAAATGTCAGTTTCATTAAAATTTAAGCTTTTGACGTTTGTCTAAAGACTCCGCTCAGTCCTCTATTCAAAATTTAAGAAACAAAAATAAAATTTCGACTGCAGCAATAGCCTTTCTGTTCTTTGAAAAAAATTGATGTTCTTACTCTCATAGTTGGTCGAAGCGTAGTTTTGAAGTGTCGGTAAATTTTGAACGAAGTGCCATCCGTTGACCAAATATTTAGGGCCAACGGGAAATATAGCTTCCGACGACTTGATTTTCTTAATATACAAGCTGACAGCTATCAAATTTCCATATGTTATGAACCATTTCTGTAGCCTTAGCTTAACTTTGTGGAAGATTTGTTCTAAATGTTTCCCTGGTTGTAAGGAATTTGAAAAAAAAAATCTATTTTTTCTTTCATGAATGTGTTATAATTGATAGCTGCTATTTTAAGGAAACAACAATAAAAGGTCTGTTTGGTATCTTTTTTGTAGTAAGAAGTATAACAACTGTCAAACTTCAAGAGTGGGGGAAATTTTGTAAATCTTGCAACAAAGTAAACAAACGCCAATTGACCCACATTTGTATATGTAAATGGTGTCTCCTGGGCACAGGGACAGAAAGGTGTTGGGCATAATTGAATGATCATTCGAGACATACCAAAATCAAACTAAAAACATGAAAAGAAAAAGAGAAAAACAATACGCAACACAAAGAACAGCAATGAGAAAACATTCGAGAATTCCATAGTGAACAAATATTGAAATTTTCCACTTCTCGATTATTTGTGTGTTCTATTACCATTCTTCTTTTTATTCCTTTTTGTCTTTAATTTTCAATACGAAAATTCAATTCTAGTACACCAATAGCCGTGTTTTCGTGACTAGCAAGTACAGCAAAGTAAAACATTTTCACGAAAACAATACACGCTCTAACTTGATTTTATGTATTTTAATATGGAGGGATTTTTACATGTGTTTTTTTTTGTCAAAAAGCATACAAAATACAAGGAGAAAAAGAAACACAAAAATCACTTCAATGCCCTCTATGATTGAATAGACTTACTAATTATCGGAACTCAATTATACTTCGGATGAAAAGGAAAAGTAATTCCCAGTATGTTCTTATTGTTGTTTTCCTTGCAAAATTTTTACTTTGCTGTACTTGATAGTCACGAGAACACGGCTAATAATTAACTTCTCGCTCAAGATATTATTTTTTTCGAATGTGCAAATCACTAACACAACAAGGAAATATCAGACAAAACTTGCAGTTGTTGTTTTGATAGTTTTTACACCATTTACGAACAGAAATTCGTGTAGTAAGAATTCACAACTTGTCGTAGTTATCTTTGTAGTATATTTTTAAGAGAATTTTGTATGGGGGCGAAATTTTAGGCTTTAAAAAATAAGAGGCAGTCATCAGAATTCCACTTCTGAAAGAAGTATCTATAATTGAATTTTGTCGGCCACATATCACAAAGAGAGAACCGACTTTATATAAATGTACCGTATATTTACTTCTGACAAAAAAAATACAATGGGGTAGCAATTACCCCTTGTCACTTGGGGACGCCTATGTTCACGGACATCATTTTTTCCTAGTGAATAATTCTCCATAAGAAACTTTATTTTTGGCAGAAAATTTCGAAAAGACAAACATTTAACTTTTAAAATACAAGACTATGTAATCCAATAATAATTTTAAAATACATTTAACTTGTGTTAATGGCATCAAATAAAAGTTAAAACAAAAAACGGTTACATTACATGTAAACTAGGCATAATTAATGATAAGATAGATTACATTAATGAAATTTGCCGCAAAATCCCTTCTATTCAATTTCCCACCGCACATCCTTAAATGCCCATTTAACAAAAGGACCATCCGACCGAAAATCACCCAGCCAAAAGCCGATTTCAATTGCTCAACAAAAGGGGAAAGTTTATTCAAGATTCGAATAAACGTGTCAAAAATATTCGAGGAGGCGTGTCACTGAATAAAACCCATTACGAGTTATACGAACACAAATTATCGTCCTTTTTAACATAAAGGGACATCGTTATTGAAACGCACGTTTGTATGAGCTCACATACTGTGCGTTACTTGGATCTATGATTAAGTATGCATACGTATATATAGCTTCTATCATTTTTAAGGCGTTAAACAGTTGCAGCTTGGATATTGTTCATTTATTGCAGCGAATAGAACAGAAAAAAAGAGGGCGCTATAGCTAAAATAAATCAACGCTAGTATTTAGCAAGGAGGACTGAGAATCACAGCCCTCAAAACCAAAAAACCCATTCGCTAAAGCAACAATTAATCCATGAAATTAGGTTCACAACAAAAGACAAAACAGCTCAAAATTAGGTGAGTAAACTCACTCTGACTGACTGATACTGTGTTCGCATTGAAATTGATGCTATATACACTGATAGAGGAACTTTCTTCCCTAAAGGGCGTGTGACACCTGGAGGCATATTGGACGTTTCGTTTACACACATTCAGCATCAATCTTCTAGCTTGAATATTGCCATGTGCAGATACCTTATATCAGAACGTATGGGAAGATATTTTTGTGAAATGTTTTCCAAAGAGCGCGCAGACGAGAAAAGTGGCAATTTGGTGCATGAAATTGCCGAATTCGTTCCGTGTAGTTGACTTTGTCGTACTCATATATAAGCAATCGTCAATTTATGTCGAGTGTATTTATTTAGTTAAACGGAGAATCTGTCACTTGGTCGATTAATGACAGTTGTTGTTGAGGTAAATTGGAAGTGGCCCGCATTGGTAATGGTACTTATTCGTTTTCCAACAATTAGCTAAAGGTACTCTCAAGATTTTTTTTGGAAGAGAATAAGGGTAAGTATATAGGTAAGTTAAGAATGTGAATTACTTTTCAGTGAGTATCTTTAAGAAACCTTATAAAAATCAATTGAATATATTCAAAACGATTTGACACCTGAAACTTCTTATGTGAATATTAAATAAGTGTCTAAGTACCTACCTAACTTATAAAAAGGTACCTACCTAACTTACTAAAAGGTATATAAGATATAACGTGAAGTCGAAATTTTCATAATGGTAGCTTCAGTTAGGAATATGGGTGGGGTTTTGATGCATATAAAATACTTATTCAATACCTATAGTAAGTATATGTTGACAGATAAATTAGGAACTTCTTGATGTTTAAAAATGTGGATAATCCGTTGAGTGGGAAAGTATAGTGTTCAGGAATAACACTAATACCTATAGGAGGGTGTTATAGTTATATAGGGTGTTTTTTTTAAGAGCTTGGGAACTTTAAATAATAATACAAGATAGAAATATTGTTGGAATTAATTTGTTATTGTTATAATCTAGTAGATAATTTCATAGCATTTATTTTTTATACATGATTTCCGGTATTATGTCCGCTGCGGCTACGAGTTACATAGTCCATTCGATCAGTCCTACTTTTGACTAACTTGTGACGCCGTATGGCGTCTATGGTGACTTGAATATTGGCTTATTGGCTTCCAATGGTTCGAGAGTTGCTGGTTTGTCGGCCTAAACCAACGACTTAACATAGTCCTATAAAAGTAGTCGTTAAGTCGCTCGAACGAGGGGGACAGAACAATGGATTTTGTTTAACGTGTACACCGGCCAGTTAAGACATAATTACACGGTGGGCCTACCCACCTGCGGACTCAGTGAGAAGGCATGAGCATTCCTTGCAACAAACTTCTATCTATGAGCAACAACACCGCCACTCATAGTATACGCGAAGTGTATAGCAATCACAGCCACTGCGAGCTCTCCGAAGAGGCCAACCCAAGACTTGTAATTTCGGGCATTAGCTGGAAAACAGTAGGGTACAAGTCCCCGTAGTACCGAATTACGGTATTCCTGGAGTATTTTCATCCACCTAAGTGGAGAATGCACTTCCAGGTTTTCTTTGGCGAATCGCTATCCAGGAACGATAATCCTGTCCTTTTGTATGCCTTTGTTGCTCAACTTAGGCACAAGGAAACCCTATATGTAGAAATTATTCCTCACCATCGGGATAATGGGTCATCGTATTTCTACTAAAAACAAGGACATATAGACCCTGCCACATGACTAGTATCCCACAACTCGCCATATTAAATTTTCGTTCTTTACCGAGGTACTTCCCCAAGTAAACTTGGTTTGCACCTACTCCTTTCTATAACAAACCGCCTTTAGGGATAGAACCACGAAGACGGCAAACAAGGTCGTATAAGCCGAAGCTCAATCAAAAATTGCATAAATTGAAGAAAATCAATGTATGACCATTGCTTACGCAAGGGGATGATGACACGAGTGTCATTCATCCATCAATCTTCTAGACCTGTAACGCTTATTATGTAGTTTTAGCTACACACTTACATCTGTGATTACCGAACCACGTATAAAACTGCCGCAGCAGCTGCCATAATTCGCTACCATTGGTAGCCAGAAAACTCCGCAAGACAATTTAACCCACTTGGCCATTCTCCTATACTCTATAACAGATCGACTGCCCAAGAGGAAAACCAAGATACCTCACCACTACTATGGCACGATTCCTTTCAGTTCCGGACTACCTCGTGTGTCAGGCGTTGCCGTACTTACTAATCAATCGCCCGATTACTACCTCATCTTGGTGAATGACTTAAACGTCCAGTTCGCAAGGAACCTTTCATTCATCGCCAAACACCTCAGAGCCCGCCTTAACCAGATAGATTAGCCGCTCAGTGCAGAATAGCCTCATTAAAGAGAGCTAAACATTCCTAAACGTTGCCCGTCTTTCACCACTAGGAGGGACTATCTTAGCTTATCACGAAGGACCAGGAAGAACGGCTCCATTGCAAAACAACTTCCCGTATATTCCCTTGAGACCAATCGATCAGATTTCTCGAAAGACGGACGAGGGGGAGAGTTAACAGAACCAATTCTGGAAATAAAGCTGTCATCAAATTAATTTTGCAATAAATTTATGGTTAAGCATGCTGTATGGTAAGTTTCGCTATCTTGTTGAAACCAAATGTCGTGGATGCTTAGCTGATTAATTTTTGGAAACAAAACCCTTCCTCGCTCATCAACTCTCTAGTTACATGGTACATGAATGTGACCCTGCACCTAGAACCTAATGTTGCTGCGTGCTAAGAACCCTTAGCTCTTCGCGATAGCAAGTTACAAGTTTTGACTTGATAAATGTGTCAGAAATCGCTTTTATTGATGCTTGAAATATTTGTTACTTCCAAGGCATCTGCTTGGAGGACACTGCTGTGATCGGGGAGTCTAAAGCAACTGGGCTAGTTTAAGTATTTCAGAGAAGAATGTGTCATTTTGAATTGTTCTTACTCTGCTTCAAAATGTTGAATAGTTCAAATTTTAAGTTGAATATTTAAATAAATACTTGTAAGGAATTTTGTATGTTCCTCATGTTTTATAAATGGTATAACTTATATTGCATTTTCTTTGAATTACATGTTTCAGCGATATTTTAACATGTTGTTCTACATCCTTCAACGTTGGGACAATATATATTTCCATTACGAAAACATTATGGAATTTTAAATATATTCGCCAGTTATACCTGAAGCTCTTTAAAAGTACAATCCACATAAATAATTGTTTGGCCACAGCTTTCTGAGATGGCATCAAATTAAAGGTGTATTTCAGCCAGAAGCTGTAAGTCATTTCTGTTGTGTATTTATGATGTCTGGGTAGTTCCCGCTAAATAAAAGGTGGTTACTTTCTTACCGGAACAAATCCTTGCAGACCTAATTTAGAAAACTTATCAAAATGATAAGTGCAATTGTAAATTAAACATTTTTATTCATGTGGACTTTGGAGAATTTTTAAAAAGTGATTCTCATCGGCTTTATTGGCCTTTATGAAGATCAAATGAAAGCAATTTTCATTTTATTTTCCCAACGTTACGACGGTGGTTTCCGTCTTCTTCAGGGATGTCTTTATTTACAAAATACAAAATTAAAAAAGATATAATGTTTGAACATATATATACAAGTAAACGAACAAAATATGACTTACATAACGTTAAATTTTAAGATTGTGTTAAGCTAAACGATAATTTGTTTAAAATATTTAAAAAAACAGGAAAAAAACAGATTTTGATAATGGTATTTACTGTCAGATACTAAGGAACATTAAACGGCTGATATATATTTTGTGTCTTGTTTGCGGTTCATATTATTTTTGTTGTTTATTATATGCAGTGCCGTCTTCACAGAACTTTTTAGGCGAATATCTGACTTGTGGTTCAATTTTCATTCATGTTGAAACCGCTACTTTCATGTTGAAACCGCTACTTCTAATTTCTGTTGTTAAATGTACATATATGTAAGTAACTTAATATAACAAACAGATCTTACGTAAAGAGTGGATAAGATAAAAATCTTAATTTATCCTTCGACTTTTTTGGTCGCAATGAATGTGGCAATGAAATAATCAAGCTACATTTGCTTTTCCCGACGTTTCGGCCTTCTTCAGGGGAACTTTATTCTTTATTGCACAAAACAATATAAGAAAAAACAGAGTTTAATAACAATAGTATGTCAACATTAAGATTACACTTACATTATATAAAAATATGGAGTTATATGAGTTTTTACATTAAATAAATTTTGTATGAAGTTTAGTATTTATACTTTTTTTGAAAACTTAAAATGAATAAACAAGTAACTGACGTTTAATCCGACAAGTGAACAGTAACAGTATACAGCTGATATGTTTTGTGTGTCGAGCTTTCGGTTCATGTTGTTGCTGTTGTTAATGTTGTGCAACGTTTCGAGTGTGGATCGCTTTGATGCGTGCCGCTCGGTTTGGAGAACTTTGACATCTTCGAAATCTGGAGAATGGCCGGTTTCAATTATATGACTCGCTAATACAATTTTCCCGGGGTTATTGGACTTATGTCCGATTTGTGGTTGGATATGCGTTGACGGAGGAACTGTTTTGTGGTGCCAATATATCATTGATTGCAAGGATCGTCTGGTTTGCCTTTACAATTGATCTTATATATCACATCAGTGGCTTTGTATTTATCTGGCTTAACTTTAAGCTTAGTGAAAAGGTGGCTTAGTGTTTTGTTCGACATATAAGCCAAAAGAAAATCTTTAGATTTGTTAACGACAACCTTTTTGAAGTTTTCAGTTAAACCAGGTACATACAGAACACTTTTGTAGTAGGCAATAGGGCAATCTTCTTTTTGGTTTTGTGCAGCTTTGATTTTGTGTTTTTGTATGAGACCACGTATAACTGATTAAGGAAACCCATTGTCGCTTAGCATTTTGGTGATTTTTATTTCGTTAGTGTTACGAAATATGTATCATCCCTCAACGTGAATACTTTGCCAATAAGGTATGAAGCCGTGTTGATTATGATGTGCTTGGCTTGGTTGGAGTTATAATTAATTAACCTTCCTGATGCTGTATCCTTGTGGTGCCAATTAAACACTAGCCGCTCATTCTCTCGACGAATTTTCACATCAAGAAATGCTATTTCACAGTTCTTTTCCATCTCAATTGTGAGTTGGATCTTTGGATGGAATCTGTTTAAGGATCTAAGAACATCTTCGATTTTGTCCTTTTTTACGATGGCAAAAATGTCATCCACATATTTTGAAAAAAAAAATTGGGTTTTTCTTCCATTTTTCCAGACATTCATCAAGTAAATAGTCAAGGACAAAGTTGGTGATAGTCGGCGACAATGGATTACCCATAGGCATTCCAAAAATCTGCTTGTAAATGTCATCCTTATATTGTAAGTAGTATTTCTCTTTTAAGCAAAAAATCAAGAATTTCAAGGAATTTGCCTTGGTTCAAGTCTGTGTTGTGTTTTCACTTATTACATCCCATCTTTTGTTTAACTTAGTTATAGCTAAATAGACAGGAATGTTAGTAAAAAGTGAGACAACATCGTATGAGACCAAAATATCATCGTCTTATACCATCCATAAGCCGAAGGATAAATTAAGATTTTTTATCTTATCCACTCTTTACGTATACGGGGGTGGCCGTGGCGCGATAGTTGTGTGCTCGCCTGTCAACCACGTGGTTGCAGGTTCGATTCCTGCCGTTGTCTATGTCTTCTTATATTCCATTAAAAACCAATTCTCAAAATTGTCATAAAATAAGTTGCTGCTTTGCTCATTACATGCTGTTAAGGCATAACACTAACAACATGTGTTTGAGTAAGCTAGCATACCCATAAAATATGACAAAGAACTAAATAAAATAATGCGAATTATAAGGGACATTAATAAATTAGACACGGTAATTCTCTCCGCATTAGTTCAGCCGCCATCCCTGGAGATAAATCTGAGACAACAACCCGTTATGCAAAGTTATTAAAAAAAAAAAAAACCTACTACAAATTGGTCAATAATTCACTTTTAATTTAAACGGATCTTATTCTTTATCTAGTCTATACAATATAAGTGACATTGACATTTGGCGTTATTTGCTAAAAGTATGGCGTGTTCACATTATAACATATTGACATTTTTTGTGACCCTTTCTTTAAAATTACCCTAAAAAAAGTCAAATGTCGAATTCCCAAGAACCAGTTCAAATCAAGTTTTGTTTGTCATAAGAAACTGGCAATAAATAGTGTGCGTGATATAAAGTCGATGAAATCTTGCAAATAACGCAATATTTGTTTTGACAGATTTTGTTTAGAAATGATTCGATTGTGTTCAGAAAAAAACCGAATGTTTGGTTGGAAGAAATTCTACATAGAATACAAAATTTCACTTTAAAAAAATGTCTATAAGGCAAAGACAGCAATCAGCTCAAAACGGAAATATTACTTTGGCAAATTTAAAGTTTTTTGAGTAATTTCTCCGTCAGTTGAGCTGAAGCGAGCTTACCCAAAATTATATTTATTTTTTATTAGTATACCAATTGTAAAAACATGGTTTTGATTGTTTCAACGTCTGCTATTGAATTTGATATAATTTTTGTTGGAGTTTTTACATAAGTTTCTGAAGACTGCTTATTTAGGGAATTTTTCGCTATCATTTGGCTATTTAAGTGTAAATATAGTTGTAATAAATGGGTCCCATTAGGGCCTTCGAAGTACTTCTTGGTAGATGTTGAAAGAACGCATTAATTTTACCAGATTTACGAGTAAAATCTAACCTCAATATGAAATTTCAATTTTGTTCTTTGGATTTGGTTTGGATGTTTTGTTTGGTAATTGGTTAACAATAACAAAATAAAACGGTATTATTTTTGACAATCCTTCCACTAAATATGATATTTTGTAGGCAAAGTTTATGAACAATTGGACGTAAATGAAGGAACGGCTGGAAACTGCATATGAGCAGCGAAAAGAGGAATACCAACAAAAAAAACAGAAACTAGAAACATTATTAAGCAAATGTGTAAAACAGCAACAATTTATATGCAAATTGTTTTTACTGATGGTGTCGCCGTCTATCGGCGATACTGTTCGTATAAATATCATAGATGAGTCATACCAATATGGGAAATTTCGGCAACTATTTTGGTTTGCCTATACAAGCCAGTACCGTTATGAAACTTATATTTTTGCATCTGTGTAGGATAAAACATATATTTTTGCATCTGTGTGTAGACCACATTTTGCTGTTGGATTTCAAATCTATTTATTGATAGAAAGTCAAATTTACAAATACAACATTGTAGGAAAACAAATGGTTTTGGAGGGCTAGAGCTTCCCATCTTGGTTCGGCTCATCTGTGTTAAATACTGTCATGAACTACTATATCATCACAGAGTAAAAGTAGTTGATTACAGACAGAATTACTAGAATTACTTAGCTTAGCAGAAAGCTCAAAGAAACACTCTGAATAGGAAATTTTCAGAATTACTCAATCAAGGAAGTTGCATTAGCATGATATCGAGATTAATCGAGCTTAAGCATATATAAGGCTATACCACTGCATAGAAGTTAGCTTCAGTTCGGAATATTGAATATAAAAGTGCAAGCTCATCTTATTTGAAAACAACTCATCAATGGCTACGTTCAGAGACATAGTCAACTTAAAACCTAGTCAAGTTTCTGGTTTATGATTGGCCAGCTGCCAAAAAATTATTTGTCATGGCTCTCTCTCCTGCCATATTGTATTGATGGTTTCCTGTTAGTGCATTTATTTACATATAAATCCTATCAATTGCATATTTATGATCTATTGAAAATTCTGGCCCCAACTTTGTTAGATTTTTCGTTTCAATTTGTTCATAATTTCTTTTCAATTTCACTTTATGTGTCTTATTCATTATAAATTTTGTATTTGTATATCTGTCTTATGGGGCATTAGAGAGGTGGTTAAATGTTGTCAAAAACTATAAAAAGCTCCACCATCAGACACCTGGGAATCTTCTTTAAATTAAATCCAAAAAGCAAAAGTTAATGAACAAACTCTGCACACATATTTTTAACCATTCTTATGACTTTCAATGTAATTTGATGGTTTGATTGATTGCTTCCTTTATTACTAAGTAAATGATGTTTTCAGATAATGTCACACAAATCACTTTGTGCCGCTTGCTCATTAAAATAATATGCTTACATAAAATACCCAAAATAGTTTCTCATGACTTAATTAAAAAAAAAATACAATTCAATCATCCCCATTCACAAACAGATACCGCAGACTTTGCGACGCATAAATGTGATTACTCTCGTCGATACGACCGGTCACGCCGCCGCGCCCGCCGGTTAGTCAAATAAAAATAAAATGTAGGCGGCCACACTCAAAAGAGCTGCCACATCTCCCGATCACGTGGATGTATTAACAATGTATTAATTACCCTATTCTGTCGAATTGATAACTTGTAGAATTAAGACATTAGACATATCAATGCACATCGGACGTGCCCATATTGTCTGGGAACCAAGGAGGATCGTCATCACACTGCATCCATCTCAAGACGTATTCGACGGACAATGCGCATGGACATGTGTGTGCGTCCCAGACAAGTCCTTATTAGGCATTCAAGGGACATTGCATTTTATTTCAAAAAATTTCTTTAGAAGTGTCTCTCGTGGTCTTGACTCTCTCCAACGCACACTCGCACTCCGCGGTAGCCGCATATAGCACCGACAAAGAGTTAGCCACTCCAAACCCAAACCATATACTCAAATCCAAATGATGACGATGATGATGAGTGCTTTCAAAATTTTGGGCATAATTCACTGATCGATCGATTGATCCGTGGGCCGTGTATTGTCGTGATATCGACTTTTGTTATAAATTAATGATTCTGTGGACACTGGTCAACTGTCTGATAAGTGATCAATGAATTCAGATTTCATCGATTGAATGACATTTAAATATGTAAAAGCACCAGCACCAGACTCACCATCACCAAGTTTTCTATGCCGCGGAGGAAAAGACAGAAGTCATTTTTTATACAAAAGACCAGAATAATAAGTTCAGCGCAGACAATTCGTCGAAACCGGTCGATCGATTGAATTTATTGGCGAAATTTTGTCGTTCTTTTATTTTTTTTTTTATAGTTTTACTTGTATGATTTTTGTGACAATAACTTTTTAGGTAAATCAAACGATTTGGCAAATTGGTGTCATGTGTCTGTATGAGTGGGTAATTTAATTGTGATCATGGTCGAAACAAAGCGCATACATTTTTGGGAAGAGGGTGAGAGTCAGAGTATATATTGTCTGGCCCAAAGTCATATTTTGAATATTTTACCATTCAAATTCCATAATTATTGTCATTGTTTTGAATTTATTGCTTGATAGCTAATTTAAATTCAATTCAATTTTGTTCTTATAAGATATTGAAATTCCAATTCAATTATAGACGTTTGATTAATTTTGGAGCTCGTGGTTTTGAAAAGAATAGGTAGGTT
Source organism: Philhelius pedissequus (assembly GCA_910595825.1). Classification (NCBI taxonomy): domain Eukaryota; kingdom Metazoa; phylum Arthropoda; class Insecta; order Diptera; family Syrphidae; genus Philhelius; species Philhelius pedissequus. The sequence goes on along the minus strand of OU343160.1, from coordinate 4,294,669 downwards.
GAACCTTGATAGAAATTTCATTAAGAAAAAAATGTTCGCTTAGGTATCTATATGTATGCTTATCGGCTACCATTTACGCATAAAAATCATTGGAACATATTACGAGTATAAATTTTCATTTTGAGACGTTCGGAAACAAAATCAATTACCTTATGAATTATGTAATTATTTTATTTCATTTCAGATTTCAAGATAATACAGTATGAATAAATTTCCAACGTTTTATAACAACCAAGACAAAAAAAAACTCAATTTAATCTTCTACAAGAATGACTTTATATTTCAAGAAATAAATATCGTTTTATGTTTTTATTTTTGCTAGAACTAAATGAGGTTTGACTGCCCTTAAATTATTAAGCACAGTGCTAGCGTTAGGGCAAAATGGAAGTATTTATAAAAAAGGTATCTATGTACAATGGTTTTGAAGCCACGTCATATTAAAATAGAGCCGGGTAAAGCATTCTACATTCGTGTTGTACCGCTAAAGAAAGAATTTCTCTAGGTACTGCGGCATATGTGGTGTTGGTTCTATACTTTAACGACAGAGGACAACATTTTAAATAATTAAAAACTACTCTAAATCATTTTTAAAATTGATTAATTCTTAAAATTAAACAAGCCAGACCACGTGCATTATTTTCTAGGTGTCTGAATTCAACCGCTTTCCCATAGAAGAATATAATTCGTAGTGCTTAAAACTGTAAATTGTATTTGTGTCGGTAGCCATCGGCTAATATATTGCGTCTTAGAAATGTACTAGAGCATCTAACTGATGAGCCCAACTGTAGTACCTGTGCGAAATGCATATAAATTTGGATTAAAGGTAGCAAAAAACCTCAATTAAAATTAAAATCACAGTCCATAAAATAAGGAACAAAAACAATACCTATACGACCCTATACGTATGTAAATGCGTTTGTATTGTTTTTGCATTTATTCTTAGAGATTCTTAAATATTTCTGAAGATTTCAAGTTTTTTAGAAAGAACTTGAGTACCTTGAATTTGATTCAAGATACCGAGTCGACAAAACAATGGTTCAATTTGTAAATGAAAACCTCTACATTAGAGAACTAACGGATTTCAAGAAGTAATAAAACGCATATAATTTAATGTTATGGCCATAAACTAATAACATAAAGACCCGAAACCTCTGCTGTCTTTTCACATTTGCCTACAAGCTGAAACACGCACACAAGAATCTTTCCTGTTCCTCTTCCTATAGAAACATAGATACCATAGCCCTGGTAATTTGTTTTTGTTTTGTTTTTCGATTTCACATCTATTCATGGATAGAGTTTCAAAGGTACAAATACAACAATGTAAACAAATCCAGCAGTGTTAAATCGCACGATCTTGGAGACCACGCCACAGGCACACGACGCGAGATAACGCGCGAAAAGATTGCCAAAGGTCGTCCACATCAACATCCTCTAATTTAGGCACGAGAAAGTCATTAATCATAGCTCTATAGCGTTCCCTATTGACTGTAACATTATGGCCGGCTTCATTTTTGAAGAAATATGGACCAATGATTCCCTCTATCTATAGAGCACACCAAACAGGGACTTTTTGAGGATGTAACGGCGTCTCAACAATGGCTTGAGGATTATGATTATTCCAAATACGACAATTTTGCTTATTATAACTTACCCATTTAACCAGAATGAGCTCATCGCTGAACAAAATTTTCGTCGTTGCGTCGCGCGAATCGAACTATTATTTTGGTAATAAATTTGGACGATTCCAAACGTTGTTCAGGAATAAGTCTATTCATTATGAAATGGCAAACCAAACTGAGCATAAATCAAATGACAGCTGTCAAAAAGACCAACTCCGAAAAAAGTATTGCCAGATTGAAAACCACACGTATAAAAAAAACACCCGTTAGTAATAAATCGCTGTCTTCCTATTTGGACAGAACTGCAAATCCATGTGATCTTATATTTTTATGGATGAAATGGGCACCAAACAGATGTGGGTAAGTACCTTCGTTTCAACATAAACCGAGAAAATGGGTTTTATTCCAATATTTTAAGAGCAATTCATGAAATTGTACAGTCACACACACTACTGTACAATGTTCTGTTCAAAACTTGAATTAAAAACTTGGATGGAAGAGTAATATCGTTTTTATTTGGCAATCTTCTGAAAATGTTCACTCGGGAAAAAATGACAGTTCAGATTTTTGAAAGAAGATAATTTTGCTTCTGGATCTGAAATCAGAATCGAAACAAGAACAATCCACCAGGGGTGAACGCAGAAAAAAATTCGCGGGGGGGTTCAAAAAATATATTAACTAAATATAAACGAACAATTTATTTTATTATGTACTAGCCGACCCGTGCTCGCGTTGCTTCGCAAGCTTTTAATATATTTTTTAATATGAGGCATATTAAATGCGAGACTGACCGCAATTTCTACTATAGGTATTATTAACTAAGAAAAATTTATATACATACATACCTACATATGCTTCCCGTATAACCAAATAAAGATTTGTATGTTCTCTCACTGAAACAGTTTTCAAAAAAATAAACATTCGAATATTCATTCGCACATGCATATTTCTGTATATACAATATTAGCAGTTTTATTATTTTCACAAAGAAGTATAAATACTGATAATTTTATGAGCCTACTCTTGAAAGGACAATACATACAGTGGACCATAAGAAAATACACTTTCCCTTAGATGATTTTGCACTGAAAGATGTCATAAAATATCAAAAAACCACCTTCGTATTTATCTCAGTTCCTCTGGCGATTAGCTTTTAGGAATTGTATTTGCAAATAGGGAAGTGAATTTATATATATTAGTCGCAGGCCACGTTATTGGTAACCCATCACTAATTTCCCCATTGACATACCAAATTTACTAACTCTAAAAAAATATTTCGGCGGAGGGGGGGGGGTTCAACCCCCAAAAACCCCCTGAGTTCGCCACTGCCGCTCACACATTCAAATACTTGAACGTCAAACTCGATTGTTGTCAGTTTTTCTAAAATAATTATGCAACCAACATTTTTTGGTTTTATTTTGAAGGTTTCCACGTACACAATTATTTTCACACATGCAATCATACTAAAATTCAGAATCGTGAGAATCAAAAAAAGTATAGTTAGGGGCCAGTTATAACTATCAGGAAAACAAGGGCCATATTGCGTTGCGGTTGTCGATCAGCGATCGCTCTTTCAACGATCGTTACCATCGAAAAATGTCTCAATCGGTATTGCGTAACTTGATCGATTAGGATATGAGTTATTGTGAATGAAAAATTGTATATTGTGAATTGTTTCTGACTTGACAGGTTGATATTTTTCAGATTGTTTATTTATTTATGTATTTCTTTTCGTGAAGTTTGTTTAAAATTGTTTATTTTTATAAGAATATATCTTAAAATTAAAGAAAAATAAGTGAAATCGAATAGGGGTTTAGTGACACAGATTCGGAAGAAAAAACAAGAAATGAAATTTTTAATTTTTCTTTTCATTTATTTGTTTTTTTCTTGTAGTACAACATGCTTTTTACAACCGCCGATGTCCCTATTTTATACCGCGAAATTCACGAGAGCTTCTATTTGATTTTTTTTGTTGAAACTTGTTTCGCCCTGCATTAAAAATAAATAATTAAAACCATTTTATTTATAAACAAATTTTTTTTTTTAATTAAAAACACTCACATTTTGTTCCCGATACAATTTTTAATTTGTTCAGTCTACATCGAACGATTGTATTATCGATAGTTGTCGAACGCAATAACCACAATACCGATTTCTCATTTTGTCGATCGTTGATCGCTCGTTATCGAATATCGAACGACGATCGACAACCGCAATAGGGCAACAATTCAGGAATAGGTGAAACAGTGATATGAAAATGAATATATTATCGTTATGGTCGCGCTTATAGCAAACAGTAAAATTTTGTCAGTTGGCAAGCCTCAGTACCAATATGCCATCAAGTTTTCCCGATGAAATCATTGGAATGATTTGTTCCATTTTGTGTCAAAAGACAATTAGCTGGCACTCAAAATTAATTTTCATCAGGAAAATAAATAAATATATTCTTAACAAAAAATAATTGTTCTTTGTTGCAAATATTTTTTGCAAGAAAGTTCTCTGAGTTATTTGTCATCGAATAGTGTAGCATTTGTATTTTGGATAATTTATGATGCCTTTACTCGTCAAAGACATCATAAATTATCCAATAAAACTTTTTGCTGGTGCGTTTTCCTGATCGCTATTACTGACCCTTTAGTTGGGATCCTGGATCGGAGAGGGATTCCGGATTGCCAAATAAAAACGCCATAATACTAATGACAATCAATAAATTGGGTTCCGTTTTCTGCCAAATCCACATACTTATGTCAATTTATGTTTAGTTTGAAAAATCTGCATTAAGACACTTTGGCGCAAAATTTTAAACAGCCTGATGTTGATGTTTACTAATACTTTCCTATTTTTAAACACTTTTTAACTAGCAACATACTAAATCTATTTTCTTAATAAACTACAACTAAACACGCCTAAAATAGTGCAAAAAAGTAAGCGAACATAACTTTTTGACGTTTGTAAATGTCAAAGTTGCATATGAATTTAGCACGATACCAAAAAATTAAAGTAGCCATTTTGTGATTTTAACTTTGGTCAAATGTTAGGAAAATAGTACGATACTAAACAGGTTTAAAATTAAAAAAATCCTCTTTTTAGCCTAGCATCATACTAAAAATTATTTAACATATTACTAAATCGTTTAAAATTTTGCGTCTTTAACTTTAAGTTAATATAAGAAGGGTGTTGTTGCCATCAATGTTGTCATTTAAATCAACAACACTTTAATGTTTTTTTCGAGTATCCTATCATTAAGGTCATCCCACTCCAAGTCATAAAAGAAAAAAAAACATAACACCACTCAGCAGATTTTTTAATCTTCCCAGCACCAACATAAATGACGTTTGTCGGTCGGTAGGGTCGGCTCGCTGCAGGCTACGACATATTTTCCATGTTCGTCTTAATTTAGTTTCCCAAACCACTTGGTACCGCCCCAATGCCACAGCTTTGCTACAAACTATATGACTTGCTAGTTGCTACTGACCAAAAGTACAATACTTCGAGTCATCTGAATTGAACTGCGGTCTCATAAAAAATCAGCACACACGGGACACAGAACCACGACACAAAACAAACAAAAAATAAAAATAAAAAAGATAATAATAATATTACATCCCTAAAATATGTTCGTCCCTGTAATTGAACCATAAAAAAACAGGACCAATCCACCCCCCACAGTGTATAGCAAAAACGGCAAGTCCTCGTTTATAAACCCTATGGATGTATAGTATGTGGTTGCGGATGTGGTAGAGGATGAGGATGCCTTTTTGGCATCGTTTTGTCCTGATTGCCGTTCGATTTGTTCTCCCACATACTGTGATGTGAAGTGGGCAGTGCCGTTGCGCTCCACTGTTAATGGTCTGCACTTCAAATGAATTATTTATATATTCTGTGTGTTGTGTGCGATGTGCTTCTACTCTGCTGATGCTGGTCGCAATTTGTGGGTCCTTCCGGCAAGCAATCTACTCCTGCTTCTGCACCAAAACAAAGCTAAAACATGGGAGTTTGTATTATAAGAAGAAGCTTTTTTGTGAAGTCACTAAATTACGTTAAATGTCGCCCTGGGTGGGAACCGAGGAATAAATTTCCTTGAACCATCGCAAAATGTTTCGTCCTTTTTTTATGTTACGGTTTTTTTCTATTTTATTCTTATACAAGTATATATCTTAACTACTCAATGCTGACAATGCACTATTTGATTTAAGAGTCCTTAAGTGTGCAATGCGGATTGAATTTATAATAATAGACGCGTCAAACGTTAATCGTTGCATCCGATCTAATGCCTTATTCTGAGGTAATTTGTCATTTGATGGTGCGGCTGCATGTTATGATATTGTTGGTAAATGCGGTATACCAACGTAAGGGAATATGTACGTGCAGAGGCCTCACACCTAGAATACCGCATAATGTGCACCTATAAACCAAAATAAAGAATGAAAAAGGATACCACATGTGAGCATCCGGCATTGGATCGGCAGTCATTTTGGTCTGATTGTGTTAAAATTCAAAGGATTTATTACCACGGAAAAATCACCGAAGAGATAAACAATCACGTTCCAGGATTTTAATTCTTGAGGTGTGTTTTGTGTGCGATGGTGTTTTTGAATTGCTTGTGTGTGTGGCAAGAGGAAGACAATTTTTTATTCGACAAAGCGCCAAAATAACAACCATAAGAGCCCTTTCAATAAGTTATCTCTGTTTGGCCATTTTGAAACTCGAAACCTATTTGCTTAGTAATTTGTTATTAAATTCTTTTTTCAGTTACTTGTATAAGTACAACTTTTTGCTGTTCAGTGAGGAATTTTGTATTCTTAGTTGCTCTAATTTGAAACAGTGAAGTGTTATGTAACAGATCAGAACAGAAATTAACAGGATTTTCTGTTCTGACTTCGATCCAAATCAAACAGTATCGTGAAACTGTCAAAATTATTTGTTTTTTTCTGTTTTGTTTATTTGGTGGTTTTTTAAATTTTGGTTTGGAATGGAATCCTGTTTTGATCTAATGATTAAATCCAAAATTTGCATTATTGTCAAAAAAAAACAAAAAACTTACTTTTCTGTTCTAATCTGCTCTGTCCTGTGCTGTACTGTGCTATTCGGAAATATTTGTCCAAAGTGACCAAAAGTAGGTGAAATAAGAAGGCACTGATCTCTATAATGCACTGCATAGTATATTCTCTATCACCCAAATTAATAAACATAGACCATCAGGGAAGGTCTAGGACTTATTCCGTGGACTAAGTGCGAAATGCTATTAAGAAAGCACTTTTGAGTGACGTTTACCAAGCTAGTCCATCGAGCAAGGTGGTTTAGCGAAGGACAAAGAACTCAAATGACAGATGTGTCAAATTTCTTATGAAAGTAAACCAAAAAACAACTGAAGACTTGTATCAAATTTGTGAATTTAATTTTCTATAAAAATAATAATGGCTAATCAATTTATTGACTTCTTATACCATCTTCAGTTATTGGACTATCAACCATCAACAATTATAAGAAAAAAGAAAAACATACAAAACTATAAATAGTTCACTGCAAGCGCTTAATGAAGTGGATTTCAGAGGAAAATGATTTAATTGGTAAATGATCTCATTTGTACTCCAGTTCTCCGACCGTTTTCTTTTTTAAATTAAATCTTCCATTTACAAAAATACAAAAAAATAAAAACTAAATACAACACAAAAAATTACAAAAACGACAATAATTGTTTACAGAATTATCAGGTGCTTATTAGAAATCTTACTTATTGTAGTAGATTTTCTTTATCATATTCATAATTTGTATAACAGAATCAAATTTGCTATACGATTAGACTAAAAGGCCAACGTAAACAGTCACTACGTTGACTTTAAAATTTGTCCTAATAGTTTTCGATTGGTCGCCCGGAAGACTTGTCATAAGATTGCTTCTGAAAGTGTTCGATTGATATAAGATGGCTGTTCTCTCACTGAAAATAAGAGAAATTTTCTTATGGATTTGAAGTCAGAATTTAATCTAATCAATAAAACCCAGCAAATTTCAAACTCGAATTCAACGTCAAAATCAATTGTTGTGTTAATTTGTTTTGTTTGGTTTCTTGAAATTTGGTAGGTTTTTGAAGAATTAAAATTATGGAACTCAAATTAATATTCGCAAATATGATTTTCTCCTATCGTCATCACCATCTTAATCTCGATCATCCTCTAAATTTGTGTCGGCCTTATTTTCAAAATAAAATAATAATAAATGTGTGTTTGACATTCACTCCCCTTAAACTTCAAAATCGAGAATCTACTGTTTACTTGTTCGATTTAGCAAACCGGATCAAAGAAATCTTTCGGATTACCAATCGAAAACGACATAATTGTTCAATGTATGTCGCATCGTAGTGTTACATTAAAACTACTTAGCCAGACATCGCACTAAATCGTTTAAAACTATGTGCCTTTCCTGTTTCCATAAAAAGAAATTAATTACACATAAATGGGTATTCATGTATTCATTGAACCTTTGTGCTAATTATCTGTTGCACCTCAATCATTTACTATTTTAAAGTGACTGGAAAAAACTAAAATGTAACTCTTTAGAAAGAAAGTGAAAATTAGCATTTAATTACTTCTTAGTGACTTTAAGGCGAAAGACAAGAAATATTAACAACTATATGAAGTCTAACGACATTGTAACTACTTTTTTTGTGTTTAAAATTATTAAACTTTTTTCTTTCGACATGTCACATTAATGTATCTATAAACTCTAGTAGAAAATATAAGGAATTATAGAGGAACGTTAAATGAAATAAATATTTTCCAATAATTACAGTTAGGTACTCCAAAGTGAATAGTGTTAGTTAAAAGGTAATTAATGTCGTTTTCGATTGGTAATCCGGAAGAACTCTCCGATTCGGGAACCTAATCAAATATGTAAACACTAGGCGTGGAATGTCAAACACACATTTGCGATTATTTAATTTATTTACAAATTTAGAGGATTACGAAGAATAGGATGATGATGACGCGACGATAGCAGCAAATCAACTATTTTAAATATCCATCATTTTAATGTTTATAGAACGTTCAAAATTTCAAGAAACCTCTAACAGCACCATTGATGTTGACGTTGAATAAGAGTTTGAGTGTGTGAGTGCTTCTACTTTTCTGACTAAATCCATAAGCCATTTTCGCTGTCAGTTGATATTATTATAATACTTACCCCATATGAAAAAAAAAACGGATAAGAAATTTTCGCCCCAAAGTAAGAATTTTAGTTTGAAAAACATTTTTTTTTCGTCCTCAAAACAGAACGTGAAATAACATTTATTAAATTTTGGAGATTTTTGGTAACTTCTATATCAATCAAAATTATTATATTCAACCAAATCCAGTTGACGCGCGAATTAGATCACTGACGAGACAGTCCAACGCACTATCAATTATACCAAGGACTATTACTTGATTCTCAAAAAACTACTGTAACGATATTAGTATAAATATGTATGCCATGGTCTTTACAAAAAAAACATCTTCTACAAGACCGTTTCTTGGTTTTCGGCTTTCTATTTAACACCTTCATCGATTTTAATCAAACATTTTTTGATGAATTTGAAAAAAAAATGGAATAAGACTAATGTGTTGTTAGGATGCTGTGAACCCTGTATAAATTTATAGGGTAGAGACGGGTGATATAGCACCACGGGTGATATGGCACCTTTTCAATATCTCCCACTTGACTTATTTCCAAAACAAAAAGACTAAAAGATCAATAAACCTTATGTCAGCTCTCAGTGGATCCAGTCAAAATCGGAGTTTTAAAATTTAATTTTTTTACCGGAGCAAAACAAAGTGAGTACATTTGGAGCAAAAAGTTATTTTTGTCTGTAGTGAAGTGCATGTGATTGCAAAAGTATTTGTCGCCAGGTGTTCATTTTAACAAAAAAAAAAAAACGAACATTTAATATTGTGCGTTTGTATTTATTTATATTGTAATAACAGCAAACGTGTCTTATTTTGTTATTTGGAAGAACAGAACCCAGAAGAGACCACGAAATTGGGATATATGACACCAGTGAATCTATAGGGATATTCACGATCCGATGTAACAAGTCTTGTATAATTGTAAAATTTTATCTTTTTTACAACAGACTGTGAACACACATTTACTAAACTGTAGCAACACTGAAGCAAATGTCAAAATTTTTTTCACATTTGTTCTGGAGAAGGCTTAGTTTGTGTTAAAAAAATCTTACACCCTTGTATTTTTCTGTTACAATAGGGTTCGGGTATTGTAAAATTGTAAAAGTGTAAGACTTTGACATTCAGTATATTTTGTTGTTGTAGTGCAAAAAAATGCTACACTTTTACACTTTTACAATGATACAAGACCAGATACATCGGATCGTGAATACCCCTTATATATTTTTCAAAAATAAAATATTTAAAGAGGTTAAAAGTGAAAAAGACAAAATATCCTAAAATGAATACCAACGCTGGCGGTGACGTCAGTCTGAGGAAGTAAAATGTCATTGTTTTATGAATCAGATGGACTGAAAAAACGAAACCGGATGGGTGGAGTAAGTGCATAATATGTCAATTTTGGTCTCATGACTCATGCACGTCTTTAAAAAAGGAAGTCACAAATGTGGCAAATATAAGCTACGAGAAAAGTAGGATGTTTTCAAAAGTTTTTATAAATAAGATTTGAAACAAAGCTAAAGTCTTTTTTGTAAAGAAAACCGAGAATGGGTGCTATTTGCTATATAAGAAGGGTTTTTTTAATAATACAAATTCTATGTACTACTGAAATTCATCATCCAAGCAGAAGACTATTAGCACTATAGATATTTTATTTGGAATTGTTGAATTATTGATTCAAAATTGCTTTTTACGGCCTTTTGTCCTACAAAAATTTGCATTTCGTCCCGGCATCTCACTTGGAATCATCAGTTGACTAGTGAGGACCTTTGTCAATACGCGATTTTTGCCAAGTTTTGTTCACATTAAAAGAATCGAAGCATTCCAGTGAAGATTCTTCCGGTTTGCTCTAAAGGGCCTCCCTTGGGTTGACAATTACAACCTGCCACAATATCAAGATAGTTTAAGACTCATTAACTTACAATCTCTCGAAAAGCGTCGTGAGGTGGCTGATATTATTTTCGTACATCATATTTTATCTAGTGTTACTGATTCTTTTACCTTACTCGCGTCGCGTTAATGACAGTATTAACATCAACTCTCATACTCTAAGATCAGTACCCCATTTTAATAAAGCTCCTCACAGAGCTGACTATGGTAAAAAAATGAACCAGTTACAAGAATTTTGAGGGAAGTAAATGCAAATTCTTCTGTATGTATTTGATTATAATTATAGCATAAGATCACACAAAAAAACTTATATATAGTTCTTCATCTTTTTAATACTAATATAAATAATTTTAAAAAATCAAATTCTCCAGAGAAACTGAAACTGCTAATGTAAAAACTTAACAAATGCATTAGCATGCTATCCTTTTTAATTTTTTAACTTTTACGTTTTTTAAACTTTATTTTTTATTTTTAAGAGGCGTGGGATTATTTATTTATAGATTTAGTGACGAATCTCTAGTGTGAATTATATTAAACAAGACTAGAAATCCTAATAATTAAATTGGAAGTTTTTGTTTTTGTTTTTTGCCATATCCCTACCAATTTATAGTCATATTTTTGTCTTTCAATCACTATAATAGGTGCATTATAAAATTATAAAACAATTTAAGGAAAATTAAGTTATTTAAGGGACATCAAAAGCTATTTCAAAAGTAATTAAAATTGCCAGCTGTCTTGGTCCTTTACGAGATGTTTGTATTGAAAATTACTCATGGCATATGTTCGAAATAAAACTTGTATATTGAAAATATGCTAAATTAAGAAAAATAAAGAATTTTTTTAATGGATTATTTATAAAATATAAAAAAAATAACGGTTTATAAATTGTTAGGTTAGGTTGAAGTGGTTGCCAGGAAAACAGCTGACACACTTAGACCTTAGACAGGTCCATTGTGATACCACATGAAGAGAAATTTACTTTTTAATCAAACCAGTTGGAGCCTCAAATGAAGCGGTGAAGTCGGTGAATCTCAATTTGTCTAAGATCACTGCTGTCGTCGAAAAACTATTCCCCCAGGTGTAATCTTCGTCCTAGGGAGAGAGCAGGACATGAACAAAGAAGATGAGATAGTCTCTTCTTCCTCCTCATCAATGCAGCTTCTGCAAAAGTCATTGGAGAAAACGCCAAGTCTTTTGGCGTGTCTACTAATTAAACAGTGTCCAGTTACACCTATTACGGAGCCAAGATGTTTCCTGCTGCTCAAAGAGAGTAAACTATTTGAGCGTCTTGGGTCTATTACTGGCCAGATTTGTCTGGTGGCAGGCACGTAGTGATGGTTGACCATCTAAAATTTATTTGTTTTATGGATTATATATTTTGATGCAACAATAGTTTGCTTGTAGCGATAGGCATACCGATTTCTTCCATTTTCGGTAGAATAGGTATTTGGGTTCCTTTTCTGGCGAGTTCGTCGGCTTTGCAGTTTCCCAAAAAATCGCTATGTCCCGGCACATGGGTGCCGGATCAGGTGAATGTTAAACTGTTCTGCCATCTCCCCGAGAGATGATCGACAGTTGCGGGCAGTTATATAGTTTGTGGAAACAGAGCCAAGTGATTTGAGGGCTGCTTGGCTGTCAGAGAATATGCGGATATCCGATGTAGATTTCATGTTTTCCCTTAGCCAGGATAACACCTCTTTAATCGCCAGAATTTCCGCTTGGAACACGCTACAATGGTCAGGGAGACGGAAAGAGACTAAGACACACCGCCGCCCACTCCCTCTTCGGTTTTCGAACCGTCAGTATAAAAGTGGGCTGACTCATCTTTTAAGAACCTCTCATCCTCTCAATCTGATCTTGGTGGGATGGTAACTTGGAAGTTCTTGTCGAAGGTAAGCTGGTGTGTGGTGTAGTCGGATCGTCCTAGTTTTGCTCCGACCTTGTTCAGAATATTAGAATGGCTTATCGAATTGCTAGTTCATTGAGAGATGGCTTTGAGACGAATAGCCACTTGTTTGCTAAAAATTTCGAAGGGTGTAAGGTTAAGTAGTATGTCAAGGGCAGCCGAGGGTGTGGAGCAGAGTGCTCCACTGATACATAAGCTGGCTGACCTTTGTACCTTATTTAATTTGTCACAATATGTGACTTTGTCCAATGCAGTCCACCATACTGCTACCCCATAAGTAAGTATCGGTCTAACGACCGCTGTGTACAACCAATGGGTAATATTTGGGGATAAGCTCCATTTATTTCCAATGGCTTTTTTGCAAGAGAAGAGTGCAACTGTTGCTTTTCTCACTCTTTCTTGTATATTGGATTTCTAACTTAGCTTTTTATCTAGTATGAGACCTAGATATTTGGCTTCGTTTGAGAAAGTCAGTGGTGTACCATTTATTGATGGCGGCATATGGTATGGAATTTTATATTTCCTAGTGAAGAGGACAAGTTCTGTCTTGGTTGGGTTAATATTCAGACTACATTTGGTTGCCAAAATTTTTAGTCGATTGAGAGCATTTTGCATTAAGTTTACTACAGTTGGAGCGTGCTTATCTGGTACAACAATGGCAACATCCTCGGCATATGCTATTACCTTATATCCCTCTGCTTCCATGTCAATCAGCATTTCGTTTACCAATATGTTCCATAGAAATGGGGATAAAACACCACCTTGTGGGGTCCCTCTGCTGACATACCTTCTTCCTGAGTAGTCCCCCAGGATCGAGTTCATTACTCTGCTGCATAACATGAGACTAATCAGCTCTGTCAATGATTCGGATATCTTAAGGTTTCTCAGCGCTGTGATTATTGCCAACTTTAAATTGTTTCTTTTGTATCTTTTTTTTGTAGAAACATGGGTTAACAACTGTCAAACTTTAAGATTTGTGACATTTTATTGAAACCTGTAAAAAAGAAAACAAACATAAATTTGCATTAAAACGTCAAAGAAGACACTCCAGACCTTGTCTGATAATTTTTTAAAACAATTAGGTATGCAAGTGTCTTGCATTTTTCAGAGCAATTTAAAACAGTTAAGATGAAGTAACTGAACAAAGCGAATTTCGTTTTCGATTGGATTTTTGGATTGGTCTGTGGTCTCCCCTTTTTTAAATTCCAATTGAATATGAAAATGACTGATTCACAAATTAATACAAAATAGTTCAACGACACCATAAAAAAATGGCTTCTCAAACAATTAATACTTTTATGACTAATATGTATGTACCTATATATGTATATTTATGTTTATATATTTATTGGCATACTCGTATATGTGTATATGGATAAGTGTGTTCTATTTTAATCAGGGTTGGCCGAAGTAACTACATTCTATTTTCTACGACAAAAACTACTTGTAGTAAATAGAATAACCCACGCGTCTTCTTTACTACAATTTGCTACGTCTGCTACATTAACGTATTAAATAAAAAAAATCAATAGAATATCAACCGGATATGAAAAAAATCCACAATTTTGAATACAAAAACCCGATTTGGACCAATAGGATTGAATAATCACAGGAAAAGAAATAGAGGTATCCAAAATTTTGTTTGGAATACCCCTTATTTATATTTATTTGCATTTTTTCCAAATCACAAAAAATAAATAAAAAGTGGAAAAAAATAAACTCAAAAATACATTTAGTAATTATAGCATTTATTTTTATCATTGATTTTCAACGTTACAGTCAATGAGAACAGGTTTTTTGGATTTTTCTTGCCCAAGTCTTTATTTTCATTTATTATGATAAAAATTTAATTTGTTCTCTAGTCGCCAAATACAAAAGAAATGATAAATATATGAGTTCAAAATTCAAAATTAAATGACATTTCATACGATTTGACGTTTGAATCTACGTCTGCTACAATTTGTTTCATTTACTATACAATAACAAACGTTTTTAAAATAAATTATGTATGAATACGAACAATAATTTAATATTTTATGAATTTCAATCGAAAATATTGAAAATATTGAGAACGAAATATAAAAGCATTTCCGGTTGGTTCTTAATGGCGGATAAGAAGAATTTGTCCACCTTCCACATAACATTGTATGTGCCATCTGTTGTTATGTATCATTTTTATCAAAGACAACAACCTCGTGCACTTCCTTGCCGATACCTGTTGTTCATATTAATTTCAGCGCTCTCTTTCGCATGACATTCCGGCACACACAATCTGTTGACAGTTAGTTTCCATTGCAGCATTTGTGTGTTTTCCATAGCCATAATATAATTATTTTCTCCCAAAAAAACTCTCCCACCAACAAAATAATAACAGCAAACAAACAAAAAATAAAGAACAACCATCGATTAGCAATTTGTTGCTCTTTTTCTTATTTTCTACTAAACCTCAGCCGTATTTAAAAGAATCAAAAAAGAACTTCGTCTCGACGATACTACTAATACTCGGTAAATAATTTTCATTAAATTCCAATAGGAAGGTTCCATTTGTCCAAACAATACGATTTGCTGACGTCGTTGATCGCTTCGCCCTACGTCTGAATTTAAAAGAAATCAACAAAAAAAAAGCTCTGAGATTAAACAAACCCACGCAACAACGCGACGCGACGAGAAGAAAGCAAATAATTCGTCGATGAGATGAAAATAAGATGAATATTCAACTCGCTGCTGTTGTTGATCATTGCCAACGCGAACGCCACATCAGACTCAAGCTCACGCAACCACAACCATCAGCAATCGTCGTCGCCGTCGCTGCGGTTACCTTTCATTTCAATTAGTAACTATTTTGTGCCATGAAGCACTGCTTCTCCATCAGCCAAGTTGAGCCAAGTCTTGTGTGTATGTCGACTGGTGGAAAACAGCCGCCCATCGCTAACATCGCCGCATTAATCCAGAGCAACAAACTCTATTATCAAAAAAACAACTACTGACCAATTGATATAATATAACTTCCTATTCCCACCTTGTCGTGAACATTCTAAATTTAGTTATTAAGTAGAAAGTGTGTGTGTGAAGTGAGTGTGAAAGAGTGAGAGTTCGAAAATGCTTCCAAGATTCCGACGTTCGTTTTACGGCAAGCTGATCATCTTGACAGTTGTCGTTTCCTGTTTCCTATTCTATCTCAGAATCATCAGCCTGAATATGGCTGAAGATGCAATTGAGGCCCGCAACAAGCTTCTACTAGCTACTCCGGCAGCTCTACAGAATCCCGATATAATGCAGGAAGACAACTCCATTGTGACGCCATTTATTTATCCTTCAGAGGATAATATCTATGAGAAGCAGATACGGGAGGATCTAGCCAAACAAGTACCTGGTCTGGGCGATGAAGGACGAGCTGTGCTCCTGGATGGAGATGAGAAAATTAAAGGCGATGAGATCTATGAAAAAATCGCCCTCAATGAGATTCTCAGTGAAAAACTCTCATACAATCGTACAACTCCGGATTCAAGGCTGCCAATGTGTTCGAGCATCAAGTATAACCTTAACGACCTTCCGACCACCAGTGTGGTTGTAATTTTCTTCAATGAACCGTATTCGGTTCTCTTGAGGACTGTCCACAGTGTCATAAACACTGGCGACCCTAGAATTCTCAAAGAAATCATCCTAGTCGATGATGGAAGCACTAACGAGGAGCTGGCCGGCAAACTCGATTACTATGTGAGGACTCGCCTTCCAAAGGATGTTGTTCATGTGCTGCGCTTGAAAAATAGGTAAGTTTTTTTTGTCGTAATCATAATCATTAGATGATTCGATAATATTATCGATTTTGTTGGCAAATCTCTTTGGTCAAATCAACACAAATAAGAAACTCGTCTAACCAGATTCACCCAATCGCATTTGACATTTAAATCTTCTTCTACGTGATTTTTTTAAGTTGAATTGAAACCAACCTCTATCTAAAGTTTTGCATAGATTTCAAAATACATAAATGATAATAGGTATGTTAATGGGACATGGTTTGGCATAGATTTTAAAATTTATGAAACGACAGACAGACGTTATATGAAACTTCTTCTTCGTGTTTCATCTCTCCACTGACTATAGAAAGTGAAGGTGTGTGAGGAATATAATATGAAGTGTGGCAATCATTCGAAAGATGAGATTTAAATTCTCTTGTTTTACCGATTAATATATCCAAGGCTTTCCCTATGATAGATTCATGTTAACTTAGTATTCCAAAGTCGTTCTAATAGAAGAAGTAACAAAAAGAGATTTAGCTTGAAGTTATTCATAGTTGCTGACTTATAGTTCTATCGAATTGCACTTGCTGAGTGTTTGTTTGTTTGCTTCTTCTTTTGTTAGCATAATAATGTGCTTAGGATTAACAGTTACAAGAGCATATTTCAAGAAGAAGAACATTTGAATTACAATTTGATGATAATGAAATGACCCTCGAGGCAGTTAGAAATAGAACACATTCTTTACTGCTGATGGTTTTGATTTATAACCTTACAAATTTTATTCTACTTGTTTGTGTTGTTGTTTTTTTTTCTTTTTTTATTATTATTTTACGTTGAAACGGGTTAAACAACTGAGAGGATTTATTCAAAACTTGTTCATATATTTGTAATTTTATTGTGACGAGTTGAATTTTTGGTTATCCGGTAAAAAATAAAAGCGGATACGAAAATGTAAATATACATACAGTCGATTCCAGTTATAACGACTTTTCCGAATGTTTTCCCCTTTCTCATACATTTTTGAAACGGAATGCATTTGTTTATGTTTTGTTTTTTTTTTTTTTAATGGTCTAAGCCAATGGTGTTCAACTGCTATTACTCCAAGGGCTTTTTTTTTTTAATGAAAAAAAATAATCTGGTTGGTAATCTTCACTGCAAGCCAGTAGGCGCTCATTCGTTTACATATTTCTGTATTTCGTTTTAATTAAGAATATTCACGTTCACATAAATATGTTGACCCGACGAATGCATGATGAGATGCATGAGCTTGAAAACTTCATCATATTTACTGTCTGTGCTTTTAAGCATGATACCACTTCGAATTGTAATAATTTCTAATTCAGCTTCTGTTTTGTTAATAAATGAATGAGTCTCCATCAATGTCAAATATCAGTATAAATAAATGGATTACAAAAACACAAGCAGAAATTCCATACAGAAATTTTATCAAATCGCCTTTCAAATTCCGATTGTTCCCTGCAAAAAGAGTATACTTAATTTAGTGAATAGTGTTTGCGGGCGCCTAGAAAACAACCCGAGGGCTTCCAAGTGCCCGCGAACTACCTGTTGGACAAAATTGGTCTAAACGATGAATTTGTTGTGTTTTTTTTGCATTTTCCTTCCTTCTCTCATTGTAAGCGATAATAAAAATTCGTTATGGATGATAACGTTTAACCTACAACCGGCAAATATTAGTTATACAAAAAAAATAACAACCAAACAAGTGGAAGTTAGGTGCTTAATAAGGCGAACTTGCTATTATACACCGTTGCAGTTGGCGCTAAAGATGACGTCGACTGTATTTTGTTTGCTTTGACTTTAGGGTATATTGTTACTGTCGTTTATATGTAAGATTTTATGGTGCCATACAAAAAATTTCAGAATTTAGACTCTCTACATTTAATATTTTTTTTTTTTTTTTTTTTAAGAATAATTTAAAGCACATATGAGTGAATATAAAAAAAACTAGTTTCCTTCATTTGTATTCATATTGGGATGAGGAGATACACATCTACCTACCAATTGGAATTGGGAGATAAGATTATTTTGTTTAAACATTTTCTGTTGCAAAATTTAATATTTTTTTCATGGCAACCATTTTTTAAAACGAAAACAACTTTATTAATTGTGTTAATTTATTCAAATGAGGTTAAACAAATTTGATTTTTTATTTGTTCGTTTTGTCTTTTTATAACTTTAATAAGCTTGTTGAATATAATATGTAAATGTTTAGTTGAAGTAATATTAAACTCCAAAAATGGTGACAGTTGCATGGCTAAATTTTTTAACAAGAAGTTGAATAAACTGCTTAAAGATATTCCCCTCTCATAATCATTAATCATGGGATTAGTTATGTTTTTTTTTTGTTGTGTTTTGATCTCTAAAAGTGAATACAAATTCCTCTTGAAATTTTTCTCTCATTCGAATGTAGGGAAAACGAATGGTGCTCAAAAGTTTCCCTGGTAATTTAGTGGTATCGGAAATAAATTTTCCCAAGGAGTTTTTCTGTTGTTTCATACGATTTTTTGTTCGAGGGAAATTTATTCCGGTCGAGATTCACGATCGCAGGAAAAATTTCGAAGGAATAATATAGTCCGTGGGAAATGAAATAACATTGGGGATTATGATAGGGCCATAGGCAATAAAAATCTAGATTGTTGGTATAAGTAAAAATCGCTTGCAATGGAGTTTTTTCTCCGTTGTAACTAGATGTCCTGAAACTTTCTTGTACCTTAAACCACTTCCCATGTTTTTCGATTTTGAATTGACAACTATTTAGCTAGTATTGCATTTTTGTAAATTCGTCAACTTTTTTTACTTTTTCAATGGCAGATTCAAAAAAAGCAAGCGAGCCTTATTACAGTAGTGACATTATAATGTGTAATATCTGACATCTCACCTTGTTTTTTTTAATCAAAATTAAAAATATAAACGGATAAGTTTAATCTATTCTTACTTTTTCTTTTTTAAATCGCAAGAAATAAAAAAAATGCATAAAATGTAAGAAAAGCATTTTGTTATTTACCTTCCTGTACTCGCGCATTTTGACAGGACACATATACTCGCGCACGGTCTCTCAGACCGAGATTTTATCTCGTCTCTACTTTCATGAATATGTATTTTCCAAGTAGTTTTGCGGTTTATTTTAAAGAAAGTAATAAAGTTAAATAAAACAAATAGAAAAACATAGGAACTTTATACTTTATTTGGTAGCAATTTCATTTTAAACAAGCCTCTCAAAAAATTTAGTTTTTTTTAGAACCTTAGCTTAAAAAATAAAAATAAATATTTTTTTTCAATAAAAACAAACAAAAACTTAATATTTCATTAAAACAAATAACATCAATTATAAAAAAGTATAAAAAAAGATTCAGTCTTTATAATTTTGTAAGGCGTAGCAATCCGAACATACCATAAATGCATGCTCGAGACAAAAATATTTCATGCATTTCATGCAGTTGTATTTTGTTTTTCGGTTTTTTTTTGAAGAGCAAAATGAACAGCGCCCAGTTTTATTATTTCCAGATGATCCTGGTTCAGTTTGATCAAGTTTGCACACTTCTAAGATCCTCAGTCTCAATGTTCGTGGCAGACTCAAAATTAATGCCCGTTTTTTAGATGAGGCATTATTAGATCATATGACAGTGTTTCAATGAATTTTCTGCGGCTTGTTTTTGTGTCCATATTATTTAGTCCATATATTACAAACGAATTTATTCCAGCCACATTCATAAGGCTATAAAAAATAACCATAGGCCACCGATTAGTTCCCCTAGCGCAGTTATAGGTCTCGCACATTTTATCTACAGTATCAACACCCCCTTTTGTAGCGTTATAATCTAAAATAATCTCTGGTTTCCCGATTTCTTCATTTATCTGTGCATCAGAGTGCATACTAGAGACAAGAAGAACATTTCTATTTTTTTTGGCACAAATGAGACCAGCGTGCAGTTATTTCGGTGACCAAATAAACTGGATTTTTCTGCACGACCTTTTACATCTGTAAATTCTTTTGGTAATTCCTTTTTATTTTTTCTTATTGTTCCTATCACAGTGAGCTTGTGATCCTGCATCAAACTGTCGACTAAAGGGATGCTTGTAAAGAAATTATCACAAGTCACATTTCGACCAGATCCATCAATTACAGTGCAAAGACGCTTGACTAGTGCCTGAGACCCGTTGTCAACTTTATATGGTCCTTCAGGTTGTTGTCCTACATAAACTTCGAGGTTTGAAATATAAAATAATTTTGCATCTGTGAGTGCATATATCTTTATACCATATCTATTTGGCTTTGAAGGTATATACTGTCGGAAGCTACAGCGGCCTCTAAATGCTTCCAATTTCTCGTCGATTGTAACAAATGCAGAATGGCTGAAATATTTTTTAAAATTTGACACAATTTCTTCAAATAGGTCTCTTACTGGAGCTAGTTTGTCAACTGCAGCACGCTGATTTCTGGTATCTTTGTCATCAAATCTGAGACATCTCAATAGGAGGTAAAAACGACTCCAACTCATTACCAACCGAAAAATTTCCGGTAATGAACCATCAATCCGGAAAAGGTCTTTAGCATTTAGCCGACTATTTCTCCTCCCCCCAGCAAACAAGAGAAGACCAAACAGGGCCTGAATTTCATCTTCGTCAGTTAGACGACAGTCTCTAGCTCGTTTAAATTCAGGTGAGAGGCGCTCAATATGTTGGTTTGTGTGCGTCGTAATTATCCGGATAACATTTTCAGTTATAAAAAGTTTGAATATCTCACCTGGATCTTTCACGTTTTTAGCTTCTCTTCTTACTCCAGGAAGCTGCATTACTATATTTTCGGATCTTGTTCTCACTGAAGAAGAAGGGCAATTTTTGTTCCACCTAATGGTCTTATCTTTGGCAATATAGTAGTGTTGGAATGTCCTTGAAGCTTCCTCAGATTCATCTGATTCTGATAGTTCCCACTCCTGCTCAGTGTCCGTGTTTTCTTCTTGTTCTTCAACGACATCTTCCACTTCACTGTCACTCCCGTCATCATAATTGGAGTCCAAATCATCGCTTTCTAACAGTCTCCTAATTCTTTCTTCTTCCATTGTGCAAAAACGATTCCTAGAAATGTTATGTATGTAATATATACATGTATACATATTTATAGTATATACATACACATAAATATATGTAAAATATAAACATCCGTAAAGTAAAACAAAAGTTTTCACCCACCAATGTTCTAAAATAAAAAAAATTACTTACCCAAAAATTGTAACACTTGTACTCGCGTCGGTCTGACAGACCGAAAACTCGTAAAAAACACAACACGTCTACCTGGCAAGTGTGCTTGCGCCTAACTAATCGAAAGAGAATACTTATACAGGAAGCTACTGAGAACTTCAAAGATGCAGGGATGTTATTTTTCAAGTATACAAAGAATTAATGATTTGTCGGTCTGAGAGACCAATGCGCGAGTATAGAAAGGTTTATGAAGATTTCGAAAATTTTGGTGCATATGTAATATTATTAAGAATTCGAAGGACATGCTTTATAAAAATTTTGATTGAAATCCGAAGAGCCTCTTATGAGAAAGCCGAAAATAAAAAAAGGCAGATACCGTTAATAACAAAATATGTAAAAAAAAAATGTTGGACCAAAATGTAGAAGAAGAAATGCAAAATCAAAAACAATACAAACGCATGTGCATACGTAGGTATATTGTTTTTGTTCTTTATTTTGTGGACTGTGCTTTTTAATTTTAATTGAATTTTTTTTTGTGACCTTTCGCCCAGGTACTACAGTTTGACTCATCAGTTAGATGCTGTAGTACCTTTTTTGAAGCAAAATATTAGTCGATGGCTACCGTCGCAAATAAAATTTACAGCTTTCAAACACTCTGAATTATATTTTTTTGTATATTTATAGTAGTGCACATATTTTTTTTAATCAAAATCGTTAGAACCGTTTTCGGATAGAAAAAATTGTATGGTATGTACCGTTATTTTTAGGGCTAAAAACAAATTTAAAAAAAATCTAATTAAGACAATCACCTAAAACGCTTGTATCAAGTTTGAAAAAATTGCTGCAGCCGTTTAGGCTGTAGAGTAAGATCGGGTAATGTGGAGTAGCCTGTTAATGTGGACCCCTGCATTTTTCTTTTTCCTGGAAGAGTGAGAGATCTGTTATTGCTGATACACTATAGTTCTCTTAAACAGAGAAGCAAATGATTCATTGCCACGTGTCTATGAGTTGTAGGTTTTGCGTAGTTCGACATTTTTGTTTTAATGTGTGGTCCATATAATCACCCGTATTCCGACAGGCGTTTTTCTAAAACGCCAACTGTCGTTTTTTGAGTCGTGGCGTTTTTGTATTGGTATTCCGTAACTAAAACGCCAACATTTTTCTCGCTCTTTCATTCCACAATACAATCCACCAAAACATCTGCCATTTGACATATCAAATTGTTTACAAATTGAATTATTTGGTTTCTGAAAACTATATTTGTTTAAATTTGTTTTAAAAATAAGAAAAAAGAACAGATAAATATATATTTTAGCAAGTTATTTTTTTTGGAGCAGCAGTGACGATGAAGAGGAAGAAAAAAAAAGAAAGATTTGATACTGCAGGAGGTGCATGCGATTCTTTTGATTTGCTTGGCACAAAGTATGTACATAATTAATGAATAATATATGCAGTACGTAATTAATTGGTATTGACTCTTGATTTCATCGCAGTTGTTAACTGATTCAAATGTTCTTTTATCTGGACAAAGAAGCTATTCTAAGTATGTTATACTTTTGATAGAAAACATTTTCCTCAGCAACGTTCTGTGGCAATTCCAATTGTTTTAAAACTAACCGCTACTATTAGATTTTTTGCTAAATGGAGCTACCAAAAAGGGATTGGGAACGACTTTTTGGGAACAAGCCCAGCCTACTCTAAGCAAAAATCCCATCCTCCCATCCAATATTTGTTTCATAACCTCATAAAGGTTTTGTCGAGGTGCTCATTCTCGTCCATATGAGCTCGATCAGTAGTCGCATATGAATTTAGGTTGATATTTTTATCCTAAGCAAAGAATTTTAAATCATAAAAACTAAAATAAGTCCAAATATATTACATTTTTACTCCTGTCGTCAAAAAATTTCTCGACGACATATTTCGACGTTTTTACAGGCGTTTTTTTCTATAGAAACGACTATCGGAATACGAAAAAAATATAGTCAACGCGTTCCACAAGAGAGAATCGACAAATTGACGTTTATTTGGCGTTGAACGCCTTACGCAATACCAAATTCACACTGTCGTTTTTTTTATGGCATTCAACGCCTTACAGAATAAGGCAGAATATTTTGATCTGCGTTAAATGTGTATACCTCCAAAAATAATGGCTCAATTTTAATAAGTGTTTTTTATTCGTGCTCGTTATGTATTGTTTTATGTATACATACGCTTAGTTTTATTGTTTTGCTTCAATTTATATAAATAAATTACATTTTTTTTTTTACTATATATACCTTTCGGCTAATGTGGAGTACGCACTGGTGGGTAAAAAGGAGTACTGCTCCACATTAACCACCTTTTTTTAAATTTCATTTCTAGAAATAAAATGATAAATTTATTGAATTTTGTTTTTGTATTTATTTAAATAGGTACGTGAATGCCGAATAAATCATAAAAGGGATTCATAAAATGCGAAATATCTATATCAATTTCTATTTCTGGTAATGTGGAGCAATATTCCACTGACACAAGTTCACAACAAAATATTTTCCATATGACGTTTGGCAGGAAAGATAGAAAAGACTTTTTACGTGTATGTTTGCATTCAGATCAAATCTGCCAGAGATCAAATCTTTCGAGTTCAGATTTGCTCTTTTCTTGAATTAAACTCTTTTTGATCAAAGTATTTTCTATCGTAGAATAGACATGTGATCTGATATATGTACATATGCCACTCTTCTTGTTCATGGGGTTTTGTCTTTAGATAAGTAAAGACCCAGGTTTATTTATGTTGGAATATATAATGGTGTCCCTAAATTTGCTTTGGTGAAAGTGTGTTTCATGTGGTTTTCGTTTGCTTAATTTATATTTTGATCTATAAATTGATTTTTTTTCGTAACGATTCGAATACGTTTTCAGATTGATTTGTATTTGCTATAGTATTGGTGTATATTTGTGTCTGTGAATCAGCTATCGGGATCAGCTGTCTTGTCAAACTGATGGCTGTCAATTATAATGCACAGTGGTGTTAGTAAAAGAGGGGTAGATCTTCCGAATAATCCAGATCTGCAAAATTGATTTAAAATCAAAAAATAAATCAATTTATTTGGCCAATCGAAGTCAAATATTGTCAAAATCAGTTTTTTGACAGATCTAAATCAAAAATAATTTGATTTGTGTTACCAAACGATAACCACATCAGTTAATTGATAATTTTATCTAATATTCTCATAAAGACTTTAATATTCGACCCCATATAAAGTTACTCATTTTAAACGTAATAAAACACCTCAAAGAGTTTTCATTCTATTTGCCGTGCTTAGTCTCGCTTGGGATCAGTTTGACCAATGCAAAATTTTAAATCCTGCTAAAATAGTGATTTTAGCAGGATTTTTTTTACAACAAAAACTGCTGAAAAAAATGCTAATTTTTTTAGAAAAAAAAATGCCAACTCTGAAAAATCCTGTAATTAGAACGCAAAAAAAACGTACGTCGCTTAAAATACCGAGTGTATATTTTTTTGTAGTTTTTTTTTACTTTAGTATATTGTACTTTAAATAACGAATTAATCCCAAAAAAGAAGTTGTTTATTTTGTTAAGTTTATTAAAAGAAGGAAACAACCTTAAAAATACATAATTGTTAATCCATTTCGCAACAAAAGAAACAAAAAAAATCAGGTATCAGATTTTGTTAATATAATTAAGTAAAAGGCATTTATATAAATTTGTTACTGCAAAAGTTTCTGCTTTATTTAAAGCATCTTCAAAAATATCACAGGTTTCTTGTTCTTCCTTTACGGTAAAATTATATTTTGATGAAGCAACTTGTTTGATTATATGAGGAGGAATAATGAAGACATTACAACTTTTTCCAGATAAATTATCTCGGATAAAAAATGTACTATTTAAATTCGATTCCTTCGTTGATCCTTTACAAGATTCATAAAACTAAACACTCTTTCAACTTCAGCATGTGAGATAGGAAGTTGAGTTCACGATTGAAGCTCTGTAATGAGCGATACGCATTTATGTTTGATGGAGTTTTAATTTTTTTAAAGTAATATTTTATTTAAGGTTACGGAAATATGAAAACCTGCTAGATTTCCTCCTAAAACGAAATTTCCTGCTAAAAAAAAACTGCCGGCATGACTTCAAAAATGCTAAAAGCAAACATTTTCTGCTAAATTTAGCAGGAAAATGCTAAATTGACCACACTGCTTGGGATGATAATTATGGACTGCCAACATCTAGTGATGGTTTACAGTTGTTGACTAACCTTAAATCCCCTAAAAAAAAACCTTTGAATCCTGAAAACTGAGGAAATTCTGTGTTTATAAAATTTTAACTGCTATTAACGACAATATTTTATCTCAGTCCCCATTTTTCACGTTTTACTGAACTAATTATAGCTCCTATACTCCTTTTTATCTTATGTTGTGGAATACTAAAGCTAGTATTAGACGGTCCTTGTAATGTGTCATTGCCGTGACACTGTGACGTCACAACAAAATAGGTCCTACCACCGTCATTTCCGTGACCAAGGTAATCGTGTCATGGCATCACACGAATGACACATGTCTGTCATTGTTGTCCCAAAATACAATGAACGTCAAAGTGTGTCACGGTGATATTTGTGTCTCGGTGTCACGGCAATGACATACAAAACAATGTCTATCACACGACGACGTGCCAACTCTCAAATAGCTGACCATTGGAGGTGAGCCTAAACTGCAATGACATTTATTATTTTTAGCAGTGACGATCATACGGCGTCGATTAATGGAGTCATTGTGTCTTGGTTTTTTACGGAAAATCTTATTTTTTTTGGAAAACGGCTCCAACGATTTTGATACAAAATTTCGGAGAATTGGTACTAGCTATCAATCAGAACAAAATTTACGGTATTTGCCCTAGAATTCAAATAGCATCTTTTTTCCTCAAACTATAACTATAATATTTGTGCAAACGTCACATATATATAATTACCTACCCACCTACATCTATACTTCATTTTCATTATAAATATCCATATTTATGTACCAAGTTTCTATCTATGTAGCTAGGTACACATTACACTCCTAATTTACATAATTAAAATCTATTTAAATATACATTTGTAGGTAGGTACCTATGTAACTATGCCCAACCGTGACAAATAATGACATGGCAAAAATTCCTGCCGTGTCACGGTTGGGACACAGTCCTTGTAGCGACAGGCGACGTGTCACGGTGTCCCATCAACAATGAAAGGGCTATCACACGGTCACGGCAATTTGTCATTGCAATGACCTAAAAGTGACGTGTCACAGTGCTTGTCATTGTTTTTGTCACGGCAATGACATGCAAAACAACGACGATCACACGACGTGACACTTTTAGGACAGACAACTACGTCATAGTGACGTCAGAGTGTCACGGCAATGACACATTACAAGGACCGTCTAATACTAGCTTAACAATTCCTGAATTATTTTTGACTTAAAATCTCTTTGTAATTTTCGCCCCTATAATTTTTCATCCGTCTATTACATATTACTTCATTATTTTAGCTTAATGCCTATTTACTATTTATTATTGAGTTAATATATGAAAGTGCTTATAGAAGAAGGTTGTAAATGACAAATGAACTTTAGACTATAACTTCAAATTCACGTAACGACTTCTGATCGATTGGTAGTATTTACATGAATCCATTATTTACTACCAGTAAATAGCCTCAAGGATAAACTCTATTTTATGTATAGCCCCCAATTTCGAACAAAAATTGTACAAATATTTGTTACTTCGAACAAACAGCGGAAAATAAATTTATCAAAAACCATTCTATTCAATTTTGTTTTCGTCGTTTTTAATTAGCTTTGTTTTAACAGTTGATTTATTTTAGTCGTAGTCTCCAAGGATGATTCATATTTTGGATCTTGTTACTTTATCAAAATAAAATCAATATTAACATAAATATATGTATAAAGAAAATATAAAAGTTATCAAAATTGACTTGAATAGATTATTAACGGTTTTTTTCCTCTAAATATTATGTAAATTTTGTGGTGTTTACTGTATGAGCTTTTTTATTAATTTGTTATAGACTTGGCCTTATTCGTGCCCGCCTAGCAGGAGCTCGAATCGCCACAGGCGATACTCTAATTTTCCTTGATGCACATTGCGAAGGAGTTACTGGCTGGATAGAACCATTACTTGCGCGAATAAAAGAATCCCGCACATCGGTGTTGGTTCCTATTATCGATGTTATCGATTCAAAAGACTTCCAATACTGT
Source organism: Philhelius pedissequus (assembly GCA_910595825.1). NCBI lineage: Eukaryota > Metazoa > Arthropoda > Insecta > Diptera > Syrphidae > Philhelius > Philhelius pedissequus. The sequence goes on along the minus strand of OU343160.1, from coordinate 4,266,880 downwards.
ACAAACGGATATAAGCAGTTCCAGGTTGGTGGCTTCCAATGGAATGGTCATTTCGATTGGATAAATGTTCCTGAACGCGAGTATGCGCGCATCCGAAAAGAATGCGACAAGCCCGTAGAAGCTTGTCCCACATATAGTCCAACAATGGCTGGTGGATTATTCGCTATTGATCGACAGTATTTCTGGGAAGTCGGAAGCTACGACGAACAGGTATTCATATTGTAAAGAGATTCTTTCAAATTCATGTACATAAATATTTAATTTATAAAAGATGGATGGATGGGGTGGGGAGAACCTCGAGATGTCCTTCAGAATCTGGCAGTGTGGTGGTACAATAGAAACTATTCCGTGCTCCCGAGTTGGCCATGTCTTTAGAGATTTTCATCCTTATGCGTAAGTATATAGACATATTTGTTCCTTTTGATATTTTAGAAATAAGATGTGTTATTTTTTTAAAGTTTCCCCAATGACCGTGATACTCATGGCATTAACACTGCTCGAATGGCTCTTGTCTGGATGGATGAATACATAAATTTATTCTATATGAATCGGCCAGACTTGAAGTTCCACCCTGACATCGGCGATGTAACTCACCGAACTATGCTGCGTAAAAAATTACGTTGCAAAAACTTTGAATGGTACCTTAAGAATGTCTATCCCGAAAAGTTCATTCCCACTAAAGATGTGTTGTCGTATGGAAAGTAAGTAAAATTTTTCGAACAAGTAGCAAAAACTTAATTCAATATTTTTTGAACTTCCAGAGTAAGAGCAATGAATCGGAATTTATGTCTTGACGATTTGCAGCAAAACAATGAAAAGCCATACAATTTAGGCATTTTCTTCTGCGGAACTCCTATAACTAAATCTCAATTCTTCTCGATAACCAACGACGGTGTGCTGCGCAACGAATTGAGTTGCGCAACTGTCCAACGAAGTGATTCTCCTCCCTTCAGAGTGGTTATGACGCCATGCTTTGATAAATCAGATTTTAACGAACAATGGGAGTATGCAAACGACCAGTTCGTCCACGTTAAAACTGGACTCTGTCTGGATAATCGGGGTCTGAAGAGTGCCGATGATATTCAAGTGGCAACATGTGATACGGAGAGTGAGACTCAGAAGTGGTTCATCGAACGTAGATAAATAAATTGCTCTTAAAATAATGACTATTTTTTTTATTAGATAACTTTATAGATTTATATATAGAAAAAAGAATATATTTTATTTTTTATTATAACTGTCCATTATGCCTGTAATAATTTTTATTATATGCTTAGGAAGATTTATTGAGCTTTAATCATAAAAAAAATGTATAGGTATGTATGTTGTAAGTTGTTTTATCGAATACCTGATTAAAACTGAAGTCAAAAATGTATACATACTTTTTATAAAAAAATTCGTCAGCAATTCCTAAATAAATACAACAATAAAATATTTAATATACATACTATAGAAAATGAAAACAAATAAAAACAAAAATAATGGGAATTGAGAGCGGATATAGAAAAATAAACATTCCTCTCTCACAACAACTAGTCTATATTGGCAACTTTATATTAAATAAAAATAATGAAAATATAAGATTTTTTTATACATGTATTTTTTTTGTACGAATATTATAAAAACATAATTCCAAAATTAAAACAATTTAATAAAATTGTAGTTAGGTTCTGTAATTTTATAATAATAAATAATATTAATTACTATGACAAGAATTTATAAAAAAAAAATGCATTATTTATTAATCGCTAAATATTAAAAAAAAAATGTAAAAATAAACTCAAGTAAGCGGAAAGCAAACAAACTAAATTAAATAGTTTTTTTTATAGTGAAAATAAATAATCAGAAGAACGTCTAAGGTATGAACAACAAGTTTAAATGGAAAGAAGTTTTCGTTAAGCCTCAAAAAAATGGACTCGTTTAAAATACAGAGATGTTGTTAAAATGAGATCACGTTAAAAGATAATCGTTTGTCGACAGCGACACTCGTATTTTTTAAAACTACGATTACCAGCTAGGTTCCAGAAATCGAGTGAAATGTAATCTAAATTGCAAATCGAGTGAATTTATTTTCAGTGTTCCGCATTTCGGTCGATTTCATTAATTCGAAAACTTTTCGAAATCACTTCAAGTTAAATTGAAAACAGCTGTACCTATATGACAATACTCAATTTTGTTGATATCAATCAGCCCAATTCTGCTATTCATCGGGGGGAATTTTTGTTGAAAGTTCACTCATCACTATTCTGCTATTCATTCGAAGTGAATCTTGTATACATTGGTAAAGTCGATAATAACTATTCACGTGAACCCAATCACTTCATACAATTCAAACGCTCATATAAATTGTTGCGGATTTCGTATTTGTTTATGTCTGGCTGAGTGTTAAAAGGTTAGCAGGTCTGGAAATGTAATAAATTTGTTATAAAACCCTGATGGAGTTGTTTATAAATACATCTTAAGCTTCAAATAACAAAACAATGTACCACTTTTTTTTACGTTTTTCTTTATGTTGTTCATCCGCAGTTAACAATTTGGGAATTTCTTTATTTATGTTTGTGGCAGGGAAAAAAAGTCCGATACATTCATACATACACAGTTTCAACCAAACTTCAGACGATTTTCGCATAAACATCTGTTATAAATGCTAATATGAACTTGGGATAGTGGAGTTCACCCGATGGATAGCAGAATACAAACGCAGTGTAAAAGGGAATCGAATGGGTGGATCGAATATACGATTCACGTGAATAGCAAAATAGTTGCCTGAATTTCCTTTTGATCAAAAAAATTATTGGTCTTCTTATTGCTTCGGGTTTGGAAATTGAAAAGAAAAGATATGCGACAGAGAAAAAAAATAGGTTGGGAGACATTTCTAATCCATTCGAAATTGCAGTTGCGGCCGGCGGCCGGCGTGAGTATTGATATGTTATTTAACTAAGTTTTATATCATACTATCACCTAAATAAAGATGCTTTGCAAAAACAAAACTGCTGTAGTGCAGGCATTGTTATAAAAAAAAACATCAATTGTAGTTATTTTCCATAATAAGGAGATAGTCCAAATTCAGGGACAGAATTATCGCATCACTTTTCGAGTAATACGTGATCGAATTATGCGACTTTGGCATTACCGCTCACATTATCATGCCGTAGTCGTCTCAGTGCGTTCCGGTACTCCTTAAAACTGCGAACATATACGAATTTCTACGAAAAACAGTCAAATTCTGTTAACGTACACCAAATGATCGTATTTTTTAACAGAAGAGGGCGTTCATGAGAGAGTAAATTATTTCCCCAGGCTATGAAATTTATAACGAGTTTGATTCAAGAAAAGATTTGCTCTTTCTGTCAAAAGATTTGATCTTTTTGAATGTTGAGAGTTTCATTGCAACAAAAAGCAAATCTAGATTAAATCTCAACACAAAAGATTTGGTCTCTGATGGGTTAGCAAATTTGATCTGCATGCAATACATGTAAAAATTCTTCTCCTTTAAATGGAACATATTTTATTATTAATTTGTTGTGAACTTGTGCCCAGTCTGTGGTAAAAAATATAAAAAAAATAAACATATAATGGAGGAAGAAGTTAACAATTTAGATTTTATAAATTTATTGGAGTTTTTGATTGCTTCGTCTTCCTTGTAATCTGATGATGAAGATGTTTTTTTCAGAAATATTTGCGTCAGTCATTTACCAATTGCCATGTTTCATTAAAAAGATCAAATCTCGATTTTGAGAGATCTTGGAAATTTGAGTGAAACTCGCTATTAGACAAATAAAATTCTTTGAACAAAATTATGAAGACTGTCAAATGAAGAAAAATATAATGCATAAGCTATCAGTTGGCAGGTCATTAACGTTGGAAATAATCGAATTTATCCGACCAGACGATAAATTCGATTATTTCCAACTTATTCGTGCAATAAATAAAAAATTGTGGTAACAAATTGGTTATTAAAAAAAAACCAACCCAATTTTATTAAACATTTTCAAAAATACACCTTTATTTTGATGTTTCATAATTGGCTAAGATTTTTTTTCCATGTGTTTCCGTATTTTTGTGAAGCTTTCTTGCTCTGTTAAGAGATGTTTACCCTATTTCAAAAATGACAGTCTACATTTTTGTGCAAAATGTAGGGGAACAAACTTATGGTGTTTTCGATTGGTAAATTCAGATTCCAATCTAAAAATTGATGTTTTTTGTATCGAATGGAATACAATAGCAATTGTTTTTTTTTTGACACTGTATTAGTGTAATTTCGTGTCTGTGAAACTAGTAATAGTTCATTTAAAACTGCTTCCATTTTTGTATTTGAATTAATTTTCTTTAATATTTTGTTTAACTTTTCACAGTCGAAACAAATCCCAAGCTCAAAACCACAGTTGTCAAGCTGACAACTGAAATTTGTATTTGCCTTGGTGCAAGGAGGGGTAAATCTGCTGATAAATCTAGATTTGCAAAAATGATCTAGATTCAAAACTAAATCAATTTATTATGCCACAAAAGGGAAATCGGTGTTTTGAGAGATCTAGATGTAAAATAAATTAATTTATTTTACCAATGGAAAACCACATTGTATTAATCGAATCAAATATCCCTCACGATACTCACTCATTATCGGTCACTGGAGCGGTAATTCGGGCTCAGGTAACAAATAAAGTAGAATTCACTTACCGTTTTTTTACTGAGTCTTCTGTTATTTAATTTTTTTGTGCATTAAACACATTTGTTGTCTATAAAAAAGGCTAATAAATCAGTTGTACTAGGGCAAAACCCGATATATTAATTTTGCTAGTGCAAAACTGCAAAATTCTATTTTCTGCTCATAAACGATTTATTTTGATTTCCACGCATATATAATAGGACTTTACCTTAGTACCACCGAAATATATTCCTGGAATAAATTGATATCCCTAATTGATTTGATGGTTGACTTTTATTTGAATTTTCTCAAAACATCGAAAAATGAGTTTGTTTGAAATTTATTTTTTTTTATATTTTTTGTTTTACATATTAATTTAATGTTTATTGTTTATTTTTTGCCATTTTTTTTTCTATCTTTACGTATAGTAAAACTAAAATTACATTAAAATTTATTTTTATTTTTGAATTCTCAAAAAAAAAACAGTTTTTTTCCTTTTTGTATTTATTGTGTCTGGTATCGAATTGGTGATTGAAGTCAATTTTATTTTCAATTGAAATTTAAAAATAGACGTACGAGTAAAGGTTTGTATGTGTTTATAATATCTTTATATGTATATATTAGATTTGCTTCATATCATCACATTTTCACAAATAGAACAATAAAATACGATATTTTAGTTTAATAAAGCAACCTTCCATCGAAACTGCTTGCATTTATGAAAATAAAATATTTTAAATGCGCTGCGCTTTATTAACAAAAATTAAGAAACTTGAAAATAAAATCGATTCAAAATTCTTAAACAATTTGCATTATTTGTTTTGCGGTTTTAATAATAATAATAATTAATATAATAACTCTTACAACTTTGCAAAACAGGATTTTTTAATTCCTGTTTTTTTTCCCGCCATTAAAGGGCCTTATAACGTATCTAAAATATTTGGTTTTGTATTTATATATTTTTAAATATTTTTATTTGTATGTTATATTTAATTATATTTTACAATTGCAGATAAAAAAAGGAAAACATTTGCTCTCAATATTTAAAATTTTGCGTGAGTATGTGTTTGTGTATATTATGTATAATGTATATTTTTTTTCTTGTAGAATTTGTAGCAAACACAAGTTATTCTACGGGGCTCATAAAAGCTTTTTTCGGTTTTGTTTTAAATAATTTGTGTTTGTGAATAATTGTTTTTAGATTATTTAAAAATTACCATCAAAAAGCACACGATTATTAGCTTAGTAAACTGCTAATTGTATAGATATAATATATATTAAATATTATTTAATCTAATTAAAATGTTTTTTCTTTGTTTTACTTTTGGATCAGATGGGGGTTTGAGCTTGATGCTTTTTCATTTTGTTAATAATTTGTTGTTAGTTAACTTGAAGGCCGTACGGCTGTTGGAGAAAGTCTTTAAGCTCATTGAATAGTGTGTGGTTTTGGAAAATATGCGCTCAGCTTTTTATGGCTTAAATATTTTTATTATCATGTTTGTTTTTTATTTTTACAATTTGTGCAATTTTAGGCTTAGGGAGTAAATTTTTAAAGGATGTGTTTGTTTTTTTTTAACCTAAATAGTTGGTTTAAGCAGAAACATTAAGGTTAAGCATTTTAAAGCATTATACTCAAGCAAGCAGCAAATAAAAAATATCGAATAAACAAGTAGGTATTTATTTTCTTTGGACATTCTAGGAAGATCATTTCCAGAATCAAAAACTCGTTTGTTATTTCGTCTATTGTAGTACATGCTTATGATTTTTTGCAGAAAGAGGATACAAGAAAGGAGTTGGAAATGACCATGACGTGGGTCTAACACAGTCTTCCTTTTCCGAATATCTCACTGATGTCTTGAATATATTCGAATCCAGAACCAGATTATGCTAATTTTGTATTAACATGGACATGGCACCAAAGACTCAGGAGAAATGAAAAGCGTGACATACGAGGTGTTATTGGTTGTATAGAAGACACCCACACTCGCATAATCGCGCCTGCACAAAACATAAAAAAAAACCGGAAAGGATTCTTTATCCTAAATAATAAATTAAATTATATTTTTTTGCAGAATATTTTGAAATGAAAAAACTTACGTTCTTGCTTTCTTTGCCGATATGAGTTTTTTTGTATGGGAAATTTTTTCTTGGAAGTTATTCCATTCAAAAAGTATTGCTGACACCAATTTTTCGAACAAGAGAAATTTTTCCAGGGCCCGTACCAGAAGATGAGCAAGATCAGCGTTTAGGAATTTGTCCCTGCTTATACTAGCTGTTGCCTGAGGCCACTAAATTAGGCTTGGGTAGTTCGTGAATGAACTAGTTCAACTAGATCAGTTAAATGAACTAGTGAACTTAGTTCAAGATTTCTAGTTCAATAGTTGACTATATTTTCTTTGGATGAAACAAATTTCTAGTGTCTACATTCATATTCCTATTTTCTACATACCACTGGAATTCAAATTCATTTGTGAATGAGCTGATCTCTTTTGTCTTGTCGTTGTTAAGTGAAATTTCATCTTTCCAGTTCGCGAAACAACCAAAGCAAATAGTATTTTATATACTTAGAAGAATATTTATATTTGTTTGGAATTTTCAATGAACTGAACTAAAATGAACGAACTATTTCAGTAACACGATTTGAACTAAATTGATCGATCACTCAAATGAACAAAATTGCCCAACTCTACACTAATGGCCTTCTTTGATTGGTCGTCCGAAAGGCTTTCGAAGTCTTCCGAATGCTTCTGAAACTGTTTGATTGGTATCAAATGACAGTTCTTCTCCTGGATAGAAGAGAAATTTCCTTCTGGATTTGAAGTCAGAATCCAAACCAGAGGCGCGTACACACTCACACCCACTAAATTTCAAATTCAAATTAATTTATTCATTTCATTGTTTTGTTTTGGCTTATCTAAAATTTTGTAGTTTCAATTTCAATCTTTAGAGAATCGAAATTATGGATATCTGTTCCGAAGACAAATTTCCCTTCAATAACTGTAATTTCGAATTTTCATCAGGAATAACTTGGAAATCTTCTGCATTTGTGTCAGCCATGTTTACAAAATAAAATAATCACAAATGTGCGTTCGACATTTCCCGTCTGACACATACACTCACATACATTTTCAGAATCTGGAATCTAGTGTTTACTTGTTCGATTGGAATCCCGGATCGAAAAGTTCTTCTGGATTACCAATCGAAAAGGACATAAATAATCCTATAACACATTCAACGATGTAGTGATCTTCTTTATCAAAATTCATAAGAATCCATCCAGCTTTTTTAAGAGGCTTTGAAGGACAAAAATATAAACAAATATACTTTAACATTTATAATACAAGTAATATAAGTTTCATGTTTTTAATTTACTATCCGAATTTATACTAATCACTTTAATAGTTAGTATTAGTTAGCTTTCAGATAACAATTTATTCTTGTTGTATACAATGTACATTTATGTACAGTTGATAATAATAATAATATTAAATAATAGTTATTCCACATAATGTATGTGTAATTTTACACCTCTCAGATTTTATGAAAACGACTAAGGCAAAATAAAAAAAATTACAGAATTATTTTTGTTGGAGAAATGTCTATGATAAAAATAAATCCTTTCTAATCTTTAGAGGGCTTATAATACAGGTAACTTATAAGAAAAACTTGAAATCTGTTATACCTGGACCAATGCTTAAAAAAAAACAAATAGCTTTTGTTTCCGCATTCTAAAACCAACTATTTTTAATTTGAAATCCCCCTGTTTGTTCTAGTTACATAAATTGCTTGGTGCATAATGAAGAGAAGTGATTAATTTATCATGAATTAAGCGTTCAATGCAATTAACTACAAACATTTCCAATTTACAATTTTCTATTCGTTTTACATTATTTATTAGCAATCAGAACAGGAAAAACAAAATAAACAAATTAATCAATTACCGAACAATTAGTTCGGTTTTATACAATTTTTTTTTATTTTGATAAGAGATAGAGAGAAAAATATTGAATGAATACATGATTAAATTATGTTTCTGTAGATTTTTTTAATATTAAAATTTAATTTCTTTTGAGAAAAAATTGGACGTTTTCTTTTTTTATTGTAGAAAAAAATGATTCCAAAAAATCTTTCGTTTTTTTTTATTATTTAAAAACAAAAATAGTTTTCACTTCGTGTTTTGTTTTAAAAATAGTTAAAGACTGGGATTTACAATAAAATTTTTATTTTTTTTTATGATTTCTTGTAAATTGCATTTTATTGTATTGAATTTCAAATATCTCAGACATTATTTTTCTTTTACATATATATTTTTTGGTTACATATTTTGTTTGGATGGACAATTACGTGTTTTTTTTTGTTTTTCTTATTGTTAGTATTTTTTTCATGTTTTTTTTTTTTGTTTTGAGCTACATTTTAAGGTCGGATTTGAGATTTGTTTAAATATTTATTTTATTGTTGGTAAAACATTATCTTTTTTTCATACGTGCAGTTATAAACATCCAATCGGCTAATAGAGAAAAATTACTAGCTCCTTAAGAGATGGCGGCGTCTTCTGAGTAAAGTTGAATAAATTTGTATTGTATGTAAAGGTTATTTTATTATTCAATAATTTTGTTACACAACTCTGTTTTTTTTTAAATTATTATTAATAATTATATCGGACTTTGCCACTCTAAGGGTGTAAGGATTGTACGGCAGAATGAAGCAAAAGCCGATTGCGTTTTAAATATTTAAATTTTCTTTCTTTTTGTATCGTGCATTCTTTTAATTTTTTTCATTTATTATGATTATTCAATTCTTTTTCCCTAATGGTTTAAAGATATTATGTTTTTTTTTCGAGTTTAATAAGAAATAATGCATGAATATTTTTTTTAATGAATATTTTTTTTTTGAATAAATTTCTTGTATTGCACTCTTAAAATTAGAAATTAGGGATCAACTACATTCTATCTACTGCGTTCAAGTGATGTTATTTCTATGTTCTACTCTTAATATAGTTTTTTTTTTACTTTTGTTTCCTTAATTACATACTTGCCAGTCAAAATAAAAATAAAATGAAATTAAAAATAGATTTAAGCTAAGTTATGAGTATAAAAAATATTGCACATAATAATATGAATCGATTTCAGTAGACTCGTATTAATTTGTAAGTTAGTTAAATGTTCATGCTAAATTGCTTAATTTGTATAGATGATAAATACTGGGCGATAATATTATTAATGGCATGATTTGTGGTGTTTTCTTGAAATCTAAAAAAAATCATTTTCATACCAGATACTCAATGGTTTCGAAATGCTAGAGCAGCAATTTTTCGAAAGACTTGACATGAAAGCAATAATATTTTTTTTGCATAAAATTCCTTCCCAAGCTTTAAAAAATGTGTATATGTGTGTATACTGTTCTGACCACCTCTTGTTTTTAAATTACAAAATATCATTGACACTATTAAATTTCAAGAAAGGAGGCCTTCTGAATTGCGCCAACTAGAGAACTTCTCTACTGTTTTGTGTAAACGCGTAAAGCCTTTCGTCAAGAAGGTCCATATCAATGTGGTTTTAAGTCAGAAAAGTCCACCATCGTCCAAAAGTTTACACTACAGCAGATCTTGCAAGAACACAGGAGCTTCTAATCGATACCCACTACCTCTTCATCGATAGTAAGGCCGCGTATGACAGTATCGAAAGAGACCAGCTATATAGAGCAAATTCATCCGTTTGTACAGGCTCAAGATTTCCGATTCACACTGTTTCATCAAGCTCGGTAAAAACCTCATCGATGCTTTTTATTTCAAAGAAAGATTTAGACAACAAATGCCAAAACAACACCAGAGTCACTATCTTTCAAAAGTCCGTTCAACTACTTGCATGCACGAACGATATTGACATAATGGTAAGAACACAGCGTGATGCAAATGACGCTTTGGGACACGCAACACCGACGTCTTGGAAGGAACGTCACCATAGACAGGTATAACTTTGAGGTAGTAAGGGACTTTGTCTACCTCGTTGCCGCTATAAATATTGCCAGCGATATAAGCGCTGAGATCAAACGAAGAATTACTCTTGCCAATCGCTGCATCTTTGGGCTTAAAAGCTAATTAAGTAGCAAATCCATCTCTCTTTATAAAACACTAAATATCCCAGTCCTGCTGTATTTTGGTCAGAGGCATGGATTTTATCAAAGGTGCATGAGGATACTTTAGGCTGCTTTGAGAGAAAAATTCTTCGGGTGATTTTTGGTACCGTGTGCAGGAGAAGATACAACAAAGAACTGTATGTGTTGTACAGTGACACCGGCCTACTTAGAAGAGTTAAAATGCAACGACTTAGATGGATGGGCCATGTAGAGCAAATGGATGTCAATGCTACGGGCTGAAACAGTCCACCACGGACTGTAGTGCCATCATAAACGATTAAAATTGTTTGTGTTGTGAGTGAGTATGCTTTTATTTCCTGTCTACAGGTGTTTACATAAAAGTCTGCCTAACAAGGGGTTATCGTAAATAAAAATTTTCCCTTGAAAGATAGGACCCATTTTGTTTACCACTACTTTACTTTGCAGGAATTAATAGTGTTGAACAAAGTTTAAAACAATTTCCGGACTGGTTACAAAACACGTTTAGAAAATGAACAAGTGAAGAAAATTTCAGCTGTACTACAAGTTCAAGGTTCAAGGTTTATCAATTGTGTTACATTATTTTCTTAATTCTCTTCCTGAATTTTCAATTATCTCAATTTTTAAAATGTGAAGACATAGGTTAGCTTTATTAGTAAGGCCACTATGGCGGGCACAAAATCATTTATATGAAGATAGCTAAGCCAAATTATTGAAAAAAATAAAAAAATTACATGTTTTTTTTTATAAATTGGAACACAATTATTTTATGTTTCGGTTGAAACAATAATTACATTTATTCGAGGAGTTGCAGATCTGTTTCTTCTAATGGTGAACAACGGTTATAAAACTTTTATAAATTTTTCGAGTCTCATCCTTTCTAGCATTTTTTTATATCGCACTTTAAGCAACTTTGAATTTGTATCAAAACAGTTAACAACAAAAAAAGGAACTGTCGCTGTACAACTCTGAAAATAAAAAAAATAATGAAATAAAAACACAAAATATAATTTAAAATTAAAAATAGATCACATAACAGTTTAACTTTAATTCAAATAAATGGTTTTATCATCAATCTACATAAAAAATATACTAAATTAAAGAATTATTTATTTAAAGAAGCAAAACAAAATAAAAATTATTTCATCACTACACTATATATATATACATATATGTATAACAAAATACTTGACTGTAAAATTAATTATTACTAGAAGAAAAAAAAAATAATAATATAAAAAAAAACTCATTTGTATAATAATAATAATAATCACAAATTATATAATTTTTTTTTTATATTTTGATTTGTTTGGAAGCAAATATAGAGGAACAAAGGCAATAATTTAAAATAAAATATATTTTTTGTTCTTATACTGTGTGTCGATATAATATAATCATATATTGTAAAATAAACAAAAGATGTTAAACCAGAAAAAAAAACATTGTAACATATACATATTTCAAACGTGTAAAGGGGGAATTAAAATTTGACATATATTTTATGTGAGAATTTTTCATTTATAAATACAAACATTATAAATTATACGAAAACGAAATAGTCAAAAGGTCTAAACTTAAAATATATGTATATAAATATCGTGTCTTCTTTATCCTTTTGAAGCACACATACTAATGTTTTAAATTACAACAATTATTCTTATAGACAATTATCTGTCTCTGTATCTGTATAGTAGTAGCAGTTGTTGTAGATTTTTTTGTTTTTCGTTTTTCGGTTTTGTCTATATCTACACTAAAGATAATTAGGCTAATTAAAATGAATAAACTAAAGGTCTGAAATTATTTAAAAAAAAGAATCATTTCTGTTTGCTTATCTGTTTTTTTTTTTTTTAGTTTCTGTTTCTTGGGATACTTTTGTATGTTTTTTTTTGTCTTAAAATGCAGTTGAACGCCTGTTGTAGCTCCGTGTGACAGTACTTGATTTTGTGTGTGTAGAAATGTTCGCATTTGGACGGCTCACAGCAGCAGTAACAGCGTTCTTAACGGTTCTGTTGCAAGACCTGGCAATGACGGCAATTGGAGCAGTCGATGACGTCTGCTCCTCAGCTTCTCCCCAGCAATGGAGACGCTGCATTTGATGCGAACATTTCGGATATAATCATTTGCGAGACGCGCCGAGCGTGTTGATGGATTCACCGCGACTTCGGGATCGCGAAAGATTGGCATCTAAATCTGAACAAAATAAATATTATTAATTTGTTTAAATTCATTTGCTTTGTAGGGTTTTACTTTTAGAGTTTTTTTCGGCTTTGTATTGGCGCATTGCTTTTCCTCGCTTGTCTAATATCAGTTTGTCAAAACGAACGAAAATGCCGTGCTTTGCTTTGCATTGAAAGTACTGAATTCCTTGTACGCTACCATCGTTTTTGCCAGTTGGTGTGTCTAACTCCACACCGATCCATGTACCGCCTTGAAAGTGTGTTTGACCAACGAAGCTTATAACACCAGTGGTATTGTAGGGCCGGATGAGGACTGATTCGCCGATGGTTACCCAATCGGGGAATGGAACTTCGACATGATGTTTTCCGTCTTCTGAAAAAGTTAGAATATGGTTGAAATTATGTATTTTTTTGGAACATATACACACATATATTAATCGAGTTAAGATGCTAGAAAGAGTGGCCACGCTAGGAAAATGCAATCAACTGAAGGCTGAAAAAAATCTGAAGGCACTGGAGAAAGAATTTTTGGGCTCAGCACTAAAACTTCGTAATCGATGGGACAGTCAACCAGCATCTTGCAGGCAGAAGTAAACGCCATAATAATTTTTTGCTGAGATAAACCTTGGTAAGAATTACCGAATTTTAAACATTGCTACATGTCAGAAAGCCAAGTCGCTGTAGGGGCCTTAAATTCATACGACGATAGCTCAAAGGTTGTATGGGAGTTCGTGAGCAGACTAAAAGAAATTGGCAAAAATAACAGTCACACTTCATTATAGAAAGACAGTCTCTTTATCTTGAACACTACCACGGAATAGAACAAAATGGGGTTAAATATAGAATCAAAAGAGAAGAAGAGCAGTATGATGTGCAGATTCTCTCTTACGAGGAAACACCGCCCCACATAATAAGTAAATGTGATGCACTTGTACACCAAGACAAATTTTGTAAAAACACCAAACCGAGGATGGTGAATAGCCCTTATTAAACACACTCCAGTGCAATTCTGTTTTTTTTTTTTAAATGTAAATGTAAAATTTTTTGTAAATTTAGAAAGCCAAGATTCTTCTTGAAAAATTAAAACCAGAACAATTGTGGACGCCGAATTTCGGTTAAAACATTACTTCTCAAAATCATAACGCTTATTTAAGAATTAAAATTAACTAACCTTCTAATCTCTCTGAAGAGTCAGTTGTGCCGCTGCTCGTCATATTATTGAATTGAGCGTTAAGTTTATCGTTCGATAAAGTTAGATCGGCAGTCTTCATCATCGGAAGCGATGCTCGATGTCCACTATTCGCACGAACTTGATTAACTACTGTCTTTTTTCTGCGTAACACTTTGCCTGGTGGTAATTGTGTTTTCACAATACCAGTCCCTTCGTTTTGTGTATTGCTTTTCTGGTTATCCAGTCGCTGTTCTCCGACTTCATTATTAATAATTGCATTCGATGGTTCGTTTGCATTTTGATTATCCTCAGACTGTTGTTGTTGCTCGGATAATTCATTTTTATTCTCATCACTTGCAATTAAGTGTTCGTCTTCCTCTTCGTCCATGGCTGTAAAAGATTCTTGGATTTGTGCTTCATTTTTATTATCATCACTATATTGAGAGTCTTGTGATTGAGTTTCAGATTCATCGATATCTTTTAATGGATGATCTTTCGTTGGTGTCAGACATTTGGCTATTGGTTGCTCTTCAGACGGAGCAGCAGTCATTTCTACTGTTGCATTCTTATTTAAAGTTGGCATGTCTTTCAAAAACGGATTGAATCGTGTCTGACGACAATTTAACGAAGGTGTTGGAATGTTTTCGATGTTATTGCTGATAGACATTGCAGAGTTGTATGTTTTGTTTGGTGGTGAACACGAGTTCACACGATCGAAATCTAAAAAGCAAGCCATATTTTAATAAAAAATGCCTAAAGAAAAAAAAAGTAATAATATCACTCACCTGGTGTCTCATCGATACTCATGGAACGCATTGACACTGTGTCATCATTTGTGAGATTGCTGCAAGATACGGCCTGGGCAAAAACAAACAATCAAATTTTAATTCACATTGTACTTATTTTTGAAAAGCGAAACACTTACTTGTGATCCATAGCCACTTGATGTCGAAGAACTCATGCTAGGCGTTGCAATTCCAGTTAAATGTTTTAACGTCGAATTCGCACTCGACGTGTAGCTTATGCTTGTGTGCGAATTATTTATATCCATAAACGAGTCCATTGTCTTGGACGAGGTGAGTCTAGACTTCGCCTTAAAGTTCTTTGCGTACTTGCCACTCTCATAGTCAGCATACTCGGAATCACTGTAGCTGTCTTCAGGTTCTTCAGCCAGCGGACGCTGTCCCATTGGTTCCTCATGTAACGTTGTCATTCTTAATCCAACCAATTTGCCTGTAGCCGGAGATGCTATAAAAGAAAAAAATGCACATGAGTTTTTTTAAAATTCAATTCGTATCCTTTATTATAAAATCCTTTAAAATTTGTATTATTGTTTTTAATAAACATACGCTTTGTGGGTTGTGATCTCAGTGAATTTAGATTCAAGCTGAGATTGAGGAAGGTGGGCCGAGCTGCATTCCAAGTGAATTATGATAAAATAAATTGTTAGTATTTTTTTAAAGTCTGCCATTTAAATTTTATTTCGTTGTTGTTTGTAATGTTTATTTATGTATATATTAAACGTACATCTCTAAAGATGCGGACAGTTCTACAAACTAGTTAGAAACTTTTATACAACACTTTGTCTAAGTTTTTTTTTAATGTGGGATATTACGTTTAAACTTCATTTTAATTTAAAAGGACTGCTAATCAGCCAATTTAATGGTTTGGTGAGATTTTTAATATTTAACTATAACTTTTATGTGCAACATTCGATTGGCTTTTGCAATGAGAGTGGTTGCTTGAGATGATGATGATGACAGGGGTAGCTTTTTTTTAATCCTAAATTTGAATGATG
This sequence comes from Philhelius pedissequus, assembly GCA_910595825.1. Lineage (NCBI taxonomy): Eukaryota > Metazoa > Arthropoda > Insecta > Diptera > Syrphidae > Philhelius > Philhelius pedissequus. The sequence goes on along the minus strand of OU343160.1, from coordinate 4,250,975 downwards.
TAGTGATTGAAAATCGTGCTAAAGCTTAAAATTTTGATACAATCTTACATACAAATAAAGACATTGACAATCAAAATTACAATAATTTTAATATTATAAAATTTAAGTTTACACATTACTACTAAACATTTAAAAGCATTTTTATCAAGAAATTAAAAGCATAATTTATTTATTAAAATAAATTAAGGTAATGCATAAAACAAATAAAATAACTTAAAAAAAATAAAGAAAATTGTGAGTAGGTAATACTTGTATGTTGGTGTCATTATATAAATAAGGGTCGTTTGCTAATACACAACTTAAGCATTTAAGTTCTACTTAAGCAGTTATGTGACAGTTAACGCAGAGGAAAAAGTAGCCCATAAGCGTTTTAAGTTGAACATAAATATTTATGATGCGTATCAGCAAACGGGCCTAAATGAACTAAATACCTATTGAACCCACTACAATCAGCTAAAAATACTTTTCGCTGTAGTAAGAGGAGTGGTTAAGAGGAGAAGATATTTTATTTCTTGAATTTTCCTGAATTTTGCTCTATTAACCCAAGAAACAAAATTTATAAAAATATTCGATTTTCTGTTACAGTTTCTGTTAATAGGTTTGTTCCTTAAGCCCTGAAGTAGCTTTGAATCTTTCAAGTTGTGGATTGTACATAGGGCCAAAGCAAGTGCACTAAGAACTTAAGTTTAACATATTTTAAGTTTCAATTATTAAATGACATAACTTGCTTTTCTACAACATAAATTTAATGACCCTCGGTTGTTTTTTGAGGACCAAAAAACAACTCTTGGGATTGTCTGTAACTTTTGAATCGATAATAGTCGAGAAACAAAAAAAATTGTTTTGTTGTTAAGATGCCAAAATAACTTTTTCAAATTAATGGCCTTCAATTGGAAAATCCCAGTCAAACAAATTAAAAACTTAAGGTATCGCCTCAACTTACAGAAACCCATTTTTTCAGAGGTGCCAAGTGAGAAAAAGTTAACCCCTGAGTTACAGAACATGGGCACTGGGTAGAACCTGGGATAAGTTCAACGAACGAACATTATGTCAGTTTGGTATCTTTTTTGTAGTAAGCGTGGTAACTGTCAAACTTCAATATAGGGACCATTTTGTAAGTTTGGAACAAAGTATATAAACGCAAATTGACCACATTTGTTTGTAATGCCGGATTTACACGAGTGGTAAATTGACATTAATTCATGTAATTAAACTGGCAAAATAATGGTAAAATAAATTCATTAATGATAAGCATATACATGGGACAAAATAATGACTGTTTGATTGATAATGGCAATCTGTCACTAAAGAATGAGCGAATTCGTTCTTCCTCGCGATGAGTCATTATTTTCAAAATGGCATCACTGTGCATTTACATGACCCCATTTTAATAACAAACTTTCAAAACATTTACACGATTTTGTCATTATCATCAATAAAATGGAAGAAATAATGTAAATTTGTCACTCGTGTAATTCCGGCATAAAACGTCAGTGGACACAAATAAGAAATATTTGTGTGAATGATCGCTCAATACATACCAAAAATAAACTAAAAAAAAAATAAAAGAAAAAGAGAAAAACAAAACGCATCACAAAGAATAGTGCACAAAACAAATTATTCTATTAAATAAAATGAGAAAACACTCGAGAATTTAAGTGAACAAAAATTTAAATTTTTGCATCACTAACGCAAGGAAATAGCAGAAGAAACTTGACAGCTTGGTGTTTTGACAGTTTTTACAACAGTTACCCACAAAAATTCGAGTAGTAAGAATTCACAACTTTTTCAATGTAGGGGGGCATTTTTTCTCCACTACTTTGACAGTCTGAAGCGATTTTTTTCGAGTTAACAAACAGCATTTCGTGAAAATTGTTACAAATTTACGAAATATCAAACATATCTTATACAATTTTTTAAAAAGTTTTTTGCTTTTTTATTTTAGCGTATAAGTTATCCAAGTGCTTTTCCATTGGTAAAACCAGTCTTCAATCTAGATTTTGATTTTTTTTTTGAGACTATTTCATATTTTTTTATTATTGTAACGGGGGTTTTTCTTAGCTGTATGAGAAGTTTCGATTATTGTTCTGTATGGTTTGACAGTTGAGAATGTCAAACTCTGTTGAAATTTCTATTTAGTAATGTCGATTTCGTTTCAATAAATAGGATTCGCTACTAAAACCAATACTTTTTTGCTTTGAAAGAACGATTACGGATCTAATCTCTTTTTGTGACTGTGTGTGTTGCTTGGTAGCTCTAAAAAAAAAAACAAATCTTCAATTCGTTAAAACATCAATATTTCATTTTTATTTGCTGATACCGACGCGGGGAAATTCCTAAATCCACTTGCACTTTTTTAATATTTGTTTCCAAACAGTTTTTAACAATATTTTTATTTTTTTACAATAATAATTTACTTTTTCTGTACACTGTAAAAAAATAAAAATTAATTGGCAACACAACAATTGAAAAACTTCAAAACAAATATTGTAGTGTGTGTAAGAATCTGTGTACAAATCCTTTTTGAATCCGTCTCCAAAAAGAGATTCAATACGGATCTGTTTTTCCAGAAAAAAATTGGTTTTAATTTGAAACGAATTTGATTTTCAGAAAAAAAATTGACGGCGGATCGACGGCAGATCGGTATTTTTGTTGAAACGAAATCGACATAAGGTTTGGCAATTCATCATAAATATAACGCCGGAACAACACTACTAAATTGTGGAAATTTACTTTTAAAAAAAAGCAATCTGTTCGCGAAGTTCAGTGATGAAACTTATTTCTGGAGCGAAGACAATCCTCAAGCCATTAACGAATTACTATTATATCTATTAAAATTTACTGTTTGGTGCGACTGCATCATCTGTCATTATTTCTTTCAAAATCAGGAAGGAGCTGCCGTTACGGTGAATGGCGAGCGCTATTAAGCCATGCTGGCTGATTTTTTGTTTCCAAAAATTAATCAGCTAAACATCCACGACATTTGGTTCCAACAAGATGGTGGATGGTACAGCATGCTTAACCATAAATTTATTACAAAATCAATTTGGTGTCACTTTAATTCCAGAAGTGGTCCTTTTAATAGACCCCTCGTTCGTGCGACTTAACGCCTCTTGGCTACTTTTTATGAGGATATGTTAAGTCATTGGTTTATGCCGACAAGCTAGCAACGCTTGAAGCATTAGTATATTTTCATCAATTTTTGATTTAAAATGTTACAACTACAAATATGAATCTAGTATATCTAAAACTTTACAACTGAATTATAGTTTTTAGAACATTTTTATTATTTGTGTATATATTTTCCTTAAGTTTGCCTCGAAAACTTATACCTATACTGCCTATGAGCAAAATAAATTCAGCCCTATCACGAATTCCCTCGTGATGGAAAAATTCCGAAAAAAAATCACATAACTCATCGTAGCGGAAAACATCATACAAATTCTCATTAGTTTGTGAAACTTCTTTCGCAATTCGTAAGAGTTTCCGATAGTGATGAAGCTCGTGAATATAGATTATTAATTTAAGGAACTTTAACTGTCTAAATTATAAATACATTCTCTAAGCCTTATTTTTGAGTAGAATCTACAAATAATCATACATAAACAAATATGTATGTATATATATTTTTTTTAAATAAAGCAACAATGAGATTTGAGATGTCATAAAATTATTTACATATTTCTAAATGAATATGAGAGGTAAAGAACTTTGTTTCATGATATATTGTATGTATTTTAATTATAAATTAGAAAATTAAAATAATAAACTTAATGCGGGCCTTACACCAGACAGTAGTATAAATATTATTGTTACTGCTCAATACTTAAAAAACATATTAAGCAATAACATTTGATTAGTGTAAGTCCCGCAGAATATGATTACTATCCTATAAGCATTCAAAAGCATTAATTTTCTCTTACACGAACACGAGCACGTTGACAATGATTTAACGTCTCAAAGTTCTTCCTCCTCAGGAATTTAAAAACAAAAAATCCACAGTAAACACACTTTTAATAAAAAGATAGAGGAAAATATGAAAGATAAAATTAAAAAAAAAAATGCCAATTGTTTCTAATAAAATAAACAAAAAAAAATAATTAAATACATAAAAGGGAGTTTCAAAACAAAACATATTATGAAAAATCTAATCAACACGAACTAACAATCAACGAACATTATTCGGATCACATAGCGGTAAAATGCACAATCTTTTAGTATTAAAACATTTTGATTTTGTATTTTGAGAGTTGATTTGTAATATTCACAGAAAAGTTTTTTGTGTTATGTTTTTGTACGAGAGGTTGACAGTACTTTAGTGTTCTTGTATAGGTATAGCAAGTAAATGTGGGTTTTTTGTATTTTTTTTTTTTAAACAACACTGCATTTTTCTTAATTATCCTTTACCTGACAATATAGAGCCTTGACAGAGATATGTATATGGAAACAACAACGCGTGACAACGATGCCGATTTCGTTATTTTTATTTTGTATTTTTTTATAACAAACATAAATAATTAAAAAAATGAGAAAAGAATACACACTTGTAAGAAAAATAGAAGTTTTATAATATAATAATTATGTTTAAAAAAGTACAACTAATTTGTTATTAAAATATTCATCTGAGGGTTTTTTAAAGGTGGAGGGGGAGTAGAGCTAGTCAAAAAATCTCTGTTCGCCAATTCAATTTTTAAAATGAATTGGAGAATAGTTAATTGCAAGAACTTTGATCGTGTATTTTATTTTTTGTATTTATTATTATTTTTTTTTTTTGCTAATAATTGTTTTTTTTTTTGTTTTATTTAAAAATGCTAATGCTAACAGAACAGAAGCAGATGGTTCATAAAAATTATTTTCAATTTTCTTTAGTAAAAGAGACAAAAATGTTGGGTAAGAGCGCTGGGAGCCATTATTCAATAAAGCTAAGCACATTCCATTATCATCATAAGAAATAAATAAATTATTTGGAAAAATAAAAATGAATTAGAAATTGTACTATGCGCTTCTGTGTTGCTAAGCATATAAATACATTAAGAAATTAGTTAAAAAAAAAAGAATTGTATGAATCGATTAAATAAAAAATAAATCGATATGCACGAGGTTTAAAAAGTGCTAAGATCGTACAACTTCACTCATAAATGACTTTTTTATTTGGCAATCCGCTATCCGGAATCCCTTTCTCATCCGCGATCCCAACTGAACACTTTTTTGATTATGAGAATTCTGAAGTTGATGTTGATAATGGTGTGATTGTATATGTAAAAAATAATCAAAATCAAAAATAAATGTTTGTGTGCACAATTAGGATACAAAAATTGACAATGGTTCAGTTTGACATTTAAGTATATGACTGTGTGCGTGTTTCTGGTTCCGATTCTGATTTCAAATCCACAAGAACAAGTGAACACTTTTAAAATAATCTGGAAGGCTTCCGGATTGCCAAATAAAAACGACATAAGTTTTCTTTTTCGAAGAGGGTCTTGTGAACTGAGAGTGCAGTGCCGATTTTGTGAATACATTAGAGGTGATTCTCTACACATAATATGCACATGTATGTGTATTGAACTGTGTTTTTATAAGGTTGCGTGTGCACTTGTGCGTAATTATACATACATATGTATATGCATTTAATATACTAGAAGGATCTTACTTCAAATATTTGCTGCATTAAGTGGGTTTATAGTTTTTCATGTGAGCTACGGTCAACATAGTCGGTCATCGCGTCGACTCTCGGACGTAAAATAACGCCAAAATATGTACTAATTGGGAGGCGTTGACAGAGTTTTTGGACCTATTCGCCACCGGATTGACCGCATCCTAACATGGACACGGCACAATTGCATGCGCGTTCAACGTCCGCCTTGAGAGTTTATTTGACACACATCATTTTTGTTTTGTTGTGAAATTCAAAGGGATTTAAATTAAGAGTGGTTTTATTTCGAAATAAAATAAACAACAAGCCAAGTGTAAGGTATTAACGAAATACCTTAATTCTTTGAAAGGTCAATGTATGACATTGTGTAAGAAACTTAACACGGTTTAAATGTTTGGTATTTTGTTGAACCACATGTCATCCACGTTCAAAAGAAATTATTTATCATTGATCTGTTGAGTCATTAGAAGTGTTTCTTAATTGTTTAACTTGCATGTCAATTTGGCATCAATGACTAAATAATATAAGACAGATTGACAAATTTAGTCAAAACAACATGTTCTTGTCCACCACGGACTAAACTAAAACTATATCAGCTCTATTTGTCTATTGTATTGTAAATTTGTTTTCGTTAATATTCAAAATGACCGACCCGGCCTTCAGTCATTGGTTCAACGGGGTTGAATGTGTTCAAGTCGTGTGATAGCCAAAGTTTTGATAGTGAACGCATTGAAGAATAAATATCACATTGACACACATGGCAGTTTGACGTATTTTGGGACAACATTGACTGACTTGCGACATTCGTGTGATCGACAATTTTTTATACATTGACACTGTGAACATTCACGCTGTAGTAACAGATTTAAGATTGATTTTTTGTGGTGGCGACAGAGTGGCAACACAATGACTCATTTCGTTTGCCCTTCTAATTATTGTTGCTTTACGAACTAATCTGTGTTTGGCTGTATTGAAAATGATTTCACACATTGCGAGTTGTAGAGAAAAAAAGGGCAAACAAATATGTTCAACAGATAATTTTGTTAGGTAAGATTGGCGCAGGACAGTATTGAACGAAGTCGTTCAAATATTCCAAAAGAATTTTGCATGGCGATGAATCTTTTCCAGCAATGTAGATTTAATTCTGAACAATGTTTTCTTTTTTGTGAAATTTTGTTTTTTAATTGAGGAATTTGATGATTTTTCTAGAAAAGATTAAATAATGAATGTTGTATTGTATTGTATTTATTATACACTACAAAGATGCTGATTATGTCTATTCGTTTTTTATTTGAAATGTCAGAGATTCAATATTTGTTTCCACATTTCGGAGTAAGAAATTTAATGTTCGATAATATTCAATTCCTTCTAGGTATACAGATTTCGAAAATTAGGAAATAAAAAAATACCCAAGTGAGTATTAATGTGAAATTTAATTAGTTGGCTTGCATTTGAGTGTAATTGTACGATAAAGCTTTACAAACTATTCAAAAAAAAATCCTTCTACAAACGTAATACGTTTCCGAGTTAGTGTAAAAATAAATTATCTTTTCTAATTGCATATAATTGCTCATAATTATGTTCGTGACTAAAACGATTACTTTCTAGTTGAAAATTAATTTGCATTTGCATTTTGCTTTTAAGTATTAATAAGTAAACTAACCACTATTAAAAATGTTATTGTGCTAACCATTGCTAAGGGTATTTTTTTTGCTTTATATAGATTGGGCTCTTGATACTTTTTTTTTTGTAGCAAAATCAATAAATTAAAATAGAAAAGAAATAAAGGTATAAAAACATGCAAAGTCATACCTATGCCAAAGGGTTTGCCTGGTGAATCATCACTTGAACCCTTTCCACCAAAACTATGCCGATTGCGTACTCCAAAGTCTCGAGTTCCTTGTTGGCCTTGAAAAATTAAAATAAAGTCAATCTTAATACATATACATAGGTATTTGTAATCAAATAGATTAATAACATACCTGATTGTGATAAAAATTGCTTCGAAAAGTCTGTATTGTTAAGATCCACAAATGACTCTGAACGTCCGACATTGATCAATGATTCCATGGATACATCGAATCGCATTATCTACATAGAAAAATATTTAATATCAGTTTATTGTGAGAAACATTAATAGCTAGCAACTACGTTCCAAATTATTCATTGCAAACATTTTCTAGCAAACACAAAAAAACTATAAGAACACATTCCACAAAGAGGCGTCTGTATGTGTGTTTATTTTTTTCATTTTTGTCATTTGTGGAAGCTAAGCAACTAAAAATGCTAAAACCAAAAGGACACAACAACAACAAGTAGAAGTTTTTGATTTCGTTACACACAATGTAGAGCTTATGTTATACTTACACCACCAGTGGCTGCTGTGTCTTTCACGGCCTTTATTGTTTGTTTGTTGTGAGTTAGTTGTAAGGCCGAATAGAAACGACAGAGTTTCGATATGTGGGACAACAAAACACAGAGAGATAACACAGTTTTGTTTTTTTTTTGTGTTTTTTTTTTCAAAATACAGAGGTACATAAGTGTGGAAGCAGTGAAAGAACAGAAAGTAACGAAAATTTGAGTTTGTGAATAAAAATTGAAAAGAGAAAGACACCGAGAGCGAGAGTGATATTCTTCTTTTTTTTTCAAAATTATGAGCATTTTTTGTGTATTAAGAGCACACTTGTGAAGCTTTGTGCTAGACAAGAGCAGAACTTTATTAGCTATTACCTGTGAGAAGTTCGGTACACTAACGGTCTTTCTCATTGACAGTGGTTGTCCGTGGGCGGTCTCAAGTTCCTTTACGGCCACGTTTTGCCGCAAACGATCCAAAGTTAGAATACTCTCCACAGCAGAGACACCTTTTGTATATTTTTCTGAAATGTATGAAAACAATTTTAAGATCAATTCTCATACTCATACATTGGTGTGGTTTGTTTTTACTTACCAATATAAGTCTCTCCATCACTAGTCGAACAATCATCGCCACTTGCAGCTAATTGTGCCAATGATTCTCTATCTTCAAGCTCCTCTGATGCCTTGGGAATATTTGACACTACTTCATACGTAACACCAGTCAGTGCGATGGCATTTTCCAATCTAACTAGGCGGAATTTTTTCAGCCTGTCGGTGATACTTTGCCTTTTGTAAATATTTAAACTTAATCGCTTCCGCAGCACCAAATCCATTGGAGCTGGATGTGACAGCCGCACAGTGGTTCTCAAAATCAAGTATACTCGCTCATTTGCTTCCGTTACACGATTTAGTGCTTGACTATCGTGCATTGATGAATCCCAACTGGCAATTGCACACACATCTTTGTCTAAGTGTTGCAGTATCTGAAGTGTGTAGAACTTGTGACCATGTTCTTTGGATAGAATTGAATTCAAGCCCGCAATGGAGAACTCATCGTTTGTGTTTTGAGCTGATAAATCATCAGCATTTAGATTAAGGAAAAGTACAGGCACATGAGGCTCCATTCCAGCTGGAGGATCCCATGAAGCTGGTGCACCAGGAATACCAGATCCCGGTGCTGGGACAAGAACTGCATTTCGCTCTTCTGTTAGCGATACCCATTGATGAACCAAGCTCAGCTCGCGTTCACGCTCTTCCTCACTCTTGTCTTCTTTTTTGATAAGTTTCTGTATCTGCTGATCAAGATACTGCCGACGTCTACCTAAAGCCTCACTCCATTTTTCTCTCAGAACTGTTAAATCTTCCTCTTGATAAGAGTCAAGAGGACGCTGTAGCCTTGATCTAACACTTACACTTCCAACAGCAATGTTCACTATGGACTGACAAATAATTGGCAGTGTGCCCGAGTTCTGCACGGGCTTTACACGAACATGGATTCTCCTCTGTTGACCTTGCCGCAACTGATACACCCCACCAGTAAGAACTTCATTTCGATTGGTCACCTCCACCGGCGAGTAATCTCCGTTGTCGTTAAGTTCATGGATCTCAACCCAAAGTTCGATTTTACGAGATAGCTCAGCCCAACGGTCGACCAAGGAACGTGCCTTAGCTTGTTGCTGCTCTACTTCCCAGCCTTTGGACTTTGAAAATCCAGCGCTTCGATGTCCCCATACTTCGATAGATAATGCACCCTCTATGCAATGTTCAAGAAACTCCTCATTTATCGAAACGGTAAAGTCCTTTGTATGTTCAAAATTAAATGATTTATTTTGATCAGTAGTAGGCAGCACCTCATCATTTATAACTGGCACAACAGTCTCTTGGTGTCCCCAAAACGTGTATTGGCAAAAAACAAAATTCGAGAGTGACAATGGCAACCCAGACGCCTGTTTTATTGTCACTCGACATGTTATAGAATTTGACATTGGATCACTTGGATCATAATCATCGTCTCGGCTATCTGTGGAGCTATCAGAAGCCGACTCACACATTCGATCCTGCGGGAGCTGTCCGGCTATGCGTGATATCTCCACTTGAAGTCGTCCAGCGACTTCTCCTTGCTGGCTAATAATAGGTGTATGATAATCCAGTTTGACATCGTGGAATAGCACCTCAAGGAATATATTTGCCACTCCAATAAGATTGTGGTTCTCTTGTGATTCATAAAATGGATCTACCGGCTTCTGTGGTCCGCCCTCCTAAAAAAGAAGGAGGTTTTTCGTAAAAAAATTGTTTGCATACATACATTCAAAGATGAGAGCGATTTTCTGCATGAGTGAAATAATTGATCAAAATTACCTCTTCGTTGTCCTCGTCGTCACTTAAAGCCTCAATCATCGGCTTTAGTGGATAAGCGCAGCGTTTATTTTTTTGGTTAATGATGAAACGTGAGTTTTATTAGATTTTATGTTTTATTTTTTTTTTTAATAGAGAGAGAGAAAATGAACTAATGAACTTAAGAAAACTAAGTAAAGAAAATGTATCGCTCTCTTACCAAACCAGATAGAATGTGCTCCTTGTGCTCTTGGTACATTTCACGCATGTCAATAAGTTTGTTTTCCAGCTTTTCCATTGTCCAGATTTGGCTGCCAGAGTTGACACGCTTCACTAGAATTGCTGGCTCGCTAACAAATGCCCCACGCTATGAGAAAACATATTTATTCATAAAAAAAATATCACATCATATAGCAGTAAATGAAAACTTACCCTTCGGTTTGGGGACAAATTTGCTGGTGGAATTTGGAGGGTAACACTGAATTTGGTCTTCTTTTCCATTTCCTCGGCTAAGAAATTGGCTTCTTGGACTAGAGCGTTTGCACGCATTATATCGGTTTTTAACTGGCCTAGCGAACGTTTAAACATTTCATCGCGTTCCTAAAAAAACAGTATTTGTTTAGTATCTCTGTCTAGCTTGGAATTTAGTAGCTAATGCATTTGGAATAATCAAATTTTAACTTTGAATGGCGCAGTGGATATGGTGCTTGACTGCTAACTTAGACGTGCTAGGTAGTATTCTTTTCTATAACTCCAATTTTAATTGGATGTCCCCCGTGGGTTACAATGAGATAGTTAAAACCTAATTCTTAAATCCACTTGCCCCAACAAAAATTCTTTCCTATCTTTCTATGCCTTCTAACTAGTGCCGTGCAATCCAGGATGCATTTAAAAAGACTTTAGGTCTTACAGACATACAGTTAAAATAATAAAAAAAGCTATATAATATCATTGTAAATAAAAACTACTACTATCAGTTCGCCTTTTTGAAGAGGGGTATAAAAAAAGTGAATATTCAGAGTTTGAAAAGTGTACAAATATTAAAGAGAATAGCGAATATTCAGATAAGGGAATTTGATAAGAATAAAATAATTAAGAAGGACAGCTTATGCCAGTTCGAGGGAGAGAAACGAAAATATATTTTTCAAGGAACGTTACTAGCCCGAAGCCCAATTGTGGGTGTACTGTTTTGATTTTGAGTTTTTGTATAACTTTTTATGAAGTAAAACTTCTTTTGTGGCGTTGGGAATACAAATTTGCAAGCCGATAACACAACACGCTCTCAAAAAAAAAACATGTGTAGCCCCACAATATTGTCCTTTCTTTCTATGGCTTTCTCTGTTGTATTTGCTTGAACTAAATCACTTGGCCAACGGTCGGTCGCAGAGAGAGGGGATTCAAGAGAACAAATATGGGGCGTAAGAGTTTTAAGGGTATAATGTCAGTGATGAAATACTTTGTGAAAACTGCACAATAAACCACGATCACATAACTTGAACCAGTTTTCCAAAAGTAATTCATCACTTGCATTGTCCTCATTAAATTCCTTGCGCACCAATTTTGTTCCCTTGAATCCTCTATCTGCGCAACCGGCCGTTGGCCAAGAGATTTGGTTCAAGCTTCAGATATAAAACAACTATGTTCTTGAGTTCAAAGGCACAGGAAAAAATAAACTTTCTTAAAAGAGATACCACAGAACTTTTTTCTTTCATTTTTTAACCCTCTGTTCCTGTTTTGCTTTTACACTTTTCGCTACCCCTAACTTTACCACATTTTTGGCTCTAATAAATTTTGCAGGGAAAAGGTCTGGCTTTGTGTTCCACTAAAACATTTGCAGGATGATAGTACTATGGTTTTTATATAGAATTAGAATAGTGTTTGTTAGTTGAAAAAATTACTATATTTTTAATAAAACTAACGTAGAAACAGTTTAATTTTACTGAACATAAGATGTACGTAGGTATATGATCTTTAGAATTAAGACTGCGAACTTACATGTGCCCATTTTTCAACTCTCATTTGTGAAGTTGGTGTATTGGGTGTAATTTTTCCCAATCTCAATGGATCGTATGGTGCATACGGTGGATATGGTGTGCTTGGTGATAAGATATTCCTTAATTGTTGAAACTGGCGTTCATATTCCTGTTAAATTAGAAAAAGAAAAAACCTAATCAAAATTCTTCATGACAAATTTTAATCAAAAACTCACCTGTCTCTGTTTTTCTAAAGCCACTTGCTTATCTTCTTCATGCTGTCTCTCAAGCATTGCAATAGCCGTCTGTATAGGATCGTTGCTTAATTCGTTTTGCATGATTTCATCACGCGCAAAATTATAGTCAATAAGCTGGGCGGGTGTTTGTGGTTCGGAGCTGAGATTTGTATTTGTGGCACTTTTAGGACAATTCACGCGAAAAAAATGATGATTTCCCCATAAAATACGATCACCGTGATGCAGTGGCGTTTTATCCACTGCCGGTGAGCCATTAACAAAACATCTTGCACCTTGTATGGGCTCCATGAATAGTCCACCATCTTCGATTATGATTACACAATGTTCGGGTTGAATACCAAGACCAGACAATTGTATATCTGGCTGCTGACCAGAAATGCTATGACCTCCAACCAATGTACGCTCCTGATTTGATTTTTTTAAATAATAGATCTTTTGTGTATATAAAAAAAATTTAATTTACCTTAAGATAATAAACTAATAATTCATTTAGGGACGGATCTGCATTCAAATTGACTAAATAGTATTTATTTTTCTCCACCTTGATGCCACTGGCTTGTACACTAATGCCCATTTTTTCCAGAGCTTGTTGACGTTCATTTTGTATTCGTTCAGTTTTTACTAGCTTCTCTTCCCAAGTCTGAGAAATTTGTTTCATCAAATTTTCACTTTCAGCTAGTTTGTCGTGGATATCGACTCGCTGAATGTCACCAACAGGGGAACCCTAGAGAAGAAAATAATAAGAATTTTAACAACAAGGTAAATTCTATCATCTCTGTATAAGGTTTAAGGTCGATATTATTTTTTGTTGAATATTTGGTTGATTGGAATATTAAAAACATTAAACAATACTTACTGTGGCATGTTTAAGCATATTGCGCAAAGTCTCCACTTCATGTCGTAGTTCTCGAATGATTCGTGCATTTGGATCTTCATTAACCACAGCATGGTTAACGATTCGCTTAGCACGATCAGCATATCGCAACGTCGAGAGTGTCTCTTCGAAGTTATCTGCAGCAGGTGAGATAGTTGCCACCATTACAGTCTTTGAGTTTCCACCAAGATTGTCCTTCAATAACCACGTCAAAACTGAATCCCGATATGGAACAAATTTGTCGTTTCGATTGTTTTTCCCTATCGATTGATCGGCCAACTTTGAGATAACAAGTCCAAGTGTGGTAAGAGATCTGGAAAAAATATATATTTACTCATTAGTTAGTGGTTTTTAATAATTATGTATTAATATTCACTCACTTGTTAATGTTAGATCCTTCTTTGAGACGATCTCCAACTGCACCAGTTTTAACTGCTCGCTCACTTCCAGCTAAATCGACTAGAGACATGCGAGAGACTTTCTCTCCGCTCACACCAGATCCATGATCTGTCAGAATTTGTGTTAGTACAACCGAAAAGACGGCATGAGATCTGGATGATTCGGCGTTCATATTTGTGGCAGCAACAGTTCTGGACTTATTACCCTCTGTCATCAAATTATCCACATCCTGAATTAAACAAAACAAATTATGTATTATTAAATTTTGCGCTTTTTAATTGACCTTACTTTATATGATGTGACAGCTAACTGTGATAGTCCGTCCACATAAGGACCCAGGACATTGTGCTCACGGACTTTCAAGGACTGTTTGTTTGGTTTTGGATCTAAGAGGTCATGAACTTTTTCATTGTAGATCTCCATGTAAGATACTTCAACTTTGTACAAGAGTTCCGATGATGTCTTGGTACTTATCGATCCAAATAGCTCGTCACAAAGACGTGGAATTATACCTTTGGACTCTTGGGTTCCCATCATGGTATATGATTTTCCAGAGCCTATCATGAAAGAAAAACTAATTTTTAAAAAGTTGTTTTCAAGGCCAAAAGTTACAAGAAAATTTACCAGTTTGCCCATAGGCGAAAATGCAGGCATTATAACCTTGGAATGCATTGTCAAGAATATCTCGTCCAACCGAAGCGAATACATCTTCTTGTGAAGCAAAATTTCCATCTTCTGGATCGATGGAGAAAAAACAATGATCAAACGCAAATGTTTTCGGTTGTTTTCTGAAATATAAAAGAAAAAAAGAAAATTTTAAATAAGAAAACAATTTTTAAAGTAAATCGAAATTATGGAACTGGCAGTACTGTGCTTCGCTCTCTTTTGTTATTACTCATTTGTAGTGAAAAAAGAGAACACTAAATTGCGATGCTTTTCTTGTGCTAGGCCAATTCTAAATTCCAAAAAAAAATTAGGAGATATATTATGTTTGTTTGGTAACTAAAAATTTTCACCAAGTTTACGAAACTTGGGTCTCATATGGGTTTTGACAGCAAAATGTGAAAATTCGTACAAATTCGTACGAATTTTCACGTTACCAAACACACCTATTTTAAGATGCTGCAGTTTCTTTAACCTTTCGTATCTTTTGGGTTGTCAATTTTACAAATGAAGATACATATCTGTCTTTCACATTTGTATCTTCTATTTTATTAAAAAAAAAAAGGATAACATTGGACTATTGCTGTAGCGTTAAGAATTTTAGGGTAGGTTCGTTCGTTGAACTTTACCTAGGGTCGATCTAGGTTTTTTTACAACCTCAAGAGTTTTCAAAAAAACCTGGGTTTTTGGGTTCTCAAAAAACACCCGGGAGCCATTCATTTTATGTTGCAGAAAAGAATGTTATGTCATTTAATAATTAAAACTTAAAATATGATAAATTTAAGTTCTTAGTGCATTTGCTTTGGCCCTAAGCACAATCCACAACTTCACGGTTTCCATTTTGCATGTCTGTGTCCGAAAATAAATTTGAGTATTCTTTTATTTGCATTTTAAAAATAACAAATCAAATCAGATCTCATGTGATTTTGACGTTTATTCATTTACCTCAACTTGCCCTGGCTAAAAACCTAGATCTACTTTAGGACGAGTTGAGGCCGACTCTAGGTTTCAAAAAACACAGAATTTGCTTGTCAGGGTGAATTTAGGTTTTTCAAAAAACGCTTTACGGTGACCCTAGGGCGACTTCAGGGCTCAACGAACAAACCTGGTAACAGTAATGAGATTTCCAATTGGATTTTCCGAACTTTGACAGTTGAAAGTGGGCGTATTGTTGAAGCTACAGCTGTCAAATTGGCTGTCATTTATTCAGTCTATTTTGCTAAATTATTAAATTACCCTGGACGGATATAGCGTTCAAAAACATGGGTAAATGGTAAAATTGTTTTATCAAAATGGATGTTCTGTTTAGGCAACGTTCTGCGCACTTCGCCCATTTTCTCCATAATCGTCCCAGCGAGTAGATCATTCGCAGTGTGGTGGATAAATGTGAACACACTGGTTCAGTACAAGAGCAACCACCATCCGTATACGCTGTAAGAGTGTGCAGGATAATCCAAAGCCATCGATTTCGCGTCGGCCACAAGAACTCGGGCCTTTGTGGACCACAAGTTAGTGAATTATACGGGTTGACTTGGGCCTGCACAATGAGGCCCATTTCTGGATGAATGTGTACGTCAACAAACAAAATTGTCGAATTTAGGATGATACCAGATCACACGAGATCCAAGAACTTCCCCTTAGAGTCACTTTTTGGAGTGGATTTTGGGCTGGCAGCGCCATCAGTCGATATTTCTTTAAGAATATTTGTGGCCAGTCCATTCCCATCAACGACGAGCAAAATGGTCGATTATTACCAACTTCTTTTGGCATGGATTGGATGATATATTTACCCACTAATAAATATTTAAAAAAAAAACGAGGAATCTTAAGTCCGCTGACAAATTAAAAATAGCATTGCCATGCATTTGGAAGAATTCTTTATTCTTGAACAGAATGGATGCGATAAGAAAACGAGACTTGAGTGTGATTAGATCTCGTCGTTATTGTCAAACTATGACGAAGATACACATAATAAAGCATTTCATGTAGTCACGTTACGTTACATACAAACTCAGTTAGCTTCAATATTAATTTCTCACATCTCGTCGTGAAAAGTTTCGACCAGTTGATTTGGAGAATGGTTTTATAATTACAAAATGCTTGCAGTCAATCATGTCACGCTCTCGTCTCATTTTCTTGCGCATTGTGAATCATCTTCTTAGGTAAATCGGCAAGATTAAATCGTTGAGTTGAAATCGGTGTGAAATTGATGAACCACGGATGAAAGTTTGAACCACGGTGATGTACAATTGAAAGATATCGTCGATATGGTGGATGTATTTATGCATGTACGGAGCCGGATTCAAAAAATATTTTAAAAATAGGATGTGTCAAAAACGTGTAATTTTTCAAAAAAAAATTATTAAAATTTACAAAATAAAATCACACGAATTCTTGTAAGTGTTATATACAAAACACTATCATTTCAAAACTGCTTACTTGATTTTGATTATTTAATCGGTTCTCAGTTTTAAATTAAGGGCTCTAAGTGGAAGGTATAGTGTGTACAAAAGTACACACACTCTTTTTTATATTTAATGATGGAAGCCGTTTAATGAAACACTTTATAGTCTCTGTGACAGTTCGGTTTGACGTATGTGATGGAAACAGGAATGTCGACCACGAATTATTGATTGAACCAGTACAACATTATTTTCTCGTATTTTAACTCCGGAATAAAAGTCTAAAATATTTAGAGATCATCATTTTGAAATTAAGACCGAAATTACTATTAAAATCTTTATACGAGGGACTTATCTATCATTTTCAATAATTAAGCTTTTATATACATAAATATTCTCAAATGGTCTGACTATTTTCATTGTCACTGTTTTGTCGCCGAGGTTTTCCTTCTACGAAAGAAAGAATAAAATAATTCCATATATACAATATAATAGATGAGAAGATATTAAGGTTATTTTGTGTTTTTCTATATAGGTACCACTCCTGTTTCGATGCTTTTGACATCTCAGTTAAGGTACAGATATAGTTCCATTTTTGGACTGAGTCATCTTCAAAGGATTAGTATTGTGCACTCTAAGCCTATAGAATAGGCTTTTTGACTGTAGTGTCATTGATGCATTGCCAGAACTTTTTTTGTTTGTTTCGATTTTAAATTGTTGTTCTACTTTATCTAAAATTTGCTGATGCAGTCTCAATAATATTTTGACATTGAAAGTATTTTATTTTTCGATACGGTACAGCAGTCTTTTATATACATATTCGAACCACCCAAAAGTGTATTTCTACGGCAAATAGACAAGATGACAAACAAAAAAAAAATCTAAGGTTCCTTTCTGTCTCGACATTATCATCCTGACGTCACTATCTGATGGCACAACTTTACCTTCTGTTCATAAACAACCAAAATAAAGCCTTTTAATGACTACCTCTGTATACATTCCGGAAAGGAGACGATTACAAAAAAAAAAAAAAAAAAAAAAAAACAACTAATGAAAGTGGGTGCACTTTTTGAAAGCCTTTTTGCATAGCCAAATGTATATTCAAGCTGTTTTATCCGCAAAAGATAAAAAAGGCACACCACACCACCTACAGAGATCATCTTGAGATTCTTTTAAGGCAATCAAAGCATTGGGTGTACGAGTATACTCGTATACCTAGTCTATAAACAAGGAAAAGGCATCAAACCACACCACATGCTGGATACACTTCAACGAAAAGCCATAAAAAGTTCTATATAAAAATTGAGGTCTACTCTTCACGTCGTCGTCATCGTTGGTTGCTTGTATAAATACTTATAGCATCACATCACTTTTCTAGAACTGAAAATGAAGTCTATATCTGTCTATAGAAATGGTTTACACGTTTGGTTCATTTGCATTTGGCACGCAACCTGTTTTCCATATCTTTTATCTCTCCTAAAGTAGAATAAAATACATATACAAGGTGTTTCTTAGTCATCAATATTTTAATATAACAACGAGTTTATTAACAGAATTCTTTGAACGGACGAATCTCAATTTACAAAAGATGGGATTAGCATTTTTCACAATATTCACTTATGGGCCTCGGAAAATCCACACACAAAGAGACAGTCATATATGTGGGCACGCGTAATTACAGAAACAAATTAATCTTCCCCTTCAAATTAGCTACCATGCTGAATTCTACATTTCAAAATGATTTACCAGAACTTTTGGAGGACATCTTAATTATTCAACTAACTTCATCACATATCCAACAGGATGGGGCTCCAGCCCCCTATGAACGAGAGGATAGATGATGAGTACGGTAATCGATGGATAGGCAGAAATAGAAAGGTTCACTGGCCTGCAAGATCTTCTGACCTTACAATATTGGATTTTTTTAATAGCTGGGGAATAATGATTGAAGTTGTTTATTATGCTCCAACTAATGATCTAGATGCTTGATGAGTAGTTCAGCAATTATATCTTGTTGTTAACTCCGTGGATTCCAAATCATGGAAGTTCCAAACAATACTGGTTGATACTTGAGGGCTGAAAATTGGAATTTAGGACCAGCCCAACTTGAAGAATTGATAGAGTACCGATATCTTGGAGTCACACTTACACCTAGGCTGACTTTCAAACAACACCTCCAAAATAAGTTAAGAGAATCTAAGAAACCCTCAAGCTGATCCTAGAAAAAGATGTCCCATTCAATGCCAAATGGGAAGGCCGATCCAATTGGAGTAGCCTTTGATGAAAATCATCTCGGAAGCGCTAGACGTGAAAATTCACCACGGATTTATTGAGAAATCAGAAGGTTCTACAAGTAGATTGATTTAAAGTCAACTGAAACATATTTTGAATGAGATGAACTACTTCAATGAGCTCTATAGTATTCATGAAATAAACACGATATTTAAGGCGAGAGGTGAATTGTTGCCTCTGAATTTCAGGTCGTAAAGGGAAGATCTTCCATTAAACTGCACTTTAAGTAACTTTTAGGCAAAATGCCCAATTCTCCAAGAAATAAGAAGATATCACTTCAACCAATCCATCTTTTTAAGAGGGTATGATGTGTAATACTTCGTTTCCACCGACCACTAAACCGAGATTTAAGTAGATTTAGCTAAATCTCCTACAAATCTTGAAGATTTACCATACAAATTTTAATCTTCTCAAAAGAAGATTTACAATAAATCTCATTTAAATCTTCAATCGAACTACCCTATTTCCATATCGAAATGAACACATTCATCGGGAAAGTGAAACTGCCTGTCTCACTTCTAAATCATAAGAGAAAATGAAAAGATATATTCATTTTTAATAGTGCTGTCAAAATTAATCTACATTTGGAGTGGTGGAACCACTTTTTGAGATTAGTTAATCTACAGATTAGTTAATCTAGAGATTAAAGTTCGATGGAAACGTAATATAAACATCTAAACTCTCGGCAGGGGTAAAATTGAAAATTACATTACGGAAGTAACGCACGCCATTTTGTTTTAAATGGTTCGGAAATTTGATAAGTATTAACTTCCTTCACTTTTTAAAAGGTTCGTGAATTTGTTAATTCATCAACCATTTTAAAAAATGTACGAAGTAAATGCACGAACCATTAACGTAAAACTGAAGCCGATTTGACTGCTATTATACCTAATTATAATTTGTGTCTGCAATTTTTAAGCACGTGCTGAGATTGGAAAAATTGCACGTATCGTTTCTTCTTCTTTGTGATTTTTCTTATTGTTTACCGATTTATCCAACGTTTAAGTGCGGTAAGGCAACAAAGATATTATTCTTCTCACTTGGGCAAAGTTAAGTTTTGTTAAAAACGCATTCGTATAAAAGCATTCTTGCAACCGAAAGGAGAGCAAAAGAGAATCGATGCTTAAAAATCACAGGCGTGAAAAAGCAGACTTTCACGATTCCTTTTTATTGTTTACTTGGTATTTTTTTTACAGATTCTAGTGAGGGGTGTAGAAGCTTAGTGGGAAGGAAATGAAAATTTCAAGACTTTTTCTGGTTGAACTTTGATATTTCTGATTTGCCAACTGCATGCTTGTAGTTGTTAGAAAAATAGAAAGATATAAATAAAAATTAGTGAATTATCAAAAATTGGTTTTCATTATTAAATACGGTGTATTTATATGAAAAAAGTAAAGTAACAAGAAGAATACCATTTTTTTGTTTCTTAGAATAAATCCAAGAATTACGACCTAAAATATTATTGATGAATTAAGGGACACCCTGTATGTGAACAATTTGAAATGTACCTATATCTGGTGACAGGTCCATGAATGGGAGGTACCTATACTATAAACATTTAAGTAAGTTTCTATTCCCTCATCAAAGCTTCCTTCCGTTCTCCACTTTTTTTCTTTTGGCATAATTTCAGATTCAGTTGCGTTCTTTAACAAATCGATTTTGCGGTCAAGTTGAGAGCTCAGGTGAAGCATTTTTACTAAAGAAGCTAGCAGTAGTTAGATAGTTATATAGGTATACTCTACAGCCAGAGAAAATATTTCTTTTTTGTATAAATTGGTTTTATGGAACAACTGTCATCTTCTTTATAGGAACTTTGGATCGGTCGATTGTGTAAGGACTACGTTCCCATTTCGAATAATTGGTTGTATTTCCTTTGTGAAGCGGGAACGGGAATCAAAGGAGCGGACTTGTTATACATTCTTACAATTCGTTTTATTCCTTTTGTTACATCACATGCAAGGAATAAGGTCGGGATATGTTTCTTTATTTTGTTTGTATGTATGTACCTTCTCCTTTCGGTATAGGACAATTATTGAACGTGACATGAAAAGGGCAATTGTGTTGTTTGTGTGTTTGTGTGTTTGTGCTGCGTGCTGCTTTATTTATGACGTTTACTTGTAATATATATTAAAGTAAGCTCTTATGATTTTGTTCTACTATTTATTTTCTACAGGTACTCACTGTGATTTAATTTCAATATACCTTCTTCTACATGGAATAACTATTTTAATGGTTTAAATAAAAACAAAACAAAATATTACATCGCACGTACATAGGTACTTGTTCAGTTAGTGCAGATGAAAGGTGTAAGGTATAAGTTACGTTGGTGTTAGTTATTTGTTTCGCTCATTAAAAAAGTGTTCAATTTGCATTTTTTGCTTAAAGTGGGGTTTTCTAGATTCAAGCAGATGAAATGCGTCACTTACTTTCGACTTGATTATAGGAACATTTGACCTACGTGTAAATATTTAGATATTGTTAGGTTGAGGGGAACCTTCATATCACCGCAGTTGAACAGTTTTACTGAGCATGACACACATCTACGATATAAGTTGGTGAGTACGTAGGTACTGTCTTGAAAATGTATAATATTTATAAAATGCTTAGATTAAAACTAACGGTTAATACACCAACATATTAGCAGTAAGTATAGTTGTCTTCGAGAGCTTAAAAGCTCTGGCGCAAAATTTTAAACAGCCCGATGTGAAGGGCTTAGCATGATACTACTTAACAGCAGTTTGCTAATACTAAAGCACTTTATTAAAATGTTCCTAATTTTAAACACTTTTAACCTAGCACCATACTAAAACTATTTTCTTAATAAAACTACAACGATAGTTAAAACTATGCCTAAAATAGTGCAAAAAAGTAAGCGAATATAACTTTTTGACGTTTGTAAATGTCAAAGTGGCATACCTATGGATTTAGTACGATAGTAAAAAAAAAAGTAGCCATTTTGTGATTTTAACTTTAGTAAAATGGCAAGAAAATAGTACGATACTAAACTGGTTTAAAATTAGCAAAATCCTCTTTTTGGCCTATTATTATACTAAAAATGATTTAACATATTACTAGATCGACTAAAATTTTGCGCCTCTACTTCTTAATTCCGACAACATTAATTACATTAAAGGAAACGGTAACAATATTGAATTAACATGGAATACATTATAGCTTTTTTACTTTTTTGTTAACCTACTTATGCAATGCAGCGGAAGTTAAGGTTGACGAAGTTTAGGCTGAAGAAATTGATGGTGACTTAGAGGCCAACAGCTCCCTGCATTAAGTATATGGCTGTGCGTCACGTGCAAATTTCGTCCACGACAAATGACACAAGAAGTGGCCCCGCCTTACTCATTCGGTCAAGATGGCCGAGGATGGAAAATAGAATCTACAAACATCGACAATAAAACGAAACATACTTTATCAGTTGTTAAACGAAATTTGTTTGCCGGAGGCTGATGATTTGGGTTCCGAACATTGTTGGTTACAGCTGATCGAACCAACATTTCACTGCACAACTCGGTCAATGGTGCAGATTTTAAGACACCAAACAATATTGCAAGCAATGAAAGTCAACAAAACTATCAAAAATGTACCAGAAGTCAGGTTCTGATTGACATTTGAACGATATCATATTTTTAACTAAATGCTAAGATTACGTTTGTTATCGTGTAAATTCGCGTAAGAGTTTGTACAGATTTTCACAAAACGCTGTTTGTTAATTTGAAAAATTTACAATACAAAAACTGTGAAAGTGAAGCACAAAATGTATCCTATAGTGAAAAAGTTGTGAATTCTTACTACAGTAATCTCTGCATTAGGTAACTGAACTGGTGTAACATTTGTCAAAAAACTAGCTGTCAATTTTTGTATGTGTCATTCGTAGCTATGTTCTCGTACTCTAATTAAAAAAAATCACACTCATTTTTTTTTAAATCTCACAGAGATAACAATACTTTGTACGT
This sequence comes from Philhelius pedissequus, assembly GCA_910595825.1. Classification (NCBI taxonomy): domain Eukaryota; kingdom Metazoa; phylum Arthropoda; class Insecta; order Diptera; family Syrphidae; genus Philhelius; species Philhelius pedissequus. Next base: position 4,227,805 of record OU343160.1, on the reverse strand, counting down.
CAAACACGAAAAGATAAGTATGTGTTTTTGTGAAAGGTTTTTTAAGAAGACCAATGACAACAAAATTGACAGCTTTTGTTTTTTTTTATTAATTTTAGACTTCATAACTAAAACTTGACTTCGCGTTTGGATTATAAAAATTATATCAGGAAGGGCGCAGAAAATCGTTGAAATACCACAACGAAGGAACATATAGCTCTTCTTCTCCTGGCCCAGATCTTTCAATTTGTCTTTTTTTTAGTTCTCTGAGAAAACATGTTCTAATGGAATTAATGTTCTTTTTTACATTGGCATTTCGCTCTATTTCTCTGAATTTGTGAAAAGAAATCAGAAGCTTTCTGTTTTTGAGTTTTGTTTTTATAAGCTTCACTTTTAATTTGCCATGTCTCTGGTAAACCCCGATATAATTCAAAAATATCTCTCCAAAATTCGCAATTTCCGCTTACAGCCCTTTTTTCTTTCCGTTTGATGCGCACAGGTTGACAACTTTTCTTAGAATGAAATTTCCTACTGGCTTGAAAAGCATGCGTTCATATTCTCCAACATGTGTGTCAAGCAAGCAAAATATCAAAATATTTTGATATCCATCAAACATGCTGGACAAACCTTTTGATTGAGCGTTCACATTTTCAAATGCGAGTCAAACAAGCCATGCTTGTCCAGCATGTTTGAGAAGGTGAACCCCACTATTGGCTTTTCGGAGTTACTCTTTTTACTCCGAATTTTTAAAAGGAATAGTACATAAGGAGTAAAAAAAGAGTAGGTAATGTAAACTATGTCAAGAAACTGTCTGAAAATACATTTTTACGAATTGAAAGTTATCTCAATTGCAAGACTTCTTAAAACATTTTTTTTTGGGTCAAAAGGTTCATTCAAAGAAGTGAATGTGCTAAATTCTTTTTTTCAAATGAATAAATTGCGTAGAAATAGAAAGCAATTGACATTAAACAAGTATAAGTTCTAAGGCTAAGAAGTCAAAGCACTTATACATATATAACGAATTCTATTCAAAATTCAATGTTTCTATTCATAAAAAGAACCCCTTCGCCTGTCTTACCATTATCCTCCTCCACATACTAATTTGGATATAATAAATTGAAAAGAAAACATAAAAAAATAATAATAAAAACAAGCACAAATGATTGAGTAGCGAGCGAACCGCGCGTCGAAAAAAAAACCGCCGCTCCTATTTATCCAACACCCAACGAAAGCAGGTCTTAATTTGTTTACGTTTCCAATTCAATTATAATATTTCGTCTATACATATACATATATATGTAGATATAGTTTACAATGTTGCGTGCAAGACAAAAATTGGATCAAATAATATCCAATAGTCGACGAGACGAGATGGGACGCGGCGCGAAGTTGACACAAACCCCAACGCCATTGTCAAAAATGACGTAATAAAATTTGGGGGTGCAAAAAATTATAAGGGTAGAATATTATAATTTTTGTAAATATACATAAATGTTAGTAGGTATGTATTTTGGAAAGCACGATACCCCCTTGATGGCAGTTTTATAAGTTAACGAATATTTTTATTTCATTATGATTAAATCGCCATCAGTGGTAGAGGTATACACTAAAGTGCTGACAAATTCAATAAAGGGAAAGTTTTTGCTACCTCCGCTTATGATACTAATATGCTTGATAATTTGATAATAAAGACTGCGATGTGCCAATCTGTGGTTGTGCAGTTATATTCTCCACTACTCCAAATTGCAAAAAAAAAAAATTGTACTAAGGACGTTGTCACTCATATTTTTTTGTTTTAATTTTGTACTTTCGAAAAACCTTGGAAGTTTGGGAAATTTGTGAGGTTCATTGTCTGCCGTCGTTAGCTTGAAACGACGATATTAATTAACCATTGTTATAATTGTTTCAGTCTTCAATCAGTGTCAGTCTTGCAATAAGTTCATTACTCAAATTAATTTAATTAAACGGTTCATAAAAAAATACCTAAATTAACAATAGTAGGTAGGGTGTATAATTATATTGTTCGTATTTCAAAAAATTTTCTGGGCCACCCTATTTTTGTGCCGTAGCAACTTTCTTTTTACTTAAAAATGAAGCAAGAACTGCTTCGATATTTCGAAGACTGCAAATTTGAGAATTTCACTTCAGGACTTGGTGCTACACCAATACAAGATAACAGTGGGGTTGCATCCATAAAAAGTTAATGATTGGTGTGGCTTTTAAGCCTTCATTGCACATTCAAATTTTTTACTAAAGTGATGTATTGCAAGTTTACTGTCAGTTGTACTAAATCAGAAGTCAGAGGCGAATCTCAGGCTGGTCTTTGATTGGTCAGATCTGAAAAAGTTATTTTACATAACAAATAAACATTGGAATCACTTTTTTTGAAAGATAAACTAAAGCTAAATGTTTGAAGTAAAGTTCCAAGTTTGACATTAATGACATGTGCAAAATTAATTAATTTTCTTGTTCAAATTTGCATTCAATCAATTTAACTAAGTGAATATTTATGTCTACTGACCGTATGCAATGTATAGTTGGAAATTACAATAAACAGAATCGAATTATACATTCTTCCAGTATTTCCAGTCGATTACAATTATTATAGTGTTTTCTAGTTCATTGAAAAAGATTGAAAACACTAAATATTTCTTTCCATTTATTTTAAGTTTTATTTATATTTAATCAAAACTATCATTAATTTACACCAAAAAGATCTAATTGAATTTATGTTCGAGAAAGTTATACCGCCCAGGGGGTCAATTCCCGATCTGTGAAATTATGAAGTGATAAAAAAAATATCATTTCAGTTTTCACAGAGGTTTATCATATTTCCAACTTCACGCACACGCCTAATGCGATTCTAGAACTCATTGTGATAAAATTTGTACTAAAAAGTACTAAATGATAAATTCTGTCATTTCTGGTTAGATTTTTTGTTGGGAAAGGTAAATATTTCATTTCAGTTTCTAAATTTGCTTAAGAATAATGTCCGGAATAATAATTCGTTTAATAAATTAATAAAAGACGTCGTACTGAACAATTGTGGGTTTTATATAATATTGAATAGTATCTCTGTTTTGAGTAAGATTTATTATTTTTTTTATGTGAGGATATTGAGGCTTTCCCTTCGAGATGGGCAGAATCTATTCGAAGTTACAAATAGGAGCACTTTATTGAACTTTATAGATTCCCAAAACATTAATGCATGGATTTAATACGCGAATTGAGAGCATTCTTGAAAAACACTCAACTTATAAGTGCCATTTAAATATGGTTAAGTTCTCTGCATTTTTTTGCAATGGGTAGTTTCCAACGATCTGTCGCGGGAATGAGCACCGTCGGTCGTCACGTCGGCTGTTGTGAATCTGTTGATTTAACAATTTCGTTATTTACTCGAATACACACAAATATAACTTATAACCAAAATATATTTGTGTATAAATATAATGGTTGCTTACTTGTCATGTGCCAAATCCTGTTTTTCTTCTTAATATTCGATTAGAAACATTTTCTTCACAAAACAATTGACTGTGATAAAAAAATTATCATATGAAAAATGTTTGGCATTTAACTTCACTTTTTCACGAATCGAGAATCGAATTAGACGTGAAAGCGTGATAAAATTTATCACTTCACATCTTCACATATCGGGAATTGACCCTCAGCTTACGTTAATCGGCAATGACAGTCTTCTTCTTTTTCATTGTATGTATAAGGTGTGTTCAGCTTGTTGATGATGAAGATGTTTTCGATTGACAGTCCAATAGGTATATTTGATGATGAGGTTGAGTTCCGGATTATTTGGTCACATCATTGATGTAGTACAATATTATAGGTCATACACAATTAAACGGTGTACCCGGTGAATCTCTATGTGTCTAAGATCACCGGTGTCGTCGAAAAAGTATTCCCCTAGATGCAATCTACGTCCTTGGGATAGATCAGGACATGAGCAAAGAATAATACAGCATCCATACTGCTTCTGCAAAAATCATTGAAACCGCTAAGTCTTTTGGCGTGTCTGCCAATTAAACAGGGTCCAGTTACAACACCTATTACGAAGCCAAGATGTTTCCTACTCAAAGAGAGTAGACCTTATGAGCGCCTTGAGTCTATTACTGGCCTGATATGTCTGGTAGCCAGGAAAGTAGTGATGTTTGACCATTTAAACTTTATTTGTTTTATGGAGTTTTGATGTAACATGAGTTTGCATGTATCGATAGGCATGCCGATTTCTTTCATTTTAGGTAGAATAGGTATTTTGGTTCCATTTCTGGCGAGTTCATTGGCGCCCAAATCAGGTGAATGTTAAACTGTTCTGCATCTCCCTGAGAGATGATCGACAGTTGCGGGTAGTTATAGAGTTTGTGGAAACTGCGCCAAGTGATTTGAGGGCTGGTTTAAGAAAAAAATGCCAGCGACAACGAAACAGACACACCTTTTTTTCTTGTATGACAAACATCAACCTGGCATTTGTAAGTTTGCTGCCTAAAAAAATTATTGGGCAGAAACTGTCAGAAAGGGGAAATATTGTACTCTCTCATGAGCGCTCTCTTCCGCCAAAAACTATCAAATTTGTAAGTCTGTAACAAGAATTGGCAAAAATTGGCTACAAGTTCCAATTGGTAGTTTGGGCAGTGTGTGAAAAACAACTAATATCTATACAAGGCTTACGTGTAACAGAAATGATGTCACATAAATCTCAGTGCACTACAATGAAGCGGATATACGGGTATAGTACATACATACCTATATGAGAAACAGGCCAAGAAGGAAATTTAGAAAAAAAAGTCTGTATTGAAGCAGGTCCACAAAAATCTCTTTTTTTCACTGAAATTTCGTCGCAGGAGAGTTTTGTTTTATTTTTTTAAACACTTTTTTTTTCATAATACCCTTTAAGGGTTGTTTAACCAACCAGAATTTCCTTTACTCTTTTTAAGCAATTTGACTTCACCTAAGTACTTAAACCTACAACAAAAATCCCACTTAATTTTGAAGTCTTTTTTAATGCAATAATATTGAGAAGTTAAGAGAATTGAATTCGACATAATGCAATACTATAACGAAGCGTTACATGTTACCTATTTCTTTTTATTTAATTATAAATAAATCCACTGAAGATTACTTCTACAAACATTTCAACATCAACTCGGAACTACATTCGACTTTGATATAATTATTGGTCATTAGAGACGTATGACTTCACCGAAAAAATAAACTGAGGTTACGATTTTCATTCATCATCTTAGAATTTACACTTGGTTCTTACCAACAACATTACATGAGGTCTTCAATGATGAACGAAAATCAACGCCCCTTCGAGCACACTTGAAGTCTTTTGGTGATATTAAATCTGATTTTATTCATCAGTCAGTTCGAATCTGATCTGACCATAGAATAGACCAGATAAGTCGATCTGGACATCATATCTTTATTACCCAACGGTGGAAAGGGATTTCGTTGCAGAGTTAAGTGATTGCCACGAGGGACTTCGGTACGTGCTGATATTACTTAACAGTGTGCTAATACTAAAGCGCTTTACTAATATTTTCCTAATTTAAAACATTTTTTAACTAGCACCATACTAAAACTATTTTCTTAATAAACTAGAACTAAACACGCCTAAAATGCAAGAAAGTAGGCGAACATAACTTTTTGACGTTTGCAAATGTCAAAGCGGCATATGGATTTAGTACGATACTAAAAAAAATAAAATGCACGACTGGATCGCACGAACTTGCTCTTATGTTCGATCACATCGAATGCAAAAGATATCTGTTAAAAATCTAAATATATATTTAAAGCAGTTTTTTACTTCATTTTTTATACATACAAAATATCTTTAATTTTTTTCTAAACAAAATTGGTATGACATTCTTAAATATTATAATATAAACTTAAAAGCAAAGTATTAAATCGACTTAATCAAAGAAAAAATAATTCAAAATTCTGAAATAAATACTTAAACTAATTTAAGCTAAGAAAAAAGTACGCCATTTTATTTGTTAGATAATTAGATTTATGAGAAAAAAATTTTAAAAATCTGTGAAGCGGTTTTTGAGAAAAAAAAGTTTTTTTTTAATTTCTGAAAACATTTTTCAAAAAAATTCAAAAACGCCAATTCATAGGTATTCAATAAATAAATTTAAATATAATTTTTGAATAAAATTTAATGAGCAGTTTTTGAAATATAATTTTTTTTTTAAATGATTTTAAAAATACAAAAAAATACTAATTAAAAATATTGGTACGCGGTATAATTTGGGCAACCTAAACCTATATTTGTGTCAAATTTCGAAAGAAGCGGTTGAGCCGTTTATGAGATAGTCGACTGCAAAAAAACGGTCCTATGGAAAGTACCGTTTTTAGACATTTTTCTAATTTTTTTTTCAACCATATGGTCGGTCGTAGCTAAAAAGCCGCACTGATTTTTTGTTATCAAAATCGTTAGCGCCGTTTCCGAGAAAAATAGGTTTGAACGTAACGGTTATATGGCAGGTACCGTTATTTTTTGAAATTTCAATTTCCCCTCTGTACAATACATAAAAAACCCTATAAAAAAAGTTTGAAGCAATTCGTCCCACCCGTTTGGGCTGTAGGTGTCTATACATACATACAGACAGACAGACAAACTGACAGGCAGACAGTCCTACAGACGGACAAAATTTTTAGACCGTCTTTTTTCGTCTTCGCTATCATCGTAATGTCAGTTTGATTGTTATCTCAAAACTTTTTTTTTCGACGAATGCATAGTACCTATAATCGCAAGTAATAAAGTAGCCATTTTGTGATTTTAACTTTAGTAAAATGATAAGAAAATAGTACGATACTAAACTGGTTTAAAATTAGCAAAATCCTCTTTTTAGCCTCAAAAGATTTAAAGAACATTTTGCGCATCTAAAATACAATGAACCAGAAAAATCAAGTGTATCACAACACATGCTAGATAATAACCATAATTTTAGTTTACAAAATTTGAAATTAATACGTAATGTAAATAATCTGTATGAGCTAGATGCTTTCGAATCTCTTTATATACGAGGGCGGGTCAATAAGTCCGTGACAGATTTTTTGATAAAAAAATAATTTTATTTTTCAACGTAGTCTTCCTTGAGCTCTATACACTTTGTCCAACGCTTCTCCAATTTTTGTATCCCTTCCAAAAAAAATGATTTGTCGAGGTCCTCAAAATAGGCCTTTGTTTGCGAGATGACTTCATCATTGGAGTCAAATCTTTTTCTACCAAGCCATTTCTTCAGGTTTGGGAACAAGAAGTAGTCGCTCGGAGCCAAATTTGGAGAATAGGATGGATGAGGGAGCAATTCATAGCCCAATTCATGGATTTTTGCCATGGCAACTGCACATGTGTGCACCCTTGCATTGTCTTGGTGGAAAAGAACTTTTTTCTTTGCCAAATGAGTTCGGTTTTTTTTCAAATCGTCATTGAATCGGTCCAATAAGTTGGCATAATATTCCCCATTGATTGTTCTTCCCTTTTGAAGGTAGTCAATGCGGATTATCCCGCGTGCATCCCAAAAAACAGTCGCCATAACTTTATTGGCTGACAAACCCACCTTGGCCTTTTTTGGCGCCGATTCACCCTTAGAAACCCACTGTTTTGACTGTTGTTTGGTCTCTGGTGTGTTGTAATGGATCCATGTTTCGTCCACGGTTACAAAACGGCGCAAAAACTCCTCCATATTGCGATTAAACAACGCCAAACCTTCGTGTGAAGTTGTTACACGATTGCGTTTGTGGTCGACTGTGAGCAAACGCGGCTCCATCATGCGGAAAGCTTTCTCATGCCCAATTGATCATTCAAAATTGAAACCACTGAGCCATGCGAGATCCCTACGGCTTCCACAATCTCTCGCACTTTCAATCTTCGGTCGGCCAACACCATATCGTGAATTTTTTCGATTGTTTCGGGTGTAGAGACCTCAACTGGGCGTTCAGGACGTTCGGTATCTTCAGGGCTTGTACGGCCACAACGAAATTCAGTAAACCACTTTTTTACCATTGAAATCGATGGTGCAGAGTCCCCATTGTATTTATCAAGCTTAGCCTTGGTCTCGGTAATGGTTTTTTTTTCGCTTAATAAGCACACGAAATTCACTTTTTTCCATTAGTGAGTAGTCTGATAAAAATAGCTGTCAAACACAAACTAACTGACGCAGCAAGCTTAAATTTTGACAGGAGTCAACTGACAGATGCCTGTTGACAGGAGCAGTGTTGATGTTTCAGTAAAGAGGTCAGAAGTCAAAAGTCACGGACTTATTGACCCGCCCTCGTATTTAAAAATAAAAATAATTTAATGAATAGTGACGATGGACCAATAAGAAATCCAATTTTCAAAAAAAGTTTATATTAGACCTTAATTTCACTGTAAGTTTGTTTGTGTAATTTTTTGTTTGAATTGAATTTGTTTTTTCTATTGAATTTTAATATTAATATCAAAATGTCATTATTATTTAAATAGAGTTTACTGACGATGGAAGCATAGCTTCCGAAATGTACATTTAAGCAAAAATAAATAATTTGTGTTTTAAGTTGTTAAAAATAAAGGCGCAAAATTTTAAACAACCCATTGTTAAGGGCTTAACATATTTCTAGTTAGCAATTTCCTAATTGCTTATTGATTGAATAACTATTTCAAATTTTTTAAACCTTTTCTAAACTAGTAAATTGCTAATTAAGCAGAAAGCTGGGTATTTGTAGGGTTTGAATTTTGATGAACACAATTATTGTTGTTATGCGCTGTAAATTATTTAAATGTTGATTAAAACCCAAAATGTGCTCTAAAAAGGTATTAGTTACTTCTATTTTCATCATCTTAACTTCATTATTTACAAAAAAAAAAATGTGCACCAGCAGGACTCGAACCTGGACACCCCACGTGCAAGGCTGATATACTATCAGATTCCTAATGGATTTAGCAAATTACTAAAAGTTAAAGTAGCCATTCCGTGATTTTAACTATAGTAAAATGTTAAAATCGTTTAAAATAAGCTCAATCATCTTTTTAGCTTAGTAAATTGCTAAAAGTGGCTTTAACATTTTACTAAATCGTTTAAAATTTTGCGCTAAAATCTTTAATTTACTAATATCATACTAAAAATGATTTAACATATTACTAAAGCGACTAAAATTTTGCGCCATTAAGTTTAATTTCTGAGACTTTAAGTAATACAATACCAAATCATTGCATTCTTTATCAACTCTGATACCAACTGTATACCCGTAAGTGTTAATCGCTCAACTTGCAATGCTAAAGAATGAAAGTCAAGACAGAAAGCTAAAATAGACAAAAACATTTGACGCTTACGCCCACTTTTTCTATCCGAATGTGGAAATTCATTTGGAGACAATCTTTATATTTTTTTCAAACAAACAAAAATATATATAAACACACATTGTTTTAAACGTCACTTCAGACAGTTTATACCTTCCATTACTGCAAACTGTCATGTGTCTTAGGTGAAGACGAAGCCACTTTTCCCTGCAATAAATTGATAAAAAACCCATAAAAAAAATCTCCTTCAATGCTGTTCCAAAGTATATAACTATGTATCTCTCCAACAGAAAATAAAACAATAAAATGTATATAATTTTATTTATAGCCTAACAACTTCCCGGAGAAAAAAATCTCACCCTTGATGGGAAAATGGCCGATAAAAAGGTCATCCCGTTTACACTTCTTCATAAATCTTTGATAAAAAAGTATTGTGCATGTGTATATGTTTCCTCATACATACATATATGTATCTCTTATGGCCCGCGTGCTCTGTTACATGCATATAAGATTTGACTTGTAACTAAGCAAACGTCTGCGTCTTCTGTCTGAAGCTGAAGCTAAAGATGGGCATCTAAAAATTTTACGATCCAATAAATTCTAAATCACTATAAATACAAAAATAAACAAATAATATTGAAGTTATTTATTTGTCCAATTCTAACCAAGTAAATATTTGAATTTATATGCAATCGATGAATTCAATGAACCATTTGCCTTCGTAATGTGTCTATATGCTTACTCGTATGTGGGATGAATCATAAGTTAGTCGATAACATTATTTCGGTCGTTTTTCTTCTTTTTTTTATTTGTGTAGTTCAATAAACTGAGTACTGACAAATTGTTGAAAAAGCAAGTGATCAATTTTTGTTTTGAAATTGAATAAGCAAGTTTGCATTTGGTAAACAATAATGTGTATTTTGTTTACATTTTTTTTATAAAAACGAAATGTTTATCCACTACACTTGGCTCCAAGTTTATTGGAACCCTTCATATGGCACCCTTACTTCTGAACCTACGAGTATTACACATTTTATCTTCCAGTCATAATTTCCACTCAAGTACGAATTAATTATCAACTGATTACACAAATATATTTCATAGAACCGCAAGCTTTTTCACATTGTGCCAAGATATTACCAAACCGCCACATTATATAGGGGAATGAATTTCTTTTGTATAAATCAATGAACAGTGCTGCACATACAATTTGGTTTGTCTTATTTTTTTCTCAAGTTCGTGTACAATTGATAAAAGTTGAAAGGATATAAGAATATTACGAGTAGAACAGCTTTTACTCAATATGTTACGTTAAAAGTCACTAAGCACTTCCCGAGAGTTTTGTGATGTTCATGGCTCTGATGGTTATAGAAAAAGATAGAATGAAGAAGCTGCGCAGATGCTTGTGAGAATTAAAGTTATCAAGAACTGTAAGCATTACTATGTGCTTGTTGAATAAATGATAATCAGGGGTTCGCATTACGACCTTTTGGACTTATTGCGTTCCCTTGAAAAGCTGGAGGATACTGCTCGTTCTACACGTCTTCCTTCAGGTTGATTTATTTGAGCATGGTTAAAGAGGGTAATTCAATATCCTCGATTAGGCGATTTCCTAAATATTTGTGCCTTTGGTGCGTAAGTGCATCACATTTACTTATTAAGTGTTTCCTCTTGAATATCGCAGAATCTGCATTTCACACTGCTCGATTGGCCGAGGACGTTCAGATGCCTTTTAAGCTTGTAGTGTCAAGTGGCCTATTATGATTCTAAGCTAGGTCTTTCCTATTCAGTTTAATACTGGTCGTTTTTAGTTATAGTCCCAAAGTAGGAATTTAGCCGGTCGCGACTGAGAATTTTTAACAAATTTTTGATCTTTTGGTCTTCCTTCTTGCTTTATTTTTGTGTTTAATCACATTTCCTCCCATTCTGTATAATATGGTTCAGACCCCTTTAGGGAAGTCGTAGCCTTGTTTTAGTTCTTTTTCATTACCTTGAATACTAACATTGCCTAGTATCCAATGGATTGTGTCAAGGTTGTTCTTACCAAGTTAGCCTACTCACGCACTTCAATACAATGCTTGAGCTAATGTCGTATGAGTTACTGCTTTTAGAGCGGTAAACTTTTTATTGCAATAATTTCTTTGGTGTTTACCTCTGCCTGGAAGATGCTGGTTTACTGCCCCATTAGTTTTGGTTGTAGGCTCAAACTTTCTTGCTCCAGTCCCTTCAAATGTTTTCGAGCCATCAGTGTACCACTTTATAGCATTTGCTTTGAGTATATAGAAGTAATTTGATAGTGTAGATTTTTAACGTGTTTCTTATTTAATTAAATTAAAGATTTTATATAATTAACTAAAACACAAATTATTTATTTATTGCTCAAATGTACATTTAGGAATCTATGCTTCGATTGTCAGTAAGCTCTCTGACGATGGAAGCATATCTTCCGAAATGTACATTTGAGCAATAATAAATAATTTGTGTTTTAGTTAATTATGTAAAATCTTTAATTTATTAAAATCTTTAATTTATTGAGTATATAGTTAGTCGCTTCACCTATCCACTCTTTCTCACAGTTTAATTTTAAAGATTTTGCCTAGGTAACATTTCTTGATCTTTGACTGTGCTGCTTACTATTTTACATGGTCCATTCTCTTCTTTGGCCAATTGTTAAAAGGCTCCCTTGGCAAGGAGTCTTTGAACTTTAACTAGGGATTTGTTATATTGGTCCTTTTGTACCACGGTACCGCGACACAGGTAACGATTGGTCTTACGATCATGATGTACATCCATATTTAGATGTTGGGTTTACAACCACATGATTTATCTGCATGTCTTTTACATATCATAAGGGCTTTTGTGGCTTTACCGATGTTTTTTCTACTTTTTTTTTTCAGGAGTATACTATCTAGTGTAAATGCTAGACATTTTACATGCTTTTTCTTTGGATTACTTAGCTAGCTGGCCTGATTAGTTTCAGCATTGGCAGTAGTCCTTTCTCTGTAAATGGTATCATCGTTGCCTTTGTGGAATTGACACCATAATTTATGGCGTATTTTTGTCTTCCAAGAAAATTGAACAACCAAAAACACGAGGTATTGACTACAATTGAAATGTTAAACGCAACAACAACAATTTCTCTTTGATTTAGGATAATTTTCGGCAATTAACTCTTATTCTTGAGAAAACTATGTTGGTGAGCAAATTACCTCTTTGTTATCGATAGTTTGTATGGAAATGTTATATTTTATGGCATCGCTGGTACTCTAAGTCGTTTTTTCGATTTTCGCCCAATTTACTCCAAGCGCTTACAAAATACTACGCCTGTTGTCCGTCTATACTGGCCTTCATCGATATTGACATCCAATGGAGTTTTTGCGGGCATCGATTTTACAAATGTAATTTTCGACGACTTTTCGAAACATATCGGTCAAATAAATCGGCTATAACTTGACGAATATTCGTTCCTGCATCCAAAGTTTGTCTGATATATGCTTTAAAATCGGGCGATTACAAAAATTTAATAAACGATATGATTCCTTTCGTAGTGTGTAAAAAAAATTTAAATTGAAATTGTGTGGTCCAATATCCATAAAACCAATAATTAATTTTAACAAAAATTGCAGCAAAAATTATTAAATTTATTTTGCACACCACTGTACACTTTAATCATGTGCACATGCCTTTAAACAAACAAAACTGTACTGGGACTTTGTGGAGTGCCTTTCGTAACAAAGTCTCAAGATAACAAACAACAAAAAATTTAATTTCACCCTTCTTGTCACACCTCCTCGCCCCTTGCTCTTTGCACTGATAGGTGGTAGCTATTCTGTGGTATTTTATATTGCTAGGGTTTTTTAAGTTGGAATTTTATTATTATTTACACTCTGATTAAATTCCTTTGATTAAAAATCTACTTGGCAGCATTGAAGAGACATTCTATATAAGGAATTGTACAACATAAATATCACAAGGCATTACAAAAAAATAAAAACAAAAAACTAAACACACTATGCTTTGCTTATCATCACTTTTAAGGCATGAGGGAGACGCAACGGTGAGTTGGGTTTTTCCAGTATATACTTACATACATACATACATCTTAGCAACTCTGCTTGATGGTGTTGTTTTTGCGTCTGTTTCTATTAGGCGTTCATCTGTACAGATTTTCTTGACACATGATGGAAAAAACAAAAAAAACATCTCCCATTAATTTGGAAAATACTCGGAGGCAAAATTTTCATTTTTCAGCTTAAAGATAGTCAAATGAAAGTATTGTTCCGGAGAGAGGATTAAAATGAAGGTCGATCTCTTAAGTTGTTTTATGACGCCATTTGGGTTTTTTTAATAAGTTTTGATGGAAACGAAGAGATTGCATTTATGTTATTAGTTTTTTTTTTTTGTTTCTGAGAGCACCTTTACGTAAAAGTTTTATATGACTATTTTAAAGTGTTCGCTTTGACTAACCAATTTAATAAATGGAAGGGTTTTTTCATACTTAAATACAGTTAATTGTGTACTTTTCATAAAAGTTCCAGGTTTCCTTTGTTTCCCTCATAATAGGCTAAAATAAATTTTGTGGTACCATTTTCTCAAAAAGGGCTTAACCGCTTCGATAAATTTTACATGGTTGGAAAGATACATATATATAGTCGCAGAATTCTGCAGAATAACCCAAAAATTCACTAATCAACTGGAAAATCTTAATTTGCTGAGATATGGAAATAGATTTTGATTGTTGACTTGAAAACCGAGGGAATTATTATAGAACTATCAACATTTCTTCCGTTTTTTACATATATTTTCCTACAGAGTGGCCTTATATAAGTTATACCAGGTGACGCAAAATTAATCATCATATTGGAAGATGCTATGTATAATTTTTTGCAAATGGCGGCAAATATCAATGTTACTTTGATATGAACCTATGAAGTATACAGACGCGTCAATAAGTCATGAATCGACTGACATCTGCCGTCATTAGCAAAAAAAAAAACTATAGCATCTTCCAATAGGGTGATTAATTTTGCGCGAAGCGGTATAAGTGTCATATACATATTATAAAGTTGATACCCTATGGATAGATGTTGTTCTTATCCAGCTCTAGGCGGGGGCATAATAGATCTCAAGGTCGCAGTGTAACAACCCCATATTACTATTCATTCATGGATAGCTGTTACAATGTTTGCAAATGGCGGCAAATGTCAGTTCCACTTTGACATTTGTGAAGAAAAATTTGCATTTGAAAAAATTATAGAATCTTTCTATAAGATGATTAATTTTGCGCCACCTGTTATGTATCGATTATAGGAAAGGATTATTATTAATCAAGAAAGTTTGGATAAAATCGTACTTAATTAAGTAATGACTTTTCAGTCTTCTCAACTTGGTATTTAGTTTGCATAATTTTATAATTTGCAACTTAAATTTAAAAAAATTATATTGACAAATAAAAAACGACACAAATTCGGATATCTGTAAAAACATTTCAAACACTATAATTTAGGTTATCTTATCGGTGAGAAAATGTTGGAGTTGCATTGGAAACACTCATTATCACTGATACCTGAATATATTTCTCATTATATAAAATATGTACTAAGACTACTATTTCGATTTTTATTATTTTTTTTTTATTGGCGACAGTACAGTAAAATTTAATTAATTTTTCAAAATTGAATTTTCTTATAAATATATATTTACATTTGAACTGTCCAGTTCAAAATTTACAGAAAGATTAGCCCGTCATTTTTTTCCACAGTATTTGATAGCACAATTGAGAAATTTTGCTAAGGAATCCCTGGCTCTTACCAAAGCTAAAGCACAAAGTTTGAAGGCACAGATTCATCGGTCATAAACCCGAAGCTATAGCACAAAGTTGTATGTGAATGGGATAGAGCTAGCGGCCCTAGCTGAATCTTTAGCACAAAATTTTACGACACGAAATCAAACAATTCCTAAGCTTCTTTCTAGTACACCACGCATTCATCAGTATGGTTCTCGGTACTATTGGTACGTACTATACCAAAGGAACAATTTCACATCTTCTTGTTATATTTTCGGAAATGAGACAATGTGAATCGTAAGAATGCCAATACAAACTTTTCCTGTGTAAATCACCTGGCTTTGCGTTAAACATAACTAATCTGTTAATGTGTCTGAATTACGATATTTGAGGGAAATTGTTTGATATTCGAATCCCAAGGGAGGTGTTTTGGTAGCATTTAGCTTGGTCGAATATGGAATGACGGTATGTTTGTGATTAGATAGGGTGTGGATGAGCTTTAATAAAAATTGTCTGCAAGCATTTTACATCTAGGTGTCGTAAAAGTTGCTACCCTATAGGAAGATGGTATAATTTTTGAAAATGGCGACAAATGTCAACTCTACTTTGATATTTTTGAAGTAAAAAGAGACACACTTCAACAAGGCATGAATACAATGATATACTAGATATGGACTGCTAGTTGTGATTCATTTTCATACAATATTTGCAAAAAATATGGTTCCCTGCTTTCAGCGAATATTTCAGGCCAAGCGGCGAAAAAAAAACATATTGAGCACCATCTATTGTCGATATTACCTTTCTACAAATTTTAGGCAAAGAAACTAGAGCTATCTATGGGCACATTGTATAAGAAGCTCTGTCATCTAGTGTTTGTTAGAAAGTTAAAAATTGATGTAGTGCTGGGGGACAATAATAAAAATTCCTTTTTCTTTCAGCTTATATCTAAAAGAAATGGAATACATTTTAACCCTGCAAAATACGTTGTTGTTAGTCACGTAACAAATATCCAAATGCAAGTTTTTTAATTTAAACTTATATTGCGCAGTATTTTTGTGTTAAATTCTATAAAATTTATTTGTTTCGTTTTTATCATATTTTTTTTTTCATATTGTACAAAAAATAACCAAACTCTGGCAGACGGCTTTTAAATTCATAGTTATATATGATTTAAAAATCTTAATAATTGTAAAAGTATGATTTAAAAAAGAAAATAAATCAAATTATCTATCTTATTCTTTCGTCGAAAAGTTGAAACAAGAAATTAAATGTAATTTCAACTTATATTACGCAGTGTGTGTTAAATTTTATTCGTTTAGTCGAAAAAAAAAAAAAAACTAAATTGATATTTGATCTAGCTTTAATCGTATTTCGTTCATCCGCAAAGAACAATAATATATTGTTTTCTGTAGAAAATAGAGAAAAGGAAATTTTTGGATTCGTGTAGGGATTTCTTTGAAAAAATCCCTTAAGCACTGGTTTGACTTGATAATATTCTTAACTACCTCAAGGACTGAAATGGTCGCTGGTGATGCTTTTTTCAAAAGGAACCATCGTGAAGTTGGCTCCTATCATTCCATATCTAGTATGTCAATGCATGAATCGCTAATGTTTCGATTGACATTTCCCACCAATTGCACCACTACAAAATGAGAATGATAAAAATCAATAACGAATGTTCAATAATCGTAGTCTGCGTTAAATTTAAGTTAAATTTGAAATAAATCTTGAATTTAACATACATACCTACATCTTTAATGCAAAAATGCAGTTCTTTTATGCTTCCTACAGCCAGCGTTAAGCTTTATTCGTGTTTTTTTTTAATAAAACATTCAATTGAACATCATGATTTTTCTAAAATTAGACTTCCATGACATACTCGCATTTTTTTTCATTTTCTTTCCTAGCCTTAGGGTGAAAATAATTTGAATGAAATTATATATTCTTTTTCAATTTTATTTGATTTCTAATATAATTGAATGTAGATACTCAATTATATACATATATTACATGTACATACTCAATGAATAATAGTTTTCCCAAAACGAGGGCCCAGAATATTACAAACTTTGTATATAGTATAGTCGTATACTTATAGGCTCATTGACTTTTTACAGAAACATTATACCTTCTTTCAGTTCCGTTCTTTCTCAATATTTCAATCTTATACCTGTCAGTCCAAACAATTCTTTATATGAACGTAAAAGTCAATTACATTTTTTATTCCATATAAAATAACACACCGACTTTGAATGGTGTGAAGCAAAACAGATGCAAATTAAATATCTTTGTATAGGGTGGTTCAGGTGTAGCAGTCGACTGTCAAAGTTGGAAATAACAGCGCCACAATGGGAAGATAAATAAAATTCGCATTCTCCAAAGTTGAATCAACTTTAACTTTATTCTAAAAGCCGGGGTTACATTTTGACATTTCAGCGGGATCATTCAACACCTCTCTTTTTAATGACAGTTATAACATAGGTTATCACGCTACAGTATTGTAGTCGTCTTTTGATGCATGCATGAGCGATTTCAACCACATCATGTGATTTAGCTATTCTTTTAGATACAGATATCACATTGTTTTGTATTCTTTAACTCATACATACGAAACAACTCGTACCTATCAAAAACAAATAAATATTTGAACACACACTCCGAATCATATACAGTACCTGTCAAACCAACTCTTCTCAGCAAGTACAATCGAGTCGAATCAAACTCATTTCAACTTAACACGATGTTCAGCAGAGAATGTAATTAGTTTCCACCTTTTTAAGTGAAAACGAGAACGAATTGCATTTTCCTCAGAACGTAATGTAATTTCACTTTCAATTTCTAAGATGTTTACACATCAAAAAATCACACTTATAATTCTGAACCGAAACACCTTGTACATATCCCCTCCAAAGCATCTGTTTTGGTTCCCATTATAAGAACGCCATCGCGATGAGCAATCGCTTTATGGTTTCAATTGAGAGCATGTGTGGACTAAGCTCTTCATTTTGCAGACAGCGAACTGCAAAAATACAAAACAAACAGAATAAAGAACGGAAGAAAAAAAACGTCTTCCTCTTCTTGATTATTATTTTGCAAAAAAAAGTGCCTGTCACTGGTTCAACTGCATCGTGTGAACAGCAACAATCCAATTAGACTCGGAAAAGTGTGTTCAAGTTCAATCGAATGCTAGTTGACATGCACAATGACAAACGTCAAATTAAATTAAACAAATAAGTCATGACCCTTGGCTGAACGTTTCAAAATGTCTGCCCGTATGTACATAGTTGTTATTTATGTATGTAATGAAGGAGTAAGGTTGCTAGTTTAATAAAAAATGTAATTCTATAATGAACTTACTTAGCGTTAGTACAACAACAAAATATGGCATAAAATAGAGCATTAATTGCCAACAATCACGTTTAAACAATTTTTTTTTGTATGACTCAAAACAGATTTGGCGTTGTTCCCAAGAGGTTGTTGTTCATAATTTTTTGAGTGTGAAAGTCATTTGGTCGATACACAAAAGAGGGCAGCACTGTTGTACATTATACTCGGTGGTTGGCTTTATTGACAATGGCATTGGCGAAGGAATAATAACGGTGTGACGACAATTATGATGTTGAAACAGTGGCAAAAAAGACGCAGGGGGAATGAAAGGAGAAATACAAGTTAGTAATACGGGTTGAAGGTGCTAAATATTATTCACAGTTTGTTGGTCATGATTTCTGGCAAACCTAATCGATGATGTCATATCAGGTGCTTTTATTGTTTTTATTTTTTTTCTGTGTGTATTTAGCTGGAAAGATATCGCGAAAAACATCACAAGTCATCTATATTGACTAGAAATGGCTTAATTAGTAATATTATACGAATGTGATAAGAGATATCGTCGAAGAAAATACGCACAACTAGATTTTCTGCAGTTATTTTTAGTTAATTATGAAATTTGTAAACAAAAGTTAATTGTATTCAAATACTTATAGTTATAATAAAACACGGCGAAAGTTGCAATTTCGAAATCCATTAAGAAATATATTCTTTAGACGACATATGTCACAAAATACTGTCGCAGCAAAATGACGCTATACCGAAGACTCTATTTTTTGACGTTTGAAATGAATTCTATCGACATTTAAAGAAATTGATTGATTTAGATTGTCTAGGCGAAGTCGATTAGGGATAGTTGTACAAATATTTTGTAATGAGACAGTCAATACCTGGTTCTCAAATCCACTGTGCCAAACTAGTGCCGTGCAATTCAGGTTGCATTTAAAAGACCTTAGGTTTTACAGGCATATAGTTAAAATTAAAAAAAAAAAAAAAATATGTGATCAGTGGTTTAGCAATTTTAACTCATCAATGTCGGTGGATATTCAATGCATATATTTGACAGTTATCACATACTTGAACATCGAACCATTAATGAATTTCAAGTAATCTACTGAAATCGGGAGTTAAGCTTGATGAACCAGTTGTCAACTATTTGAACAACATTTGTAAAACTGGCCCTTAGTTATACTTAGTATAACCCCTGAAACAGTCAAATACAACAATTTGAAAGATTGATTTTTTACAAACGTCTCATGATTTTATGCTGGATTTTATCATCATAAAGAAGGGGAAGGTTTTCAACTAAATAAGATCAGTTTGTTTCTACTCTCGGTTCTTATCGAAACATACAGTCTTCTGCAAATTGATTGGGACAAACCAATTTTTGATCTTTTTTTCATTTATTTTTAATAATATTAATAAATAAGTGTATTAACTTTTGTTTAATATTTTATATTCCCCGCTTTAGCTTCTATTACTTCTTTTACACACTTTGGCATTGATAGTACCAACTTTAACAAATATTTTTTATTTCTGCATCGTGAAACCATATATCAATGATTGCTGTAATTAGCTTGATTTTTGTTGTACAGTCCTTTTTTCTAAGCCGCCCCTTCATGATAGCCCATAAGTTTTCAATTGGGTTGAGATCAGGTGAGTTCCCAGGCCACTGCAGTACATTAATATTCTCCTTTGCGAAGAATTGCTTCATTTTTTTTGACGTGTGGCATGGGGCAAGGTCTTGTTGAAAAATTGATCTTTGCGAAGAAGTTCTTCTTCGGATGGTAGGAAGAAGCATATGCGTCAGAACATCTGCGTATTTGTCGCTGTTAATCATGCCTTCGATGGGCTTTAAGTTTCCAGGACCCTCAAAAGTAAAACAACCCCAAAACATAACTTTTGGTAGGTTTTTAGGTGATTGGACAATATGGCCAGGCCGGAGTTTTTCCTCTTCACTTCTTCTCACGACACTCACCCTGTATCCTTGGACCTCAAAGTGGCTTTCATCCGAGAAAATGACTTTTTTCCAATCATCTGGAGTCCAACTTTTGTGACTTTTGGCCCATCTTAGCCTTTTTTTCTGTTTTTTTCGTGGTCTTCGGGCTTTCCAGCCAACTTCAAGAAGCCGACGTCGAACTGTTGATGAGTCCACTTGCACTCCAGCTGTCTCCAAGTCCCTTTGAAGCACCCCACTAGTCTTCCAAGGATTATAATTTTGTCATCATTTGCCGTTGTTTTGCGTTTGCGACCTCATTTGCCATTTCTGTGTGACTTAATTGATCTTGTACCCTTGTTCACTGCAATTATCCTGCCAACACTTGATTTTGGCACTCCAACATCAAAAGAAATCTCTCTGATTGTTTTTCCCGTGTGTTCATGAAGAGCGATAATTTTTGCCTTTTTTCAAATGAAATATCCATATTTACCTTTATTCTACAAATTTTTGATAAAAATGTACCGAGTAACATAATTTTTATAAAAAGGACATTTAATTGTAAACCTAAAAAAATTCCGACCTAACTTCAAAGAGTCAATAGAACCATTTGATAAAACTAATGAAGCACTTACCAGATAATTAAAAAAATATACGCAAAAATTCAGGCATGCTACCAAATTCATTACAAAAATTGCTTGTCCCAATTAATTTGCACAAGACTGTAAGCTTTGTTCACTGACTTCTACAAAGTACAACTTTTGGCTGTTCCTTGAAGTGTTCTAGAAAGTATTGAACCAAAAAAGAACTGGATTTTCTGTTCTAGATTTTTAGTAAGATCGAACTAGAACAGAATCGTGAGAACTGTCAAACTTATTCGCTTTTTGTTAATTTAGTGGTTTATTCACTTTTGTTTTTTTTGGAATAGTTAATCGACTACTCTTTTGTTTTAATAATTATTTATTAATAATAAAATCAAAAATTTGCATTATCAACACGAAAAACAAAAATTCCATTCCATTGACTGTTCTAACTTGTTCTGATTTTTGTGGTTTCATTACTTTTGTTCGAAATTAAGTATATCAGTCGGGGGACCCACAGGGATCAGTTCTCGGACCGCTGCTATTCTCTTTATTTATTAATGATCTACCAGATATCATTCACAATTCTTGCATACACATGTATGCAGATGATGTAATAATATATAGTTTTCGTGAACTGAGTTTGATGAAAGATTGTGTTGTACGATTAAATGAAGATTTACTCAACATTCAAAAATGGGCTGAATCGAATAAGCTAAGCCTTAACCCTTCAAAAACTTTAAATATGTTATGTTCTTGCGGTCACATACATCAATCTGATTTCCCAAAGATTGTATTAAGTGGTCAAAGTTTTGAATACGTTAATAAAGTGAAGTATCTATGCTTTATGATTAATAATAAATTAAGCTACTGCGATGCTATTTCTGATGCAATAAAGAAAAATATATTTTGGACTTCGATGCTTAAGATCTTCGTCACATTTTCTGCTATGAAGAAATACCTTATAAAGAGCCTAATTTTACTTTTTTTTACTTACAACTGCTCTGTCTATCCTGGCTTAGATTTTGAATGTAAGCGAAAACTTAACGTAGCTTTCAATGATTTGCGTTTTATATACACTTGCACAAACATATATTAGGGCTTAGCTTGGATAATTATCTTAAGTTTAGAAATATTACATATCTTCACAAAATAATCCATAATGTGTCCTGTGTACCTAAGGGAAATACTTCAGTTTGCGCAATCACAAAGAGGTTTACGAATGATTCTCCGGCGTTTTACACACACTTTTGGAGAGAGAGATCATTTTTTGTAGCTGTAGTTTGATTGTGGAATAATTTACCAGTGTGCTGCAGATAATTACCTCACCAACCCTCTTTAAGAAGAAGATATTTTGGTATTTTTCAACACAATAAAATTAAGTTTTACCTAATTTCTCTCTTTTTTAATGATGTTCTTTTTATAAAGGGTTATCCATTTCGCGGTTTCAAAAGTATAGGGCTGGAATTCGACATCTGTCAAACTAAGTTGTTAAACCATTTTTTTTTTTCAGTTGAAAGTCTTACATTATCGCACAACGCATACAAATTGTTAAAACCTACTACAAAAATGGTGATTCTGCCATAGCCACATATAGTGCTTTAAGAGGAGATTATGGTTTACATAATCGTCCAACTACGCAAGCAATTGGCAAAATTGTGAAAAAATTTGAAGAGACTGGATTGGTTACAGATATTGTAAGGCCTGCGCATCATCGGTTCGCTCGTATCACTGAAAATATCGCTGCTGTAAGTGAAAGTGTTGCCGAAGACCCGAATATGTCGATTTCTCGTCGTTCTCAGGAATTAGGACTGTCTTACGGCACATTATGGCGTATTTTACATTTGGATCAACACCTACATCCATATAAAGTCCAGCTCACACAACAACTGAAGCCAGCTGACCATTCACAACGTGGTAGATACGTCGAATGGGTGCTTGAACAACAGGCGGTGGACGGCGATTTTTCGAACAAAATTTTCTTCTGTGCCGAAGCACATTTCAGACTCGGTGGGTATGTTAATAAACAAAATTGTCATATTTGGGGTTTTGAGAATCCTCAAGTAATTGAAGAGTGGCCATTGCATCCACAAAAAGTCACTGTTTGGGGCTCTCTTTGGTCCGGAGGTGTGATTGGACCTTACTTCTTCGAAAACGACGATGGAACGTCACCGTCAATTCGGAGCGTTATGGTCATATGATAGCCGACTTTTTTTTGCCTGCTATTGAAGAATACGACTTGGAGAATATGTGGTTTCAACAAGACGGTGCCACATGCCACACAACTCGAGCGAATATGGCTTTATTGCAAGAGACATTTCTTGGCCGCGTAATTTCTCGTTGTGGCGATATTAACTGGGCACCAAGATCATACGATTTGACACCGCTTGACTTTTTTTTTGTGGGGCTACGCGAAAGACCGTGTTTATGCAGATAAACCCTCAACTCTTGAGCACTTGAAAACAAACATTCGTCAAGTTATGGCTGAGATATCGCCCAATATGTGTCAAAAAGTGGTCGAAAATTACCTCAAAAGAATCGATGCTTGCAACAATTCGCGTAGTGGTCATTTACATGATGTAGTGTTTCACACATAATGTCAACGTTCAAACTTTATAATAAAAAAGAAATATCATGAACAAAAATATTTTATATGTGTTTTATTTACGTTTACTTTTGAAACCGCAAAATGGATAACCCTTTATATATGTATATAACTTTTTGTTTTCATATAGTATCTATAACTTTGTAACTCCTATTTCAATACATTTAAAAGATTGAATCTTGCTGTATTTTTGTAAAAAAGCATAATAAATATTAAATACAAATACAAATAATCTGTTCTGTCCTGTGTAGGTTCTCAAACTGTATAGCCAATGACACTATTCATTAATTTATTTATTCATCAATGGATTTGATTTAACAATCTGCTGATAACAAATAGGTATCTCTTTACATTAATTTAAACTTACTTTAAACTTAAATTACAAAAACAAAAATAATATGTAAATATTGTTTGCGTTTTATTCGAATATAATTACTTTTTCTAGCTCAACTTGAATTAAATATATTTTGAACAAAATTTTTGAAATTATCCCTATTGATTGACAGGTCCACTTCACTGCAAATGGAGTTATACAATGATAAAGCACGAGTTACAGAATTATTTAAACCATAATTTGTACGATGAGTGGGAACATAATAAAGATCATTTCTTATTCTTAGATTTGTTTCTGGAACGTTACAAGAAACTTGCCCAAGTAATTCTTCAGAACTTATACAATTAGTTGATATGTCTTTTATAAAAAGGACGCATTGGGCTTGTCTGCGGCTTTTAAGGGTTTTTAAATCTAATAACGCACATCTTATATTTCGTAACACGAAACGCTAGAACGTTTTTTGTATCTTTTCTATTCTTGTAATTGCATTTTCTCAAAATGGTGACCAAACTACACAGCCATACTCTAATATGGGCAACACTAATGAAACAAAAATTGTCTTCAAAGTATATACATCCTTAAAAACGCGAGAAGTTCGTTTGAGGAAACTTAACATAGAATAAAATCAATGTGGGAAGAAAATGTGAGCTTGGAATCAACGATAACACCGAAATCTTTCACCTCAGTGACCCTTAAGAGAGTTTCCATTCCAAATTTATAAGTAAAAGTTAACGGAGTTAACGTTCTGTAAGCACTAAAAATTTTACATTTTGATGTATTTAGTTCGAGATGATTATATAAGTACCAATTTAAAAATAAATCAATATCGTTTCGAAAGCTTACACAGTCACTAACTGCGGATATTTGCCTATACAATTTAATGTCATCTGCAAACATCAAACAGTCACAACAATTTAAAATGCCAGGAATATTATTTATAAACAAAACGAACAATAGTGGTCCCAAGTGACTACCTTGTGGGAGACCCGACTGCACATCAATAAATATTGATGTAAAACCATCAATCTGAACGATCTGCTTACGATTTGACAGATAGGACCTCAACCATTTCAAAAAAATTTGTATTAAGTCCCAGCTTTAGAAGTTTGTGCAATAATACTCGTAGTCCATGGTTAACTCTGTCAAATGTCTTAACAAAATCTGTGTATAAGACATCGACTTGCTTTTTGTCTTCCATAGATTTTAAACAAAGTTGGGAAAAAAGGCACAAATTAGTCGAAGTTGTGCGGCCACTAATAAATCCATGTTGTTTTGACATTATTGATTCCTTGACTACGAAAAGTAGCCTCTGAGTCACTAACTTTTCAAATAACTTTGGTACAGCGGAAAGTTTTGATATTGGTCTGTAATTTTTAACGATGTGTTTAAAGCCACTTTTGTAAATTGGGTTAACAAATGATAACTTCCAATCATCGATAAAAACACCAGATGATAAAGATTTATTAAAAATAATTTTAAGAGCGTAGCAGAGACTCGTGGCACATTTTGACAATAGGAGCGGGGGAATTTTATCCACTCCAGCTTTTTTAGTTGAATCGAGTTCAATCAAACCATTAAGAACGTCTTGTTTTGAAAAACGCTTTAAATCGAAATCAGTGATGGGGGAGATGTTTGAATAAAATTCATTAATATTTGAGATAACATCTGTATTATAATTCGATTGAAAGTATTTAGCAAAAAGATTACAAGAAGATTGAACATCGCTTGATTTTTCGTCATCAAGTTCCATTGATGTTGGCAAAAAGGATGTTTTACGTTTGGAATTCAGAAAGACACAAAAGGATTAACTATTCTTTTTTATATTGCTTTCAGCAGAATTTATGTACTGATGATACAAAAATTCGTTCAAAAAATCAAATTCTTTCCGAAGCTGAAGAAACCGAGCACGATCCTGAGATATTTTTGATATTTTTGAACGTTTAAAGGCCTTATTTTTTACATTTTCTAAATTTTTTAACCTTTTATTAAACCACGGGAGCTTAAAAGAAGATTTTTTTTATTAAAAACCGGGACAAACTGTTCAATGCCATTAAATATAATTTCTTTAAAAGTGACTTACATATCGTTAACAGATCTATTGCAAGTCTATGTTCCCAGTCAGTTGAATTAAAGAAATTATTAAATCCAGTGAAATCGGCCTTTTTAAAGTTAAAGTTTAAACAATTATTCTCAGTTGAAAATTCTTGGCTAAATTCATAAATTTCAAAAATTACATAAACAGATTTGTGATGAATTTGATTATTAACCAAAGGAAAGTCTGATTCATATAAGAAGAATTTCATAATATTATTACAAAAAATAAGATATAATGTTCTATTTAATAAATTTCTAGAATGATTTATTTAAAATAAACCCAGTGAGATATTAAATGGGACCAGGTATTGATCTTCAAACATAAAACGCCAATATACATTACCGATGTTGAAGTCCCCTAACACAGAAGGAGACTGATCAATTGTCAACCATTTCACCATTACGTTAATGTTTGAAATAAGTTGAGCATATAATTGCAAACTATACTTATATTAGGTCTAATATAACTTACAATGAAACAAATTTCATTACTTTTCGTTGTAACATAAACACAAAGTTGTTCAAAAAATGATGATTCTGAAGGCAAATCGCAATGCCTGCTAGCCAGTGTAGAACGTATAGCAATTAAAACGCCACATCCTCGTTCCATTCAAGATTCAGTCGGACGATCCACACGATAGACGACGTAAGATGAATCAAATAATTCAGATGATAGAAAGTTTGAATTTAACCAGGTCTGAGTTAAGATTTTCACATCATGTTCATGCAGCGAAGAGTTTATAAAAAGCTCGTTTATTTTTGTGCGTAAACCACCAGCATTTTGATGATAACCACTCAATTGTGACGGACGAAAGGATGATGATGAAGCACAAATTACGTTTTTACTACCTCCTGCTAAACAAGAGAACTCTCGCTTTTTGGACAATTAAAGAATTTCTTTGATTTGAACACCAATTTTTTTTTTTTTATAACTTTGCACGCGCTCAAGGGATTATGAATACCCTTTATATGTTTTTCTTAACACAGCGCGGGCATCCGGTGGAAGAAGAGAAAGAAGGATAGGAAAGATGTGTGGCGCGATGTTCTGAGGCTAGAGCTGGTTGTTGTCTCAGATTTATCTCTAGGGATGGCGACTGAACTTATGCGGAGAGAATTATCGTCTCTAATTTATTTATGTCCCTTATAATTCGCATTATTTTATTTAGTTCTTTGTCATATTTTATTTTATTTAGTTCTTTGTCATATTTTATGGGTATTTTTTTTTTGTAAATTCATTTTTATTTCATATTCACTTATAACTATCTTAAAGCTAGACAAAAATGTTTAAAACTATCATACTTATCAATAACTTACAACTAATTTACTGGCCTTTTACTAAATAATAACTCTTAGAACTAATGTCTTTCGACCTAAAAACTATTTTAATTAAATCTAATTATTTTATTTTATTTTATTTTTCCAAGGAAACTTTCACAAAAAAACTTGGTATCTTATCATTTTTTTTTTTTTTCTTATAAACTAAACCTAAATATAGATTAAAAATAATTAAAACTAAATAAAACTAACTTATACTGCCTAAAAATAACTTAAACTACTTAAAAATACCTAATAATACTTAAGACTACTTAAAAACTAGAACAGCCACAGCAGCATTTTTTTCGTTTTTTTTAAATTTTTTGTTTTTTTTTTTCGTTTATTTTTTATATGCATGCAGACACACAGCAACATGCAATCCACCCATACATGTATATACGCACATACATATACGTACGCACATACATGTACAGCCACGCAGTTACATGCACGTATGCCCCGCATACATACATATTTTTAATTTTTTTTTGGTGCCACCCCGACTGTTCCCTATACCTAATTGCCTAAATCTATGTAAGTCGGCCAAGATATACCACCTTCATCGACTTTAAATATCACGATGCTGTTCAGAGAGCCACCAGAACTGGTTCTCCTGTTTCGCCCTATCCCTCCGATCCCGATCGGACACAGTCCTACTGAACCGAAGGCGCTCTTCTCCACCTTGAGGGATGACGTCTCGACCATACGGGGAGTCGCCTATCCACAGTTTTCCGGCTGACGTGGTGGATGAGCGGAACCGCCCCTCCATCCTGTATCAGCCCTCGACTGTCTAAATAGAGGAATGCCTCGGGAGGGATGTGACCACTTAACCGCGCACTCTCAAAATATTCGTTATTGGGGTAATAAGCCCCAAAAATTAAGCTGTTAGTTGAGGACATCGCTCTTGCAACGTGACCCCGAATCAGCTTGAACAAAAAATTGTATATTCTGTTTATGTTGGCTCCGTTGTATAGAACCTGGTTGGAATAATATCTTGTGTACTCCGACTCTGGTGTTCTGTGTAATCCAAGGCAACGTCTAAGACATTGCCTCTCAAACACCCGAATCTTTTCCATTTGAGATGGGGCAACGTTGAACCACACCGGACATCCGTAGGCAATCATCGGCCTGATGAGGGCCATGTAGCAAATCACCTTCACAATCACATGTTGTTATGCCTAAACAGCATGTAATGAGCAAAGCAGTAACTTATTTTTTTATGGAAATTTGTTTTGAGAATTGGTTTTTAATGGAATATAAGAAGACATAGACAACGGCAGGAATCGAACCTGCAACCACGAGGTTAACAGGCGAGCACACAACTATCGTGCCACGGCCACCCCCAAAATAGCTGGATTTAGTGCGTCACTGAAAACATGGGCCGGAATTCCAAGTTTAAAATTAATGTAATGTAGCGAAGGTTCATTTTTAACCAGTTTTTTTGATGTGTGTCAAGTTAGCACTACCACTTCAAAATTTTAAAGAAATTCTTATTGGATTAATTGTCGTAAATTTGTCGTAAATTTGTCGTGAAACAAAAAAATTTGTCGCGCTTGTTTTTTAAAAAATAACCCCTGGTAATGCTAACTTGACAGTCAAGTTAGCATTACCACCCCTCAAAAACGGTGTATATGAAGTCAAAAAATAAAAATGGGTATGCCATTAATTGTCGTAAATTTGTCGTAAACCAATGGCGAAACAAAAAAATTTGTCGCGTTTGTTTTTTTAAAAATAACCCCTAGTAATGCTAACTTGACAGTCAAGTTAGCATTACCACCCCTCAAAAACGGTGTATATGAAGTAAAAAAATAAAAATGGGTATGCCATTAACTGTCGTAAATTTGTCGTAAACCAATGGCGAAACAAAAAAAATTGTCGCGTTCGTTTTTTTAAAAATAACCCCTGGTAATGCTAACTTGACAGTCAAGTTAGCATTACCACCCCTCAAAAACGGTGTATATGAAGTCAAAAAATAAAAATTGGTACGCCATTAATTGTCGTAAATTTGTCGTAAACCAATGGCGAAACAAAAAAAATTGTCGCGTTCGTTTTTTTAAAAATAACCGCTGGTAATGCTAACTTGACTGTCAAGTTAGCATTACCAGGGGTTATTTTTAAAAAAACCAACGCGACAAATTTTTTTGTTTCGCCATTGGTTTACGACAAATTTACGACAATTAATGGCATACCCATTTTTATTTTTTTACTTCATACACACCGTTTTTGAGGGGTGGTAATGCTAACTTGACTGTCAAGTTAGCATTACCAGGGGTTATTTTTTAAAAAACAAGCGCGACAAATTTTTTTGTTTCACGACAAATTTACGACAATTAATCCAATAAGAATTTCTTTAAAATTTTGAAGTGGTAGTGCTAACTTGACACACATGTTTTTTTGCATTAGTTATTACGATACATTTTTGTTCCGAACCGTGAGACTCATGATATATTTTAATTAAGCAACATTTAGCAGCGTTACATCAAGCCAACAACAGTATTAAATCGTCTGTTGGCAACATGCTGTTTAGGTTTAATTTCAAAACAAAGCAGCACGTGCAAAAAAAAAATATAATTTCAAAAATAGAACCGCCTTACATGAATTAAGTTCAAATTGTGTGGAAACAATTTAGTGATATAATCCTACACATACATACGAACTACATATGTACATACATACATAGATTTCCGGGTTTTAAACAAGTAATAAGACTCAAAAAACGAGTGTCATGAAAAATTTAAATTTTTAAACGTTTTTTTCTGTTTTACATCGAAACGAAACGTTAAGAGCTCTTTAAACAAAATCAATAATTTTTCATATATAGCCACCACCACCCATGTATCGGTATGGTATTGGTGTATGTATGTGTATGGGGTTATTTAAAAAAACCGAATACCATTATTACCTTTGTTGGTTTAAGGCGGCGCGGCATTTGCTGCAGTTATATAGATTCTTTTTCAGCACATAGTCTTGTGTCGTTGTTTTTTTTTAAATTTTATTTTACAACATCGATGCAGATTGCAGATACGTTGCCTACTCTAGTAAATTTACGATTTACGCAAAAATGCAAATACTCGTCAGATACAGAAATGACCCAATTTAAACCAATATTGTGTGAAATTTAATTTAGTTTGGTCATTTTATTGTATGTACACAAATGAACTTGCTTAAATTTAAATTGCTTGATTTTTTTTACTTCAGGCGAAAACTGATTTCAGTTCCATATTGTATTGCTTTTTTGTTAAAAAAAAAAACTAGGTGTATAGGTACATATTTTTATTCGCAATATTGTGGAATAATCGTTGGTATAAGCACACAATTTTTGAAAAACATGTGTTTGTAAGTACAACACAGGTACAAAATATTGGTAGGTTGCTAGTTGAATAGTAGTAGTCTTTGAACGTGACACTATTTTTATCGAAGATTTTGAAGGCCCGGAATTTACTCGTAAATATATAGCACCTCAGATATGCTTTATCTATCAAGTTTTAAGAACTAAAATGTAAAAAAAATATTTGTTGAGGTTATGCTACACAACTGTTTGCCGACAATTATTTTCCCTTTTTTAAATTTGACATTAACGATGATTAGATAGCACGAAAAAAAGTGGGTCCCGCAATTCCAACTGTCTGTAGATCTACAGCTTAAGACTTAAGATTTAATTCAAACTTGGTACTGTGATGTGCTTTTTGCTTTCCAGCCGAGGTTTTGCTCGTCGGTTTTCCAGGGTCGATCTGAAGAAAACACAAGACTTCAGTAAAGAAATGTCTTTAAAACCTTATACAAAGTCTTTTATTTTATATAAAAAATAATCTGTCATAGAAAGTCTGGACTTCAATTCATTTACTTCTTATGTCGTATATCTGGTAACATTAGTTAGATCTCATTAAACGGTTAATTCTGGTAGCTGGTTTTCTTCATTATCTGGTATTCGGTGTCGGGTTCCTCTTATAAGTAATTTGGACTCCGCCCTTGGCGTTTACAAAGATCACCAGGTGCGCTAGATCGGCAGGTATAGGGCCCCTGGTGGCACTAGATCAGCAGATATGAGGACCGTGGTGGGCACGGCCAATGCGTATGCACTGTCAGATCAGCAAGTACCAAAGCACCTGGTGGCAATTAGGACATTTATGCTTCGAACCAAAGATTCCTTACCGATTCGTCCGGGGGAAAACTGAGGAACGAAATGGTCGGACAATTTAAGCTGCTTTCTATGCCAAATTCTCTTCAGCTTGAACCGTGGTAATCTTGTGGCCAAAACAGTAGGTCCTCATATTATATTTTTCTGTTAGGACTGAGAGTGAGCTATGCAAATGCAAATGCAAATGGCAAATGTCTTCAAATTAGGTTTGACGTTACCTGTTGATAGCGACTGTGTATTATATTTGCGAAGTGTATTAAATTCCATATGTAGTTGATTGTTTGGCGTACTCGATAGCTGTAGCGTCATATGAAGTGTAGTGTCGTCGGCACCTGCTGAACAAAAGAAAACAGACAACTTCACCATCCAAGAGAACACACCAAATCCAATTGATAATATTATGTGGGTTCTCTTCGCAAACAAAAGCGACATTACCATAATTTTTCGATAAAACAATGCAATGACAGTTGATTTTTGGAGACTTCACCCCAATATCTACTCTGCTGTAAATCTTGCAAGTTTCAGTGCCAAAGCTAATTGGAAAGAAAATGTTGTGCAAAAACGGACAACAACACGGTGACTGGGGGTCTCAAATTGTCGTCAGATTGTTATATATGTAAATGATCCAAGTATGACACTAAAAACAACAAAATCTGAAACAAAATTATTAAAATTTTGGTAGGTAATGTTTTTTTTTCAAGTCCAAAACGAAGTACCTGCTGTCCACAAAAAGGGACACACAACACCGGCAGATTGGACAAAACGTCACAATAGACAGGTACAACTTTGTGGTAGTTAGGGACTTTGTCTACCTCAGATCCGCTATAACATCTAGCAACAACATCTCGTTCGAAATAAAGCGAAGAACTGTTGCCAATCGCTGTTCCTATGGGCTAGGAAGGCAATTGAGTAGTAAAGCCCTCTCTCGAAAAACAAAGGAGACTCTTTATAAGACTCTAATCTTCCCAGCCCTGCTCTATGACACGGAGACATGGATTCTATCGAAAGCGGATGAAGATATCCTTAGTCGTTTCGAGCGTAAGGTTCTTCGCAAGATTTTCGGCTCTATCTGCGTTAACAGGCTTTGGAGGAGAATGTTCAACCACGAACTATACGAGCTATACAGCGACATTCACCTGGTACAAAAAATACGTATATCACGTTTAAGACGGCTAGGTCATGTAGAGCGTATGGACAACAATGCTCCGACCCGCAGGATCTTCGATTCCAACCCAGATGGAAGACGCAGTCAAGGAAGACCTCGCCTAAGGTGGCGCGCTCAAGTGGAAGATGACCTCAACCAACTTGGAGTGCGTAATTGGAGGCAGCTAGCCAAAGACCGAACTGTAGCGCCACCTAAGTAAGTAAGTAGTAACGTTTTTGTACAATAAAATAGCAAGGCACAGACTAAACACAGCATTGACAGTTTGCATTTTGATTCAATACTAACTTTTAACGATAACATATTCATCGATAGCAGAAACCTTTCAAAACAGCCCTTCATCTTACTATATCTACGTCTGTACAAACAAAATTCAACCGAATTCAATGCTGAATTTTAAATGGCTTGCCAAAAAAAAAAGACTTCTTTTGAAAAAAGCTAAATTTTTGTGTTCTTTGTTTGCCTCCCTAGATATCAGAGTTTTAAAAAAACAAACTTTAAACTTACCTATCCATTTTTTCAAGTGATGCCGGATTGTGCAGCACCGTTTGGTGTTTGTCCATTTCTACGATGCATTGTGTCCCCAATTCGATTTCTGTAAAAAATACAAACAGAATACAATACATACGTTTTCAATATATAGATGCATTTAGTGAATTGGCTCTAGCCATAGAGGTTTCCAAAATTAGTAATTAAAAATTATTTTCTTCAAAAATATACATCAAGACACAAGAGTTTTTCGTTATTCGTTAACAAGTTTTAGATAAAACCTATCAAAAACCAGTAAAAATTCATAGGTGAAGTAAACAAACCTTATGAAATATTTCCAAGCTCAATTAAACGTCAAAAGAGACA
This sequence comes from Philhelius pedissequus, assembly GCA_910595825.1. Taxonomy (NCBI): domain Eukaryota; kingdom Metazoa; phylum Arthropoda; class Insecta; order Diptera; family Syrphidae; genus Philhelius; species Philhelius pedissequus. Next base: position 4,194,400 of record OU343160.1, on the reverse strand, counting down.
TCGATGATTGTCAAGGGGAATATTTACATTTTTTCCTATGGCAAGCAATATTTTGCAAAATAACTAATAATTTGTTTTTAATTTCAAGACAATTGAAGAATACAGATATCTGGGAGCGAGATTTCAACACAATTGCAAGTATTGTTTGGGTTAACAAAAAAAAAACATTAAAATCATGTTAAATTATGATTTCTGACAAAACTTAGCATTACGATGATATAGAGAACAGCAAAAAAGTGGGTCCCACTATTCTGTCTGTCTGTCTGTAGATAGACCTACAGCCAAACTTGGTACTTAAGCTTTTTAGGTGATTGTCTCAAATAGATTTTGGAATCGTTTTTTAGCCCCTAAAATAACGGTAACTTCCACAGTTTTTTCTACAATATTAATTATCTTGACAACGTCTCTAACAATTTTGATTAAAAAAATCTGATATTAACGGTGTCTGCCATAGAATCATTTTCTTATTTTCGACTTCATCATAAACAGCTCGACGGAATTTGATCGAAGTTTTTTATGAAAATTAAATATTTTTATTTAATAGTTTTTTGTTAAATTTATATTATTAAATACCTAAAATTGACGAACAAACTTTGTTTTTGGAAAAAAATTAACGAAATTTTGTATATAAAAAATTAAGCAAAAACTATTTTTAAAATATTTCTATTAAGAATCTTGTGTTATGTGATCGAACATAAAAGCAAGTACGTGCGATCCAGATGTGCATTTTATTTTTGTTCGATTAATAAATTCACAAAGTATTTTAATCATATGACAGAAAAAAAGATCAATAATCCAACAGCAATAGGAGTTTTAGGGCTTTGGCACGCTTTCAGTGTGTGTTGAACATTTGAAATAAATTGTAGCAAAATTTTAGACGATTTATTACGATGGTAAGGCAATTTTAAATTTGATACTAAAAAAGGAAACTTTTACTACTTTTGGTCAAGTTTATCATTTTACAAAAGTAAAGATCAATAAAATGCTATTTCATCTTTTTAACATCGTACTAAATCCGTATGACACTTTGACATTTACAAATGCCAAAAAGTTATGTTTGTTTAGTTTTTTTTTTTTTGTAATCTTTCGTGTTCTGCTACAGTTTATCAAATTGGTTTAGTATAATTAAAAAGTTAGAAATATTAGAAATAGTTTAGTAAAGTGCTTTAATATCACCAAAGTGTTAAGTAGCATCATGCTAACATTAATCCGTCTAAAATGTTTGGTGCTGATTTTAGCTGTTTCACTCATCACCTTTCAGTTTATTTTGTTTGCATAAATAAGAAATTCCACCATACATCAATAGCTGGGATGTAGAAAATTTCAGTATGGGATAAATGCTTCGATGTAGAATAATAATATTTTTTATAGTAGAGCCACCTTCAAAAATTTCATATTCATAGGAGTAAAGAAAACTGTTATATACTGTGTCTCTATAGGAAATACAGACAAGCATACAGACAAGGAATAAAACACGCGGAGACCTTCTTGACACAAGGAAGTTTTATTGTAAGTTGAAAATGAAAATAATGGTGAGCATTGAATTATAAGATGGCAACTTTAGAGAGAAAGCATATGTTTAAGTGTTGCCACTTTGTGTTAATTTAAACATTAATGTCATATTCGGAGTTCATCTCTTTTCCTGTTAACGCAAAAACGTTCGATAGGACATTTTCGAAACATATTAACGAAGCATTTTTTTCAGCTCTTGATTTCACAAGAAAGTAGACATAGAACAATTTTATATATTTAAATATTTTTGTGGGATTATTTGTCAAAAGTAATAAGTGTTTGGAAAAGCCATTTTCTTAGATGACGATCTTCAAGTCCACAAATTCATATTTGATTTGAATAAAAAATAAGTACCCCACCACTCCCCACAAATCTAATCGAAAACTCAATTAATTTATCAGACTGCGTTCTTATCTCATTTTCAACGCATACAAAAGTATACCTAGTTGTAACTTTAGCATTTGAGAGCACATTTTATTGAAAACTCATGATACATAATAAAAACTCGACAATTTAAATTTAAAAAAAAAATACTACACTGTTCCTACGTGCCAAGATTTAAGTGAGTACATTTATTTTAGTTTACCTTGTTGCATTCTACATTTTTGCTATTCTTCCATAACAAGGTTTAAAAATATCATTTCAACAATTGTTCTCCCATTTCAAAATAAAAAAAAACACTAACATCTGTGTATACCTATGTACAACATTTAGTTTAAAACTGCCTGACGTAATAAAAGTATAAAAATGACGCAAACTTTAAGCAAAATTTCTTTAATCCAACAGCGCCAATAAGCTGTACTATGGGCCATCTCCATATTTGAAATAATATCACCTTTCTAGAATAATAAATAGGAATAGCTATAGTGATATAAATATACATACATATGTATACAATATATATTATGGGATCATTTAACTTATCTAATTACTAAAAAAAAAACTTGTTAAGGTCAGGACAACTTTGGCCTAATAGAAAGACACAAAAGAAAAGTTATCGTTTGAAAAAAAAACTTTCCTCCCTTTATTTGGCGCCATTTTTTTCCGCTGTTGAGTCAGTTCCTTCATTTATATTCAAGGAAATTGAAGTTAAAGCAAAAACAAAAGAAAAATCTTTCACTTTGACAACCGAGAAGGCAAAAACATTGAAAACTTCTGGCAAAAGGCTGCAGAAACACTTCGCTTCCAGCAAGAACATTGAAACTGATTTTGTGTTTTTTTTTTGTTCCTTCTTACTCCTATTCTCTACGAGTTTTGATATATATATATATGCATACATATATATGTATATGTACCTGCCTGCATAGTTTCTACCGATTCATTCGGGTCAACAAGCTTTTAACCCATTTTGAATTTTTTTTCCTCCACCGACGACGAACGACGACTGCGGGCAATTTGAGAAATTTTAATAGTTCGCTTTATTCACCCGTAGTATAGGCCCCATCCAAACGAGGGAACGCCATAACCAGGAGGACTATCCGATTCCATAAATAATTTATACCTACCCCAAGCAAACCCCATCATAACAGCTAGTCAGCCTACTTATGACAATTTTTCTAGCTTCTTTTTTTTTATTTCTTGTTTGATTTATTAAATCAGAGTAGAGCAAAAAAATAATAAAAAAAAAATAAAACCTCTTTTTATAGGTATGTAGATAGGTATGTACTAGCCAAGTCGTATTCTATAACTCTCGAGCATTTCAATACCTAAGTTTTTTTCCCTTAACAACGACGACGACACGACAAGTAAAATTAAAGAAAAAAGTCGCCACACTCATAAGAGCATGACCAACAACCATATACCTCTATTATATGAAAGCCACATTGTTAGCCAAGACAGCGAAAGGTAGGTACTAGGAAAAGCTGACGTAACAGAGCCATACGACACTAAAGCCAAGCCAGAGCAGAGAAACCCGACCAAGTTTTTTGAACTGGCTCTTCTTCTATTTTTTTTTGTTGCCATTGCTATTTCATTGTATATACCTTCTTGGATTTCATTTTCCTCTTTCGATACAGACAGCAAATACAATATAAAAATATACACAAAAGAAAGATGACAGGACAGATGCAATGAAGCACATTCAAACAATAGATGGAATAGGATTCTATGCTTGAACCGGAAGGATTTGTTTAGGAAGCAATGTTGGTGTCGTAGCGGCTTTTTATCTAAATAATCTCCTGAAATAATGAAAAAAGATTACAAAAATCGTGTTTCTTTATTATAGATTGATCAAAAAGATGTACCTTTGTAGATACTTTCCTTTTGGATTAAAAAGTCTATTGAAGTGTATTGTGTGTTCGGTTTCGGTCAGCACATTTTATTTTTTGTAGGTGAACCTTTCAATAGCTTTCAGTTTTCTTGCCTTCTTGGAAAGTCTAACTGATGCGAGACATAAAGCCGCCCATTCTTCTTCATTCACATTGCTACTTCAAATGATTTTCTTTTTTGTTTGATTTTCCAAATAAATTGCATGTCTGTCGAAAGACGATATTTCAGTCTATACAAACCTATAAACCTAAGCTCATATATTAAAGCCAACAAAAAAAAAGCCAAAGTAATAAAAAATGGATTTGCAAAATGTTGACTATATGTATGTACTCATTTTATTGAGTGTTCATTCTGAGTACTGGTTTATGTGGTCAGAATTTTGGAGAAAACACACTTGTTATTAGAAAAAGCATATAGCAATAAGGATCACAGTGGTTGCCACACCATGAAAGCAGCGCGGCCATCGTAAACTTTAAATGAATTGTAACGGGTGTTTTTTTAAGTGGGTGGGTACATATCGATTTTGATTACATTAAATAAAATTTAAATAAATTTTGCAATCAGTTTGTAACTACAACTTTGTGTTTATGCCCACCACACTGTACTGTTGATGGGACCAATTATTCCTGAATTTAAAAAAATTAGTAGATATATACTCAATTAATTATAAATAGTAAAAAATGTGTCAAGTTAGCACTAACACTTCAAAATTTAAAAGAAACTCCTATTGAATTAATTTTCGTTTGTCGTAAAAGAAAAAAAATTGTCGCGCCATTAACTGTCGTAAATCAATGGCAGACTACAGGGTGGTGCACGAATCGTCGTACAATAAGAAATTTACATAACTTTTATTTTAATCGATGTATTTCATTATTTTTTTTTATTGGATTAAAAATTAAATTTTATTTTAAATAACTAATGGTTTTTAAAGATGATTAAAAACCGCAAATGACATCCAGCTCATCCACGCATATGCGGGACCTGATCAGAAAATTGTTCATTGCGGCCTGAATGGTTGAAATTGGGATCGCCTCAATTATTGTCTTAATGGACTGCTTCAATTCAGTCAAATTTCTGGGTTTCGTTTTGTACACTTCCTACTTGACATAACCCCATAAAAAAAAGTCTGGTGCTGTCAGGTCAGGTGACCTTGGGGGCCAGCGGAAAGTGCAGTTTCTGGATATCAATTTGTTTGGGAATTTTCGTTGGAGCTCCGCCATAATTTGTGTGGCTACGTGTGCACTTGCTCCATCTTGTTGAAACCAAATCCTGCTGAAAGGGATGCGTCAACATCTTTAAATAACGGTCCCCATTGACAGTTTGTGTTACACCGTTTTCTTCAAAGAAGTATGGCCCCACAATACACCTTGAAGAAACTGCGCACCACACAGTGATTCGTTCTGGGTGCAGTTCCGTCTCATGGAGCATTTCTGGATTAGATTCACTCCATATGCGGCAGTTTTGCTTATTAACATTGCCGTTTAAGTCAAAATGGGCCTCATCAGACATGAACAAACAATTTTTCAATGTGTTGTCTTCTTTGAAACATTGCAATTATTTTTCAGCAAAATTCAAGGCGAACAGGCAAATCCTGAGGGATTAATTTTCTTGTAATTTGGACTTTGTACGGAAACAAGTTTAAGTTCTCATTAAGTATCCGTTGTAATGACCGTCTGCTAACTCCAATTTGGCCCGATAGGTTTCGATTCGAAACACTTGGATTTGCCTGTATTGCCGATGCAACAGCCCCGATTATATCCTGAACCCGAATATTGCGATCTCGATGATACTGTCTTCGTTCGATGCTTCCAGATTCGGAAAACATGTTCACCAGCCTCATAATGGTCCATCTACTCGGGGGAGTACCGTCAAACTTCAACCTAAATTCCCTTTGGACGGAAATGACGGACTGCTAAGAATGGTATCGCTGCACTATCCAAATCCTTTTTTTCAGTATCCCAAGCATTCATTTTGATAAATCTAAATAGTAGCCTTTAAAATGAAAAAATAAGCCGATTACTCACACTGAACAAAAGTTATTACGCTTTATTTTTAAGCACGATTTGTGCGCCACCCTGTATTTCAATTAAAACACAAAAAACAACAGAAAACCGTATTGAATCGGATCTTATTTGTTCAATTAATAAATAATACATTTTATTAAATTAGTACTTACGTCAAACAAACACTTTTTCAAATTGGTATTATTTAGCTTGCTTAACGGATTATCAGCGGCAAGTAGTGCCTCACATAAATAGATATTAAAATTGTTTTTTGTTCTAAACGAAACGAGTTGCGACTGCGCATAAGCAAATTGAAAACTAAAACTGAAAAACATTACGATTTGGGAGAGTGTATATGTGAATGCAAAAGTGAACAAAAACATCTGCTGTCATATACACAACTAAAACTACGTGTGTTTGGTAACGTGAAAATTCGTACGAATTTGTACAATTTCCACATTTACCCATAGGAAAAAAACCCAAGTTTGGGAAACTTGCCGAAAATTTGAAGTTACAAAACAGGCATACTCATATACATGTGTAAAATGGAATATGGAAAAAAGCTGCAGCGAAAGTTGTCAACAGAAACTGATTAAAGTAAAATTTAAAATAGAAGAAAACGCAAATAATAATATATTTTTGTTTTTGTTTTTGTGGACTGTGTGGAATAAGGCAAAATTGAAGATTTTTATGACCTGTAGTCCAAAATGCGTTTCGACCAGGTACGATAGTTGGGCTCATCAGTTAGATGCAGATAGATGAACAAAAAAAAATATATTATTATTTGCGTTTTCTTCTATTCTATTACTGGCCAGACCACGGACGTAACATACATTTTGGTGCACGAATTTAACCAAATTCCCCTAAATAATATAAATGCTGCAAATTTTATAATAGTCGGTAACCATCGACCGAAAAACATTGCGTCTTATATTGGTACGATAGCATCTAACTGATGAGCCCAACTATCGTACCTGGGCGAAACGCATTTTGGACTACAGGTCATAAAAATCTTCAGTAAAATTTAAAGGCATGTGTGCAGTTTTTGTTTTTTGAAAATATGCCCAAATATGCATTTATTCTTGAAAATATGCATTTATAATAAGATATGCAAAAATGCGCACTAACGATTAAATGCCATTTTAAAGCAAATTGATTGGTTCGTGTTTCTATTTTATTCCTGTGTTTCTAAACTTTCTCATAAAAAATATGTATTTGCATGGAAATCCTAACCCAAAAATGAGCATTTATGTTTGATTGAGTTTTAACTTTTTTTAAGTAATATTTTATTTTAGGCTTTAGAAATATGAAAACCTGCTAGATTTCCTGCTAAAACCAAATTTCCTGCTAAAAAAAACTGTGGGCAGAATTTGAAAATAAAAAATGTTAAAAGCAAACTTTTCCGGCTAAATTTAGCAGGAAAAATGGTAAATTGGCCACTCTGCTTGTAGTCATAAATTACATACCTAAATTTTGTATACAAAATGAAAACTTTAATTAAAAATAGAAATAAAAATTTGCTCACTTTAAAATTGTAATATTTATTACTTTTTAACCATAAATCTACCTAATAAAAGTATCCGCTAAAATTCGTTCTCCCCTAAAGGAAAGTGCAGGCAGTTATTTTGACGTTTATGAACAGTAGGTAGTGCAGTTCAACTTGGTTAGTTCGACCAAGCTTGGATAATGCAGTTTTTTTTTTTTGTTAGGCAGTCGTTGATAAGATAACAACCTATGATTACTGAACATGATTGATTTTTGTTCATTTTTAAAATCCGTCATACTACGTTTCCACCGAACTTTAATCTCTTGTAGATTTACTAATCTCAAAAAGTGTTTCTACCACTCTAAAAGTGGATTAATTTTGACAGCACTATTCAAAATGCATATATCTTTTCATTTCCTCTTATGATGTAGAAGTGCGACAGGCAGCTTCATCTGTGTTAACCGAAGAGAAAAATTCACTTTCACGATGAATGTGTTCATTTCGATGTGGAAATAGGGTAGTTCGATTGAAGATTTAAATGAGATTTATTTTAAATTTTCATCTGAGAAAATTAAAATTTGTACGGTAAATCCTGAAGATTTGTAGGAGATTTAGCTAAATCTACTGAAATCTCGGTTTAGTGGTCGTTGGAAACGTAGTATCAAGTTCGCCAGCTCAGACCAGATTCAACGTCAACAAATTTCAATTCAATTTGATTTGATTTTTTTTAAGAATCAGAACCGATAGCAGACAAATGAAAACTGAATCATGGTAATCACAAACATTTACACTACGCTAATAATTCCGAAGAAAACATGAGAACATTTTGTGCGTCAGATAATACAATATATTCACTCTGTAACCGTAGCCTTAATCGGATGTGGAAATTCTATTCATAAACATTTTTCTATTTTACTGGCGCTATAATCATGGCAGTAAAGAATATCAAATTCACCGCTTGATCCACAAACTTAAAACATTGTAAAGAATTATTGCTTTGGCCCAGCTAGAAATATTCCATCCAAACAAACCGAGAGTATAACAAAAAAAAAACAATATTCGTGTACCTAAGTATCAAGGGCAAACAAATTGTTTAATTTTATGAACGTTTATTAGAAACCGTTTTATTGTTATTGCTTTATTTAGCATTTTTTTACATTTTAGATTGAGATAAAAAAGTCTATACGAATAAGTCCATGAACAATATTATTCAACCAAAAACAGAAAAAAAACAATTTCAAGAGATCGCTTGAGTCATTTATTCTTTTCATCCTTTATTCATATATGTATATGTAAATGTACAATGTACATACATATTTATATAGTGCTCAGGAAATAACGATAATGTTTATTCTTTTTTTCCCCATCCAAAGGTCTACTGGTCTAGGCAGGGTTTTAGCTTTTATAAAGAAAATTGTAAGGCATCCAAGTGGAACGGTTATGAGGTTCTTAAATATTATAGTTCGTTTTCATCATCAAAACTGACACCTATAAAATTCTATATGCAAAGCACGCCACTTCCATATCGATTAAGCTTCATCCGGCGGCGCGGCAAGCGCCCTCTGGGAGGAAGGAATTATATTCATGTTGCGCTGCCTCAAGTATTAATAACTCATGTCTCGTGGTGTACTCGTATTATTATAATAATATCTCTGATTCACTATACTGAACCACCATTTAAACCCTTTCCTCCAACGATTTCCTCATATGATTCAGGAAAGGTGTTATATTAACAATCATTTATTCAACTTTGTTGTACACTCAACTTTTTCGAAGCACAAAGTTTAATTCATTCAAAATACCATTTGTACATTAATTAAAACTGTCCGCTCGTTCAACAATCTTTTGGAGTAGGAACAAAACTTGCTGCTTGCTGCTGGAGTAAGTTTTGTTCTTTGTCCTTTAATTGTATGTGCAAATTGTCTTGTGTTTATATTTACATCGAGTGACCACGCAACGCCATAAAACTTCATTGAAGTGGACGGGAGTAAAACAAAACACAAAAAAAAATGGATGATTAACAACTGCAAAGGAGTTTTGGAAAAGTTGGAGTGGCTCAGACCTCCCATTTCTTTTTATAATTCATATGCAAATATATACATGGTACACTATGACCCAAGAGGGATTAGTTTTTTCTTTGTCGTGTTTCTGTTTTTAGGAGTTGTTTTGTTTTGTGTTGTTTTTTTTTTTACTTGGATTTCTGGGTTGGTTGCATGTAGCTTTGTTTTTAGCACCTTCTTTTGTATTCTAAAATACAAGTAAAAGGACATAAATCTCTTACGCTTCAGTGTGAATTGTGCTCTGTGGCGTGTAGTGATGGTGGTTATTTTTTTTTTATTTTTTGGAAGGTTTTCTTTAGAGTCGACTCAAGGCAACAGGCAGTAACCAAAGCCCTACACACACACACACACAAACATATGCCAAGGTTCATATAGCAAACGCAATCATGTTGGATAACGGTATATATGGTTGTTAGCTACACAGTTGGTTGGTTAGCAAAATAATTGTGTTGCGCATAATTGATGCATACGTTTACTTATTGTTATTGTTGTTAACTATTTGCCCTGGTCTAATTTTGTTTGAATTACTGTGTTTGTTTTGCTGCGTTTTATTGTTTGTTTTGAGATCCTTTTTATAATATATTGCCTTCTTGTGAGGACTAAAAATATAAAATTGTGTAGGTTTATTTTTAGAATCACTCATATAAGAGAAAATACTCTCAATTGGATCACTTGTAATTGTTTTATCTGCAACGTGAAAGGAACTTCTTTAAAAGCTAGGCCGAATACACCTTTTCGTATTCACACAATGAAGTACCTATCCAGCATGATAACCTAAAATCTGAGCTTTTATTTTTCTTAAAGTGTTGCGCACTCAGTAGCTGTGATGTTATTCATCCAATTCTTTATAGAAGACCAACACACATTGTGTATATGCAGATGACGGTACGATAGCCTATCTAAGATAAGCTATACTCTGTTCAATTTATATTTTTAGTACAGGGAAGATAGGATATTTGCCTTCCACCCTTACTATTATGGATTTCAATAAACTATCTCTATTTCTATAAAGTTTTTTTCATTTTCCATGGTTGCCGTAGTTAGCATTATAAATTGGCATATTTCTCTCACAAATGTCGGTAGACTTACCAATTGTAAATTTAGATTTCAAGAACAGAAACATGTACATCGTAAACTAAATCTAAAAAAATTAAACTAAATCCAAATAAAATTAAATCTATTTTTCTCCACACCACCAAGAAGTGAGATAGTAGGCGCGTTTTTTATCATTTCCCCAGAAGGCCTAATCTATTTCAACGTGAAAATAAATCACAGAAAAAACGTATAAATAAGTAATAATAAGGAACTTGTGTTCTTCGAAGAACTTGAAGCCATTTTAAATGTAAATAAACACAGCATAAAAATACACGAAACCATCTCTATTTTATTTTTATTTTTATGAACAAAAAAACTATTTGGTGATTTAATGTTTCAATTGATTAATAAACCGAACAACATCAAAAACTTGATCAAATAGCAATTTTTCCTTAAAAACAATACCCAACAAATAATATATAAGTAGCTGCATTTTAACCGTTTTCCAAAAAAAAAAAAAATAAAAGATGTAAGCAGAAAAGAACGCACCAACAACACCTTTCTCCTTAAACAGAATATATATGATCTCAAAAGCTCTAAGAAAGCTTCGATTCTGAAAGCTCCATATCGAAAACCAAAGAAAAAGGTATTAGAATTTCTATCAACGGACCAATGGTAACTCTTAATCAGTGTGTTTATTTTTTTTAATAAACACTATAAGCGAGAGTCAAATTGGCGATCAGTCTCCTCTCAGCCGGGGAGCAGACAGGTGATGGTGGAATTTACGTGGGTTTATGGAATATTTCAGTAGCAATTTCTTAAATTGTGTGCCTTGCAAGCACCAGCCGGCACCAGTGTGTTTGAAAAAGCTCTCCCTTAAGACCTGTACTGAAAATATAAATTGAACAGAGTATAGTACCCACTTAAATTCCTGAACAACCAACAACGGATATAATAGGTTAAATTTGTATGGGTTTGTGCATTTGTGTTTGACATTCCTCATGGGACAAAAAAGTATACCAAAGTTTTTCGCATAGCTTGAGATTTTTTCTTTTTTTGCAGGAGGTTGTTTGGTCATCAGCCGTGTTCTTCCATGGGATCATAATAAAACCAACCTATTCGGATAATTATAGTTCGATTTTTGAATGAGTCCATTCTGTTTTGCGATCCCCCCTTCAATATTCATTTTTGGATGGCGGATTAATGGCGGATTTACTCGACTGTCAAAATGGCAGTATTTTGTCGGATTTACACTATTGCCAAATTGGCAGTATTACTGTCAAAATCTTGCCATTATTTTGTTTGTCGTGTAAATGTGGCAGTACGAGTATTTTTGGCATTAAAAAAACTGCCAGCCAAAATTTTCGTTAAGTTGTGGCATTATACTGACATCGTGTAAGTTCAGTACTGGCAATAATTTTCAGATAATGACACACTAAATGTTTAAATGTAAACCTAAATATTTTCATTTAAGTTACAGTTTTTATTTATTTAATTTTTGTTTGTTTTTTATATATGTATCTCTACTTGTTGTCTCTTTTGCCCTTAATGTTTAAATGTAAATTTAATTTCATAACAGTTTTTATTTATTTTGTTTTGATTACGTGTTCCTTTGTTAAACTTATTAGTGTATTGCTGAGGATGAGTCGAAGTAGACTCGAAATGCATCCAAATTAAAATAAAAAAAAAAACTATTTGACTAAGTAAATTTCTTACCTTTGTTTGATTTTTTTGTTTTTAATTAAACGTTGTGGTCATTTCGCAGATATTTATTTTTTAAATTTTGATATAAAGCGATCACAAGTAAAAAGTTCGTGACTTTCTTATATTTGCTAGGTATTAAGCCAAAATTAACTTATAGAAAGAAAGACTTAATCTCAATTAATTCAACTGAGGATGTAATATCAATAAAAACTCATCATTTCCGATGTTAAACAAATCCACAACTGTGCGCGATCTACTAGAACCAGCATAAAAAACACCGACCTAATGATTTTTTTTTTTTATTACTGCTGTATATAGATTTTATTTTCTCAACATAGCCATGAGCTTGCTGTGATTCCAAATATTCATTTCTAATTTCTGGTGTCAGCGGTCACATGAGCCAATGCTTTCAATTCTTTTTTGCTTGTTTCAGTTACTGGCTGGCAGAATAAAATGGAATATACGTACCTATAGTATTGCAGAATTTCTACTTCAGCATACGTTTCTTAATGAAAGTACTGGTTCACAATTTAATAAGGTATGAAATTTGACAATGCTAAGAACTACAGCTACAGTCAGTTAGAAATGACAAATCCGCCACTGCATTACATCTTCGCGTTAAACATTTGTCTCCATTCTAGTCACAGCATAACACTTAACCGATTTTTAGTCGAAAAATTGGTGCAAACCATTCTCTTTCCACTGACCGTCTGTTGTCTCGGACTGAAACTTTTGCAACTTCACCTGGAAGTAAGCCACAGAATTATAGTTGGATGGTTTTGCAGGCCACAATGGAAGACTAAACCCATTTAATTATAAGGCACTGAACTTTCAAAAAAAAAAATATATATATCACTTTTCTTTCTCTTTTTCTTTTTATTTATTTAAGCAGGAAGTTGTTTTTTTTTCAAATTCCGATTCCTTCAACCGAAATTGATATTGAAACATATACGCCTTACGTTAGCAAAATCATTTATTTATATATACACTACACATGATACATATGTATATCGTATATGTATGTAGGTCCAACCATAGAAACCCCACGCAGTAATTTGTTAAAACTAATTAAACTAATAGCGCTCAAGTGCTGGCTGACTGTGACAAGCTGACCTTTGTATCATTGCCCAGCAATGAAAAGCTTAATTGCGAGGTAATTTTCTTTTTTTTTTTATATTATATAGGTACATGTTGATAAATGTTTTACTATCAGACGCATGTTTATTTTTGCTTTATTCTTGTTGGGGTGAAGACATATGGCATACAATCGATGTAGTAATTTGATGCCATCAATATGGCGCTCAGGAAAAAATAATACAAATACAATCGTTTAAGAGAATAGGTAGGAATATATCTCTCTTTTGAACACAATTACAAAGGGGAGGGAGGTTTCCTAATAATGCGAATGAACTTCTCTAATCACATTATTTAGAACTACTTAACCGACTTTAGATTTTGTACAATTATTCAATATTTTTTCATTCTTAAGATTAAAATGAAATGAGAAAACTCGAAACTAATGTGGTTATCGTTTGGTAAGACAAATCAATTTATTTTTGGTTTAGTTCTGTCAAAAAACTGATTTTGACAATTTTTGCCTTCGATTGACCAAATAATTGATTTATTTCTTTTTTTTTTTTTTAAATCAATTTTGCAGATGTGGATTTTTCGGCAGATCTACCCCTCTTTTACTAACACCACTACGTATTGTAATTAGGTGTGTTTGGTATCTTTTTTGTAGTAAGAAGTGAAATTTTGTAAATCTTGCAACAAAGTACAAAACATTCAAATTGGCCACATTTGTGTATAAAACGTCAGTGGAAACAAAGAAAAAATGTAGCGATGGGCATAATTGAATGAACACTCCAGACAAATCAAAAATAAACTAAAAAAAAATAATAGAAAAAGATAAACACAACACTCAATACAAAGAATAGTGCACACGACAAAAATATTCTATAGAATAAAATGAGAAAAGATTCGATAATTCCAGTGAACAAATATTAAAATTTTCTTCTTCTCGATTATTTGTTTTTTCCTTACTGCGTTTTTTTTTTTCCTTATACTACGTTTCCACCGACCACTAAACCGAGATTTAAGTAGATTTAGCTAAATCTCCTACAAATCTTGAAAATTTACCATACAAATTTTAATCTTCTCAGATGAAGATTTAAAATAAATCTCATTTAAATCTTCAATCGAACTACCCTACTTCCATATCGAAATGAACACCATCGGGAAAGTGAATTTTTCTCTTCGGTTGACACAGATGAAGCTGCCTGTCTCACTTCTACATCACAGGAGAAAATGAAAAGATATATGCATTTTGAATAGTTCTGTCAAAATTAATCTACTTTTGGAGCGGTGGAAACACTTTTTGAAATTAGTAAATCTACAAAAGATTAATGTTCGGTGGTAACGTAGTATTATCCATGTTTGTCTCTAGTTTTCAATACAAACATTTCATTCTGGTTCACAAATAATGAACTTTTCGCTCAACTTCTCATATGTTTCGAATGTGTCCATCACTAACACTCACCAGCAAATGGCAGAACAATCTTGCCGTCTTGTTGCTTTGATAGTCTTTGCATCAGTTACCCACAAAAATTCTTGTAGTAAGAATTCGCAACTTTTTCAACGTAGGGGAAGTTTTTCTCCTCTACTTTGACAGTCTTTGTAGTAATATTTTAGAGCTAACAAACAGCATTTTGTGAATATTTGTACAAATTGTTACAAATTCGTACAAATTCACAAGATAACAAACAGACACTATGAGTAGCGTTGCCGGAAAAAAAGTTGTAAGTGCCAATGCTGACAACAGAAAGTTCCATTTTAGGCCACTGCCACTAACAAAAACGTAAAAAAATTCCGAAGATTTCATATGAAATTTTTAATCTAATTTATTGCACCTCTAAACTTATGGAGTAATAAGAATAAATAAACAAAAAAAATAAAGGAAATTTATTAAACGAAACATAACAAAAAAATAAATATAAGAATCAATTAACAATATAAGTCTTTAAGTGGTATGAAGGGCTGGCAAGTTTCAGCCTTTATTATTTCATTAAACAGAAGTGATTTTATAACTCTACATATAATGCCGGTCGTCCACTACGTACTTTTCATTCAACTCCATCTTTGGATGCCAAAATTTACAACCTTTTACACTACTGCACAAACTTGCGTTCATCACAACAAAATGAGTTGGGAGCTCACATAGTTAACAAAAGTAGTGAAATGTTGAATAATCTCGTACACCTAGTTGATCAACTCGTTTAATTGTTGAAGAACTCCTTACATCTTGTTGATCAACGTATTCAATTGTTGAATAGCTTTGTACATATTATAGTTGATAAACTTACTCAAAAGTTGTGTAACCCCATACACTAGTTGATAAACTTGTTCGATTTTGACAAAAAAAAGTTTTTCAAGTTGATTAACTGCGTTTTTGATACGCTTGTTCAACAAGTTGATGGAGGCACTCATCCAACGCAACGCACAACATATATTTTCACCACAACGGCAACCAACACCAAACTAAATTAAAAAAGTTGATCAACGAGTTGAACAAATAATGTGCAACACATTATCTTAAAAACGTTGCTCAAGGCGTTAAACCAAAATTTTCAAGGAGCAACTCGTACTCGAGGTATTCGCTGAGCAACGATCTCCAACCGGATTAAACTCGTGGGTTGTATGGAATTGAGGACATCGTACATTAGAGTTGAATGTGTTGAACTTGAAATTAGTGCGTTGAACGCGTAGTGGCGACCGGCACATTAAGAAAGTCGATTTTTATTATGGGTATTAATGTTATTAATGCGTGAAACAACCCGTTTCAGCTAATGCACTACCATGTGGTAAAACTAAGTTTGATCATGAACTTGGATATATTTGAAAACATTTACTCGTCGATTCCTTGAGTGCCATTTGAAGCGTTTGAGTGCCGCAGTGCCATTTAAATTAAAAAGTGCCAAAAGTGCACGATCGTGCCACTTCAGCAACGTTGCATGACAGCCATCAGTTTGACAAAATAGCTGATATCGATAGCTGGTTCAAAGACACAAATTTACACCAATACTATAGCAAATAAAAATCAATCTGAAAACGTATTCAATCCGTTACGAAAAAAATCAATTTATAGGTCAAAATAGTAATTGACCAAACGAAAACCCCATATATTTTCTAACGGAAGATCAAAACTTAAAAAAAATTAATTGTGAAATCATAGACGGATTTTATACCTCTTTGTCTTATTAATCAACAAACATCTTTTTTTTTTCGTTATCAGAAAAATACCTATGTATTTACATTACGTACTACAACTCCACTGTTACATTGCAGCGCTGTTCCTAGGTTACTAACTACGGTCCTTGTAACTTTTACTAATCAGCAAACTAGGTACAGTACAGCTAAACTATTGTGCTCAGTGGAAAAAGAAATGTGTGTCAAGTTAGCACTGCCACTTCAAAACTTTAAAGAAACTTCTATTGGATTAATTTCCGTAAATTAGTCGTGAAAGAAAAAAAAATTGTCGCGCTTGTTTTTTAAAGATAACCCATGATAATGATAACTTGACAGTAGTTCTAACCGTATCAATCAATATAATATATGTTACTAATTTCTTTTTAATTACCCCAAAATGAGTCAGACAGACAGACGGCAATGCCATTGGTGCGTATTAATTTTTAAACTGTGTCTAAGTTAAACCTAGGTTTAGTTGAATTTTCGAACGTTGATTCTATTTTTTTTCAGTTTATCATTCCAAAATATTTTAAGCTATTTGTGTAGTAAAACAAGTTAATAATCTTATAAAAATATAAAATCAACAATTTGTAAGTAAAATTGGTTTGTATTCATTGGGCCAAAATTGTCTTAACTGTAGTTTAGTAAAACCTCGGTTTATCAGCGACTACGAATATGCCCCATTGTCATTATTATGTAAAAAAAAATGCAAACAAACTAAATTGTGAAATAATAAATGAATCTATCCATATATCTATCTAATGATAACTTTACAGTCAAGAATTCACTTTTACCTGCCGCACAAAATGATATTGATTTGAACAAAATCGAAAGCCATTATAAAGGAGGCACATGATTATGTCATGGTACAAAGAAGTTTAGGGAGCATTGGTTTCATGCGGATTGTATGCAAGCGTGAAAATTATCATTTGCTTAACCTAACGAGTTTGGTAGTTCTAACGCAGGCTATGCAAACAAACGATTCACTATATACCACATATTTGTGCTAAAGAGCAAAGTATAATGTTTTCGGAGCAGTATCAGTTTGCCAATGAAAGCTGCAAAAGCGTGGTTCAATCTATCAGAAGAAACTAGTGTTGCTTTAAATCTAAGCGAGCAAAATTAATGGAAACCAACTAGGTAAAGGATAATTATGCTCCTGGATGAAAATTTAAGGGATGTATACATAGAACAAGCTACATTTTCTATTCAGTTAAAAATGGTGTTCCCCTTTTCGAAGATCTCCCCTGGCGGAATTTGTATTATGGCAGAACGTGAGGATATATTTCATTTTGCGGGAAAGTGGCCGGTATTTAGGAAAACTAGATATATAGGGTGATTTTTTTGCTACTTGGTTTTTGACGTTTATATTTTTGACAGATCACACATGACAAATTCCACGAACATTTGACATTTCGATTCAGTATTGTTTGCCATTTCATTATGAATAGACTTACGCCTGAACAACGTTTGCAAATTATTGAAATTTATTATCAAAATTCGTGCTCTGTGAAAAATGTCTTTCGCAAGCTACGTCCGTTTTATGGTCGTCATAATCGTCTTTAGCGACGAGGCTCATTTTTGGCTAAATGTAATACGTGAATAAGCAGAATTGCCGTATTTGGAGTGAAGAGCAGCCAGAGGCAATTCAGCTGCTACCAATGCATCCCGAAAAATGCACTGTTTGGTGCGGTTTATGGGCAGGCGGCATCATTGGGCCGTACTTCTTCAAGGACAATGAAGGCCGCAGGGTTACGGTCAATGGAGAAAGGTACCGTTCGATGATAACATATTTTTTTTTGCCGAAAATGCAAGAATTGAACTCGGTCGACATGTGGTTCCAACAGGACGGTGCCACATGCCACACTGCACGCGAAACCATGCATCAATTGAGAGGCGAATTTGGTGAGCAGTTGATCACACGTTTTGGCGCAGTCAATTGGCCACCAAGATCATGTGATTTGACCCCGTTAGACTATTTTGTGTGGGGCTATGTTAAGTCTATTGTCTATGGGGACAAGCCAAACACGATTGCTGCCTTGGAAGCCAACATTGAACGCGTTATTGGTGAGATTCCGGCCGAAATGTGTGAAAAAGTTTGCCAAAATTGGACCTTCAGAATGGACCACTTGAAACGTAGCCGCGGGCAACATTTAAGTGAAATTATTTTTAAAAAGTAAATGGCAGAAATTGATTTATCGATCCAAATAAAAATTTCATTCACTTTTTACAAGTTTCTGTGTTTTTTTGAATTTTCAAAAACCAAGCTCTTAAAAAATCACCGTTTATAACGGGTGTTGCAATATTTGTTAGTGCTACTTTTAAATAACAGTTATAAATACCTGTTACTGAAATAAATAGTTTATGGATCAAAAATTGTCAGTAAAATAACAATTTTTAAGATTGTTCAGTGACGATAAAGTTAAAACAGAATAGAACAGAACAGAACAGATTCGTGAGAAACTTCAGAACAAGATAGAACAACTTAGAACAGTCAGGCATCTGACAGAGAATATAAGAAAAAAAATTATTGTTGTTTACCTACAATTCAAGATCGTTTATTTTTGCAGAAATGTTCCTAAAAATAATCTGAAATGGAGTTGAATTTATTTAAAAAATATTTTTCATGAAATTGAGATGATTCCGACACAAAAAATTATTTATCAACTAATGGCCTTTTCGATTAGCCGTCCAGAACTGTACTGACCCCCACAAAATGACAGTTGTTACTCTAAACAGAACAGAAAACGATTCTGGATTTCATTTCAGAATCGAAAACAGAATCACTAATACACTTACACAATTAAAATGTCAAAATAATCGGCTTGATTTGTTGTGTAATTTCGTTGTGTTTATTGAATTTAAACTCATTTTCTGGTAAAATAACATAAAAAGAAGCAAGTTATAATTATTATTGATACAAGAAAATGTGTATCTAAATTGAAATTAAGTGTTTTGGAAATTCTTTTTTGGCCGATGTGATTTTCTTTTAATTTGAATTTCACAAATACAGCGAGACATATAATTCAGAATCATTCAAATTGTTTACGGCTGTTTTATTGAGGGAACGTGTTCCGTACGGCCAATCGAAAAGGCCATAAATCTAACACCGTAATGTTTTTTTTTAACAACAACAATTGGCTTTGAAAGTTCTCACAAATCTGTTCTAACCTGTTCTACCTAACTAAAAAGCAAGTGCAGAAAATCCTGTTCTAAAGTGTTCCAAACTGTTCCAAACAGACTCATTGAACACCAAACCAGAACAGTTTAGAACAGAAAATTTCTCATTGAACAGCAAAATCCTGTACTTTTCTGTTCTAATGTGTTCTAATCTGTTCTGATACTGAGCTTAGAGTGTTTCCCGAGCAACCAGTACATATCTCTGAGTTTATTTTGTAACTCTTCGCATTTCTTTTCAACATGCGGTTTCCATTTTAATTTCGCGTCTAGAGTCATTCCGAGATATTTTGCTTCGTTTGCAAACGGAACTTGAACCGTATTAACAAATACCGGTAATATATTAATTTTCTTATACGTAAAATCTATATGGACTGATTTTACTTCGTTGAGCGATATCCGCCATGTTTTGGTCCAATCATTGACATTACTCAGAGCTTTTTGTAATTTTGTCGTAGAATCATTTATCATTTGGCGCACTGCTAGTATTGCAGTATCGTCAGCAAACGTGGCTACGTTAGTGGCTTCTGTTTGAGGTATATTACCTGTAAATAATAGGTACAATATTGGACCTAAAACATTTCCATGTGGTAACCCACCCACTATCCACATCCGAGTAATCGTTTCCATGTCTTACTCTAAAAAGTCGATTTTCTAGATATGCTTTTAGAAGCGTATAAAGTGCTTTCGGCAGAATTTGTCTTAATTTAAAATTTAGGCCTTCGTGACACACATTATCAAAAGCTTGCGACACATCTAGGAAGACCGCCGAACAAATTTTCTTTTCTTCAAGAGTTTTCTCAATGGCGTCAGTGATCCTGTGCACTTGGTCAATTGTCGAATGCTTGCTTCTAAATCCGAACTAATGTTCAGGTATTAGGCGCTTTTCTTCTATTATTGGCTGCAGGCGCAGAAGTAATATTCTTTCAAAGACCTCAGATATTACGGGCAGAGGCGAAATAGGTCTATAAGATTTCTTTTCATGTGATGGTTTTCCTGGTTTGAGAATCATTATAACTTCCGCAACCTTCCATTGGCTCGGAACGTACTTAAGCCTTAGAGTAGCATTTATTATATAAAGAAGATTAATTAACGCTTTGCGAGGAAGCATTTTGAGAACTTCGGCAGTAATTAGGTCATATCCTGGAGCTTTCTTATACTTAAGCTTTCTTATTTATCTACTTAATTCGGCAAGGGTAACATTTCTTGTTATGTAATTTTCGCTTGAGTTAGAACTTATATTTAAATTTTCATTGAGTACTTGCCCATCAAAAGGTTTAAATGTGTTCTCCGCGAAAACGTTTGCTTTCTCTTTGTCGCTTTTTGCCCATTCGTTTTGATCATTCTTAATCGGAGGCGCTGAGAGCTTTGGTTTCTTCGTTACTTTAACAGCTTTCCAGAGTAAGTAGTTGGATTCTTTTCCTGCTGTCAAGCTTTCAAGATAATTTCCAACTTCAGAATTTTTGAATTCTGCTATCGTCTTTTTTAGTAAATTACACACGCGATTTAAATTTACCTTGTGTTGAGGAGCTCGAGTTTGCTGCGGATTTTTTAGGTTTTTAAAGCGCGGCATTTCTCTTTGGTACGGGGTGTTTTTCCATGCGGCTTGTTGTACGATATTAACAAAGTTATCTACTGCGCCTTCAAGTTCGAGAGGCGTTTGTAGTGAAACCCTTAATTCAACGTTATCCTCTATTTTTTTTGTTAAACCTTCCCAGTTGGTTTTCCCATTGGTTAGCGTGGGTGGTTTTTCATTTTTAACAAGATTTTCTCTCATAGTGAGAATAACAGCAGAATTATCTGAGAAAAAGTCAAAGCTTTCTGTTATGCTAATTATATTTGAGGGTATTCCTTTGACCAGATGTGAACAGTAAGGGAAGGTGTACCACCGTCTACATCATACTGTCTCTTTCTTTAAGAAAAAAATCGGTGCGCGCGTGGAATTTTTTATTTGCGCATTTGCGCTGCAAATATTTGCGTTTTACATTTATGAAACTCTGACATTCATCATTTGCATTTATGAATGCTATGCATTCGTCGGACTTGCCTTTATGAAAGCACCCTATTATATCATAGTTGGATTCATTAATTATTGTTTGCAGACTAGTGAAATTATTTGAAAGCCCCTCAATATTATGGGGTTTTCATTTGGTAAATTTATATTTTGATCTATAAATTGATTTATTTCTTAACGATTCGAATACGTTTTCAGATTGATTTTTATTTGATATAGTATTGGTGTATATTTGTGTCTTTGAACCAGATATCTGTACCAGCTGTCTTGTCAAAGTGATGGCTGTCAATTATAATGCATAGTGGCGTTAGTAAAAGAGGGGTAGATCTGCCGAAAAATCCATATCTGCAAAATTGATTTAAAATCAAAAAATAAATCAATTTATTTGGCCAATCGAAGGCAAAAATTGCCAAAATCAGTTTTTTGACAGATCTAAATCAAAAATAAATTGATTTGTGTTACCAAACGATAACCGCATTAGTGGAAAATCAAACATCAATCCGGATTGCTTTGGGTTTGCCACCGAACGCGACCAATGTGTCAAATCTGTGAGACCTTGGTGTCATATATGACAACCGAATTTTGACAATATGTGCAAGATCAAACCTTGAAATATATCTGTACTGTGCTCTGTTATTACATCTAGGTTATTTGCTCCACTTCCTGTACAATTTCTCCAAATCCATATTGTTTGCTTTTCATAAGTTCTAATAACTTTCTTTTTTTTTTTGAAAATCTTGCATAATTTTCATCTGAAAATCAAATCAAAAAAATTAAATGGCACATTGAAATTCAACTTTTGACATTGGTTCAGACTTCAGAGAACAAACAAAAGAGATTGAGTAAATCCATCTCACTGTGTGCAACACAAACTTGTTTTTCGATGCCTTTTTTTTACCATCAATAGGTAGAGAGAGGTACCTAGGTACCTATGTATCTACAGTGTTGAAATGAAAACATCAGAACAACAAAACAAAATACAAAAAAGAAACAGGTAACCTCCGACGAGTCTATCTTTATTCATCGTTTATTATAGTTTAGTTGGCGCTTTCGCTTGACTTGTTTCTTGTTGCATTGTTGTTGGTGTTCCATTGGCACACACAGCATGACCGAATAAAACAACCAGTTCATAATATTGTGACTCATAAAATCACGACAAATGTTGACGATGCTTCTATGAGTGACTGTCTATTATTTTTAAGAACAATTAACACCCAGACTTGGTAATGTTCATTCTCCTACAAAAAAAAAAAACAACAAAAACAAAAACAGTGGATGCATGAAACACCTTTTTTTGTTAGGAACTGACCAAGATCCCTCTTTATTTTACCTACTCACATTCTATATATTATACAAAACAAAAAAAAATAATCAACTTAATTAATTAAAAGTAAACATGAAATAAAAACTAAAGGTGAACTTACCACGTCGATTGAAGGGTCGCACTCTTACGGCAACTTTTATCTTATCCGTCGACATTTTTGTGTTTTTATTTTCGTTAGTTAATAAATCAGCAACTGGAGCAGCAGAGAGCAAGAGGCAAACTACTCACCAATTTTATTATTAATAAACAAATACAAATTTACAACATAAACTAATTAATTAAATGAATTGAAGTAGAGGAGATGGAGACGTTGGTTGGCACAACACTCTGCTGTGGTGTGGTGGTGTACACACAAATAGACCGAAGAAACCTCAGTTTCTCCACAAAGGAACAACTGCGACGAAGCTGGTGTTTTGATATAAGATTATGGTTCCTTAATTTCTGGACAATTTGCGTAGAATTCTTTTTCTTTTTTCTTTTGATGAATTTTGTTATATTTTCAAAAATAAAAAGATAAATAAACAAAAACAGATCTAGAAGGATATTGGGTCAGGCAAGAACGCCATTATTTACATAAGAATTTTCCGTATAAGCTTGGCTTCCTGGAACATCAATCACTTATTCGCAATCGTTTGAACAAAAACAAGAGAAACGCGATTTTTTCAGTGTAGATCGTAGTTGTTGTTTTGGATATTTAATAAAATTTAAAACAAAAGGACTATATTGCACTTGGACAGGGATTTTTATATTTTCATTAATTTTGAAACGCTTCCTAATGGAAGTCCTTCGGGAATCGATTTTTTATCCTTCAGGGAAATTGATCGTTTTTTATTTGCAAAAAATATATACACACATACACATAAAAACACCCACGACGACGTTTCGATTCTTGTTTTTTTTTTTGTTGAGAAAAACTCGATTAACGAATATATTTTTGTTAATATTTTAATATGATTTAATGACTTTGTGCAGTGTTAGTTGAATTACATAAAATTTAATAATTAATTTGTAATATTTTTCAAGGATTTTAGACGATTTTCTCTAACCGAAAAACTGATAAGTTGACAATCGACGCCATTTTTAGTTTTCTGTGTTCACTGTTCAGTTCAGTTCACTCCGAATTTCTAAACGAATGGAAATGAAGAGAGAGATAAATGGCGAACCCAAAATAATAAAAAAACAACAACAACAACAAGAACATTGAAGAGGATGTGTTCGTTTAGTTTAGTTGGTGTTGTTGAATATTTTCAATGCGCATGCCGGAAGGTAAGGTAGTTTCTAGTAAGTGAATATTCAGATGGGCGGAAATTGAAAACTTGGAAAACTAAAGTCGAATTAATTTCAACAAAAACATCGATCTGCCGTCGATGCGCCGTCAATTTTTTTCTGAAAATCAAATTTGTTTCAAATTAAAACCAATTTTTTTCTGGAAAAACAGATCCGTATTGAATCTCTTTTTGGAGACCGATTCAAAAAGGATTTGTACACAGATTCTTACACACACAATAATATTTGTTTCGAAGTTTCTCAATTGTTGTGTTGCAAATTAATTTTTATTAAAGTAAATTATTATTGTAAAAAAATAAAAATATTCTTAAAAACTGTTTGGAAACAAATATTAAAAAAAGTGCAAGTGGATTTAGGAATTTCCCCGCGGCGGTATCAGCAAAAAAATGAAATATTGATGTTTGAACGAATTGAAGATTTGTTTTTTTTTTAGAGCTACCAAGCAACACACACAATCACAAAAAGAGATTAGATCCGCAATCGTTCTTTTCAAATCAAAAAAAGTATTGCTTTTAGTAGCGAATCATCTTTATTGAAACGAAATCGACAAAAAACAGTTATGTTAATTTGTAATTTTAAATATTAATACTAGCGGCACATTTTTGTGAATTCAAAGGAAGTGGAGGGAATAAATAGCAACAGCAATTAGTATCTACTTTAGAGAAAGAAGTTATTAATTCGATACGAACTATTTGATAAGAAAATTGTTATTCATTTGGGTAACACAGTTTTCTCCACAATAAGGGCATAATTACATAAGCTACATTTAGCAAAAACTAAAAAAGTGATCTCTTTCAAACTTGTTTTGAGATAGTTTTCAGAATTGGAAGCACTTTTTGTAAGTGCATTGGCAAATGGACGAACAAATCACATTGAGAATAAGCGAAACTGACGTTTCAATACAAATTGTCAATAACAAAGATAAAAGCGCAAAATTTTAAACATTTAAACCATATACTCTAAATGAGTTTTAGAATGGGAGTCGACCATTGTATATAGATATTAATAGTACTATCATGACGACGAAATTCATCCAGCCTGCAATAAGTTATACTACTCATCATAGGTTCCACTACCAAATCGGAGGTTAGGTAGTGTTGGTGTGTTATGAAAATGCGTATGAAGAGAAATAGTGTGATAATAAATTGATGAGAGAACTATATAAAAAATTTATTATAAGTTAGAGGAGAAAAGGAAAACAATTTATTTCATATGTTTTTTTTTTTTATGAGGATTTTTTTGTTGAGTAGGAGCGGGTTGTGTGTGTGTGTTTTTCATTCTACGGACAGATAGAATGAAAATTGTTTGATGGCTGTAGGGAATATTTAAATA
The DNA here is from genome assembly GCA_910595825.1 of Philhelius pedissequus. Taxonomy (NCBI): domain Eukaryota; kingdom Metazoa; phylum Arthropoda; class Insecta; order Diptera; family Syrphidae; genus Philhelius; species Philhelius pedissequus. Next base: position 4,168,953 of record OU343160.1, on the reverse strand, counting down.
TTCAGGTATACACTTGTGTGCAACGGTCACTACTCAATAAAATATACTTTTTTACCAAATGAACAAACATGATAATAATTTAACAGTTAAAATTTGAGATTTCTGTTAATCGTTGTGCAAAAAAAATTGTTGTTGTGACAAAATTTTTTTTATTTTATTTTAATATTTTCTTTTTGATTTTGAAAAAAAAAAATTTTTGAAAATTCAGATTTGATATGTAATTTCGTAAAAAATCGAGTTGACGAATTTTCAAATAAGAATTGTTTATTAATAGGTATTATATATTTTTTTACGTAGTTTTTTACTTATTTTTGTTTTAAATAAGTATTCAACAATATAGGTATATATAAATTTGAAAATATTATTTAAAAAAATGTAGTAGCTTCTACTGTTATTTGTCGTCTTAAAAAAAATGAAAAACCTTGTGGGCATATTGCCGAAAAAAACAATATGTACCAAGTTTGAAGACAATCCATTAAAGCGTTTAGGCTGTAGACTCGAGGACAGACAGACAGAATGACAGACAGACGGAATTAGGGGACCCACTCTTTGGTGTTCTCTATAATCGTAATGTCATGTTTGATTGTTAGAAAAAACATTTTTTGAGAAAAATAATATTTACCTTTCTGGTAAAAAAGAAAGTTTGGCAGGTACATACCTAGGTAGGTACTGTCATCTTTCGTCTTAAAAATGCTGAAAAAAAACTGTGGACATGTTTATGAAAAAACGTTTAGGCTGTAAACTCGAGGACAGTCACATAGAGAGACGGAATTGCGGACCCATTTTTTCGTCTTCACTATAATCGTAAAGTCAAGTTTGATCAAAATCTCGAGTTCGATTTTTTTCGAATCCATAACTTGTAATATAGTACCTACATACATTTACAACATCGCTAGTCAAAAAAAAAAATTTTAAAAATACTGCCTGGGTATACCTACTTTATTTCCTAATAAAACTGTCTGGAGAAAAAATTAAATTATTCTCAATAGATATTATGTTTGAAAAAGAACAAAAAGTACCTATGTACATACATATTGTATGTAGGTGGGTATCTGGGTACACATGTACCTACCTAAACAAAACATATTGAAATATCTCAACATTGCTTTGTTATTTTTGCATAGAAAAGTGAAAAGAAGCAACGTTGGTACAATTGAAAATCCTAAAATCCACCAAATATCCAAAATTTGAAAGAAAAATTTAAAATAAATTCTATAATAACCTATACATGCATGTATATCCATATACATTCTTACTTCAAATTCATGTATACGCCAATAGCCTTGATGTAATTTATTTATACCCACCATATTTTGAAGGTTGCCATGACAAAAACAGCTTATTCGGTTTTCTCCCTTACATTCTATATTGTTGTCAGAACTAATAAGTTTCGTCCGTCTCCCTTGCTTTTTTTCGTATTTGCCTCTACATTTACTTCTTCCACATCAAAAATTCAATATCAAGAAAAGAGAAACTAGCGCCCTCATCTACGGAACTACTAGCTAAAAAATTCAGTATCGTAGTAGTACTATAGGTTTCATATAAAAAGAGTCGACTCTAAAAATGAGGGATAACTTTCTGATAATTTTAAACTACAAAAAGTATACTTTAACGTTAAACAGGTCGTCTTAACTTTAAACAGAGCAAAATGCTTCTTTATCTTTCTTAAACTATACTCTTCCAGTTAACGTTTGACATTTTGTAACAAAAAAGAAAGAAAAATGCCTTTTGAAGAAGATTATACTATTTTTGAAAATTTTGAGTTTTTCAGAAAGCCAAAAATTAATAAAGTTCGAGCAAATCCGTTCGAAGAACTTTGACTACTTAAAACAGAATAAAAAACCACGAAGTACATATATAAATTTGTTTTTATTTAAGTAATATATTTAAAATCCTGAACTTATTTGTGAAATGAAATATGTTAATAAGTGCACAAATTGTATACAGCTAATAATATAAAATCTGTAATTTATTGTACGTTTTAAGATTTAATTATCGCGATGGTCGGACCATTAATAACATGACGATCAGTTGGTGCTTCTTCTTGTCAATTCGGAGTCTTAATTATTTCCTTGCTGCATTTGTTTTTTGCTGGCCAAGGCGATAGCAGATTTTTAATTACAAAATAAATGTGAAAGCCGGTTGGTAATACTGCCAATTCCTCTTGTTGAACAGTTTCGTTGCTTATCTAAAACGAATTATATATTAAAATCTTTTTCTAAGATTGTAAATATCTTACGAGCTTTTATAAATTTATAAATATATTTTTGTGTTCTTCTTGTGCTTATGTTTAATTTTCGTTCTGTTTCATTACTCAATCTGTCAAAATAAGGTGTGTTCAACATAATTTCGATTAACATAGCACTAAAGATCTACTTTAATTAGAAGATTTGTTTAGTGTGTTTAAAATTAAGACAAAGTTAGACCAGGGCTGCCAACTAGACGATTGCTTTAACTAGAGCTGGGTTTATTCCTTAAACGGGGACTGTTTAACATTTTGCGCCAATATATTTTCTCCGAAATAAAGTTATACGAAGGTTCACTTTAACGGAATAGCATCGCAATGGGCGGAACTTAAGAATGCGCAAAATATTAGAGGTGGTTTCAACAAATTAAATACAGCAACAACTTATTCCCTACCAGTCCTATTAATATAAATGCTTATTCCACGTCTAATCCGTGACTTTACTTAACCATAGAATAGAAAGTTAGGCCGCGATTTAAAATGAATAAGTTTCTAAATGTCAAATTGTAGAAATTTTGTTTTATTGATGACATATATTGTACTCTAATATCCGTGTTAAGGATAAACCTTAACTAAATCGTGTTTTTAAATAAGGGTGTACGAGTTTAGTTAAGAGCAAACAAATTTCAGGGATTAGCTCTTATTTCAGTGTTAAAGGAAATATATTTTTTTTTTTGTAATGGCATCGTTAATTCCTCTCGTACTTATACAACACGACTACTGGTTGTACATATTACTTTGTAATTGTCACTAATGCGACAACTTTACTCTAAAGTGAATCGCTAAACGACAAAGTTGTAATAGGCGTGTTAAAATAATAATTATTATTTCTGAAAATTCGGTCTTTAGGACAATATATTTAGTTTAAGAAAGGAAGGACAATTTGACGCGTATATTTGTATATGATGAGACAAGACTTAAATTGTATTTTTAAAACAACTTTGTCTCCTTCAAAAATATAAAATTCACAATTTTTCTTCTGCAGCATGCACAAGATTTAAAACTAATATTTAGGTCAATAGCCTCCATTTGGAAAGTTTTTCTATCAACACATTACAGAAAAATATGACATTCATTTTCATAATAAAGAAAAATGTAAAATTTTCTTAAGATCTCGAGATTACAAAGATACTTTATGAAGATATTTAAAAAAAAACAGTGCTTCATTAGTGAGATTTTTTAACATTATACAAAATCGTCCACACGTTTACGATGTATTGAATTTAAAAAAAAAATATTTTTGAAAATTTTGAAATGCAGTATTATTATGAATTCGACCTCCTGCACAAAAAAAAACTTTATCGTAGTACGTTGAGTCGTTAATGAAAAAGTCAAAAAATCAAAAATAGGTATAACATTCTGCAATAGAACGGTTGATATCATTTTAAGTAAAATTTTGTTCGGACCAAGATTGTAGACTGTCTACATATGTAATAGTGTACTAGGTATATTTTATTTATCAAAATTTTTAGATCTTTTTTCGAGATAATTAAGATCCACGATTTTTGGTATACAACAAATTGGATGGCAGGTAGGTGCCGTTATTTTTTGCAACTAAAAAAAATTAAGAATATAATCGAGCAAATCTTTGCGATCATGCAAGGGTGAGCTTCAATTTGGTTAATAGATAGATGATGTCTTACTGAGGTAAGTCGTTGAGTTGAAATCCGTGAGTAGAAATTGAAAACCACAGTTCAATATTCAAACAAACATAAAAGATTGAGCCTGACTAACTCACAACAATCGGTCAACTAAAATTGCTGAGCTACGGATGAGAGTTTGAACGAAGGTCACGTTGCACAATATTTGTAAGATGGCGTCGTCATGAAGGATGTACATATTTATGCAAGTAAACTTCGTTCTCTATTTTCATGAAATTGAAATAAGTTTTAGCTGACATAGAATCATCTAGAATGTCTAGCTGACATAGAAATATCAAATAAAAAATAGTTTTAAAATAGGGTGGGTCAAAACAATATAATTTTTCAAGAAAATACATATATAAATAGTATATCTACATATTATGTAGATATATGCAATTTCTTTAAAAAAAATGTTGAATACTTAATATAAGACTCAAAAGCTCTTCAATCAATAAAATAAAGTAAATAGTTTCAAAATGTCAGCGATTTGCATATACATAAAACTTCCAAGAAAACCAAAAGAAAATCATACGAATTCTAGTAAATGCTTATACTTGATTTGGATTTAAAACGGGGGAGCGTATCAACATCCCGCTTTTTAAAACCCCGCCTTTCAAAAATCCCGAAAAAAAGTTTTAAAATTATGTCTTCTAAAATACCGTTTTTTTTTTTTTTTAAATCCCGCATATTCAAAATCCCAGTATATTATAATACCGCTTTTTAAAATCCCTTTTAATCCTGCTAAGGCCATTTTCCATTTTATAAATATTACACAAAAAAATCGTGCATACACCCAAAAATTGACCCCACTCTAAACCATATATTGGGTCAAGCAGGGGGGGAGGGTGGGGGGTTGCAGCCATTACACGTCATCCATCTTGCACATTGTATTGTTTCCAAAAGCGGGATTTTAATAAATGGAATTATATAAAACGTCATATCGAAACCTACCCTTAAACAGTTCTGAACTTAAAATTGTAGCATTCGAAGAAATTTTTCTTCTAGCATGAACATATAAGTATACACACTCTATTTTTATTGAATAAACTTACTTATCGCCGACAATAAATATGTTTCTATCTGTAAAACATTTTAGACTGAGAGTCTCTTAAAAATTTAGTTTTGTGTTCTTTTTTCTGAAAATTTTGTTTGAAAGAAGTATTTGTTTTCATCTGTTGTTTATTCTCTCTGTCTGTGCCTTTCTGTTTTATTAATTCCTTGTAATGTTGAAGCCGAGGAGTCAGTTGCCAAGTGTTTCAGTGTCTCTACTGATTAATCTACAGAGAAGTGTAAAATGTAATGTAAAAGCTTTGAGCCACCCAAAAGATTTGCACCAAGCGATTCCTTTTAAAATTATCAATTAAATCTATAAATTGTACCAAATTGAAATTTAATTACAAAAAAGCTAATTTCGAAGGCATAGCGAGTTATATGTTGAGTATTCCGTGGCATGAGCATTTTTGCTCTCTCGATTTATTAAATTTTTATAATTTTTTTTATTGATAATCTGAGAATGGCAATTGATATGCATGTTCAAAAAGTCAGAATTAAAACAAATTCCAAGCCTCCTTGGTTCAATAAAAGGCTTAGTAACTTAAACAACAGGAAAAACAAAGCTTATAAACGTCTACGCGTAGCAGAAAATGATGAGATTTTTAAAACTACTTATATTCGGTTGGAACGAGATTTCGATGTTCTAAACAAATTTTTGTTTCAAAGTTATATTTTATCAGTTGAATCTAATCTAAAAAAAATAGTAAATCCTTTTGGTCTTATATCAAAAACAAAAAAAATCGTGTGGCATTCCAAGCTGTATGAATTACCTTGGTTCAACATTTTCTGATCTATCAAGTATTTGTGATTCCTTCGCAAACTATTTTGAATCTAATTACACTAAACGTAATGTAAATTCATCCTGGACAGCTGAATATTTATCTCATGAATGTAATGTAAATATCGGTTATTTAGAGTTAAATATTTCAGAAATTGAAGAAGGTCTCTTGAGTTTAAATGATGACAGCAATCCCGGTCCAGATGAAATCCCACCGATTGTTCTTAAAAAATGTGCTGCTTCTCTTTCTGAACCGCTTTTCTTTATTTTTAAGAGCTCTCTCGAGAACGGTGAATTTCTTCCTGTATGGAAGAAATCCTTCTTAAACCCAATTCACAAATCTGGGTCTAAACATCAAATATCCAACTACCGTCCGATTTGTAAATTGTCATGTATACCAAAACTCTTCGAGAAATTGATATATGAAAAACTGACATTTTTAGTTAAAGAATACATTTCACCGCTTCAACATGGTTTTGTTGCGGGAAGATCAACAACCACCAATCTATCTATCTTTACCAATTTCCTTTTAAATAATCTCGAAAATGGACATCAAATTGATGTAATTTATACCGATTTTGCAAAGGCATTTGACAGAGTAAGTCATTTTATTTTAATAAAGAAGTTGAAAAACTTTGGTTTTCATTCAAAGCTCTTGAAATGGTTGGAATCATATCTCACGGGTCGAATTCAATTTGTTTGCATTGACAAAGTTATCTCGAAACCAGTTTTGGTTTCATCTGGTGTGCCCCAAGGTAGCCATCTTGGACCCCTTCTTTTCCTAATTTTTATAATTGACTTACCTAGTATTTTCCTTAAATCTAGTCAACTTCTTTTCGCTGATGACCTAAAGTTATTTCGGTGCATAAAATCTATTGGTGACTGCCATCTTTTACAAGACGATATTTTAAAATTGTCCCAGTGGTGCACGAAAAACCAATTATATCTAAATGTTTCTAAATGTCAATGTTTTTCATTTTGTCGCAACTTTTCTGAAATTACTTTTGATTATATAATCGATAACCAAGTTCTTGAAAGAGTTAGGGAGAAGAAAGATCTTGGTGTAATTTTTGACCCCAAGCTGAACTTTTCGAAACACATTGAATTTAGTGTATCCAAAGCAAATTCCATGCTAGGTTTTATTAAACGTAATAAATAGTAAGGAATTCACAGACCCTTTTGCGCTTAAATCGCTTTATACGTCTTACGTAAGACCAATCTTGGAATACTGCTGTGTAATTTGGAACCCTTGTTATAACAGCCATTCTAAGAGAATTGAAATTGTCCAAAAAAAGTTTACACGGTTCACTATTCAGAAATTTGGCTGGAACATCGATACTCCATCGTATAATATTAGATGTCAACTTTTAGGAATTCAATCACTTGAAAACAGACGCAAAATTTATTCTGTGATGTTTATTAGTGATATTTTAACTTATCATATCAAATGCCCTTATCTGTTGTCTTTAATCAACTTATATGCTCCATCACGTCAGCTTCGAGTACGTTGTTTGTTTCGAGAAGATGAACACAGAGTTAACTATGCGAAAAATGAACCAATAACTCGTTGTGTCAAAGAAACAAACCTCATATTAAATCTTGTTGACTTTGATTTTCAATTAAGTAGATCTTCTTTGAGAAATAATTTAATAATGCATTTTCATTTTAATTGATTATTAAATTTAGATTATGATTTAAAAAAACAATTTTTGTTTTTCATACTTTTAATTATAGGTATTTTAAGTATTTATATTTAAGTTAAGAATTATTTAATAAAATGTACACATATATTTATATTTATCTAGTAATCTAATTGTAGATTCTAAATCTCATATTGATGAAATAAATAAATAAATAAAAATGTGCGCCGAACTGCAAGGAAGCTGCTAGCATTGGTTTTAAACTAAAGCTTAAACAAAACTGTTGATGGGATTATTGGGGGTGTGTACTAAACAGACTAAACTTAAGTCTAAGTCTATAAGCTATTAAATCTCTGGAATCGTCCTCTACAAACTCTACAACTGCTCTCAACTGCCGTTCATGTCTTTTGAAAATGGCGCAGCAGTTCAATATTCACCTATGTTGGGTGCCAGGGCACAGTGATATTCCAGGGGTAAGGCTGATGAACTTGGCAAAAGTGGAACGATGAGCGACTCAACCTTTATTATATGATAAGGTAATATAGATATACCCATCTCTACATGTAAGTTAATGCTGAAACGGGATACTTTAGAAAGGACTAACCTAAGATGGAAAAACACAACCACCTATGTATGACAACAACAAAGTTCTGGTGAAAACTTGATCTGAAACGCTCCAGGTGTTTGATATCCTCAACCAGATTGCACATCAGCTCCGTAATTGATGTCATAACCGGACACCGCCTCATAAGCAAGCACGCAACGAGGCTCGGGGTTTATTCAAATGATTAATGCAGAAGCTGCATGGACAAAGAAGATATGGAATCTATTTATCAACTTCCGTGTATATGCCCTGCTCTATCTCAGATATGTCAGCTCCATCTTGGGGACTTTTTCTTCGATAACCTCAGAAATAGGAAGATTTTCTCAGGATTCATGTGGTAGCACAAGGGACCAACTCTGGTATAAGTGTGTCAGCTGAAACGCTGACAGCCATCCTAACCTAACCTCAATCGTAAACAGATAACTTCCATAATTCCCGTTTCTAAAGTTCCAAATTCTACTACAGTATAAAGGTTGGTATAGGTACCTACCTACTAAAGAAGTATCATTTCCCCTTAATACACAACTTAATCCTTGCTACCCAAAAAACATAGGTATATTATTCTCGCTTCATACGAAATCATTATATGAATCACAAGGTTCTAAACATTTAACTTTTCTTGAATTTATGGTTTTACCTTTTGATTTTCTCACTTTTCCTACGAAACCAATTTACCTTTTTCTTGACATATTTTGGTGTGAAGAGATTTCCAATTTATCATTATATTGTCATAATTTCTGTGTTCAAAGTAATTCTAATAACTAGACAAATTTCTTTTCAATCACGATATTTACATATATCAATCTTAAACCAAAAGACTCCTTTTAAACTATTTAACAGCTTGTCTCCTAAGCATTCTCAATAGGTGGCAATTTAACCCTTTCTTCTTTCATTCTCTGGTAATTCATTACCTATAGTTGGCATCTGGCCATGAATTCATCACAAACAAAAATAGCATTAACGATCTTGCTGTTATTGCGTAACACAAAAAAACACAAGAAAAAACTTATAAAAATAAGGCAACAACATGCCAAGAGCAAGAAAGCAAAAAAGCCAACAATATATTTACACGTAAAGTATAAAGTAGATAGTCCATTAAAAATCGGACTCGGACCGGTAGGAGCTAATACTCAATAGTGCACCTTTTGTATCTTATTGCTCTTGCTGCTGAACATGCTACTTCTTTGGTTGCTTCATTTCTTTTCCAGTAACACAACTTCTTTCTTTGAAAATTGACATAAAGCTAGGCACATAATAAAACACACAAATTCAAGTTGATGCATCTTACTCTCGCACCAAAACTTTTTACGGAGAGACCCAAGTCCAATGCAATGCAACACAGCAGTTTATAAAAGTTTTAGGTATCCACCAGATGAAGTTCATTCGTAAAGCATCCGTTGCTCAGTTGGAAACATTCGAAGTTTATTCCCGTTCGTCGAAGTCAGCTAAAGGTTTATACCATAACCGTCCCATAATAGTGAAAAGGGCATTTTTTTTAACTGGCTTGAGAGATTCCATCTTCATGCATCAATTTAAAATTAGTTTTTTTACAACGATCTGTAGATTGATGAATAAATTAAATAACAATTAGCCCTGCATTCGAAACTTCAAAAATAAACTAAAATTCGATATCGAAAGTGAGTGTAAATAGAAAGTACGAGTATTCATGTGAATTTACCTGTCAAGTTTATAACTACCTATATTTCAAAAAGTGCATTTGGTTTTTTTTTTGGGGAATTTGTGAATATCCTAAATGTGTCTTCAAATTAAAGAAATAAAGTGTCAATAATTTTTTTTTATTCGAACATCACAAGGATAGGAGTTGTTGTTGACTTCGAAAAAGTTTGCGGTTTGACATTTCTTACGAAAAATTGGTAAGTAGGTCAATGAGAAAATAGATATCATTTATCTTGTTTCGTATAACAGGTCGTATCAGGATAGTTTGCCTTTAATCTTTGCGTCTGAATTCGAAAGTATACTCGTAATTTTGCTTAAGACTCCCAATGCCCAATGCCGTTGCCGTGGGTCAACTCTGTGTGATCATGATGGATAATATCTTTAGGTGGTTTACGATTTTTTTTTTGTTTTATTTTATGTAAACACCACAACGCGTCGCGTCGGTCATGCAAACAATACACGAAACGGCGACCTACGATGCGATAATACTTGCCGATGGTTGGAGTGATATAATTTTATTCTTTTAATTTCGTTTTCGTTATGGATTTTTCGAACAGTTTTTTTTTTTTACCGTAAAAAGTTTAATTATAATATTTGTTAGATACTTAAATTTGAAGTGTGTACGTTAGGATAATTTTTATGCAAATTCTTAGATTTGAAAATTGATGGTATATTTCAGAGAATAAGTAATTGAATTGGTACAATAGATTAGTTGAAATTGTATGAATTTGAATATATGTAAAGATTGGGAACACACCTTTTATGCAACCAGTGTTTTAAATATAATAGGTACCTACTACGTTTTGTTTGGGTTTCCTTGTGTACCTATATGTAACATCCATAAACAAATGCTTTTTACGAATCAAATAACCGGTAATTAACACTTAATCTTATGAACAAAGTGTGATTTTGTTTTTGTTGAGTAGAAGTGTGAAGATACGTTTTTATTTTACATGCAGCAATATCGAATTATTAGTACGTTCAGGCATTTCAGAGAATTACATAATTAAATCATTTTGCAAAACAACAAAAAATAATATGTGTAAAATATTTAACATTTAACCAATGCAATTTTTTACTCTAGCCAATGCAATTTTACTCACCCCGACCTGCACTGTAAATTGCAATGAGCGTGGGCACGAGGAAAACTGTCACGAAAATAGGTATGATTCATACTTTTCTTGGACAGAAATTGGCAGCATAATGTGTTGTTCCGTTGGTAAAATAAATCAATTTATTTTGATTCTAGATCTGTCAAAACACCGATTTTGCCCTTTTTTTGAGTTCCATTTCGGCATAATAAATTGATTTATTTTTGAATCTAATTGCAGATCTTGATTTTTAGGCTGGTATTATCAATATAATTTTCAGATGCCATCTTCACAAATTTATGTGTTGCACTGGGACTAGATTCACTAATGGTGTTTTCGATTGGTAAATTCAGATTTCAATCTAAAAATTGATTTTTTTTTCGTGGCGAATGGAATACAACAGATTTTTTTATGACATTGTATTAGTGTAATTTCGTGTCTGGGAAAATAGCAACAGTTCATTTAAAGCTGCGTCCAATTTTGTATTTGGATTAATTTTCTTTAATATTTTGTTTAACTTTTCACAATCGAAATTAATTGCAAATTCAAAAGCACATTTTTCAAGCTGACATCTGAAAATTATATTTGCATTAGTGCAAGGAGGGTTAAATCAGTTGAAAAATCGAAATTTGCAAAAATGATCTAGATTCAAAAATAAATCAATTTGTTATGCCCAATGGTACATAAAAAGGGAAAAATCGGGTTTTTGACAGATCTAGATGTAAAATAAATTAATTTATTTTACTATTGGAAATGTGGTTAAAAGTCCCTCCAAAAGTATCATGTTGTTTCCAACAAAAAACGCACCATCTAGTGACGATGCTATATGAAATCATCCAAATTCCTTCCAATAATTTTAAACTGCCGTTTCTTGGAAATTTAAATAGTAAAATTATATAATAAATAATAGTAACTGAAATCATGTTCGATTGAGCTTGAAAAAATCAAAATCTAGATAGAAATCTATATTTAAGAATGGAAACATACGCTTATCAAATTTTGAAGGGTATGGATTAAATTCTCTCAGAGAGAAAAAATTAAATGGAAAAAAGTCTGAAACGGTTTGAGTGCAAGTTTCTTCCAATTTTTAACCGTCAAAAATCTTATTTTTATATTTTGATTGTTGTTTTTTTTTTATTACAAACTTTTTTAACCTCACATTTGTAAATTTGTTGCCTATACAAATTTATTGTGTAGACATTTTCAGGAAGGAGAAATATCTTACTCTCTCATGAGAGCTCTTTTTTGCCTTTATCCACAGATGAGTCAAACCAAGATGGGAAACGTTCTTACGTTTCACCTTGCAAAACCCATTTGTTTACATTGTTGTATTTGTAAATTTAAATTTCTTTCCATGAATAGACGTGAAATCCAACAGCAAAATATGGTGTAGTGAAAATACACACCACAGATGCAAAAATATCAGTTTCATAATGGTACTAGCTTGTATGCAAACCAAAATAGCTGCTTAAATTTCCCACCTTTTTATTGCTCAGTTGTGTCCTTAAGCTACCGAATTTGTTAGTCTGGAATAGGAATTGGTGCCAGGCAGGCGCGTGGTGGGAGCAAAATTGCTACCGGAATTTAAAATAAAAAACGCCCCTTTCACATTTTTTGAAATAAAAAATCAATTTTAAAAACAATTATACCAAAAATAATTCAAAAACTAATTTTATTAATAAATATAGGTTCATAATTACACATATATCTTAATAGGAATCCGTATTATATTACTGTAAAAGCTACTGTATTCGGAACTACTTTCACATAGTTTTTCTACAATGGCACATTTCTTGATTTCTTGAAGGATATGATAGAAGAGAAATGTCGGCCGTGTGCACCCAAAACTCGAGAACGGATGCTTCGATTTTCTTGATTTTGGACTTAATAAATTCGTATTGGCTCAAGAAAGGTCATAGAATAATAGAGGAAAATCTGTTCACGATTTAGGACTTTCGGCCCTAGGAAGGGCATATATGATACTCTGGATGAAAATTCACGAACATTTTCAGGAAAATTGGTAACCCTGGAACATCGTTTGATTTTCAAGATTTTGGGATTGATGAATTCGTGTTGGCCTAAGGAAGGAATATGAAGAGTCCTTTCCGTTTCGTCATACAAATTGAATTGTAGGTACTTGCTATTGCGTGCGGTCAAATAAAATTTAAAATAAAAAATTAAATCAGAAAAATTAACCATGATTGGCTGAGTTCACGAGCGGTTTTGGCTGCGAAAAACAAGGCTGTTGATCATTTGAATTTTGTCATTCAAAATCAAATCACCGGTGAGTTACATTTATTCAAATCGGTGGACTCCGTGATGGATGAAAACGAAGCCACCAAAGATCACACGGAATTTTTGAATTCTTTGGATATTCTGGGTTTTCCGCCACACAATTTAAAGTTGAAAATCGGCTCAGTTATAACTTTGCTGCGCAACTTCAATGCACCAAAAATTTGTAACGGAAAGCGTTTGATTGTGAAGAACATCAAATCAAATCTAATTCAAGCCACGATTTTGCGGGGAAAAATCAAAGGTGAAGATTATCTCATTCCACGGATTCCGCTTATTCCGAACGATTTGCCATTCGTGTTTAAGCGTCTTCAATTTCCGGTGCGTCTGGCTTTTGCTATGATAATCACGGGATATTTGTGGCATCAATCTCGAATTCCCATGTTTCTCACATGGTAAATTATATGTGGCTTCCTCACGTATCGGCAAACCTACCGCTTTGTACGTGTACGCATCCGAAAATAAAACTAAAAATGTTGTGTACCATAAAGCACTTCAGTAAAAAAGCGTAAGGCTGGCCGACACGCCAATCATCTTGACTTGATTGAAAAACATAGACCTTGCTAATTTAGTTATTTTTATTGTATTTAATAAAACTTTAGAATAAAGAATTTGAATCGACCGCATTACATGAAACAGCATTGTACATGCTCGGAATTATTATTTTCCTGACATAAATGAGCTTCTGCGGAACCAAGTTCTCCGGGTCAGCTAGTTTTAAGATATATTAACATATACGCCTCCAAATTTCCATTGCCCGTGGTTGATCTGAATCTATTCTTTATAATTTTTAATTTATGTAAACTCCTTTCACAATTTACCTGTGTCATCGGTAGGGTAAGCATAAATTTATAAATTTTTAATAATTTTTTATATTCGAAAGAAAACATTCTATAATCAACTATTAATTTATAATCACAGCCGACGCAAAAATTGCAAGCTTCAATATGTTTGTTCTCAATAAGATCAACTTTGCTAAGTAAATCTTCTTCGTCGGAAAATTGATCCCAATCCCAAATTCCAACAACATTATCGTCCACTTTCGTTCGTGATTTTAGAGCAATCGAATGTAATAAACGGGCAAAGTACAAAAGTTCATCACGTACGTCTTCTTCTTTTGTATTGGTGAAGTCACATATTTTGTCCAAAGCGTTATTTTTTTAAAGGTTCGTGGATCGAAACATTCAACGTTTCAAAAAAAAATCTTTATGTTGTGCAAAACGCTTTTAAATAGCCATAATAATTTTGTCAAAAATGACATTAAAGTTTTTAATCTCAAATTTTCTTAATACATCATCGACACAACTTTTGTTCTTTGACCTTCGTTACGCAGGCAGTGCTTCTTTCAACTTTTTCTGCAAAAAACGCCCCTAAAATCGAAACGCCCCGGGAAAGTTCCCGGTGTCCTATAGGGCCACCACGCGCCTGGTGCCAGGAACGAATTGGAATTGGTAGTTTTGGGGAAGTTATGCCACAGAACTAATGTTAAACTCAATTTTGGCTACGCATGATTCAGATTTGGAAAAACAATTTTTTCTAATAATAATCGACCGGCCATTAATAATTTCGCTTGTAAATGTAGTAGTTGAACTATCACAAATCACACCAGAAGAGTTTTAAGTCAAAATTATACAGATTCTCAAATGTAGATTAATGATAAATTTGCAAAAGCAAATTGTTAATCTTAAAAAAATTTTTCACAATAAAATTTTTATTAAAATTTGTCAAAAATACACTTTTGTTTTGATGTTTAAAAAATGGTTACAATTTTTGTTCAATGCGTTTACTTACATTTGTGAAATTTTGTCCCACTCTGAGCGAGTCTTACCCCTACTCTTGAAAAAAATGATTCTGTGCGTTTTGTGCACAAAAATGCAAAAACACAGTCAAAGTTTATTTAAATAATTAATGTTAACAGTTTTTTTAATTTGTTGTTGAAATGAAGTCGAAAATTTTATACTCATAAAACAAATTTACGAAAAAATAATATGTGCAATTAAACAATATTTTTATTTACTTATAATTCTCTGAAAGAAAATAATTGTGGATATACTTTTTTGTAGACGTAAATCCGATATTTATTTGTTTTCGTTCTGGTATTACGTTTTGTTTATTTGACATATTACGTATACGTAAACAAATATTTTCCTACCTGATCTTGCATTATAAGTTACGTAAATCGATTTGGCAGCGTCCTTTACTAGTATGAAGTAATTGTAATTTAAAAAAATAATAAGTGCATTGTCATTAGGCAATAAGTTCCGGATAAATGAATACTTAAGAAGAATACTCATTACGAGTATAGTTTTTTTTTTTAATATATTCATGGCTATAGTAAAATTGACTTTAACAAACATTAAATAAATATTAGTAATACTATTTGTAGAAAAAAAAAATGAATAGTAAAATAAATATTGAATTTGAATTTGTGGCAGAAACATGGTATATGTTTTAATTAGTTGGAGTAATAATTAATGTAATTATTTGCATAAGAAACAAAGGTTCTGACCTTAAGCTGATTCGAATTAAAAGCTAAACTTTTCAAAACCTCGCACATAAAATTGCAATCGGACTTTTTTATATAAATGTCAAACAAGTTGCTGCTGATTTTTTAGACTGGAAGTTAGTTAGTCTAGTTATTGAAGTTATGAATTAATTATGAGTGTAAGGTGCATATCCGATGGCAACAAACATAACCTATAAATGCCCATGTATAAGACAAGTCTATCCAATGTCATCAAGCTCAATTAATATCTTATTCAACGTACTGCGTGACGACCAGTTTTGCAACACTTTAATTGCCAAGTACAAGGATGGCTTCTGACTCTTTATATCGACTATGGAACAAGTAATTTGTGGAAGGATTCTTTCATTATAGCTGTTCACAAAAGCGGTTACAATAATTATACATATTTCTAACTACAGACGAATTGAGTTTTGCCCTTTTGATTAGCTTACTTTTTGAAAGTTGTTGTTTTTTCTCTATAAATCCATTTTTCCCTTGTATTATTAGTATTGGTTATTTAAAAACATTCTCCACGACTACTAACCTGCCTGAATTCGTTTCAAAGAAGCTGTCTCCCTTAGAAGATTCAGTGATGCCTAGTCCACAGCTAGTATTTTTTGGAAAGAGTGTTTCTAAACGTATATATTATTCATATGGAGAACCTCAGGGAACTAGTTTGGGACCTCTTATATTTGATTATTTAATGCTGTATGAATGATTTTACTTCAATCTGATTTGAAAACTTATGTTGACGATGTGAAGATGTACTTTCTCGATCTTAACATTTGGAAGTATCAAGCCATGACTTTCTCTGGATAGCGTCCTACCCTGTCATAAAGGCAATACTCAATTAATAGTGTGTCTGTACTTGCTGCAATCTTCATTTCATTCGCTATCTCGCAGCCATTTGTTTAACTCAACATTTTTTTCGCCCCTATACCACGGTATCATTAGAAAACCTAACTAAGCTCTGGACACAATGAAAGTTTATATTTTAGGAGAACTGGATTTGTCGAGAAAATATTTTTTTCGATTTTCTTTTAATGAATGAATTAAAAAAAGTAAGTAAAAGCTAAAAATCTCATTCAGCGTTTTGACGGCATTTTTACTTCATTTAGAGGTGACGACGTGCACTAGTTACCGAAATGACGCTGTGTTTTTTTTATTGTGTGTGGAAAAGGAAGTCCGAAATCCAAAATGCCGAATTCTCAAAATTCAAAGTAAGGTTGTGTCCATAAAAGAATAGAAACTGGCGGCTTTTTGAAAAATGTCACATTCGTCTCCGAGCATAGGCACAGCTTTACATCGTTTTGGAGAAAGTAAGATTATTGCATTTGATATTTCAAAAACATTTAATATGGTTTGGCATCAAGCTCTCTTATCGAAAATGCGTGAATTTGATATAGATGAATCCCTTCGTCGCTGGATTAGTAATTACTTTTCGTGCCGCTTAAAACAAGCCGTATTGGGCGTTTCCAAGTCCGATACTCATAAAATAAATACTGGTGTGCCACAGGGCTCCCTTTTATCTCCAACTCTTTTTCTAATTTGCATTAATGATCTTCTGTCTGGAACTTCTAGTCCACTAAATTGTTTTGCTGATGGTAGCAGGTTTAGCTTTTCTTAATCATTTTTATATCTATCTTCTTGTTCTTCGGATGTGCAACCACAACGGCGGCAGAGTATGTTAAACTCATTAAATTCTAATCTCGATAGCATTGTTAAATAGGAAAAAAGCATCGAATTTAATGATGTTTTCTGTCGTCAAAGCGTTGTCCATGAGCGGCGCGGCGCTTGCATGGAGGAAACCTAGTGTCCGACCTAAGGTCGATTTCTAGCCGAAGCCGAATATTCGTCTAAACAACAAACTTCGCTTAACAATTTAAACGAATTTCCGTTTAAGGTTGACTAAAGTGAAAAAAAAATATTATTTTTGGAAGTTTTTCTGGAATATATGCATCCAATGAACTATATATCGAAATAAATTAACTTTTCAAAAATAAAAACAAATGAAACTAATATCAATTTTAATATTTTATTGAAATAGTTCAAAACAAAAGAACCAATAAGTTTTTGTTCACTAGGAACACTAGTGGGAGGAGCAGATTAAAATTTTAAAGCAATTGGCATTATGTATGGGTTAGAAGCCCAATGTATCCCTATACAACAGCATTCCTTAAAAGCAAAGGTTATCTCAAGAAACATATTGTTGAGAGCAAGGAATCAATTATGCTGCTTATAGGCACCACTGCCATATTAAATTACCATCTGCATTTACTGCACCAAGAAAAAGATACAATTTTGCTATGTGCATCTTGATAGTCTACATTATATACTTGACGCCGTCTCTTGTTGCAGTTAACGGCTAAACCGAACTACTTCTTTATTTCTTGTGTTTCAATTAATAAATAGTTGTTTTGTAAAAATATAATTTTTGGTTTCTTGTATGAGCGAAGGTAATAACATATGTGTTCTGTATTATTATGTTCTTCAAATGGAGGATGGCCTATTTTGGCCGAAGCCTATAGTTTAGCCGAATGTGGCCGAAGCCGAAATCGAAGCTTCGGTCGGACACTAAGGAAACCAAACAATTTACAGTTCTTGGTATGTGCATCACCGATCACCTTTTGTAGAATGACCACATATCGAATACAATACAATACAATACAATTCTTTATTTCGGAGTTACATAAACAAAATATAATAATGATAAGGTAGAAGGACATGGTTTGCTGCCGTCTGCCTGATTGACAATTCTTAAACTATGAAATATATAATAAGATTACATATAAAGGAAATTAAGTGGTAATAATTATTGAAGTTAACAATTTTCTTAATTTATCTTCCAACTAAGTTTATAATAAATTCGTAAGTTTTTTGTACGTGTAATTGAAACTAGCTAAAACAATTTTAAATATGTTAATATAATTTTAGAATGATTTGAAACATAAAAAGATAAGTAATTAAACTGGAGGAATGCGTATATGTATTATAAACTGTTGCGGTATAATAGTGCATGTTTACAAAATTTAATAAGTTAGACCAATCTAAGGAACCGTTCAATACATTTATAAGTTGAGTCAGAGACAAAAAGCTTTCTTTTTCTTGGAAGTAAAGCCGTCTGATTTCTTGAAGGATTGGGTAAACTGATATGAAATGGAATCTATCTTCCAGTTCCCTTCTGTTACAGAGATCACAAATTTGAGGTAGATCAGACCTATGGGGGATATAATTTAAATTGAGTAACTCAACCCTTGATCTAAAGATGGTACGAGTACTTATGGCTTCTACAGAAAGTTCAGAACCAAAGTTGATATTTTCAGTTAACAATTTATGATTTAAGTTTTTATAGATTAGTCTGCTTGCCGACGAGGTTGCTCTGATCAAGTGTTCAATGTATATTTTTTCATCTATCTTAGCAATTAGATCAGAGAAAATATTTTGTCAACCATTTAAATTGTTTTCACTGAGTCTAAGGCTAATGTCGTGAGCTAACGCCATCTGATTCAGTTCTTTAAAGGGCGCATCGAGCTGACGGCAATGACATAGCTATAAAATTCATCAAAAATTATAAACATTATATCAAAAACGAAAACGAAACAATAAATGAATTCCTTACTTACTACTTAATGTGCGTATCATTCGTTAGGAATAACCTTCGTAAAATTGATTTGTGGAGATCGTTTTCTCTCTTCATAACTTTAACTAAGTAATCTGTATGACGTTTGAGATTTTGAATGAAAATAAGTGGGATACCGGATTCAACGTAGGTTGGAGTTGTATTAGGGAGCCTAAGTAATCTTTTGAAAAAATATCGTTGGATCACTTCAAATTCCTCAATTTTTGCGTAACCAAAAACTTGGACACCATAACACATGCAAGTGTTAACTGTGGTATTAAATACTATGTATTTAATGTTCTGGTTGTTAAAGAAAGATGGCCACATAATGTTTATTGCCTTTTCGCTTTCGTATGCAAAGCAAAACTCAAGTTCGACGTCAATAAAACTCCGAGATATTTAAATTGGCTAACAACTTCAAATTGCTCACGGTTTAGATACCATTTTTCTACGGGTAATATCCTTCTTCGTTGCCTTCGTTCAAAGATCATTATTTTGGTTTTTCTAGTATTGATTTACAACCCCCATAATTCACAGTATTCCTGAAGTCTGTTTATTTGTAGTTGTAGTGTGTGAGGACTTTCCTTTAACAACACTAAGTCATCAGCGTAGAGTAAAACCTTCACAAGCATTTCTCGAAAAATCACTCCCCCCGCTAGAATATCACATACTGGACCAATAAATAGAGCGAATAAAATTGGACTTAGAATGTAGCAGGTACTCCTGATGATGTTTCAAACCATTCTGAGAGATCTGTTCCATTCCAAATGGCTGCATTTGTAGATGTCAATAAATTTAAATAAACCATAAGAAATTTTCGAGATATACCAAGAGATGTCAACTTATAAATCAAAGCTTGTCTATTTATCATATCGAATATGTGGTCAAAAATGCTGATAAGTGTTTAGGCTTTCTTTAAAGATGCAAGAAATAATTCACCCCTTCTAATCTGACAGTAATCTAGGAAGACTACATTAGTCCAAAGCTTGAGTACAACTGCCTAATATGGGCAGGTGCTCCCATGCTTAAGTTTCTTGGGCAGAAACCAAAAAAAAAGCTTTGAAAAGTATGAATGAACTTCGTCGCAAAGTTTCACGTCTCAAATTAGCCGTATTTTTTTGGCGAAAGCTACTAGAACCAGAATCACTAGAATTAACTAGACCAAAAATAACTTTTATTTATTTTTGCTGGCTTATGAATTATATTAATTACAATGTACATAGGTACGTATGCATTTGTACTTAATGTATAAAATAGACGTAATTGTACAAATATATGTATTAATTTTAATTCATCTTTGGGTTTAATTTACTTAGCATTTTATTGTTTTGATTTTTTTTGTTTATATTTATTATAAATATATAATCTTTACCAAAACATGACTATTTACCCCAATTACGAAAAAGGAATTTCTGTCCATATTTTAAATAACTCACTTTGAATTAACCTATCCATCTTTGAACCGCATATAAACGTAGTTCAAAAAATGCTTGATATTTAAATAATGATTGTGAACATTTTTGCAAGGAAATACATACTATGCGAACATACCTCTTCATTTCACATCATCTGATTGATTAAAAAAAACCTAAAACACATAAGATAATTTTGAAATCAACATTTAGGACCACACAGATGTGGAAACATACTGCTTCATATATGTATATTCCATTTTAATTTAAGAAATCAAAAAAAATCAATTGTTGAATTTTTGCAAGCTTAATATTTATATATATAAAAGAAAGTCGTGTTAGTTACACTTTTAATAACTCAAGAACGGCTCAAGCGATTTGGCTGAAAATTGATAGGGAGGTAGCTCAGAACCAGAAGACGGACATAGGTTACTTTATATCCCATTCGACCGCGTTCCCGTGTGACGTGACATAAAACGTCAACAAGAATACAAGTCACTATAAAATGTGGTATAACAAAAACGCATCTGACATGGGATAACAAAATGCTTATGACAGCTAAACGTAATTTTCTTTGTGGCTAAGTGTGGTTGAAAATTTGATAATTATAAATTTTTCCAGAAATCAATAATCAATAATAAATCAGTAATTTGTATTCTCTTTGAATCAATAGAAAAGATACCCATTAGATTAGGATACAAAAATCGTTGAAACCATTACCTCTGCATCTCCAAGTCAGATACGCACATTATTTGCTATCATCATTTCGACATGCTTTCCATCGAACCCATCTAACCTGTGGCACAAGTACAAGGATAAAATGTTAGAAGATCTTTTACATCAAATTCGTGTCAGTTTCAGAAATCACGATCTTGAGATGAATGAAGATATACATAGTCGGGCTTTACTCTTGATCGAAGACATGTGTTAACTCATGTGCGGTAGTTTATTAGTCAGGTTAAAAATGCCAGCGCCAAATCGTGAAATGCATGACGCCTTTAATCGAGAATTGGAACGGGAATGTGAATATGATCACACAAGAAAAGGAAGTTTGTGTTATATCAATGAAGGCTATTGATGATGGAAATAGTGGTTTATATTTCCTGGATGCCCTTGGTGGAACTGGTAGACATTCCTTGAGTAGGCTTAGCCACTGTGTGATATCCAACATTTCGGTTGCAGTTGCTTCTTCTGGAATAGTAGCCACATTTTTAGAATGATCACGTACTGCTCAATCAGCATTAAAATTGCCGTTAAATCTTCAAACTATTGAAGAACCAACATGTACTATTTATTGCCAACAACTCAGCAATGGCAAACGTCTTATCAGCATCAAAAACCATCATCTGGGATGAATGCACAATGGCGCAAAAACGTGCGTTAGAAGCATTTAACCGAACATTAAAAGATCTACTCAATGACTCGAGATGTTTTGGGAGAGCAATGATTTTACTGTCTGGCGATTACACTGTCAGTTATTCCAAGACCAACGGCAGCCGACGAAATAGCATAAAATCATCGAATCTATGGCGCTATGTGAAGAAACTTCAGCTGACAACAAACATGATAGTTGCATTTCTTAATGATACATCTGCTGAAGATTCCTCTGACCAATTGCTGACTATTGGTAATGGTCGACTACCTGTGGACGAATCGAGCTGATTGATTTCATTTCCTTATAATTTCTGTAACTTTGTCTAACTGCAAAAATAATGAATTTTAGCGATTAAGAATAAAAATGTAAAATCCTGCTGTGCTGCCGATAGATTCACCAATAAAGCACGGCTATTATTTTATGCTATTTTTATAGACAGTGTTTTATTGCATTCTTTCCCCTTAAAGAATTCAACCAGGCCAAATCATCGTAATACTGCAGCAAATTAGAGTTTTACTAAGGAAAATTAAACTATTTCAATGACAAGCATTCAACCAAAATGATATCTTCAATTCTACAAACGAGAGGGGAGATACTTCCCTTGAACTTCATACCTCACATACCAGAATTACCCATCAACTTTCAAATACAATACCCATAAAAGAGAAAATATAGCGCACTCTCTAGGAACTTGAACTATTCTTCAAGAAATTCGTCGAAACATTTTTGGGAACAACCTATTTGACGTAGAGGAAGTAATTCCAATTTTCCAGGGGGCAAAAGCTCTACAAATTTATTCAAACTGCAATGTCTTACAGAAATAGAATTCTTACTGAATACTTTTAACATCTACCACCCCCAGTTTCACACTGCGAGTTTAAACTCCACTTTTGCTTTAAACTTTTCACAGTGTAGTTTAAACCTTGAACTGTGTTCAATTTGTATTTTAAGTTAGCCGAGAATTTTCTGCTGTTTAAACTTCAGTTCATTGTTTTTTTTTTCAGAAAATATTATGATCAAAACAAAATTGTGTATTCAAATGTTATTGAGTTGTTATAGTGATTTTGAATTTTATTTTTTATTTATTATTCTCGTTGTTTCGCGTGTTTTTTTTGTGTCAGAGTGAGAAAGGGAGG
Source organism: Philhelius pedissequus (assembly GCA_910595825.1). Classification (NCBI taxonomy): domain Eukaryota; kingdom Metazoa; phylum Arthropoda; class Insecta; order Diptera; family Syrphidae; genus Philhelius; species Philhelius pedissequus. Next base: position 4,145,882 of record OU343160.1, on the reverse strand, counting down.
AAAATGCTGCAAGAAAAATACTGCCAACTTTTTTCATAAAATATAGTTAATGGAAGTTCAACTGATCTGAAGATTAGATTTCACTGTGAAACCGGACGAATTAAACCAAAAATGTAAACTTAGTTTAAGGTTCAGTTGATCTTAAGTTTAAACTCACACTGTGAAACTGGGAGTCAGCCTTTGTTTAAAATTTTATTATTTATTCTGTTTCTCAGATAAATATTTAATTTTAAATGTTTTAAATTTAAATTCACTTAGTTTTGTTTTTGTTTAAATTGAATTTATTCTGTCAATCTGATTGACGGTTTTTAAACAAGGTCAAAAAAGACTTGTAATCAAAATTATAAACTGAATTTATATGTTAATAAATTCTATTCTAAATTTAAATCTAGTGGTTCTTCAAGGAATGCCCATTAGTTTACCCTAGAGCCCGAACTCCAACTTATTGTCAAATATAGAGTTGTCTTATTTATTTAACCTTAGAGCACCTATTGTCTTAGATATGAGATATGCAATTGCCGCTGATGGATAACGTCAGTGGGTTGGGTCCCGCTTTAGCGTTGATTTTTATCGAGCATTTTTTGTTCGTTAAAAAAAAAAACAAAGAAAATAAAATAATTCTTCAAACAAGAGACTTAGAACCCCTTGCCAGCAATCTATATAATGTTTAATACATATGTACATACTTTGTACATATGTACTCCTTCTTGTGTACAACGACAACCAGTTTAGGTCAAGCTAAAAATTAGTTGTTAACATTTTACACCAGAGCTTGTTTTTAATTTCCCAATTAAACTTAGTTACCACATGATGAAATGTATTGGCCAAAAAAACAAAACTTAACCAAAACAACAGTAGGTATGCTAAATCCAGAACAGACATTTAAAACGAGGTCAGTTGGGTGTACTTAGAGTAGGTCCTCGAACTTGTCTGTACCTGCTTTCATGTTCACCAACAAAATACATAAAAATAAGTTACTAAATTGGTCAGACTTTGGTTTATGCAAAGTCCATCATGGGAAGCTGGGCACGTGACTTTTACTGCATGCTAAATTTGACCAGATTCAAATCAATTGTAAAATGATCCAAATCACCTCTAAAATTTTGTTTATCAATTTAAATGGTTAGTCACATCTTTTCTGGATTTATTTTAAAAAGAAAACCAACAAATGGTGAACAAATCTCTTTACCTATAAGTTAATTTAAAAAAAAAAAAAGTTATGAAACATTTTTATTAAGATAGCAAGCAGCATCGTGTCTTTCTGACTTACTTTTCTTTGTGGGTTTCTTATGAATACACCAAGGTTAATTAAAAAGTAAATTGTGTGCACCGACTTAACATTTCGTCAACTCAGCATCGAACAACAAAGGAGCTTCATTCAAACGACGCGGCACTACGACGAAGAAATTACCTGGTCCAGATTATCTACATACATACGAGTACATATATATCTGAATCTATTAATTCGTCTATGACTCTGTGACCAACAGAGGTGCATCGGGCCGGGGAGGGCACGAAAGTGGACACTTTAAGATTACGTAGAAACCCAGTCGAACTGCATTTGACAGATCAGTCTTTGTGTGGAGCTTTGTTTTAATGGGGGCAGTTAGACACACTTGATGTGTCATACGAAAACATATTTACATTTTTTTTACAATATCGAAACTTCGATGTTTGATTATATTATTAATAGATTGGTAGGTTGTAGGTTCGCAAGTGAGCATATTGCATAGGTCTGCAGTGCGTGATTATTTGTTTATGGTAATTTATTCTTCATTTTGAAAAACAAATAGAAACTGTCCGTGCTTCATGCCATGAGGGTGGGATCTACTATGATGAATCATGTAATAGATGTATAAAAACTACTTGGCATTTTGTTGAACTTTTATTAGCGCTTAACGCGTTTTGAATAGCAAAGCGGAAGGTGTAGGTTTTTTTTTTATTAATTTTAATTGCATGACAGAAAATGATGGTAAAAACGTTTTGTTGCAAAAGGTATATAAATATTGCAATTTTTTTTTGGATGTGATACAACTTGCCAACATTTAAAAATATATTTTTTTTTGTTTGTATGGTAGGAGGACTATTAGAAGAAAACTCACGCGAATCAGAGTTTAAAATTTGAATGAAGAATTTATATGCCAAATTTGATCAGAAAAGTTCAGAAAGATTGGGCTCTTTTAATAAGTATTTAGTCTTTTTTATAATATTGACCCGTGACCTATACATTTTTCAATTTTCTAACACAAATTAAAGAACAACTGAAAAACTAAAACATATCAAATGTCACATTCTAAAAGATTTGGGTTTATTTATTTCACGAAAAACCTATAAATATTAAGACATAATTAATTGGCTTTGAACTTAGACATATTCTACATTTAAACATTTTTATAAAAGATAGGATTTGGCATTTTTACTTGGGATTATAAGCCAAGTTATGCGTTGGTAAAAAATATTAAAATTGCACGACTGTATAGTACGAACTTGCTCCTGTAGCTAACAACTTTAATGTTGCTTATCACTGACGTTGTTAGTAGGTACGTAGTCTAGTTATCATTAGGTAGGCTTAAAGCCGATTTCTATGTAAGATTTTCCTGGTTCTTGTATGAATATTAAATAGCAGAATGTATGATTCAAGGAATAATAACATATCCCTACAACTGTATATTTTAATGGATTTTAATTATGTTAATTAGGGGGTAATATATACCTACCTACATACCTTGGGGTAGATATGCACATATATAATGAAAGTAATTAAAAATTGTTTTCTAAACTTATAACTTAACAAACGTATAACTGCTAAAACCATCCTACGATTTTTATTAAGAAAATCAATGCATGTCAATGAAGGGTAAATGTAGGTAGTTTTTGGTAATTTTTTTTTGCAAAAAATGATAATTCTTGACACCTCAAGTATAACCTTTTTAAAGTTTTAGATTTTCTGGAAAATGGTTAATTTGATTATTTTGATTTTTTTTATAGAGAGTTCCTAAAAAGTTTAGGCAGTAACCAGTAAACCAAAATTTTTCAAAAACAAAAAAATCGTTTAAATTAAAAATTAGATTCTTTTTAAATCAATAATTCGAAAATGACTCAATCGATTTTTTCGAAACTTTGTATTTAGTAGTTTTCTGACATAATCTTGAATACTTAGAAAAACTATTTTCTTAAACAAAAAAAAAAACAAGGGTTCCTCCCATATAAATGGTCAGCAAAATGTATTTCTCAAAAACGGCTCCAAGAATTTTATTTTTAAAAAAATATGTGTGTTCCTAAATTAGTGCAGTCGACTCTGAAGTAAAAAAATATTTTGTGTACTTACTTATTAACAGTAGGTACTTTCCATAAAACCACTTTTCATACTTTAGACTTTCTCACTTTTGGATGAACCGATTAAAATTTAGTTTTATGCAAATTTTCCCTTAAAGTATAATTAATATTGTATATTCATATTTAAAAAAAAAAATTTTTTTCGATATTTAATTTTTTTATTAATAAATAATTTTTTTGTTTGAAAAATTTTTTTTGGATAAAATTTTCTACGTACGAGTATATTAATAATATTTACTTCAATTATTATCAATTAAACCGGGTTTCGAAAAAAACCAAGAACTCCAGATGCCAAGGATCAATTACAAATTTATAAAAAAAGTATCTCGAAAATTGTAGCATGGATTTTTGTATGTTTAGTTTTTTGAAAAAAAAAAATTTGCTAATTTTGGTATGCAGATTTTTAGAGCTTAATAATATACATAATAGATGTAACATAAAATTTAAAATATTTTTTTTATTAGATTTAAAAGTATTGATTTTTCAAAAAAAATTAAATTAATTTTCAACAGAAAAAAAAGTTATTTAAAATTTTGATACGCAGAATTAATCTGAATACCTAGATCTTCTCAAATATAAAACTTGACAGAAATACAAGGAACGGTTACCGAGAAATGAAAAAAATAAACAAACACCGTTATATGAACGTTCCGGTTAATAGACTTTTCCCGTAAATTTGGTTCTGATTAAATGATAGATAAATTACCAACGAAATTTTTTTTATCAAATTCATTGGAGACGTTTTCGAGAAAAATAACCTTTTAGGCCTAAAAAAAATTTCAATTTCTTCTCTGAGAAATGCCAAAAGAATCACACATACCAAATTTGAAGGTAATCGCTTAAGCCTTTTAAAACTAGTTTTGTATGTATGAAAATTTGAAAACATTTTTAGGAAAAAAAAATTAAAACGCCAATTTGAGATAATTAGGGTAAACTGATGAGCATTCCTAGAAGTGAAGTTTGTCAGCAAAATTTTTGGTTAAATTGCGAAATTACCTATTGAATGAACTATAATTCATCAAAATTTTATTTAACATATTTTCGCCTTACTAAGTCAACGCGTACCAAGTTGATTTTATTCGTATAATTGTTAACTATCGATTTACATACCTATACATTTCACATTCAAATCAGCGATGATAGCACTTTCAGTTTCAGCGGCTTCTAGCATATTTATGGAATTCCCCGACCGCCACTAGATCGCCCGCGTTAACAGTGCATCGCGACAAAAAAAGTAGCAACCAATGGATGCGTTCTGTAAATTGAAATCTTTTGGTGTTGAATGTGTTGAAATTTTAATGATTAGTTTGAATTTGTATATGGTCTTTAGTTTGTGCCCTACTTTGATTGATCTTAAGTACTTAAAAATATTATAATTTTTACGTACTTCGGTACAAAATTTTGTTAAGAATGTTAGGTTATTTCTAAACTCGTGGCCTCTTGAACCGGGGCCGTCTTGGGTCGGGGGCCCGTGGTATTTTGCCAGCACTGCCACCCTATAGTTTCGCCACTATCTGCCAGGTTTGAAGAAAATTCATCGCACCGTTTGGACGGAATTGCGAGACTGTTTTTTTCGTCGTCGCTTTTATCGTAATGTCAAGTTTGATAAAAATCTTGCCAACGTTTTTTTTTTTTTTTAATTTATAACTTACCATATGGTACCTAACCTATAAATCGCAAGTAAAATTCGAGTTGTTACTAAATATAAAATAACCTCCCAAAAAACGTCGAAAATCGAAACGTACCTCATTCAAACATTTAATCTCAGCTAAAATTATTTAGACCATTTTAATAATTTGCGTAACATTATTCAGTTCGATAATTTGCCCTCCATTATAAATCAGAACCAGAACAAATACAAACATACGAGATGCGATCACTATAATACAGGTGTGGATTTAATTTCGAAATTGTTTAATTAATTCTCGATTTATTTGCAAATCACTCAAGTGTCAAGTCCAAAAGCATTAGTGGCATTTGCGAAAGGTTTTGTTTATTATCAACAGAAACTCAATTCTCAACACATTAATCAAATATTGATAGTGTATTTGTTTAGTTTACTTACAGCACAGGTGAAGAATTAATACGAGTATCTGGATATCAAATAAGGCCACTAATTGAAAGGTTCTGAGAGGTTTGCTTTTTGGAGTTTGGTTGCGAATTCCATAAATCCGTCGCGCGTCGACGTGAAGTTGCAATATGATTCCTCTAATATTGTTATTGATTATTTCAATTGGACTTACCACCTGTGATATCAAACAGACACAACGTCACAACCTGACATGCGAAGAATTGTGCGAATTGACTGAAGTGGCAGCATCCCAGCCACGGATTGAAATAAAAAAGTTCTTCATTAACGAAAGCGAAAATAATAATCGGTCAAAGGAGTTCCCTTCATTCGTGAATCCTACCAAAGCTACCAAAGAGACGGTGAGAATTGATCACAGAAACTCTAAAGCCTGGGATCATTATCTTGGAATATCTTCGATAGTTTATGGATTAGCAAAAATAGCCAATGAAGCTGTCGTAAACGAGCAATGCTTCAAGGACTTGAAAACAATCGAAAGCGGTATTTTAAGAAGAGACCCATGGGCCATGAAAGGTTTGTAATTTTTGTCAATAGGATATACTGAGGCGATTTCATTAAATTTCCCTATCCAGTTCTAGATTCGTCAGGAGTAAAAGATTCCGGCTTTATATGGGGCCAAAACTACTGGCTGGGAAGCAAGCAAGGTTGTACAGCCGTACAAGCTCCAGTCCGAATAACTTTGTCCAGTCAATTCGATAGGACTATGAAAGAAGGACTCATCAATCAGATGGCTCCATTCAAAATGGACTACCGGGTAGTCTACTTAAAACACAATTCACCTTGGCAAGTCGAGATCAAGTTCATGACCGAAAGAATCATCCACGTTGGGCTTTGCTTGCCATCAGCATGCTCATTATCAGAGATTCAAAATATGACTCAGAGTTTAATGGATGACGACAAACTTGAGGAAAGTAAAATACTTGATCTTCACGCCGAAGTCATGTACGTTAAGGACCTCAAACTAAAAGACAGTTTCTTTGAGCAGAAAACTCTAAAAATCATTATTGGTTTTGGAATTTTCACTTTCGTCATGATCCTCATGGCCAGCTTTCTAAGTGACACACCAGATTTAGTCAATGAAAACAGTTTTTTATCGAAACTATTGTTATTCGTCAAATGTTTCGATCTAATAAACAACTCACGAAAACTGTTTGCCTTACGCCGTGAATCATCACCAGATTCGATTCCTGTTATAAATGGCTTGAGATCTGTGTCCTGTTTCTGGATAATGCTCTTCCATGTTGTTTGGTATATGTACTTCACGGTGAGTAATAAGACGTTTCTGATATCATATGCGGAGAAGGCTTTCTTTCAATATGTCAGTACAGCACCACTTCTGGTGGACCTATTCTTTACAATAAGGTAAATTGGTCATAATTAATTAGTTTTTTTCTTCTTATTTTTAGTAAGAACTTAATTTGAATTTATTTTAAGTGGTTTTCTGCAGACATACAACTTTATCAAAAACGAATCGAAATTGGATTTTATTCGAAAGAGAACGTTTGGACAAAATGTTAACGCTTTTGGAAAATTGGTACTTCATAGATATTTAAGGTAAATTAAAAAAATAATAAAACAATATCAAGACAATACCGGTAGGATAGTTTTTTTCAATAAGAAGTATTTAGACTGTTCCACTCAAAAGTATTTAATAGATCAGGATTAAATAAGATTTAATAATTTCTTCCAAAATTTAAATCAAATTAAATTGAACTTATAAATATACATAAATCATTAGTGTTCCGTCTGCCTGATTGACAACATACGTAAATTTAACTTTAGATATAAATAAAATTGAGAATAAATTTCTAATACATTTAACTTTTATTTTGGGTTCTACTTTGCTGTTGGATATAAAATCATCACCGAGGACATTTCTTCTCGTCTTTCGCAGAATGGCGTCTAAACTTCCCACAAAGTTCTTCTAAATTAAACATACTACCTAAAATAAGTAACATATATACTTTCGGTGATTTATGAAATTAAGCCTTAAGAGTTCAGCACCTAAGCCTAGTACGCAAAGGAAGTGAAACGAAATATTCCGGCAGTATTCAAATGCAGGACGAAATGTAAACGAAAACCAGAGTAGAAAAATATTTGTGGAGAGTTATGTCAGCTGTCAAAAACAATTGACAAGTTGTGACAGTCAGCTGCAAACAAAAGTGAAAAAAGTTTAGTCGAGTTTATAAAATTGTTTCTTATTAAAAATTAATTTTCAAAATAATAATGAAAACGACGGTGATTTATTATTAACGACAGTGATCTCCTCTACATATGTATATTTAGCGATGGTTATGAAAAAAAAAGAAAAAAACTTCCATCATTCACTACCCGACTTCCTCTTGCTCCTGCCTGTGACGTGGTAGTGCAAGCTATCACTTAAAGAACGCCACACTAACTTGCAATATTTGACTGAAATGAAAAAGATAACATGCGGAATTCTATTAATTGACATTTTATTGAACAGTTACCTTGTTTTTATTTTTCATTTCTTCAGCTGTATTTGTTTTTATGAAGCTTATGCTCCAATTTTCAAATAACTTTACTGGCTTCGACCAAGGAAGCCAGTTTTCTTTTTTCTCCGAAGAGAAATCGATTATTTTCTCTTCGGTTTATTTTTTGGAACTCGAAATTCAATGCCAGTCTTCGTCACTTCTTCCAAATCCTAAGTTTTTATTCAGAAATGTATTGTTGGAACACATTATCAAAATCCATTTTATTTAAAATTTTAAATAAAAAATAAAGAGTCAGAACACCGAAAGTCACGAGTCAACCAATTTTGTTTTAATAAAAAAATAAAATGTCAAAATTTCGCAAGCAATTAATGTGCCGAGCAATGAAATTGACAACGAAAAGACTGGAGAATTGTACTAAGAAATCTAGTACAGCTATTTACTAAACTGACACATTTCGTCGTTTAAGCCTAGTAGGCTGCTGATGCGAAACGAAAATTTTCGGTGGTCTCCACTAGGAGAGCGAATTGCTAACGAAAACATGAGAGAATTTTCCGCACACAATTAATTGGTCTGAGTAATAAATTGTGTGCGAAAAGTGAGAGGAGACTTTTTTAATTTCGTCATGGAACAGCTTAATACTAAACGAAAATTTTCGTTTATGATTTCGTTCTGTCATTTTTGTATGGGATTTTTCGTTTCGGACGCTACTATACTAGGCCTTAGACGGAATATCTTAGAGATTTCCTCTGTCGAGAATCTCTCACTGAAATAGTTGAAAGTGAGCAGATTGTTGGATGCATATATGATTCTTTGTCCTTGCTCCTTGGCATGCTAATCCACACGTGTGGCGAGTTGATACACAGTTGTTTTCCAGGATTTTGTTTCTCTCACATCAAGATTTAACTCAAAATCAATTGAGTCAGTCTGTCAGTCTGTCAGTCTGTCAGTCTGTCAGTCTGTCAGTCTGTCAGTCTGTCAGTCTGTCAGTCTGTCAGTCTGTCAGTCTGTCAGTCTGTCAGTCTGTCAGTCTGTCAGTCTGTCAGTCTGTCAGTCTGTCAGTCTGTCAGTCTGTCAGTCTGTCAGTCTGTCAGTCTGTCAGTCTGTCAGTCTGTCAGTCTGTCAGTCTGTCAGTCTGTCAGTCTGTCAGTCTGTCAGTCTGTCAGTCTGTCAGTCTGTCAGTCTGTCAGTCTGTCAGTCTGTCAGTCTGTCAGTCTATCAGTCTGTCAGTCTGTCAGTCTGACTGTATGTATGTATATATAGACACCTACAGCCCGAACGGGTGGGCCGAAATTGATTTTTTTAGCCCAAAATAACGGTACCTGCCATATAACCGTTACAAATAAAGCCTATTTTTCTCGGAAACGGCTCTAACGATTTTATATTTTTAAAAAATCAGTGCAGCTTTTTAGGTACAAGACAAGAGCATGGTCGTGCGATCCAGTCGTGCATTTTATTTTATCAAACGATGGTTAGGAATGGTTAGAACTTTTATGATATAATCAACTTGAAGATTTAACGTTTTGACTAGGGCCGAACGAGACCGAGACAATATTTTTGGTACCGAAATTCGTCCAGAGTCTCGAATAGAAATATTTTTCTATTTAATTATATTTTAGTACTCGATTCAATTTTTATAATACTCGTAGAATATTATATGCGCGTTAAAATATCAAACTACTTATGTACATAATTATACTCAGCTAGGCGCACTCCAAAACTCCAGAGAAGAATACCTACGATTTATATATGCATGTCGTTGGAATAGAAATCGCTATTTTTCATACTTTGTTTCCCCCTCCGGAAAAAGGTGACTTTAAGACTTTTATGTTACACTTGAAAAAAATATTATCGAAACGACAAAATAGAGTTTGTTACATATATATCAAGCTATGAATTGTCAAAAACCATTTAAGGATGGCTTCGATTTAAATGGATTAAAAAACCTCATCAATATTCAAATTTAACATCAGAAAATTCGAAATTTTTCTGACTAAGGATGAGATACCAAGACCTAGACCGAGAATACTGCACATTCAAATTTTCACGAGCAAAAGGCGATAAAAAGATCGACACGAGACTGAAATTTTTCGATTTTGATCCGAGATTGAGACTGAGTCATTAAAATGCATATATTAAGGAATTTTCTGTTAGATTTTGCTAAATGTCCTCTATAGGTAGTTTTAGTGCTATAATTTTTAATTTTTTGTAACGTATGAAACTAACATTTGCCCAACAAAAAAATTTAGGGAATAAGTTGATTGCTAGCAATTGTTTAATACCAAATAGATACCAGACTTCCCATAAGTCCCGAATTAGAAAAAATCATAATCATTTTATGAATCATAAAAGAATAAAAGACACATTTTTGTTACTTTTATCATAAAAGATTTCAATATATGAAGTAAAACCTCTTATTTCGTTAATGAATTATTCTTTAAAGGACAGTTTATAACAAAATATTATTAAAATATATAATAACAAACACAAATATGAAAGTAATTTCAAACTATTTATTTCAATACACGAAAGCAAATAACACATTTTGATGGATGAAACGTAAAAGAAAGTGTCGCTTATCTTGCCGGAGTTCGTTTTGCACAAGTTTTTATATTGGATATAATAAATTCAAGAACTGTTATGGACAAATTGCAAAAATTAAATATTATTTATCTACGCGAAACAAAACACGATAATTGCGCAGGTTAATATTTTCATTAGTCAGTGCCTACTGCCGAGAGTTTTTATTTACCTACTACAGCTGATAATTTGATAGCAGATTTTAGGTCTGTTCGTATTAATGTTTCTTTTTCGAAGTTACATAACAGATTTTTATAAAAGATCGAACTCCTGAATAACAATTATAAAATATCTTTTATGGCGAAGATCTGTTATGCACCATAACAGAAAATTCATAGCAGAATAACAGATGTGGCAGAATAGGCCTAAATATAGCTTGAATCAATTCACTTGGCTATTCTACTGCGCTGCGCAGCTCTCTTCAAATTATTAATTTTGAAAGATACACACATCATCTTCCAGGGATGGACTTTACTTACATGAAGGTATGCTCGTGGTTTATTATGCAGTTTTCAAAAAAGTATTTCATCTCTGGTATTGTACCCATTAAATTACTTGCGCACCATTTTTGTTCTCTTAAATCCTCTCTTTGCACAACCGACCGTTTGCGTTGGCCAAGTGATTTGGTTCAAAAATAATAACAAAATACAATAGATGTTTTATTCACATTAAGGCTAATTTCCAATAGCGCGTTCACGCTAAAGACGCTTACGTTACTTTAACAAGCATTTTTAAAGTTTGACGGTAGCATAACGATCATTCCGACTGGTCGGGCATATGACTCTTAAATAGAAAATATTTATATTATATTATATGTTATATTATATAAATGGTTTATATATGATTTATACAAAAAAAAACGGAACTGTAACGATGAAATAGGAATTTACATCAGATGTCAATAATTGGGATTTAATAGGAAGGTTTAGTATGGGATAAATGCTGGGATGTAAAAAAATGAAATATCTGAATGTCAAAACACGCGTAAAAATTTATATTTTTTAAATTGAGTGTTGCTGTCGCTTATGTTACGTTGGTTTGTGTACTTGCTAATATATGCCGACTCGTAACATTTGTACCCAAAGCGTCATTGTAAACGCTATACCTAAATTGCTAAGTTGGAACTTTCGCGTTGAGAGAAAAATCTGTCAAATCGACGCACAACGGTGCATTGTAAATCAGCCATTTTAGTAGTATAATGTGCTTATGTCAAAATAAAGTATTCAATTGCACCATTATTTCTTCTTTGTGACACACAAGAGAGTTTTGCAACAAAAATATATGAATATAATCCTTCCGAAAGATATCTTGCGCAGTCAACGCAACCATCGAGACAAGACTGGATTCCACACAGCAACAGCATTGTCGTTGGTGTTTTGTGCATGTCAAAAATACATATTTAATATGTATTCTTTTTTATATGGGCTATGTTAAATGACTTTTCGATACAAAATTCTTTTTATGTAGCCTCTATACTACCTACCAGCGGGATTAGCTTATGTTGCTAATATGCAACGTAATGAATAAGACTTTTGCGCTTAGAGAAAACAGTCATATGCGCACTCCCTATGATGCGTTAATATATAAGGCCGATGATGTTTTGTATTCAGCTCATTACATAGTATTTTGATCCACTTTTTGTTAGTAAAAGTGAACATATACATAACGTTGCATATTTTTAGGTATTGGATGTGTGGCACACTTTGTAAATAAACTGTTATGTTTCGTTGCATACTGTCGGTGACATACACTCCTCGTCAACTGAATAAATACGTTTTATAAAATGATTTATAATAGGTATTTTAGTTTCCACTGAAATACAATTCTGTGTCTTGCCACTTGACGAAAAGCGAAAAGTTATGCGATTGGAGTTTTCCAGCTCCATATGACTTGGAAAAATGAATGGTATGGGTATCACGTGTTTTTTTCAGACGAAAAAAAGTTTAATTTCAATGGCTCTGATAGGTTCAACTATTATTTTATCGATTTGAGAAAAGATAAAAATTGTTTCAAAGCACCATCATATGGACAGCAATCAGTTATTATGGATTAGTTGAGTTTAAGTTGGTCACATCAAAAATGGCTGTTGAAATGAAGTTTTTCTAAATTTTCTAACATTTTTGGATCCATGAACAGGAACTTCCAATTCCAACATAATAAAAATTTGGAGAGAGAAGCACAATGTGCAGTTGCTTTAAAAGCCGCCGTACTCACATGACTTAAGCAACATTGAATTTTTTTTGATTGCTTTTCTAAATCAATACCAATGCTTTCACAAAAAAACATTACATCTTCCCCTCCCTGGTATACCAAAGAACTTCGCTCCCTCCGCAATAAACGAAACAAACTTTGGAAAAAATTCTTAAATAAAAATCTAGCTCTGACTTTTCTAACTACGCCTTAACTTATGAAAATTTCTCTGTTTTATGTGAATCTCTATACTCAAACTACCTTTCCAAAATGCAAACTGATCTGATATATAACCCGAAATTGTTTTTTTCAATTTGGGTGAAACTTCGTCTGCTGATCCTATAACTAAATATATCCAACCTTTTCGCGGAATTTTTTGGTACTGCTTTTTTTTGCGACAACACTGAAGCTGATTTAAGTTATTTTAGTTTCATGAACAGCTGCGGTCAGACTTCATTAACTTCCATCATAATTGATGTATCTTCAGTCATCGATAAGATAAACCTGCTCAAAAATGATTATTCTTCGGGTCCTGATGGAATTCCTTCAATTGTTTTAAAAAAAATTTATGGACAAACTAGCCCAACCTCTCACTGCCCCTTTTCATCTGTCTACTGCAACTGGAGTTTTCCCTAAAGTATGGAAGGATTCTTTCATAACACCGATTCATAAAAAGGGACCTAAAAATGATATTGCTAACTACAGACCTATAGCAAAACTCTCATGTATCCCAAAACTTTTTGAAAGCATTTTCTGCGATTCCCTTTTCTTCTATTGCAAACCAATTTTCTCACCTAAGCAACATGGATTTTTGAAGGGAATGTCAACGACCACCAACCTCACTGAATTTGTGTCCAGTACACTTTGTGCCTTAGAAGAAGGTAAACAAGTCGATGCAATCGCTACTGATTTTAGCAAAGCGTTCGACAAAATATTGCACAATATTATTCTACTCAAACTAAAAAAGCTCGGTTTCCCCCCTTTAATAATATCATGGATTACTTTCTATTTGGCTAACCGTCAACATAGGGTTATATTTAGGTCTTGTGTATCAAACTTAATATGTGGAACGTCTGGTGTCCCAGAGGGAAGTCACCTAGGACCTCTTATTTTTGTGTTAATCACAAATGATGTAGACAAAATCTTTTCTGATTCAGATGTTTTAATCTATGCAGATGATATGAGAATATATAAACCTATTTCCAATTCTTCAGATGCCCAATCACTGCAATTCGAATTGGACAAATTATATATTTGGTGTCAAAAAAACCTTCTGGAACTCAACATCAAGAAATGCCAAGTCATAACCTATTCCCGTAAGCGCACTCCCACCTTACAAAGAAAATATACTCTAAATAATGAACCAATTCCTATAGTCACTTCAATCTGTGATCTAGATCTTTTATATGACTCCCAACTTAATTTTCGTGACCACATTGATAGTGCCATAAACAAAGCTAACTCTTCTATTGGTTTTATTAAAAGCTGTTCTAAAGAATTTGCCTATCCTTATGTCACTAAATCGCTTTATATGACTTTCGTTAGACCCCTTTTCGAATATTCATCTCAGGTCTGGTCCCCCTATTATCAAGTCCACATTAAACGAATTGAAGCCGTCCAGCGAAGTTTCATTCGCTTTGCCTTACGTGGTCTGGGTTGGGATGACCCTTTCAACCTTCCACCATATTCAGAACGTCTTAAACTTTTAGGCTTTCCAACTTTGTATACCCGCCGTAAGAATGCTGACATCCTGTCCATTAATCAGTTATTAAACGGTTGTATTGATTGTCCTATTTTTCTCCAAAATATTTTTATATTTATACGAATCCCCGCCGTTTTAGATCCGTTACTTTGTTTCGACTCCAATACCACCGCACTGAATACGGCCAAAATGAACCCTTAACTAGAATGTTGAGCACAATCAATAATTCCAACTTATTTGATCTTTACTTAAGTAAGCCCGCCTTAAGGCATGCACTACTAAATTCCTGAAAACCTTCCTTTAATATTGATTCAAGACTGTTCTTTTTTTGTTTGTATTATACTGATTTTTTAGAATTTAAGTCACTATATTGTATATAATTTTTTTTTTTTGTAATATATAATGTTATTCTAGTATTTAAGACTTTGTTTTTAAGTGGCTTGTATTAAGCTTAATAATAAAATTGAAATAAAAAAATTGAAATTGAAAATGCTTGGGGGTGGTTAGTACAGTTAGTACAAAGAATCCTTAATTCCTGCAATTAAGTTATCGTGGAGCAAGATTTCTTTAAACTATACATTAAACGGCTGTACGACTCCATGCCCAATCGAATTTACGAATTGATTCAAAATAAAGGTGGAAGTACCCACTATTAAGCTTAACAAACACTTGTTTCAATCCAATGACAAAATCATTTTTTGTACCTATTCATAACGGGTGATTTTTTTGCTACTTGGTTTTTGACGTTTATATTTTTGACAGATCACACATGACAAATTCCACGAACATTTGACATTTCGATTCAGTATTGTTTGCCATTTCATCATGAATAGACTTACGCCTGAACAACGTTTGCAAATTATTGAAATTTATTATCAAAGTTCGTGCTCTGTGAAAAATGTCGAAATTATGAAATTATCGCAAAATTGTCTTCAGCGACGAGGCTCATTTTTGGCTAAATGGATACGTGAATAAGCAGAATTGCCGTATTTGGAGTGAAAAGCAGCCAGAGGCAATTCAGCAGCTACCAATGCATCCCGAAAAATGCACTGTTTGGTGCGGTTTATGGGCAGGCGGCATCATTGGGCCGTACTTCTTCAAGGACGATGAAGGCCGCAGGGTTACGGTCAATGGAGAAAGGTACCGTTCGATGATAACAGATTTTTTTTTTGCCGAAAATGCAAGAATTGAACTCGGTCGACATGTGGTTCCAACAGGACGGTGCCACATGCCACACTGCACGCGAAACCATGCATCAATTGAGAGGCGAATTTGGTGAGCAGTTGATCTCACGTTTTGGCGTAGTCAATTGGCCACCAAGATCATGTGATTTGACCCCGTTAGACTATTTTTTGTGGGGCTATGTTAAGTCTATTGTCTAAGGGGACAAGCCAAACACGATTGCTGCCTTGGAAGCCAACATTGAACGCGTCATTGGTGAGATTCCGGCCGAAATGTGTGAAAAAGTTTGCCAAAATTGGACCTTCAGAATGGACCACCTGAAGCGTAGCCGCGGGCAACATTTAAGTGAAATTATTTTTAAAAAGTAAATGGCAGAAATTGATTTAACGATCCAAATAAAAATTTCATTCACTTTTTACAAGTTTCTGTGTTTTTTTGAATTTTCAAAAACCAAGCTCTTAAAAAATCACCGTTTATTAATCAAACAAAACTTTATACCCTCCATAATTCGTATATGTAGCCTGTTTTTCGGTTTATGCATTTAAACAAGACCTTGAATGTTCAAATCAGAACAGAAAAATCAGCGTTTCTAACCTGAAATATACCTTCTTAAATAAACTTGAAATGTAAAATAATATCTGCATGCAAAATTCATCTCCTATGGTGCTACGAGTATTTGCAGTAGTAAGAAATAATAAAATTAGGCGTGTCAGTTAGCGAATCATATTTTATCCAGTTTTTAATCTACTTACTTAATTTAATTTTTCAATTATTTGCTTGATCATAAGAGCAAGCCATGAAACATTTATCCAAATATTTATACGCATTTCCAAGTAACCAAAAAAAAATTAAAAAGTGGGTGTGGTAGTAGGCGGACTTTGCTTAACCCAATTTCTTTAAATTTTTTCATTCACACAAATAAACTCTAATAAAAAAAATTCATTAAAATCATTTTATTGGTGGCAGTGGGAGTTTAAACTTAAGATCAGCTTACTCTTAAACTGAGTTTAAATCTCTCACACAAAAAACACGTGAAACAACAAATGCTTTGTGCTATTGACAAGCTAGGGAAAATTTATTTTGTTTCAAAGTACCGTCATTATTCTGATGTTCGTTAGTGATAGCAAACAAAACGAGAATAATAAATAAAATAATATTCAAAATCACTAACAACTCGATAACATTTTAATTCACAATTTTTTTTTTATAATATACATATGTATAATCTCAGTTAACTTAAACTAAAAATTGAACTCAGTTCAAGGCTTAAGCGACATTGTGAAACCCAATAAATTGTTGATGTGAAGTTTAAACCAAAAGCGGAGTTTTAACTTGCTCTGTGAAACTGGGGGTAAGAAATAAGAAAAGTAGGCGTGGTAGCAAACGGAATTTTTTTCTTGTTCAAATAACAAAACTGAGAAATTGTTTTTGTTTGGTTTCTTGGAAACGACTTTAACGCTCATTTTTAGCGTTAGAATCGTTTCCAAAAAACCAAACATTAACACATATATAAGTTTAAGAGTATAGGTTTGTATTGCTTAAACTTATTGTTTGCCCTTGAGTTAGGCAATATATTTATGAATTAATTTTTGCAGTGAAGTTAACAAAAACGCAGACAATAGGCGATTTTTTATCAACATATTTACTTTTGTACATACAGATGTAAGTAAGCTTGGTTAAATATAAAAAATTTTAATGGAATTTATATTTGGATGGAATTAAACTTTTACAATTGTACAAATATAAAAATGTGTACATAACTCATGTTTGTAAGACTTGTCCTTAATAAAACTTATTTACTATTTGATTAAAAGCGATAAAAAACAAACATATGCATATAAATATATTTTTTTAAAGTCTAATGGTTTTTAATTTTGATTTTGATTGATTTTTTTAAAGGCTAGCACCTCTTTATTTGGTCCTTAGTGGAATAGTAGCTTTATTCACATCGTACACTGAAGATGTATCTGTGTTCCACATAAGCGATCGCTACGACCAAATCTGCTCGAAATTTTGGTGGAGAAATGTTATGTTCATACAAAACTTCTTCGATCACAATGAACTCTGCCTCAATTGGTCTTGGTCACTGGCTTGTGAGATGCAATTCTTTTGCCTCATAACAGGATTGCTCTTTATTTATGCCAAGTATGTAAGTTTATATATTCCATTTGAGTTTTGTTTTACGAGTAATTGTTTAAATTTACAGGCATCCAAAGATGGTTAGATATCTTGTGGTAATTGGGTTGATGGCTTCAATCGGATGGACTTATGTTATGGGCTTCAAATCGCATTATAAGCTCTCGTTTGATGTGGCACTGCACACTGGCACCGAAATCTATATAAATCCCTTCATTCGGATAATGCCATATCTATCGGGTTCTATAGCGGGCTGGTATTTAGTTCAAAGCAAGGGGCAGTTTGAAATGTGTTCCACAACAGAGAAGTGCATATGGAACATGGCCATTGTGGCATTCTTCGCATGTATATATTCAACTATCAACAGGGACATATCGTTGCTGTCCACAATTTCACTGCTGGTCATTGGGCGGTTGACGTTCTCATTGGCTGTGTGTTGGATGATAATTGGAAGTGCAACAGGGCGAGGAATTTGGTGGTCAAGGATTCTAGAGAGCAAGATATTTCAACACCTTAACCGACTTTCTTATGCGATATACCTGCTCAATCCTTTTGTCATATCATTTGTATTTAGTTTGTCAAATACTAGTTCGTATGCTGATCCTCTTCAACTGGTATGTAGACAAAAAAAAAATAGCTAACAATTTTATATACAAAATTTTCTAAACTTTACAGTGCGTTCTGACAAGTGGATTTGTCGTTATCGTTTACTTGATGTCCATAATATTTTCGCTTGCCTTTGAAATTCCGTACTGCAATTGGTCGAGTGTGCTACTGAAGAGCAAACTCAAGACCGCTTAGGAATAAATTTTAGTTTTAAGTTGTTGTATAAAAATATTTATTTATAAAACTTTTCTAATGCTTGCGTGTATGTATGTATATGTTCGTGATATCAATTATAATTTTTGTGTGTGCGCGTGTGTGGTTTGGAAAATATTTTGTCATTGTGATTTTTTTTGTGTAGGTATAAGCTTTTGTATAAATAAAGTTATTGACTCATAAGTGCGAAAATAGTATTTAAATATTTAATTTTAACCAGGGATTATAACCAAAAACTAAATACATATTTATAAGTAAACACAATAAATGATTTTGGTGATCTTGAATAAATTAATAAAATGTCAATGTAAATATCGTTTCTTTTACTAAACAAAATATTTGTATGCACCTAATTATGAGAGTAAAACCTTATCCTGAAATACCTACCATTATTGCATTATTTAAAAAAAATCATCGGCAAGTTTTCGAAAAATTGAAGTTCCAAAAAAAATGTTCAAAAATTTTGGTATGCTGTATTATTTAGAAATTGAAGGACCTCCTGTATTAAGTTAAAAACATTGGCGCAAAATTTTAGTCGATTTAGTAATATGTTAAATCATTTTTGGTATGATACTAGGCTAAAAAGAGGATTTTGCTAATTTTAAACCAATTTAGTATCGTACTATCTTCTTAACATTTTACTAAAGTTAAAATCATAAAATGGCTACTTTATTTTCTTAGTATCGTACTAAATTCATATGCCACTTTGACATTTACAAACGTCAAAAAGTTATGTTCGCTTAATTTTTTGCACTATTTTAGGCGGGTTTAGTTGTAGTTTATTAAGAAAATAGATTTAGTATGGTGCTATTTAAAAATATTAGTAAAGCCCTTTAGTGTTAGCAAACTGTTAAGTAGTATCATGCTAAGCGCTTAACATCAGGCTGTATAAAATTTTGCGCCATTTTAATAAAAAATTATATTTTGGCCAAAATGTAGACTATAACTTGCACTCAATGTTTTTTTTTTATCGAAATCGTTTGAGCCGTTTTCGAGATATTGAAAATTTCCCTTTTTCCTACAAAAATTGTATGGCAGGTTTCATTATTTTTGGGGCTAAGCAGAAAAGACTAGAAAACAAAAGAATCGAACCAATCACCTAAGAAGCTTAAGTATCAAGTTTGAAGAAAAATAGCTTCAGCGGCTTAGGCTGTAGATTGACCTACAGACAGACAGATCAAATTGCGGGATCCACTTTTGTGGTGCTCTCCATCGTCAAGTTTATTCAAAAATTTCAAATCAAGTTTGATTTTTTAACGAATCCAAAACTTGCCCCATTGGATATATTCGCAAGTAAAAACATAAAAATGGGTTTTTCTATAGTTTTTGAATAGCTACCCTTTTTTATTTAATTTAAATTCGATTTACTAACCTAAATTCTTTACAAATTCTAAACAAAATTGTTCGTCGAGAATTGCATCTGCTTGTTACAAAAAGTCAAACACATACATCCACACTTCAACAAAGACTAATTTGTTCGCTCGCGACTAATCTCAAAATCAGATGACCAATTTACATTGTTGACGAATAAAAAAAATGCCATGTGAACGAAATGTCAAAATAGACGAATATTCGTTTATTCGTAGGTAGTTGGTCGCTCTCATATGAAAAGTCCTGTTTTTTGAGGTTAGACGCGAGCGAACAAATAACTCGTAGAAGGGTGGATGGTATGTGGAACGTGAATAGAGTTTGACTGTTCGTAGCAATCAGATACAATTCGCGACGACCAATATTGTTTTCTCAAATTTATCTTATTTTGGCGATTGAAAAGTAAATTTTTCTGTCGTAAACATTAATATAAATCATATTTCTACAATTTTGTTTAAAATTTAGGTTGGTAAATTGTTTTAAATGAATTTATTCGTTTCTTCGTCGGTCGTTGGTCGCTCTCGTGTGAATAGTCCTTTACATGTACATCCGAGTTTTTCTAATACAAGCAACGAATATGAGAAATTTACTATTACGCATAACTTTGTGCAGTGTGCAAATGCGGCAGATTGTAAAAATGTATATACTTCATTCGAGATTATCGTCCATGGGTGATCTGAAATATCGGTTTAAGACGAACATGGATATCGGAAAGAAAATGTCTGACTTGTTTTTAGATAATTAATTATGTATTTATTACTGAAATCAAAAATTAATAAACCACACTTTTCACCTTTAGAAATTTGGAACATATATGTAGCTAAGCACGTGCATCGGTAATCAAGTGTTGATATTGCGTTGCGACTCAAAAGTTGAAATTTAATCAACTCATACTTATTACGTATTGAACCTTATATTTTTTACTCCCAAAAATTACAATTTACCATTCTATGTACATGTATATGTACATACAGCGCAATAATAATATTTTAATATACAAACAGTAGATATTAAGATACTAAAGCAGTGAAATTGAATTCAAAATAAAATGTATAATAAAGTGTTCAGTTTCATTCATTTCCTTAGCTCGTTGCGTGTTGTCATATCGTTCCGGATTTATTCAATAATTTTTAAAAAGTAAATATAAATACTTCAAAATTATTTATAATTATTGTGAATAAATAAATTTAAATTTATAACGGTTTGCTTAGTTTGTGTGTATTTGTGCTTATAAGATAATCCATGTATAAGACTACTGCTCCTTAAGTAATATCATTTCTTTGCTCCTTTTTTTGTCAAGTGAGTTTAATGTTTTTTTTTTAATCTCTTTGTTTCCATGTTATTGTGCTTGCTACTCGTAATAATGGTTTAAATATTGTGTTTTTTCTGCTTCGTGGTAGTTGTCAAATTTCAGTTAAAACAACAACTATCGGAGTGATCTTTTATTCTGTTGTTCTTTTAAGAATGTCCATTCAAAAACTTGAGCTGTCACAAACTTGTATGCGACATGTCAAAATCTGCTTAAAAAGTTCGAATTGCAAATAAAATGTTTTATCGATGTCATTTATGTTATTCAGTATACCGAAATCTGACAAGTTTTTGTGATTTTTATTAAAAATAAGTGGATTTCAATTTTACAAATATTTAGTCAATCAAATATTCTGAAATTAATTTTCAGATTAATCCTAATAGGCTGATGATGTAAAACGAGAGTTCTGTAAGCTGTTAAAACCAATATACAAGTTGTAAAAAAAAAGTAATTTTGTCACCAAATTACTTTTAGATGGAATTTTTTTTTTACCAAATTACTTTAAGATGAAATTTTTTAAAATAATTTTTGTATTTAAAAATGGTTCTGGTTACACATAGAGGATTTAAAATACAATTCAGAACCGTTTAAATGATCCAAATTAAGCAATTACTTTTGGATTTATAAACTGGTTTATCTACCGGATTGATGAAATTTCTATCAATTTTAAGAAATTCAATGAAATTGGGAGGTAAACCACTCTATAATTCAAAAACTACGTGCTTCATTGGGATGGTGTAAGCGGTTCTGAGTTCTAATTTATGGTTTCTTACTAATTCCGGATAATATTTTCAAGTCCAAAGAATTCTTTCAAAAAAAATACATCCAAAAGTGATTTTGTCACAAAATTACTTTTAGATGGATTTTTTTTTGTCACCAAATTGATTTTAATACAAAAATTAGAATTGAATTTATTTTGAATAATTTAATACAGAAAATGCAGAGAAAAACCAGGCACCAAGTTCAAAGAAAAATTATATCAAAAAACACGACAGTTTGACTTGTTTAATAAAAAAAAAAATAAATGTCAAAATTTTGCAACCAATTAATGTGCAGGTCAATTAAATTGAGACTGAAAAGAGTGCAGAATTGTACTAAGAAATCTAATACATCTATCCACAAAAAATAAACATTTCGTCGTTCAGCAGCGTACTGGAAAACGAAAAGTAGAGCGAAATTTTTCGTTCATGATTTCGTAGTGTCATCTTTGTATGGAATTTTTCGTTTCTCATCAGCAGCGTACTATACTTTAAACGCAAATAAGAACATTTAAACTTGAATTAAAAAATTGAAAAAAAAAAATGAAATATACATATGTATATAATGGGCAGTAAGAAATAATAAAAAGTGAAGTTTTTAACATCTGAGGGGTCCTAAGTGTTGATTTTAAAATCATTGTATGTGTTTGACGTTTTTTCTTCAATAAATCAGATTTTATACAAGTAGAGGTGTATGTCCGTATAGTGCTTGCTTGCAAAAATGTTAGCAATCATTATTTAAATATTATAAGTATTTTACATATTATCTTCGCTTACATGCAGTTCAACGACGAGTTGGAGTAGAGAAGTTAATTAAGAATTAGTTATAGGTATTTAGAAATAAGTTTAGTTTGTTTAAATAAGTTTTTATAGTTTTGAAAATTTGTCATCGAAAAAGACGACATTAGACCAAAACATACGACAACATATATTTTTGATACGAATTTCGTAATTGGAGTGACGAATTGCCGGTAGCTTAGGTTAGGTTGAAGTGCCTGTCAGCGGTGCAGCTGACACACTTAGACGAGAGTTGGGCCCGTGTGGTACCACATGAATCCCGAGATAAGCTCACTATTCGTTGAACCATTTTGAGCTCCTAATGAAACGTAAGAGACTTTAGATACCTACGTATATTGTTTAGATCGCTGAGATCATCGAAGAATAAGTCTCCAAGATGGAGCTTAAATCTCTGAGATAGGGTAGGGCATATACACAGAAGATGAGTAATCCTGTTTCAGTATTAACTTCTATGTAACGATGGGTATACCTACCTATATTTGCCTTATCAGGTAAATAAGGTATAGTGTCGTTCCAGGTTTGGCAATTCCATCAGCCTTAAAATTCCCTAAAATATCCTTCTGCCCTGGCAGGCAACATAGGTGAATATTGAACTGCTGCGCCATCTCAATGAGAGATGAACATGTCGTTGAGAGCAGTTATGGTGTTTGTAGAAGACGATTTCATAGATCTTATAGCCCCTTAACTATCTGAGAAAATACGGATATAAGTAGTTGATATCACGTTTTTTTTTTTTTTTTTTTTTTTTTTTTTTTTATAATCTGCACGCGCTCAAGGGATTATGAATACCCTTTAAATGTTTCAACACAGCGCGGGCGTGAGGGTGAGGTTAAGGAAGAGAAAGAATGATAGGAAAGATGTGTGGCGTGATATTCGGAGACTGTAGGTGGTTGTTGTGTCAGATTTTATCTCCAGGGATGGCGGCTGAACTAATGCGGAGAAATTTCCGTGTCTTATTTATCGATGTCCCTTATAATTCGCATTAATTTTTTTATCATTTTGTCATATTTTATCGGTATACTAGTTTTACTCAATCACATGTTGTTAGTGTTATGCCTAAACAGCATGTAATGAGTAAACCAGCAACTCATTGTATGACAATTATTTTTAGAATTGGTTTTAATGGAAAATAAGAAGACATAGACTACGGCAGGGATCGAACCTGTGACCATGAGGTTGACAGGCGAACACACAACTATCGCGCCACGGCCACCCCCAGGATCCAGGATCCAGGAGAGGACTTCTGTAAAGCCATAATTTCCGCCTGGAACACGCTACAATGATTAGGAAGGCGCAAAGAGACATTTAATTTTAGCCTGTTTTAGTATTTACCCCCACCTATCCCATGATCAGTTTTTGATCCATCAGTATAAGAATGGATAGCATCATTTTCCAAGAAGCTTAAGTTTGCAAAATTCTAGTTGAGGGATCGGTGAAATTTATGTATAAACTGTATAATGTGAATATCCGTGTTTTAATAAAAATTATAAACGTCGTAACAAATAAACACTGACAAAAAAAAATTATGTTCATTTTTATATTCAGTGGTCGGCCAATTGCCAACTCGACTCTGAATTCAAAGTCAAGTTATGAACTTTTACGACATCCGTCAATAAAATTTGACATGTTCTGACAAGGCAATACACTTTTCAAATTTCGCCAAAAAGCTCTAAAATCACATTTTCCGGACAAAAAATAAATCTGAAAATTTCCCATTGAGTGCTTATTTATTATTTTTTAAAACTATTAAAACTAAAAAGTTTTAATAGTTTTGTAAAAAAAACATTTTGTTTTTTTTTGTGTTCTGCAATTAAAATAGACACACATTTTTTTTTGAAAACTCAATATTTAAAAAACGATTGTAGGACGCCGAGAACATAACAGAATACAATTAAAAGAAACATGTTTTCCTTTCAACGATTTATTACAAACTGAACTTATTTCTTAACTTAAGCAACTAATGATATCATGGTAAAGTAAGTAGTATGTACTATTTTACATATATAGCTTTAAGGGGCATACTCTTCTATGATTAGATCTATTTCAGTTATGAATTGTATTACATACGAGTAGAATGATTTGTACGAGATATTAAAATAAGTTGGTAAATGAATTTGCAATTACACTTAATTGCGTACAGAGTGTTTCATATTAAAATATAACCAATAAATAATTATATACGTATTTCGTTTATAAAATAAGATAGCAGACTATACGATTTTATTTGAAACTTTCTTTATATAGTAGTTTTTTGACATTCTTTTGAATATTAAAAAACCCTCACGAAAAAAAATGTTTTTCTCAAAAATGACTCCAAGAATTTTGATAAAAATATGTATAATCTTAAATTAATGTCTTTCGTCGTCTTTCTCGCCATTGGAAGTACGGATTAGTTTTTTTTTTATACAGATGCTCCTTAAAAGTAAAAAAAAAAATATTTATTTGGAATTAAAAAGAAAAAATACATACATAAGTAACGTAGGTTCCCATAGCTAATTACATCCTGCATTTTCATTATTCATCTTATGTAATGTAGGTTATAACTTCATAATTGATATATAGCTTGAAATTCATTACACTAAGAAATAATTTAAGCCAACATATAACGGCTTTAAACCAGCCTATAATGATAACTACACTGCCTATAGCTACATTCTTACAGCATTAGTGTTTAGCTACATTAAAGTCGGAAGCTTCAAGTTAATATCTGCAATTATTTATCATATTTGTAGTGTTTTATCATGAAAGAAACTTTTATCAAAATCGCTTAAGTCGTTTAGATGTTATCGAGCTAAGCTGCAAATCTATGAAAACAAAAAAATTAAAAAAAAGACACACACAAAAAGGGAGCTTTTAAAGACAATGGCGCAAAATGTTAAGCAGTCCTCGTTTCGAGAATAAGCCCAACTCAAGTTAAAGCAGTCGTTTTTAAACACACTAAATAACCTTTCTAATTGAAGCAGATATTTAGGGCCACGTTTATCAAAATTATATTGCACACACCTTATTTTGACAGATAGAGTAATGGGACAAATCGAAAAGTTAACATTAGCACAAGATCACAAAAAATATATTCAAAAATATATTAAAAAAGGACCCGCTATACATTTGGAGGTAGTATATTTTATAATCTTTCCCACTGCTGACTGTATAATTCCATGAATTGCTCCTGCAATATCAAAATATAATCATTTTTTAGGTTAATGTTGAATCGAAGATATTTACCCACATATCGGCTTGGTATAAAGTCACAAAGGCTTGCAGTCTTGGCAAAATAGGAAGGCTCTGAAATTTTCAATTAAAAGTCGAACCATTGTTTTTTTTTTTTTTAAATCGGTATCTTGAATAAAATTCAAGGTCCTCAAGTTCTTGGAACGGATATGCTCGAACTTAATATATTTTTGGCTTTCTAAAAAGCTCAAAATCTTTAATAATATTATAATCTTCTTCCTTTCATTTCTTGTTATGAAATGTCAAACGTAAACTGGAAAAAGTATAGTTCTTAGGCAAGATAAAGTAACATTTTGCTCTTTTTAGAACCGATTTTTCAATCTCCAGATAAACATCCAGTTAGTTGCCAGAGGAATAAACTTAATTGACTGTTAAACAACCGGAAAACAACATCGAATTTTTCAACCAAGAAAAAACAAACTATAAAATAATTTAATTTGGTCGTCACTTTTATTTCGAGTATTGAACTTTTCATAGTAATTAATTTTTTGTTTAACGTTTATTTCAAAGCAATAATTTTTCAAAGTGTTTTTGGCATCGAAAATGGCTATTTATTTTATTCCTCAGTTAAATCCTTATTCCGTTCTAAAATGAGTAGATTACTTTATTATTAGATTAAGTTGTATCTGACTGTTGAAAAACTGATTTTTGCTCTATCTGGAGAATATGTACTGACTGACTGCTTAACTGACTATTGAAAAATTGGCCCTTTAAAGTTATAAGTCCTCTTTAAAGTTAAAGTATTTTTTATGTCGTTTAAAATTATCAAAAAGGCGGCAGTCAAAAAACTGATTTTAAGAGTCGACTCAAATTTTAAAACAAATTTAGAGTAGGTAGGTAAGTTTATTAAAAAATGCCAAAATATTTTTGGAACTGAGTAGAAATGTAAATTTAAGTTAGGAAATGTAACTAAGATATTAAAAAATACAAGAAAAAAATCTAAAATATTTTAAGTAAGAACTGTTCGCTGCCACGAGGATTGGCCATTCCTATTATACTTCAGGAGGAGAGGGTTAATGTTGAATTTTGCTTTTGAGAATGCAAAAGTTGATACAAAAGCTTATATTTTCCAAAAATAACATTAGTGGTCTTATAAGTATTAATCCTTATATTCATATTTTTTGTTATAATTCGCCTTTCATAATATGTTGACGGGTATTTGGACTATAAGGGGATACATTAGGATAGAGCGTAGATGCGTTTTTAAAATAATCGTACATTGAAAAACAACAAATTTGGTCTTTGAAAGACAAACGTGATTTCGGTTTTACCCAATGATTAAATACAAATATATTTCTAACCGATGATATAATTTGAATTTAAATTTATAACAAAAGATAAGATAAGTAATTGAAATTTCAAACGTGAACTAATAACATAATATTTTCATATGAAATTCGAAAAATCCCGAGCAAAGATCCATCTCCCAGGTACTAGTTCTAATTCCAAATATACCTAATAGTATGCTAAAGTATTTGATTAAACTGGAAACAGGATATTAACCCCCTATGTAAGTAGCATTAAAGCTACACTTTGACTACAGTAGAAGTTATGCAAATGGGAGAACTTTGCTTATCGAAAACTGTGCTAATGCATATAATATTAAATAATGCAAACTGCGTCAAGAAATAACAAGAACTGGCGAATTGTTGCGAACGGTACATAAATCAATAAGCAAATGACAATTCTTCTACTGCATATAAGAAAAAATTTCCTTATGGGTCTGAACTCAGAACCAAAACTAG
The DNA here is from genome assembly GCA_910595825.1 of Philhelius pedissequus. Lineage (NCBI taxonomy): Eukaryota > Metazoa > Arthropoda > Insecta > Diptera > Syrphidae > Philhelius > Philhelius pedissequus. The sequence goes on along the minus strand of OU343160.1, from coordinate 4,118,186 downwards.
AAACATGCACACACTCACACCCACTAAATGTCAAGAACAATTTGTAGGGATGAGTGATATTAAAAAACATCGATGATAAGGTCGAAAAAATACATCGATATCAGAAATTATCGAATCAGAAGTATTGATGTATTTTAACACCGATGTTTCTTAATGTATTTTTTTGGAAAATAAGCACGTTCAAAAATCGTTTAAAATTTCAATACCTATCAAAATTTGTGTGTGTTTACGTTATAGTCTCGAAAACTATGCACACAACCCTCTTGAGTGCTAAAAGCAATTTATTCTACAAGTCATAAGGAAGGGTTATGGATCAGTCCGACCGCCTGCCGATAGATGGGGCTGGCATTTTATCATCGCATGGAATTTTATGTTCATATAAGAAACAAAAGAATTTTTCAATTTTTGTATAAACACAAGAGGAGTAGATGAAATAATAAGAAGAACAATCGAAAAGAAAAGAACATCATAAACATTTTCATTGTCAATGATAAAATGAATTCAGTTTTTTCAATCTCGAAATAAAATACTTCTTTCATTTTTTCTTGGGCGTAACAACGTACGTTGGGTAAGGTTAGTATATTATAAATTCAATTTTTTTTTTCTTGGTTTAACATCGATATTTTGCCAACTTCGATGAATATCGCCCATCCCTACAATTTCATGTCATTTTTTTTCGCACATACACTCACTTCAAGTGTTAACTTTTTCGATTAGAATCCCGGATCGGAAACTTCTTCCGGATTAGCAATCGAAAAATACATTAAATACAAATATATATTGTTTATGGATGAAATTACGACTGAGATGATAAGAATTATCTTTATGATAAGAGTTGAACTTATCCAATTAAACTACTTGTCACACCGTCGCGTCGTCCTTACCAGCCTGTATTGTGTGATATCTGCAATCGTGAACCAATTTATTGCATTCATTTTACTGTTTTAAATGCAATTCGCATGATGTGTTTTGGTGTTAGGACGCTTGAAAAAAAGGAGTTTATAAATGGCGGTTGTAGATGGTATGTTCTATACCGATACACAACAATTGCCTCGACTATATAAGCAGTAAATTAGAGAAGAGCATTTTTAGGAATAGAAAGTGTATTTCAATTATATTAAATAATGGCTGCCCAGCAATCTTCGTTAATGTAATTAAAATAGTAATTCCAAGCATTCAAATGCTGCTTCATGTGATTCGGTCAATTCAAATTGTTTGTTCAAAAGTTCTCTTAAAAGCAATGGATATAACTGACGGACGTATAACAATGTCGATATTTTTCAATCGAACCGCAATAATTAAAGTGTCGACTAAACGTCCACTTTTTCACTACAGTGCACAACATTTTCAATTTTAAATTGTGTGGCGGCAACTTCGGCACATGCATAAAATTTTAAAATTCCGTGGGATAGTTAGTGGTTTTGTTTTCATCCATCATTTAGTAGATGGATTTTTTTATGAATGAGTTTTATTACCGGCGATTTGATTTTGAATAACAAAATTCAAATCAATTGGCATTTGAAATATCAGTTGGTTTTGCTTAAACTCAGTAAAATGTCCACCGATTCACAAAGTATCTAAATTCAATCGCACCGGAATCAGTTGATCAACCTCAATTTTCACAATGAAATACATACATATTTTTATAGAAAGAAACCAAATAAAATTCAGAGAAATCACAATGCATCTCACTTGATAAATTTTTGATATAATTGTTCACAAATACTTTGAACACCAAAAAAAAAATTCTGACAAAAAAATATTAATAAAACTTTAATTTGTCCAATTCATTTGAAATGACGAAACGAAAATGATACCAAGTGAATTGACCTTGCCATCTGGTGGTTTTTAAAATCATCAACAAAATGTCAAACCCGATGTGCAACGCCATCTGCTTTCGAACAAATATATTTAAAAAAAGAATCTCTCTGGAATCATTGTTAAATATTACAATATACTCGTATAACTAAAGGGTGATTTTTTTGCTAATTGGTTTTTGACGTTTATATTTTTGACAGATCACACATGACAAATTCCACGAACATTTGACATTTCGATTCAGTATTGTTTGCCATTTCATCATGAATAGACTTACGCCTGAACAACGCTTGCAAATTATTGAAATTTATTATCAAAATTCGTGCTCTGTGAAAAATGTGTTTCGCAAGCTACGTCCGTTTTATGGTCGTCATAATCGACCCACCGAGCAGGCTCATTTTTGGCTAAATGGATGCGTGAATAAGCAGAATTGCCGTATTTGGAGTGAAGAGCAGCCAGAGGCAATTCAGCAGCTACCAATGCATCCCGAAAAATGCACTGTTTGGTGCGGTTTATGGGCAGGCGGCATCATTGGGCCGTACTTCTTCAAGGACGATGAAGGCCGCAGGGTTACGGTCAATGGAGAAAGGTACCGTTCGATGATAACAGATTTTTTTTTGCCGAAAATGCAAGAATTGAACTCGGTCGACATGTGGTTCCAACACGACGGTGCCACATGCCACACTGCACGCGAAACCATGCATCAATTGAGAGGCGAATTTGGTGAGCAGTTGATCTCACGTTTTGGCGCAGTCAATTGGCCACCAAGATCATGTGATTTGACCCCGTTAGACTATTTTTTGTTGTGCTATGTTAAGACTATTGTCTATGGGGACAAGCCAAACACGATTGCTGCCCTGGAAGCCAACATTGAACGCGTCATTGGTGAGATTCCGGCCGAAATGTGTGAAAAAGTTTGCCAAAATTGGACCTTCAGAATGGACCACCTGAAGCGTAGCCGCGGGCAACATTTAAGTGAAATTATTTTTAAAAAGTAAATGGCAGAAATTGATTTATCGATCCGAATAAAAATTTCATTCACTTTTTACAAGTTTCTGTATTTTTTTGAATTTTCAAAAACCAAGCTCTTAAAAAATCACCGTTTACAATCCGAATTCAAATTTACAAATTTTCTATAACTAAACGTCGGGCATGGAGTGCGTCGCGAACTAGATGGAAATGGAAATGACGAACTGTCAACTGATAGATGTGTTTGATAATAACAGCCAGATCACATACAGAAGCTGTCAAGACAGAAGCTCAGCAGTGGAATCGGTTCATTAGCAAATGGGGGTTATTAATCGAATATCGGGTTGATAGGTAGGGAGGCAATTTTCTTTTTAATCGCGATTTCTGCTACTCTTCAAATCAGTTCAATTCCGATAGTACCTGTATGTAAACGTTGCTTAAATTTAAAATGTACGTTATGTCAAAAGTTATGATGTTATTTTGTTTGCTTAGATTTAAGTAATAGTTCGTCTGACTCGCTTACTTCTTCAGCTCAGGCGCTGGCGCATCAGCATTAGATCGTCCGTCTTTATGTGCTTAATAAGCTCGTGGGTTTTGAAACCAACTGTTCCACTCAATTTCAGAATCACTCAAATACCTCTTTGTGTTGCTTTTCCAAAACACTTTAAGATCAAATCTCTGGTTTATGGAGATAAGGTATCTATAGAACTTTAGAAGGAGTTCGAAGCCACAAACGAGAAGGGAAGGCTAAAATGGATCAGGACAATAAATAAGCTATTTAAACTTATTGTGGTAAGATCTACCGAACAATCCGTGCTCGAGCGATGATCTCTCACACTCGGACGAATGAATATAGATATATCTTATTTCGAATTATTTAAATTTAATCAAACCAAAAGACTTTATTCAAAACAAAACATATTATTTTAAAATATTGTATTAAGCGCTAGTTATAGCTGTCATTGAAACTCATCATTGAAAACTTTGACTATCAATTCCAAAGCACTTATACAAATAAAACTAATGTCGTTTTGGAACCAAAATGAAGGTAATAAAATATATAATATTTTTTGTCAAAAAATATTTTATTTTCTCTTCCATTTTCTTCTATATTCACTTTTGATTTTTCAATGATGGAAAGCGTTTTCAATGATCATTCAATAATCATTGAAAAATCAAAAGTGAATTTACAAGAAAGTGGTAGAGCAAATTAAATATTTTATTGACAAAAAATATTATATATTTTATTACCCTCATTTTGGTACCAAAACGACATTAGTTTTATTTGTTTAAGTGCCTCAGAATTGATAGTCAAAGTTTTCAATGATGGGTTTCAATGAAAGATATAACTGGCGCCTTAATCTGCCCTATCGAGGTAACCGTTGTCGGAGCGGAACATTTTCCGCTTTGTCGGAGAAATGTTCCGCACAGCTGTTCGAAAGATTACCTCGAAGCAAATATTCTCCGATTCGGACGAATTCGCAGAATTCTCCGCTCCAGCGGTTACCTCGCTAGGGCCCAATATATTTGTATATCTTTAATTTTTTTTTTTTATCCGATGGAAATCTTCAGAAGACACTCGGTAAGAATCGGTATCGAGTAGTGTGGGACTCTTACCGCACTAAAACCACCGGTGAAATCTGAACCAATCTATGAAAGATCGACAAATAATTTTACTATCTTAATTTATATTTAAATCGCATTGGGGAAGTTTAAAGTTATTACACTTTCCCATAGTTTTAGACCATCAGCTCATGAGGCTTGGTTCTTCTTAATCTCCGAACATTGTCTCGTACATTTAAGACGGTCTCCATTTCCTAGTTGGTATGACTTCGCAGTCGCTGGTTGTGTCATACAGCGTGTTTTTTAACCACTTCTGTAACCATTTCAATTTGAAGTTCGCGATGTAGATCGCTATTTCTTATATACCAAGCTGCATTTATTGTTCCACGAAGGACTTTGCTTTGGAATTTTTGGATGTGTTCAGCATTTGTTTTCTTTGTACAGCCCCATTGTTGGATGCCATATGTCCAAACGGGTTTCAGTACTTGCTCATTCAGAGTTTTTTCCTAGTAACCAGTACATTTTTCTGTACTTCAAGTTTAGTTCTTCTCGTTTCTTTTTGATGTGCTCTTTCCATTTAAGCTTTGCATCCAAAATCATTCCAAGTTATTTAGCGGTATTGGAGTAAGGTACTACTGTATTATTTATAAATATTCAACATTGTTTATGTTTTTGTTAGTAAAGTTTATATTAGTCGTTTTTGTTTCGTTTAATTTGATACGCCATTTCTGCGTCCAATCAATAACTTCATCGACAACATTTAGCAATTTTACTGTAGCCTTCGTAGCGGATTTATCTGGCACCAATATTGCCGTATCGTCAGCAAAGGTGGCCATGATAGCATTGATGTCCACTGGAATATCCCTTGTATATAACAGATACAGGGTTGGTCCTAGGACACTTCCTTTTGGTACACCGGCTTCAATTTTCTTTAGTTCCGAGTAATTTTGGTCGTACCGTATTCTAAAGAGTCGGTTCGTAACGTAGGATTTGGGTATTTCGTGGTACTGCCTGGGAAGGTCCCTAGGCAGTTTGTACTCAAGTCCCAAGTGCCAAACCTTGTCAAAGGCTTGAGCAACATCTAAGAATATAGCCGAGCATACTTGTTTTTCTTCAAGTGCCTTTTCCACGACATCCGTAATTCGATGCACTTGGACTATTGTGGAATGTTTATTTCTAAATCCAAAATGATGGCTCGGAATGAGTCTTCTTTCTCCTATTATTTTGTTAAGCCTTTCAGTAGCAGTTTTTCAAAAACTTTTGCCATGATTGGGATAAGCGATATTGGTCTGTAAGTTGTTACTTCTGTTGGTGGCTCACCTTGTTTAGGTATAACAATGACATCTGCAATGACTTTTCCAATGATGTGGAACATATCTTAGTTTAAGGCATGCCTTAATTATAAATTGGAGTTTCTTGAAGGCTATTGATGGCATTTCTTTAAAAACCTGAGCAGTTATATATATCTTTAAATAAAAAGTAAAAAAAAAACACTAACTAACTAAACAATCTGTTTATACTATAAAATATGTATACACAACTACACTTTATCCGTAAAAAAAAAAATATAAAAATAATGTGTGGTCACAAATAGGTAAATATTTTGTATGCATAATAATCTCTGTACACTCAAAAATTTTCATATGGAAATAGTACTAATAAATGCGAACATTGTACGAATTTTATTCGTTATTTTCTGCCAGGAGTGTTTTTTTTTATATAATACGAGTAAACAGGCACTAAAGGGGCTTTTGCTACCCTTAATATGACAAGCACAGTGCGAGCTTTAGGCAAATAGGGAAGGATTAAAAAGGAGATACCGAAGTACATTAGTTTTGAAGTTCAGAATACCAAAATGAGGGGGAAAATAGAGCCTGGTAAGGCATTCCACATATGTGTTGTACGACTAAAGAAAGAATCTCTGTACTTCACAGTACGTCCGAAATTGGGCTCAAGGGTAAACTAATGAGCATTCCTAGAAGCACGAGTATTACGGTTGAATTGTTTAAGGGGAGGAATGCAACTGGCTACTTCGCTAGAACACTGTTTATAGAAATACTGATAAAATAGAGAAATACATGAAACATTACGACGATATTCGAGAGATGTAAATGTCTGCACTATAGTTCTATCGCCAATTATTCTTAGAGCTCTATTTTGAATTCTATCTAAGAAACTCAAATGAGTTCTTGGAGCTCCTGCCCAAATGTGAGAGTTATACTCCAGCTTTGGGCGAACGAAGGCCTTATAGATTACAGCCAGATCAGACGGGGAAAAGAATTTCTTGCGTCTTCGAAGAAAGCCCAAACACTTTGCAGCGTTTATGGCGACATTAAATATGTGTTCATTCCACTAGAGGTGGTCTGTGATGTACATGCCAAGGACGACTGAAAGCTGATCGGTTTCTTCAATGCAAGTGCCGCTCATGGATAACGGCATGGGGGGTGAGTTCTGCTTTAGCGACAGGAGACAGCACTGAGTTTTTGAAGCATTAAACTCTATGCGGTTTTTTAGTCCCCATTGGACAATTCTGTCAAGATCAGAATTGAATGAGCTTATCATACGCTGCCGTTGCAGTTGTACATCCGAAGAACCAGGAGGTGCATCTGAAAACGAATATGAAAAGCTGAGAGTACGTCAGCAACACAATTAAGTGGATTAGAAGTTCCAGATAAGAGATCATTAATAAAAATGAGAAAAAGGGTCGGAGACAATACGGAGCCCTGGGGTACACCAGCATTTTTTTTGTGAATATTAGACTTGAAACCGTCCAAATCAACTTGTATTAAACGCTCCAAAAGGTAATTTCTAATCCAACGAAGAAGAGATTCATCGATACCAAATGCAAGCATTTTCGATAAGAGAGCTTGATGCAAAACTCTATCAAATGCGTTTTGAAATATCAAGCGCAATGACCTTACTTTCTCCAAAACGATGTAAAGATTCGTGGCACTGTTCGGTGAGATATAATACCAGATCACCAGTGAACCTATTGCTACGAAAGCAATACTGCCGGTCATTAAGGAGCTTTCGTTCTTCAAGATATTTCTTGAGCTGATAATTAATCAGCGTTTCGATGACCTTGGAAAGAAGGGACGTACGAGCAATTGGACGGTAATTAGAGGGTGAAGAAGATTCGCCTTTTTTAGGAACAGGCTGGACAAATACTGTTTTCCATCCATTCGGAAACAGACCAGTAGAATAGGACAGATGAAAAAGCTCACGCAGTGGTTTTGCCAGCGTTGAAGAACACCTCTTCAGAACGATGGGAGGGATACAATCCGTCCAGCGGATTTGTTTATATCAAGGTCTTTGAGGACTCTAGCAACTGCACGAGTGCGAAAGAAGATTCGTCCCATAAAATCGTTTACGCTCTCAAGTACAGGAGCAGTCATAACACTTTCTGGCAGCGTCGAATTAACAGCGAACTGGGCTGTAAGAAAATTGGCTTTTTCACGAAAGCTGATAAAAGGGGTGTCATAAAAGACGAGCGTTGGAACCAAAAACGTTGAATTTCGAATATATTTTACAAATGACCAAAAATCTTTGCTACCTTTGGGACATTGTGGTACTCGTATATTTTACATTTATAAGTATATATTACCAATGGTGTCGTTTTACATTTGTGCATTCTACGATTTCATTCGTGTGGTGTATTGTACGAATAGCTTCGTTTTTTTTATTAATGCTTTTACTTTTCATTAGTTCATTGTACGGTGCCATTTGTATATGGAACAAAATTCCCTGAAACTAAATTTAGATAATTTAGATACAAATAATTACAAAAGTAATATTGTATATTTAATAAGCAAACAAACTTTTTAATTATTTTAAAATTAATTTAAACGTATACATATATAAATACTTATATACCAAGTTAAAAAAATTAATAGTGATGTTGTTTTACTGTGACTGCTTTTGAGGTGTCTTTGCTACCATGGTGGCTAAAAAAATAATACCTATAAGATTCACTAAGTTTGCAAATTAAATATCTACTTACATTGGATCTTATATAAAAAATCATCAGTAACGGGATTTGTCTCCGTCCTTCTTTCGTAAGGTATCTTATAAAACTGCTTATTAACAAATTCCCAGATGTTATCGGCGGCGAGGCGTTGGGGTGTTTTATGCTGAAATAATTTCCCGAAAATTATAATGACAAAAACGAAAATAAAAAAAAATATAATGTACATACTCACAATTTTCGCCAAAAGCAGATATTGTATTTAGCCAATCGATATGTTTATCTATAGTTAGGATTTAAAGAATTAATTAGTTGAGTTTTATTATCCTTCTGAGTCTGAGATTGGGTCTATGTTCATTTATTATTCTTACTTTTTATTCCAGGGCAAACTTTTAATTAAATTGGGCGCACTTCGAAAAACATTCCAAACACGTTGAAAAACTAACCACTGAAATAAATAACGGGTTCCGACTTGGCTGCAGTTTTTTTTTTTAATTTTTATAATAATTCGTGTATTTTACGAATAATTAGTACATTCTACTAATAAGTCGTACGGTTATCCACTAATAATGTTATTTTTACGAATCATTTATAAATATGAGATTTTAGGTTATTATTTTCGCGGATGATATTCACATTACATAAAGTTTAAATTTTTCGGAACTTACCGCGTTAAATGTTAGAAATATTTTCAATTTCTTTTTCCTGACGATTCGAAGAAGTTTCAAACTTCTTGGTCACGGGATGAGACTGGCGATTGATGGATGGATCATGAGCTACAATTCAAATCCATCAATCGCCAGTCTCATCCCGTGACCACGAAGTCTTAAACTTCTTCGAAACGTCGGGAAGGGAAAAAGAAATTGAAAATATTTCTAACATTTAACGCGGTAAGTTCCGAAAAATTTAAACTTTATGTAACATTTATAAATAGTACTAATACCGTGCAAGAAAATACGAATTTATTAGTAAGTAAAATCACAAAAAACATAGCTCTACTAATAATTCGTAAATTCTACGAATAATGTGTACGGTCATCTCACGAATAAAATTTGTCTACTAATATTAGTTTTTATTCGTAAATATAACAAATTCATTAGTAAATAATATGAATTATTTGTAAAAAAATACGAATTATTCGTAAGAGGAATTTACTAATGTTATTAGTAATATGTACACCATAATTCGTACAATGCACTAACCCAAATGTCTAATTTTGGTCTACGAATAGTATTAGTACATACCACGAATTCGTAAAAATTTCATAGTACTAATACTTCGTACAATGCACGATTATTTTTGCTACGAATATCATTCGTAGCCATTTTACTAATAAATTTTGTGGGTGTACGCATTAGAAAAACTCAGGCCCGCAGAATAGTGGAAATTATTGACCAATGAGCACACAATATAATTCAGGAACAATTATACGCTTATAATAATTGAACTAAAATAAAACAAAATAATTTGCTTTTTAAATAACAACAAACAGTTTGTCATTAACAATATTTTTTTTCAGAAAAGCAACAATATTTTGACCGCAAGTTTTGTAAAACAAAAAGTCTTATGGTGCCATAACCAGAGATTTGCTTGATAACCTAAAAACAAATAAAATGCACCACTGGATCGTACGAACTTGCTCTTGTAGCTTACAACTTTTATGTAGCTATTTACGCTTTGTTGTAACCATTGAGGTTTAGTTAGTTAGGTGTATTTATCCTATGCAGGCGTTAAGCCTATGTATGTAAGATTTCCTCGATTCTTAGTATAATGAATTGTCGAATTAATGATTAAGTGAATACTTACAGAGGTACCTACAAATGTATATTTAAATCTAAGTTATGGATTTTAATTATGTAAGTTAGGAGACTAAAATATATCTACATATATAGACATATTTTGATGGAACCTAAGTATGTACACATACAACTTTATAATTTAGATGCACTATGCATACATAAGATTCATGTGATTCTTAGACACATATATGTATGTGTCAAAAATGTATGAGGGCCTACATTGTATTTAGTATTTAGTGATGTAGGCAAAAATTCGTAAAAAGGGGATAAGCTAGACATAAATGGATAATACACATACTTAAATGTTTTTATATTGTTATAGTTTGAGAGAAAACAAAGATGCAGTTTGAATTCGTTGATTAATAAGAATATATCAAAAACAAATTTAAAAATCGTTGGAGCGGTTTTTTAATAAATTAATTTTATATGTATAAAATTTTGAAAACATTTTCAGAAAAAAATTTGAAACGCCATTGTGAAGATATTATTAATATACATGTAAAATTTAAATTTAAAAAAAAATTCTGTGGTTGGTTTTTGAAAAATCGAATCTTCAAAAAATATTTTTTTTTTGATAATTTGTGTATGCAGTTTTATCAACAATTTTAGAGGGCTTTTGTATGAAAAAAATTATTTTAATCGGTTCATCCAATATTGAGAAAGTGGAAAATAAAATTGGTTCTATGAGGAGTACCGTTAATAAGTACACAAAAAGAAATATTTTTATACTTAAAAGTGAACTGTACTAATTTAAGAGCACACACATATTTTTTATAAAAATTCTTGGAGCCGTTTTCGAGAAATTAATTTTTTTCTTAGCGGTTTTTTAACTTTTGTATGGGAGGTACCGTTGGTTTTTATTTTAGAAAAATAGTTTTTTTAACTATTCAAGATAATGTCAAAAAACCACTAAATACGAAGTTTCGAAAAAATCTATTAACTCGTTTTCGAAATTTTGAGTTTACAAAAAAAAATCAATTTCCAAAAAAAATATTTTGAAAAATTTTAAAACTATTGTATAGTGTTTAAACTTTCTAGGAGCTTCTGCGTAAGAAAATTCAAAAAAATCAGATTAAACGTTTCCGAGCAAATCGAAAAAATGGTTTTTCTAGAGGTACCAGAAATAACAATTTTTTTCCAAAAAAAAAAAATTATCAAAATGTACCCTTTCCCTTCATTAATGAAATGATTTTTTTTTATAAAAATCCTTGGAGCCGTTTTTGAGAAAAATAGGGCTTTTTGTTTTTGGTCAAAAAAAAGTATGGGAGCTACTGTTATTTGTCGTCTTAAAAAATGAAAAAAACGTGAGGGCATATTACCGAAAAAACAATATGTACCAAGTTTGACGCAAATCTATCCAACCGTTTAGGCAGTAGACTCGAGGACAGACAGACAGACTGACAGAATGACAGACATACCAAATCGGGGGATCCACTTTTTTGGTGTTCTCTTTGATCGCAATGTCAGGTTTGATTGTTAGAAAAAAAAAATTTTTTTACGAATACATAACTTGCCTTATAGTACCTATTATCGCAAGTAAAAATCAGAACATTTTTATTAAATAGGAACACAATCCCCAGTCTTGACGAAAACATATTTCAATTACAATTTTATTAATTGTGAAAAATAATAAATGGAAATAATATAAAATCAAAAATGGCTTATTTGACCTTTAATTTATTGAATTCATTGGGTACAATAATTGATTCAATATTCATATATCAGTATAATTAAATAATAGGACTCATTTGTTCAAAACAAAAAAAAAACATTAAAAAACAAAACTGGGGGCAGTTGTATAATAAGTTCTAACAAATTAGCTTTGGTAATTAGATAAATTGATTAGTAGTCAACTGCACTAAAAACACAAATTATGATAATTGAATATGAAAGCAAAATAAGAGCTCATATTATGCAATAAGTGTTTATTCCATAGGGAAATAAGGTTTAGTAGATAATTGTACTGTTCACAAGTTGTTCTTAGGTCATGTTTTTTCAAACATAACCTCTATCAGCTGTATGATAAGAAGTATCGTAATCTTGTTTGCTTAGAATGACATGAGCTACAATTCAAATTTCGATTTAAAAAGACCCTATAATTTTCTAATAATGAAAATAAACAACTGAATTTTACCGCCCTTTCCCACCTACAATTTCTTGCTCCTTTCCATTTTTTTTAGGAAATGTTTAGGACGACATGAATGAAGCTCTTCACCAAAATTCAGCTTTGTTGTAATTTTTTAGAAGTAAGGTAATTTCTTTATCTTATTTCCCTGAACTATTTCTCTTTAGTTTCCATTCTAGAAGTAAGAAATGTATTTATGTATACTTATATTAAAACACTTGTGAATTTTATTAGCTTAGTAACATTTCTACCACATTATTTTTAAAAAGACATCTTATTGAATTATCTCCCTCGTAAGGTGCACCAGTAAACATTATAAAAAAATAATTTAAGAAATTATACAAAAAAATACGCATACGCCAGAGTGACCAATTGTTTGAATAGTTAAATTTAATCATAGGGATCACCTATATAAAAATTCTTTGGTATATTTGTATGAAATTGGGCTTGACATTTGTTGATGTTTCTTGTTGATCCCCTTGCAATTTCGCAATATGACAAGCAGTATGGCCAATTTTTGGTTTTAGCATTATTTTCTTTCAAGGCCTGTTGGCTTTTTTTTAGCATGAAATTTTGGTTTAACTCGTAGCAGGAAATTCATATTATACATAACTAAAATAAAATATTATTTTAAAAATTAAAACTCAATCATACCTAAACATGCGTCTGACCTTTAATTTAAATCAATTTCTATGCTATAGAAAAAAATTACCTGAACGCACAAACTTTCAACGAATTCAAGAAACATTAAGCTAGAAACCCCTAGACGAGAACGAGAAGTTTTCAATTTCAGAAGAACGAGACTAGAAAAATGCCAATTTGTAACAACTATAACAGTTTTTCGCCCTTTTAACCCTACTTTGGCATGCACATAATGTTGACATGTCCCGAGTCACGTTCATTTCAGAAATGTCATTTTTGTTTTAATTTTTCCTCGAACCTGTAACTTGTATTCATTTTCATTTCTATAAAAAAATATACGTGTACAAATTAAAATTGGTCAGCTAAAGTTAAAAAAATGGACAAGTAATCAAATTTGCCATAAGCTTAGCAAAATATACGAGTACAATTTGCAAAAACCAAACATAGTATTTTAAACGTCGCCCTAACACAAGTTCGATTGGTCCAGGCAAATATTTACGTTTTCCCTGTTTTAATTACATGATTTCCAGATTCGGCAGTTAGGCTTTGAAATTTATTCATTTGTCACACCGATGAAAGGTGTTATGTTTCGTCATTCCAATTGAATTGGATAAAACAAGATATTATTAAACAAAAAATCACAATTTTAAATGTGTCCAAAGTTTTTGTGAAATATTATTTCAAGTTTTTCTGTTGAATATTATTTCAAGTTTATCACGTGATCAAAATATTGCATTATGAAAAGTGAGGTTAGCCAACTCTTTTGATTTCGTTCTGATAATATCTCTGCAAAGTTTACTGATTTTTTTTTTTAATATAAGCGAAATCAACTGATATTTTGAATTCCATAGTTGATTTAAATTACGCCATTTCAAATTGTCCGGTGATTTACGTTCATACAAAAACGTCAAATCCTTGATTGATGAAAATAAGTTATAATTTTGTTACACAACCTCAATGCACCGCCCGCAACTTTGTAATGGATAGCGTTTGATTGTGACGAATCTCAAATAAAATTTCACTCAAGTAACGATTTGAGGGAAAAATTAAAGATTCAAGATGATCTCTTTCCGTAAATTCCACATGTTCCGAACGATTTTCCATTTTAATTTAAGCGTCTTCAATTTCCCGTGCGTCGCGGTCGGATTCCCTAAATCAAAACAACTATTATTTTATTTTTCTATTTCGTGTGCGTAACAATGGTTACCACTTTACATGAAATTACATAATTCTACGGTCTTAGGAATTGCTCCATAATAATTTTTCAAGTCCTATAGAGCAGAAACCATAGACGCTAAAAAGTTGAAATTCAGCTTCACAACTATGCCGAATTTGTATTTTATGACTTTATTGATACCTACTGAATCTAGAACTGGGTAGAATAACGCCGAATCTCAGCTGGCCTCCTACCGTGTTTCTAAAGGTGTGTCCACATCAAAGAAACATTTCAGGAAACATTGTTTAAAAAACGTTTCTGAAATGTGTCCCATTTGCTTAAAAAAACATTTCAGAAACATTACAGAAACATTTGAGATATGCGTGTGATATGTTTTGTGTGTAACTATAAATTGTAAAGAAGCTCATCAGAACAGAACCTCATCTCTTGCATAGTTTATAGTTTTGCAAATTTCAGACAAAGCATCGGCTTTTTTGATTTAGTTTTTAAAATTTTCTTCAAATCGATCCTACAAAACTTTTTTCATTTTATAAATTTGATACCATATTAGTTACTCCACACATACGCGCAATTTTTATATTTATATGAACAACCATTCACTGCCTATCTTCCTTTGTTAATGCTTGGGAAAAAGAAAGTTTTCTATTCGGAATGGAAAATAGAGAAACATTTCATAAACATTTCAGAAAGGTTTCACGAGCGTCCAGACCAAAGTAAATATTTCAGAAACATTTTAACAACATTTCAGAAATTTTTCAGAAATATTTTTTAATTGTTTAAGGAATATTTCTAAAATGTTTCACAACATTCCAATGTGTAGTTTCAGTCTAGTAACTTTATCATTTTATATTTTTTAATGAGAGATAATCATTGAACAAATCTTAGAAGCAGAAATCATAATCAATCATCGATTGTCCACTGTTTCATTAACTGTGATACACAGAGAGCAGTAATATCTAACTTTTCCCAAACGAATTTTCTCAGTAAACAAACGGACAGGGCATATCCATGAGTGCTGTATCTTGCCATGGTGATTTATCTTAAATGGTTGAAAATATAAAACACAGAAACATTAACAACCGATAAAAAATATGGCAGATAAAATATGGCCGCCATCAACTGCCAAAATCTATTGGAAAAATTGAAAACTAAGAAGTCTAGACTACTATTTATAAAATACAGTACAGTTTTCATTATTTTGTATTGTCCTCGTACACCTTTCCTTGAAAAAACTGTATTTTGAAAACCATTGGGTTTTATAAGCTGGAGAAAGATTAGTTACTTTTAAATCGTATAGTGCAAAATTATAATTTAAAACGCATTATTAAGGCTTAGAATCGAAAAAAAACGAAAATTAACCATTCATCGGTCAGCCCTTGGGGAAGAAAACTTAAGTTATTCATTAGGCCAACATATTCTAAAAAAAAATGGGAAAGAAATTAGAAGAAATAGTTTTGACGCAAGGTCCCCTTCCATACAAAAACAAGGATTATAAATAGTAACAGTAATTTACGAGTACAAAGGCAAATTTGAAAACAATATAGTTGACTATTGGTTTCTTCGGAGTGTTGTACTCTTTTTTAATTCCACTCAAATATGGAAATGCAGTAATCACAACAATTCCAAATTTAATCTAATGTGTCGCCTCTTCATCTAAAAAAATACCGACTTTAAACAGTTATTACTTTTGACAAATAATCCGACGAAAACTTGTAAATGAAATCGAGAACAGAAAAATACTCCGAAATCATTACTCGGAACAGCCAATCGAACGTTTTTGGAGAAACAAAAGTGAAAAAAGATTAACTCCGAACAGCCAACCGAAAACGAAATATGTAAACTAAATACGCATATAATAAAAATGTTTAATGTCGAATATTTATGGTAGTTTTACATTTTTTAAAGGAAAAGAGATAAAATATAAATTGTTTCAGGGGATAGCGCTCGAAAGTATGTAGACTCCATTTGGAAACTCATAAACGTTTGAATTTGAAGTTGATGTTATAGCTTTTTTTCAATGCAATGTGAATCATATTTGTAGGTACTGTTTCTTTTTAAAGAATTTTCATAATTTAATTAGCTATACATTTACTAACTTTAAAAATTATTTCGTATCCTACGTTTATATAATAAAGTTCGCACGTTTCATTTTTTATTTATTATGGTTGACAAAAACGTGCGAGGTTATTGTGGGATTTATAGATCATTTATTTTTTTCTTTTTGGCTTCAAGGTAATAAACCTCTAATAATTAAAGCGAGTTCATGCGATATCTATATAGGTACTTATAATTTCTACCACCATAAAATTAAATTAAAAATGATATATATTAAACAGGAATAATAAGTCATTAATATTAATAAAGTTTTTTCTCTTTCTTAGATTTATTATACAATTTAATGGTTAGTGAAACAAATGTTGATATAATACCGATCTTTTGACCCGTCAACAAAGATTTATTGGCAGCTTTAATATAAAATAATATAAAGTGCACTTCGTCGCATTTCCAGTTAAATTGAAATTTATCAAAAACTAATATCAGTTAGTGTTCTACACTGCAGGTGCGCACTCTACAGACTTATAAAGTATGAATATTAAAAACTTGTATAAATAAAACTTCTTTTTTTCTTATTAAAATTTAATTTAAAAACAAAAATAACATTTTAAATATAGATAAGTAGCTATGTGCGATCATTTGGAGCCATTATCAAAATATTAATTCTTACTACAATTTAATGAATAATGCTAGTCTTCAAGATTTTTACATTTCGTCTGAATTTTTTGGGCTGAAAATACCAAAATTATTGTTTGTGTATTTAAATGTGTTGGTCGTTTAAGTGCCGATTTTTCAATTAGTTGCCAGAGAAATAAACTTACTTGACTGTTAAACAACCGGATAACAACATCGAATTTTTCAATCAAGAAAAAACAATCTATAGAATAATATAATTTGAACGTCACTTTTATTCGAGTATCGAACTTTTCATTGAAATTAATTTTTTTTAACGTTTATTTCAAAGCAATAATATTTCAAAGTGTTCTTGACATCGAAATAGCTATTTATTTTATTCCTCAGATAATTCCTTATTCCGTACTTAAAATGAACAGATAACCTTATTCCTAGATTAAGTTATATCTGAATGTTGAAAAACTGATTTTTGCTCTATTACTATTGAAAAATTGGCCCTAAGTTGTGAAAGTTGTAAATGAATTTTTGTTGAAAACAAAAATTCTAAATTCATCTAAATTGATTTAACAACATTTTTGGGTGGTTAAATTTACAGAGCTTTGTGAATTCAAATTCAAAATTAGACTCAAATCTTTATGACCTTAAAAAAAGGTAATAGAAGATTATTATAGAATAAAATAGTAGATTTTAGGTATCGTTTTAAACTAAGTATTATTAGCTGCATACTTTTCGGTGGGTGTACGTCTTAATAAATTTTTCGATTTAACCAATAATATTCGGATTTTAAAGTTATTTTAAATTATTTTTTACTTTAAAAATTGTATTTTTTGTGGGATTTTAAATGACACCAATGCATGTCAAACTAAAGATAGGTACCTTTATATAAAGAGCTTTTTAGATAACTGATGATAATCTTTTACTTTTAATTGGTGGCAGACCAACTAGGTATAGTATTTGTTTTATAATTCTGATTCAATTAACAAAATATTTAAATATTTCAGTGAAATATACTAGAAGTGAAATATACTAGAATTCAAATTGTTATTTTTTTTAAAGTTAGTTGATTATTATAACAGAAAAGAAACAGTCAAATTAAAAATAAAAATTTTGTGAATAATTATCAATCAGCAATTCTGTTGTCGTAAAATGTCTTTGAACACTTGAATGTTTTTCTAATGGTAGCCATATTTTTTGTTGAGCGTGAATTTCGATATTCCACGAGGTGAATAAGTCAAGACATCTGTAACAGTTAACGGAGCTAGTCGTCGAATTTTTTTTAAGTTTTATTAGAACGCTCAGATGGAAAATTATGACTGCTATGTGATCTGCTCGTAATGCCAACACACTGTTATTGTCAGTTTTGACAAGCTTAACACGGTCACCGCAGTAAAATCTGGAAAATATTAGATGTGTTTCTGTACTTTCTAAAACTGTCAAATCCAATTCTGGCCTGAGATTAAAATGTTTCAAGTTGCGAATTTTAGTCCAAGAAATTTCCTTGGACAAAATTATGAAGACTGTGTAATGAGCGAAAAAAAATTCAAAAGCAGTTAGTTGTGTCATTTTAAAAGTTGAAAATAATCAAATTTAGCGTATACTCGAAACAATATCTGCAAATTCCTGTTTACAACTTACAAATTTGGTAGTTTTGGACAGAAGAGAGCACTCTCGAAGTAAAATGTTTCCCCTTCCTGACAATTTCTTGCCAATTTCCGCAAAAAAACATTTTTCTAGGCAGCAAATTGTGGGCATACAAATTGCAATTGTCAGGTTGACGTTTGTCATAAAAGAAAAAAAATGTCTCTTGGTTGGTACGGGAAAGGTTTGTTGAAGAAACCAATAAATATAAAGCACTACAATACAAAATTATTGGTTTGAAGAGACAAAAAAATGTAAGGTTTAAACAAACAAAAATAAACATAAAATACTTAAACTTTTGTTCTGACAATTAAAAATGGATAGAATTTGTGTTCAATTTGTTTCCATACTTTTGTAAAACTTTTTATCTCTCTGTCTGTTAGATTTTTAACCCCACTCTTTAAAATATATCGATGCAATTTTGTGAACAAAGAACAGGAACATAGCTACTATACTAAGTGATTCATTTTTCCGAAGCAATACATTAAGTTCTTATTCTAGAGTTAAAATTTAACTTCTTTTTCTAATCCGCAGTTTAGATTATTTCAACATCATTTACACCAAAAAGTCGAGATGACAAAATGTCTGAGAGCCTAACTTTGTTGCAATACTGACATTTACCTTCTAAATCGTAGTTGTATTTTAACATTTTGTTGTAAATATAATCTCAGACTGACATAACTGAAAAGTTTGAACCTTACCTCTCTACACTTTAGTCCCTGTGTGTCAGAAACTAACACATATGATCTGTAATAGCTTTGTTCACTGACGTCTTCTGAACTGTTCTGGACAGAGTAGTATACTGTTTGTTGTTCAGTAATGAATTTCCTGTTCCAAATTGCTCTGATTGAGTAAGATCAAACTAGAACAGAATCCTGAGAACTGTCAAAATCATTTGGTCATTTATTCTATTTTGTTTAATTGGTGGTGTGTTTACATTTTGATTTGTGGTTAGGGTAATCTGTTGACTTGTTGGGTATTTCTATCGCTGATTTTAACTGTATAACGCATAACGGCATATTAAGTTTCATTCGGATGACACTTCGATTCGATATAACGAAATATTTGATCAAAACAGTGATGCCAAAACTTGGAAACGAAATGCGTTACGTTTAGGATTAAAAACTGTATTTTTGTGTGTAATATTGAGATGTAATAAAATATTTCTTCTCTATCCAGTATTTTTTTTAAATATTTTCTCGGTAATATAGTTACTTGACAGAATAGGAAAAAAAAACATCGTGTAAGGTTTCATACACACCTGGAAGATAATATAATATGATTTTAATTTTCCTGCTGGCAACATCAATTACATTAAGTAACTGTAATGGGGATAGGGAAATTTCAAAACTTAATAACTTGGTTGCAAAAAATTGTGCTTCATCATACTTGGATCTTGAATCGGAGATAGTGAAACATGATACTACACACTCCCCAAGTTGGGGCCAATATCTTGAAGTGTCCTCGATAATTTTCAGACTTTCAAAAATAGCCAACAAATCAGTTGTTAGCGATCAATGTTTCAAACATTTAAAAACTATCGAGACTGCAATTCTAAGCAAGGAACCATGGGCTATGAAAGGTATTCACCGAAACACAAAAACTAATTGGGTTTTCTTATTAATGCTGTTTTTTGTTTTTTTTTTTAAGTTCTGGATTCGTCAGGACAAAAGGAGTCCGGCTTCAGCTGGGGTCATAATTACTGGCTAGGAAGCCAACTCGGCTGTACTGCAGTACAAAATCAATTGCAAATTACTCTATCCAGTCGATTCGATCGAACTATGAACGAAGGACTTATCAATCAAATAGCTCCATTTGAAATGGACTACCGTGTAGTCTACATGAAGCACAAGTCACCTTGGCAAGTAGAAACAAGATTTTTGCCTGAACACACTATTCACGTCGGACTGTGCTTACCAAGAGCATGTGATTCTTACGACATTCGAAACTTGACTCAGAGTTTAATGGATGCCAACAAATTTGGAGAGAGTAAATTTCTCGAGCTTAATTCGGAGGTATTGTATGTGAAGGACCTTAGGCTGAGGGACAACTTCTTCGAGCAGAAAAGTTTCAAGATTTTCACTGGTCTTGTAAATGTCACTTTAGTACTGACCATCTTAGCTTGGTTTTTCAGAAACAAGAAACTGGGGGTCAGAGTTGAAAGAATACCTTCAAGACTAATGTCATTCATCAAATGTTTTGACCTCGTAAAAAATGCTGAAGATCTTTTTATCACCACGGATTCATCTCCAAACTTAATTCCGATAATAAATGGATTACGGACTGTAGCTTGTGTCTGGATAATGATAGGTCATGTTGTAATTTTCATGTTCTTTGCAACTAATAATAAAACGTTTGCTATGTCTTATGTGGAGGAGCCATATTTCCAGTTTATTTGTGTATTGGGACTTGTAGTAGATGTTTTCTTTACAATTAGGTAAGTTTTTTTTAGTAACCTTGTGCAAATGCTAATAGAGTGCTATTATTCTTATTTTCTTGTTAAAGCGGATTTCTGCAGACATACAACTTCTTAAGAAGTGACAAAAAATTGGATGAAATTCGAAAAAATAGATTTGTACAAAATCTAAGGGCATTTGGAAAATCGGTGTTTAAAAGATACTTAAGGTAATTTACCTATTATTCAATTTTACTACTTTTTAAGTTCAATAATTTATGGAAATAAGTTCGAAGATATAATTAAATTTGTATAAACTTTGCAAAAGGGCAGAGTTTATTATATTTAGAAGGTCTCAATTAACATTTTTGCTCTCATAAGACTCTTATAGACTAATGTATGGGAGCTAGAAGTAAAACTGAATTGTTAAATTGCCTAGTTTTATTTGCCATTTTAGCTAGAACTAAAATCTCTTTTTAATTGATTTTTTTTTTTGGGGTTTAATTCTTCTTGTGGGATAACGGACTCTAATACAAATAAAACCCGACTGAATCTTGCAATGAAAAAGTGTTTCTTCCAATGGGAAGTACTGAAAGGAACACAGTTTTTGTAAGCTTTAGAGAATTAGAAATTCGCAGCCTATATAATTTCGAAGAGTGGGGATATAACAGTCTGTAACGGTTTGAGTACAATTTTCTTTCTATTTTTAAATATCAAAAATATATACTAAAAATAAAAATGTTGGAAAATAATTTTGATAACGTTGTATCCATCTTATATATATTTTTGTGGTTGTAATTCACAATTTTTTGTACCGAAGTTAAGGTTCTTTTGCGGCCTTGGCACCAAAAAAATGTATATAGAGCTGTCAGTGACGTGTCAACTTGACACGTTTTCTGTCAAAAAACAACACAATTTTTCGCGTCAGATTTTTCTTTAGCTTTTTTAAAAAATGTTTACACACCAATAAATATTTAAGAAAACATCTTTTTATTTAAAATCATAAACACTTTATTGTAAAAAACACTTTTAATTTTTTTGGTGTGATGGTTGATCAAGATTGAAAATTACGTTACGGAAATTACGTTTTAAATGGTTGGGGAATTTGATAATCGATTTTTTAAAAAGATTCGTGAATTTGGGAGGGAGTATTTACATTTTAACACATTCCTTTCCAAATTCACCAACCATTTTAGAAAATACACGAAGTGATTGCACGAACCTTTAATTTAAAACCGAACCCGATTAGACTGTTGTTAAACCTCACAATTTGAGCCTGCAATTTTTAAATACGTGCTAAGATTGAAAAATTGCACATATAATTTTTTTTTTGTTTTTTTTTCTAATTGTTCAGAGAACTACCCCACGTTTTAGTGGAGCAAATAAAGCGGAGATATTATTCCTCACGGATAAAGTTAAGTTATTAAAAATCGCATTCGTGTAAAAGCAATCTTGGAACCGAAAAGGGGATAAAATAGATTCAACGCTAAAAATTGCAGGCGTGTAAGATCCCTATTTTTTTTGGTTATTTCGTCTTTCGTCTTTTTCACAGATTGAGCGAAAGTCGTAGAAATGTGGAGGGAAAGTAACGAAAACTTAAATGCAAATTTCAAGACTTTTTCTGGTTGAACTTCGACGTTTCTGATTTGTGAACTGCATGCTTCTCGTTCTTAGAAAGATGTATATAGATAAATAAAGTTATTCAGTTATAAAAAATGTCTTTCATTATTAAATATGATATATATATTTAAAAAGCAAAGTGTAGATACTTAATTTTTGTAATAAATATACACTTCTCCATATACCGTACTTTATACAACAATATGTTTACACATCGCAACCTTGAGTCCAGGGATACGCAAAACTGTCATGTTGGCAAGCTTAGGCCAGCATTGCTTTATATGAGGAATCCTTAGTCCGCTGATAATTCTAAAATAACATTGCCGTACATTTGGAAGAATTCTTAATTCTTGAACAGAATGCACATACGATAAAAAAACGAGGAGCGAGTTTGACGAGATCTTGTCGTTCTTGTTAAATTAGTCTCAAATTATGACGAGGATACATATAATATAACATTTCATGTTGCCGCGTTTCGTTAAGTTAATAGATGAAGTCATTGGAAATCAGCTAACTTCAATAATATTTTCTTAAATCTCGTCGTGAAAAGATTCGGCCCATTGAATGATTATAAAACTCTTACAGTGTAATCATGGTCACCCTTTCATCTCATTTCCGTGCGCAATGTAAATCAGTCTTTTCTTAAATCTCGTCCCGATAATAGTAAATTGTTTAAGTGGTACGACATCAAATATATTTACCACTTCTTATTTGATTAACCAAACTTTTTGCAGCAACAAGCCATTAACAATAAGACAGATACATTCTTTTTTGACAAACATCAACCTGATGTTATTTTCTGTTGCAGTTTTTGAGCAGAAATTTACAGGAAGGAGATATATATTAATATCTTGTGAGCGCTTTCTGACCAAAATTGCCAAAGAAGTCTCGAATAGTTTAGGGAATGGCGTGAAAAAGTACTTACATATGTAAGAAAAAAATCTGATAGACTTGATATGTATTTCTGAGAGAATTTATTTAGTAACTCAATCAATAATTATTTTATATGTTAATAAGCCTTTCGATAAAATATAATGCGTTTAAATTTCACAATAAGAGTTTTATAAGACTCTATCAGAATCCGGTAAAAGGAGAAAATACTGTTTTAGATATAAAATCAAAGTTATAAGAAAATTGTGAAGACTAAACTCTATTCGAAGAATTTAAGTTTCATAACAAGAAATTAACTCTAAGAATAGTAATGTGGGATCTAAAAAGAGTCTTATGAGAGTATTTCTTTTTCGCGAGAGCACGAGAGCACGAGAGCTTAACTCTGAGAATATGTTACGTGTCATCCATGTTATTTTTCTGAATAGGTGTTCTTTTTCGCTGACAAAGCCACTGGATAAGCTTTTCCATCTATTCTACTCTTCTGGTATCTTCCCGAGTGGATGGTAAAAATTTTGTTTCGATGATTGTCTTCTTCCTTGAATTAGAAACTTCCATTCCAAACGTTTTATACAGGGGTCCCAGCACGTAACTTGATACAATCGAGTTTTGTCGATACAATCGAGAGTTAGAACTTACTTTGGTTCAATCGAGTTTTCTCTAACGATACAATCGAGGACACTCGATTGAACCAAAACAATTCTCGATTGTATCGACAAAACTCGATTGTATCAAGTTACGTGCTGGGGCCCCAGATGGTGTGCCACATGGTTCCATTTTGTCTCCGACACTTTTCATCATTTTCATACATTCTGTTCTTTCGGTCTGCAACTTCTAATTGTGTTTTTGACGACACTACTCTCAGCTTTTTTTATACTTTTCAGGTTAAACTCTTTGATCTTCGGATATAGAACTGCATTGGCAAAATCTGATAAGCTCATAACATTCTGACCTGGTCATTGGGAAATAAGAAATCTCCTAAAATGTAATGCTTTGAAAGCTCAAAGCTGCATTTGTTTTTTTTTTTTCAAAATATAAAAAAAAAATTTTTTCAAAGATTTTGGTAAGCAAAATTGTTTAGAATTTGAAGGAAATCGTGTTTAATCGAAAAGCGATTAGCCGTTAATGAGAAAACCGAATATCAAAAACACGATTCTAATGACAGGTACCGTTAAAAACATTTTATGTACAATTTTCTGAACCAAAATTTTTTTCTCAAAATCGTTAAGGCCGTTTTCGAAATAATTAACATTTACCCTTTTTTGCTACAAAAAATTGTATGACAGATACCTTTATTTTTTAGGCTTAAAATATATTTTAAAAAATCGAAGCGATTAAGTACTAAGTGACCTCCAGCTAGACAGACAAGATTGCATGACCCAGTTTTTTGGTGTTCTTCATTATCGTGATGTCAAGTTTGATCAAAATCTCGAGTAGGATTTTTTTTCTAAATGAAAAATTTACCTATCACAAGTAAACACAGCGAATCCCCCCTCAATAAGCTCGTAAGCAAACTTGTTAAACTGAGCCTTAAAGGCTTGATAGACCTTTATTAATAGAAACCAACTCTAGCATGAGTAGAGGCTTAATGCTAAGCGAGTTAGTCTATTATAATTTTCACCTAATAATAATAATTTTAAAAAAATCAAACAATCTAAGTTGTGAGTTATTTTTTTTTACAGGCTGGCTCCTCTTGAAATCATTATCATCGCAACAGTAGCTTTATTCACATCCTACATTGAAGATGTTTCAGTTTTCCACATAATCGAACGTTTCGACCAAACCTGCTCAAAATATTGGTGGAGAAATGTTTTGTTTATTCAAAACTTTTTTGATTATACTGAACTCTGCCTCAATTGGTCATGGTCACTAAGTTGTGAGATGCAATTCTTTTTGTTAATTACAGCATCTTTATTTATTTACGCCAAGTAAGAATTTGTTTTGAAATGTCCTTCCTTCCTTAAACATTTTTTTTTTTAATTATAAATTATTCTTTCAGACATCCTAAATTTATTAGAAATCTAATAGTAGCGGTGCTAACTGCTTCGGTCGGATGGACATACATTGTAGGCTTCAAAAATAATTATCAGTTTTCGTTTGATGTTCAAATGTACACCATTAGCGATATGTATATAAATCCGTTAATTCGGATAGTACCTTACATCATTGGTTCAATTGCTGGATGGTACTTCGCCGAAGTCAAGGGGAATATAAAAATTGATTCTACAACTGAGAAATTCGTATGGAACACGGCTGCTTTGGGTTTAATAGCTTGTACATATTCCAACTTCAAAAAGGACCTGTCGCCATTTTCTACGATTACAGTATTAATTGCATCACGAATGTGTACTTCGATGATAGTGTGTTGGATGATTATTGCTAGTGCTTCTGGCCGAGGAATCTGGTGGTCGCGGATTCTAGAGGGCAAGCTTTTCCAACACATCGGTCGGCTTTCATTTGCGATCTATCTTGTTAATCCTTTCGTGATTGTTTTTATCTTCAGTTTGTCTTACTATAGCACATATGTGGATCCTATTCATATGGTTAGTAAAATCGAAAAATAAGTTTAATTAAATTTATGATATAAAATTAAAATTTTACTTACAGTGCGTTTTGTCCTGCGGAGTTGGTGTCTTTGTTTATTTGATGTCCGTCATATTTTCACTTCTTTTTGAAATACCCTACTGCAATTGGTCAAGCTTGTTATCTAAAAGGAGTATCAAAACCGATTAAAACTAAGTCTTTATTTAATGTTATTTTGTGAATATGTATATGTATGTATTTATTTATTTGTTAATTGTTTAGTCATACGTAATTTTTATAGCAGTTTTTGGATTCCAAAGAAAATAAATAAGAAATGTCAGAAATAATTGTAAATATGCGATGCCAGTTCAGACAAATAAAATTTCAGAGATCTTTTGTGGAATTCCTTAAAAACCAAGGATTCGATTGTTTTCTGAACACAATCGAATTATCTATTTCTAAACAAAATCGATTTTATGATGTCAAAACAAATCTGTTTTTCAAAGACAAACATTTGGAAGAAATCGATGTGGAAAGTGGAATTGCATGGAATTCGACATCACATTTTTCTTTATCAAGTTTATATTTGTCATTTTCAAGCTTTTTTCCCCCCAAAAAAAAATTTGTTTTTCATATTGCTTACAACAAAGAGCATTTGTGTTTGAAAAAATCGTTTCCAAATGGTTCTAAGGAATTCGAAATAAGATAAGATACTCGTATATATCAAATTCCTTTAAATCATTTTGAAATCGATTTCTTCCACTTTTTTTAAATTTGTTTTAATGAATTTAAGAAAATCGCTAATTGAGTGCTGCAATTTTAATTGAACAAGAACAGCAACAACAATATAAACTGATCCCTTTTGATTTTAAAACGCCAGAGAGTTAAACATTTAAATTTGATATAAGAAAAATGTCAAATCTATAGCTGGAGTGAGTATTAAGTGGATGATATTTTCCTGAAAATGGTAGATTTATTTTGACAAAATGAAATTAATTTTGTTTAGAAGCCAATTTTTGTTGAACGGTATTCCACAGTAGTAGGATTCCTCCATAGATATGTTGTTGTTCAAAGTTGCTGTCAAAATAGAGTAGGTACTATTTTTTTTTTTTTTAAATAAAACTTTGGGTAATAAAGTTTTGGGTAGTAAGTAAAATGATTTTTAAGTCCTCGGTAAATTATGTACTTACACTTGTTCCCGTTATTTCAGGAGCATGAATACACATATGCCATAATTTTGCAAACGTTCTCAGATGTCATTGTGCTTTGATATTCAATTTGTAGACAGATAGAAAATTACTAGACAACAAGCAATAGAGGGATACACAGAATAACGCCAGCTTTTTTACTGCTTATGCTGCTGAAAATATGGTTAATTTTGGTATGTCTAGAGAACCGTTTTTTAGTTTTCGGTTTTCTGGAATTTTTATACAAAAAATAAAGAGTTTACAAAGTATTTTAAGCAAAAACTATTCAAATGAACTTTTATTTTTAAAAACTCAATAGTTTTTAACTTTTAAAGTTTTCGCTGTTGCTTGCATAATATGTCAACAAGGCACATAACATCTTTTTGGCAGTTTTCCGATGACCACGATCAATGAAACTTTAAGCTAAACGTTCCGGGTGAGTACGGTATTGAATTCGCTAAATATTTATAATTTATTACGCGGTTAATCAAAGAAATTTAATAATGACAACTCAATATTTAGAAATCGATTTTTTTTTCAAAAATTTGTGTTTAGTGGTTTCTTGATATTTTGTTAAATACTCAATTTATTCTCAAATAAAAAAAATAACTGCATCTACCATACCAATGTTAAAAAATCGGTACGAAAGTAAATGTTTTTTTTTTTCTCAAAAACTGCTGAATTTAACAAATTAAGAGTTCGTACTTCCCATAGACCCACTTTTCAGATTTTTTTACTTTCTCACTATCGATGCTGCTTAAAAATATAAATAATAGGTATTACACAAACAAATTTTAAGAAAAAAATCAAATTAAAAACAAACGGGTTGGTGATTTTTTTTCCAAATTAAAATTTAATTAAAATTTGTTTTCTAAAAATGTTTCCAGGATTTTAAACATCAAAAATTACTTTTTTAAAAAACCGCTCCAACGATTTTTAATTTTATCTGCATGTTGACTATGACATAATTTGAAATTTTTTCAAAAAAAAATTTTTCAACTCACAAATAAATTGATTGCCGGATTTTGTGTAAAACCTGTCAGATGCGCAAAGCTTCCCATAAAATCCGAATCAGGAAACTTGTCCTCATTCAAGGTGTTTCGTAAGTAAATGTACCATTGTTATGCATGGATTTCAGGTGTTGGTCTACAAATTTTATAAAAAAAAAAGAATTGTTTCATATGTTGTGAAAGTGCGGAACATATTTTTTTATAGATTTGCATTTACAGACGTCTAACTACAAATCTCAAATTAATCGCTTGATAAAGTTAATCCTTAATTTAATATGAACTTTTATACATAAAAAAATGCAACCATTAATTTCAACCTCATGGTCACATGTTCGATCCCCGCCCGTATTCTACGTATATGTCCTCTTATTTTCCATTAAAACCCAATTCTAAAAATAAATGTCATACAATGTGTTGCTGGTTTACTCATTACATGCTGTTTAGGCATAGAACTAACAAAATGTGATTGATTAAAACTAGTATACAGATAAAATATGAAAAAGAACAAAAAAATGAATGCGAATTATAAGGGACATAGATAAATAAGGCACGGAAATTTCTCCGCATTAGTTCAGCCGCCATCCCTGGAGATAAAATCTGAGACAACAACCACCTACAGTCTCAGAACATCGCGCCACACATCTTTCCTATCATTCTGGCAACGCCCAAGTGTCATAGAAAACAATGTAAACATACATAGCAACTTTAAAAATTCGCAAGGAAAACAAGCGTCTTTCGTATATATAGTTATAACTATTGCATATATGTAGGTATATGTATGTATGTATTTTTGATAATGCATAGCGCTTATTGTATGGAAGAAATTCTAGAAAACGAGTTGTGTTTATTGTGTGATGGGTATGGGGATGATGACACTAAATATATGGGGTTGTACTTGGAAGTTAAACAGCAAAAAAAAGCTATCGAAGACGTATATAGTTATAATCCCTTGAGCGCGTGTAGAATAAAAAAAAAAAACATGAAAATAAATCCAGAAATTTTAGAATAGAACGAAAAAACTGTCAAACAAAACTCAAACATATATAGCCCACAAAATTACCTCTTTCAAGTTACTGACACAGAAACAAATTGAAAACTAAAACTGAAAAATATTACGATTTGGGAGAGTGTATATGTGAATGCAAAAGTGAATAAAAACATCTGCTGTCATGTACACAACTAAAACTACGTGTGTTTGGTAACGTGAAAATTCGTACGAATTTGTGCAAATTTTCACATTTTCCTATCAATACCCATAGGAAAAAAACCCAAGTTTGGGAAACTTGGCGAAATTTTCAAGTTACAAAACTTATATACATGTGTAAAATGAAATACTGGACTATGGAAAAAAAACTGCCGTGAAAGTTGTCAACAGAAACTGAATAAAATAAAAAGTTAAAGGCACGTGTGCAGTTTTTACTTCAGGATTATTTTATTTTTCGAAAATATGCCCAAATATGAATTTATTCTTGAAAATATGCCATTAAAAGCAAAATATACATTTATAATAAAATAATCAAAAATATGCACTAACTATTAAATGCCATTATAAAGCAAATTGA
Source organism: Philhelius pedissequus (assembly GCA_910595825.1). Classification (NCBI taxonomy): domain Eukaryota; kingdom Metazoa; phylum Arthropoda; class Insecta; order Diptera; family Syrphidae; genus Philhelius; species Philhelius pedissequus. Next base: position 4,088,618 of record OU343160.1, on the reverse strand, counting down.
TTGATTCTAAAGTTTCTCATAAAAAAATATGCATTTGCATGGAAATGCTAGCCCTAGTTATGAGCAATAGATAGTATACTCTTCCCTCGTTTGCAAGCTCCATTAAAATGCCTCTGGATATTTATCGCACAAAAGTTCTCCTTTTCCTATAAACACATATCGAACATCTAGAACTAAGCGTTAGTTTTTTTGGTAACGGAGAATTAATATAGAAAAAAAGAATAAATACAGATATTGTAGGTAGGTATGCTACAAAAAAGTCTCATCTAGAGACAGAAAACGCACCCAAAAATACAAAAAATGCAAATAGAAAGTTTACTTCCTTACAAAAGACACTGTCAGACCAAGCCGGTGGTTAATATGCAAGGACAACAAAAAAAACATGCCTAAGATTGTGTATATTTTATGTTTTTGGCATTTAGTCTACGTGCCCCTGAGGAAAACTTGCCCTAATTTACCCCTACAATTAATAACATTTTATGGAAAAACAAAAAATATTTAGATTTGAATTATGTCAAATAGGAGGGTAATATGTACCTACCTACATATAGTGAACCTAGGTATGTAAATACGTGCATACATATGTGTATAATGCAAGTGTATGGTGTATAGGTGGGTAATAATCGTTTTTTCAACTTATACAAACTGCCAAAACCATCACTTTAATCAGTTTCTCGAAAAAACGAAGAAGGCCATTAGATGCCACGGATCAATGAAAATCTTATAAAAAAGTATCTCGAAAATTGTAGGAAGGATTTTGATGAAATCCTGTTTTTTATTTTTAGTTTTTTGAAAACAATTGTTTTTTGAAATTTTGTTATGCAGTTTTTTAGAGTTTATTCAATTTTTTATATGCAGAATTAGTATAGCTACCTAGATCTTCTGAGATATAAGATTTCAAAGAAATCCAATGTACCGCTAGCGAGAAAGTCAAAAAATTTAAGAACCCATTATATGAAAGGTACCGTTATTAGACTTTTCCCGTAAACTTGGCTGAGATTAAATGATAGATATTGCCAACAAAAAAATACTCAACATTTTTTATCAAAATCGTTGGAGCCGTATACGAGAAAAATAAGATTTTCCTAATCGGTTATATGGCAGGTACCATTATTTTTTAGGCCTAAAAATAATATTTAAATTTCTCCTCTGAATGTCAAAAGAATCACACATACCAAATTTGAAGGTAATCGCTCAAAGCGTTTAGGCTGTAGCTCGTTAAACATACAGGCAGACAGACTGACAGACTGACAGACTGACAGACTGACAGACTGACAGACTGACAGACTGACAGACTGACAGACTGACAGACTGACAGACTGACAGACTGACAGACTGACAGACTGACAGACTGACAGACTGACAGACTGACAGACTGACAGACTGACAGACTGACAGACTGACAGACTGACAGACTGACAGACTGACAGACTGACAGACTGACAGACTGACAGACTGACAGACTGACAGACTGACAGACTGACAGACTGACAGACTGACAGACTGACAGACTGACAGACTGACAGACTGACAGACTGACAGACTGACAGACTGACAGACTGACAGACTGACAGACTGACAGACTGACAGACTGACAGACTGACAGACTGACAGACTGACAGACTGACAGACTGACAGACTGACAGACTGACAGACTGACAGACTGACAGACTGACAGACTGACAGACTGACAGACTGACAGACTGAAAGACTGACAGACTGACAGACTGACAGACTGACAGACTGACAGACTGACAGACTGACAGACTGACAGACTGACAGACTGACAGACTGACAGACTGACAGACTGACAGACTGACAGACTGACAGACTGACAGACTGACAGACTGACAGACTGACAGACTGACAGACTGACAGACTGACAGACTGACAGACTGAAAGACTGACAGACAGACAGACTGACAGACTGACAGACTGACAGACTGACAGACTGACAGACTGACAGACTGACAGACTGACAGACTGACAGACTGACAGACTGACAGACTGACAGACTGACAGACTGACAGACTGACAGACTGACAGACTGACAGACTGACAGACTGACAGACTGACAGACTGACAGACTGACAGACTGACAGACTGACAGACAGACAGACAGAGATTTTTACCGATCACTTTTTTAGACTTCTCTATGATCGTAATGTCATGTTTGATTGTTAGAATTTTTTTAATGAATGCATAACTTGCTTTATAGTACCTATAATCGAAAGTAAAAAGGTTCATCTAAGCCGCTTAAGTATCAAGTTTTAAGCATATCGGTTAAGCGGTATAGGCTGCAGACAAGCGGATGGAATTGCGGGACCTACTTGTTTGGTCTTCTATATCATCCTAATGTCAATGTTGATCAAAATCTCGAATTTGTCCTATGGCATGTATAACACCTTAATACATATATACATATATATCGCGATTTAAATGGAAAAAGTCAGAGCATTTAGAAGATAATTCATAATAAAACATTCACAGAGGATAGACAAAAATGTTAATGCATTCTGAGTCATAATAAAAGCTCAATATTTGTTTCAGGGGTGTTTAGGCACACGTGAAGATACGGCTTCAATTCCTACACTTCCCATATTGCCCTCCGACATTTTTCTTAAAAAATGTGCAAATGTGTCTTAAAACAATAATTTAATGAAAGAATATACCTAATAGCACATCTGTCCAATTTGTCCCCCATTGCATAAAACTAGCTTATTGTTTTTATTTTTTTTTTATAAAATTGGCAAACGAAAATTTATAGCCTGCTAAGTACAAATTTTGTTAACTATATACAAACCAAGAACCACAAATGCAACCATTATAAAATTCTGCAACAACAGAAATAAATTATAATAATAAAGTATCTTATTCAGTATGAGGAAATCCATAGCATAATAAATATCTATTTATTTTCCTCATTTCACGCATTGTTACCCATGTTGCCCAACTTCCACTTCCATCATATCCATGTGGACAAAGTGCATATATGCACACACCATAATTCTGATCAATGCAAAGCACACTTTCAACGAAGATATTATGCAATAAAACAAAAGGTAACCGAGTGGCATTGGGGTGCATTTCCAAAACAACAACCTGTTCCTGTATACTTTATCCAAATCACTTAACTTCGCATCCATATTCCGGGGTTAACGAGTGATGATTTCCAGATCCCAACAGTAGATAGGTAGGTAGGTAAAGTGCAGGCACAGGTACAGGTACCTCTGTACATCCAATTCATTGCACACCACTTTTACACTCGTATTACCTTAAATGGATGGCAGGATTTTCGCCAAAAGCTGGCAGCTTAACTGTTTACTCCCTTTGTTCGAAAAAAAATGCCATTTTCCATTCTTATTTCTTCTTTAATCTGCACCATCAGCGAGCTCGAAGTGGAAGTTGTTTTTGAATAGTTTTTTTTTTTTTTTTTTTTTTTTTAGTGCGACATGGATAAGGGTTATTTATGTATTCGTAAAAAAATGAACTCGAGATTTCAATCAACCATCCTTAAAATGAAAAAAAAAACTCTGCGAGCATTAGGAAAATAGGAAAAATGTTAAGAGAAGATAACGATCGTCGCACATTAGTTTTCAAGTTTCGAATAATATGAATGGGGGAGAAAAATAGAGTCGCATAAATTATTTTATACAGTCGTTCTGGTTAGGATATAAATATAATATAGAGTGTTCTTGACAATATGTTCGAAGTTGGGCTCGATATTTAACTGATATTTGTATTGAAATTGTTCCAAAAGGAGTATTTCAACTTGGAAAAGCAAATAGCTTATAATCTTTATAAAAGAAAATGTGGGCAACATTTTAAACATTTCAAATAATAAAAAATAGACTCGCATTTTAAAACTCATATGAGTTTTAGAGTAGGTTTTGTCGTTTTATTTAATAAATTTAAATTATAATTGTATATTTTTAAGTCGTTTTTTTGTTTACTAAATTTTATGAACCTACAAAATTTCTTTCATTTTTTCTGAAAAAAAAAAATTGGTATGACAATTTTATGTATTTAATAATATAAGTTCAAGGATATTATTATTTCGCCATTTATTAATAATCGTCGTTCGTTTTCGATATATTGAAATTTCAAAAAAAAAATATTTTTTTTTCAAAAATTCACGAAAAATATTTTACGAAAATGTTGATATGCAATATTATTTAGAATTTAAAAGATCTCCTATATAAAAATATTGATCAAAATCCTTCGAACCGTTTGTGAGAAAGTTCAAAATGAAAAAATCAGGTACCGTTATTAACAAAATATTTTTTAAAAAATTAGAACAAAATGTAGAATATGCATATAAAATGATAGGACAAAATTGTATGGCAGATATTGTTTATTATTATAAGTTTATTTGGCTCAACGGCCATTAAAAGAATACAATTTATATATTTGCACTAAGTGGAAAGTTTGTTCTAGGAATTTTTTTTATATTATATTAGACTTAGCATAAAGACTGTTTTACGGTTTTAAAACAATTTATGTTATTAATATTTCTTATATTGAAAGGTAAGATGTTGAATGCTTGTAGTCCCGGGTAGAATATGCTAGCTCGAGCTCTCGTAGTTCTCGTTCGTACAATGCTGAACTCCTCAATGTTGCGTAGGTTGTATTGTACATTTCTTCGTTCAGGTACACTGGATTGTAGATACTGAGGGCGCATGTTATGTTTTATTTTAAAAACAAAAATCATTGCCATCATGAATAACCTCTAGTTTATATTGAGCCAGTTAAGTGAGTTCGACATAGTTATAATAGATGTATATCGGTCACACTTTAATATGATGCGCATGGCTTTATCTTGAAGTTTTTGGAGCCTTTCCTTTTGAGTCATGTTACACAGATATAATAGACTTGCACCTTATTCAAAATGGGGCTTGACTGTTACAGTAAATACTTTTATTGCACTATTTTTGGAGATATTACGGCGTGTTCTCCTAAACACCCCAGTTTCTTTGACACTTTCTTACATATAGTTCACGTGTTCATTAAAAGATAGTTTATTATCTAAATAAACGCCCAAATGTTTAATTGACAGTATTTGTTCAATTTGGGTATTGTTAATTGATATTATCAAATTTTGTTGGGGTGAAGGGGTATTTATTGTTATGAATTTGGTTTTATCCGTGTTTAAAATAAGCTTATTCATATTTAACCACATATATATTTCACAGTTAATGTTTGTATATCATTTCCTGTTTTATAGAAAAGCACAAGCTTACAATAACTTATAACTTTTTCCATATCATTTATAAACAATACGAAAAGGAGAACACCCAATATTGATCCTTGGGGAACTCCAATATTGACATTAACAGCACTTAAGATATTGTTATTTAGTGATGTTATTTGCTACTAGACATAAAAGGTTTAAGCCATTTTAGTTCCGTTCTTTTTATGCCATATTTTTCAAGTTTATTTAACAGTATTGCATGATTCACGGTTTCAAATGCTCGTTTAAGGTCTAAAAAAACATCAATTACATAGTTTTTTTTATCAATTTCACTTTTCCAGTCACTTATAACATAATTTACACAGGTTTCACATGAATGGTTTGATCGTAAACCTGATTGATTAACAGTTAATATTATTATTATTATCAAGATGTTTTGGGAGTTGTATAATTATAATTTTTTCTATTATTTTCTCTTATAATGGGAGCATGTTGATGGGTCGAAAATCGCTACATTTAACAGAATTTAAAATTTTCTTTTTTGGAAGAATAAGAGACTCTTTCCAAGGCTAAGGAAACACACCAGATCTAAAATAACTATTTATTATTCTAGTCAATACTAGACCAACAATGTCTATAGAGTCAATCAACATTTTAACATTTAGGAAATTAAAGTCATATTTTTTGTTTATCACAATAAGGGTATTAAATAAAATCTCGATTTCGATTTTTTTACCAAATGCAAAACTTGCCCTATAGTATACCTATATTGACATTAAAAATTAAAGAAAAATATTTTTTTCGATTTTATTATTTTTTGAAGTTTTTAGAAATCTTAAAGTATATAAAGTTCCAGGTATTTGAGAGCATTGATTTCGTTTTGACAAAACAATGGTGTGATTCTTAATGGATAACTTAATAGTTAAAATAAGAGAACCAGCAACGAAACGCATTTTTCCACGGATTTCATAGTTGGAACACCAGCCGAGTCTTTAGTTTTTACTTATGATATACTTAGGTACTATAGGGCTAGTTTTACATTCGAAGATTTTGATAAAACTGGACATTATGGTAATAGAGAATACTAAATAACTGGGTCCCGCAATCCCGTCGGTCTATCTATACACGCGGTTTAGGCGAGACAGTCACCTAAATTTTTAAGTGTTTTTAAGCTTCAGAAATAAAGCGTACCTGCCATTCAAAATTGTCCCTCATCTTTATTATTTCTAAAATGACGCTTACTATTTTGATTCAAAAAAATAGGTATCGCCTACATTTTGGTCTCAAAATTTGTTTACATATTTTGCTCTAACCGGTAACTGCCATACATCCATTTTCTTGATTTTCGACTTTCTCAGAAACAGCTTGACGGATTTCGATAAAAAAATATGTATCGAATACAAAATAAATGTATACCAAAATGTTCTACAATAATTTTTTGAATAAAAATAAACATTTTAAATTGCCATACCATACATGAGTTCGGAGAGTTGTTTAAATTGTTTAAAATTAACAAACCGTTACCAAAGAGCTCGCAATTAAACTAGAGTCGTGTTTTTTTTTTAATTTAACTATATGCCTGTAAGACCCAAGATCTTTTAATGCAACCTGAATTGCACGGCACTAGTTTGGCACAGTGGATTTGAGAACCAGTTATTGACTGTCTCATTTTAATCCATGAGCGGCATCCAATTAAAATTGGAGGTATAGAAAACAATGCGCCTAGCGTGGGGATCGAACCCACACGTCCTAGTTAGCAATCAAGCACTTTATCCACTGCGCCATCGCCACCCATTGTTGTTCCTTAAACAAATATTGCTTGAAACTTTACGCTAGTGACTACAGACAAATACTGTCTATGCGACCTCATGGAAGGTTAGAGTTATGAATTCTTGCGAAGCTTAGATGTTTTTTTTGTAGTCGTCTCCCCTTCGATAAATAATCAAAACTCGCAATGGAGAACAATTGATGTAAGTCTTCTAAAACTGTTATAAAGTGGAATTTCTCTGTCTCGTTTATGAGATTCGAAAGATTTTTTTTTCCTAAGAATTTTGTATTCTCCATTTAACATTTGAAGGAAAAAGTATGATTTTCGGAACAAATTCAAACAAAAAGTCCAAGGTTTCTATTTTTTTCTCACAAAATAAGTTTATCCTTTTTTTAAGCATAGTTCCGAAATGCACTTGCCCGGACCTACAATCTTTATTGAGATACTTGAATACTTCAATAAAATTGTAACTAGGTAATTGTTAAAGAAAATGCAATATGTACTTACAATTTCTTTAAAATTGACTATATGCACCTTTAAAGATGAAAAAGCAAGTATCTGCGACTTAGTTGGAGTGTTTATTATTTTGTATTTTATATTTCGTAAATTGGTTTTGGTTGAAATTAACTCAACGCAAGGTCATGATATGACATCCGCTAAAGAGTTTATACAAAGTCTCACCACACATGAATGATAATGAATGCACTTTATTGATGCTTTTAAAAAATGTACAATTTTTACTGGCGATGTACATAGGTATAGGTACTCTAGGGCAAGTTTTGCATTTGGAATAAAATCGAACTTGATATTTCAATGGTAGAGAACACGTGTCGTCAATGACACTCCTTTTGTCGGCTCACGTGAAAACACCAATTTGCTTGCTTCCTCTAGAATGATCGTCCAATTGTAGATATGTTGCTTCTTTCCAACGTCATTGAAATGCTTATTTCGTAGCACTGTAGGCCCACTGATGATCTGATGGTATATTTACGGAACAGTGGCACAAATCTTTACATCGTTTTGGAGAAAGTAAGATTATAGCGCTCGATAATTTAAAGGCATTTGATAAAGCTTGGCATCAAGCACTCTTATCGAAAATGCGTGTATTTGGTATCGATGGATCTCTTATTCGTTGGATTAGAAATTAACTTTGGGTCCGCTCAATACAAATCGTATTGGACGGTTTCAAGTCTGATACTCCCAAAATATACCTATACTGGTGTACCACAGGGCTCCGTTTTGTCTCCCACTCTTTTTCTTGTTTTTATTAATGATCTCCTATCTGGAACTTTTAGTCCAGTAAATTGTTTTGCTGACGATAGTTGATGCCTTATAAACTCAGTGCTGTCTTCTGTCGTTAAAGTAGAACCCACCCCGCCCTGCTATAAAATATATTAAAACCTGAAAACAGAGATTAAATAAGGAAAATTCGAAAGCTAAATTGGGAAGTGAGTGATAAGACCGTCTGAAGAAGACTCTTGGAATTGGAAACAAAAGCACCAGCTCGTAGCCCAAGAAAAGAACGGATTTATTAACAAAAAAAAAAAACATTAAATTCCAACGTTTGGAACTTACTAAAAAATGGCTTCGTTTTCTGAGGAGAAATGGGAAAACATTTTATGAACAGATGAACCCAAGTTCCCGGCAGTTTGTTAGACGTCCCAAAAAACTCCGCGTCGGACCACAGTATATAAACCTATATCCGTCAAACAGAGTAAATCCCTCCAATATAGAAAATCTATGGGATAATGGACAAATGTTACCATACTTCGAAGAAGAAATAGCTCTAAAACGGGTTTTCCAACGGGTCGAAGGACAAAAGTGTGTTTTCGGGTCCATGTGTTTAATGTTATAGACTGGCTAGATAAGTCCCTTGACTTAAATCTTATTGTAAGCCCTTGGGGAGAACCCCGAAAGTGTTGTGCATGTTTCTAAACCAATAATTCAAGGTTTGGAGAGCAGTCCAAAAACCTAGGTTCAAGTTGCCGTCAGAAAAACAATGACTGTAACACTTAGACCTTAGATAGGTTCATTGTTATAGATCAAAATAATCAAAAGTACTAAGAAGAAGAATTTTTTTCTATTTTTCATTTATTCATAAAAAGGATATTCATCTGATTGAAACTTAAACTGCAGGTAACTCCAATGCTACCTTTAATAAATTAATTATTTTTTTTTTTAATTAAGAAAAAGGGTAATAGTAAAATCAAGTTCCTTATTACTTGCCTTTTTTAAATAATATTCTGAGAAATAGTTTTAAAAATATTTCTTTATTTCTCTTTATTTTGTACCTACTGCTATTTTCGTCTGCCTAAAATAAGATACCTTCCAAGGCCTTCTCCAAATCAACGAGACATGCACCCGTACATTGCTTTTTTAGCTTTGTTCCATTGGATATCAGAACCAATGTGTATCCGCCATGGCTTTGCCGTCAGCTCGGTTGGAAAATTAAAAAACAATTAATATGTATTTACAATAGCAAAATTAATAAAAGAAAAACAAAAACATAGAATAGATAACAAATTCGGTTATAAGTAGCATTCTGTATTTTAAAATGTATTTTAGAAAAAGATAGAGTTTGTTCCAAGCAAAGTACTTTAACAACCATATTGTTTCTTGTGACGTAAGTGAACTTTTTTCCAAAGTATGAAATTCGATGTTGTGCAAATATAAGGGCATACACTAATGAGATGGAAGCAGTGTTCTTTAGCTTTCAGATTGCACAGTGAACAAAACTGATGGAAGCTGTTGTTATATGGTGTTCCATTAAGTACAAGGACTTCACATGTTGCCTTGAAAATCAGAGATATTTCATTATAAGAGTACGCATTGTTTAAATAACTTGCTTCCATCAGCTCACCTTCATTTGAGAATATAGGATTCTGCTTTGAGATTTCTGTGCTTCTTTAATGAATCCGATCCGATTGGTTTATTTTATAAAGACGTTCTTTGAGATGCATCAAATTACTATATTCCAGTTTCAAAGTTTCTCCGCACGAGTTTCCTAAGTTTTTCCAATTCGCCACCCACCAATCCGCGTTTCTCAGTTCGTACAACGCCATTTGTTTGGTTAGCCGATTGTCTTGATGAGCCAGCACCCTTAAAATGTAGTCTGCATGTAACTTGCAAGTGTATGTGTAAATTTTGGCTATACCCGTCTCGAGATGCAGGGCATAGTTTGGAGTTTTTATCGGAAGATTGAACAGTTTCTTTAGAAAGCACCGTTGAAATTTTTCTATTGCCTCGAACTCATTTATTCCCCATACTTGGGCAGCATAACATAGAGAGGACTTAACAACAGCATTAAAAATCTTGTATTTAGCTGATAGTACAACACGTTGATTCCATAAGCTCTTTTTCAATGACATGTTAAGCAGGCTTTGCGATGAAGTAGATTTTATTGTTACATGTTCATTATAGTCCATGGTTTTGTTGATAATCGCTCTTAGGTACTTGTACTTGCTTCTTACTATCTCCAAGACATTTCCATTGAAAGACCATGCAGCACCACTATGATTTCGAGTAGATCTAGAGAGCACCATTGTTTTGGACTTGCTGGTATTAATAGTAAATCCCCATTTAACATAATAGTCAGATAGTCGATTTATCATCAGTTGTAAGTTCTCGGTAGATATAGAGAGAATAACCAAATCATCGGCATATAAAAAAAATCGTCAGATCAGCGATTCGAACACCTCCAGGCAGACAAGTTTCAACATCATTTATGTAGAGTGCGAAAAGAAGAGCACCCAGAGGCACCCTTGTTTAACTCCGGTGTCCGTTTCAAACCAGTTTGAGAGTGTTACATGCGGTCTCCATTAGCGATGAATCTAGAGCATGCTTTAAAGCATGCTCTCAGTATCGCAAATGGAGACCGAACTCGCAGCTTTATTTTCATAGCATGCGATGGAAAGCATGCTTTCATCGCATACTGTCCATCGCTTGCTTTATCCCAAGGAGAACTCTCATTTTGTTATGGCGTTTCCAAATATCATTTGTAGTTGTTGTTACTACCAGCATCAGTTGCCTTCGACATTCTTCAGTAACTGTGCTCTCTGTTACCTGATTTTTGCTATTGCTATTGCGTTTGCTTTTAAATTTATCGCTAATGGAGACCGCGTGTTAACCCATTCCACACAGTTGCTTTTGATTGGGCATACATTTCTTTTATTACATGAATGAACTTCATTGACACACCTAACTGGGAAAGCTTATAAAAAAGAGCATTTAGGTTGACAAGATCAAAATCAGATTTAAAGTCTACAAAGATCGCATATGTCTTCTTGTTTCTGGCCTGTGCTGCTTTAACTATCGACGTTAAGGTAAAGATGTGGTCTACCGTTCAGAAATTTTTCTTGAATCTCGCTTGAAATTTTGAAATTATGTTATTCGCTTTAGTCCAATTTTCAAGTCTGCTGGCAAGCACAACACAAAATAATTTAGCAATAACGTTCGTAAACGAGATGCCTCGATAATTTTCAACATCATTTGTGTCACCTTTTTTATCGGGATCGGGAAAATTATTGCCTTCTTGAAAGATGTTGGAACATCTTGTTTATTTAGAACATATGATATTGTTGTCCTCTACCCACTTCAACAGAACCCTATTTAACAATTTTTTTCAAATACCTTGCTAGAAAAAAGACGTATGGACCGGGGATTGGCGGGATTGGAGTTGTCATTTCCCTTTTTCGAGAAAGGATGAACCACTGCTAACAATTTACATTATTCAGCCCTTTGATTAACAGCGTGGTATAAATGTCAACTGCTTCCTGTGGTAAATGTCGTAGTACACCGCCGGCTATAAAATCGACTCCTGCTAAGTATAATGCTGCCAGACTATTGTTAATTTAATGACATTTTTTTTAATAGTTTGTTGTTAAACTTTAATACGTTTTTTTTGGTTCCAAAAATATTATTCTTAAAAAAAGGTGATGTATATAATTATTATATAATCTTAAAACATATTTTGAATTTAAGATATTGGTTATACAAATATTTATATATACATGTATGCCAGATTATAATTTTCGATAGACCTTTATATAAAAGCAAGGACGGTATGACGTTCATTTAAAAAGCTAACAAGGGATACATAGTATATTTGTTGAACAGCGAAACCTCTATTGTCAACAAAATATTTTTTTTTTAAATGGGTTATGGTGGATTTCAAGTCTAGATAATTTTTTTTGTTGGCTTGGTTCCATAGATATGAGATTATTAATGGTTCAATTTTGCATTCATCATTGTAAAATCGTGTTATGATGTCGTCTGGGCCGTGGAAGATGTCTATACATATTTTGAAATACACATTTCCTTATTATTACTCTTTCAAAACGTTGCATTTCTTCTGCAACTGACGGAGATATTTGAAACCATGTTAAGAGTACTTTTGTTTTGGAATATATTTCCGACGAGTATTATAAGTGTATGAGAACGGATGCTGTTGTTCTACCCTTTCGAGATAGCTCGTCTTGTGTGTTTATTTGCTTTAAGTTTGTGATCCAATGTAAATCCTAGATATTTAAAATCTTAAGTATTAAAATACACTAAACGTGTTCATAGGTATGCAATGCATAAGGAATATATAATAAAATATCACTTTTATTCTATACAACCTTCCATAATTCGTCTAGTTTATGTTTCTGCTATACAACGTTACATAATCTAATGAATAACATTTTTACGTTTTAAAAGAAATGATAAAGAGTACATACTCTTATGTAATCGCTGTAATGTGTTAAAGAATAGAGCTGTTAATGTCTTGTTTTAATGGGATGACTATGTTTTCTGTAATTAGTAAAATTTGTTTGCTTTCTTTCCCCTAGATATAGTGACCTCTCTATTGTCCAGTCCTTCCAAAAAAACAATAGAAATTTGTAAATGTGTTTTTAATTTTAATAAAGAGTGTAAAGTTTTTTATGTTTCTCCAGAATTATTGTGTCGTCTGCTAATGAATCAATTGACAATCGATTATGTATATTGAAAAATGATTCAAATATAATTTGAAAAGGAATGGTCCAATGATTGAACCTTGAGGCACTCCAGCTCTTAATTGTAGTTCTCATGCAAATGTGTGAATTTGTTAAAAGCTAGATATTATTCTTGTAAAGTTTGTGGAAAATTGGAGATTTATTAATTTAGCCATAGTAAGCTTTTATGCCACTCTGAATCTTAAGATCAATTAACCATGAAACTGTACATTCTTTGTTTTTAGATTTTTCAGTATTTTGTCTTCAATATATAAAAGTCATGTTTCATAGAATAGCGCTTTCGAAAACTGAATTGTGAGAAAGCGATTATTCCGTTGTATAATCTAATTTTTTTTTCAACAAGATCTGGCCGAGCTTTGATAAAAGTGGAATTGTTTTGAAGTCTTCTACGTTTTTTTTTATAAATTTGTGTATTTCTCTAATGGAACCAAATGCGCTATTTTCCAGATAGAATTAAAATAGTTCTTATTTTCGCAGGATCTGAGGATTTTGTTTATTTAAGAAAATTGAAATTTTGTCTGGGCCTGGTGACTTTTTATAATTGGAGGTGGCCGTGGCGCGATAGTTGTATATTCGCCTGTCAACCTCATGGTCACAGGTTCGATCCCTGTCGTAGTCTATGTCTTCTTATTTTTCCATTAAAAACCAATTCTTAATATAAATGTCATACAATGATTTGCTGGTTTACTCATCACATGCTGTTTAGGCATAGAACTAACAACATGTGATTGAGTAAAACTAGTATACCGATAAAATGTGACAAAAAATAAGAAAATTAATGCGAATTATAAGGGACATCGATAAATAAGACACGGAAATTTCTCCGCATTAGTTCAGCCGCCATCCCTGGAGATAAAATCTGAGACAACAACCACCTACAGTCTCCGAATATCGCGCCACACATCTTTCCTATCATTCTTTCTCTTCCTTAACCTCACCCTCACGCCCGCGATGTTTTGAAACATTTAAAGGGTATTCATAATCCCTTGAGCGCGTGTAGATTATAAAAAAAATTTAAAGGGTAGTATAATCCCTTGAGCGCGTGTAGATAATAAAAAAAAATTCTGCTGACAGACGATTTGCTTATGTATATTTGTGAATAAAAATCATACAGTTTAAGAAACAAATGGAATCTTCAATTTCAATATTTGATAGCCTTTTTGTCTAGGAAAATGTCTAAGTTGACTAATCTGCTTGCAAGGTCTGAGTTAAAAAGATTCACCATACACATTGCGTCTTCTTATTGAATCTTATTGAAAAATAATGTCTCATTAAAACTTTAACGGAATATTAAATATTATCATATTTAATTGCATATTCTCCTAAGTACGTACATTTTATTCTTTTGATTCATCAGTGAACTTATACATATATTTGTTTTGTTTTGCCTTCTAGCACTTTTAACAGCCCGCAAAAGCTTGATGTTGTTCATGCGGTTTCTTTCTATTTTTCCATTTTCAAATTTTGTAAAGTTAATTTGATATTTGCTTTGCATTTGCAACCTATCTGTACTGCAAGTAACTTTTTAACACAAAAACCTTTTCAATTTTGAAAGAAAGTTTTTTTTTTGGGTTATCGAAAAACACCCTTTTCTAATGCTCCTTTGGATTTTGGAGAGTTAACTACTATAACTTTATTTCATAGCATAAACCGATAAGTTGATTTGATTGAAATTCTTCTACAATAGGAATCTTTCAGGTTATTTCTTGTGAACAAACTTAAAAGAGTTTTGATTAAATTTATTTAAAAGAAACATGCTGGTTAACTGGTAAGCTTTTTATTATTTCTAGTACCTATTGCATTTATATACACTATCACTCAACAGAATAGGTTCACATTGTAACAGATAGCTGCAGTTTATATTGCGATTTGGAAGAAGTTTCAAATGCCTTATGGGAACTTCAGCCCTCTACTAAACCAGATTTTCATGGCGTATTTCCTATCGTATTCAAACATTGTTTTCAATCTCTAAGTTTTCCACTACAATTTATTTTTAATCAATCCCTTTTAAGTGGTCACTTTTTAGATGAATGGAAAATATCCTACATTAGTCCGATTTTCAAGTCTGGAGATAAAAAGAAAGTTACAAATTACCGCCCAATAAGTAAACTTGCTACAATTCCGAAGCTATTCGATAAAATAGTAAAAAATAAATTATATGGTATAATAAAAAGCCATATTTCTGAATTTCAACACGGTTTTTTAAGTGGGCGATCAACCGCTACAAAGTTGGCTTGCTTCTCTAATCTGTGTTTCAAAGCAGTGGAAAAGCGATGTCAAATGGACGTGGTTTATACCGATTTCGTTAAAGCTTTCAGTAGGGTTAATTACCTAATTTTAATTAAAAAATTAAAATTATATGGTTTTGATGGCAGCCTACTAAATTGGTTTAGTTCATATCTTATTGAAAGGAAGCAAGTTGTTAAAATTGGTGATCTGGAATCTTTTTCGATAATGGTTCATTCTGGTGTTCCCGAAGGAAGCCATTTAGGTCCACCTTTGTTCGATTTATTTATCAATGATTTTCCAACAGTCTTATCTAGGTCTGAGTGTTTAATTTTCGCAGATGACATTAAAATGTTCAAAGTTATAAATAATTATAATGATTGTGTTGCATTCCAAAAAGATATTTCAAACTTTGAGTCTTGGTGTAGGCATAATGACCTTCAGCTTAATCTGTCAAAGTGCTCTGTCATGACTTACAGTCGTTTATCCAGTCATATAATTTTCGATTATTTACTGGAAGGATACAAATTATCCAGAGTACGTGAAATAATAGGCCTCGGTGTAGTTTTTGATGACAAACTAAATTTTGAGTCACATGTTTTATATATTGTTTCAAAGTCTAATTCCATGTTAGGTTTTCTAAAACGAAATTCCGCAGATTTTAAAGATGCGTAAACTTTGAAAACAATTTTTTGCTCCATTGTTCGACCATTGTTATGAATATTGTTGTATAATTTGGAATCCTGATACTAAAAAACTTATAGTAAGAATAGAGAATATTCAAAAAAAAATTTAAGATTTGCTTTAAGAAAATTCGCAACAATTGATCGTAAGCCTTAATTATAATAGTAGATGCTTGTTGTTAGGAATGCAAACTCTTGAATCAAGAGGTAGAATGTACAGTGTCTTGTTTGATCGTGATATTCTTTCAAATGATATTGACAGTGAGTTTTTGCTCTCTTTAATTAATATTTATGCGCCAAGTCGACCTTTGAGAACGAGACATTTCAATTTTGAAACACATCATTCAACAAATTATGGACAGCGTGAACCTATTTCTCATTGTTGTAAATTGTTTAATATGTATTACAATAATCTTGATGTTTACTTTTCAAGAAGTCAATTTAAAGCTCTATTGTTGTTATTATTACAAAACAATCCTTTGTAAATTATATTGTACATATATATATACCAATCAGTTTTTAAAATGTATAAAATTTTAGCATTAAGCGAATCTGTGGATTTAATTATCGTAGATTGAATAAATAAATAAATAAACAGCGAAGAAGTTTTTGTTATTCTTGTTTTTTTTTTACAGAAAGCATTTTAAAAGTTATTTTTTAGACATTTAAATAAGAAGTCTGCAATTTTTAATTTGCTCATTAAAACTGCATTCGCGGTGTAAATGGTTGTGTTATCCTAGCGAAAAAACTTACTTTAGGGGCCTGGATATATCAAATAACTTTGGAGAATTCATTTTAAGAATATTTTTGTATGAATTTGTAGTCTCACGTGAAGAGGAAAAACTTAAGTTGAATTTTTCAAAATAAAGACTAGCACCCCAAACCACAACTCTCCTTTCTCACAGCTGTGTTGACTATTCAACTATTTGCGTTTAAAGTTAATAATAATTAAAATCACATACATATACCTTAATTTGTTTTCGTCCGAGAAAAAACAAGATGCCACTCCTTAGAAGTTTCGCTGTTTTTTTTAAATTATTTTTTGGGTTAACGAAGGCTTCTTTTGGAGTTTCATTCGATTTGGATTTGGATCATTTGGAGCGGATACTTTTTCTTACTAATTTTATATAGAAAACCTCCCATACGCGTACACATAATTTTATTTAACGATTATTTAATATCAACAAATCAAACAAGAAAAAACAGAACGTCCGTTCTCAGTATACTTTCTGTTTTATTTTCAATACGTATGAAAATCTATAGAAAATCTCAGAAAACCCGGCGCGAAGCTCGAATAGCAGGAGTTCTCATAACCGGACGAATATTGGGGGAACATGAGTGTCCTTATAGAGTTTTAGAGATCATTACAGCTTTCACTAGAATATATGAATTCTGTAGAAAATTGTTTAATGTTTTTTTACTCAAATCCTTGCAGTTTTCGTTCGATAATTTTGTTTATCTTTTTTTCGGAACAAAATAATTTCTTCTTAATTAAAGGATTGTCATCTTGGTCAGCTACTGATTTAATTATTCAAAAAAAAAAAAAAAAAACTGAAATATCTGAAGCTTATGTGGTCCATAGCTTAGTGCATAGAATTAACCGTTCCCTTACTACTTCTGACTTTTTGTGTAATGTTTTCTTGTTATCAAAAGGGCACCCATCCTAGGCCAACATTCCAAAAACTTAGTGTAGTGGTTGTTACCGAATACTTTTCAGATAAACACAATAAATCCATATGATTATAAATAATACAAAAAAGAAAATTTTAGGTTTATACCATTAGATTTTCACCATCTTTTCTGTATTTTTTTTTTCATGGAAGTATTTGTAAAAAGTTTGACTTCCGTTATGCGAGTTGTTGAGTTAGGAAATCAGGATTAAAAAAAATATTGGCTCCTATCGGGAATCTCCCGGGTAATTTCGTTTCCCATTGAATATTTTATTTCCTAGAAATTTTCCTGCCAACGTGAATCTCGAACGGAATAAATTTCCTTCGAACAAGAAATCGTATTAAATGGCAGCAAAATTATCTGGGAAATCTTATTTCCGATACCAATTAATTCCGAGGGAAACTTTTACGAATATTATCTGCAATCAATTGTCATATGGTGGTTTTATAATAAAAGAAAATTTCATCAAAATCTTTTACAAAAAATAAGAAAAAAACACAAAAAGAGGGCATGTCAAAAAACTTCTCATGAGCGAATAACCATACTATGACCAACATTTTTCTGGGCATAAAACCAAACATTTTTTGGGTAATATTAATGGATTCAGTGGGAGAATCTAATCACGAAATTAAAATAATTGATTGATTATTACCGAGTCAATTAATTGATTTAAAATAAACAAAATGATTTATAGTGCATGTAAAACAGTGGGGAAATTACAATCAAAAGTGGACTCAATACATTTTTTTATGAAAATTATAGTAAAATCCCAAAACAGTTGAAATTAAGTCTCGCCAATTTCAATACAACATATCGTTATTTTGCCTGTTCGTTTTTCGCTCTTTGTTATTTCGCTTTTTTATTATTTGGTATTAAAATTTTACCACGATATCTTGGAAAAAAATTTAGAATGACCAATATCTAGAAACAATATAAAGTTTTGAGACACTGGTAAGAAAAGTCCAAAGACAGGTGCATATGTCAACTCGCAGTTCATTTTTGGATCCACTGTATGAATGCTATAAGCGGTTTTATTTTGTTGAACTAATAGAACAAGAAAAAACAGTCCGCAACATAAATATTAGTAAAACAACAAATTACAACAAAAATAGTTTAGTGAACTGATAATCTTATGAAGTAAATATCGCGAGTCGACCAATATTAATTGTGAATATGGCGAAGTATAGATTTGCGAAATAATTTCAATAATAATTATATCATTTAAATTGATAAAAATTTTATGTATTTCCTATTATATATTGGTGGCGAACTAAATAAAATGCTCGACTGGATCGCACGTACTTGCTCCTATGTTCGATCACATTATTTGAAAAGGATTTTCAATAGAAATGGCTAAATGTATTTTTAAATTCGTTTTTCACTTAATTGTTTATATATAAAAATTCTGAAATTTTTTCTAAAAAAAATTAATAATTAATAATGTAAGTTTAAAAACTAAATTTCAGAACAAATCGACCACCTTTCTTCGAAATAATGAATTTTAAAAAAAAAAAAATATTTTTTATTCAAAAATCCAAAAAACTATTTTTCGAAAATTTTGAAATATACTATTATTTAAAATTAGAAGCAGCTCCTGTATAAGAATTTTGATCGAAATCCGTAAAGCCGTTTGTGAGAAAGCCGAAAATCAATCAAATGCTTGAATATGGAAGGAACTGTTACCACTGGGACTCATTTGAATCAAAAGGGACTCATTTGTTTAGGTTAGCTCAGGGACTCATCTTTTTTAGATCTGACTCATTTTGTTTTAAGAACGGGTGAATTTATGGTGTATTTTACAGAAAATATTTTAAAAAGATTGAATAGTCTGATATACCCTTCTATTTCCTTTCCTTCCTTTGCATAAGAGTTTTGTATGGATGTTTTAAAATTAAGATATGCGTGGGAAGAGTCTATTTTTGAGAACATTTCTAACTTTCTTATGAAATTGATGACGTTTCCTCAAAGCTCTGCAGCCGCAGAAAGAAAATTTGAAAATTTTCAGATCTCAGCTAATCAAAACAAACAAGTTTAATAGATTTAAATTAGAAACTGTTGAAGCAATTATGTTTGCAAAGGAGTTGCATATGTGCCTCAAAGGATAAGGTTTGGACTCCAGATTAAAAACAATGCTTTTGTATTCTTACTTTTGTCTTATTATTGAATTGTGTCCTTTTGTTTATTTTTAAGAAATGTGTTCTTAACACTTTTTAAATTATTATCATAATATTCTTGTTATCATCGAAAACACATCCTTTTTGTGATATATGTAATGCATTAATGTGATTTATTTAAATTCAGTTAATAGTATTTATAGTCCAGGAAAATAATATATTCATTTCGAAAAAAATCCGACAGAGCTGAATTTTGGTGGGCAGCTCCATTTTTTACGTCCTAAGCATTTTCTAAAAAGTACCCTAAATTTTGAGCGGAGCAAAAAAAATTAGAGGGATATAAAGTGGTAAAATTCAGTTTTTTTTCAAATTACTCGAAAACCATAGGTTTTTTGAAAAAAGTTGTTAGTACACATTAGACCATGTCATTCTACACAAAAAAGATTAAAACACTTTTCTATCGTACAATTGATAGATTTGCAGAAAAATGGTGGAAACAATTTTGGTGTAGTACATTTTTTTCAAAAAAAAAATTAATAAATTTATGTTTTTGAGTGGCGAATATTTTTGGTTTTAGTTATGTTTGGAAAAACACAAGTTTTTAGTGTGGAAACGGAAAGGAAATGCTGCCATGTTAAAAATAATAATTTATTTTATTTTGTTCAATAACTCCCAAGACCTTTATTTTACTCAAAATTTTCTAAGAACAACTTGTAGACAGTATAATTATCTACAAATTTCATATTGACGACTTCTGTGTGTCAATTCGATCTAAAGTTATAGCGTTCCAAATTTAAATTGTTCGTCAAAACGGATATATAGATTAAATTCATTCGTTAAAGCAACCAGACTTGACTTAATATACATCCCATTAATAATTTGGAAAAACTCTAAATTTTTTTTGCTCCGCTCCAAATTTAGGGTACTTTTTAAAAAATGCTACCAAAGTTCTAAATAAACTTGAGATTTTCGGCTTCCATTCTCAATTACTTCGGTGGTTATCCTCATATTCATCTGGTAGAACACAATGAGTTAAGCTTGGAGATACATATTCAAATGAAATTCAAGGTATATCAGGTGTCCCACAAGGTAGCCACCTGGGTCCGCTCCTTTTCGTAATTTTCATTAATGATATTGTCTCCGTCTTTGAACATTGTAAATGCCTATTATATGCCGACGATTTGAAACAATGCTTAAAAGTTTCTAGCTTGAATGATTGTCAATTTATTCAATCTGACATTGATTCTCTGTCAAATTGGTGTCACATCAATGACATAAAATTGAATACAAAAAATTGTAATGCTATTTCTTTTTCCAGAAAATCTGAATGTTTGCTATTCAACTATAAAATTGAATCTATGGCTTTAGATAGAGTTTCAAGTATTAAAGACTTAGGTGTTATTCTTGATTCCTCTCTTACTTTTAAAAGTCATTTCGATTATTTGGTCCCTAAGGCCAACTCGTTAGTAGGTTTCATAAAACGAAATGCAAAAGACTTTACAGATCCGTTTGTATTATTAACCCTGTTTACATCACTTGGCAGATCACTTTTGGAATACGCAGATGTTATTTTGAGTCCCATATATAAAGTCCACTCTGATCGGATTGAGAAAATTCAAAGTCGATTCACGAAATATATATTTAAAAAAAATGGTTGGAACTTCAGTCCTATAGCTATGAGGCAAGATGCCAATTACTTGGAATAAAGTCATTACAATCAAGAAGTAAAATTCATAGTATAATGCTGATTAGAGACTTACTATGCTACCGTATTGAAAGTCCATCACTTCTTGCTTTAGTACATATCTATGTTCCCGCTAGGTTTATGAGAGCTAGAGTATTCTTATTTCAAAGAACTCATATGACAAACTATGGTCGTAATGAAACTTTATCAAGATCCATTGTATATTTCAATGAAGTGTCTACAAGTATTGATTTTCTTAATATTAATCGTAATAAATTTAAAATCGAACTACTCGTATTGTATTTATTCACTATTTAATTTAATCTCTTGGAGTGCTTATATCTGTTAGGTATAATATTGCTTGTAGATAAATAAATAAATAAATAAAATAAACAAAATTCAGCTTTGTCGGAATTTTTTGTCTAATTTTCCTGAACTATTATGAATTTTATATTTTTTGTATGTTTTTATTTTAGTAATTAAAAAAAAGATATTATTATAAACTTAAAACAGATTTCTTATTGAGATTTATTTATTTTTAAAATTACTCATTTTTTCAGCATCTGGGATTCATTAAAAATTAAACCTGTGGTAACACTGATGGCAGGTACCATTAATAACAAAATATTTAAAAAAATTTAGGTCAAAATGTAGACTATATTTAGACTAGTACATGCACCAATTTTTATCAAAATCATGAGAGACGTTTTCGAGATAATTAACATGGTAGAAAACATTTTATGGCAAGAACCGTTATTTTTGGGGCTAAAACAAAGATTCAAAAATCTGTTTTGGACAATCACCTAAAACGTCTAAACACCAAGTTTGGACAAAATCGTTTAGGCTGTAGATCATTCTACAGAGAGACAGACAGACGTAATTGCGGGACCCACTTTTTTGTTGTTCTCTATCATAGTAATGTCAACTTTGATTAAACTATCGACTTCGATTTTTTTTTTCCAAATACAAAACTTGCCCCATACTACCTACCAATATATATCGTAAGTAAAAATGCCATAACCTTAAATAAGGAGATTACATCGTCTGTAGACAAAATCACAGAAAATAATGAATTCCAGTCCACAAAACAATATCTATTTTTAAACAAAACCCAATTTTTTTTCATCAACCAACTACAAATGCATCGTCACAAGTTCAAAGAGTCAAATACTTTCCCAAACTTGTTGAAAAGTAACCCAAAGTCATATAGTTGAGCAACCAATAATATATGAATTAAATTTTATCAGCTTAGATACAAAAATAAAAAAGTATCAACAAAAAAATATAATTAAGCTTAGCTTCAATCTTCACCCAAAATGTGCTGCAATCTTCTTTGACCTTGCGTCCATTGTGCAATTAATATTTTTGTTTATATGAATTAAAAAAAAAAGCTAACCGATTCGGAAGCCAATTTCTTGAGATACAATTCAATGTTAACATGCCGAAGCCACACAGCACAGCATAGCACAGGTGAGCTGAACCAATCGCCCAACGCACACTCAATAATCTGTGTTTATTTTGTAATGACACCACAAAACCCTGCTCGACCTGTTTGTCTAATAAAACTTCAATCTTCAAACTCCAGCTGTTTGCACGTTAAATGCAAAACCCTTTGATTTTTTTTGTTGGTTCCAACAACAACACAAAAATCCCAAATCGAAATAACCGTTAAAAAAAAGGTCCAAAATCCAAACCACAACAACAACAAATTAAAACAACATTTCTTCAACCATTGAGCCATACCTAATATATGTACAAGAAATAAAGATACCTACTTAATCCCGACTTCATCGAATGGCGAATTTCTGGCCAAAGAAAAGCACTCCACCATTTGGACGATCACAGTCAGTTCGAGCACCTCAGATTGGAAACAACATGTCGTTGTCGTTGCATCAGCGCCAGCAGCGTGGCACGCTCACCAAGTGCGTGATTACGTTCCTCTTTCTAGCCATAAGCTTACAACAATTCGTGAAAGTGAAAGGTGATGGCGGTCTGGGCGGGCTACCGGGGATACCACCTCTGGAATTGGATCAATTACAAGTGGTGAATTTCCTGGTTGGGATATCGGTCGATGGAATTATCTTATCCAACGGCTCGGATAGTCAGTGTGGAAGAGATCTCAAAGTGTTCGTCAATGCCGTCGAAGAACAGGACCTATGGGCGCTCAAAGGTGAGTTAACAGGATTTCATCTACACATCATTGGCAATAATCAGCATCGTCATTTTTCTACAGTTATTGATTCGTTTGGAGTTGCTCCGCAGACCCTAACCTGGGGTAACTATTTTTGGTTTGCGTCAAAGGAATACTGTGAAGACCTAAATAGACCTTATAAGATCTCACTCGGGAGATATCACCATACGAGTCACTTTAACGCGAGCAGTCCTTTCCCGGTGCGCTTCTGGATGGTCTACTTCAACTTCACCACCCCAGTTTATGTGGATCTGAACCTACAATTTGAGGTAAGTTTTAAAAAAGTAAAGATATAGAGCAGAGGTTACGCTTGCTAGTTTCGCGGAATGCATGCAGTAAATGTTTGGTTTCAATTTCCTGGTGGTAAAAAATGTAAACAATGTTACGTGCAGCTATTACTCGGCTCGCAGTTAATCATAGAGCTAAAGATTATGTAGCTATCGGTTTTGGTTGGTATCTTGACTAAATTTAGTGTTTTTGACGTGTTTGTATCAGTTTCTTCTTTGTTTCGATTTGTTGTTGCCATTTTCGAAGCCGCGCCGACCGACCATCATCACAGCTGCAAACAAGAGTGATTAAATGTTAATTGATACCTTCTTGACGATGTTTTTTTTTGTTTTTTTATTGTCAATAAATTGATGCAAATTTTGGCATACTTGGGATTGCGTCAAATTTGATCGATATGATTAAATATTTAAATTAGGCTTTTTCTGTTAAGTTGAAGTTATTGGATGTGAATTAAAATTGTACGCATTGTTCAAGTTGTGAAGCATCGGACGGCGCTTTGCTATAATGGGGTTAACAACAACAGAAAACTGTATTGGTTGTGTAATTTTTTTTTACCTATTAAATTATCTTATTATTCATAAACGTGATGAAGAAACTAATAAACCGAGTATTGATTTTTGTCTGCTTAATCTAAGATAACGTGGATGTGTGATGATCGTGGCCTTGAACTTTTATTTTTTGAAGGAGGGTAACAGAATGAATATGATGCAAATGAGTGATTCATTTTACGTGCGTTCATAATGACAACAAAACACACACGAAAAAAACATCACGAATAATTCCCAGATGAAAGGATGATTCTGTAGGAAAAAGTTTTCAATAAAAAAAAAGATAAGATCGGTTACTGATGCACTTGGACTTGTAATAAAAAAGGGCAAGTTGTGTGTTTGTAAAAACTGCTCGACAGATTTTTGCTTAATTAAAATGTATGCAGTTTTCCATTAGTAATTTCAGAATTTAATGTGACCAATGGAATGTGATTTGAATTGATTTTTTGTGCAATGTGACTACATAGAGTAAATGTTTTTTCTATGAAATAAAATAAATTGAGGAAAAACAATGGCGCAATGGCGCAGTGGATAAAGTGGTTGATTGCTAACTAGGACGTGTGGGTTCGATCCCCACGCTAGGCGCATTCTTTTCTATACCTCCAATTTTAATTGGATGCCGCCCATGGTTTAAAAATGAGACAGTCAATAACTTTTTCTCAGATCTACTGTGCCAAAATAGTGCCGTGCAATTCAGGTTGCATTTGAAAGACCTTAGGTCTTACAGGCATATAGTTAAATTAAACAAAAAAAAATCAAAAAAAAAACACTTGTCAAATTGTACTAGTTTCAAGTGAAACGAGTGGTTGATCCACCGAAAAATGCGAATCTGCTAAATTGATTCCGAATCAAAATAAACAATAATTTTTAATTTTCCCGATGGAATAGGATTAAGGTCAGAATTCGTGTTTTGACAGAATTCCCTTTACCAAACGAAAGCCAGATTAATATAAATTTTCTTAAAACAATTTACAAAATCAACATGTTAAGCTTTATCAATAGGCTTCATATTTTTTACGGACAAGTCTAATGAAATGCCAATTTTTAGCAGTTTTATAACATGTTGTTCGCACTTAAGAGTGTTAAATATTCACCTCTCTTCGCGCAGTTGTGGCCCTACTAAAGGAAACAACTAATTACCGGGAGTAGTACCCTTTTAAAGCCACGGAGCCGATTAAACTCTACTTTTCTGTCACACAGTCGTCACACTGTTGGCATTCACAGGGTCACATCCAGTGTGGCCAATTAAAATTTCGAATAAAAACTGCTAAGAAAAATGCTAATTTTTTTTGGAAAAAAAACTGCCAAAAATCCTGCCAACTCAGGAAATCCTGTAATTTTTTTTTTCATTTTTAACAAGTTTCAAGTTTATTTTAATAAGTTCAGTACAGTAAGGTACAGTAAAACAAATAGTGTCTTTTATAGTACATTTATAATGGATAAGTGGCTATATAAAATATTAAATATAATACATAAAATAGAACAGTTAGAATTACTTACATAACTAAGTTTATATAGACAAACAGTAGGCAGATATGATTAAAAGTTAAGTATGACCTATAGTTTTATTTTTAAATTAGTATTAAAACAAATAAATAATTAATAAAATGAATACATTTTTATAAATAAATTTTTTTTTTCTTAAATATCATTGCATATTGCTATTCGAAAAATATTCGTTAGGCGAGGTTTTAAATGTGTGTGCTGCTATAATTTGTTTTATTGATGTAGGGAGAGAGTTCCAGAGTCGGGTTGCATGAACAAAGAATAAGCGCGAGGAGCTAAGAAACCTAGTGTATGGTGGGATTAAGTTCAAGGTTCTGGCTGAGTTTGAATGTTGTAATTTTTCGTACAGATAAAACGCGTCCTAGCTTGAACTATTTTGTGCATGAATACGCAACATTTTATTTCTAAGAATTGGTAAAACGAACACACAAGTACTTTTTTATGCAGATGAGATATGTGGTCATGTCTACTAATCCCGAAAGCATATCTTAGCTTGTCATTAAATGCAACCAGTAATTTATGGTAAAAAAGAGAATCTGGTTTACAATAAAAACTGACCCATAGGTTATGAAAGGCAAAAGCAACGTTTTAATAAAGCCTTACTTTCGTGTTTTCGGGAGTAAAGTTCGAACACAGCCAGAGTTTACGTAATCCACCATAAATTTGCCCAATAATATAGTTAATATGGTCGCAAGCTGACAAGGACCGATTGATTTTGAACCCTAGGCTAGTAATCTTATCAACAAATTTAAACTGAGTCTCACCAAGATAAATCACCGGAATAATTCTTGGATCATATTTTTTTTTTTGAAATAATAATAGACTGACATTTAGCTGGGTTGAGAGAAAGTCCATTTGCAGCAGACCACTTCAAAATAGCAGACAAATCTTCATTTATTCGAAACACCACGTCTTCTACTAATCCAATTGGTCTCGATAGGTAATATTATTATAATAGTAATTAGAACGCAAAAATCATAAATATATGCCTGGACCAATCGATCTTGTCTTAGAGTGACGCGACGTTTAAAATAGGTACCGAGTGTATATTTGTTTGTAGATTTTTACTTTAGTATGTTGAATTTTAAATAATTGTCAAAAAAGAAGTTGTTTATTTATTTGAGTTTGTTTAAAAAAAAGGAAATAATCCTTAAAATAGTTATTAATCCATTTCGCATCATAAAGAAACAAAAAAAAAATCAGGTACCAGAGTATGATAATCTAATGAAGTAAAAGGTATTTATATAAATGTTTTACTTAAAAGTTTTCTGCTTCACTTAAAGCACAAAAATATCACAAAATTCTTGTTCTTCTTCTACGGTAAAATAAAGTTTTGATAAGGCAAATTGCTTGATTATATTAGGAGGAATAATGAAGGCATCACAACATTTCTCAGATAAATTATCCCGGATAAATAGTATACTATTTAGCAAATGAATTTGCATTCTATTCCTAATCCCTTACAAGATTCATTAAACTAAACACAATTTCAACTGCAGCATTTGAGATGGGCAAAACTAAAAATGAATTGACAATTTCATTGGATACATCGGTGAACCTTTTTACCTCGCATTAAAATTCAACAGTATTTTCAATATTCTACCCTTTATATGGATTTATGTTGTCCCATTACGATTTAATTCTGGAAATGATTTCAGAATTCATGTTTTTGGCTTTAAAAAATCTTTAATGGTTGTTTATGAATCCGCAAACATTTTTTAACATAAAAGAAATTTACTTGCTGCAAAATTTGTAGATTTAGTGGAGTTCGCGATTGAAGTTCTATAATGCGCGATACCCATTTATATTTGATTGAGTTTTAACTTTTTAAAGTAATATTTTATTTTGTGCTTGAGAAATATGAAAACCTGTTAGATTTCCTGCTAAAACCAAATTTCCTGCTAAAAAAAAACTGCGGGCAGAATTTGAAAATAACAAATGCTAATTTAGCAGGAAAAATGCTAAATTGGCCTCACTGGTCACATCCAATTTTTACTTGCTTATATATATTACATATATAAATACATAAATCCGTGTTTGGAAAGTTTTGGATTTTCTTCACACTTGATACATATTTTTCTTTTTGGTTAATATACCCACAAGTTTCTTTTTATTATCTTATTTTATTAATAAGGGGAAAAAGGTACTTTTTGTAATTGTTTTTTTTTTTTTTTACTTTTGGTACCTCTTAAGCTTAAATTTTGAAAAATCAATAATTTAACAACGGGTTGGTGATGTTTGCTCCAAAATCATAATTCCCAAAGACGAAATCCCTAAGAGAAAATATCAAAAAAATAATAAATAAATCCGCAAGAGAAAATCCCCAAAAAAGCACTGCAATAAAATCGCGTGATTTTATTGCTTGATTCACTGCTTGCATTTCTTATTTGGGATTTAGTTTATCAACATTTATTCCTGTATGTAAAAATTATAGAATAATTCTCTTCAAACTTCTTTTTTGATAAAACAAGAACACAGTGGTTTCTAATCCATTTTACTTTTTTTAAACGAAACAAAGAACCTGATTTCGAAATTAGAAAAAAAAACAGTTTATCATAAAATAAAGCAAAATATAAAAACTGTCAATTCTACAAAAATAACAACATTTTTTTAACATTAATCAATATACGATAAAGACAGGTAGATGATATCCACATCAAAAAAATTATTTTTGAATCGCCCTATGTCAAAAAAAATATATTGGGGATTATTTGAAATTTGGAGTATATTGGAGATTTTGTCTATAGGGCTTCTTTCCCCATGAGGATTTTTTCTTTTTGTTTATTTTTTTGGGGGGGGATTCCTTCGGATGGAGATTTAGTTTTTTGGGGATTTCAGGTGGCTCACTTTGAAAGCGACTCAATCGATTTTTGAGTTTATATTAAATACTAAAAAAAAAACTTTTCTAAAACAAAAAACGAACAGTAACTCCCATACAAATAATAAGAAACCCGTTAAGAAAAAAATGTATTTCTCGAATATTTTTTTAAGAAACCTCTAAAACCGATTTTTAAATTTTTTGTTAATATATGTCTTCATATTCGTCCAAGAATTCAAATCTTTTCCCGCAAATTGTAAGAACCAAGCAATTGAAACAATTTTATTATTTGTTTCATCTAATTTCTTTCTACATCAACTACATATACACTGAATTCCTACACATGTGTATAATGTATATACTATGTAATTTAGGCGTTCATACCAATATACATATGTATTACATATCTTTAAAAATCACATGAATATTTTATAATATATAATGATATTAGACTACCTACCTACCAAAATGTTTGTTTGTTTAGCTACACTAAAGTTGTTAGCTACAAGAGGATGTTTGTACGTCCAGTCATGCATGTTATTTACTTGCGATATTGTATGTATCGGGCAAGTTCTGCATTCGGAAAAAATAGAACCCGAAACTTTGATCAACAAAAAAATATTTCAACGTTTTTTAAATATTGAAAATTGCCATGCCAACATTTTTTTAAAGTAAAAAAGAAATTCTGTACATGAAAAAATGTACTAAAAAACGAAACTAGAGGTAAGGCCGCCCTTGGCGGATGTGAGCGTAATCGTATGAATTTTTTTAAAGATCAGTTACCGCTTAGTGCGATATAGTGTATACGAATAATATTTTGCCGCTCAATTTAGTTGAACTGCAATTCCACCCAGTGCGGTTCTAACTTAAGATTATATTTAGCTGTTTCTACTAAGAATGTTGTACTTACGATGTGATCGAACCTAAGAGCAAGTAGGAGCGATCCACCCCTGCACTTTATTTTTAATAAAATTGGTGTAAGTGTCTTCACCCGCGAAATATTTGTCTCAATAAATTGCAGTGTTTTTGTATGACAGGCGATGAATGAAAACATTTACATCTCTAAAACACCATCTAAATGCTATATGTCTCTTATTATTTTATCGATATTTTTATAAACAATGTTTTAGCGAAATAGCCAATTGTGTTCCACTTCCTCCTCTCAAATATTCAACCGTTATACTCGCGCTTCTAGGAAAGCTATCAGCTTACCCTTGAACCTAACTTCGGACGTACTGTCAAGTAAAGAGATTCTTTTTACCCGGTTCTATTTTCGCCTCCCATATAAGCCGTGTTTTATTATCGCCAATAACCCATATGGTTCACCCCGTGAAAATAAAACGATCTGGGTTATGTACTTACATGTACACTCTGTTTGCCGAATTTAATATTAATATTTGCAAGCCCAGATAGAAACCCCGATAAAAACCTGGAGCTCGTGTTGTTTTTGTAATACGTGTTAAAACATAACCCAGACCCAGACCCGTAGATAATAAAACGCAGCTATTGTTATTGAGAAATTCAATACCAATGTGCATCGGTATCTCCTTTTACAACCTTTA
This sequence comes from Philhelius pedissequus, assembly GCA_910595825.1. Classification (NCBI taxonomy): domain Eukaryota; kingdom Metazoa; phylum Arthropoda; class Insecta; order Diptera; family Syrphidae; genus Philhelius; species Philhelius pedissequus. The sequence continues at coordinate 4,058,375 of OU343160.1, read as the reverse complement.
ATACTTTCTTAACCCTCGCACTGTGCTTGATCATTTTAAGGGTAGTCAAAACCCCTTTAGTGCGCGCATCATTATAAAAAAAATAACTGTTCAACAATAATTGTTATTATTAATTATTATTGTATTTATTTAAAAAGGTAAAAAAAAAACATAAATGCAAAAACGGATAAAGTCACCTAACAGTTATTTTGATCTTTTTTTCTATTTCGCTTATGCAAAAAAACACAAATTAATCGGTTCACTTGGTAAAATGTACCTGTTAAATGTTCAAAAAATAGCAGTTGAACGATTTTTACCAATTTTCTTTTGGGTTTTAAATATGTTAACGGTTACTCATATCTTGTATACAGCCGAGTCCGCATATCGAAAATACGCTGAACTGAAAAATTCGGTTAGTTGAAACACAAAATTTGTCATGCATGCAGCATTTTTTCACAATTTTCATACAAACTACATTGCTTAACTGAAACCCGCTTAATTGAAAGATTCGGTTAAATGAAAAAATAATTACGGGAAAAATCATTTCTTTATACTGAGACTGCTCCGCTTAACTGAAATAAAAAAGCTGAATACGTCCACCACTTAGATTATTTCTTTCGTGACGTGACCAATAAACTTCACACTTCACTTTGGTCTGTCAGTTTGACAACAAAATATTATTTTGTTTTGTGTGTTACCCGACTTCTGAGCTTGGCAAATATAATTTCTGCAAAGCGCGAGTAAAATAATTTCAAATTATGGCACAAGGTAAATTGTTTTGTAAACCAAAACATAAATTCTTATTCTTAGATTGGATTGGGGAAATTGTTTTTTAATTATCTAAACTCAGGTAAAGTATTTTTTTTTCAGTTATTCAAAGATCGCTTAAGTGAAAATACCGCTTAACTGAAAAAAAGTAGGGCAAATTGGCCTTTCAGTTAAGCGGATTCGACTGTAGATTTTTTTAGAGCTTCTGTGATGTAAAATGACATCATACAATCATAATACTATGCCAGTATATTGTATGTAACTAAAAAATGTGAGAAACCGTTTAATGTATATAAATTTTTCAAACGTTGAATAGACCCTTAATAAGAGCTTATTTACTGCTTAATTATTAACTAGTTGATAGATGTTTTTCGGCGAATTTAATTGAATATAACTGTTAACCGTTAGAGGACTTTTTTTAGTACTTATTAAATTGGACTTGTAGAGTTATTGACTCTAAACAGTCATTAACGGATTAATTTTGTACAAATTGGCAAAAATAGTTCTGTCTACCGTTTTTAGGATTTTTCGTTTGGAACCTTGCCATTGACACAAATACTAATAGTAGCCATAACAATTTATAAATACTAAAAATATTTAATTTTCCTAATTTTCAGCACAAAATTCACGCTGGACTTTGTCTCCCGAAAAGCTGTTCCCACGAAGAAGTTCTCTACTTCAGCGAATCATATTTCTCCAAGAAAAAATTCGAAACACAACAACGATTCAATATCGATATGAATGTCATTGGTGCTAAGGATCCTAAACTCGAATGGAAAGTCTTGCTAACAACTGGATTCCTATCGTTTTTGTTAGTATTTGGAAAAAAAAAATTAATAGTAGTAGATGAAAAAATCGTCCAAGTCATCATCCATATAAATAGTAGACTAATAGCTGCTAAGTTACATATCTCCATCAAAAATCAAAAACATTCACTTTACTATATAATCAGAAATGAAACGTGACTAATTTTTTACTCTCTTTTCCAGCGGAGTTCTGTCATCATTAGTTTTTTGTATGATCATTGCTGAAATTATTACACAGATACATAAGAAGCGAGCATTAAACGAAGATGAAAAAAGCCCAAAACCAGGTATAACAAGACTGGAAGAATTTTTCCTATGCTTCAACTTAAGGGACAACTACCAGAGAATGTTGCAACTTGAAGAATCTAAGGGTTTTTTGCCAGTGATTGCTGGACTAAGGACTACGGTCTGCTTATGGGTCACTCTATTTCATGTTTATTTTTACTCGTTATTTGCTATCAGTAATGTACCTCTAATCTTCGCTAAGCTCGAAACAGTGATTCTTCAACCTGTTTTGCAGTCATGCTTTTATGTTGACGTATTCTTTGTTATCAGGTAAGTTAGTTGTATAAATATCAAAAAGTCCAATAAATTTATATTTTTTTTTTCAGCTCCTTCCTGTTGACGTACAATTTCTTATCAAACTCAAAAAACGTCGATTTGATACGGAAGAATTCATTCGGAAAAAATGCTGAGTTTTTCGCGAAGTCTGTTCTGCATCGATACGTGAGGTAAGTTTTTATTATCAGACAAGGCGGGTTTGATGATATTGAAATTTATATTTTTATTTTTCAACTATTAAGCCAGAATTACATGATAAACGCGTCAAACTGGGGCGTCAAAATCTGTATTAATTGTGCCAGAACTTCTTTTTGTCAACAAAAAATGTTTTCAATTATGATAATACCTGCGAAAGAACCAAATTTTTCGATCAAGGCAGTGAGAAAGTGAAAATAAATGTTTTAATGACGTGAGATAGTCCACGCTATTATCGATTACGTTGACCGTGTAATACTACGTTTTCACCTATCACTTAATCCAGATTTAAGTGAATTAACCATAAATCCTCTTTGAAATCTTTTGAATCTTGAAGATTTCCCATACAAATTTTAATCTCTTGAAAAGAAGATTAGAAATTAATGTCATTGAAATCTTCTTCGAAGTAGAAGATTTTCAAAAGAAACAAACCTTATTTCATAGAACGAGCCTATTCGAATGTCATTTCCTCCCTTGACATTCAACAACAAAAAAAAAACCTGTCCAACATAATTTAATTTGTTTTTGTTTGGTGAAATTAGTCGTTGCCTTCGAATTCTGTTTTGTTTATAAAAATATATAAAAATAAAAGATGCAATAAAGCTACAAAGACCAAAGCGGTGCCTCGAATTTGTAATGGAAAATGTTTTAGCGACTAGATGCAATCTCATAAGCGAGGTGGATAGTGCTTCTTGTCTTCGAGTGTTTGTTTTTTTTCGGGTTGGCAGGGAATCCATTAGCTGGATGGGTTGGTCAGATAAAGCTGCAAATATTGTTCATTCAGCAAGTTGGTTTTTCATTTTCCTTCTAGATTATCGACCTCGTGTCCTGGCCAGATTTCATGCACCAGGAAGATTATTACTGCTTGAATTTTGGACGATAAAATGTTGGGATAACAATATATAAGTTATTACTCATTTTTATTTATTGAAATTAAATTTGTTCACTGCACCGAAATTATTCTTCTTTTTAATTATTATTTTGTTTTACTCTTGATATATTGACTGACGCCAAACTAATCTTTTTTCTCTGGTGAAATTACTTCAAGATTAATTTATAATCTACTCAATTTAAACCGGATTATCTTTAGGTGAAAACGTAGTATAATTCATGCTTTTTACTTATTCGAAATGTCTTTTTTTTATTTGGATTTTTTCAATCATCTTTGCAGTCATACTTATATGGTAGTTATTTTTATATCAAGTAATTGTGAATTAAGGCGAAGTCAGATCAAAACAGTCTTGCGTATTTATATTAAAAAGGAGCTTGATAGTCTTCAAATGTGTATCGAAATATCCAGCTGTCACTTTTTTGCATTTAGATTGTTTTTTGTTTGTAATTTAAAAGTCAATTTAAAACTAGGCGAGTTCTCAGAGATTTCAGCAATCTCATTTATACGAGTCACAGCAGCATTCCTTAGCAAAATTTCTCGATTTTCCTGTTAAATAGTTAAATAGTTAGGAAAGGAATGTTGGGATCGCTTTCAAAATTTTGTATGAACTGCCCAATCAAAAGCGGAAGAAACTGACTGTATTTTGCCAGTTGAAATAATCCGTATGCAAACAGATATTTGTGTATGAAACTGGAAATCGCAATAAATTGTTCAATTAACGGAAAATAGACCCAGCTTATCGCATTTAATAAAATCTATATTTGACAATTATATTTATTGTATTGTAAGTAACCAAACATACCAACTTACTCCATGTTGATAGTTTGACATATTCAAATCTCAGAAAAAATATGAGTTGGATTTGACTGCTCTTACATTTGAGGGGCTTTTGAACTGTGTCTTTTTAATTTTCCTATTCGAAGTCTGCTTAATTTATTTCGAAAAATCAATTTTAAAAACTCGAGAATTTGCCACCATTCGTTAAGTGTAAATTGCATACGTTATTCGATATTAGGCCTTTTTCTTTTTACGTTCATTACAAAAAGGGTCTGAGCTGTCAAAAAATAGATGTTTCTTTTCTCCAATTGTTCAGATCTCCGAATTTGTGTGACTAGAGCATTTTGAGTTTTGACCCCCATAGTTTTACAGTACGAGCTTAAACTTAAGATCAACTGAACCTTAAGCTGAGCTTAAATGTTTGGTTTAATTCGTCCGGTTTCACAATGAAATCTGATCTTCAAATCAATTTAACTTCTTTTAGCTACATTTTATGAAAAATAGTTGACAGCATTTTTCTTTTCTCGTCCTCCCTTTCTCTCTCCGACACAAAAAACACGCGAAACAACGAGAATAACTATAAAACTCGATAACATTTGAATACACAATTTTGTTTTGTTTATAATATGTCAGGTATTATACAGAGCGTGACTGTAACGCGCAATGCTTGGTTATTTTCTTTTAAACTTCTATTCGGTAACGCGCGTGTTATTACACAAAGCCTTTTTCTCATTTTCAGTACTCCACGTTTATTTGACAGCTATTTTTCATTTTATATTCTTTGCTCAGTGCAGATATTGAACAAAAAATTATTTTTAAAAGAAAAATGGAAGGCAAGGTTATTTATATAGGTATTCCGGATGACAAAGGCAAGGATTGTAGAAAATGGGGTTCATTTGGTAATTTAAAATAAGCCAATCGTCAGCCATTTGGATTGGTGTTCATTCATCTACAGCGAAAATGAAGCAAATCCGCAAAAGAAAGAAACAGTAGAAAGAGAAACGTCAAAACACGCAAGGAAAATCCTACCCGCGCGTGTTCATGTAGATTTATTTTTGTTTCATCTTTTCGTTCTTTCTTTCTCTTTCGCACTTCACTCACGCGGGGGTAAACACACGCTGTGTAATACCAGACTATTTTCTGAAAAATAAGCAATACAAACGCTGAACTGAAGTTTAAACAGCAGAATAATCTCGGTTAACTTAAAATACATATTGAACTCATTTCAAGGTTTAAACGACACTGTGAAACCGAAAAAATTGTTTATCTGAAGTTAAAACCAAAAGTGGAGTTTAAACTCGCACTGTGAAACTGAGGGCGAGTGTTTAGAAAACAAATCAGAATGTTTAGCCTTTAGAGCTCGCTTTATTCAGACAAAATTAAGAAAATACTCTATGCGATCGAGCTATGTTATGTTATTTATGAGCTAGTACTCACTGTACGCTTACAACTGATTGCCGTTTGACACGAAAGGCATGTTTCTTTTTTCGTTCAGACCAGAACACTGAAGAGAGTTCGAACACATAGATTATGCACTCAACTTGTTCCAAACAGAGCAAGCTCTGAACTAGGGATTGCAAAACCCAGCCGGATAAAAAAACCGAAATCGGTTATTTTGTCTCGATTAACCGGTTTTCACAGGAGATTTGTTTGCCTCGGCTAAACCGGTAATTTTTCAGAAATCCAATAACCGGCTCAAAAAACCGGTTATTTACATTGACTCTTTTATCACCACAGAAATATAAAATGTCTTGCAAAAAAATTGTCTTTGTTCATAAAACATACATATCTGTCTGTGCAACCTGCAACGTTATTCACCTGTACACACACTACCGAAAAATTAAGTTGTTTAATGTCGAAACCTACACTATTTTAAGGTATGTAACTTTTGAAAAAGTTTCCATCCTATCATCTTGGCTTCCCTTCAATGAGATATACAGACGGTGTACGAGTATTTTTACTTTCCTATCTGTCAGCTGATTTCATCTCATTGCTATACGGTTATTGTTGACTGGTTAACCTTTGTGAACTTGAACACAATTTATTATTGAAAATAAAATTATTAACTGAAGTATGTATATCGTCGCATATGCAATTTTCGTTTGTATGGAAGTATTTCAATGTAGTTTTGTTTAAAAAAAAAAAAAGGATTTTGTTTTCGGAAAAAAAGCTTATCTACATATGTACATGGTCGTATGTAGATATATTTTATTTGACATGATCGGTTTTCAAAGCAAATAAAAAAATTAACAATTATTGTATATAAAACCGAAAACAGGTTATTAAAAAAAATCGGTGTTTTTTCCGGTTAAAACCGTCCGGTTAAACCGGGAGGAAAAATAACCGGAAAAAACGAAAACCGGTTAATTTTGAATAACCGCCATCCCACCTCTGAACACTGATATTTTTTTTAAACACACTTGAGCTACACAAATCAGAACACAATTTTATTTTAATCATAAAAAGCAATATAACAAAAAAACCTACCCTTTTTTGTACACTGATACACGCCCAGATACAGAAAATCATTAAGCGATCAACTTCTTTCGCCAACTTATGTATTTAAATATTTTTGTCTTCACATTTTCCTTCTTGACACACATGGCATTTGGTGCGTTCAGCAATTTACTCACATGCTCAGTCAATTATTATCTTCGATCACATCGAGTGCGATCTACGCAATGTTCAGAACAAATAAGAAACACACATTAAAATAATAATGTTTATTGAACTGATATATATACAATTGGATCTTAATTCTATTTTACATTAAGTATATTACATTGATATTTTAATTTGTTTTAGCACTAAGCACTAAGGGGCTAATATTATATATTGTTTTAATTTTTTTTTGGTAAAATTATTAAAAAAATTGTCCTTGAATTTCTTGTACTACATACTAAAACCAGTTGGGATAATCTCGGGTTGTTCAAACCCGGCTGTTTTCTGGTGATGTGGGGGTTAATGTGGCATCTAGCCACGGTGGTAGTTTGACTCTGCATTCTCGTAGAATTGGATTGCTTCGTCGTCGTTGATATAAATAAGTCCTTCGTCCAGTAGCTCTGTCACATCCAGATATCTTGGCTCGGGGTATCTCTCTTCGCTGGTCATGCTATTCACTATGGTGTTTGGGTGGTTGATTAGGTTACTCGTCAGTCTTTTGGCAGCACTGATCATGTACTTGTCGCGGGGTGTTATTCCGGACGCCTCGAAAAGTCGTTTGTTGCTGAAGTGCTTTTGTAATCGCTGGTCAAAGTGGAGTCTCGTGCAGATGCGGAAGAAACACACATTTGGAGATCTGAATGCTCTGAGCTAAGAAGAAACACAAACAATTTTTTTGATAACTCAGACTGCTCTGAACTAAAAAAGAAAAACTGCCAAATTGGAACAAATCATTCCAATGATTTGGGTTCCAATGTCTCTCGTTCCACTGACAGAATTGCGGACGAACAACTTTTTCGTGTGTGTTTCATCAGGAAAACTTGATGGCAGATTGGTAAAATGAGAATTACCAACTGACATAATTTTCCTGTTTGCTATAAACGCGACCATCAGGAAAAAATATTCACTTTTATATTGTTTCAACTTTTCCTAATGTGTTATACTAATCGCTATAACTAGCCACTAAGCCCAGTTGCTTGGCTTTAGTTTTTTTGACAAACACTCAGTGCATTGTTTTCATCATGAGACTTTTTGATCTCTTTATTCCTTGGGAATGAAACACGTATCAAATGAATAAATCATATACGTACGATCATAATTTTAGCAGCTCAATAACGGTATCTTCGCCAAATTTGAAAGTATTGTAGGAAAAAGGAAATCATACAATGGCTTAGTAAATAAATTGTTTGAACGAATAATTATTTCGATATTTATATACATTATTTAATATTTAATTCAACAGGCTTCTTCCGATTATGGTTATCACAATGATCATGAGCGACTGCATATTCAATTTCATGGACATGTATTCCCCATTTAAAATGGACCATAATAATGGAATCTATTGCAAGCAGTAAATTAAAACCCATAAATCTTCTAGTCTCGGTAAATTTTAATATTATTGTATTATTTCAGGAATTGGTGGTACAACATACTTTTCATAAACAACTTCTTGGATCTGAAGGATATCTGTTCCTCGTGGACTTGGTATTTGGGCTGTGAAATGCAGTTCTTTATTTTGTTCACTCTGATTCTTATAATTTATGCAAAGCACGAGCCTCTGGGCAAGTCTATATTTGTGATCCTTCTCATATTCAGCTTGGTTATAAGCTTCCTTTGCAACTACTTTATGGGCATCACTTTTCAGTAAGTCATCCGACTTGAATATTTTTGTTTAACTAATTTAACAATTTTTATTTTCATTCAGAATCGATGTCATTTATGGGACACTGGAGCAACTATATGTTAAGCCATGGGTTCGAGTCAACTCTTACTTCGGAGGCGTACTTATGGGTTGGATCTATTTCCATTACAAGGACCAAGGAATCGAATTGAAAATGTCCCGAAAAATCATTTTCTGGTCGATCACTTTTTGTATTTATATTTTCACAAACTTTATGAGCTTTTGGCGTTCGGCACCCGTCTGGTTGGTAGCTTCAATTATGTCCTTTGGAAAGTTCATATTTGGACTGTGTGTTGGTTGTGTTATTGTTATGTGCCAATGGGGATTTGGAGGTCCTTTCAATGCGCTCATGTCATCGAGACCATGTTTATTTTTAAATAAGTTTTGTTTTACCATTTATATGATAGCTCCTGTGATAGTTTTAGTGGCATTTGCTTCAAGAACCCAAGCGACTCATTTTAGTGAAACTGGTTCGAGTATGGATTTCATGGGGGTCATTATTGTGTCAATACTGATGTCGCTTATAATTGTCCTGCTGGTGGAGATACCATTTCAGAAAATTTCATCAAAATTTATTGTAAGAAGAAAAAAAAACTAGCTAAGAGTTAAGAAACTGTATTATATGAATTCCAACATAATAGACTTATTTCACTCACATCCCCTTCATTTATACACATTGATATTACATAGTCTAAGTCAAAGTATTTAAGGTTCATAGTAATTAAGATGTATTTTTCATAATGTAGGATGTATAGGTATTTTAAGGAATAATAAAACGAATAATGATTGTATATTACAATAGTAAGAGATTAATCTTTTTTCTATGAACCAAAATGGAGACATGCCAATTTATAACAGTTATAACAATATTATAACAGTTTTTCTCTTTAAAAGTGTGAATTGTCCAAGTTATGTGAAAGGTAATTTGGAGAAGAAAAAACAGGGTTGCTACAAAACAATTGAAAAACCGTATTTTCAAGCAATTCAAAGGGCACAGTAGTGCCCAGCCAAATTCTGGCACTACACCCTTTTTACAGGAACAAACTCGGGCGATTTTCGACCCCCCTCTAACTTTAGTACCAATAAAGTCAGAAACTTCAAGCTCTGACCATTTGCTAAGCTCACCAGGCTTAGGCAACTCGCCAAATTTCAATTCTTTAGCTTTAGTGGTTCCCGAGATTTAAGACTGCAAAAACCGTAACTGATTGACTCACTCACTCACTTACTGACAGATCATCAAAATTATGGAGCACTTCCCGACATCGCAGAATCTTGTAATTTTGCACAACGGTAGGCCATTTGCTGTATGCAAAGGAAATAAAATGCACGACTGGATCGCACGAACTTGCTCTTATGTTCGATCACATCGTATGCAAAAGATTTCTATTAAAAATCTAAATATATTTTTAACTCAATTTTGTATATGGATGTACAAAATTTCATTAATTTTGTTCTAAAATAAATTGGTTTGACAATATTAAATATTTAATAATATAAACTTAAAAACAAAAGATTAAATCTGTTTAATTAAAGAAAAAAATAATTCAAAATTCTGAAATAAATACTTAAACTAATTTGAGCTCAAAAAAAAGTACGCCATTTTATTTCTTAGATTAATTTGAATTTATGAAAAAAAAAATTTAAAAATCTGTGGAGCGGTTTTTGAGAAGAAAAGTTTTTTTTTTAAACTTTTTGAAAATATTAAAAAAAAAATTCAAAAACGCCAATTCATAGGTATTCAGAAAATACAAATAAATATAATTTTTGAAAAAAAATTTAATGAGCAGTTTTCGAATAATAAATTTTTTTCTTAAAAATGATTTTAAAATTACAAAAAAATATTAATTAAAAATATTGGTACGCGGTATAATTTGGGCAACCGAAATTTCGAAAAAATCGGTTAATCCATTTATGAGATAGTCGAAAGCAAAAAAAAAACGGTCCTATGGAAAGTACAGTTTTTAGACATTTTTCTATTTTTTTTTCAACTATATGATCGGTCGTAGCTAAAGACCCTCACTGATTTTTTTTTATCAAAATCGTTAGAGCCGTTTCCGAAAAAATAGGTTTGAAAGTAACGGTTATATGGCAGGTACCGTTATTTTTTGCGCTAAAAAAAAAATTCAATTTCCCCTCTGTACAATTCCTAAGAAACTCTATATCCCAAGTTTGAAGCAATTCGGCCCACCCGTTTGGGCTGTAGGTGTCTATACATACATACAGACAGACTGACAGACATACGGACAAAATTTTTAGACCATCTTTTTTCGTCTTCGCTATCATCGTAATGTCATGTTTGATTGTTATCTCACAAGTTTTTTTTTCGACGAATGCATAACTTGCCTTATAGTACCTATAATCGCAATAAAAATCAATAATTGAGGATTTTCCATTCAGGGGGCGTGGTACCCGCCCATTTTCATCGAATTGCTATAAATTATTTGGAGCACTTCTGATTATCGTAGATTTCGGCGGTAGGGCCTTAAGTACAGGCAAAGGTCAAATTATAAAATTTGAGATCTTGCAATCAGGGGCGTGTCACCCACCTATTTCTATAGAATTGATATTTTTATTATTATTATTTTATTATTATATATTATTACCTAATTATTCAATTTTGAAATGAAAACTTGTCAAGTAAACCAACACAATTAAAGCCAGTAATCATAATATACCAGATTTCTCTGATAATTTTGAAGCTTTTCCATATTACTTTACTTAAAATATTTTATATTTAACATTAATAAACTTAGAACTTGGCGTACTTTTAGATCTCACTACTTTTCACGGCTGACTTGTTACGCAAAGGGTTTTGTATATAGAAGAACTTGGCTACTTTTTTAACATTTATGTTTTTGGTGTTATTACATTTTAGCTGAACAACGAAACAAGTTTAATGGGATGGGACTATGTCTGATCCAGACTCATTTTGGGCAGAAATTGGCAGCTTATTAAAATTTGAAGAGTGCGGATGAAATTATCTCTTATAGAAATACAGTGCAAAAAACACCTTGAACAAAATTTTCTGCCAAATTTTTAAACGTCAATACAACATTCGTTTTCCAATACCTACTTTTTGTTTATTTAAAATTCAAATTTTTCTCTTTAACCTACGAGTAATAATTTTGTATTTTAGGGCTTTTAAATTTATTTATTTGCTCAACAAATCTTTTCGCCTTAACAACCAGAAGACTTTTTTTCCTTTATCACAAACTTCAAACTGACATTTGAACATTTTTTGTCCACAATTTGCTACCTACAAAAATTTATTGGGCTGAAATTGGCAAGAAATTGCCAGGAAGGGAAAATATTTTACACTCTTACGAGCGATCTCTTCTACCCAAAGCTACCAAATTAGTATATATGGAACAAAAATTGACATGATTGGGAGCATATTGAGAGTTTTGGAAAGAGTGTGGAACAAAGCTAAGTTGTTGTAAAAAGCCAACGAAAATAATTGTATGATGATTGCTTAAGTGCCTCCCCTATTTCATCTCACATTGGCATAGGGTTTTTCTTTAATTTTAATTCAACGAAACAGAACGAAAATAATTGAATAGCATCTGTACTTCATTGGGGACGTTCGTTGTGAGCAGTATGAATAAATTTTCTGTTGTCATAACGCGTGCAAAAGCACATATGTATGATTAAAAAAGAGCTGTTCTTATGAAAGCTACATATCTTAAGTTATGCCAAAAATGTTGGAATGACTAGCTACGAGTATTTGAGAATAAACATATAGAACAGCTGAATGCAAACTTCATTTGGTAAGTATGATTTTGTTGTTTTTATTTTGACAGCTTTCAGCTAACCTATCTTATTCGTTCACAAATATACTCGGATAATTTGGTATCCGAGATAACATTATCTATAATAAATGAGTGAACGCACCTATTCATTTATTATTATTGAATGCGAATTGCGCGTGTTCATTTGTTTACTTGTGCAAAAAGAACTGTTAACATGACAACGGCCAAACGGCCAGTAAATTAATGGGTCCATTTTGATATTTCGTTAACATGGCTTCCCTTATTCATCGAAAATGACCTTTTATAATTGGTAGTACCTGATTTTCTGTTTAAAAACTCATTCGTTAAAGTGTGGATGGTATGTGGATTGCGAATTAAGCTTGACAGTTCCTTACAATTAGATTGGAATTTGTGACCCAATCCAATTATATTGTATTTCTATATTTTTGTTAAGAATTTGTGAAGAATTTTATATTTTCCTTTGCTATCGATAGTATTTATGATGACAGCGAATCCATTATGTATGTCAATAAAATTTAATATAATTATTTGCGTTTGTTCAATCTAATATCCTTTTCACACCAAACTCAAAACACGCTTTTCGCGAAATTATCGGTTTGGGCTGAAAACCTAAAGCGAAAACACAAGTTTTCCCATACATTTTTGATAAACCACAAGTTTTGATAAACTACAAGTTTTAAATAAAACCTATCGAAAACATGTTGGATTTGCAAGATGAACTAAGCAAACACACCTTGTGAAACATTCAGCGCTCAATAAATCGTCAAATAAATAGTTGACGGGTTGCTGCCAGGAAAAACGAAGAAAAATACAGCTACGAAAACTTGTAAATTTTCAGTGTGAACGATTTTCGAGTTTTCGTAACTTTTAGTTGAAAAACCCGTTTTGAGTTTTGGTGTGAAAAGCCTATAAGGCGAACTCTGTTCCGCCTTAGATTCAATAAATAAGCAGATTTTGGATTTTATTAAGTTCATTTTTTTATTAGAAAATACAAATAAAAAAATTAAGTATTTTAATGATTCTTTATTGCTCATGTATTTTGGTGCATAGGTTATACTCTTCAGTTAAGTACCTTGAAATACACGACATTAGTTGTTTTATTATCGGGTGCTGGAACAAATAACGCAGAACATACCACTGATAATTCACCAAAATTACAGAAATTGTGAGGAAATGTAATCAATCCGCTCGAATTGTTTACAGATGCTCGATCATTGCAGATACTCAGCAATTGCTCAGAGAAATCTTTAGCAAATGTATCATTAAGCAATGCAACTCTCACATTTGTTGTCAGCTGAAGTTTCTTCACATAGCCCTATAGATTCGATGATTTTAGGCAAGCGTTTATTTCGTCGGCAGCCGCTGGTCTTGGAATTACTGGCAGTGTTTGGCGGAAATTGGCAGACAGTAAAATCATTGCTCCTTCAAAACATCTCGAGTCATTGCGTAGATCTTTCAATGTAAGGTTAAGTGCTTCTAATGCACTTTTTTTTGTATATATAATTTTGCACGCGCTTAAGGGATTATGAATACCCTTTATATGTTTTTAACACAACGGTGAAAGAAGAGAAAGAAGGATAGAAAGATGTGGTGCCCGACGTATTGAGACGGTGGTTGTTGTCTCAGATTTTATCTTCAGGGATGGCGGCTGAACTAATGCGGAGAAAATTACCGTGTCTTATTTATTTATGTCTCTTATAATTCGCATTATTTTATTTTATTTCGTTGTTATATTTATGAGTAGTTTACTCAATCACATGTTGTTAGTGTTATGTCTAAGCAGCATGTAATGAGTAAACCAACAACTCATTTTATGACACTTTTTAGAATTGTTTTTTAATGGAATATAAGAAGACATAGACAACGGCAGGAATCGAACCTGTGACCACGATGTTGACAGGCGAGCACACAACTATCGTGCCACGGGCACCCGCTATTGTGCATTCATCCCAGATGATGATTTTCGATGCTGATAAAACTTTGGCAATTGCTGAGTTTTTTGCAATATAACATGTTGGTTCTTCAATAGTTTGAATATGTAACGGCAATTTTAATGCTGAATGAGCTGTGCGGCATCCTTCTAAGAATGTGGCTGCCATTCCAGAAGGAGCAACTGCAACGGCAATGTTGGATCTCGTACGAACAGTGACTAAAACTACTGACATGAAGAATGTCTCACCAGTTCCACCAGAAGGCATCCAGGATATATAAACCACCATTTCCATCATCAATAGCCTTCATTAATGTATCACAAACTACCTGTTTTGGGGTCAACGGAGCAACATTAGTTTGAACTACTAAATCTTATTCCTGGTGATCATATTCACGTTCCCGTTCCAGTTCTCGATTAAAGTTGTCATTTATTTCACGATTTGGCGCTGGAATTCATAACCTGACTATAAGAAGCTACCGCACATGAGGTAACACATGTCTTCGATCAAGAGTAAGGCCCGATTATGTGTCTCCTCATTCATTTCAAGATCGTGATATCTGGAACTGACACGAATTGGATATAAAATATCTTCTGACATATTATCATTGTATTTGTTCCACAGGTTAGATGGGTTCGATGGAAAGCATGTCGAAATGATGAAAGCAAATAATGGGTGTATCTTCCTTGGAGATGCAACGATTGTATTGCAAAATGGGTATCGTTTTCTAGTAAATTGAGTTATCCACATGCAGTAGGATATGTTGGAAATATTATATATACCATTAACAGCCCGTAGTGTGTCAAATGACATTGACCCACGCACATTTAAGAGCATCAATCGCAAACAGAAGCATTCACTGATTATTATACTGATTATTGATCTGAAAAAAAAACCATACACAAAATTACGTTTAGCTGTCATTTGCGTTTTGCTATTCCTTGTCAGATGCGTTTTTGTTATACCACATTTTATAGTGACTTGCATTCTTCTTGACGTTTTATGCTAAGTCACACGTGAACGCGGTGGAACGCGATAGAAAGTACCCTCTGTCTGTTTCCTGGTGCTAAGCTACCTCCACACCAATTTTCAGCCAAATCGGTTTAGCCGTTCTTGAGTTATTAAAAGTGTAACTAACACGACTTTCTTTTTTATATATAAATAGAGAACGCGACCCAACTAATGAGTGCGATTGGGAAAATAGAATTCTTAATATCCGTTCACGTCTTCAAGAACGTCAATGCGCCAATGCGTGGCACTCAGAAGGGATCTTAAAAACTCAGAACGGAAGGTCAAGTGAGTTTATTGAGATTGAGATAACACAGTTTTTGGAATGACTTTGGAGTGTCCTCGAATGAGTAGAGTTTTTAAAAATGTTTTAGATTTTTTCTTTAATTGCTGATTTGCATGTATACATCTCAAAGTTGTGCAAAATTAAATAAATTGTCTATTGATAACTGATAATTGGGAAGAACTCTCCGAAAACTAACTCAATTTAATAGTGAAGTTTTAATATCTTAGTATTTGTGAGACGTCACTTGGAAAGAGAATTTCCTTTATTTTTGTAAACATGACGGACGAAAATATGGATGCTTTTAATATGGTTTATCAACAAAATAAATTGCTTACAATCGCAGACATGACGTGAGTTCATCTGTTTTAAACTTTATATTAGCAGCGTTCAGGACATAACTGCAGTGGATAGAACAAATTAGAACAGAAAAAGATACAATAATTAAAAGTCATTTATCAAAACATTAACAAATATTTTACTACTAATAAATAATTGTTAAAACAAAAGAGGAGCCGATTAACTTTTAACAACAAACCAAAATGTAAATAAAATAGAAAACAAAATAAAAATAATTTTGACAGTTCTCACAATTCTTTCTAGTTTGATCACTCAAAATAAGCCACAACAGAAAATCCAGTCATTTTCTGTTCTAATCTGTTCTAAAACACTTCACACATCAAATAAGTATTTCGAATGAGAACAATTTAAAGCGGAAAATTCTTCACTGAGTTAAAAGTTGTACTTTTCCATCAAGAACATTTCAAGACAAGAGTCACTGAACAAAGCTATTGTAGCTTTTTTTTTAAATAGAGTCAGACTAGAGAATGCTAATTTACTAATTTACTGTTGTTCGCCATTATAAGTACGAACTATTACAAAATAGAATTGGTGTAAGCAGAACTGTTCAGAAATCTTAATTTAAGAGTATTTCAGGGTGCTGTGACGCATAAGGTCAATAGTTTTGGGGCCAAGAGTTTACTTTAAGAACCTTAGATACATAAGACCAAGCTTAAGAATTTGGCTTTTGCGCTATAGGTAGTTAAATAATATAATAAGTATATGTAAATTCCCTGTATGTCCAGATGTGCTAAGAATTAGAATGCCCCAAAAAATATGCAAATCTTATTTTTGTAGTTATACACATTCAGAGAAAAGTGCCATTTTTTATTAAGGTACCTATTTCAGTTTTGTAAACATGCATATGAAATATTCTCCTAATTTAAATTTTATTGGTGGACATTCCGGTTATTGTAGGTTAGGTTAATTCTGCTTATTATAATCTACACTAGCATACCCATTTATCTACTTTAAAGTCCTTAAATGGTTTTAAATGAAGAGTGTGTGTTTCAATGAGTATTTCGATTTTGAAACCCAGGTAGACGCTAATGGTTATTTATTGAAAATGAAATGTTCCCATGAAAGAAGGCTAGAGAAAATTTTATGAAGGTCAAGATAATCTGGACAGTTTATTTTTTTATTTTACTAATAAATTTTAATTATTGTAATTTTAGACCTTCAAAATATTTTTTTTAGGGAAATCCAATCAAACATATGTATGTGTGTAGTCACAGTTATGTCGTTTTTATTTGGAAATCCGGAAGCCTTCCGGACTCTTCTGAAAGCGTTCACTTGGGGAAAAATGACAGTTCTAATTCTGAAAAGAAGAGAATTTTTCTTCTGGATTTGAAATCAGAATCAGAACCAGAAGCACTCACACATTCATATACTTGAACGTCAAACTCGACTGTTGTCATTTTTGTATCATAATTGTGCAACAAACTTTTTTTTTAATTTGAATATTCTCACGTACACAATTATTTTCAAACGTACAATTTCATTAGAATTCACAATCGTCAGAATCACATAAAAGTGTTCAGTTGGGATCCCGGATCGGAGAAGAATTCCGGATTGCCAAATAAAAACGCCATTCGATGAGTATGGTTTTACTTGTAATATATTGTAATAACTCCTTTTAAAACTAAATTTAAAAAAATACGTTTTTCATTTCTCGAATTTCCATCGCAGAAGTTACATTCTAAGCTTCTGGACTAAAACCCCCATTAGAAATGAGTTTTAATTTGCAAAAAGGTGTAGTTTTATTGAATGTCAAGAAAAAATGGTGATACAATTTTTTCAAGCCCCAAAAACACATCCAATTCGATTTTAAATTAATTTTAATAAGCACAAGATAAAGGCAAATATGAATAATTTGGCAGTCGATCGTGTCTCACTAGAATGGTTTAACATATTCCCTAAATAAAAATAAACAAAATTATCGATATTTTCATATAAGGTAAAATAAATAACTTATCAATAGAAGGGGGTGGGGTAATTGCATATATTTCAATTTATGTATACAAGGTGTCCCGGACTAGGCTAATTTTTTTACTCTAAGGTCAATTTTTTTGAGATAAATAAACATAACATTTTATCAAACAAGATCTTGGAAAAGCCATAGACTTTCCGATACTTGGGAACACCTTCAGCAAAACAAACGTTTTTTTTTTTGTTTTAAGCACTAAATGTGGTTTTGTTTTGTGCAATTTTTGGAATGTCCTCCAATACTTCTGTTAAATCATTGCGCAAAAACTTAATTAATAGAATTCAGCCTAGCTTGTAGACTGAAAGGGGAAATTAATTTTTTTCCAATTACTCCTACCCACTTCTTGACGTTTAATCTGTATTGAAATGATTTATTAGGGTCTACCACGATATCTCGAAAGCAATAATACAGAAAGCAAAAATTTCGAAAGTTAAAACTTCGAAAACAAAAATCTAGAATTGAAAAAATCGCAAAAAAAAATCTTGAATGCATAATCTCGCAACACAAAAATCTCGAAAAAAAATCTCGACTGCAAAAATCTAGAATTAATACATATATTAATTTTTAAGACATTTTTTTTCGTGGGTAGGTGTAAAACCTTCAAAAGGCTCTATGAGGACCGAAAAACTCATGGTCATAGGAGTGTGAGATTCTTACTGCACTAAAAACACCTCCTCCTCCCGATTGCAACTAAGTTGAAACTTATCTAGCAATTTAGTTTCAACGAATTTAATTAACGTGTTGCAGGTAACTATCCGGTGATAGTTCCTATGCTTATACCGCGATTTTAAAGCGGATTCTCGTTTAGTGCACCAGATCGGAGGGCTTAGTCCTTCGCAGGCGGCGTACTAAATTTGTCTCATCGATAATTTCGATTATAGTACTATTACAGTGTTGTAATAGCGGTTTTCTATGATTTCGTGCAAAATTTTGTATTTCATCGCGAACCGTGGGAATCTCGAGATCTCTGTGGAGATCTTCGTTTCTAATGTACCAAGGTGCGCTTACAAACGATCTTAGGAGTTTATTTTCAAATGTTTGTAAGGTATTTAAATTAGAATCTCGCGTACGACCCCAGAGTTGTATACCGTAAGTCCAGGCAGGCTTAAGCACCTGACTGTACAAAATTTGCTTGTTTTTGATACTGAGCTTAGAGTGTTTCCCGAGCAACCAGTACATATCTCTGAGTTTAATATAAGAAAATGGTTACAATTTGCCGCGAATTATATATGTTGTCTCAAAAATTAATATATTAATTCTAGATTAATAATAATTGGAACTGATAACTGGCTTGAAATACCGGAAGGGCGCTAAAAAGGAAGTAGTGTCTTGTAAGCTGACCGAAGCACATAGACACCGGGTTGAGGGGAGGTTACAATAGCACTATCATTTGAGAACGTGATCCTCTCCTTTAACCCCACTGTATAGATTATAACAGCAACAGGCCCGGAGAGCGAGCGGCTCCCCTCAACGTCTAGTGGTGGATTTGATGGAACATTGTTTGGTCTGTGTGTCTGTTTAGTTGCGTCAGATTAGCTAAATAAGTCGAGACGGCCGACCCTTCCACAATAGTATTTTACAATTCTTAAGGAGTGGCGGCCTCCTTAACGTAGAACATTAAATAAATTACAAAAAAATGTGCCCATCTATAATACGTATTTTTTTATGTATAAACTTATTTATAATAAAGGGTCCGCCAAATAACTTTTTTTTTTTGAAAATGCTATAAAAAAAACTACTGAATATTTTCTCAAATTTCTTTTTTTATTTGAAAGTACAATCCTTCCGGTTAATAATGGAAAATAATTTAATTCAAATGGCTGCCTCGGCTGGCCATGCAGTAGCCTACACGATCGGTCCAATTTTTAAGCACATTATTGATTGTGTGCAGCTGTATTTCACCTATGGCTTAACGAATATTGTCCTTTAAAGCGTCAATTGTCTCTGGCTTGTCGGCGTAACACTTATCTTTTACGGCACCCCACAAATAATAGTCCAACGGTGTCAAATCGTAGCTCCGAGGTGGTCAAACGACATCAGCTCTGCGGCTGATAATGCGATCGACAAAAACAGGGCGCAAAACATCAAGTGTAGCTTCGGCTGTGTGGCACGTAGCGCCGTCTTGTTGAAACCAAATATTGGCAATATTCGTTCAACATGGCCCGATAACGATCGACATTGACTTGACGCTTTGGTTTATCGTTGAGGATGCCAGTTTCTTTCACTTTCTTCACAAGATAACGAACATACGGAGCTGACGGTGCTTCTCTTCTTCCAAAATCCGTACGCAATTTTCGCACATATTCTGCAACATTACCATGATTTTCAAAGTAATGTCGCAATATTTCCCAGCGTTGTTCAAGCGTATACACAATGATATTCGTTCAGCGGAAGGATAAAACTAATTACCTGTCAAATCAGACATGAGCTTAGTGTTACCATTCCCGAAATAAGCACTAGTTGAAAAAAATAAACGTTAGATGGCGAACCCGTTAGATACGTTAATTGGTTGTTTTTTTTTTTTTTTTACTGGTAATGGTTTCAGGTACATCGATGGAAATATTTGTGTCTTATCTGAAAAAGATTACGATGGAAACAAACTCATTATTTTGGGAACAGTGGAGAGAGAGTCTTCTACTGCTGGGCTCCGCAAGAGTTTGGTTGAAGGACGGAACTTTGGAAGTTATTCCTTCGATCATTCGACAGCTTTGTTCTTTGCATTGCATGGTGAAGGATGAATAGGTCCCAGCAGTCTTCTGCATATTGATTTTTTGTTGTTTATTTTCCCAAAAAATGTAAACTGTTTAATAAACTAAATATGTTATTCCTTTTGTTTAAGTGTAAACACTTTAAATAGCTAAAAAAGTCTCGAATTTTTATTTTTTTCGAGATATTGTCTTTTGAGATTATTGTTAATTCGAGATTTTTGTGCATTGAAGATTTTTGCATTCTAGATTAAAAATTTGTTTTTTTCGAGATTTTTTGCATTCGACATTTTTGTCATTCGAGATAACGTCATGATCCCGATTTATTATCTCTTTTTATGAGGAATAATGTATGAAGATTGCGGAAATTCGTAATCACAGATCTCTTCTGTCCATAGAATTCTGCTAATAAACTCGTGACCATCCAAGCTCCAGTCCAAGGGCCAGTTTCAGAACTCAAGTCTCTTTTCGAAGTCATCTGGAAGTAGTACTTGCACAACAGGTGTGTGGTGATTTGCAGAAAGATTTTCTCCGTGCCGTACATCCGAAAATCTATGTCTGGAAACTGTGACTTCAAAGCCTATGCATCTGATGCTAATTGATGACTCATTTGTGTAACAGCTTCCAGTACTCTTAGTCTAAGTCCTTCTTACTTGTGGAGCTCTCGCGTAACATAGTGTACCTATTTGATATTGATCACCTGTTATAACTGTTTTGTTAGTACCTACACATACCTACACACATAAATCTTTGACTTTTTCCGCAAACTTGTCAATGATTTTTATTTTTATTATGCCCCATCAAGGTAACCGTCAAAGCGGAGTTTTCTACCCAAGCATCTTCGTCGGAAATTCAATTTCAGTTCGAAGTAGCTTTCATCGGAGGAGATTTTAAAGAAATATGACGACGCATTGCGATTGATATAAACTTCAGGCAGAGATGTGCAACTTAACTGATATATCGAAAATGCGATATATTTTCGATAGTTTTTTATTAAATAAACACGATAAACGTTTTAAACCATGAAAAATTGGCGAGAGGGTGTAATTTATGTATTATAGAAAGTATCTTATGCAATTATGCGCTAGCGTTTTTAAGAAATGTAATTAGATGCATCGATTTTAAAATCAAAACTATCGAATAAAGTTCCCTCCCTATTTCCAAACATATGTGTTTTTGTTGTCGTTTGAACTGTCAACAAAAGAAAAATTTGAAAAAAAAAACTTGAAATACAATATTATTTATTTAGAAAATAAAAGAACATTGCAAGAACGACAACCGACTACACCCCTTGATAAGGCGAAGATCAGGACTAAGCCAACAGACGAAGTTACTTGTATACAAACAACTCCTGCGCCCAGTCATCAGCTACAGTTTTCCAGTTTGGTTCACTATTTCAAAGTCAGCGATGAGGGAACTACAAATCTTCGAGAGAAAGGTGCTAAGAAGCTGCACCGGACTCCACTTCGATCGACCGCGAGGAAAACATTACAGGAACAAGGACATCTACAAGGAAGCAAAGTTAATACCGCTGGACAAGTATCTAACGAATATGGCAAAAAAGCTAGTGCAAAGCACCACCAACCACCCTAATCATCTTATAAGAAGGATTGCCGCCGAGCAACGACACCCCCAGCCAGGTACCTTGGCGTGATGGAAACTCTGGATTCCAACATCTATACGCACAACGACGAAGTAGCAGTTTCATTCAATGCTGATGCAGGGTCAGACTACCACCGTGCTAAAACGAAAATCAAACCTCTACTTCTACGCCCAAACCACCACAGGACAAAAGGGACCGAACACCCCGAGAGCAGCAAACAAATCAAATTTTTTTTATTTTTTATTTGACATGTTTAATATATATTGTATAATTTAGGCCCCCTATATGCCTTAAGACTATATTCTTTTCAATGTATTTATAGTTTTAAGCTAACAAACTGTATATATGTAATTGTTCAATAAAGTTGTTAAATCGTTAAAAAAAAAATTGCAAACACGAAAGCAATATACGCGAACTACCTGACGCAGCTCTAATTATATAATTCCCTTCAAGATTGAAGAACAACTTTCGCCTAAATAAAAATGCGTTTTCTTTTGTTTTGGAGCACATTCAACACAAATACTAAACAAATTATATGTCTTATGGTGTCATTCCAAACATTTAAAAAATATATGATGCATGCAAAACTAAAACACAGCCACAACTTCTGGTGTCCTTGTATAATTTTATGAAAAATCGGAATGTTCGCTGAGCAGATTCATCATCCGCTCATATTGCTGTGAACTTGTTTTTTCGTTCTGCCTGAAAACAAAAAATGCAAAATTTATCTTAAATAGATAGATAAGTTTTGTTTCTTTATTACTTACATTTTAATTAACAATTTCTTTAAAAAGAAAACACTTTCCGCAACGAGGACTTGTCGGAGGACTTCGGAGAATATTTTGTTTGGATCTGTCATAATTAAAACCATTAAAGGTACTTTATCGCATACAAATGACATGCGTTGAATTTCGTCGGACAGAATTTCCGATCACCCGATCGGAGAATTACCTCGAAACAAAATGTTTCCGATTCGGATAGAATTCCGCTCCGACGGTTACCTCGATAGGGCAGATTATTGTTACGTTCATTCAATAAGTACTAAACAAATTTCATACCGCTAGAATTAGCAAAGCAATGTTTTGTTAAAATGGTAAAGGGTAGTTACACCAAAGTAGGCGTTTTCCTAAATCCGATGGAAAATGATATCAACAAATGTCTCTACCCACTGTAAGACGATTTTCTTCTTAGAATGTACCCAAGAAATACACCCTAAAATACTTCCAACCAGGTCCGGGACACCCTGTATAAAAAACGAAGTCGTGATAGTTAAGCCTAGTACGCTGCTGATGCGAAACGAAAAATCCCATACAAAAATGACACGACGAAATCATGAACGAAAAATTTCGCTCTACATTTCGTTTTCCAGTACGCATCTGAACGGCGAAATGTGTAATTGTAGTGGATAGCTGTACTAGATTTCTTAGTACAATTCTCCACTCGTTTCGTTCTCAATTTAATTGACCTGCACTTTAATTGCTTGCGAAATTTTGACATTTAATTTTTTTTTATAAAAAAAAAATTCAAGCTCTTGTATTGTTTATTTGGTTTTTCTTTGGCTTTGGGTTTTCTCTAGTGTCTGGTTTTTCTGTGCATTTTCTGTATTAAATTATTCGAAATAAGTGCAATTCTAATTTTTGTATCAAAACCAATTTCAAAATCGACTAAACTAAATCTGCAAAATGGAAATGGGAAGATGGAAAGAAGCACACCCTTCACATATCTTATCGGCGAACAAGATATAGCGGATCTTTATTTGGAGTGCTTATTATAACCAACTATCGGCTTTTCTCATACCTAGTGCTAGTGCTTAGATTAAAAATAACCTATGTCCTTTTAAAATTAATTTATTTTAAGTGACTACTAAATAAAAATATTATAATCAAGATTCAGTAGTTTGTTATGCAATTAACTGCCCATGTCATGATATTTAAAATACATTTGTTACTCCGACTTTTAAATTCTATGCGACCTTTGACACCATACAAATATAAAAAAAACACTCACCATTTCTAACTACATACTTTCAACAAATAAATTAACTCAATTGCCACAAAGAAAAATTCAAAAAGACCGCCCGCTACTGGCAGTACGAATATGGTCGGGACAAGATGTATCCAGGCCGGAAGCCAAAGGTAAGCAGCGGCCTTCCGCTGCACCAACGACAATTAAAGAAATCATCGTTACCACAATAATGTTTGGTTGCAAAAAGGCCATCTTAAACGGTACCCACCTCTATTTAGAAAGCCTGTTTCCGATCTCATTGATTGGCGATTTTATTCCCCAGAACTAATTTCTCAAGTTCAGACAATCTTTTTAATGTTTACTTCGTGAAAATCGGCACGGGATGGACATTGTTATTTAGTCTACAATTTCTGGTGATGACCTCGCTAGTCCTTTGTTGTGTTGATAGAAAGAAGATGATGACAAATCACTTACCTCGCATTGCCAACGCTACCTTCTTTTTCTTTTCTGGACGAAGTTTTTTAATATAATTGAACCATCGTATGGCAGATGCCCTGCTCGTGGATTTGATAGCAAATCAAGCTGCTTGCAAGCTGGTCACTTGTCAATTGGATTTGACATATAAGGCCATGCATTTATACTATTCATTCGATTTTGGTATTAATTGAGGAAGCAAGACCTATAGTTAAAATGGGAATCGATCAAAGAGCATTCGCAGCATAGCAGAGCGGTCAAGTACAAACACACTAAAAAAACTCACTGATGAACAAGTGAAAATGCAACCCGTTCCAAAGATATATTCCAAAAGCTATTCACTGTTCTCTTGGAATATATAATCTGAAAATAACTTGGAGTGTATCTTTGGAAAGGGTTATCCTAAAAACTTGGTTGATACCTTTTTGTAATCTACTCTTGATACTCTCAAAATCAGCGTCAAAAGTTTTTATGTAGAAGCCTTATTGCAAAAAATCACTCTTGAAATACGAATATTTAGAATGATGTATGCGTATTCCTGGAGCTATTTTCTTTAATACAACTTCTTTGCAAAAAATGTTGATGCTTCCTTTGAAAGTATGAAGTGCTGATTCCATTATATTTATAGTCTGATTATATTTTTCAGATTATATATTTCAAAGTGAACAGTGAATAGCTTTTGGAGTATATCTTTGGAACGGGTTGTCCAATAAAGGTGAGCGATATCTTTTTAGAATCAAAACTTCATACTTTCAAAGGAAGCATTAACAAAACCAAAAGTAGTTTTGTCACCAAATTACTTTTAGATGTATTTTTTTTTGTCACCAAATTTCCTTTACATATATTTTTTTTTAAATAAATTTTGGACTTGAAAATGGTATCCGGAATTAGTAAGAAACCATAAATTAGAACCGTTTACACCATCCCAATGAAGCACGTAGTTTTCGAATTTTAGAGTGGTTTACCTCCCAACTTCATTGATTTTCTTAAAATTGATAGAAATTTTATCAAATGGGCAGATAAATCAGTTTATAAATTTAAAAGTAATTGCTTAATTTGGATCATTTAAACGGTTCTGAGTTTTATTTTAAATCCTCTTTGAGTAACTAGAACCATTTTTATATCAAAGAATTATTTTATAAGAATTACATCTAAAAGTAATTTGGTGACAAAAAAATTCCATCTAAAAGTAATTTGGTGACAAAACTCTTTTTTTTATAACTTGTTAACTTTTTTTGACAGCTTACACCACAACTCTCCGCAAATATTTTTCCGCTGTGATTTTCGTTAGCATTTCGCTCTCCTATTGGAGACCACCGAAAATTTTCGTTTAGCATCAGCAGCGTACTAGACTTTAAACCAAATGTAACTCAAGAATATCGGCACACGCAGTTAGAATAATCCCGAATAACTCAAATTGCCGCTAAACCTTTAAATGACAAATACACATTCAGCAATGTCCATTCAAGAGTTTAAACCGCGCATTGGAAACATATCGAACAATAAAAGAACTGCGATTAACTATCTGCTGATTTACGCCAACCACTAGGTGCCAGCCAATCCAAGATCGATGGTGCTGATGAACAAAAAGCTTACATTAAAATATCGACTCTTTATTGACTCTGAATTGGTTTAAAATCTTTTTAAATTTAATTCCTTTCAATTTCTGTTCGCCCTAGTGCGTGAATAGGTAGGTATACATATATGCCTGTAATTAATGGTGATTTCAATTCTGAAATTAAATCTAATACCATTTTCCCTTACTGTGTTAAAGAGACAAAGAGACAAACTGTCACTCTGAATGCCCAAGGAACATTCGTATTCTGATCGCTAATAGATTTGCCAATCTTAAAGGGCATTAATTGAATACATTCTGTCCTGTAATTCGGGCGTTGGTATAAGTCGGTATATATTGTTATAATTTTTTCTAACTTGAAATTTTCAAATCACATACAACTTCAAATAGTTTTATCTAACAATTATTGGTTTTAACTATTGAGAATGTTGATCTAATTGTTTGCAATTACATACCTACTTGTTTGGCTGCGTTGTTCAGTTCAACCCAAATTTAAATAGTTGCGTTGCCAGACGTCCCGATTTTCGCGGGACGTCCCAATTTTTAGGCCAAAATTAAATGTCCCGCTCGGGACAGGCTCAGTCCCAATTTTACCGTGATCGAATATAATTATGAGCAAGCAAGTGCGATTCATTCGTGCGTTTTATTTTAATATATTTGAGCATCCCTCTCCTTCAAATTTTTTTCTATCTTCATTTTATGATCATTCAATTCAAAAAATGAAATGAATCTACTTCGTTTTTTTTAATATGTAATATATTTTACACTCTTTCATGCAAGCCCAGAATTATTGTCAAAAATGAAAAATATTTTCATTCAAAATGAGAGCTTAACGCATACAAATACACGAATAAGAACTTTTTCCAATGCATTAAAACTTACCACACCTGTGATACAAATATAAAAAGAGACAGCAATTACAAACAAAATTATGTAGTAAAAATTAGATTCATTTTTCAAACTACACACAGATGCAAAAATATCAGTTTTATATTACACAGATGCAAAAGTATCAGCTTCACAACGATACTAACTTGTATAAAAACCAAAATAACTGCCGAAATTTCCATTTGGTATTACTCATCTGTGGTTCAAATTTTCATTCTCATTCTCATTTAGTTGCTAAAGCAAAAGTTCAATTTTTGTCCGTCTTTTCTTAAAATAGCTACAAATTTGGATTTTCTTAAAAAATCGAATTGGATAGAATCGTTTTATAATGAATGAAGAAGCCGAAAGTTTTGTTTCAGATAGCACGGAGCAGGAAAGTATAACACCGAAAATGAAAGTCAAATTAGTAAGTCATCGCTTAACGAAATACAATGCAAATTGGGAGAATCGATACAGTTGGTTGTGTGTTGCGAATTCAAGTGAGTATCGAGCTTATTGCAAGCTATGTAAGAAAGTATTTAGTATTTCTCATGGTGGGCTAAATGACATAATGAAGCACTCAAAAACAAGATCCCATACCAAGACCGTGAGTTCTCGCGCTGCAAGAAATGTAACAAACTATTTCCAGGCGTCAGGTACTTCCACTTCATTTTTTTTTTTAAACGGATGCGCGCACTAAAAGGGTTTTGACTACCCTTAAAATGAACAGTGCGAGCGTTAGGAAAGTAGGGAAGGATGCAAGAGGAGATACCGATGCACATTGGTTTTGAATTTCTGAATATCAAAATGGGAGGGGAAAATAGAGCCGGGTAAAGTATTCCACATTCGCGTTGTACGGCTAAAGAAAGATTCTCTGTACTTAACAGTACGACCGAAGTTGGGCTCAAGGGTAAACTGATGAGCATTCCTAGAAGCGCGAGTATTACGGTTGAACAGTTTAAGGGGAGGAATGCAAATAGCTATTTCGCTCGAACATTGTTCATAAAAATTGCGATAAAATAGTGAGAGACATATAACATTTCGACGATGTTCTAGAGATGTAAATGTTTCCACTATAGTTCTATCGCCAATCATTCTTAGAGCTCTATTTTGAATTCTATCCAAAAGATTCAAATGAGTTTTGGGAGCTCCTGCCCAAATGTGCGAGTTATACTCCAGTTTTGGACGAATGAAGGCCTTATAGATTACAGCCAGATCAGACGGGGACAAGAATTTTTTGCACCTTCGAAGAAAGCTCAAACACTTTGCAGCGTTTTTGGCGACATCAAATATGTGTTCATTCTACAAGAGGTGGTCTGTGATGCACATGCCTAGGACTGAAAGCTGATCGGTTTCTTCAATGCTAGTGCCGCTCATGGATAGCGGCATGGGGGGTGAGTTCTGCTTTAGCGACAGGAGACAGCACTCAGTTTTTGAAGCATTGAATTCTACACGGTTTTTAATTCCCCATTGGACAATGCTGTCAAGATCAGAATTTAATGAGCTTATCATACGCTGCCGCTCCAGTTGCACATCCGAAAAACAAGGAGGTGCATCTAAAAATGAATATGAAAAGCTGAGAGTACTATCGTCAGCAAAACAATTAAGTGGATTAGAAGTTCCAGATAAGAGATCATTAATAAAAATGAGAAAGAGGGTCGGAGACAGTACGGAGCCCTGGGGCACACCAGCATTTATTTTGTGAATATCAGACTTGAAACCGTCCAATACAACTTGTATTGAACGGTCCGAAAGGTAATTTCTAATCCAACGAAGAAGACATTCATCGATACCAAATGCACGCATTTTCGATAGGAGAGCTTGATGCCAAACTCTATCAAATGCTTTTGAAATATTAAGCGCAATGACCTTACTTTCTCCAAAACGATGTAAATATTTGTGCCACTGTTCGGTGAGATATACCATCAGATCACCAGTGGACCTATTGCTACGAAAGCCATACTGCCGGTCATTAAGGAGCTTTCGTTGTTCAAGATATTTCTTGAGTTGATAATTAATCAGCGCAGCGTTTCCATGACCTTGGAAAGAAGGGACGTAAGCGCAATTGGACGGTAATTAGATGGTGAAGAAGATGCGCCTTTTTTAGGGACAGGCTGGACAAATGCTGTGTTCCATCCACTCAGAAAGAGACCTGTAGAGTAGGACAGATAGAAAAGCTTACGCAGTGGTTTTGCCAGCGTTGAAGAACACCTCTTCAGAACGATGGGAGGGATACTATCCGGGCCAGCTTATTTGTTTATGTCAAGATCTTTGAGGACTCTAGCAACTGCACGAGTGCGAAAGAAGATTCGTCCCATAAAATCGTTTACGCTCTCAAGTACTGGAGGAGTCATAACACTTTCTGACAGCGTCGAATTAACAGCGAACTGCGCTGCAAGCAAATTGGCTTTTTCGCGAGAACTGACAAAAGGGGTGTCATTAAAGACGAGCGTTGGAACCGAAGAAGAAGTTGAATTTCGAATAGTTTTTACAAATGACCAAAAATTCTTACTACCTTTGGGACATTGTAGTATTTTTTGCCTTAATTTTTGGTCATGCAAAAATTTGGTTCTACGAATGTAGATCGTGATCTTGACATTATGTATAAAACGCCAGCCGCAGAAATTTCTTCTACATATCATACTTTTAAGCACTCATTAAGCTATAATAGTATGGATTCTTTCGAAAAATTATTGCCTATCATGTACGCCGATTCCAATGTAGCTAAGAACATTAAATGTGGTAGGACAAAGAAGTAAGCAATAGTTTGTGAAGTCTTGGCGGTAGAAGCTTTAAAGGAAACGATACAGAATTTAAAAGAAAATTTGTTCTTTTCCATTTCCACGGACGACAGCAGTAAGAGAAACCTACAAATGTTTCCAATTTGTATGCGATATTTCAGTTTTGAGAAAGGTATACAAAACAAATTATTGGATTTTGTAGAGAGTAGTAATGAAACTGCCGACCAAATAACAAAGATACTTTTTAAAAATTTAGAAAAAAATGAGTTGAAAATATAGCAATTAACATCATATGGAGCTGACAATGCAAATGTAAACTTCGATTCAAAGCATTCCGTTTACACAAATCTGGTTGGTAAGAACGATAAAATATTAAAAGGCAACTGTTCAGTTCACATCTTGCATAACATGCATGAGCAAATTTGCATGTGATAGGTTAGAGATCGACGTTGAGGCAATTATCTTAAAAATATACGGCCATTTCTCACATTCATTTAAACGTGTCGTGCGGAATTAATGAAAATATTTGAAACCACAGAAGGCGAATGGTTCGAATTATTGCGTCACGTAAACACCAGATTTTTGTAGCTCTATCCTGCGGTTGAGAGAATACTCAAGGTTTGGCCTACTTTGAAACGATATTTTGATAAACCAGGATTATGTGCGAGAGTCATTGAAAAGATTGTTCAAACGGAAGAATAGGTGACAAAAACTCTAGCCTACATGTATTTTGTTCATAATGTTATGAGCAGTTTTGATGCATTTATGAAAGATTCGCAAGGAAATGATATTACGATTACAGAGATGCATGAGTCATTATGCTTTTTTCGCTCGAGGTTGATGCAAAGGTAAAATGACTGCCTTTTTGGCTTCCAAACAAAGCAGATGCTAAATAAATTTATTGAAGCTGAAAAGACAAAAGCTATCGAAAATCGACTTCAAAAATTTTTATGTAAATTGTCAAACATATATTGACAAACGTTATAACTTTTCAAACGAAAATATTTTCGGTATGCTCGATTTCATTAACCTCAAAAATTAAATTAATTTTGAAATGATTGAGAATGCTTTTTCTATATTGAATTTGTCTGGCACCAGCTCTTTAAACAGTTCCCAAAAAATGATACTACGAATATGTTTAAACTTGTATCCTTCGTATCAACTTCTAACTGCTTTCCCGAACGCGTTTTTTTGGCAAATGATTTATAAATGGTCGGATGTCAGAAACGAATGCTCCGTAAATTTAATGAAAGCAAAACTACTCATTCAGTTCAATCTGGAGTACACTTGTGAAGACTTCTTCAAATATATCGTCGAACAATCGAAGATCCGCAGGAGAAGGTGGAGGCTGTGGGGGCTGCTTTCCAGCAAGTGTACAAGATGAATGCTAGCCCGAACCACGACCTGGAGAGCAGAGCTCTGGTTCACCACTTTTACCTCCGGAACGATATAACGCAGTGGCGATCTGAGAACCTTGGTTTTACCGGGTTTAATTATGAACATTTGGCGAACGCCATAATCGCCGAGCGAAATGGGACCAGTTCCCTGTTAATTTCGAAGATTGAGCTCCAGCTCATCTTTGATTCACTGAAGAAAAAGAAATCAGCAGGAGTCGATGGTATATCCAACGTTGTACTACGACATTTGCCTCAAGAAGCAGTTGACATATATACCACACTGTTTAACAACGCGCTGAATAATGCATATTATCCAGTGCGGTGGAGGACAGCTGTGGTGCACCCTCTCCCAAAAAAAGGGAAAGGACAACTCCAATCCGGCGAATCTCCGGTCGATAAATCTTCTTCCAAGTATCAGCAAAGTATTTGAAAAGGTTATTAATAGAGCCCTGTTCAAATGGGCGGAGGACAAAAATATCATCCCGGATAATAAGTTCGGTTTTAAGGCGGGACATGACACAATTCATGCCGCGTCTAAACTCGTTTCTGATGTCCAATGGAACAAATCTAAAAAGCATTGTAAAGCCTGTCTGGTTGATTTGGAGAAGGCCTTGGACACCGTATGGTTAGAGGGTCTCTATCTAAAGCTCGGCAGACTTGGTATAAGTAAGCCGCTATTGTACATGCTTGATGACATGCTAAATGATAGAAATGTTGTTGTCAAGAGTGGCAATGTAACTTCTACCACAGTTTTTAATATTAACAATGGTCTTCTGCAGGGAGCGGTTAACTCGCCGATTCTCTTCAGCATTTACACCAGCGATCTAATAGGTAGTCTAACTCAGGCAATTGCGTACGCCGATGATCTAATTCCGTACAGAACAGCTCCAACAGTTGAGGTCATCAAAATTCTTTTGCAGCGTGACTTCGACATGATTCAGCGATATTGTGATGACTGGAAATTGGAAAATCAATTTCCAGAAATCAGAAACAATTCTGTTTAGGACTCCGTTGTCTAGCGCCTCAAGGGATACGAGAAAGAATTGGCGCAAGCTGGTGATCGTGGGACCACGTGGACATCAACTGGCGAGTAAAAGTGTAGTAAAGTACATTGGCATCTGGTTGGATCAGTACTTGTATTTCGACAGACATATAGGTGCTGCTCTGGCCAGGGCTAGGGGAGCCTTTGTCCTGACAAAACGATTGTTTTATAGCAGTCGTCTTGACAGCAGGGTGAAGGTGATTTGCTACATGGCCCTCATCAGGCTGATGATTGTCTATGGATGCCCGGTGTGGTTCAACGTTGCCCCATCTCAAATGGAAAAGATTCGGGTGTTTGAGAGGCAGTGTCTTCGACGATGCCTTGGATTACACAGAACACCAGAGTCGGAGTACAAACGATATTATTCCAACCAGGTTCTATACAACGGAGCCAACATAAACAGAATAGATAATTTTTTATTTAAGCTGATTCGGGGGCACGTTGCAAGAGCGATGTCCTCAACTAACAACTTAATTTTTGGGGCGTATTACCCCAACAACGAATATTTCGAGAGTGCGCGGTTAAGTGGCTACATCCCTCCCGAGGCATTCCTCTATTTAGACAGTCGAGGGCTGATACAGGATGGAGGGGCGGTTCCGCTCATCTACCACGTCAGCCGGAAAACTGTGGATAGGCGACTCCTGTATGGTGGAGACGTCATCGCTCAAGGTGGAGAAGAGCGCCTTCGGTTCAGTAGGACTGTGTCCGATCGGGACCGGAGGGATAGGGCGAACAAGGAGAACCAGTTCTGGTGGCTCTCTGAGCAGCATCGTGATATTTAAAGTCGATGAAGATGGTATATCTTGGCCGACTTACATAGATTTAGGGCATTAGGTATAGGGAACAGTCGGGGTGGCACCAAAAAAAAATTAAAAATATGTATGTATGCGGGGGCATACGTGCATGTATTTGCGTGTCTGTACATGTATGTGCGTACGTATATGTATGTGCGTATTTACATGTATGGGTGGGTTGGATGTTGTTGTGTGTCTGCATGCATATAAAAAATAAACAAAAAAAAATTAAAAAACGAAAAAAAATTGCTGCTGTGGCTGTTCTAGTTTTTAAGTATTATTAGGTATTTTAAGTAGCTTAAGTTATTTTTAGTTAGTATAAGTTAGTTTTATTTAGTTTTAATTATTTTTAATATATATTTAGGTTTAGTTTATAAGTAAAAAAAAAATTTTTTTTAAATTAAAAAAAAATTTAAAAAAAATGATAAGATACCAAGTTTTTTTGTAAAAGTTTCCTTGAAATATAAAATAAAATACAAAAATTAGATTTGATTAAAATAGTTTTAAGGTCGAAAGACATTAGTTCTAAGAGTTATTGTTTAATTTAGAGCGCCCGTAAAGGGCCAGTAAATTAGTTGTAAGTTATTGATAATTAGGCTAGTTTTAAACATTTTTGTCTAGCTTTAAGATAGTTATAAGTTAATATGAAATAAAAACGAATTTAAAAAAAAATAAAAAAAAAATATCGTCGAACAAAAAGAAAATTTGAAAAAAAATCAAATCTTCAGACAAGTATAAGTAAATAGCTTTTTAAACGTGCATGGATTTATTAAAAAAAATTAAAAAATGTCTACTTATCATCGTATATTCCTCAATTTAGATTTAAATAAAACGACAAGTAAGAAAAAACATATTTTATCCTTTTTTTTGTTATGTCCAGATTTCGACATGAAAATTCCGATTTTTTTTCTCAAATTTTTCCAAAATCCCGATTTGCTAAAAAAAAAAGATCTGGCAACGCTGGTAGGTACTTATAATCTAATAAATGAATTACTGTCAAGAGAAGGCACCTACCAACAGAATTTTTTTTTTTTTAATAATGTCCAACCCAGAAAACAAATTATTTATATACCTACATCTTATAGGTATCTACATAGCTGCTGCATTACTGCTAAAATTAAATCAAATCAATCCATCGAAGTTACAATATTCCCAGAATATTACACGAGACTCAAATAGATATATATGTATATATACCTACCTACCATCCATTAGCTTAATATAAAAAAAAAACATGTAGCTTTGATTTATTCTTAATACCTTATTCCCTTACCAAAAAATATTTATTTTCAAATTTTTCAACTTAGAAAAAATATTCCGTTTTCTATCACTAAAAACAAAATTTATTTCCCATTTCTCTGTACAAAAAAAATCTTTTTCTAATCACCAACCTACCTGATACAATCCGATCTGATCCTCTGCTTTATTCCATTCAATGAAGAAATGGGTAAAAAACGAAACTACCTGTACATGCACACCCTTCTTTTCATTTTCATAAATCTTC
Source organism: Philhelius pedissequus (assembly GCA_910595825.1). Lineage (NCBI taxonomy): Eukaryota > Metazoa > Arthropoda > Insecta > Diptera > Syrphidae > Philhelius > Philhelius pedissequus. The sequence continues at coordinate 4,024,066 of OU343160.1, read as the reverse complement.
CAAGAACCTTCTATTGTTGGTTTAAAAAAAAATATGTATTTAATAATATTGCACCATAAAGTGGCATCACCGCTACCAAAAACACTCTGCTATATCTCTCTCTCACCCACATGAATCAGTCGAATTCAAAATTAGGGGAAATTTGAGAGAATTCAGCAAACTCACTAACACAGCAAGTAATTCTCGGAAATGCCAAAGGAGAATCAAACAAACACGACAGCAAATTCTTTTGTGCGGCACATTTTAATATTTAGTCTGTGTCCATTCGCTCTATAGTTCGGTTCGTTTTGTCTGCTGTAATTCGTGTAATAACGGAATTGTAATTCGTGTAATAACGGAATTTATAGTCAAGTCACAAAAAACGATTCGTCGATAGTTTTTCAAAGGCCAATAGTATAAACGGTATCAGTTGTACTTATGTACACATATCTATTTGTTCTTTTTTAATCAGCTATAATAGTTTAACAGTTCAAAAGCTTGAAATTTGAAAACCAGTGATTACAGTGGGATAATAACAAATAAAGAAAAGCAAATTTTAATAAAAATTAAAAAAAAAAAAACTAGTGATGTTATATTATGTTAAATAGAGTAAAGTTATAAAAAAAATAAACTTAAAGCTTAAATATATCTATTTAATTAATTAGCTCTACCTTGTAGTGCTAAGTAGTAGTAAAAGAATTCCAAAGCACAAAGTGAACATGACTACGAATGCCGAAATTCTACCATACCACCAAACTACGATTTCACTTCAAACGGCGGCAGCTCTGTCTAGCTATCATGGTGGTGGAGTTGGTGGCGGTGGGGGAGGTACAACGCATATCGGTTGGACAATGGACGATCACCTGTACCAACAGACTGAACTACACGGAATTACCCCACATAGGACACATCACCTGCTCCATTTCGCTCCGTACGCCCTGCATCGACCACAGTTACAGACCCTTAGCCATCATCACCACCACCACCATGCACATCTTCCCCCAGCTATTTTCCTGCAACATGCTACCGGATCTACTATGAAGTCTCACCAGCGCCCTGCAACTCCAGCTTCACCTCCTCCGCCAGAGGGTACACACATCGGTCATCTTTATCCAGAAATTCTCGAAATGATCTTTCAGAGGCTTCCGGTCAAGGATCGCGGTCGTGCCGCTCAGGTTTGTACTAATTGGAGGGATGCTGCATACGCCAAGAGTGTATGGAAAGGGGTGCAAGCTAAATTGCACCTTAAACGCTCTAGTCCTAGTCTCTTTGCATCGCTGGTGCGAAGGGGAATAAAGAAAATCCAAATACTTTCGCTGCGTCGATCACTACGTGACTTGGTGATGGGTGTCCCTAACATGATGTCTCTGAACCTCAGCGGTTGTTACAATGTCGCCGATATAAATTTGGGACACGCATTCTCCATGGACCTGCCCAACCTAAAAGAGCTAGATCTTTCCCTTTGCAAACAAATCACCGACACTAGTCTGGGAAGGATAGCGCAGCATCTAAAGAACCTCGAGACCCTGGAGCTCGGAGGTTGTTGCAACATCACGAATACTGGTCTCCTTCTGATCGCGTGGGGTCTCAAGAAATTAAAGAACCTCAATCTCCGATCGTGCTGGCACATCAGCGATCAAGGCATTGGACATTTATCTGGTCTGAGTAAGGAGACCGCGGAAGGTAACCTAGAGCTAGAATATCTCGGCTTACAGGATTGCCAACGTCTGAGTGATGAAGCACTCGGGCACATAGCACAAGGTCTAACGTCACTTAAACGAATTAACTTGAGTTTTTGCGTCTCGATCACTGATAGCGGACTCAAGCATTTAGCTCGAATGCCCAAGTTACAGCACCTGAACCTAAGATCCTGCGATAACATCTCCGATATTGGCATGGCTTATCTTACAGAAGGCGGCAGTGGTATTGTCTCATTAGATGTTAGCTTTTGTGACAAGATCAGCGATCAAGCCCTTACGCACATCGCCCAAGGTCTCTTCCAACTGCGATCACTGAGTCTCAATCAGTGTCAAATTACCGATCAAGGAATGCTTAAAATTGCCAAGTCTCTCCATGAACTCGAGCACCTGAATATCGGACAATGCAGTCGGATAACTGATAAGGGTCTCCAGTCACTCGCAGATGATCTTATCAATTTGAAAACAATCGATCTGTATGGTTGTACGCAATTATCATCGAAGGGATTAGATGTGGTTATGAAGCTACCCAAACTGTCAAAGCTAAATCTCGGATTATGGCTTGTAAGATGATGCGTTAATTGGGAGACCCTGCGATCGTTACTATCGCTGACATCACCAAAGTTCTACAGGATCATCGTTATATTCAACATCATCCTCATTATCATCATCATCATGATCGTCCACTGTAATAGCTTTTTTTATAAAATTTTAAATTAATTTTATAATATGCCATATTTTATTTAAAATGTTTTTTTACATATGTAGGTGATTTAATATTAATTTTTTGTTTGTTCAATATTTACTGTCAAATGTATTGAATTTAATATTGAAGCATTTTTGTCAGGGTTGCCACGTAACGAATTTCCAATTTTCTTCATACTTTAGGTAAATTATGAAACAAATTTCCTATTAAGCTTTACTGACATTTAAATTAATAACTTAACTTATTTTGTATATATGTACCTACTGGCTGGGCCAAAACTTTTAAAACAGATATACTAAATTCGTACAACACAAGGAATTTACTTAGGGATCCGATCGTGAAACTGCTTCGGAACAACTTTTTTTTAGGAAATTACACATTGATTAGCTTTGAATTATTTTTTTAAATCTTTAAGACTTACTTCGAGTTGGCTTATTGGACTTGATTTTGAAAAACTTCAAACTGCAATATTTCAACTGGATAATATTGTTTAATTTTGATTCTACCAAGGCTTTATATTTTTAATCCTTGTTGTATTCTAAAAAATAAAAAACCTGAAGCCAATAGAATTTTTGAATATCTACGACAAATTCTGTGATAATTGTAATTCGTGATAAATATCAAACCCCAGCAAAGTTATTGTTCATGTGATGTCATCATAAGTCGGCATTTACATTGAAGGATTGTTTCAATTGTAATCCCATGAGTTTTCGCGGCGCAACCATTCAGCTTTGGAAAGAAATATTGCTGAAGTTAAATGCCAAGTATAAAAAAGATACATCTATCATCTTTCAATATATTCACCATCAAATTTGTGTCTATATATGTATAGACTTCAAAAGATTTCTATGCTCCTTTCAGTTAAAAAGAAAATTCCATTTTCCACCTACTCTTTGAGATCTATGCAAGATAACGTTCAAGATTATTGTGAACGCTTGATTGACATTCACGCAATTCTTTATTTCAGTAAATAAATACAAAAAAATCATCCCTCTCTCTCTCTCTCTCTCTGTTGCTGCCCATGAAAGAACACTGACAAATTAATTTGCTATGCATAAAAGAAATTTCGCGCTTCAGGTACTCGTTCGTGAATCGTGATGTTAATTTCCCATGAAAGCCAGAGTAACCCCTTCGTGCTTCGTGTGTGTTCTTTTATTTAGCTTGCATTGTATAAATGCAACTGGATTTTTGTTTCTATACATTTATACATTGTACACCTATAGATTTACGTAAAAAAAATGTAATTCAACATTTATGTATGAAGAACTTGAATTTAAGAATCCAATGAATTCCAGAGACTTCAGAAGCTTAGCATTAACTAATACCGTTAAATCGTACTATTTAAAGTTTAAACTTAAAAATGCATTAGAAGCCATTGTGTGTGTTTCAATTACACGATTTATCGTGAAAATAATTATTGTAACTGCAAATAACCTTACAAGGTGTTAATTGTTGTACCTACATATTGTTGGTAAAGAATTCTTAAAAATATTGAATACATGAAAGCCGATTAATTTCTTCGGATAAACTTATTTCTTGTTTTTACTACAAAAAAAAATCAAATTGGCACACAGTATTTCTATAAGAGTTTACGTTTGTGTGAAAATTTTGCCAATAAAATCATTGATTCCTTCGATATTCGAAAAAAAAATCGATATCAATTTTGTAGATAAACATAGTTTATCGATATCTAAACTGTGCGTTTTAAAAGAGTGCAGCATTTAACTTCGGATGAAATTTTGGAATGGAGGTCATTTGAACTTTTAAACCAATTACAACATTAATGTCTACTGTAAATATATAGTTGTTGTGTATGAAATAAACAAGTTATATCATTGTCAAAAATATAGTTTTTTTTTTAAATCTAGTCTATTCAAAATATATTTGACAGATACATTACATTGAAATTTACATTTTACATATAACCTTAAAAACTGTACAGTTTTGAAGAGTGAGACAGCAATTTTCTGAAAAATATCATTACTCCGATAAAGTATACTTTCCAGTAGATATTTCAAATTAGATCTAGACCCGATGGCATAACACAAAAGCGATTTTTCGATTAATTGACTGTCGGTTTGATGACTCTTCTCTCTATCGTTCCTTGTAGAAATGAGACGCTATAGTCAAAACGACTACCAAAAATTGGCAACCAAGTATCACATTGGACGATTTAACCCCTATATAGAAATCTGAATGCGTCCACGTTCATTCTCTTACTGTCATACTTAAACCAAATCCACTCAAGTATGAAGACAAGAAACAGCTGATATTCTTATTTTTTGTGAAAGTATGCGGCAAATCTATTTACCGTCACGAAAAGAATCAAACGAAATAAAGAATTAAAAAAACGTGTTAAAAGACGTGATTTAGTTGCCGTTTGTCTTTAACCCGAGGTTTTGAAATTTTAAACTTACTTCTTCGCTAAACCACCTTCTTTGGGGATTTGACATTTAACAACAATTTACAAAACCATATAGAACACGAAAAAGATAAGTTCATACTTATTGTACTAGATTTTCTTAATGGATCGGGCCTTTATTTTTATTAGTCCAAAATTTTTACCCGCAAATTAACTTTAATTCTGAAGTATAATAAAGTCGTGGATTAGAGGTAGAATAAGCGTTCTTTATTAATAAAGCTGTAAATAATTGATCCGTGGTTCAGAAATTTTAACCCATCTTTTTCGTCCGACTAACTTAGGTTCAACGATGGTTCAAGCTGTATTTGGCATTTATCACTTACTTGAACTATCTTTGGCCCTAACTGAAAATTTGTTTAACTTTGAATATTTATGTAGGTAGGTATTTCTTAACACTAAAAACAGATAGGTGATTTTATAAATGAGAACTTTAATTTGTTTCTTAAAACTTCAGACTAAAATTCAAAAACATTCAAAGAAGGGAATTTGACCTACGAATACAGACACAATAGAGTACTAGATCTTAAAAAAATTGACATACCATAAGATAAATACATAGACAAATTAGTATTTAAACTAAAAAGAATACTATATCTTTTAACATACAACCTATGTGGCAACACTGATAAATATTGAATTCAAAAACTCCAGCATAAATAAAATTCAAAAATAGTTACAATTACTTTGCAGCAAAATCACACATCGTTTAAGTTAAAAAATATAAAATAATACAAAATAATCAAATTATACTTTTTCTGTTATTTAAAATTCAAAAAAAAAAATCAAAAAAAAAAGAGATGAGTGTAACATGAAATACGAGTACATCAACAAAAATATAAATATACGTTCTTTTCTATTGTGATACATATATTAAAATTAATTACTAAACTAAATAATTATAAATAATAAACTATACCTATTATAGAAACAAAACAAAAAGAACACTATTTTAAGAAAAAAAAAACTTGTAGAAAATTAAAAAAAAAACCTAGTTAAAAACAAATTTGTGAATAAACACAATTAAGAAAAAATCAAATCATAATTATTGTTTAAATGAAAATAAAATGAGAATACACACAAAACATTAATGTTGTTTCCATATTTATTTTTGTTTAATCATTGTACATTATTATTATCTATATTAATATTATTTTTTTTAAATATAAAACGTTGTAAAACAAAATACATATAATAATTAAATTTTTCATTTATATTTGTTTGTTTTGTTGTAATAAATTTTTTTTATAAAAAAATTCAAATCTTAAAGAAATATTTTTACTATGTTATATTGTATTATTATATAGGTGGATTATGTTAAAGTAGTTCTTAAAAAAAAATAACTAATTATAAACAAAAGTGTAAATCTTAAAAGTTAATAAGAAAAACACAACAGCTAACAGGTGTGAGAAGTTAAAACGAAAAGAGAAAGAGACAATTAAAGATAACCTCTTTATGGCGAAATGCGCAAGAAATTAAAACAAAAATATTGTGTTGTTATTTTTTGGAATTTGGTTTTCTTTCGCCAAATTGGAATTAATATTTATTCACCTTTTGAACTGTAGTTGAGGTAAGCGGGGTATATTGAATTTTTTAAGAGGGTTTTTAGGTTTAACAATACCCAACAAAAGAGCAAGTGTGTGAATTTAGGACGCAATTTGAACATTGATTTGTATTATTTATACAAAATCTGGTGATAAGACTAGTGTTTATGAAGGTTTCATAGGAATGTGAAAGGTTTGTATGATAATAAGGTTAGTTTACTGCTTAATATGCATATTTCTAACCCAATATAAATTATATCTCATATGTCTGTTCAATCTTTGTATATGTACCTACTTGTTTAAAAAAAAGAAGAAGTTGGGTCCGGGAAAGAGAGCATCGATTGTCGTTTTTCCTTGGGACTCCTCATAGGTACGCCTTTTGAATTCAGAATACTTCATTACATTAAGAATGGTGCAAATGAAGTATTTTTTGCTTCTTGATTTAATTTGGGAGAACACTGACACTCATGTTGAAAATTACGGTTTATAAAATGTGTGCTTTTTGACATTTATAATTTTAGCCACTTTCGTCGATGACATTTTGACAAATAATGATTACAGAACCATATAAAATAAAATAGTAGATTTTCTGCATGAATTTAAATGCGGAACATTTAGTTTTATTAGTCGAATTTTTTCACTTGCGGATTGACTTTTATTCAACTACTTATAAGTCTTGGATAAGAGGTGGGATATGCGTTTTTTATTAATAGAGCTATGAGTTTTTTAAAGTTAATATACTGCCCTATTCTGCTATTCAGATATGAACTGCGAATTCCACGATTCACCCATTCGATCGCTTTTCGCTCTACTCCTCCATTCTGCTATCTGTGAACTGCATTATCCCATTTTGACATTTATAACAGACTCGCATGCGACCTTACCAATGGATACCAGATAAACTTCAAATGAGCAGCAGAATAATGATTAGTGAAAATTTATAGAACATTTCCCCTGATTAATATCAAAATATGGCTAATGGAGACTTTTGATAATCATACAGCGGGACATTTCATTTAAAAACAAAACGAAAAACACCACGAGAATAAAATGCAAAACGAGATGATTGTGTACAGAAATGCGATTTTGTTGAATGAGATAAAACTAACTGAAAAAATCATCTTTGTGAATTTTTCTGAAAAAAAACGAGGGTTTAATCAAAACTACTCGTATGATTTATAAGAACATTAAGGGAGACACTACCTAAGCAGCTGAAAGGATTTTCTCTATGCGTATGTACATATATGCTATTATCTAATACTTCTTATGAACCAATGTTGCGTTTTATTATTTTACGTTTCGAAATCTATATTTTTAAAGAGAAAAACCATTATAAAAATAAAATTAGTGCTACTATGATAAAAGAAAATACAAAAATGAAAAATAGTTTGAATATGCTTAAGTTCCTCAAAAAAGAAATTTAGTTAATAATCTTCTACGACACAGGGGCAAACTGCATTGGTCGATTTAGTTTTTTTTTCCATTTTCATGAGATTATGTGACGAATTTTATCTGCTGAAGTAAAAAAGGAAAGTGAAATCTATTTAAAGTAAAAGATTTTAAAAATATCTTAAGGTGACCAGACCCCCATGTTTTCGAAAATATTACCGAATTGGTATAGAAAATTAATTTCAAATTAAAACAACGAATATACCTGGTACAACGAGTACTTCTCAGATATTAAATCCTTAAGCGCTATGTATGTATGAATAATGGCTTATACACCATCATATATACACCATCACCATACATTTTTGCTAAGGTGATGAACCCATGTCCCTGACTACAGTCATCTCTATAAAATCAATCAGTCTTTTTTTCATTTATATAAAATGAAATCATTCGATTCTTCTTGGTCGAGTGATTACTATTACTATTTTACTATTTCATTCGAATGATTAATGCTCACATATCATAATACCTCTTATCTGTTGCCCGAGGTTCTTGTCTTGCATTTTCATTAGTCTTAAACAGTAGTAGCTAGTAGTAGTGAAAAGTTAAGTAGAAATTGAGAAGTGAATTTCTTGGTACGATTTATAGTTGGATTTAATCTTGGTGGATGTGTTCATGGAGTAGTTATAATTATTAATTTCCATTCGACAGACAAATCGATCTTTTTTTTTTAATTTCTAAAATCTCAGATAACTCTATTTTTAATGAATTTAAGCACTGTATCTCTAAAAAGTTTTTCAATTTTACTATTAAAAATGTAAGCGACATTTTTTGCACACTTTGCTCAATAATTTTTGAAGCATGTCTAAAATCTCACCTATATCTGCAATTTTTATACCCTCGATACCACAAACTTCAATTGATTAATTTTAACAAATTTCGATTTGCATTCTGAAAAAAAAATCAATTTCTATTATCATGTTTTTCATTTAGGTCTACAAAAAAGCAATTTGACAAATTTGGATGGGTGAAAATGTTGATTTATTTTTTATTGTAAAATCAATTTAAAGATTTACGCTCCCAGAACTAACAATATAGTACAGCTCTGAAATGTCAATTTGTAAATGTGGTTTCTGATTATTTTGTTTAATTTATTTGTGTTGTTAAAATTCTGTTCATCATGGCTTGAGCAGTTTATGCGTTTGATGCGGTTTTTTGGAATTATCTATTTACGATACAATGGATAGATTCCCAACAAATATACAACTGCTATAATATCGACACATGATGTTGTTCTTGTTATTACTAACATTTAAAATTTTGCAAAGTTTGCTATTCACTTAAAAAAAGTTATTTTGTATTTGATAGTTTCTTATGTTTAATTTTAAATGTTTTGGCTAAGATTGTTTCTTATATCCATAAAATACTGTATACAGTGAAATCTCCCTTTGAGGACAACACCCTTGGGCGTTCACCTCTCTTAGGCGGACACATTTTTTTGTACGGAAATTGCTCCATAAACGTTTTATTGTTCTCAGTTTCCCTTGGACGGACACGGACAGGAATTTCACATATGAATGATAAAGTATTTTCTCTTAGACGGACATCAGAGCAGCATTAAATATGTCATCATGCTGATAATTTTGACAACGGAATTTTTTTTTTAAGTTTCAGTCTTTTACAGCGAGGATCAAATTATTTTCTCTCTTTCACTTGATGAAAGTGATTTTGTTTGGACGTGAAAAAGGTATAATTTTCAGCTGTTTCAAGTTTGAATTTGGAGGACAGTGAACTCGATCCAGAAAATGATTCGACTGTAGCAAATTTAAGAGAAATTTCCAAGCTCCTTCATGAATGCAAATTAGATGGGTAACCTGGACGATTTGTGTTGATGGATGAAAATGTAAATGTGGATGAAAATATTGCAGTTTCTGTTGAAATCAACGACTCTGGCAGTGAATCTGAGGAAGAAGATCAGGACCTGGTGGGAACATCTATTAATTCATACGAAGAAGCAAATACTAAAATTAAAAATTTTAAAAAAATTGTACGGCCAAGAAAAATGAAGGTAGCTGGTCAATTTTTGGTTGTACTACAGACTCCAAAAGCTAAAATAAATCGATCTTTTCTAAAACTAAACAAACAAATATTGAAATATTTTTATTTTTTTTTTTAAATACATAACTAAGAATCTTCTCATATTATTGCAAAGTTTTTAGATGCTGATTTTTATATGCATTTACATCAGTATGTGTTAAATCTAATAATTTTATTCCACTTCATGTGATAAAAAAGATGTGAAGTTTATATATTTTTGAGATTTTTATTTTCTGTTAATAAACGAATACTTTTAATTTTGAAAATTAGTGATTTTATTTGATTTCCCTTAAGCGGATAACTTCCTTATGTGGACAAACATTTCGGCACAATGGCTGTCCGCCCAAGGGAGATTTCACTGTAAATATATTTATCTATTATAACTAAAATAAAAATTCATCAATTTTGTTAAAAAAAACACCATTTATCGTATTAATAATAAGGTTCAATAAGGTTCTAAGTCTTTTGGATTAGCTATTGAATTTTTAAATAAACGTGTTGTCTTGTCATTCAGTTCTGAAATAATTTTTAAATATTAATGCCTAAGTATTTGTATTAATGTTATTATAATAGCTACATACGTCTATAGGTACCTAAATAATTAAAAAAATAGAAGTAAAATAACAACACCTGACAAGTTGTTGCATAAAACTTTACACCCTGATCTAAAGAAAAAAAAATCATATGACGTTTGATTGTTAAACTAATGCAGGTGTTATGGTAGGTTTACTTACGTATATAGGTACAAAGTATCTACATACATCCATATATGGGAAGCAATCGAAAGCATCTACCTAACACCTGTATCTAACAGACTCTAACTTAACTTTTCTTCACTAAAATATTTATGCAGCTTCAAGTTCTTGTACTTATTATAACAGATGCTAGTCTGGAAACTTTCAATCACTTTACAGGCTTCAGAATAATGAAAAAAGTCCATCCAGGACCAAATGTTACCCCAGCGTGGCATGATCGATAATAATTCGCACATACAAAATTGCGTGTCATTTGATAGCCTTCAAAGGACCTAGAATTTCATTTTGTACGACATGGCGACAATGATGGCCTGGATACGTTTCAAGAAAAGCCTTCACATGCAGGTGTCTGGTGCCTAGGGGAAGAAGCACCTTGCATACCACACCGTCATGGATTGCATCGGTCGGTTCAGTGGTGCTGGTAGGTATCTACTTAAAAACAATATGCTGCACCGCACTGCATATTCACAACCGAACCGACTTCAGCACAGTTCCGCCCCTTTTGCTCTTACCCCTTTTCCAGTATATTTTCTCTTTCGTCTGCCCAAGTGGTTACCTCACTCGTTTGAGAATACCTACAGCTAAACTCTAGTTAGCTGGCAACGTAAACGTAGGTAGGTAGAACCAAACCAAGTCTTTAGAGACAGGTTTTCCAGTTTGTTGTTGTTTTTGTCGTATTTTTTTAATTCCACAACTTCAAGTTAAGTTTACTTACAAAAAAAAGAAACAAGAAAAAAAACTCGTATCGTTTGGTTGGTTTGGTTCGCGTGTTTTGTTGTGCTTTGCTTAGTGCATGCATCCAAAACATTAAAATAGAACCAAATGCGAAACGACTCAAACGAATGAAAACGAAACGGAAAAAATCCACAAGAGACCAAGGGAGGGCAGCCTTAACAGCAAGAAGCACTAGCACTAGCACACCAACAAGCAACAACAAAATCCATAAAAGATGTGTGGACAAAAAAAAAAAAGAATTAAAATTATAAGAAAGCAAAATCGAAAAAAAAAATTAGAAAACAAGAAAAAGTGGATTATAATGAAATATATTACATACACACTCACCAAGAGCGACGACGAATCGCCAGCCAACAAAGCAGTAGAATATCGATCTGAATGCAGTTTGCCCAGGAGCGCATTTGATAAAAGCGTGGTTTCCAGTTTATATATTTTTGTTATGGATATGACTGACTTGACAATTTATAACAATTCTGTCAACGGCGTTGACTCTGATGAAAGCTTCGCTTCCGCTCGGTCAACGAAATCCACCATCATAGCACGTGGTTAGTACTTGAATGAGACCGTTCTAAACCAACCAATCAGAAGTGAATTCAAGTTGTTTATTCCTGCCACGACAATCTCCGGAACAGTGGCGAATATTGCACAGCTTGGAACTTTTAATATCGAAGAACTGTTAGAAAGCCGTTATAAAATTTAACATACCTACCTATTTGAATAAAATGATATTTTTTCCCAATGAAACTTGCTAAGGCAATTATTGTTTTATTAAATTGGTAATGATCTAGTTCATTCATGCTTTGTAAATAAAACATGCTGCAATAAAATTAAATATATTTTTAGATGCATCATCGAGAAACACTCTATCTAATACTATAACTCTATTAACAAAAGCCAGTACGGATTTCAGAAAAATAAAAATACAGAACAGCTGAATTCCATTCGCTTTTGCTAATCACACTTCAATTGTTGTTCGCCATAGTTCTCTGGATGCGGTGACAATACTGATGCAAAGTGAATTTGGCGCAGTTTTTCGATGGTGTCGCGACAATGGATTGGTAATAAACGCCTAACGAATATATCAAAGTTGTTGAAAACTACAAACATCTTGGAGTTGTTATTGATTGTCATTTTCTATCGGAAAAACAGATAGATATGCTTCACAGTAATGTGAAGAAAGGCCTATGTACTCTCGCACTTACAATACGACGTCTTGCGACAAATAGAGTGTGCATATTCCTTTTCGTGATAAATGTACACAGTTGAAGAAAATTTTCCATTGAACTTCCTTTTTTCATTTTTTTCCGAAAGTTTGTTTGGTAGTTTGTCTGGAAGTAAAGTAATAACTTTTTGAATATAATAAAAAGTGTAATTTTAGGCTTTTGGGGGCCTGTTTCAATATGAAGAACATAATTTGGTGAAATATTTGGTAGCAGAAAACGACGTTTGATAAGAAATCGATGTAGTTTTTCAACTTTAATTCCGAACTACGAGTAGAGTGCAGTAATTCATCACTGATTTCGATGCAGATTCATAATTAATGTTATAGCTGTATGAATAAGGCAAATTATTATCTTATAAAATTGATCCAAGTGGTATTTAATGTACAAAATTTCTAATCGAAATTTCATTGACTGAACTGCACACATAGATGTGATGCAGAATTTTTTATTGTATATATTTTGGTCCTATTATATGAATGTTTTTGAAATATTTTGATATATTTTGGCAATTGTGTTAGATAAAATACACAAATGAAGTCAAAAATTTCAAAGTATCACAAAGGTATCGTATTGAAAAAGCAGAATTGAAAGACATAAAAACTCATAATTTACGTATGATACGACTTTAGTTTACATTTAGTAATTTAGTCTAAGTTTACAACGTTAAATTAATATGTATTTGTACGTCGACTCAGTATTCTATTGTTTTGTTTGCGATGTTCATGCTTAGATAGTTGTTGCCGATGCAATTCTGATCAACATACTCCTATATTTAATTTTGCTGCATTTGTGCATGTAAGTGCAACAATTAGCAATTGACATTCTGAACAAGCAGAGGAATATAACATAATTTCTAACACAACTGACGTGATACTTACATGCGACAATTTAGATAATGCGACCAAAATTTCGTTTTCTGACGGAAACAATATAGAGATTAATTAATACACTTTAAACTTTATTTATTTGTATTAACAGGTAAATTAACTATTGAATGCAATTTACTTTTTTTTATTAATTAGATATTTTTATTTAGGAATGAACTTTTGGTCATGGTTTTGGAATTAAGATAATTTAAGGGTGTAAATATATTTTATTTTGAATTGATATTTTTTCTTTCGGCATATTTGTGTCTAGATTACATATTCTAAAAAACTAATATTATGTATTCCACAATTAAGTAAGCACAGAATTCTTAAGTTCAAATTAGGAAATTTTGAAAATTAAGTATGGCTCTCAATGAACAATTCTGTTAAATATTAAGGGCAATAATAAATAGTGAAGTCTTAGGTAAATTTTCGGGATAATTTAAATTTTATATTTAGCAGAATTTTGAATTACCGAAAAATTTATTTTTGGAGTACAGATTTTAGTTACATAATTTTGGAATACAAAATTTTGATTACGACACAATTTATTTAAAACAACAATTTGTTTTTAAAAAAAACTGGGCTGGTTGTGGCAAAATTCAATAGTATCTCATGATATGAGCTTTATCAACAACAAAATAAAGCCAGGCTTAATATTATTTTAATTTTATACTCTTTCTTTCTTTGTCTAATTTGAGTTTTGTTACTTTAATCTATATATACTTTTATAATTTATTTATTTGCCTGGAAAAATCGAATTTTGTCTATTCAAAACTTTGAAGAATCTCTACCCTCAAAAGGAGTGTAAATTTTTTCTTTTGAATAAACCTTTTATCTGTTAACCTCTTCCGCCACTGTACTTTTTGATACATTTGAGGCAAATGGGTAATAGGTAGGTAGGTAGACATGTAGGTATATTCACGACTGCATGGTAAAGCAAAACACGCACACAAGTTCTCTGGAGCGCATAAAAAGGCAAAGCTCTATTGCCTAGCCAAGTCGTAATAATGTAGATCTAACTATCTAGTAGATATAAGTACATACATAGCTGGAATCAAAGAGCTGCAAGCAAAATCAAAAACCAGCTCGCATCGAACGAAGCTAGTGCTCAACCTCAACATTTTGGTTGGTGGGTACCTACAAAACCTACTTAGGTACCTACCTATTCGTATTCGAAAGATTCAAAAATTCAAATTCTCTCATAGTCAATTCTTCGTTTTCTTAACAAAATTTCTCATTGCGTACGAAATGTTGAGTTCGTATCTTGTTCCAATGGCAATACTCAAGAGTAAAGAAACGTGAATCCACCAGGTTATGTTAAATACACTGTATGTGGTGGCAGCTATGTATATATACCTACATAATTATACACATACCTATCTGTTTATATATGTATGTTTGTATGCAGTTAGGTAGGTCGATATGAGACAGACACTATCTTTACGTTTTGGTATAGTTCGAGTTGTTCCTTTTTTGTATCTTTTGTTTGAAAAAATAATACATACTGCTGCAGCTGTGTGAGGTCTTCTTTTTGCTTCTTTAGAAAAAACATTTTTTTCAGTAAATGCAGGTATGTAATTTATTTTGTTCGTAAACACGTACCTATTCCGTCAGAGACTATTTCCGAAGGGTAAGAATTTCAATGCCTATCTACGTAAAGTATAAAGTACTAAGAGCCACTGTCAAAATAATATATACGAATAATGTGTCGAAAATTGGAGTATAGCCATCATTGAACACTGACAGTCCTTCTGAAAACAGACATACAGGGTGACGCACTAATCGTGCTACAATAAGAAATTTAAATAACTTTTAATTTTATCGATTCAAAATAGCTTTTAACGGCCTTTAGTCCAACAAAAATTGGCGTTTCGTCCCGGTGATCTCACATGGACTCATCAGTTGACTAGTGAGGACCTTTGTCAATACGCAATTTTTGCCAAGTTCAGTTCATCTAACATAGATTTCGTGAAGAACATCTAGTGTGAACTATATCCAACAAGACTAGAATTCCTAATCATTAAATTGGAAATTTTTGTTTTTGCCCAGGGCCTGGCATTATTTATATAAGAAGTTTTTTTTTTTTTTTTTTTTTTAATAATACAAATTCTATATACTACTGAAATACATCAGCCAAGTAGAAGACTTAGCACTATAATATTTGGACTTGTTGAATTATTGATTCAAAATAGCTTTTAACGGCCTTCAGTCCAACAAAAATTGGCGTTTCGTCCCGGTGATCGCACATGGACTCATCAGTTGACTAGTGAGGACCTTTGTCAATACGCAATTTTTGCCAAGTTCAGTTCATCTAACATAGATTTCGTGAAGAACATCTAGTGTGAACTATATCCAACAAGACTAGAATAAATAATGCCAGGCCATGGGCAAAAACAAAAATTTCCAATTTAATGATTAGGAATTCTAGTCTTGTTGGATATAGTTCACACTAGATGTTCTTCACGAAATCTATGTTAGATGAACTGAACTTGGCAAAAATTGCGTATTGACAAAGGTCCTCACTAGTCAACTGATGAGTCCATGTGCGATCACCGGGACGAAACGCCAATTTTTGTTGGACTGAAGGCCGTTAAAAGCTATTTTGAATCAATAATTCAACAAGTCCAAATATTATAGTGCTAAGTCTTCTACTTGGCTGATGTATTTCAGTAGTATATAGAATTTGTATTATTAAAAAAAAAAAAAAAAAAAAAACTTCTTATATAAATAATGCCAGGCCCTGGGCAAAAACAAAAATTTCCAATTTAATGATTAGGAATTCTAGTCTTGTTGGATATAGTTCACACTAGATGTTCTTCACGAAATCTATGTTAGATGAACTGAACTTGGCAAAAATTGCGTATTGACAAAGGTCCTCACTAGTCAACTGATGAGTCCATGTGAGATCACCGGGACGAAACGCCAATTTTTGTTGGACTAAAGGCCGTTAAAAGCTATTTTGAATCAATAATTCAACAAGTCCAAATATTATAGTGCTAAGTCTTCTACTTGGCTGATGTATTTCAGTAGTATATAGAATTTGGATTATTAAAAAAAAAAAAAAAAACTTCTTATTTTAATTTTATCGATGTATCTCATTAATTTTTTTTATTGGATTAAAAATTTAATTTTATTTTAAATAACTAATAATTTTAAAAGATGATAGACCGCAAATGACCTCCACGCTCATCCACACAAATGCGAAACCTGATCAGAAAATTGTTCATTGCGGCCTGAAGGGTTGAAATTGGGATCGCCTCAATTATTGTCTTAATGGACTGCTTCAATTCAGTCAAATTCCTGGGTTTCGTTTTTTACACTTCCTGCTTGACATAACCCCATACAAGAAAGTCTGGTGCAGTCGGGTCAGGTGACCTTGGGGGCCAGCGGATAGTGCAGTTTCTGGATATTAATTTGTTTGGGAATTTTCGTTGGAGCTCCGCCATAGCTTGTGTGGCTACGTGTGCACTTGCTCCATCTTGTTGAAACCAAATCCTGCTGAAAGGGATACGTCTTCGGCGAAGTTCTGGGTAAAAAAACTCCTTCAACATCTTTAAATAACGGTCCCTATTAACAGTTTGTGTTACACCGTTTTCTTCAAAGAAGTATGGCCCGACAATACACATTGATGAAACTGCGCACCACACAGTTACTCGTTCTGGGTGCACTTCCGTCTCATGGAGAATTTCTGGATTAGATTCACTCCATATACGGAAATTTTGCTTGTTAAAATTGCCGTTTAAGTCAAAATGGGCCTCATCAGACATGAACAAACAATTTATCAATGCGTTGTCTTCTTCGGCCATTGCAATCATTTTTCGGGAAAATTCCAGGCGAACAGGCAAATCCTGAGGGTTTAATTTGCTTGTAATTTTGGACTGGCTTACTCATTACATGCTGTTTAGGCATAGAACTAACAACATGTGATTGAGTAAAACCAGTATAACAATAAAGACGGCAACGAATAAAAAAAATAATGCGAATTATGAGGGACATAGATAAATAAGACACGCAAAGTTCTCCGCATTAGTTCAGCCGCCATCCCTGGAGATAAAATCTGAGACCACAACCACCTTCAGTCTGAGAACATCGCGCCACACATATTTCTCTCCTTCTTTCTCTTCCTTAACATCACGCCCGAGCTGTGTTGTAACATTTAAAGGGTAGTATAATCCCTTGAGCGCGTGTAGATTATAAAAAAAATTCAAGTCATCATGAAATATCCGTTGTAATGACCGTCTACTAACTCCAATTTGGCCCGATAAGTTTCGCGTCGAAACACTTGGACTTGCCTGTATTGCTGATGCAACAGCCACGATTGTATTCTGAACCCGAACATTGGGATCTCGATGATACGGTCTTCGTTTGATGCTTCCAGTTTCGGCAAACATGTTCACCAGCCTCATAATGGTCCATCTACTCGGGGGAGTACCGCCAAACTCCAGCCCAAATTCCCTTTTGACGGAAATGATGGACTGCAAAGAATGGTATCGCTGCACTTTCCAAATTCTTTTTTCAGTATCCCAAGCATTCATTTGGATAAATCTAAATAGTAGCCTATAAAATAAAAAAAATAAGCCGATTACTCAAACTGAAAAAAAGTTATTACGTTTTATTTTTATAGCACAATTCGTGTGCCACCTTGTACAATAGGTCGTAAGATTTGTTTTAATTTGAAAATCTCTGTTTTAGCTGATTTCCTGAAAAACAGCTAGATATGCACATGTTCAAAGAACAAAATGAGTTTTTGAAGCCTTTTAACGAACTTTATAACAATGAGTTAGCAGTCGTGGATACAGTATTTCGTTCAGGGGGGGGTAATTGCTTTGTATACTTGCTTTTAAAACGAAATCGATATCATTTTAGTGTGCTGTCCATGTTCATTTAATAGGTAGGTGTTATAAGGTCTATACAAACGGCACATCAGGCTAATCCTATTTCCATACAACTAGTGGAAGTTTGAGCTTCTTCTTCGTTAGAGCCAACTCCCTAAATGTATAGAAGTTCCCTCTAACACATAATCCGTAAGATATCGTAAGGTATGGCGGACCTGGAATCGCAGTAGATACACATATTAAAGCTAATAAGTTTTAATTTTTGTTTAGTTTTGCGCATCTATCAAAATCAGTGACATAAATGTCAATATTTTCTATTGTGCTTATACGTTTTTTTGAGATTCTCACACAGCCATTTTTAATTCCTGACATTTTCAATTTTGACAACTTGCGCGGTATACCTAGTACCTTAGACCGTGACCAGGGAGAGGTGAGATAAGTTTGTAACGTTGTACGTGCGTCGGTTGTCTGATCAAAAGATATTAAATAATGTCGTAAAGACCGTACATTGCTCGAAATTTGATTGTATGGTAATCTCTTTCTGGCAGCATGAATTAAGCGTGTATTGTGATGCCTTGCTTATACAAGTAAGTATATGTAACATTAGGAGAGGCTGAATGCAAATTTTGTTTTAGTTTCTTATTTCCAGAAGATACTCGCAACTTTAAAATTTCACTAAAATTTATCCTTCGTTCACAGTTCGGGAAAAGTTCTTTCTGATTTGAAACAATTACCAGCGATATTAATACGCTTAGAGTAAAACCCGCTTAAGTGCGCTTCATTTAACTGATATACCGATTTATTGACTCAAATAAGTATATCTGAAGATGGCATTTACCATGCCGAAATGCATTATAAATTGGTGTATTTTAATTAGACTATATGTTGTTTATAATTTACAGTAGGCTTCACGGTGTTGCTCACTCAAAAATTAAAAATTGATATTTTTCATGTTTAATTTTTGTTCTCATTTCTAAATGTAAATGTAAAACAAAGTTCCTTAAAAACAATCTTGAACATCAGTGACTTTTCCCCAGAAAACATTTACCAAATACGTTACTGTTCTCATTTTATGCTTATCTATACACTTTGAAAATTTGCTTTGAGAAAAAAATATGTAGAGATAAAATTTGTTTTTGCCCAAACTGTATCAGGCTTTAATCTTAAATGTTTGTTTAATTTTATTTTCTTGAGTGCATGTGACTTCCAAGTATTCACCCTAAGCACAATTCACAATTTGAAAAAGATTCAATTTTCTATACCTATATTAAAATGGATTGAAGTATTATCCTTTTGATTTTTATTTAAAACAAATGAATTCACAACAAAAACACATACTTTAGCATCATGGCACTTTGACAATTTTTTTGTTACATCAACTCTCCACAGCTAAAAACCTTGATCTACCTTATGGCGAGTTCAAAGCATAAAATCTATAATTTTTGCGCATTGTCCCGCTTATTTCTACCGGAAGTTTTTACTCTATTAGATCAATGAGTTAGAAATCAATAGATAGAGGTTAAGAATTTAACCTAAGCCATATAAAATCCAAAAACTATATATCAGAAATATCTATCTATTAATATATGGAAAGTACAAAGTACGAGTACCTATATGCCATATCTAGATTTATAGAGAACTCAGGTAAAGTAGAATTTGTGTACGATTATTTGTTTATACCAAATCACATGGTAAAAACATTCGCCAAAAACATAATTACGTAAGGTTATATCTGCTTAGTAACTATCTATGTATAGCTATGCTTTACTTTTAATATTAATGGACTTTTAATGAACTTCAATCCGGCTTTACATGTTTGTGTTTATTCAACATATTTTTAAAACAGGTCAAGTCGAATTAATTAAAGTTTGTTAATATTTGTCTTGCTCTTGAATACGAAATACAAAAATCTATAACTGTGTTTTATTGGGTCACTACGCAGGTACATACTCGTATATCTATAATTTTTAGTGAGTTGAAAAGATATGGTATGGGGAAAAAGCGACGCCATAATGAGAATGTACAATAATTTTGCAAATGGCGTCAAAATGTCATTGTGATTTGACATTTTATGATGTAGACAACAAGAAATAATAAATTGATAATGAGCAATTTAAGCGATATACAACTGAAAACCATCACTTATTCTTACTGCTTGTTTGACCAATTTCAGGTATGTCTGCATGTTTCTAGTCTCGTCCTTAATTAAAACCTGGAATTCAAAATGCAAGCGCGGAAACAGGGAAGGCAACGGGCTTAATTTTTTGAACTTTGTTAAAAATATCCGCTTTCGAACTTGATCCTTGATAGTGTCGGTATGTTCTCGCTAGTCGCATGGAGAATATGGATGTTGATAACGTCTGGCAGAGTGCAAGAATTTAGCTGATATAAACATGGATGTTAAGCTAAAAAATTCTCAAAACAATGAATAAAAAATACAATGATATTGATTTCATATAAATAAACCCAACCCCCTGAACGAAATTATTTATCCGCGCCTGTTAAATCAGGAGGTTGCAATTTGGCCTATACCATGTTATCAACTTTTATTGTAATCAGTTTTACACCTTCAAATAAACTTTTGTTAACAACAGAAGCCAATTGTTTTTATTTCTCACAAAATGTCAGCTATTTTACTAGATGTCAACCATTTCACAAAATGTCACAACTTTTGAATAGGGTTGCCAGATTTTCGCTTGTGCTCAGGGGACACAATTTCAAAATATCATAAAAACCGGGATTTTTTTTTTATAAAATAAAAACTCAAGATAAAACATCAAAATAAATAATATTGTATAAGTAAAAGTTTAGTGTGTTAGGTTGGGTCTAATATTTTTTTATTTTTTACTGGAATATGTAATTATTAAATTGGTGTAAGATGGCACCAATATTAGAATTTTCGCAATCATGTCAATGCTGATGTATATGTGTCTATGGTGTGCAGTGTTGATCCCGCAGATCTCCCTTGGAATCATTAATTGACTAGTTTTTGACAAGGCCCTCAGGCTTCACTAGTCAACTGATAATGAGTCCAAGTGAGAGCCCATGATGAAACGCAAAATTTTGTGGACTCAAAGCCGTTAAAAGCTATTTTAAATTAATAATTCAACGAGTCCGATTAAAAATGCCAGGTCTTCTACTTGCTTGGTTAATTTCAGTAGTAGGTACACATATATAGCGTTTGTATTATGCAAAAAACCTTCCTTTAAGTATAAATGTGCTTTAAGGTCGTTTCCCAGGAAAAGGCTGTCCTCTAAGTTGCTTACTGTATACTTTTTACAAAAAACCCTTTTATAATGATTTTCTTTGAAATTGTGAACGCTCGGCTGCAATTCTGAAAGAGTAATAAGCATAAGTACATAATTAAGTATTTCCGTCTTAATTCTTATCTCAAGGCTACATACTCGTATCTGCCTTTTGCACTTAAGGACACTGGATAACCGCCCTTAAAGTTTCAATGCATAACCATGCCAATGTGTGGTCATAAATCATCTGCTGTACTTACCTTTAATATTGTCATTTGAAGATTAGAGCTCTATGACCCTGTGCCTCCTCAGCTTAATCACCCTTCCTATATATTGTTATCTTTTACGTAGTTTAAAAATGTATAAATGAACAAATGACCGTTCTGTGCAAATACCTCAAATTTAAGCATAGGTACTGGTACATATTAGCTTTTTAGAAAGTTCTTTGCTTTGATGTTTGTTTACCATTCTGTTCGAGTCCTTCTGCGATTAATTGTCAATAGGAAACCATTACTATACACAAAAGCACCCCGGCAACTTACTTTCGCTGTTACTCCTATCCTAAAGGGAATAATTCTTCATCCCGATATCGAAAAGTGTATAGCCACCTTTGAATGTTTAGTTGCCTTTTTTTGCTTCTTTCAGTATTTACCCCCATTAACTGTCTTTTTCCCCCCAAGTTACATCGAACACAGCAGAAGGCAACGGCTTTCACTTGAGTTATGCCTAGTACAAGTTATTTTCGTTATACAGGTGCAACCCTCTATACTTATGCTCTACGCTACGCACTCTGAGATGGAATCCTTTGGCTCTGCCCCCACCTCTGAGTCGCGTCGCCATCGCCGTAAGGGAGGAAGTGAGCTAGAATATTCACCCTTATATTCTGTCCTCATGTGTAGCATAAGAACAAAGTTTCTGTTCTTTATGCGATGTTACCCAGCATAGAACGTGTGTACACGTTACGTACCCCTTTTGTTATGTTTGGTGCACGAGCGTAGACCCTCTTCGTCACGCTTTCTTTTTCTTTTTTTTTTTTTTTTTTTTTTTTTTTTTGTTGTACCATATGGATAAATTGGAATTTAAAATTTATAACATTTCTTTAGTGATAACAGAAGAGGCAGAAGGGTTTGATTCATAGAAGAACCCACGTGGATGGGAAGATATAGACGAAGGAACTTTATATGGAATTTAATTCAATAGAACTCTGCTGCTTTTAGTTATGCAAAAGACTTGAAGGGGGACCAAAAGAGTTTGCCAAAATGGCAATGAAATGTGCTTAGAGAATTTATAAAAAAATGTCTACTATAAAACATAAATTGAAAAATGGGGTTTAATATTTTTGTTGTTTGTATAGTTTTTGGATCATGAATTTGACATTTGAAATTGAAATGAGGTGTTTGGTCTGGTCACTGTCTGTTAGTTTTGGGTAGGTAGATATTTACTTTGCTAAGTTTTTGTTTGTAGATAAAACGAAAATTTTGAGATATCTTACCTACTTTTAATTATTCCATATCATTTTTTATTTTCATGTGCTTTAGAAATGATTAAAACCCATATAAGTATGTACCTGTGAAGGTATTGCTATTGTTTGATGTATAAGCACAATGTATGTTACACACACATAGACACAGTCTTGGTTAATTCGTACGTGCGTACTATGAATGTGTTGAGCTTTAAATTATCTACCTATATCGAAAATATAGTTTATCAGTATCTACTAAAAGTATACTTCTATAAGTGGCGCCCAACGTAAGCCAATTTGAATTGCGAACGCATCTATGTCCGCTGGGTTTCAATATGTTCCGCAAGTAGTGTGCAATTAAGTCAAATCTAAGTTTAGTAGTAAGTTGAAAGACTGAAGAACCTAACTCAATAACTAAATTTCCGTATATACATTTTGTGGACAGATTTTTTGCAAGAGCAAATCAGGTATAGAGTAGACATGCGACTTAAAAATTCACTAGTGTGATAATAATAACGGTTTTATAATTCTATAACTGTTTTTTTAATTAAAATTTATCAACGCGTTCGACGAATTTAAAAGTGGCGACCAACGCGAGTCCTTAAAGAAAATAATAAAAAAAATCGTGAGTATTTTAGGGTAGGTAGTTAGCTAGAAATGCAACCTAGATTGAGCTTTTTATGACCAGAGTTTTTTTGACAGTGAATATTGTGAAGGATGTCCGTCTTCGCCGCATGCTCCCCTATTGGTCAGTGACCTGGACACCAGATAACAGTAAATCCAAGGGCAACATTCAGACTAGAGAGCTGATCTCGGAATTGCTAGACCAGCGTAGGGGATGATGTTGCTGAAGCAAAGGCTTTCACGTCGGCCAGACTGTCTGTCAGGATAGCTGATGGCAGTGTTACGGTTTTGGTGTTGGTCTTTCTTGACTATATAGCATACTCCCTTGATAGCTAGCAGCTCTGCTTCAAAGACACTAGCATATTCAGGCAGCCGAAAAGGGATATTTAGTAATGTGGAGAAGATTCCCGACCAAACTCCACACTGCATCTTTGAGCCATCAGTAAAGATAGTTGATTCAAAAATTTAGATAAAGGTACAAAATTTTAGAGTTATGTGTATAATTTTTGGAAAGATTTTCGCCTTTTTTATCAGATATACAAAAATATTGAACTGTTTATAAACTTTACGATGCAGATAATAATTAATTGGAGCGTCCTTCTTAATCTATGAAAATTCAGAGATAAATATAAAATATGGGGCCCGATTCGGGACACAATATAATATATTGGTTTTAATGATTCGAATAAGCATTGCAAATTTCTATAAATTACCACTTAAAAGTTCAATGATGTGTTTTACGTATAGTTATTAAGGATGCCGAAACTCTCGCGCAAACCCAGGCAATCGCGAGGGCGATATTTTTTTGCAAAAAATCTCCTACGATTTTGCCGGAGAAAGCTGCATTCTGCGTTCAGTTACGCGACTTTTATTGTATTGAATGTTTGCAACTTGCAACTCACATATCGCGCAAGACCTCTATCATTCTACTGATTTATCAATTTTGATATCGTAATCGCCACCGATATTAAGGCCAATTGTACAAACCGGGTTGAAATATTTGATCCGTGGTTAAGTAATATTTATTCCTGATTTCGGAAGTTTAATTGAGGTTGAACAATGGCTCAAGATTCACGTAGGTATACCTAAATAATATGCTATGTCAGTCGACTATATGCTTGACCTATAGTTGAAACCCAGTTAACCCGCCGAAATCGGCGAATTAAAATTGTTCAACCACGGATCAAATTGGCACTGGTATACAGATCGAAACCGTGAAATTTTTTACTTTAACATCTACTTTTAATAGGTATTACATATGTATGTATTAAACTAGGTAAAAGATGCAATTCAACATATTTGTACACATTTTCACAACTTGACTTTCTATTATTTATAAGAAGCCACTTAACTACCTATTTAAGTAAAATAAACTATTGCAAAAAACTACTTAAACACTCTATGCAGACATATCTATACCTACATGTAGGCATGTTATATAGACAAGTAGATGTTTGACTCCTAACCAACCTATAGGTATGGTATCTTTTTGCTTATAATACATATGCCAATCACAGATGACTTTAATGTTAAGAACACACAAAAAGTGGTTAGCAAATCCCCTACAGTTCTTCAATCTCACACATGGACTTCTCATCAAGAAACTTGAAACTTATGAACACTCTAAAGCCGAAGAGAGCATAATATTACTTTTTTTTCCATGCATACCTACTCAACTCATAAGTGTTTCTTACCAAAATTTGCATTTTTTGCTTTCTACGAAAACAAAAAAAAACGACAATTTCAGGATACTTTTGCACCCACTCTTAGGTTTGGTAGATAGGTATTGAGATTAAGAGTCAAAGAAGCAACATTTCAGTACAAAATGTTTTTCACATACCGTGTAAGTAATGCCTTCTTTCTTTGTAGTGTATTTTTGTGACGGAAGAACGAGGTACCAGTACCAGGTACCTGTTAAGAAGAATAAAAAAAGAAGAATTTAGTTTTTTTTTCTAAGCCTCAGGACCTGCCAGTCCTTCATCAAAGTTTTTTATTGTTTTCATCTCTGATTTTTTTTTCTTATTGCTTATTTCAACAGAAAGAAGCCCTCCTAAGGATTGGAGAAAGAGAAAACATAATATTCAAAAAAAAAAGGTTCCCCCTTTCATGGAATATACCAAAAAAAAAAAAAGAAATACACATCCTGCTGCACACATGCATTTTGGTATTCAGAAGAAGATTCTTTGAGATGGTACCTCTCAAAATCGGGACCGGGATTGGGATTGAGTTTGGGATATGGGACCTATTGAATACTACGAAGTAGGACAAAAGGATTCCCGCTGTTTCTACCTACCTTCCCATAATACCAACCAGATCATGCACCATCATTATATGAACGACGACACGCCGCCATAAGTTGTTTTTCTTCGATCTTCTGTCTTCTCGCTTGTCTTATTCACATTCACATACAAGTTCCAGCTTCGCAATTTCTTCAATGTTCGTTTTTTTTTTTGAAAATCAACAGCAAAATTTTTACTCGTTTTTGTTTTTTTTTATTGGACTCAGTCTTTCTTGGAAAACGACGAAATCTCTTTTTTGTTGAATCTTTCGTTTTATTATGAGGACCAAACAGACTATGGTGCACGCTGGTGATCCTTTCGTTTGGTATGTCTAAAGTCGACAAAGTATAATCTTATACAGGAGCGGCCTTAGGGTAAAATTGCTTTAAAATTTTAGAAACTAAATACCTACATTAGTTGCTACATAATGGTAATGTAGTATCTACATTAATATGTAAATATATTTAGAATTCAGAAACACGCACTGTTTGACTGCGGCTTTCTTGGTGATGACAATGAAAATTCGATGTAGCTGAAGAATATCCAAACTGACATTAAAACCGATCACTCATTCAAGGCTAATGACGTTCACAATGTTGCAGTACGATTCCTTATGTCTAACAGCCCGATTCTCCCCCTTGTGACGAATCACAAGTGACAAGCCCTTGTGACTATTCCTTGTGAGGATTATTGTGACTCGATAACATTTATCGTATTCTCCGGCAATCGTTTCAAGAATATTCACAACGAAACTCACCACAGCTAAAGGTGAATTGCGTAGTCGCATTATTGGAACAGCTGAATATTAGAAACAAAATAGAAATTGAAATTGATGCGGATTATTTATTACAGATGTAATGATAAAGATAAACAAATATGTATATATGAATTTATTTTTGTTTAAACAAATAAACAACTATCAAAGAGAATCCGTTTCATTAATTTTCAAACAAGAAACTGTAAAAGGATTTATATTTCATCTGGAATGGTATAGAATGAACAGAATACCTACAGATAATCACACTATTGTGTGCTTTCTGATAAAGAGTTTATGTAGTTGTAGTTCCTGCTGAAGTTTTCATCTCAAATTAAAGTTTAATATTTCTGTTTACTTCATGTTGGAATATAAAAGAAATTGTTTCACAAAATATTATATCGAATGTCACATCGAAATGTCGAAACTCAAACTATTTGTGAGTTGTGACCTGCTCTGAAGTAGATCACAATTGTTTTTATGACTCATAAGTTGTGACTTTGGGGGAGAATTCGAAAAAGTCACAAAATTAATTTCACCTCTGCTTCTGACTTGTGAGGTATCAATGATGTTGGGGAGAATCGGGCTGTAAATCTCATTAGAAAGGGAGAGGTATTGGACGAACACTTGTAAATGTCAAAATGTGCAGCCGTGTATTGTAGCAGAAAAATAATTTCAACTTTAGCGATTGCAACAAATTTTGTAGTTGTAGTTGCAGTTTTCCATTGTGCAGTTTAGTATTTAGGCATATTTAAAATGTTTACACTACAGGCAACTGCTACAGCTAACCCATTGTGTTCTGCAAACTAAAGCTTCGCGTGAATCAGGCGATCACGGTGGAAGTGGCAATATTTTTTTTTAAAAACAAACTCGAACGGTACGGCCGGCGGGCAAATACTGCATGCTGCGTTCAACTACCCTTCTTTTGTTATAGTGCATGCTTGGAACCCATGTATCGCCGAAAAGTCTGTTTTTCTATTAGATTACCCAATAGATCAATCTGCGAAGTAGGGTCACTGAAGCACTGGGTATCTGAAACCATCGACTTAAACATTACAAGACATAAATACAACTGAGAGAGATACAGAAAGAAAGAACAAACTACAGAAGAAAAACATGTCAACAGCAAGCGATTGGATTTGAACGGCCCCCATTCTAAAATTTGAATACGAGTATGTTATATATTAACAATTAATTAAGCTCAAAGACTTACAAAATATTATTTACAAATATTTATATCTTAAGTATAACTTCTAATATATATATGTATAATTATCTGCGAGCACAGAAAGGTAGAGCCCTTTGGTTTAAAGTTAAGTTTTTTGGTTTTTTTACAAGAAAAAATTTCTTAGGTCAACCATAAGGTTTTTCTTATAAAAATTGATTTTTTTCTCATTGGATGGTTGGTGTGGTGGATATATGGCTTTGGTCGTTGGTGGCTTTGACTCTGCTGTCTTATGTCGATGTCGATATTCCAAATGCTGGATTTATCATGGTTAGCACGTGAAGATACCCTTCTCCCGTGTCTGGGTCAACTTTAGTTAGAATTACAAGAGGGCTGTTGTGGGATTGAATTTGTTTGTAGCTTCTTCGCGCTGAGATTGTATACATGTATTTGTCTATCGGAACTATTCCTTACGCTTCAATTGGCCTTGAGTTGCTATTAAAACACACGAAGTTTTGTTTTCGGTAGAGGGAGTGGAATGGCAAGGAACGTTTTAGTTTTTTTTTCACATATGATGATCTTATACTGTACCATATTGGAAACCCATAAGTTAAAATGTCCCCCATTCAATAACCAACCACCCGCAATGTTTCTTGATTTTGCTGATACTTTTAGGCCCATTTGTTGATACACAACTTAAGCATTAAAGTTCTACTTAAGCACTTATGTGACAGTTTACACAGTGGAAAAATTAGCCCATAAGCCTTTTAAGTTGAACATAAATATTTATGATTAGTATCAGCAAACGGGCTTTCTTGACATTGACTGTCTTTCTTTTGATAAATGTATTTCCGCCATTCTTGCTATCGTGATCGTTACCGCAATCAGAAGAGGCTTCAATTCTCAGGTCGCATTTCACCCCCCCCCCCTTTAATCAGCAGGTTATACTACACCGAAACGCAGAGCTCCTGTCGCACGGCGCATTTTCAATGTTATGTTTAATTCGCTGCGGTGTTAAAACGAAACGTTTTTACATAATATTTAACCATTCATGCCTAACACAGTGTGATG
Organism: Philhelius pedissequus; assembly: GCA_910595825.1. NCBI lineage: Eukaryota > Metazoa > Arthropoda > Insecta > Diptera > Syrphidae > Philhelius > Philhelius pedissequus. Next base: position 3,995,215 of record OU343160.1, on the reverse strand, counting down.
TTTAAAATAATCCAATTGGTTGAAAATTACTAGTTATGGAAGAACATTTCAACAAAATATTAATCGATTGATTTTGCGGAAACAAAATATTTATTCACACCAGATAATTTGTATATTTAGCTTCCCCAAACGCTGCTGAGGAATGTATGGTCAAAATAATTTTATCTTTATATTAAAGAAAATCTTATTGTGGTGTTAGATTGCATTTTTTAGGTATATGTTTTCTAATTGAAGAAAACGCAAAGAATATGCTTATATTATTTTTTTCTTGTGGACTGTGTGGATTTAAAGCCAATTGAATGTTTTTATGACCTGTAGTCCAAAATGCGTTTCGCCCAGGTACTACAGTTGGGCTCATCAGTTAGATGATGTAGTACCTTTCTAAGACAGTACCCCTGTTCTGCAACTTTCGAATCGATAAAAATGGTCGAGAAACGGTGAAAATTGGAACAAAAATCAATTTATCACATCATCGTGTTTCTATATCGTTTGACAATCGTTAATTTTATAATAAATAAAAAGAAGCTAAATTGGATCTGCTTAAAGCAAGACTTGTTGTACCTCAAGATACGTTTCATAATTTTTTAATTTTGTTTAATATTATATTAATATTATAATTATTTAATTGCCATTGTCTTCAAGCAACTCTGAATGGTGATCACAGTAAATTGCAAACGCTTATTTAAGAATTAAGGCATATCTAAAGCAACTCTGAATTACATACAAATCAAGAAATTGGGGATCTTAATAATGTTTTCTGTTGCAGATTCTGGATCGCACATCAATGTTGTGAATAGACATTGCATATTGCAACAACTACCCCCTTCAATTTCCTGATTTTGCCGAATAACATTTTGAAAAGATTCTAAAATCACAGCTCTTCGCCAACTTTCCAATTTCTTGTTAAATTTCGTGGACGTCTGACTGATTTTCTTCTTTATCTTTTTGTTTTTGAAACTTTCAAATTATTTCGTAGTATACTTACGCTGAATAGTTTTTGTTCTTTGCAATTTTAATACACTTTTTGAATAGGTGGGAGCAAAAACAATCAACAAGAGCTAAAATAGAGTGGCTAGATTTTCCTTGAAAAATTATTTTGTTTTTATTTCCAAAACTAATTAAAATATAAAAAAGCAGATAAACTACTAAACCACACAGATTTAAGAACATTAAACAATTAATAACAAAACAAATGATAAAAAAATTGTTTGTTTTGTTTTTGAAATGCCAAAATGACATTTCAATTTATCGCCTTCCATTGGAAAATTCAAGCCAAACAAAATGAAATATTTAAGTTATCGCCTCAACTTGCAGAAACACATTTTTCTTATATCGCCTCATGTGGGGAATTGAGCGTTTCATTTTTTAACGATGCGAAAAGTTATCGCCTGAGTTGCAGAACAGGGGCCCAGGTCATAAAAGGTATATGCTATCTAAATCTTGATGAATCTCTTAAGGCATTGAACCGGGTTATTCGGGGTGATCATAAAATCGCCAAGCATATAAATACCTAAATGTCAGGAACTATAAAAACAACATTATTTATTCATATTCACTCTACATAGTTTCAAATTTAATAAACTTTTAAGTTTAGCTTTTCAAAATCATCCAGTGTTTCGTCAGCTCTACTCTGCTGATCATCGTTCACTTCCATTCAACCTGGCCTTATTTTTCGTTTTTACAAAAAACGCCCCTGTTTTCGTTTTGTTTTGTCTTCTTTATTCACGTTACACCATCACCGCATAGCGATGCAGACTCCTATTCAGTTTGTATTTATAGTTTGCTGTGCTCAACCCCAGAGGTATTTGATTTGAGTTTCAACTTGCATCCGTTGAAGCAACGGTCTTTATACGCATTTTCACGTTTCGGTCGGATCAAAGGGTAGGTAAAGTCTAAGCACTTTAGTGTGCACGTGAAAATTCAGGGAATATTCTTCCAGAAAATATTTTACACAAAAAAAAGTAACCAGAAAGACTACTTATACGATCCCTGGAAAAAGTTAGGTATTATCGAAGGTTTATAATTTACTTAAGGGTGATCTGATCGTCGCCTACAGCATAGAACGCGGGAAGGAATTATTGTAGTTAGGAATAGCTATACAAACCTACGTCCGATCTAAGCTGCCCATACTACTCGTAACCAAAGTGTAATGAATAATGATGATGAATTAGAAAAATTTAGTTTATCGACTTTAGTTTTAGATAGGTACCTACCTAGGCAGGTACCTAGAAGTTAGGGGTACAATAACTAAGTTGAGACTAGAGATGAATGCATCGTGAGAATCAAATCATAACTACCTACCTAGCTCGATATTTTATTTGATATCTTTACAAGAAGTAGGTATGTAGGTAGTTAGGCACTTACCTAAGTTTTGTATATAATTTGCGATCATAATAATTACATAGGTGATAGGAATAATGATATTATGGTCAGTCATATAAAAATTGAAATGACAATATGTTTCTCTTCCCTCTTCATTCTCCTCTTGATTCATTGTACCTAGAGCTTTTAGGATTAGGTTCTAAAATTTGGTCTTTTTGTCTATTACTTTTTTGCATGAGATTGGTGAGGGTTGAAAAAGTACCTATATGATTATGAAGATGTACCTACCTATAGATATAAATTTGCAATTCGGAACTAAGGACCGATTTCACACGATGAAACTGAGTTGCCAGCAACTTTTAGTTTTTAGGAAAGAATGGCAAGAAGTAAGGGGTATTAACTAAATCTCGCCGGTCAACGATCTTCAGAGATTTTTGTGACGTTTATTTTATACTACGTGTAATGTTAGTGTGCGTTTAAACCAAGAAATATTAAAAGGAAGCGAAAAAAAAATCTTCTGGTGTAAAAGTCATACAGGAGATTTTGTATGCAATTAAAAGAAAACATCAAAAATAAAATGCATACGACTGGATCGCACGAACTTGCTCTTGCAGCTAACAACTTAAATCTAGCTAACCATTGAGGTTTAGTTAGTTAGGTGTAGTTATCCTATGCAGGTTTAAAGTAGAGTTGAACCGAATAGTGGTTTTGGCCGGATAGCCACTAGGCCGGATAGCCGAATATTCGGCGGCCGAATATCTGCCCTAATGAAAAATATAATAGTACAAGTAAGCCCAACTTAAACATGTTCTTACTTTTTACACTGCAAATATATTGTGCATTTGTTGTAATTAATGTTCTGTCATTTCATAAAACTTAATGTTTTGTTATTTTATTCTTACTGGAAAAACGATTATCCGGTATTCGGCCGGATATTAAAAAAAGAGCCAGATAGGCCGGATACCTACATCCGTGACATCTCTAGTTTAAGGCCTATGTAGATAAGATTACCTTGATTCTTAGCATAATGAATTGTCGAATGGATTATTCAAGGAATAGTTACCTACAAATGTATATATTTTCTTGAAATCTAAGTTATGGATTTTAATTATATAAGTTAGGAGAGTATGTAAACATGTACATATAATAATGAAAATGAAGGATGTTAGGTGGGTAGGTAGCTATATACCTACACACAACTTCATAATTTGGGTGCAATATGCATACAAAAGATTCATTTGATTTTTTAAGACACATATGTAATGTATATTATAAATGTATGAGGGCCTACATTGTATTTAGTATTCAGTGAAGTACGCAAAAATTCATAAAAAAGGAATAATAAAAAGGTATAGAAATAAATGGATAATACGCATAATTAAATGTTTTTATATTGTTTAGTCGTTAAAGTTTGAGGGAAAACAAAGCTGCAATTTTAATTGTAACGCCATTTTGAAAATATTATTTTAATATACATATGTGACTGGTTTTTGAAAAATCGATTTTTCAAAAAAAAAAAATGTTTTATTTACTTTTTAAAAATCGAAAAACTTTTTTTTTGAAAATTTTCGTATGCAGTTTTATAAAAAATTTTAGGGAGCATTTGTAAAAAGAAAATTATTTTAATCGGTTCATCCAATATTGAGAAAGTCGAAAATATGAAAAGTGGTTCTATGGGAAGTACCGTTAATAAGTACGCAAACAAAATATTTTTATACTTGAAAGTGAACTGTACTAATTTAAGAACACACAAGTTTTTTTATAAAAATTAATGGATTTTTTCTTAACGGCTTTTAAACATTTGTATGGGAGGTACCGTTGTTTTTATTTTAGAAAAATTGTGTTTTTTTAACTATTCAACATAATGTCAAAAACCACCAAATAGGAAGTTTCGAAAAAATTAATTGAGCCGTTTTCAAAATTTTGAGCTTTCAAAAAAAAAATTAATTTCCAAAAAAAAAATGTTGGCTTACAATAGTGCTTAGAGCTTCTGTGTAAAAAATTTCAAAAAATCAAATTAACCGTTTCCGAGAAAATCGAGAACCAGAAAAATGGTTCTAGAGGTACCAAAAATAGGTAACAATTTTCTTTCCAAAAAAAATATCAAAAGGTATCCTTCCCTTCATTAATGAACTGAGTTTTTATTATAAAAATCGTTGGAGTCGTATATAAGATTTTTGTTTTTGGCCCAAAAAAATGTATGGGAGCTACTGTTATTTGTCGTGAAAAAAAAAACGACAAATGAAAAAAATATGTGGGCATATTACCGAAAATTAATATGTGCCAAGTTTGAAGCAAATCCACCGCACCGTTTAGGCTGGAGACAGGCAGTCAGACAGACGGAATTGTGGGACACGCACGCGAAAGAGTAGCCCTCAGAAACATTAAACAAAGTTTATTTATCTACGTTCATTGTGTCTGGCATTGTGTTTTAAATTTCAAACTTGTATTTTTAAAACAATATAAAATGGCAAGCAGAAAAGAACGAAGTTTAAATTTTTCAAAAAATATAATTAAAAATAAAAAGAGTGACCTTTGTTCTCAATCGGAATAGGTACGCGATTTCTTAGTGGCTCCATAATGTGGAACAAGTAATTTCTCATCGATTTCATCATAAAAGTATCAAAAAGGACATCCATTTTAAATAAAAAAGAAAATTTCGAATATTGGTGCTCTTTAGTGCTTTTAATTCTGTTAACTGTCAGTTATCTGCTTTATTGGGTACATATACTTCATCCACCCTTTAAGTTACTTGACAGATTAACTTCTAGTATGACTTACCCCAGATTAACTTCTAATAAGACTTACCCAGTAATTGTTATTCACTAATGTCAATATTATATGCTAATTAGCTTCCAAGTAGCTTAACTCTGATATTAATTTTAATTTGTGGAACAGGTCCTAAGTCTAAAAACAAAACGGAGAGTCGGAGGAGATTTTTGTTTTTTCAAAAGTTGCAAGGTTCAAAACACTGTTACGAATCTCACACTACTATATGAGCACCGGGCGCATAGTGTCTATGTAGATTGCTCACCTACATATTGTTCAAAACATTCGAAATTATTATTTACCTACCTTCTACATACCTAATTAGAAATTGCTATTGTTGTAGTAATAAAATAAGAGTCCACTAAAATTTCTCCAAAACCATATTGACAACCATCCGCATCATTATTTTCCGTTTCCCTCAGGAATATTCTTACCCCAATTTCACTGTCGAAGTTTAAACTTAACCTGAACTTGATTTTAAATGTGAAGTTTAACTTGTCCGGTTTCACTTCAGTGTAATCTGAGTTTCAGTTCAATTGTATGTAGTTTAACTAACTTAAGGTGACGTAAGGTAATATCAATATGTAAACTGTAAGTAAGTAAGCATTTGTCTTTTCCTATTCTCCTTGAAGTAAAGAATACGAAACGTTAGAATACTACCACGTAACTTAAACTTTAAGCTTCAATTGGGTGAAATAGAGTTAATTGTTGAAAAGAAGTTTAAACTAAAAGTAGAGTTTAAATGTCCATTGTGAATATGTGATGAGGGTTAGCATGTGTGATAATCGCTATTCACCTAGTTGGATTTGGCATTTTGAAAGAACCTTCAGGTTAAAATAATCAGTCGAAACTGTTTTAACCCTGTTATCAATATAAATTACGCCACTAGACACATCAAAAATACTATCCTAATCAATGTAGATAAATACGTATTTTTACCGATAAGAAACGTTCATATAAAGAAAACTTGCTTATAAAAAGCAACACAAAACTCGGTGTATTTCCTTCAATTTTTCTATAAAATGAAATTCGCATAACTATATTGGCTTTTCGATTGCCAATTTGGCAAAAACTCTACGATCCAGAACACCAATTGTGTTTAAAGGTATGAGTAGTTCTGATTTCGATTCTGCAATGAAATTCAAACAGTTTTCTCTTCAATTTATAAGAAGAACTGTCACTCTGAATGTCATTTTAACACTTTCTGAAGGGTTTACATGGACTCCGAACAGTTCCGAATTACCAATTGAAAAGGCCATAAGAAAAACAGGGTTGATTGTCAAGAAAACGAATCAAGAAAAATATTCTTATTCAATTGAAATACGACTATTTACCTACAAATTCTACACCAATCATGAAAAATATCAATTTTTTTTTACAAAAAATATTCGCAACACAATAGGGGTATTCACTTTCTAATGCAACAAAAAGGTGTAAAAATGACAAATTCAGTTTGACCACCAACATTTCTGACAGAGAAAAAACCAGCTGCCAAACTGTCAACGACACCAGGCGCAAATTTTACACCGTTGTATTTTTCTGTGACAATAGCGGGTTAGGGTATAGCAAAAGTACTTAAGGTGGCGCTACACTCCGGGGTGGACCAGGGCCTCAACCAACAAGCTTCTTCCAGTCGGCTCGGTTTCTAGCTATCTGTCTCCAGTTTAGCACTCCAAGTTGGTTGAGATCCTCTTCCACTTGCGCGCGCCACCTTTTACGCTATCCACCTCTACTGCGCTGTCCCACGGGGCAGGATTCAAAGACTTTCCGGGCCGGAGCATTGGTGTCCATTCGCTCTAGGTGACCCAGCCATCTCAGTCGTTGGCTTTTCAATTTTGTGACTAGGTCGTTATTGCTGTACAGCCCGTATAGTTCGTTGTTGTATCGTCTTCTCCATTCCCCATCTATGCAAACGGGACCAAAAATCACCCGGATAATTTTCCTCTCAAAACAACCTAACGCGTTCTCATCCACCGTTAACATTGTCCATGTCTCTGCACCATACACCGGGATGATGAGCGTTTTATATATGGGCAGTTTAGTTGCTCCAGAGAGGGCTTTGCTTCTCAATTGCCTTCTTAGCCCAAAGAAACAGCGATTGGCAATAGTAATTCTGCGTTTGATCTCAGCACTGGTATCATTCGCTGAGTTTATAGCGGATCCTGGGTATACAAAGTCTCTGACCACTTCAAAATTATAGCTGTCTATAGTGACGTTCTGTCCGAGACGCCGCCGGTGCTGGGTGTCCTTTCTTGTTGACAGCATATATTTTGTTTTGCTTCCGTTCACTGTTAAACCCATCTTCTTGAATTCCTTCTCAATACTCACGAAAGCACCACTGACATCACGATTTGTTCGTCCGATTATGTCAATGTCGTCAGCGTAAGCGAGTAATTGGACGGACTTTTGAAAGATTGTGCCTCTAGTGTTGACGTGAGATCGGGTGGACGGTATTGTTGGTCTACGTCGTCCAGGTTGAATGGTACAGTCTGCACAATACCGGGATTCGGTTCGTCATCGCCGTTATACAATATTTGCAGAAATAATTTTTCCATATCCTCAGCACCGACTGCGATTCTACCACGATGTTCCCCTGATCATCATTGCAGGTTTCGGTTCGGGACTTGTACCCCTGGGAGGTTCTTTTTACTTTTTGGTAAAACTGTATAGCAAAAGTGCAAAAGTGCAAATATCTTGGTCAATGGGGGTATTCACGATCCGATGCAACAAAAAGGTGTAAAATTGCGAAATTTTATTTTTTTCTGTAAATCGTGAATGCACCTTTTCTATTCTATTGTAACTCTGGAGTAAAAATGCAAAATCAGTTTGAACACAAACATTTCTGACAGAAAATAACAGCTGCCAAACTGTCAACTACACCGGGCAAATTTTGCACCATTGTATTTTTCTATTGCAATAGGGTTAGGGTATAGCAAAAGTGCAAGTGTTGTAAAAACTTAATCAGTGTAAGTTGTTGTTGTGGTGCAAAAAAAGTTGCACTTTTGCATTTTTACAATGATACTATACTCTGTCCCAGAAAAATAGGCAGTACACGTCTTATGGAAAAGCTTTTTCAAAATCAGTAGCGTGTCATATTTTAACACCATACCAAGTTGAAAGAACTTCTCCATAAAAAGTGTTTGCACGCCCGTAAATATATAAAAGATTGAAAAAAAAGTTCATTGCATCGACCACAGATCCAAGGTCCTACACAGCGCACATCTGAGTGTCGACTGAATTGCTTTTGCTGCCGCCCAGTGTTGCCATAAAATATTTTTGTAAATCGGGAGATTTCCACATAAGAAATCGGGGAATAAAAAGTAGAAATAATTTCACCTACTTTAAAAAAATTTGTTTGTTCATCATTTTATTTTATTTAAATTCATTTTTAAAATTTATATTATTTGAACACAGTAGGTAGATAATATAATAGATTCTTAAAATTAAAAATAAGTATTTCTCCTCTAAAATAAACATCCTTGCATATGGGTAGCTTATAAAAAAACTTTAACATTAAGTGCTTCTAGCTTAAAAATTAAAAAATATGACATAAGGGTTCAAGTTGAACTTATGTATACATACATATGTGTATATTTAGAAACATGCGTTTCGCATCGCACCCACAAACGATTTTAGTGTTTCAATTTTTGGTTAAATAAAATATATTTGTTTTGATTGAATTTTCTGAATAAATCATCAGACACCTTAAGGTTCAAACATTTACACTCCTTATATTTCACAAAGTCTTTAGATAGTAAAATTCCTTGTAAAGTTTCAACAACAAGGCGATTTCTGAGTTTTGTTTTATTTAAAATTATTTGAGAAAAAGTTCCCTCAACATTAGCTGAATAGTTTGGTAATGTTAATATCCGTGAAAAAAAGTTAGCCATCACTGGAAAGGCCAAACTTTGATTGCTCATTTTAGTATTTTAAGTCAGTCATTGCCAAGCTAAGATGTTACAGATATTTAATAAAATAATAAATAATGTTAATTCAAGAGCGGATAATATATGAAAATATTTTTAAATATGAAAATCGGGGAAAAGTGCCCTATTAACATAGAAAATCCGTGTATCGGAAATAGGTCTAAAAATCGGGAGAAATAAGATAAATCGGTGTTTCTGGCAACACTGCTGCGGCCTGTGGCTGCTGCTGCTATTCAACACCCATTGAATATTGATGTGCTTTAAGAGTTACCCGTGTCCATTACTTAACTCGATCGGTTTTTTTTCCTTGGGTTGCTGTTGAGGTGCTTTTGATTTGCGAGCTTAAAAAAAAGTTTTGAATGATGAGTGTTAAAATGCAGGAACAAAATTTTAAGCTGTTTTCTCTGAAGAAGAACAATTTTTGCGTAGATTTTAATTAATTTGAAGTAAAGTATTTTTGTATAAAATGAATGAGGGTGGCCGTGGCGCGATAGTTGTGTGTTCGCCTGTCAACCTCGTGGTTGCAGGTTTGACTCCTGCTGTTGTCTATGTCTTCTTATATTCCATTTAAAACAAATTCTAAAATTGTCATAAAATAAGTTGCTGCTTTGCTCATTACATGCTCTTTAGGCATAACACTAACAACATGTGATTAAGTAAACTAGCATACCCATAAAATATGACAACGATATAAATAAAATAATGCGAATTATAAGGGACATAAATAAATAAGACACGGTAATTCTCTCCGTATTAGTTCAGCCGCCATCCCTGGAGATAAATCTAAGACATCGACCAGCTCTAGTCTCAGAACATCGCGCCACATATTTTTCCTATCCTTCTTTCTCTTCTTCCACCGGATGCCCGCGCTGTGTTAAGAAAAACATATAAAGGGTATTCATAATCCCTTGAGTGCGTGCAAAGTTATAAAAAAAAAAATGCTTAAAAGTTGTATTTATTTAAGGTTTTGGTCAATTTGTATTTTTAACTCGTGTATTTTTAAAGAGGTGTGTTTATTTTAAAGTTTTTTACAACTAGTTCGAAATGGCTTCGAGGCTTTCAATTTGCAAAATAAGACAGAAGCTGTGAAGCAAGTAGATGATATTTTCCTCGTAGATGAACGAACATTTTACAGACTTCTTAACGAAAATAGATCCAAGGAAAAACAAATCTGATAATGAATAATTTTTTTTGCTTGTTTTTTTTATTTAAAAGTGATTAGGCCTACTAGTGGTAGTGTGGAAAATAATTTATATTTTTATAAGGAAAACGATAAAATAAAAAATCTTATCGAAATAAAGGGCGGTATCCCTACATACTATTTTTTCATATTTGGACCCATTTAAAATACACACTACGAAAACCCAGTGAGAGCTTTATTGAGTGACATATTTATACTTATCCATTTTTTACCTAGATATAAGAAAACCTGAAATAGGTACATATTATACTATATAGGCGTTTTCATGAAGATTATAACCAGCGCAACAAATTAAAATGAAAGAAAATGATTATGAGAAAGTGTTTTTTTTTTATATTACAATTCTATATACTACTGAAATTACTCCGCCAAGTAGAAGACTTAGCATTATATTCCATTGGACTTGTCGAATTATTGATTCAAAATAGCTTTTAACGGCCTTTAGTCCACAAAATTTGCGTTTCGTCCCGGCAATCTCACTTGAACTCATCATATTTTTTATTCACATTAATGTTTACTTCAAATACTGCGGAATGAGTTATATCCACTCTTGATGTTGTTACTATTTGCATGTAAAATTTTGACAATAGGGCCCATACACCACACATGCCTGCATGCGCAATATAGTGATTGCGCATGTAAGCTCCGAGTGTATGGTGTTGAATGTGTGGTTGGGCATGCGGCATGACTGACTTTCAAATTGTTTTGAAATTTTCTTGTTTCTGCATGCAAGTATGTGTGGATAGTCAAGCTATTGATTATAATAAGAGTACAATTATGGCAGAAATGTCGTCGATAAATAAAAGCCTTTGGGCTGAATTTTTAGAATTCTACTAAAACCTTCCGGTTTTTATTTTTTAATCAAAATTGCAGCTACAACTGACTTGGAGCTTGACACTTAGGAAGTTGCCTATTCAGCGATAAGAACGCGAATGAATATCGCAGTTTGCAAGAATAATGTATGGCGAAAGCGATATTGTGCATTCTTGAAATTGTACATGCATGCATGCGTAGTGTTTGAGCCCTATAAGTTGGATATTCTATTCACTTTAAAAAATAACACGATTACTATGTTCTCACCGAAGCGCAATCTGAGATTTCAGCATCAGGAAGCTTTCGAGATTTCAAAAATAAATTTGATGTTAGCACCGTTAAAACCAGGATTTCATATCTCTCTCTAAGCTCATCAACCTAAGACGTGCGCTCATGTGTGTTCGTATTTCTTCAACTGCAAATGTCAAACGAAATGTCATATGCTCTCTCTTATTGGGTACATTCAAATGTCGGTATGATAGTCTATCTACGATAGGTTAGTATCCACTTTAGTTCTTGAACAGCGAATTTCAGATAGGGTAAACTTATATAGGTTTGTGCATATATGTTTTTGACATTTCTCATGGGATACAAATGTATACAAAATTTTTTTCGGATAGCTTGATATTTTTTTTGGCAGCAGCTGTTTTGTCATCAGCTGTGCTCTTACATGTGATTACAAGAACACCAACCTATTCGGATAGCTTTATGGTTAGGTTTTTGAATAAGTCCATTAATACTTAATTAAGAATGGTGACTTTTAAAATGGAATCATTTAATATGAATAGCCCTCATAGGTAGATAATGTTTATGTGTGTGATTTCATCGAGATTTTCGGTATGTACCTACCCAGCAAACATTTTAATTCAGAAATGAACGATAATTAATTCATAAAAGTGAAGAAACCGGCCGGAAAAGAATTCACTTTTGATGCAATTTGAATCCTTTTACCTGGGCTCTTAGACACCGATTTGAATCATTGTAATGATTAATTTATGACCTGAAAATTCGTCATTTAAATGAACGTATATAAGGGCTCCATATATTCATTTAAATGATTAATGCTTGAATCTTTTCTAAATCATAAAAATAATTCCAATAAAATTCAATTAAGTGAAGGATTTCTAAGTATATACCTTCACTTTAATTAATCGTATAGGAATCATTTTTGCGATTCAGAAAAGTTCAGGGATTAATCATTTAAAGGAATATATGGAACCCTTATATACGTTCATTTAATTGCAGAATTTTCAGATCATAAATGAATCATTAAAATGATTTAAATCGGTGTCTAAGAGCCCAGGTAAAATACTTCAAATTGCATCATAAGTGAATTCATTATTTCTGATTCATTTATGATTGAATATTTCATCGGTGAGCCTCTGGAACATTTTTTGATTTGCCTCTTGTTTGACTTTTATAGCTTCCAGGACTTCTTAATTGTTACACGATGCTACAATTAAAGAAATGATTTGTATGTTTCTAAGAAAATTTAACACCATTTTTTACATACCTTTATGTTTTATCAATTGCTTTTTTATATATATTTTTTGTTAAGTAAGTAGGTACCCATTTACTATTAAAACACAAGCTGGTTATATACCTATCTAAGCCGATTTTTCGAAAAACTTTTCCGAATTGATAATCGACTATGCGAACGAAACTTTTGTCATTACAATGACCCGTCATCATTACCCCTTGGTAAAAAGAAAAATAAAAGGATGAACAAAAAAGGATCTCCATATGAAGGATCCAACAACAAAATCTGAGTGTTGTTTTGTTTTGACACAGAATACATATCTCTTTGTGTCTCTCTGGTAAGAATTTCTAGGATCTTTGTATATATGCATAATTCATTCAAAAAACTGGAGGTTTCCTGAATATTATTCTTCATTTTTGGTGATTAGAATCTGAACCTTCAGATAAATGTTTGCTGGGTATTAGTTACATATTTGTTTTTGTCAGCAAAATATTTCATTTGCCTTACTACTTTCTTATAAAATCACTTTTACTATTTCAATGATCAAAACCATTTTCAACCTGGAACTCTAAGCCTATGTGATTCAACTGATATGTGTTCATTTCTCTTTCTGTTATCTTCTGTCATTTTTTTTTTTCATTTCAATGATCAACTCTAACCTTTTTACATATATGAACCTGTCTTTTTTTCACTGGCATGACATTCCTCTGACAACAATTTTTGAATGAATACCGATTTGTCAACCAAGTGCACCGATTTTTGTTCCATTGATGACTTTTAATGCAAGCTATAACTAGCGCCTTATACTACCAGGTGTTGTAGGCACTTATGAATTTATATTTGATATGTTTATCATTTATCATTTTGTTTTCGAAATTAGGTAGGTAGGTTACCAACATAAAGTTATGTTTTTGCTGAGTGTAAAATTAAATTAGTTTCAATATTGACGTCAGGCGGACTCTTACATGTATTTACTTACACTAGGTAGGTACGTCATCAACTCATCACACAGTATGTTTTCTCTTATCAAAACTGGTTTGATAAGACTTTTTTATTTTTAAATCTAGGTAGGTAGGTAAGAGGTAGGTATTTGATTAAAAATTTTAAATTCATATTTTCTTTCAAGATTTCAAAGTTTTACGATATTTTGTTGCACAACAACGAACAACCAGTTCAATTAAGAAAGCTTGGGATTCCCGCGAATAAGTTGGTATGGAGGTAGGTAGTTAAATTATGCATCTAATATTCTAAGAAATCTTAAATATACAACTAACCCTACATATCTATAGATAGGTTGTGTTTGTGATGTAAGCTTTAAGTCTATCTTGCTGTATCTTCAAGATAAATTATAATTTTCTTAAACTGCTTCATTCGTCTTTCCTACTTAAAACGACGCCGAAGACGGAGCAACCGCCACCGACCGACGTAACCAAAGTGATGATAACCTCCAATTCCCCACTCTACCAATTTAAATTCAACTTAATCTCTAGCTTATTTCTAATCTGAATTAACTCACATGATTGTAAATAATACAAGCGAATAGATACATCTACTTATAGTCATATAAGTTCATACATATGTACACATCTAGATACTCGTATTTATTCACAGCCATGTATTTAACCCCTGCACATATCTACCTATAGGTACCTACCTACTTTTGAATATCTGAAACAAGTGCACTATGCATTGCATAACTATCTTTTGTCTTTACTTTCGAGCACAAGTTTGTTTTGAATTAAAAAAAAAAAAAAGATAAAACAACACACAACCAAATAGCAACTGTTCCCCTATAAATTCCATCACACAGGAAGTCGTCCTGATCAGACACACATCCTGCGATCTTAAATCAGTTACTCAGGCTCAGGGATTGAAGGTGTTCAGGGATTTCCGTTATAAGCCGAGTGTGTTCCCAACGAGTGTTGGGTACCTATCTTAAGCGTTGCCGCCACTATAAAATTAAAAAAAAATACCAAGGTATCTATAAAAAAAACAAAAAGAAATTGCGGTGTGTAACCGCTTTGAGTGCAGAGTTGTCATTGTCATAATCACACACATTTGCAATTGAAAGGATCGCTCCACATTCTTTAACCATAATCGGCGGTTGGCCTTCATTTGGCTTCGCTGACTCCATATAGCTTAGCTGGCTGGTAGGTAGGTAGGTACTTTGGCAGCGCGGAGGTAGACTTTGCCTGATTTAGCTCCATAATACAAGGGCATCGTTTCACTAGCAATTCCATATTCAAACATGAAATAAATAAGCCCTCGATGACATCCCTCAGATGTTGAAGGGGTAGGGGAAAGCACAAGAGAGTACAGTATTCTACTACTCCTACTCCCTACTTACTACTCCCTTTCTGCTAGAGTTACCCTTAAAACAATTTAAACATTTTTACAATCGAATTTTTTAAAGTTTTAGGGAACATATTTAATGTGAGAGGTACTTACAACAATTTTGTATTTTATTACAAACGTCTCTCTTGATTATGAACATGCAGATTTTGTTTTAAATTTACGATATTTTTCAAACCATTCGGTGATCTGGGAAAATCCAATTGCACAACGAATGAAGCATACCTATATTATTGTTATGTTATAAAAAAACATTGGCGCAAAATTATAGTCACTTAAAGTACACTTTAAAACTATTTAGGTAGATACTTAAGTCGAAACTAGTTTTTTGACAATAATTATAGACGAAATAAAACCCACTTTATCGTTAGCGGCTCGTGATACATTTTATACCGACCAAAATACCTTTTATCCTCTTAATATGGGTTTTCATTGAGACAAATTATTTGCTAGTCACGTGCAAAACTTCTTCAAATAACTTTTTTCAAGATTTTTATGTATTTGACGATTATGCGATCTTTTACGAAAACCCAAAATATACAAGAACAGGACGAATACCTTTGAAGAACTGGTTGAAATTGGTCACTTCAATTTGGTTCCCTATCTCGCTTAATATTATAAATTAATTAATTTATGTTTGTTGTATTTTGATGTTTACTCCTGTTTGTTTACTTCGTCGCCTGCAAATTTTGTTCGTTTATTTTGAAAAAGTATACTCCTCAAGCTGTACTTGAATTCCCAAACTGATTAGTTTTGGGTTTGTTCGAAGAAAATTAATTGTGGACAGGACCTAAGTGTAATACTAGTTGTAAGCAGGTTGTAAAATGTTTATAATGTAAAACCAGTAGCTGCTTTTAAAATTAAAATGGCATTTAGTTAGTACTAAGCCTGCTTAAAAGAGCTGACTATAATTTTGCGCCATTGAAATTAAGTTAATAAATTCAACTTTCATGACGCTGGTTTTTACATGCCACATAATTCATTCATTTTTTTTATGTAGAATATGGTTAGCCTTCTGTATCAGTCGGTCTACTCACGTTTACTCCAGTTTCTGTCTTAGTTTTACATACGAGGGCCTAGAATTTGAAGCAATTCTCAGTATGTCGATCCTGAGATGTTATTGCTTAGCTGACTCTTCCTTTGCGGTTTAACAGTGGTGTCTCTTTCAATCTTAATGGGTATGAAACGAATTGATTTTGCTTGTTCCCGGTAATATCGAATTTGGACTTTTTGTTCATTGGGTATTGTCATTCATTTATCCTTATTTGTAGCTTATATCAAACTATTTCTAGAACTAAGCTCCTTCATACTACAAATACCCATTTATTTGATTTATAACATAGTAACAGGAAGATTTTGCTACTGTTTGTAATAAAGTAAGACCAAAAAATGGGTATATTTTATGACTTTTTTGGGAAAAGCGTTATTAAAGTTGAATTTAACCTAATCCCAATTATTGTTTACAATATAAACAAAATATATAATTTGTTCATTGATTTTCCCAGATTAGCGAAGGGTTTAAAAAATATCGTAAAATTAAAACAAGAAACTGCATATTTGTAATTATGTAAGACAGAATGTTAATGTCAAAACGTTTAGAAATTTGTGGTCGCATCTTTCTCAGCGCTTAATTTAATTTAATGTCGTAATACTTAATCGTCAATGTATACTAGGCTTGGTATTAATAAATTTCATCCAGATATCTTAAGTATTCATTTTATAACAGTTCTGTTTATACAAGTACCTAGCTTCTATTCATGAGGCCTGTATGGCCAGAAAGGCAGTACGCATAGGTAATTTTGGAAAATTTGTTATTTTTTTCCAGCGCCCCAGCAGCTCGAAGCGATGTAAAGACTTTTAATGGTTAGCAACTATTATAACTAGAAGCACTTGGCATTTCTCAAGTCTAATTCTTTATTAAAATACGAAATTGTAATCGCCTTTATTGAAATTGAATAGATAAGAGAAATTCTAGTTGAAGTGAAATATTTCCCAGTTAATGGCAGTGTAAGACAACTACAGATGTTCCAGAAGTCGAATGCCCTTCTAACCCTGCGGTCGCATAAACTATACTTTTATAAGCATAACTGTGATAAACTGCTGCCTGTGTCATTTTCACAAATAAAATTTATGACAATATGTAGATAGGTAAGTTGCTTAAAACACAAACTTATATAGGGTCCATAAGATTGCATAGGATGTGTAAGATGTCTAACTAGTTAGCTTATTGCCGATCCTCTTCGGTAGCCGGCTTCTATCAAGGAAATGCGTTGTGAATTACAAATGTACCTAAATACCTAACTACTTCTTTGCTTACAGCCTTTTATATATCTGCCATCTATTCCTTATAATGTCAAAAGTTTCATTAGATGTGTCCTATACTTCCCGAATTATGAGTAAATTCGCTGCAAGACCCTCTCTGTCACATGTTCTACTTAAAGTGGTTTTTAGATCTTCTTAGTTATACATAACATGTATCTTAATAGGGATTTTCTTTTTCAAATGATTTTTTAAAAAATGCTAGAGGTAACCCTATTTCTCTGACTCTCTCTTTCTATTTTTCTCTATAAAATGCCAACGAAGAAAAAAATTCAAAACTTCAAATAAAAAAATTCAGTTTGTTTACAATTGTTTGAACATTCCTTTTTTGTAGGAAACTATTGTATTGGCCGGCGGGGTAGATTAAAAGGGGATGAAATTTTCCTAGCTGCTATAGCAAAGCATTTCAGTACGGTTTCTTATGGCTGAATTCTCTTCATCGTCATCAACAAAAGAATGCCAGAGAGCTGAACAAATAACTTCCCCTTTGGGTTAGGAGTATACATATAAGCAGTAAATTTGTGTTGGCTAACACTCACACCACTGTATATTGAAAAATACATTTTACACTGCTCTGAGATATATTTCCATCAAGTTTGGAAATCGTCTATCCATGAGATGAATATATCAGATACTCCATACTTTTTGGTGGCGGCCGCACCATACAATATTATAATTTTTCAGGGAGTCTCTTTCCTGAGTTGGTTCAGAACACTTTTTGGAGCGACTGCGCTCCATAAAGGTTCCCGTATCTTTTGTATGAAAAGACCCAAGATGATTATCTAAATATCTGATGGGGCGTCGCTCCATAAAGTGCCGAGATATGTCAAACTTAAGGCGGTATTAATGTGCTTCGGATACTTTTTGGGCACTTGGAACGGGGATACAGATCGTCGTATAAAGTTTTCAGTATTTGAACAGAGAGCGTTGCTATGACGAAAATTGGATACTTTTTGGTGCGCATTCAGTACATTCGAGGCAGCAATTTTGTATGCGAGTATGGCGAACGCCTTCCATTCGGCACTGTTGAATTGATGGGCCGAGTGTACAGTTGTCTATATGTCACACTGGTATAGCAAGTATACCAGTGGTGAGTGAGCGGGCTTGAGTATGAGAGTTGCTATGTGCAGGGTCGCTTTGACAGTTTTGTGGGATATGAAGGCGTAAGATTTAAAGCACTTGAAGAACTTAAAGAAAATTTACTTAAGAAAACAGTTTTCGAAAAATACACGTAAGATATTTTATAAACATTTGTAGGTAGGTTCCTAACATATCCACCGAAATAATGAAAATTTTAAAAGCAAAATTTAGCTTTGTTCGATTTAACAGACGATACGTACATACATACACACATATACCTATTCAACGAAGTTTTGCACAGACCTGATTAAATGTTGAGCTCTGTTACCTATAGCTACTTTAAAAATAAGACTTAGGTATGTTGGGTTGCGGTGTACAAGCCTTTACCTTCATAAGAAACAAATATACCTAAAACCTACAGATCTAAGTTAGGGCTTTTGAAGAAAGATACTCAATCTTACGGATAAGGAACAATCGACTATCATTCCTATTTCCCTATAAACTGTTGACAGGGCAACTGAAAAAAAAATTGGAAAGATTCTAATTTTTACTAGGTACCTACTTATCTTGTATTTTAAGGCTTATGTATTTCAACAGTAAAAAAACAAGCCTTAGAGTATGTCACCTTGGTGATATTTTTACAAAAAAGTTTCCTAAGTTTGTAAATAGCAAGATCATAAAGATAGACAAAACGAGAGCAATGCAATTTTATAATACTTATAACAGTTTAATAACAGTTGATAGGCCTTAAAATTGTTGAATATTGCCTTGGATGGAGGGCTACTGAATCAAACAACTAATTTCCGGACGCCGAATGCTCTTTCAACCTTACGGGGCCGCATAAAATCTACTTTTCTATCACACTGTCCTATTGTCATGTCCCATAAAAATATAATGCGAAGAGAATTTTTATCTCGATTCACGAAAAACTACAAATTTTTTTATGAAGATACATACATAACATATTTCAAAAAGACACAATGTTTTATTATATGCTACGATATTCTAGATTTTAAAAAAAATCGTTCACGATTGTTTGGAGAATAATGCTTCAGCAGCTTAGGCTGTAGATCGACCGACAGAGAGACAGAGAGACAGAGAGACAGGAATTGCGAGACCCACTTTTTCCGTGTTCTCTTACGTAATCTCACCCACAGATTGCATGAAACGGAGCGGAAAGATGTAACAAATCAAATAAATAAATATGTACATATGTGCATGCATACATACATAGGTACACATCTAACTATCTATATGTACATACAAATATATGTATATTAATAAGTTTCTAAAGAGCTTTTTTAATAGGTAACTACACATATATCTTCATTTTCTTCTTGAGATTTCAAAATCTAGGTATTACATCAGTTTTCAGGGCGCCAATTTGTGCCATCTTAAAGATAAATACGACCCTGTCGTGTATGTATATTCAGAATTCGTCTATAGCTACGGTTGATGGTCGCTCTGGCTCGCTGCTCTGTGCGATAGAGGTATATACCTACATATATTATACTCTATCCACAACTTACATATATAGAGCTTCCTTCTCGTATCTCACCATCTTCTCTATACTATACCTATCTACCTACCTACGTACTATGTCGCAGGCTGTGTGCACTGGCTTTGACTCTGCTTGAGCTGGCTCTGGCTCTGGCTGGCTGATGATGGTGTTGCCTGCCGCTTTATCTGCTTAAATTTTTAGGTAGATGTTCTCAAACATCCGCACATAGGATAGCTGCTGTACTGCTGCATCAGATCTGTGTTTGCTATTCGCCCAGCTATCGTCCGACGTCTTGCCCGGTCCGGCCAGGCCCGGTTGTGCTTCCCCGTCGCATCGCCCGACCATTCGCCCGTTCGTCTCTATAATGCAGCTAAAATAATTATGTGTGCATTGTGTGTGCAATGTGCATAGGTACACACATAGATAGATATGCAGCCATGCAGTGTTGAACATAATCAGCAGCAGCGCCACACACATCTCGCCCTGATCAAACTCCATCTCGCAACCAACTCAAGCCCCTTGAATCCATCCATCTCCTTTGCTCGGTCAGTTCCTGCTTAAATTTATATTGGCAAATATACCTACCTATGCATATGCACATTGATATGTACATGCAATGCGTGCATTTAGACGGAATCCAGATTCAGTGTATCCAAGTATCCATCCCTAAAAGTCACACGCACGCACGCACCTTGTGTGCAACAGCAGCAGAATTGCCTTTTATTTTTTTTATTTTTTAACAAGGTGTGTGTGCATGCTAAAAATGCAACGCATCAATATTGGTGCGTGAAAAACCAAAAAATCGCACAAAAAACTGTTAAATGAAAAACGAAACAAAAACCGCCTGCAAACAACAAAAAAGAAAGAGAACGAACGAATAAAATAAAATGATGGCGGTGAACGCAACACGCACATGCAATTTTGCCCACGCATCCATTGGAGACGACCGCTATACCATATCTACGTATACGACCATCTTCACATCAGACCACCAGAGCCCCCCCTTCAATAACTCCTCATCATCCTTTATGTTAACCCGCGGAGATCGATATGTGGGTTTCCACGGGCGTATTTTTTTTTTTTTTTTTTTTTTTTTTTAGAAAAAAAAAAACATAAGCCCGCAGCGCGTATAGATAAGACCGGACCGGAAAACCACCGATAGGACGCTGCTGACCGTACGCTACGCCATCTGCTAGGCATTAACTATAATATAGGTACGTACGAGTACATTTGGAACGGGATTTCTTGTCAATAAGTCGTAGAAAGCACCTGATCCCTAAACGCACAATGCAAACACATTATTACGTGACCAAGATTTCCGTCCTTGGGGGTTGCTTTTGCTTTTGCTTGCAATATAATAAGGTAAGGTCTTCCTATTATGCTCTGGCTGATGGCCTGGGATATGTTAAGAAAGACCACAACAAGCAGAAGAGTTCCCCCAGAAGGAGTTATCTCTCTGCTTGCTATATTATGTTGGTTCATGTGTCCAAGATGTGTCACATACAAGATACAACATACAAGACACAAGGTATCGAGGGATTAAATATGTTGTATTTGTAGATATTATGAAATACGAGGTCGTCTGCGTTGGTCGGGTGGAAGATACAAAACGGGAACATAAGGGATTTTTCATTTGGCTTTAACTGTGAATTCAAAAGTAGGTACGTTTAAGGAAGTATAGGTACCTATGGCCGTCCAAGATGTAGCAAGTATAGCTAGGTACCTAGTACTTTCGTACAAGTAGAGCCCAAGGGGGTATGAAAAGTTTTCATCATCTTTGTTGGACAGTTGGAATGGTATCATCGAGTGCCTCTCTCATATCTACAGGAAGAGGGTTGATAATAGCTTGACAAAGCCGTGCGTCGTAGCGAGTGTCCATGCGAAACGAATCTTTCATGCACAAATGTAGGCAGAGCTTTTGCTGCTGGCTGTGGGGTAGGTACATATATACCTACAATGTGGTGGTGGGTCTAAGTAGAATTAATCATCAAGGTTTAGATAACATTGATGGAAACAAGTAATATTTATAATGGTGTGTTAGTTGGCTTGACAAAAATATCTGCTTTAAGAAGAATGTATGTATTTAGATTTGAAAATTAATTTTTTTTTGTGGTGGAAGTAAAAAGGAATACAAAAAATAACTCAAAGAACACACTAAGAGTACATCAGCCAACTACAGTACTTTAATGCTTTGCACTTTAAATTTTCGAATACACAGTACAACCCAAGGGCGTATGCAAGATTTGAATTAAGGGGGATAAGCTCATGGCAAAAAACACGAAACAAAATTACTTCATGTTGTAGGGGAGGTGTAAGGGGTTGGTGGATTATGTGTTGGAGAGATGTTGAGGTAGAGTTTGGAGCTAGTACTTTTATCTATTTTCCTTTATGATAGCTTCAGCTGATTTTCCGTCAATGCTGAGCATCAACAATAAAAAATTTGGTAAATTTCGAAAACGGGTTGTGGTGCTTTTTTCCCAAAAGCTGAGGTAAATTTGTCGGATCCCAGGGTTTTCCCGGAGCAAGCAAATAAAACTCGGGTAAAGAAGAAGAACTCTCTCCGATTATCAATAATATTAATGAGTGGCGTGATGAGTGCGTTGGCTTCTAAGCAACTTGGTCATGGTTCAATACACGATAGATGCACAAGAAGTTTTTCGATTAAAATGAAAAAGTAACGAGCATCACTAGAGCAAAGGAATCTGATGATCGAATTTGGCAAGTCGTGAAATAGCTATATCTAATTCCAGCCAAAAATAATATGAGAAAAACTTGGTGGTAGCGCACTCAAGTTGTTGTTGGTCATTCAAGCTCATTAAAATGATACAAAAAGTGGTTTAAAAGCAAGTGAGTTGTGAGCATACAAAAATTGAAAATGAATAATATTGTTTTTAAACACGGTCTGTCTAATAACACGCCCTACCAATACACAACCACTTTATTTGGAGAAGGGAATCGTCCAAATCTCTCTCAAGGAAAACAATAGAAACTACATTTTATTACCATAAACTTCACAGGATTTACTCGTAATCTTTTTCAATGAAAATTACCAATGAATCTCAGACAGATCTCAAAAGCTATTCCATTTTCTAATCATAATTTTACTTTTATTTATAACAAATTTGGTTAGAAGCAACTGCGAATTATTAGAAACTAATGTTTAATAAATAAAAATTCACTTATTCTAATGATCTACGTGACGTTTTGTTGCATATTGTTTATTGGCTGGTACACTCCGATCGGTAGATGAGGTACCTACACTTTATATTGTTGATGTACACTCCGGGTCGGTCGATTAGGTATTATTTTGGGCGTTGGTGGTTTAATTGCGTTTGAAGTGTAACACTTCGTTACAGGGTGGACACATTTTTTTTAAATAATATTTTTAAATTTATACCAAGATGATACTATGAAAAAAAATTAAGAAAATTTTTTATATGATAAAAATTATTTAAGTAAACCGACTTTAAAAATATATTTAGGTATATCTATTTACTAAGAATCTTGTGCTTACGATGTTATTAAACATTAGAGAAAGTTTTTTGTCAACAGTTTAAACTATTTTAATTAAACATCTTAAGTGCAATAAATTACTGCATTTCACGGCTTTGAAAAAAATCACATCTATGTGCCGAACAGAAAAGAGCTTTTATGTTTTTCGCAAAAAAAAGGATCCAATTTTTGGGTTATTGTCGCGTATTTCTCTATATTCATCATACAGGTACATTAAAAAAGAAAGCAGATGTTAGGACTGCCGATAGAAGTGAAAACTTTAAAAAATTTAAACAATGGAATAACAGAAATTTTTCATATTGAAATTACTTTTAATATCAAAAATTGAAATATTATTATCTCTATATCGCTTACAGCGTATCTGGCTTAGTCAATTTCTTTTTCTCCATTGTTTCTTATACTTTTATTTTAGTAAGTTCTGAAGGCAAAATTTGTGGTGCTTTTCTCCTAGTATCTATGATTCTGTAAGAATAAATTTAACGAAATCGAATAATTAAATATCTGAAAATACAGCATACAAAAAAATTAAATAAATAAGTATTAAATATAATATCTAATTTTTGGACGGAAATCTTAACACAATTATTAAAGATATTGGGGAGATTACGATAACTCAGGCGCCAAAAAATAAAAATGGATTCTTGTAGAACAGTTAGTTACAAGTATTTTTTAATACGGGAGGGTGGTCTATCTCCCCCCGTTTAGGCGGGAGGGGCAATTTCCCAAAAAATGACTTAAAATGAAAAAAAAATATTAAAAAAACAACGGCAACACTTACAACAGAAAAATTATAGGTTTTCTGAAAGTCAGAAGCCTGGTTACTATTTTTTATTCAAATTTGTGAAACAAATTACTGAATTGGATTAATTATTTGATGTTCCTTAATCGAACACTGAAAACTAGATGGTTTTATGTCTTCTAGTTTATGAGAAAATTGAAAATTACCAAAACTAATTTTATACTTGAGTCAGTCAGTCAATTTGTTAAGTCCGTGTCCTTAAAAGTCTTGAAAATGTATGTCAGTTTCATCAATGAAGTCATCATCAATAGTCTCGTTTCTGTGGTGTGCGTAGAGTTCATTCAGTTCGTCGTTGATGGTCAAAAGTCTGGGTTGTTTTGGAGGAATTACATCCTCTAGATATTCACTTTGAACATTGTGTGGATCAAAATCTTTCAGATGTAATCCCACACTTTCAGCTCCATCGATTGTATGTGGATGGACCTTTTTAATGTCTAATAAAAATTGTATTCTTGTATTCTGTCTCAAGACAATATTTTCGGTAAAAAAAAACGGCCATGTACTGGTAAATTTGGTTTTCGTTCTTCGGCATAAAATATTTTTTTTTAAAGTTTATTCTGATATCCCAGATCATTAATGGTGTTGCTTGGATCGGTTTCACTCACATATTCACCTCTACTATGGTTCGTGGTTTTATGGACAGTATCCCTTTGGAATATTTGTTCAATACCTGCATACTGGCGAGCACTGTCTGTACAAATATTGCTAGTGTTGGGGTTAACGAATTTGTGAATGTAAGGCCACAAATCTGCCTTGCATTTTAATTGACTTAAAGAAGAGTCCTATTTTGTCCCCTTACAGTACAACCCCAACACCACTATTGTCATTTGCTCTGTTATACGCCCTTGGTGATATTTTCTTTTTGGTATTAATATCAGTGTTAGAGGCAATAATTTCGGTTATCTCACGGCAATAGTTATAGCAGTCTATTATTGTCGATTTACTCAGTGTACTTTTATCGTCGTGATTACGCCAGGCGAATAAATGCTACATTAAATTAAAAGTGATAAAATAATACAAAACTTTATTAATTTTAGTTTATGATTAAATTTTTACCTGAAAAACTGTATTGACTGGTATTTTAATGACGAACGATATAATTATAGCCAGAACTTCCCGAATCTCTAGCCGACATTGTAGCCCATGGAAAAATGTGCCTATGGACGGGTTGATAATGTTTCTGCAATTTCCCTCACCTTTTTTTTGTGCTTTTCGTTGAGCACCGCCAAATCCAGCCGAATTTACTTTGTTTATAATTTTCCACTTTCATTGGTCAGTTGCAACATGATGGGGGAGTTGAGCTCTTTGATGGAATAAGGCCAACTTCTTCTAAGAAAGTGATGCTTTTTTCATTGGTGGATACAAAATTCTCAAACAAACAAAATATTGAAAAATTGTTGAGTTTGGAATGAAGTAGTGGATGCTTAGTCGCCATTGTTATTTCGCAAAAGAAAAATACCTTATTCATTCAAAGGTTGAACAAAGAATGACCTAAATATAATATACTACATGTGCACGAACAAATAATGGTACAAAATTAGAATGTTTGTTCGTTATTTTTAATGATTCATGTAGGTAAAGGGTTTTCCAATAAGAGGTGTTATTTTGATATTCAAAGAAAAATGGCATTTTTGGAGATAAATGATCGGATGCTTATTTCATTATAAAGAGGAAGGTATACCGTTAATAATGGAACACAACATCAGCCAAATGGCCGCCAAGACCACGCTTACAGGACCATATCCTTTTCATGAAATTTTCCATAACCAAATCGCAAAGTGGCTGCCCTATGTCCTCGATAGCCTCACGAATTTCATCTTTGAGGTCTTGAATCGACGCTGGGCTGTTGGCGTAGACCTTATCTTTCACGTGGCCCCAAAGGAAGAAGTCGCAAGGTGTTAAATCACAAGATCTCGGTGGCCAATTGTGATCACCTCTTCGAGAGATAACACGGTCCGGAAACTTTTCCCTTAAAAGATCGATGGTTTCATTGCTTGTGTGGCACGTAGCGCCGTCTTGTTGAAAGTAAACGTTGTCCAGATCAATACCATCCAATTCAGGCCATAAAAAATCATTAATCATCTCTCGATAGCGCAATCCATTGACCGCAACTGTTGCTCCAGCCTCATTTTCGAAAAAGTAAGGTCCAATGACCCCGCGGGACCATAAACCGCACCAAACAGTCACGCGTTGAGGATGGAGAGGCTTTTCAACAATAACTCTTGGGTTTTCCGAGCCCCAGATGCGACAGTTTTGCTTGTTGACGTAGCCTCCGAGGTGGAAATGGGCCTCATCAGTCAAGATGATTTTTCGATGAAATTCCGATTCATTTTCATGCATTTCAAGGACCCAATCAGCAAAGACACGACGTTGTTGATGATCAGCCGGCTTGAGGTCTTGTGTTAACTGAACTTTATAAGCCTTAAGACCCAAGTCTTTATGCAAAATACGGTGTAATGACGTTTGTGGAATGCCTAATTCCAAAGAACGACGAGGAATGGACAAACCTGGGTTTTCTTCAACACTTTGGGCTACAACAGCAATATTCTCAGTTGTTCTTGAGCGACGTGCACGGGTTTTATTCTTCACATCACTAACTTATCCCAACAGCTCGAATTTGTCCACCAATTTCTGTATTGCGGTCCGACAAGGTGCTTCACGACGACCCAAAAATGTTTTAGTTTTACGAACCGTCTCTGCCAAATTTTCACCATTTTTATAGTGAATTTTAATAATTTCAATGCGTTGTTGAAGCGTGTATCGTTCCATTTTTATTAATAGCGTAGTTTCTACTTGTCAAATGTCAAAAAATGACAGCTTCAAAAGTGACAGCTACCGAAATAGCGGGCTATTCAAAATAACACCTCTTATTGGAAAACCCGCTATATACATACTTTGAACATTACAGTTGCATTATATTGAAATGTTACATAAACATGGGTTAAGTGAATTTCGTATAATGCATTACATTTTAAAGTATGAGCATTTTAAATGTGCTACTTTGGGCCACCTACCTACATATACATATATTTAGAAAACAGCTGTTGACATTGAATATATAGGATAAATTGAAAGTTTCTTTTAATTCCGATTCTTAAAATGTAAAAGAAACTTTGCATACACCCAAACTCGTACATACCCCAAATCCTATAATTGGGCCAAGCAGTGGGTTGCAGATTTTTATACGCCGGCCGTAAACTTTATATACCTATATACATATATGCATCTCTAAAAATTCTCTTTGAACTGTACTCCGTAATGCTCAGTGTTGACACTGTATTTATGATAGAAGGCTTACATAAATCGAAAAAAATAAAAATTGAATAAGAAAGTAGTTTTGGTAATTTTCAATTTTCTCATAAACTAGAAGACATAAAACCATCTAGTTTTCAGTGTTCGATTAAAAATTTATAGGAACATCAAATAATTAATCCAATTCAGTAATTTGTTTCACAATTTTGAATAAAAAATAGTAACATTAAAAAAAAAATGTTTTGTTAAATTTTGAGTTTGAAAGTACTCGTATTTTTTTCAAAAACTGTCAAAAAAAAATAACTATATTGAAACAAAATATAAAAGACCAGGTTTCTGACTTTCAGATAACCTATAATTTTTCTATTGTAAATGTTGCGGTTGTTTTTCATATTAAGTCATTTTTTAAGAAACTGCCCATTCCGCCTTAACGGGGGGAGATAGTTCCCCCTTCTATAGTAAAAAATGCTTGTTTTTGACCCCCTAAAAAATCCGTTTTTATTTTGCGGCGCCTGAGTTATCGTACTCGTGCCAAGATATTTAAAGAAACCTTTTTTTTTTAATTTTATTCTTTTTCCAATATGAGAAATATATTATATTTAATACAATTTTAACTTTTATATTTATATTGCACATTAATTCTTGAATAGTTTATTTTAAATCACCCTCTCCCAAAAAAGGGAAAGGACAACTCCAATCCGGCGAATCTCCGGTCGATAAGTCTTCTTCCGAGTGTCAGCAAAGTATTTGAAAAGGTTATTAATAGAGCCCTGCTCAAGTGGGCGGAGGACAAAAATATCATCCCGGATAATCAGTTCGGTTTTAAGGCGGGACATGACACAATTCATGCCGCGTCTAAACTAGTTTCTGATATCCAATGGAACAAAACTAAAAAGCAGTGTACGGGTGCCTGTCTGGTTGATTTGGAGAAGGCCTTCGATACCGTATGGTTAGAAGGTCTCTATCTAAAGCTCGCCAGACTTGGTATAAGTAAGCCGCTATTGTACATGCTTTATGACATGCTAAATGGTAGAAAGTTTGTTGTCAAGAGTGGCAATGTAACTTCTACCGCAATTTTTAATATTAATAATGGTCTTCAGCAGGGAGCGGTTAACTCGCCGATTCTATTCAGCATTTACACCAGCGATCTGATAGGTAGTCTAACTCAGGCAATTGCGTACGCCGACGATCTAATTGCGTACAGAACAGCTAATACAGTTGAGGTCATCAAAAGTCTCTTGCAGAGTGACTTCGACAAGATTCAGCGATATTGTGATGACTGGAAGTTGAAAATCAACTTCCAGAAATCAGAAACTATTTTGTTTAGGACTCCGTTGTCTAGCGCCTCAAGGGATACGAGAAAGAACTGGCGCAAGCTGGTGATCGTAGGGCCACATGGACATCCACTGGCGAGTTTAAGTGTAGTAAAGTACCTTGGCATCTGGTTGGATCAGTACCTGTATTTCGACAGACATATAGGTGCTGCTTTGACCAGTGCTTGGGGAGCCTTTGCCTTGACAAAACGACTGTTTTATAGCATCCGTCTTGACAGCAGGGTGAAGGTGATTTGCTACATGGCCCTCATCAGGCCGATGTTTACCTACGGATGCACGGTGTGGTTCAACGTTGCCCCATCTCAAATGGAAAAGATTCAGGTGTTTGAGAGGCAATGTCTTAGACGTTGCCTTGGATTACACAGAACACCAGAGTCGGAGTACAAACGATATTATTCCAACCAGGTTCTATACAACGGAGCCAACATAAACAGAATAGATAATTTTTTATTTAAGCTGATTCGGGGGCACGTTGCAAGAGCGATGTCCTCAACTAACAACTTAATTTTTGGGGCGTATTACCCCAACAACGAATATTTCGAGAGTGCGCGGTTAAGTGGCTACATCCCTCCCGAGGCATTCCTCTATTTAGACAGTCGAGGGCTGATACAGGATGGAGGGGCGGTTCCGCTCATCTACCACGTCAGCCGGAAAACTGTGTATAGGCGACTCCTGTATGGTCGAGACGTCATCGCTCAAGGTGGAGAAGAGCGCTTCCGGTTCAGTAGGACTGTGTCCGATCGGGACCGGAGGGATAGGGCGAAACAGGAGAACCAGTTCTGGTGGCTCTCTGAACAGCATCGTGATATTTAAAGTCGATGAAGATGGTATATCTTGGCCGACTTACATAGATTTAGGGCATTAGGTATAGGGAACAGTCGGGGTGGCACCAAAAAAAAAAAAAAAATTAAAAATATGTATGTATGCGGGGGCATACGTGCATGTATCTGCGTGTCTGTACATGTATGTGCGCACGTATATGTATGTGCGTATGTACATGTATGGGTGGGTTGCATGTTGGTGTGTGTCTGCATGCATATAAAAAATAAGCAAAAAAAAAAATAAATTAAAAAACGAAAAAAATGCTGCTGTGGCTGTTCTAGTTTTTAGGTAGTTTTAAGTATTATTAGGTATTTTAAGTAGTTTTAATTATTTTTAATATATATAAACTAATATAAGTAAAAAAAAAAAAAACAAAAATGATAAGATACCAAGTTTTTTGTGTAAAAGTTTCTTCAAATATAAAATAAATAAAGAAAATTAGATTTAATTAAAATAGTTTTTAGGTCGAAAGACATTAGTTGTAAAAGTTATTGTTTAATTTAGAGCGCCCGTAAAGGGCCAGTAAATTAGTTGTAAGTTATTGATAACTAGGCTAGTTTTAAACATTTTTGTCTAGCTTTAAGATAGTTATAAGTTAATAT
This sequence comes from Philhelius pedissequus, assembly GCA_910595825.1. Taxonomy (NCBI): domain Eukaryota; kingdom Metazoa; phylum Arthropoda; class Insecta; order Diptera; family Syrphidae; genus Philhelius; species Philhelius pedissequus. Next base: position 3,965,130 of record OU343160.1, on the reverse strand, counting down.
GAAATAAAAATGAATTTAAAAAAAAAAAAAAAAGTTTATTTTAAATAATTTAATCAGAACCCAAGAAATGCACAATGCCTATACGCACATTTGACTGAGGAATCGGAGAATTTAAATTTACTTATATACACACATAAACAGTACTGAATATTTTATTTACATACGTCAAACGTCATACTTATCTACCGCTATCGATATAATATAGTTTGAACCAATTCACTTGGCCATTCTACTGCTCAAATTTCTTTGAGCTCATCTCCTAATTTTGAAAGATACACCACATATACACAATCACCTCCCAGAGATAGACTTTATTTAAATGAGATATGATCGTGATTAATTGTGCAGTTTTCAAAAAAAGTATTACATCTCTGGCATTGTACTCATTAAATCTCTTGCGAACCATTTTTGTTCTCTTGAATCCTCTCTCTGTGCAACCGACCGTGACGTTGCGTTGGCCAAGTGATTTGGTGCAAGCTCAAGGCTCTCTACTTGCTAATTTTCTCTATTTTATCGTAATTTCCTTGATTGTTTTCGTATTGCTTGAAATAGATCACCTGGTCAGTTGGCCAGTGGTTGAAGCATCGACGATGGACCTCTTCTCAACTAAACCATATTGATATCGATGTTTTGAATTACTTAATATCGATGCAATTACTCAATGATAATATCGATGTTTTTTGAAATACTAAACATCGATGCAATTACATAATACTGATATCGATGTTTTGAATGTCTTAACATCGATGGAATTACACCATATTGGTATCGATGTTTTGAATGACAGATGTGTGTTTTTTCGTTTTACTCGATATTTCTTTAGCCAGGATGAATATCTCGCATGTATTAGCATGTCGATTTTATGATCTTTTGAATCTATACATTTTTATCCGCACCGGAGAATGCACTACGTGCCTATAGAAGTTTTCACTTCAATAATATCAGAAGTTGTAAAAGGTGGAATTGAGCTCCGTCGAAGAAAAAATTCCAGTTTTGTCATTTGCAGATGTCATAGTTTTTCTGGAAGATACAGTTGAAGGTAGACTAGCAGATGCAAACCGAGCTAGTTCTACTTCTGTTTTGGGCTGTTGTATCCATATTGTAATTGGTTGATAATTTTACTGTAAAAACATTAAAGTATCGAAACTGCATTGTAAATGCTAAATATTATCAAAATTAATAATTTCAAAAAAATTTGTCAGACGCAGCATTCAGGCAAACCAAAAGACTTTTATGTTAAAAAAGAAGGGAGAAGAATTTGCAACATCTTCGAAGAAAGCCCAAATAGAGTTGGTATCTGTGATGCACATACTAAGGACTGAAAGCTGACCGGTTTCTTCAATGCAAGTGACGCTCATGGATACGCTGTCGAGCTCAGAATTTAATGAGCTTATCATAGGCTTGCAGCTCCAATTCCAATATAGTGGATTAGAAGTTCCAGATAGGAGATCATTATTGAAAATGAGAAAAAGAGTTGGAGACGAAACGTTGCCCTGGGGCACTCCAGCATTTATTTTATGAACATCAGACTAAAAACCGTCCAAATATAATTTATATTGAGCGTTCCGAAAGGTAGTTTCTAATCCAACGAAGATGAGACTTATCGATACCAAATGCACGCATTTTCGATAAGAGAGCTTGAAGCCAAATTCTATCAAATGCTTTGAAATATCAAGCTCATTAATCATACTTTCTCAAAAACGATGTAAAGATTTGTGCCACTGTTCAGAGAGATATACCATTAGAATGACTGTCAGTTATGAAGGAGCATTCGTTCTTGTTAAACTAATAATTAATCAAAGTTTCCATGACCTTGGAAAGAAGGTACATAAGTCAGTGCATATAATATGCCTTCATGTTTTACCACTTGAACACAACACGATCTAGTACGTGCGACACAGTCAGACGCATTATACTTCACCCAAACACTAAAGTCATAAAAAAGTTAGGTTTCTAGATATAGAAAAGAAAATCGGACTATAGGTGCCTATTTGAATTTGAGTCTTAATTTATGGTTAAATAAATAGGGAGGGTATTTTCTTCAGGGTCGAACATTTTACAAGCTAAAAAGTTTGAATAAAAATTAGATTAAGCTTAGATTAAGCTAAGTAGTATGACAAATAAAATTAACCAGACATTTTTTTTTAAATTTTCTTTTCATCATGTTCGGCGTTAAACAAAAATTCTCGTACCTAATTACTAAACTTGTAATTTTCTTTAATACTCGTAGTATACCTATGTTGAAAGTCGAGAGATTCATTTTCGTGTATCTATTTTATATGGCTTCATTGGAATAACAACATATTGGAAATTATTTTAAGAGAACACGTTTTCGCATAGGTAGATATTTTGCATTATTTCATAAGCTATTACGTAATTATAAGTATTCCTATTTGGAAATGTGTACATACCTATCTAGAGTTGTAGCTTTTCTTAAAGGATCTGTCGTATATACCAATTAATAACTTTAAGGATCCAATCAATTTGTGCAGCACCACACCCAGCTTTGAATGAGATATAGATATTATATGAAAATTTAGTAAATTTAATGTTAATGCCCACATACATACATATAGGTGTAGTATATCTCAGTTTACAAGTAAAATTTAACAAAATTTGTTTGCTAGTGCTATTTTGCATCCAAAAACCAAAACTCCAAAGAATACCACCCATCAACGAATATATTATTCCTTATGGTCCATTCTTATATAAAAATGTATAGAATAGAATGTATGTAGGGACATCATTGTACGGACGCTGCTATCGTCAACTTCAATGCTAAAATCAATATGAACACATTCACGCGTATTCTTATACATACATATATATTTATATATTATAAATAATAGTATATGCTAAGCTCAATGAGCAAAATACCGCCGTATACCTATTTAAGGGAGGTAACTTTTTGTATTTATTTTCATTTTATTTATTTGCAATTTTTTTTTTGTCATTCAAAAACCTGGTATATCCATTATAGGGATGCATATACCTAAATACGCAATACATATTCTTTTTATTTTTTTTTTTTAATAAAATACAAGAGAATATGCATGTATTTTTAAATATAATTTCAAATTTTAAACTTGCGAAAATAAATTCATTTTGTTTGTGGACTGAATGTGGTGTTTTGCAAAACGGATGCAGATTATGGGAGCGGCATTATGATGGGCAATGCGGATACGGGAAAACTTTAAAATAGAAATATACCAACATTTACATAAGTATCTATTATATTTTTTGAAGCCATGTGCATATATGCAGTATCAGGCAACCATTTAGTTAATTAAGTTGTACGAGTACAAGGTATAAAAAAAAGTCGGAAACGTTTGACACTCTTCCTTACGTAATCATTTAAGGTTTTGTGCGTTCACATCGATCGTCTGAACGCCCTTTTAGAGCAGTCCACATATCTATGCTTAAAAACCATGTATGTACTATGAGCGACGCCCAAATCGCATATAAGATTGGTATAGAATTTGCAACATGCATTTTCAATTTTTTGTACGTGACGTAAAATTTCATATAAAAAATACACAATATGATATATTTTAAATCTTATCTTTGGTACGAGCATAAATAATGAACATTTTTACTACATATCCGTATGGTAATGGCAGGATGACTTATCTCCGCACTTTCAGATTTTTTTAAATTAAATTTTTCGTTGTTTAAAAGAAACAACCAATTGAATTAAAACTTTGGAAAAATTAGTATACTTTCCGGTTTTGAAAGCTCTGTTCATTTACTCTATTTCTTTATAATATTTTTTTTGTTTTTATTTTATTTTATTTCATATTATTTTTTTTTTAATTTTATTTTATATTATATTATTTTATTTTATTTTATTTTTATTTATATTATTTTATTTTATTTTATTTTGTTTTATTATATTTAATTTTATTTTATTTTATATTATTTTATTTTATTTATTTTTTTTTTAATTCAACTATATGCCTGTAATACCTAAGGTCTTTTAAATGCAACCTGAATTGCACGGAACTAGTTAGAAGAAAGAGAATGATAGGAAAGACTTTTTAGTTGGAACAGTGGATTTGAGAACCATGTATTGACTAAGTCATTTTAAACCATTGGCGACATCCAATTAAAATTAGGGATCAAACCCACACGTCTAAGTTAGCAGTCAAGCACTTTATCTACTGCGCCATTGCCACCCTAATTTTTATATTAATAATTTATTTTATTTTATTTTATATTATTATATTTGATTTTATTTTATTTTTTTTTTTTTTTTATTTTATTTCAACTTTTTTCTAATGAAATATGTTGGAATGGCAATTTTAAGTTTTCTTTTAGAAAATTGGATATTCAGTAATATTTAGGATTCGAATGACGTCCTATATAAACATTTTGATCGAAATCCTTTGAGCAGTTAATGAGAGACTCGAAAACAATTCTAACGAATTCGATTCGATATTTGTACTACTGTTGTCAGTTATGAAATGTTGCTCAACGAAAATTTTAACATACAATGTGATTATGTATTTGTTGACTTTCTCATTAACGGCTCTATAGATTTCGATAAAACATTTTATATTGTAGGTCCTTTAAATTCTATGGAAGGTTTTTATATTAATATTATTAAATATTTAAAATTTGGCGTACCAATTTTTTTCTTAGAAAAAATTTGCCAAATGCGATATTTTGGATTACAAAAAAATATCTATAACCATTTCTTCAATATTCAGAAATCTGCGCCGATTTGGTACGTGTAAAAAGGCTAACCTCTCCAATAAAAAAGCAATTCAAATAAGGGTATTCATGTTTTGGTCAAGTCATCGACGAAATAAAAACTACTATATGTACGTACATATTTCTTATCGGAGTAATTTCTGTGCAAAAAAAGAATGTTTGATGTTTAAAATTTGTTGTCGACTTGTGAACTAACTGTAAAAAAAAATTAACCCACCACAAATATTTTCCTTGCTAAATAATTGTTTTGTGGAAAAATATGAAATTACGGTCTTAAAAATTCATTTTACCCTCAGATTATTATCCTTCGGAAAACGATATGACGTTTAAGACAAATGTCGCTTTTCTGGCAAAAGTGCCTGTTTTATTAATTCTATGTATTAGTCTGTAATTTTGATCACGGATATAAAAAAAATTGATTATTATGGACGCCGGAACGCGAAAACTGTTCCGTTAGAAAAACATCCCTACAAATTGATTTTTTGGTTGAAAGGAAAACGATTGAAAAGTTAATTTCCTAGTGAATTTGTTTCAACAGTAAAATCAGTAGGTTTAAAAATATTATTGTTAACAATTTTATTAACTACGATTATCAACCAAAAATATTTACCAGACCACTATAATTAATGAAATTAGGAAAAAATATTTCCCCTTCTTAAGGGATTTCCAATAAGGTGCATGTCGTGTGTGAGGAATTAACGAAATTGTTTTTTCTAGTTGAAAGTCCCGTGTGCGTGTGCCATGTATGCAATTATGTGTGAAATATGGCTTGATTCGTTCAAAATCTTTACCGCGAATTCGTGCGGTGACACTGATTCGATAGGTCCAAATTTTTATACTTCTGCTATATTATTAATCCGGCTTAATTTAAGTGTTGGTCTTGATTATGTTCACTTTGCGGGTAAGGTTAAGGTACGAATCCGGACTGCGGCATCAGAAAACACCAAGAACACAAGAAAAGTCTAAAAGATTTAAATCTTACCATGTCCTCAACTCGCTTGTACAGAGAATATCCACTATCATGATGTAGTAATATCCTGCTGGAACCACATGCGGTCCACGTCCGTATCGTTTGAGTTAAAAGAATTTGATGCACAGAGATTAACAATTATAAAGGGGAAACTTTCGTATATTTCACCCTCCAAAGCCCATTTGTATAAGTAATAGAATGCAAAAATATAAATGTTAGCTATTTTCTATCTTTGCTTGAGTGTTGTGTTGAGTGTCTTTGGTGTTGGCATCACCAAAGTCGAGTGGTTTTCAAAGCTGCACTCCACACATTAAACTTGACGAAATGTAAGCCAAATAGGTCCTATTTATTTATGCATTGAAACTGGTGAACCACATAGGGTTAGAGCACATATCTCTATTAAAAACTGAATCATAGATAAGTTATGGAAAAATGAGGCAACTTGAAGTCTGTTATAAGTGCGTAGGTACCATGCGAATATGGCAATATAACACTTCAAATTACTTTTGGAGTTCATATTGAGCGTTATAGGTATTCAAATTTGTATATCAAAATATAATATAACTACAAAAGAATTTTTTACTTTGTTTGTACACAACACAGTGTCAATTAACTTTTTTTACTCGGAAAGACGTCAATGATGGTACCAGCGCATTTTATCTCATCTTCAAATTGACTCAAAAAAAAAAAGTTATACTTAGAGCGAATACACTAACCAGTCCTATAAAAAAATAAGGTTTTTGATGGGAGTAGACAAATTCCAATTTATAACAGTTTCAAAACAGCTTTTCGGAATGAAAAGTATGAAATATTCAAGGGGGGCTGGAAAAATAACTACTCAAGTTTAAGAAGTATACGGCTCTTTTGACCCTGCTGCTACATACTAGCAGGTACCCGTGCGATGCTACGGACCCACGGGAATCTAATGAAATCATCTATCCACCTACAAAATTTCATTCAAAACCCTTCAGTCGTTGAATGTAGGCACAAACGACGAACATGCTCGCCTAGCATGCTCGCTGTGCTCTTCTTGTATGTGGGCTGGTTCGCGAGCCGCTTGCTGTTGGCCAAAAATTTAGATTTTGTGGTGTTCGTTTGCTTCGATGTTTGGCGTGTATGGCCATGTTCGCAAACAAAGCGAAGATTTAATATTGGATTCAAAAAGTAAGAACTACAAAAATAAATTTGGGAAAAATAAATCAAGGCTAATCTTCCAGCTGCTTACCAAATTTTATTAAAATCCATTCAATCGTTGAGGCATGAATGCTGAACAAACAACCAAGTATATATTTTGTTCATATAAAAGCCTCTCCCATATTGGCATAAGAACTGTTCGGTTCCATTTTTCGATATAAAAATGACCTATGTGATAATCGAGTATGTGTGCTATTTGCTATTCTAATTGCGAGCTTTCATAGAGGGCGCTACTTGATTTTCACTAACTTCATTTGTTGTTAGGTGATTTGACTTTTCTTGAAAATGGAGATTCGACCCTATTCCGGCCATTTCTTCATTGTTTTTTTTTGTCAGGATACATCCGTTTCGCAGCTGGCAGCTACAATTTGAGGAATTGAAGAGCGGTTGAACTTCACATAAACCTTGGGTTTCGACTATACTGATGAGCGGCTTAAGGTATTGTTTTATCACCCATTTTAATTTCTAAGTAAAGAGAATGAAATGAGTTTTATAAGCACTTGATTAGATGTGTGTTAATTATACTCAAGCTTTGGTCGAATGTAACCTTTAAAGATTTTAACCATGTCAGATGAAGACGAGATTGAATAGCGGCTTAGGGTTGAATTCTGCTTGAAAAATAGAATACAGCTTTGGGTTTTTAAAGCGTTAAATTCGACGCGGTTTTTTATTCATCATTGAACAATGATGTTGAAATCAAAATTATCATATGATTCCCTTAGTGGCTAGTGTCGGACACAAAACGAAGCCCTTATGCATACCAGTATTTATTATATATACGTCCGGACCTCCTCTACAGAACAAAAAGAGGGATACTATCCGGACAAATGAACTAGCCAGCTGAGAGAGAGCGAAAGAAGATTCGTCCTGAAATCATGTTCTTAAGTACCTACAGGAGGGGTCATAATACTTATTTCCGGGCGTCAAATTAACAGTGCTGCTAGCAAATTGAATATCGCAAGTTAGCGGACAAAATTCTTGTCATTTAGGAAAAGCTTTCGAATCGAAGTGATATTTTGTCTTATGTTTTTTTTTATAAATTGCCAAAAGTTTGTCCTTCCATCGGGTAGTATTTTTTTCTCAATTTTTGGTCGTCCAAGCATTTGGTTCGTTGTATAATCATGTAATAATTGTATATATTTTTTTTTGAACTTATTCCGGGCTTACTCATTGGATTTATTCGGTCACTATAATTCGGAAACTTACTAATTAAACCCTAGCTCCTAGTTTAAATCAAAAGATAACTTTTGATTGATAGAGTGAAATGAATTGGCAAGGGATATTTGTCGAAACAAATGATGATGGTTTTATATTATTTCAATGACACCCGACTATGACGTAAATGTGTCTTTAAGGGTTATATAGTGAAATTACATTGAAGTTATTTCAAAGCTACTTAGGTTTCAAAAATGGAAGAGTTTTGGAATATATGGCGACCTGCTGAGTACCGCAGGATTTGCAATGTGATGGTTCGTGTTATTCCTGCAGCGAAATGTTCTTGGTATCAGCGTCGTTTAAATCTCTCACCAAACGAACGGAAATTAATGAAAAATCTTAAGGAAATAATTGTCAACAAACGAAATAACAGAAAACAAGGATGTTAACTGTAATGTAACTAATTCCACAAGCGCCCAGTTTATCCAGAAACCCTTGGCGAAGATTTTGCGACAATTTATTCAGTTCCCGGATTTGGATTATTGGTGTGATGATGTTGTAGTTAGCTTTATACGTTTCAAATGCAACAGGATTTGAAAACCTTCATCCAATATTCCTTATAGCAATATCTTCTGCCAATTATCTTGACGTTCATAGCAGACATCTATAATACGAATATCAGCCTAACTATATAAAAGCATTTTCCCACTACAATGGAAGGAATGTAAAACTATTGCAATTACAATCTCACCCTTCCTATCGAAAGTCCTAGAAAATTTAATGCAAAATCTACTTACAGCCTTCCTCAATCAAAATAATATCCTAGCGTTAAGAAAATTTTTCTTCGTGCTTCGTGCAGGTAAGCAACAGCTCTACTCGACGTTAAACTCGAACAACCATATTACACAGGTTGTATAGGCAAATAATATGGGACTCTTCAATTGTTCTGGCCAACTAGAAAAGCGAAGTGCTAGCGAAAATCCTGAGTATTCAGATCCAGTATAAGTCAGAGAAAGCTTAACGTTGCACTTAAAAGGGTATAGCTTGTTTTATTTATGGTCTAAGTCGCTTTGAATTTGACGCATCAACCTTCATAATAGACCCAGTTCTCGTTATCTAGAAGATTTCACCAAATCATAGTTCCCTGATGTTCATGTCTAACTTCAGAACGACAGTTCTTTGCCAATACATCTCGGTTATGGAATTCGCTACCATACGCCATAGCTATTCGAAAATCAGAAAATGATGATTTCTTTTAAGAAAAATGTCCTTGTAAATTTCCCGATGACATGATTTGATCTCTTCTTTTTTTTCATAGGCTCTTGTTTTCTATTGGGTTGTTGCATTTTTCTATTCTTTCCTTCATCTTTCATCTTTTCTTTTTCGTGTTGCACTCCATAGTAATCTTCTTGGTTCTATGGTCCTTTTAGATTTCTCAAAAGTTTTTGATTGCATTGATCATCAAATTTTAATTTCTAGACTTTGTAATGAATTCAGTTTCTCTAGTACTGCTCTTAAGCAGTAACATAGGCTTCAAAAAATTACGACTGAAGAACGTTCTTTTAGCCCATTCATTGTCAACCGCAGGGTGGCACAAGGGTCAATACTGGGACCACTTCTTTTTTCCATTTTTATTAATGACCTACCTGAAATTCTTAACAATTTCCACGTTCATATGTATGCAGGCGATGAATGAATGAATGATGGAAGTTTTGATTAATATTTAAAACTGGGCTAACTGAAATAAGTTTCAACTAAATCCGTGAAAAAGCGCTAAGTACAGTAAAAACCCTTTAATTCTCAATTCTTTAATTCGGAAAACTCATTTATTGGGATTTTTTTTTTCGAATAAAACAGACTTTGTAGAATAAATGAGAGTCCAGTTTCATTTTGTTTTAAGTAAAAACTAAATTAGCAAAAATTAAGTGATGCAATGATTGAACACGTATAGAAAGCAAAAAGTTTACAAATATCGTATTAGGTAAGGTAAGTATTGGGGGACTCCCGGCAATTCACATTTAGAAGTCGGGGAAAAAGCATACAAAAATTGTATTGGGGGAATCTCGGTAATCTACATTTAGATGTTGTATGGGAGAACACCAGTACAGTTTAATTTGGTGATAAATGGTAATCGTAGTCATAAGTACAAAGTGGATACATATTACTGCATACATTTAAATTAATTTTAATTTAAGTGCAATTTATTTTAAAAATAAACTGGTCTTTCATAACAAGCAAAAAAATGACTGCTTATTAAATTAAATTAATGGGAAACAACTAACGGGTCCGACATCTAACGTTTTTTTTTCAACTAGTGCTTATTTCGTGAATGGTAACACTGAGCTCATGTCTGATTTGACAGATAATTAGTTTTATCCTTCCGCTGAACGAATATGGTTGTTTATACGCTTGAACAACGCTCGCTAAGTGGGCCTGCGATCGACTTAGAGAAGATGCCGATTTTGCCAAGAAAATCATCTTTTCAGATGAAGCTCATTTTGATCTTGGCGGGTATGTAACAAGCAAAATTGTCGCATTTGGGGCACAGAAAAACCGCACGCATACATTGAAAAGCCGATACACCCAAGACGAGTCACTGTTTGGTGCGGATTTTGGTCCAGAGGCATAATTCGAAAATGAGCAAGGAGTGGCCGTTACAGTCAATGGCGATCGTTATCGGGCCATGTTGAACGAATTTTTGTGCACAAAAATTGAAGAGGAGGATATTGGCAATATTTGGTTTCAACAGGACGGCCGGCACTACGTGCCACACAGCCGAAGCTACACTCGATGTTTTGCGCCCATTTTCAAATTAAAAAAACAATTAAAATTGAAATTTGCGGGAAAAGCGTTATTCGTACATTCAAAACAAATTGTAGCCTAAATTATAAGAGTTGGGTTTAAGTTCTTGTTTGATGGATAAAAAAATCTTACGTTGCTTAGTAATAATGCAAATTGAGCCAGGATCATAAAAACCGGTATAACTCCAAAAAATTAGTTTTTTCGACTCAGAATGACCTCATGAAACCATGTTTTATGTCTGAGGCGGTGACAGTGGAGCACACTCTATAATTTTTTAAATGTTTTTAGTTACTAAAATGAATTATAATATAATGTATGTATTATTTGGAATCTTTTGTGTTAATAAAATAGTTTTTCATTTTAAATTATTGCATTTGTATATCAATAGGAATGCGTTTTAGTGCATACATAAAAATCTCTGATTAATTCGGAAAATTCGTTTTTTCGGAATGACCTTTCCCCCAACGAGCTTTTACTGTACCTATGATCTGCTCAAAACAAGATTATAATATGGATCTACCAGCAATTGTTTTAAATATACATCAAAATATCTCGTTAAAAGCCTTATATTACCCTTTTTCGAATTAAAATGCTGCGTCTACAATAATCTAGACTACGAATGCAAACTTCAATTAAATGTAGTGTTTAATGACTGCCTACGTTTCATTCATAACAGCCCTAGATATGGAAGTATTTCATTTTTTATGACTCGTTGACCGGATTGAGTTTAGATAAATATACTATAATGAATCGTAATATTATTGTCGTTCATAACAGTCTTTCGGGAAATCTGATCGGCGGGCCTCAATGGAATATACGGGAAGTTGTTTTACAATGGATCCGTTCTTCCTGGTCCGTCGCGGTAAGCCAAGATAGTTTCTCCTCGTGATGAAAGACGGGCAACGTTTAGGAATATTTAGCTCTCTTTAATGAGGCTATTCTGCACTAGGCGGCTAATCTATCTGGTTAAGGCGGGCTCTGAGGTGGTAGCGATAAGCGGAAAGTTCTACGGAACTGGAAACGAAGCCCCTACTTACCAAGATGAGGACGGTTGGTCAGTCCAAGAACTGGAAAAGTAGGTTAAAACACTCGGAAGGGGGTGTGGGTTTAGTGGATCAGGGACTAGGTAGGTGCAAATGGTGACACTGTTAGACAGTAAGCCAGGAGCATCAGGCCGACATAGTAAGGACGCATTCACAGAGTATTTGCTACGTGAAGCTTGCTGATTTCGGTCAGCACAGTGAATCCTAGTAAATCGTAAATTCCAGAGTTACATAGTAGCGATTTATGGCAGCTGCCGTGGCAGTTTTGTACGTGGTTCAGTAATCACTGATGTGTGTGTGTAGCTAAAACTACATATTCAGGAAAATCAGGTCTAAAAGATTGATAGATGTATGGCACTTATGTCATCATCTCCTTGCGCAAGTAAGTGTATATATTATTTTTCTATAATACATGCAGTCTTCGAGTAAGCTTCGGCTTATTGACCTCGTTTGCCATCTTTCAGGATATATCCTGATGGATGGTTGTTGTAGCTGTGCAGGTGCGAACCAAGCTTTGCTTGGGGAAGCATTTCTGCTCCTGTCATAGAACGAAGGTTTAATATGGATAGTTGCGGGATACTAGCCATGTGGCGAGGTCTATATGGACTTGCTTTTAGTAGAAATACGATGATCCATTTATCCCGATGGTGAGGAATAATTTCTGCATAGGGTTCCCTTCTCCCTAAGTTGAGCAGCAAAACATACGAAAGTGCAGGACTATCGGTCCTGGGTAGCCATTCGCCAAAGAAAACCTGGTAGTGCATTCTTCACTTAGGTGGATGAAAAGACTCCAGTAATACCGTAATTCGGTACAGCGGGTATTTGTATCCTACTATTTCCCTGCTAATGCCCGAAAATACAAGTCTTGGGTTGGCCTCTTCGGAGAGCTCGCTGTGGTTGCTATACAATTCGCGTATACTATGAGTGAACTCTCATAGATAGAAGTTTGTTGCAATGAACACTCATGCCTTATCGTTGAGTCCGTAGGTGGGTAGGCCAACCGTTTAATTATGCCTTAACTGGCCGGTGTACACGTTACAAAACTCCACTGTTCTGCCCTTTATAACATTACATACGGAAGATGTCTGGTACTTATTAGGAGAAATGCTTGAATTTGCAAACTCAAAGAGGTCTTCGATTGAATTTTCCTCGATTTACACACACTATTGTTGAACAATTTTTTTTTGTTTCTGTAGTCAAGAAAAGGAATGGACTTCCTTTTGAAATTCAAACATCTGTCAAACCGTCTACTTTTAGAAAGAAGGCATTCAATTTTTTCATCTTAAATTAAAGTTAATAACAAAAAAATATCTTAAAACTATTAAATAAAATTAAATTTAAAAAATGTACATAACATTGTTAGGTTGCGCTCAATTGTTTTTATCGACCCTATGTGTTATTATAATTTTACGGTTTTTCTTTTTTGTTGCATATTTATTATATCTGTAGGTACCTATTTAAAATTTGTCTCGATATATTTTTTATGTTAATGTCATCTCTTCATTGTATAGTTACTTTTATTCTCTTTGTAAACTTCTTTAGATACTATAAAAAGATTAAATCTTATTGTATCAAGTAAAATTTTAGAATTCAAATACAAATTTATCTATTAAATTTATTGTTCTTTGAAAATTAGCTTTGTTTCTACTTGCGATATAGGTACTATAGGGCAAGTTTTGCATTTGGAAAAAAATCTAACTCGAGATTTTAATCAAAGTTGACATTACGATGATAGAACACCAAAAAAGTGGGTCCCGCAATTCCGCCTGGCTTTGTGTGTGTCTGTAGAACGATCTACAGCCTACGGCTGAAGGATTTTATTCAAACTTGGTGCTTTGGGGTTTAGGTAATTGTCCCAAATAGATTTTTGAATCGTTGTTTTAGCCCAAAAAACAACGGTACTTGTCATCCAAATTTTTCTACCATCTTAATTATCACGATCGGTATGGTCTACATTTTGGTCAAAACATTTTTTTAAAATAATTTGTTATTAACGGTACCTGCCATACAACCATTTTATTGATTTTCGACTGTCTCATAAACGGCTCAACGGATTTCAATCAAAATATATGCGCTCCTTTAAATTCTTAATAATACTGCATTTCAAATTTTTCGAAAAATGGTTTTTTGGATTTAAAAAAAAAATTTTTTTTTTTTTGAAAATTCAATATTTCGAAACGGGTGGACGTTTTCTTCTGAGATTTTGTTTTTGAATTTATATTATTAAATATTTAAAATGTTCATACAAATTTTTTTTTATACAAAATTTAAAAAAATCATATATAAAAAATTAAGTGAAAAACGACTTTAAAAATACATTTTCCCGTTTCTATTAAGAATATTTTGCATATAATGTGAACGAACATAGGTGCAAGTACGTGCGATCCAGTCGTGTATTTTATTTAAATACCACTTAAAAGTTCATTTTTTAAAGCTTAAGCTATTATATTAACAATAATAATAAATAATACAATGGTGTAACGTCATTGATTCGAGTTCGCACTTCGTCGGTTTAAATCGGGGAATACCTTAAGATATCTTACTTCGGGAAGTGAGGTCATAGTAGTAAATATGTAAACATCTACTTCAAAGAAATAATAGATTAAAATAAGATTCTCAAAGAAGAAGTAGTTCATAAGTTGAGTGCTAATCAATGTTTTTTTTTTCAACTCCATAGATACCTACTTTATTAAATTTCTAGATACAGGGAAATCTCCCTTGGGCGGACAGCCATGGTGCAGAAATTTTTTCCCGCCTAAGGGAATTGTCCGTTTAACGGAAATCAAATAGAAACACTAATTTTCGAAATTTAGAGCATTCTTTTATTAACAGAAAATTAAAATAACAAAAAATATATAAACTTCACTTCTTTTGTCATTGCCAGACTCGTTGATTTCAACAGGAACTGCAATATTTTCATCCAGTTTTACATTTTCATCCATCAACACAAATCGTTCAGGTTATCCATCAAATCTGCTTTCATGAAGGATCTTGGAAAATTCTATTAAATTTGCTATAGTCGAATCATCTTTTGGATCGAATTCACTGTCCTCCAAATTCAAACTTGAAACTATCTGAGCGCAAATAAACAAAAATCTAAAAATAAACCTTTTTTACGTCCAAACAAAATCACTTTCATCACTTGAATGAGAGAAAATAACTTTTGAAAAGTACCGTTCTCAAAATTAGCAGCGTGACGATATATTCAATCCTGCTCGCGTGTCCGTCTAAGAGAAAATATTTTGTCAACGTTTATGGAGCGATTTCCGTACAAAAAAATATGTCCGCTTAAGAGAGGTGTCCGCCTAAGGGAGGTATCCCCAAAGGGAGATTTCACTGTATTTAAGTAGGTAACTAATAAAATTGAATCATTTTTGCTTAATTGAAAAAACCAAATGCAAAAATTATAATTTATACATGCTGATCTACATACTATCTGCAGTACATACTACTTTAGGTTAAGATATTAAATATTTAATGAACCAGAGACTGCATAAGAACTATTTTCAGTTGGATAAAGTATTTTTTGTTTAATTAAAGAAATGCCTTTACGTTGTTCAAATATAGCTATGTGAATCTTCTTTTAAATATTTGGGTTAGCTGGAAAATTCCTGTGCACTTTACATACCTACCGCGCTCTGTCTTTCATCTCTGTCAGCTCAGCTTCAGCACAAATATAAACATTTCTTGATGAATCTCGCAGAGAAAACATTTTAAAACTTTTCCTCATGAACCTAAGCTCTGGTTCGTTTCGTAGTTCTATACATACCTATATATGTAAGTACTCGTCTCGTACCTATACCTATACCAACATGTTGTTCTTTTTTTCTTTTTGGGAATTTTCTCATCACCCTCAACCTCAATTCACATACCTATTTGTTTGACTTTGAAGTTTTAAAGTTTGATTTTTAGCCAAAAAATTCCGTCCAGAACTCTGAAGGGTCAAGTGCTTAAGGGGTTTCCCTTAAGCAGTCCATATTCACACAGCTTTGGCTCTGTTATCGTGTATTGTGTGCTTACCTGGAGACTACATATGGTATAGTTTGTTTACCCAACTATACGAATATAGCCAAACAAAGAGGGTGACAACAACAATAACAACAACAACAACAAACTATCTAACCATAGTACATACTGTTTGTTTCTAAATATTGACCAAGCATTTCTGCTGACACGACAATGTACGTAGGTAGGTATGCAAAGCATGTGTTTCTGGCTCCATGATGAATATATTCGAACTTTAAGTGCTGTTGTTACTCATCGGCCAAGCCAGCCACCCTCGTTAATTTTTTTTTTAAATGTTAATATTTCGATTTCGAGCTTGAGAATTAAAACAAAAGACGAAAAAAAAAAACTGAAACAAATTGGCATTTTTTTCTAATTACAAAACATTCAACAATATTCCCGCACTATAGATACTACTTCTAGAACAGCCAGCAGCTATCCCCGTTTATTTCTTCCCTTGCAACTTCTCATTTTACTTGCTTGCTGTACGAAAGAAACGAATTTTTCAAACATCCCCTTCTTAAAGTTAAAATTTTTTCTAAAATATACGCTAACTTCTTTTCATCATGGCTTCTTCCTCTTTAAAGATAAAAAAAAATAAATATTATCAGGCAAAAAAAAAAACAGAATGAAAATTCCAAACTCAACCCAAAATCTAGTGGCAGCGGTGATGGTAGCGGTGGTGGGCCGAGCGTAGCTTTTTGTACTGCTGCATTACCATCCACCACCATATATAAGAGCCAAAGGCTCGAACTGGATCTGGAGCAGGGGATGACATGCGAAGGCGAACGAATGTGCTGCTTCGAGAATACGTACAGAAATAATTTCGCCTTGCCATGAGTCCCTGCCCGATTCTGCCCCTCTCAAGCTAACTTACCAACTCACACAGCACAGCACAGCACAGCTCTTCCATACTCTTACGTCCTTCCTTCAGCACTCCTTTCGATCTTCCGTTCACATATAAATTTAATGTATGTGCGTACGTTTGTATTTCTTAAAGCCATTCTCCTTGTGCTTGTGAAACGATAGATAGGTCGTATGATTGCCAGATAAGGTGAAATTGGTGTTGTGAAATTGGGTCTTATTTCAATTAACGAATGTGAATTTGAGTTTTTTTTTGTACATTTTCTGCTACTCAAGAAAACCCCACAAGAAAAATTGTACAGCATTATCAAGTAAAATCACGTATGCATCAGAAAACCAATTTTGTCACAAGGCGTTCTGTCAGTGTATTTCAATTTTTTGAGGACATTCGACGAATTTTTATTTTATTTTCATCAGAAACGTTTGCCACAGCGGATAAAATCGTCAAGCATTTTGGAAATATTAAAAAAAAATGTAAGTAAATTGACAGAACTCTGTATATACTACTGCACTAGTCAAAACTGGCGGGTTTGAAGCTTCACTTTTACGTGTTATGTTCGGTAATAGTAATTTAGTATAAAATTTGTCCATGGGCCAATGGAAATTAGTTATCATCGATCGGTATCCGCTCTCCTTTAAGAACGTTCAAAAAAACATCGGACAATTGAATCTCATTCTATTATTAGAATTATTATAGCAACGTCAAAATTTGCTCCGACTCCTTCAGATTTTGTAATTAGGATGATTATCATAGTTGCTGGAGGAGATGCAATAAGTCACCACTGCTTAGACAAGCAAGTAAAGAAGGACTAAATGCACATTCTGAAAAATGTTATTAAGGGATTTAACTTATGTCGTTTTAGTTTGGGTGTTCAGAGGTTGTTTATCTTTTTGCACCTAATCTTTCATTTCTATATGAATGAAACATAAGGAGTGAAAAGGGCAACTCCGAACAGCCAATCGAAAAGAAAATTAAATAATTCAATATTAATAACTATGAAAATACATAATCAAGTACTACTGATACTGATACAAGTCTAAACGCATCCATATATATTAAACTATTTCTTGCACATTCTTTACGTTTGCCATTATGTAACCCGTTACATTTATGCCTTATGCTGCCTAAAAGTTTTTTGTTTCAAGTCATTAATAATCATGGAGTGGGTGACATCGAAATCGTATTGTTGTAATTGGGCTTTTGTAACATGGAAAAAGGTAATATCTTTCGAATATTGCTCGCGCTGGGAATCACGCGTTGGTTTGTTTATCGTACGGTAAAAATGTTCGAGTATACTGGTGGAGAAAGTGACCGCAAAAGATCAGAAAGTCCACGCACCATGAAGACTCCGCGGGCCATCAAATCCGTGCGTAAGTATCTCTCAGAAATCCATGTCTCGCATCATTAAAGAAGACCTGGGACTCAGTGTCTACAAGAGACACACTGGACACCTGCTTACAGTTGCATTGAAGCAGAAACGGAAACAAAAATCAAAAGCTATGCTCAGACGGTACGCGAAGAATGCTCACCGACAGATTCTGCTCACAGATGAAAAAATTTTCACCGTCGAAGCATCATTCAATAAACAGAATGATCGAGTTTATGCTCGGACATCAATAGAAGCGTTTTAACACATTCCAAGTGTCGAAATAGGCCACCATCCCGCAACTGTGATGGCATGGTGGGGAATGAGCTATCATGGAGTTACCGACCTTCATTTTTGTGAAAAAGCGGTGAAAACTTCGCAAAAGTTTATCAAACAAACAGTATTGGAGGATGTCGTAAGGCCTCTCAACTAAACAATGTTCAAAAAGCATTGGTCATTACAACAAGATTCTGTTCCTGCTCACACGGCTAAAACCACTCAAGAGTGGCTCAAAAAATGTGGCGGACTTCATATCACAGGTCGTGCAGTAAGGCAAATGGCGGCCATTTTGAATAATGTCTTCTAAGAAATTTAGCTAATGAAGTCCCTCATAAATAATACAAAAACGTTCTTAAAAATATCAGCGCATTATAATTTGGCATTAATTTTTCGTTATATATTTATTTATGACTAGACTAGGCAAATAATTTTATTGAATTTAAGTAAAAACCACGAAAATGTAGTCGGTAAACTTATGTAATTTTGTCGTTTGCAATTTGTTGTTCCAATCTGCAAACAATACAAACATACATGTAACGTCAATCTATGCCCATGCTTTGACCTTTTTTTCGATATTATGTCACATGGATATGGGTTTTTTCTGACTCCATTGGATTTTTTCATGGCATGTTTATGGTTCTGCCATTGTTGATGGATATTTTTTGTATTCCTAATTTTCAATATTCTATAGGAAAAGAACATAAACAAGAATAAAAAAAATAATTCCGAATGACCAATCGAAAGTGATATTAAGACTAGAATTTCAGACTCAATTTCGCCGATTTCGATTGTACGTTGAGAGTTATATCGTTTTCGTTTAATTGTTCGGAGTAGCATGTTTCCCACTCTTTTTACTCTAAATACTGTTCCCAGCAAAGTCTCCGGAGTACTTTTTTTCTGGATTCCATTGTGTCGATTTCGATTGGGTGTTCAGAGTAACTCTTTTCACTCCTGTTTTATAGGAACATAAGAAGTAAAAAAAGAGTATTTAAAAAAAATTATTGGATTATATTCCAAAAGTAATAAATGTTTGAAAAATTTTTATCAGAAAACAAATTTATAATTTTACATCGATAGATTTTCCCGTTAAGAAAATAATAATTCAAGACCAACACATGTGGTAAGAATGGCTAGAGTAAGCAAAAGCAGCAGAAGCAAGAACAAGGTATAGTATGGTTATGGACAAAAGAAAAGGGAGCGCTGAAGGAGGAAATAGCACATCACAAGATTCCAGACGAGCACAAACCAACCAACCAACCCCTCTTGTTGCCCCGCTTAGAATTCCATTCCACCACCTATATTACAAAAACAAGAGAGAAACGAGAAATCTATAGGTATAGATACATGTATAGCTTTGTCGATATGTACATATTTCTGTATAATGTTCTATTCTCCCCCGGCCCCAGTTTCTATATCTTTAGCTTGGGCTTGGGCTTGCCTTGCACCCTTTTTACCCGGTCTACGATTTCAAAGTTTTCGTCGTCATCGTCGTCGTTGTCGTTGTCGTTGTCGACGTGTATTCGGAGAAAGCTGCATATAAAGTTCTCTCCTTAGCTCGAGTCGAGATCCGAGAACCCAGCAAGCAAGCAAGCAAGCAGCAACCATCAGAGTATAGACACGAAGGCAACACAAGGGGTTGCAAACGTAAGGGATGGTTTTAAAGGGAAAAACTTAAAGCCTTATCGCGAACTAACATAGAATTTAAAGGGGATGTGCAGCCATTGAATTTCAACCCCCCTATAACGACTGTTTGACTATGACACGACGACGTCGACTACGACGATGACGATGACGACGACGACATGGACTAACACCACCCCCATATATAGCAAAGAACAAACTCTTCCTCTCAGTCTTTCGAGGCCCTGATGACTGACCGTGCAATGGGTTAGATGCGAATTTAAGATAAACAGGTTGGGTGGCTGTTTCAAAGCAGGACGGGCGGGCATTAGTGGTACGGGTGATGATGGGTAAAGGGTTATTATTTTGGGGGCCGGAAGGCTTCCAGGCTAAAGCATGAGTTTCGGTGTATGTATGCAAACACCGGGGGTATGGTATGTTGTAGCTCTGAAATGGTAAATTTCGTACTTTAAAGTTCGACTACTCTCTCTCTGTCGAAATAGGAAGCACATGCTTAGATTAACGCACGTCACATTTATATATGTATCTACATACATATATAAGTATGTATGTATATATGTATATGCGAGCAGGAATTTTGTGTATGGCTGAATATATTGGTTCTGTGTATCTGTGATGAGGCACGGGTTTCATACTTTATCTTAAAGCCTGTTATATTTCTGATTAGGCATGCGGCATCATAAAGAGGCTCTAGGCTTTTGAGAAGACTGTGGGGTGTGGGGGGAACACAAAGAGTGATGTGTGCCCTTTAGCTCTGTTGTAATTTTGTTATTTAAATGTTTTTAAGCTCGAGACTTCGTTTGCATGTTTAAGCAGACTTTGCACTTTTCTCATATCTATAGCCTAAAATAGTTCCTATAACCCCTACAGACAGCAATAGGTTTTTTTAGATACAATTTAAAACATTTTGCAAGTCTCATCATATTTTCCAAAATTAACTTCTTTTCTGTACTGCATTTATGTAGGTATACATACCATCAGCAGCAACATAGCAAACCCAGCAGAAACTTTGGTAAAATGAATAAGTTTTCTTATCTAAAAATCAATTTTTATTGTAGCCGAATGTTAATGCTAAAGTTAAGATAGATTTAGGTACATGTACATATTCCTAAATGCAAGCGGATATTATGGTTTGAATAACGCACACCACAATAATTGTCCCTTTGATGCAATAAATTATAGGTTTGAGGCTGGATATAAATGATAAACTGGAGATATTTTCAAAACATGAAGATATTATAGCTATTTGCTTTTTTGGGATAGATAGGTTGGTGGTATTAAGATGTAATAGGCGTTTGTGTGCAAGTAAAGTACAATTTGTGATTTTAAAACCAACTTCCTTTGGTTGCCATTAGATCGTTTAGGGTTTAGGTAGGTACTTATTTTCTATAAAGGTATATTTGTACTCGTAGATACATTGTACAGGGTTGGGGTCAAAATTCTGCCGGGGTCAAAATTCTTTTAACAAAATTCTGCCTTTTAAAATTCTGCTCGCCGAAATTCTGCTTTTAAAAATTCTGCTTTTTTAAAATTCTGCAAATAATAAAGAAAACAAAGTTTTGGAAAATGTTAAAAAGCATGTTAAACATTTTTCAAACCTTTGTTTTCTTTGTTATTTGCAGAGTTTTGATAAGCAGAGTGTACTCTTACTTTCTTAAGAGTTTAATAAAAAAAAATATTTTTTTGTCGGTTAACTTCTTAAGGCAATTATTCAGTGTCCAGTAAAAAAAAAAAAGAAAAAGTGTCGAAAAATAAACAAATAAAAAGAATTAGAAAAAAGAGAACCGATCTAAGTCACATTCGCTATCTAATGGCCTTTTCGATTGGTCACCCAGGAGGCTTCCGCAAAGTCTTCCGAATGAAACTATTCGATTGGTATGAAATGACAGTTCTTCTCCTGGATAGAAGAGAAATTTTCTTCTGGATTTGGAGTCAGAATCAAAACCAGAAGCACGCACACACTCACATTCTTAATGTCAAATGCGAATTCAATGTCAACAACAATTTTGTGCAATATGTGAATCATGGATGTGAACAGCGAAAATACAATCGATATCAAAATATCGATGTTTTTTAACATCGATGTTTTTTAATCTTTTTTGAAAAGTAATGGCACGTTCAAAAATCAATTAAATATACAATAAATTATAAATTAAGAATACCTTCATTGTTTTTTAAATTGTAGCAATGTATTTTATAACAATTTTATTTTTAGTTTTTGTGTGTATGTGTGTAAGGTGTGTGTATGTATCAATCCCACTAATCGCCGAGTGAACTTCAAGCAATTTCACAGTTTCGTCAAGTGCGGTCTAACCTTTATAAGTATGAGTTCATTGACAATAGATTTCAGCTAATTTTAAGTCGATGATTTCAATCTTAAGATCGATGCTGCGAGAAACATCTATATTTTTTTTTCGTTTAACATTGTTCTTTTGCCAACATCAATGAACATCGCCCATCTCTACGTTTTCATGTCATTGTTTTGTTTTTTCCCGCCTTACACATACACTCACATTACATTTTAAAATCCAGAATGAAGTGTAACTTGTTCGATTCGAATACCGAATCGGAGAGTTGTTTTGGCCTACCAATCGAGAAGGACATAAGTCGCATTTCAAAAAAAAATAAAATGCACGACTGGATCGCACGTACTTGCTTCTATGTTCGATCACATTACATGCAAAAGATTCTTAATGTATTTTAAAAATCGGTTTTCACTTAATTTTGTATGTATCAAAATTCTTAAATTGTTTCTAAAAAAAAAATTGGTATGAACATTTTAAATACATATTTAATAATATAAATTTAAAAACAAAATTTCAGAAAAAATCGTCCACCCGTTTTCGAAATATTGAATTGTCAAAAAAAAAAAATATATTTTTTTTCAAAAATCCAAAATAACTACTTTTGGAAAATTTTGAAATGCAGTATTATTTAGAATTCAAAGTAGATCCTGATTAAGAATTTTGATCGAAATCGGTTGATCCTTTTATGAGAAAGTCAAAAATCAATAAGATGGTTGTATGGCAGGTACCGTTAATAACAAAATATTTAATTTTTTTTTCCTCCACAATGTAGACCATACTCAAGGCAGTACGCATACCAATTTTTATCAAAATCGTTGGAGCCGTTTTCGAAATGGTAGAAACAATTGTATGCAATATGCCAGTGCCGTTATTTTTGGGGCTAAAACAACGATTCAAAAATCTGATTTGGACAATCACCTAAAACGCACAATGACCCACTTTTTTGGTGTTCTCTATCATCGTAATTTCAACTTTGATTAAAATGGTGCCCTATAGCACCTACATATATCGCAAGTAAAAAGATAATTAAAATAAAAAAAAATGAGATGAATTTTTTTCTTTTTTGTTGACGGGCAAAATTTGGAGAAGCAGAATTTTGAAAAGCAGAATTTTCATTTTAAAAGCCGAATTTTAAAAGCAGTATTTTGAAGTCAGAAATTTGACCCGCTCCCAGTGTAGAGCTTTAGAATTTTATAAAATAGATGCAGCTCTGTTCTAAGAAGAAATATATATTGTAACTCAATTCCCATGTTCTTTAAGGACTTTTTTTTAAATTTATACAGAGTTCTGCTATACTCATTGGGTAGT
The DNA here is from genome assembly GCA_910595825.1 of Philhelius pedissequus. Classification (NCBI taxonomy): domain Eukaryota; kingdom Metazoa; phylum Arthropoda; class Insecta; order Diptera; family Syrphidae; genus Philhelius; species Philhelius pedissequus. The sequence goes on along the minus strand of OU343160.1, from coordinate 3,941,483 downwards.
AAAAATGTACAGCTATATATTTCTCGAATTTATCTTAAGCTTGGGACAAGTATAGACATATAATTTTATTAGTTTCGTGTATAAAAAGAATCTAGTTATTAATCAAAATCTTTAAGTGTGAAGACGGAGAATTAAGAAGGTGTTTTATTTTGTCTCACAAATATGATATTAATTGCTTTAGTGTCAACCATTTTGTGTTTCCAAACTTTAATTAAAATAAAACAAACGTATCATTAAGTTTTTATAAAATTTGTATTTCAATGTATCATATGGATGAAACAGTAGTGGTATGCACCTTAGTATAGAAGTACAATGTCACCAGTAAATACTTTTACCAAGGTTATAATTTAATTAATAATAATCGCCTAAATAAGCGTTTGTTTCAGCGATGACCTCTTCAAACGACCCAAATCTTTTACCTCAGAGCCATGTCTTTATGTTTGGAAACAAAAAATGGGCGCAGGGGTTTTCTTCTTTAACAAATGTGGCTGATTTGACATTGAATATGCTCGCAATCGATCCACCAGCTCTATGTAAAATGCTACGGTGGTCATTTTGACCTTTTCGATTTGAATAATACCTCGCATATCCCGAAAAATTTCGCCATAACACTGTTTGCTGACAAACAAACCTCCAGGTGAATCCAGAGGATGACCCAAAAGCCAAAACTCATTTGAATCTTTAGATAGAGTTCATAATAGATCTCTAAGGCGCCAGTTATAGCTTTCATTGAAACTCATCATTGAAAACTTTGACTATCAATTGTGCAGCACTGAAAAAAATAAAACTGATGTCGTTTTGGTACCAAAATGAAGGTAATAAGATATATAATATATTTTTTCAATAAAATATTTAATTTGCTCTACCACTTTCTTGTAAATTCACTTTTGATTTTTCAATTATTATTGAATGATCATTGAAAACGCTTTCCATCATTGAAAAAATCAAAAGTGAATTTACAAGCCAGTGGTAGAGCAAATAAAATATTTTTTTTGACAAAAAATATTATATAGATAGCTAATTAACTTCATTTTGGTAATAAAACGGCATCAGTTTTATTTGTTTAAGTGCCTCAGAATTGAAAGTCAAAGTTTTCAATGATGAGTTTCAATGAAAGCTATAACTAGCGCCTAAGAATGAAATATAATAGAAATATTTACATCTCTTGAACATCGTCGAAATGTTTCATACATTTCATTGTTTTATAATTATTTTTATAGACAATGACCTAATGAATGCGACCAGTTGCATTCCTCCCCTTTAATTTGTTTAACCGTAATACTCGCACTTCTAGGAATGCTCATCAGTTTACCATTGAGCCCAACTTCGACGTACTGAAAATTATAGAGATTCCTTCTTTAGCCGCACTGCACGAATGTCGAATGCATTACCCGATCGAATTTTTCCATCCCATTGCGATATTTAAGCATTTAAGACCAATGTGCATAGGTGTCTCCTGTCTAATCCTATCACATTTTCCTAATTGCACACACTGTGTATAAGTGGTAGTCATAACTCCTTTAAAAAAAAAAAACAACAAAAAATTGCATCGATATCTCCTCTTAAATCCTTCCCTACTTTCCTAACGCTCGTATTGTGCTTGGTCACTTTAGTAGTGCCCGCATTATTCATTATAACCAAAAATTCACGGTTACGAAAAGGTTCAAAATCTTGTTCGATTTTTTTCTCGGAACATCCGCCAAACACACCTCTGTTCCAAACAAATGAATTTGTTGTCGATTGCGATCAAATGTGGCACCCTCTTCCGAATAGCTTTTTCATGTCTAAATATCTATGTAAAATTGTAATCCCTAAGCCATGGGTAAAGCATGTGGCCTCTACATGATAGCGCTTGTCCATCACCAAACTTAAAACCACCCTCAATAGGGCGACCAGAACGTTTTGTGCGCCACTTTTGCTTGAACGACCGCACCGAAATTTAGTAAACCAGTGGTGAGTAGATCGAATCGATGCGATGGTGAAGAGCTCCCAATTCCCATGATATTTGTCAAGCTTTTGTTTGGTTTTTGTATTAGGTTTTCTCTCGCAAAAAAATTATGTTTAGTGCGAGCATTCGGAATTCACTTTTTTCCATTTTAACGAAAATGCTCGTAGGCGTCTATATAAAATTTGAGTGGGTTCTTTTGAAGGATAATTCTTGATAAAAAAAAATGATTAATTTATGGTGAGGACACAATTTTTGATAATTTTCAGGGATTGAACCACCGACGCACAATGGGGCAGAAATGCCTCATTAACGGGGATAATTATAAAGCTTTTTATTGCCTAAACCAAAATATACTTTCCGAAAGGTTTTCGGTATGCTGAATTCCAATCTGAAGTCAAAAAAAACTCTACCACTCTTGGTTTTTGAGATAATCCTGTTAGAAATGCACTTGTTTGTTATTTTTGGTGTATATATTAGAGTCAAGAATTTTGCCCAGAACTACCATCAAAACCCACTAATAAAAAACGCCATTTAATTTAACATTTTCCTTTCTTTAAACTCCTTTTACAATATTCTTATATAATTTTTAGTGGAATATTCTTATGGTTACAATATTTAAAACATTTCAACAGCTACATTTTGATTGAAGATAACTAATTTAGACTTTGAAAATGAATTTACTCTATAAAAAATCAAACAGAAAATATTTTGAGTTATGGCGTATATAAATAAGAAACACATCGTTTATTCGTTTACTTTTGCTTCGTGTTGTTAACAAATTACATGCCTATGTATTTGTGTCATTGTTACTACCCAGCAAACATTTTTATTCAGAAATGAAGGATAATTAATTCATAAAAGTGAAGAAACCGGCCGAAAAAGAATTCACGTTTGATGCAATTTGAATCCTTTTACCTGTGCTCTTAGACACCAATTTGAATCATTGTAATGATTCATTTATGACCTGAAAATTCGTCATTTAAATGAACGTATATAAGTGCTCCAAATATTCATTTAAATGGTTAATGCCTGAATCTTTTCTAAATCATCAGAATAATTCCAATAAAATTCAATTAAGTGAAGGATTTCTAAGTATATACCTTCACTTTAATTAATCGTACATGAATCATTTTTGCGATTCAGGAAAGGTTCAGGGATTAATCATTTAAAGGAATATATGGAACGGTTATATACCGTCATTTAATTGCAGAATTTTCAGATCATAAATGAATCATTAAAATGATTCAAATCTGTGTCTAAGAGCCCAGGTAAAAGGATTCAAATTGCATCATAAGTGAATTCATTATTTCTGATTCATTTATGATTGAATATTTCATCGGTGAACCTCTGGAACATTTTTTGATTTGCCTCTTTTTTGGCTTTTATAGCTTCCAGGACTTCTTAATTGTTAGACGATGCTATAATTAAAGAAACGATTTTTATATTTCTAAGAAAATTTAACACCATTTTTTACATACCTTTATGTTTTATCATTTGCTTTTTTATATATATTTATTGTTAAGTAAGTAGGTACCCATTTTCTATTAAAACACAAGCTGGTTATATACCTATCTAAACCGATCTTTCGAAAAACTTTTCCGAACTGATAATCGACTATGCAAACGAAACTTTTGTCATTACAATGACCCGTCATCATTACCCCTTGGTAAAAAGAAAAATAAAAGGATGAACAAAAAAGGATCTCCATATGAAGGATCCAACAACAAAAATCTGAGTGTTGTTTTTTCTTCACACAGAATACATATCTCTTTGTGTCTCTCTGGAAAGAATTTGTAGGATCTTTGTATATATTCATAATTCATTCAAAAAACTGAAGGTTTCCTGAATATTATTCTTCATTTTTGGTGATTAGAATTTGAACTTTCAGATAAATGTTTGCTGGGTATTCTGAGTCCGAAAAATAGTCGATAATTTCAGTTTGCGGTGCATTGCTTAAATTAGGCTGTAAAAACATTTCGATAGCTTCAGAATCAAATTTAATTTTTTCGGAAGGTTTTCTAAATCTCTGGTTGCTAATAAATGGATCCGAAGATATTAACATTCGGGTCAAATTGTCTGTTAATATGTCTTGTCTAGATGTTTTTCGACTAAAATATTCTCTAAACATTTTAAAATCCTTATTCCGAGCTTCTAATGCTTCTTCACTCAATAATTCTCCAATAGGCAATATACTCTGAGAAATTATTTCAAATCCATGAATAAGAATTTTATGAACTGAAGTGCTCATTATAATACCAAGTTTACAGCAATACGCAGTTTGAAAACAATAGATTTTTAATTTTGTAGCATCAATACTAAATCCACTTGATAGCACTGTAAAATTATACGAAATCTTTTTATCAGATTTCCATCAATACCGGTTATTTCGCTCGATTTTTGCAGAATTTTGAAAAAAAAACGCCTTGCTACATTTCCCGTATTTGTATTGCCATATCCTGGTTTAGGTCGGTCAACCTTTAATCCCAATTCTTTTTCAAATGCCTCTTGAATGCGTGACTTATTTTGAGCTACACAATCTTCTGTTTTCGATTTGGGCTATTCTTTCACAGGCAATTTGTAAGCAATGTGAAGCAGGCATTCAAACATTCTTATCCATGCATGAAGGACAGATATTCCATATGACAAAAACTGTTCAGAAATTGAAAGTAATACCATTTTTTTAATAATATACTCGTAAGTCTTTAGATGTTGCTTGACAAAGATAACATCTCTGAGCAGAACGCACACCACTCAGACTATTGCATAGCTTGCCATCAACCATTGATACTATCAACTGGTGTTTGACCAGGTACTCTCTATCCTCAAAAATTAATTTTGTTGGTTCTAGTTCATTTATCTGCGGTTGAATGGATTCGTTCTCTCTGTTGACCAATAAATCTGTTTCCTTCTCGAAAGTTATCTTTATAGGCCTACAGTAAAAGTACCTAAGAGATGAAGGATAAGGGTTCTTCCATAAAATGTTTCAATTGTTGGATAGCTTTAATGCTACTAGACAAGTTATTTATACAAATTTGTCATCTGCATCAGTTGTATGGAGATACCGTTGATGATATTCGCTGTGGCCAGAACTACCATCGAAACGCACTTTTCAAAACATCTTTCTGTGATGCTGAAACTCTTTCAACAGTGTGATCGAGCAGCTTCTGCATCGGAACTTCAGATGTTTGCTCACTCACAGTAAGATTTTCAGGATAGCATTTGTTTTTCTCTTTAAAAAAAAAATTATAAGAGGGCAAACAACGGTGGCTTTTCTTCCACTTAGATTTAAGTTCAAATTTAAACTGTATGAACTCTTTTCTTAGCTCTGACACATGATCTTCAACGCAGTTTGTACTTGTCATTAAAAATGTCTCAATATCTTTAATTTTTTGTCAATAGTTTTAAATTTACTGTTAAAAAAGAGGTAGAGTTCCTGCTTCTTGCATGAGAAAAAATGCACGTTAGCCATGATAAACTTTAATATTTTTTTTTTGTAAATTCATTTTTATTTATTATTAATTTAAAACTAACTTAAAGCTAGACAAAAATGATTAAAACTAGGCTAATTATCAATAACTTACAACTAACTTACTGGCCCTTTACGGGCGCTCTAGGCTAAGCTATATCTCTTAATATTAATGTCTTTCGACCTAAAAAACTATTTTAATTAAATCTATTTATTTTATTTTTATGAAAGAAAAAACAAGAAAACTTTCAACAAAAAACTTAGTAACATTATCCTCTTTTTTAATTTTAACTTATAGACTACCTAAGGCTAGACTAAAAATGATTAAAACTAGATACAACTAACTTATACTAACTAAAAATAACTTAAACTACTTAAAAACTATAACAGCCACAGCAGCATTTTTCGGTTTTTAATTTTTTTGTGTGTATTTTTAGTATAAGCATGCAGACACCTATACATCCATACATACACACATGTGCATATACATATACATACATATACATATGCGCACATACATCCACATATGCCTCCGCCTACCAACATATTTTTTTTTTTTGGCGCCACCCTAAACTTTAATATTTTGGATACTATCTTAGGCAAACATTTTTTACTTTTAACTTCAGTTTCGAATAAGGAATAGATTTAACTAAAAAAATCGATTTGAGTGTAATTTTAATGTTTGCGTGCCTAATCAAAAAGCATCGTTATTTAAAAATAATTTAGTGTTTTTTTAAGGAACTGGAATTATTTTTTTTATTTTTTACCAATTTTAATACATAATCGAGTTAAAACTAATGCTATTATAAAGGATATACCTGGATTCAACAAATTCTATGTAAATTTCTTTTGTTAACAATAAACTTTCAGTATAATTTTTAAACTACAATATAGGGCAGTTATTTCTGTTAGTTTAATACAAAACACAATTTTCATTAAACTGTCAACTTTAACGCCAAATACTACGAAGATGGAATCACTGACTGAAAAAAAAATTCCTGAATCATGTGAAGCATACTATCAGTTAATCTAAACAGTTATTTTTACTGAAATTTGTTACATATAGAAAAAATTACTTCTCGGTACTTCTGCTAAGGCAAGGTCCCACAGTGCAACGCGACCGATACGACAAACCGTTTGCTTTCTTTGGGAAAAGACGCTAATACAGTAATAATACATAACCAACAATTCAATACCCAAATGTGTTTCAAGTTGAAATATTCAAAATATCAAAAACCACGAGATCTAATCAACGTTTCCGCAGTGGCACGATCGTGTACTTTTGGCACTTTTTAATTTAAATGTTACTGTGGTACTCAAACGCTTCAAATGGCACTCTAGGAATCGAGCAAATGTTTTCCAATATATCCAAGATCATGATCAGATCAGGTAGTACCTCAGCTGAAAATTTGTTTCACGCTTAAATAATATTAATTAAGACCCATAATAAAAATCAACTTTCTTATAAAGTAATAAAATCACTTTTGTCGTTTAATGAAATGCCACCTAAAGAGCCCTACACACGATCAATTTTTATTGTCAATTTTCATTGAACAAGTCATTGTTCAATGAATACTCTTCAATGTCCTTGTCAATAAACATTGAAGACATTGAAAGAAATCAAAAACGTTTTCGTTTTCTTTAATGTCGTCAATGTTTATTGACAATTTTTTGATCGTGTGGTGGTAGCTTAAGTTTTTATATCAACGTTGAAGTGTCATTTGTATACAAAAATAAAATAAAATAATTATAAATGATTGATTTGCTTATAAAAACTTCATAACAACTATGATTGTTTGCAATAACTTTAATAAAAGTTCTTCCATATTTTGGAAGAATGTAACTATCAATGTTGAGGCTTGTAAAATGTCAAAAAAAAATGTCAATATTCATTGATACGTGTGGTGGCGAATTTTCTTCAATTTTTATTGACAGAAAATTCTTTCAATAAAAATTGACAATAAACATTGATCGTGTGTAGGGCACTTAAAGACTTATATTGTTAATTGATGCTTTTATTTATTTTTTGTTATGTTTCGTTTAATAAAGTTTTTTTTATTTTATCTATTATTTTATTATTTATTAATTTTGCGTTTATTTATTCTTATTATTCCTTAAGTTTTGAGGTGCAATAAATAAAATTAAAAATTACACATGCAACCTTCGGAATTTTGTTACTTTTTTGTTGGCCCACCCAGTGGCCTAATATGTTGTCAGTATTGGCACTTACAAAATTTTTTGGCCGGCAACGGTGGATCTAATAGGTACATTTTCACCGACGCACGCGGCGACTGCAAGAGATTAGCTTGTAACAATTATTTTAAATAATTTCTTTACTTACACAGTGTCTCCGCAAGCAATATTGTAGAATAGCAATTCAATTGCAAATAGGATTCTATGGAAATTGCTCGTGGGGACAGCATTGATTACATTAAAAAAAATCATTCTAGAAAATACTCTACTCCAATAGCATTATATAGGATTGGAATGTCACTGCGACTTCACTATATCAGCATTTTGTGGATAGACTTTCAAAGTGTTCTCTTTTTGCGACCTACTCGTATTCATAAAAAATAGACAAAAATAAAACTATCGTAAGGGTAAATTTAAAATTTTTTAAATGACCCAACAGAATTGAATGGCTTCACCTGTTTAAATAGGAGAAATGTGGATAAATTGAAAAGAAAGTGATTTAAAACAAATTTTGCTTACTCTTTTATTTAATTAATTAATAATGATTAGAACTCATAAAAAATAAAGTGGGATTTTACATAAGGAGGATCCTACTTTTTATTGACCGTTATTGTATGTTAAAATATTACTATGGATATATTTCCCAATAAAACACACCTAACCTAAAATACAATATGTGTGTGGTGGCAATCTTACAAATGTCACGTTTTGCTTCTTAAAACTGCACTAGCGGTGTCAATTGTAGCGTTAGACTGCTAGATGGTCTAAATATCTCAATAAACTCTAGGTTAATATTTTTTAGTCCGAGAAAACAACAAGCTGTCAAACTTTATTGCAAGGCCTAAAGTGTCTGCAGAAATGTAGCCGTTATTTTCTTTCAGGGTTTAGAGGAGGTTTCTTTTGGAGTTGTATCGTATGTAATTTTGGCTTGGACAACTTAGAACATTTCAAAGGCTTGCAGATGAAGATTTTATTTTTAGTAGTGACTGGTTATAATTGGACGCCAAACGAATGATGAGTCTCCTTCTATATTCTGCGAACTTACGATCGATTTTTATAACAATTTGTTCCGGCATTAAATGTGATATCATTTAAATATTTGTTGCATTTCAAAATAGTGTTTACAAGTTGATAGTAGACTAAATTTTGGCCCAGGAAATGTCTAAGTAACTACCTACATTCTGATCAGCGTTGCCACAAAGAAAATAATTTTGACGGCTTTTCTCAGGGCCATTTCCAAAAAGTGAGAGCCAAATACGCGTCAAAATTTTTTTTCAAAAAAACTTAACAATTATTAGGCAACATAAATATGTATTCCTATAGTCTGAGCAGTGTTTGATCAGAGCTTTCCGAACACCACGTCACATTTTTATATGTGTTTGTTTTTTTCCCGTCTGTCTCTGTCATATCACACAAAAAAAGTTTACTCCATCTTTTTTTTAATGTTTATTGTTCAATGTTAAGTTCGTTATTGATTACAAAATGTTTTTTTGTTTAAATAACCTTTAAATAAGTAAAAGGGACGAAATATATTCTTTTACGAAACACTTGTCTTGACGTTACAAATTTTACAAAATGCATTTCGGCATGATTTACATGCCATCATCAGCTTCACGCTTCAAAATAAACCAAAAAAAGACATGTAAAATAAAAAAACAATCATTAATTTGTTGACAAAGGGAAAGGAAGAATAAAGAGAAAGTTACGTATTATTTTATTTTACGCCATTTGCTCGTACATTTTATTCTGAGGTCATAGCTCGCAGCTAGCTCTGATTCGACAACAAAAATTATAGCAAATTTCATTCAAGAAACGATCTGCTCTTTCTGACAAAAGATGTCATCTTTTTGAATTCTGACAGTTTCATTCCAACAAAATGAGCAAATGTAGATCAGATCTCAACACGAAAGATCTGATCTTTGGTGGGTTGGCAGATTTGATCTGAATGCACGCATACACGTAAAACGGTTTTACTGTCAAACATCAAATGGAAACTATTTTGTTATTAATTTATTGTGAAATTGTGCCAGTCCCTGCTAAAAAATTAAACTAAAAAATAAACAAATAACAGACGAAGAAATTAATAATTAAAATTTTATAAATTTATTGGAGTTGTTTATTGCTTTGCCTTCATATTCCTCATCAGCTAATGATGAAGATATGTGTTTTTTACAGAAATGTGTGTCAGTCATTCAGCATTGGACGCGTTCGGTGCAATGCCGATATACTAGCCAAGATACCTTAGTAGCGGGTTTGTTTTCGAACTATCCAGGTAGCTTTCTCTGTTAAGTGGGTTGTATTGCATACAAATCTGAAGTTATGAATCAGCTGTTCCTGAAATTATTAATAATTTTTGGGTAGCTTGAGATTTGTGTTTGACAACATAATGTGAAGTTCATCATCTGGTTTTTCCTTAGGCGTTACAACAACACAAAGCAATCCAGATTGCTTTAGGTATGCCACCGAACGCGGCCAATACTAAAATTAAATTTGGATACAAAGTATCATTGAAAAGATCAAATCTGCATTTTGAGAGGAGATCTTTGAAATTTGAATGTGGTGTACTCAACACGTATGAAAATGTTTTCAACAAATACAGTTTAATTTGCATGTACTTATTATTTTGAGCTCTACCAAAAGAACCATCCGATAAATTTATTATTATATTATATTCAATCGTTTGGTTTTCTTCGTCTTGAAATAGTAAAAAAACGTTTTAATTACACTACTTCACAAATTCCGATTTCCTGTTTGACAAGCAAGAAGTGCAGTAGCTAAAAGGTCAGATCCCGTACTCCCTAAAAACTGCGAAAATCTACGAATTTCTACATAAAACAGTCAAATCCTGTTCCCGTACTCCAAATTTTCGTAGTTTATTATCACAGAAGAGAACGCTCGTGAGAGAGTAAAATATTTCCCCAGGCTGCGAATTTTAGTCCAAGAAATTTCTTTGGATAAAATAATGAAGACGGTCAAATGAATAAAAAAAGAAAAAAAAAACAATACATCGTTACAAAAGTTGAAAATAAGGGAATTATAGTCTGTTCGGGCTTATCCGTGCAATAAATTGAAATTTGTGATATCAAATTGGTTATTTTAAGAAATAATTTCACGTAAATATTTAATAAACATTTTCAAAATTACACTTTTATGTTGAAGTTTAAAAAAATGGCAAAAATTGTTGTTTAAAGCGTTCCCGTACTTTTGTGAAACTTTGTTGCGCTCTGAGAGATTTTTATCCCGACTCTTGCAATAATGACAGTCTTCACATTTTTGTGCACAAAGTACGGGAACACACTTAAAATGTTCGTGTAGATTCTTGTGGGAGGGGAAAAAAAATGAAGAAAAGTCAAAAGCGCTGGCATTTTCGTGCCATAAAAAGAGTAAAGCTGTAAAGGAACACGTTTTGGGTAAATTTGGGATCCCTCGGGATCATTTCTTGTTGGTCCCGAGCCAAGGGTCAGACTAAAAACCAGAGGGCCAAATGGCCCGATTGGATACATTAAGGCAACGCTGTTCTGATGTTACCAAAACCTAACAGGCCGCCTGCACTTGCAATCAATTCTCTCAAAATACTCATTTTCAAATGAAATGTCTAATGGAGTAGCGTTGTGTGGTTGTGTTGGGATATGTTAGTAAACTCTCTTCGATTCTGTTTCGTCCTCTATGTCTTACATCATATTTTACGGGTGTTTGTAAGCAATGTAAATATTTCAAAAGCCTTTCGTGCAATGTGTAGGTATGACTATTGAGAAAGGATGATATAGAAACAAGTCCGTTTACGACTTTCAGTCTTTGGCTTATTTTGTTCGCCTCGTTGTTCGGTTTGTGGTCAGGAAGCTTTTTTGTTTGTAGACCAGCAAGAGTATGTTTTTCTTGTTCCTTTTTTAATCCGGGTTTTGGAAAACAGGATTTTGGCCATTTAGTCGTCACTTATTCACTGAGCTTGACGTCGCAAATTCGTTTTTAACAGACAGGCCACCTCTTAAAAATGCCATAGAACGTAAGGTCCCCATACATTACATCCTAGCTATTGATGATAATGAGGCCACTCCACCAGAGATTTAGCAGAGAGAGAGAGATTCCGGTTGGATTGGAAATGAAGAAACCTCTCTAGATAGAAGTAACAGCACATTGACTGAACAGCAGATCTCCCCAATACAAATAAACAAGTGCTCAGCAATATTCTCTTTTGGTCATACAGTATTTTCTCTAGCCATAAAGCGCCTGCAAGATAACATTATAGCAATTCATTAAAATTTCAAAGATCTCTCAAAATCGAGATTTGATGTTGATGTTTCAATAGGTTTGTTCGTTGAACTTTACCCAGGGTTGACCTAGGTTTTTTTGACAACCCCAAAAGTTTTCAAAAAAAAACTTGGGTTTTTCGGTTCTCAAAAAACACCCGAGGGCCATTAATTTTATGTTGCAGAACAGCAAGTTATGTCATTTAATAAATAAAACATGAAATATGTTAAATTTAAGTTCTTAATAATTTTTGTTTGACCCTATGCACAATCCACAACTTCAAAAGTTTTCATTATGCATGTCTGTGCCTGAAAATTAATTTGAGTATTCTTTTACTTCCATTTTAAAAATAACAAATCAAATCAGATCTCATGTGACTTTGACGTTTATTCATTTACCTCAACTTTCCCCAGCTAAAAACCTTGATCTACTTTAGGGCGAATTGAGGGCAACCATAGGTTTCAAAAAACACAGAATTTGCTTATCAGGGTGACTTCAGGTTTATCAAAAAACGCTTTATGGCGACTCTAGGGCGACTTCAGGGCTCAACGAACAAACCTAATAAAACTTTTTTCCAGATTTAACTGTAGTAGGTATCGGTGAATGGCTGACACATACATTTCTGAAAAAAAAACATATCTTCATCATCAGATGACGAGGAAGAAGAAGATGAAGCAATCAAAAACTCTACTAAATTTATAAAATCTAAATTATTAACATCTTCGTCCATTATTTGTTAATTTTTTTACATTTTGTTCACAACAAATTAATAACAAAATATTTACCTTTTGACAGTTGACAGAAAAGACTTTTTACATGTATGTGTGCATTCAGAACAAATCTGCCAAGTGCGAACCCATCAGAGATCAGATCTTTCGTGCTAAGATTTGATATAGATCTGCTCTCTTTGTTCGAATGAATCTCTGAAAATTCAAAAAGATCCAATTTTTTTAACAGAAAGATCCAATCTTTTCTTGAATAAAACTCGCTATAAATTTCTTGTGATTTGTGTGTTTCAGCCGCCATTGGGTTGGGGACGGTTGAAACAAATTGACTTTTAAAAAAATAAAAAGAGATTGATAAAACACTTCCCATTCATTAATTGAATCACGATATTGCATTTCACATAACTCCATGCATGGCGTGTCTTATAAATCACAATGCTATTGACAATGTACGAAAAATTGTTTCAACCGCACCCAGTTTCCCCTACCATGACAATATAATTGCAATGTTTTGGAGTTATATTTTTCTTAGAATAGTTTTTATGTTGGGATATTTATTTTAAACAATGGATTTTCAAATCAAAGATATGTGTACCGTAGGTACTGTGCTTAAAAAGTGTGTAGGCATTATTTTAATTACGTCCAGCTTAAAAATTCAATACGTTGGCAATTTTTGTCAATTTTATTGAGAAATGTATCCATTTTTTTTTATAGAATTATGTACATACATAGGGTAGATTCCCCAGTAGCCGGCCCCTTCAGGAATTAAAAAATATGGCGCAGAAGCTGCAAATATCAACTTTTCCACTCATTCTTGAAGCAAATTATTCTTTATTTATCTCTCGACCGATGAAACTATACTAAAATTTGAATTTTTAAATGGGACAATTATTTACTTGGGTTTTATCAAAAAAAAAGTCATATTTTCCAGTGTCCGGCCGCTATGCTCCTATTTCCGACCACTTATTCTCCTGAATTCGGCCACACATATTTAGACCTGAACCAATTTTGTTTATATCAAGCGGCTGAACTTGGGACACACATCCCAATATTGGGCCCCCTAGTTTTTACATATAAAAAGGCGGCCGAATACTGCTTTTTGCTCGAATGTTCGTGTTATTACTCATTTATTTATTTTTGTAATTTTCTCAAAAAATTAAATGTTGCCTATTTTCGGCCGGAGGGCCGATTTAAGGAAACTTCAATTTTTTTTGTTTCCTATGCCCTGCCCCTTGAAAACGACCAAAATTACAAAATATTTTTCAATTAAAGCAAATTTTAAACACCATATAAAATCATTAACCCAATAAAATTGCCTCAAAATCACTAAATTCTGGTACAATGTTTACTAAGGGTTTCCAAAAGTTATCCAGTGCAAATAATTTTTCCCGATGGGTTGCGCATTTAATTATCTCATAACTCTGTAATTACTGTAAATATCTAATAAAAATTTGACATATTATAAGGAATAGACGTCAAATCGTAATAAAGCTCTAAACAAAGAAGTAGGGCCTTAGATTTCTTAATTACAGCGCTTTTATTTGGAACGGGCCGGCTACTGGAGGGGGCCGGCAATAGGCGACTCTACCCTATAGTTCAAACACATCAAAATATTCGTGAGCTTAGTTTAAAAAAAAACATGTAACTGAGTCCTAGGTATATATTTTTCCATCATAAAAAGTAGGGATATTAAACAAACTTTGTTGATACTTCGATGGAAATCAACGCAACACACGATGTTAATGTAGATATCTATTACCTACATAATAAAGAAAATAATTAACTAATTACAAAATAAACGTATTTATGTATGTTTATGTAATTTTAAATTTACGTAATCAAGTTTTTTTTAGGTTTTGTTAAAATTCATAACATTGCAAACTGAGAACTAAATTAGTATTCACACAGCTAGTATGTAGTTATGTATATATGTACATACATAACTTCATTGAAGAGCGAAATAAAGTATTAATAAAAGTTGCGATATGGTGCCCCTCAATTTGGTCCTGAACGCATACACAGTACACGTAAGTACACTACGATTTATTTTGATAAAATAATTCTTTTATTTAACCAAACGGACAATTATGTCATGTTAATTTACAATAGAACCACCATAATTATTATTGTGCGAAAAAAAAGTACATACAAACTGTAGGTATGTATGTAAATCTGCACAAAAACTGCACAACTCATTGGTAATTATCGATTTTCTTGTAATTCTGCATCATTCTCAAAGATCATATCTAACGTTTGTCTATGAGGTTGTTTAATGTTAAATTTTAGTATTTATCAACTATCAAATGCAATTTTTAAGCTCAACAATTTTTTAAAAACTTTTTGTTTTTTTCCTTTGATTTATTAAATTTAAAGAATTTTCCTTTGATTTATTAAATTTAAAGAATTTGTTATCTTTTCACACACTAAAAAGTGAACGCTTACTGTGAACTGAAATTAATTTTTTGGATTTAAGCAAATTTACGTTTTTTTGTTTAACAAAAAAAAATATTATACGAAAATGTAGGTTTGCAATATTGTTTAGAGTTCGAAGGACTTCCTGTATAAATATTTTGATTAAAATCCGCTGAGCCGTTAGTTAGAAAGTCGAAACAAAAACGGTTCTCTGACAGGTACCGTTAATGAAATTCGGCCCTATCACACAATACATCCTAATCGACAATCTGCTACGAATGAAACGAATTAGGTATCATTGAATCCGAATGAAACGAAAATATTTTAGATTTCTCTATGACAAGTTATTCTTCTCGGTATCAGGTGGAAAACGATTATCTGAGTAAAAATCTAAGTATTTTTAATGAATTTTTATTCGAACACAAGTCTTCTCCCCAGTGCATTCAGCAGTTTTTTTTAAATTGAAAGAAAATCTAGACTGCGCCATGTCAAATTCGGAATCCTTAACAGTACCAAGCTGGTAGCTACCTTCTCCCAAAAATCTCAGCACAGCAGTCAGCCGATAACACAAGTTTATTGGTGAGGAAAATCTAACTTCTTGACTTCTTCCTGTTGCAGTTCCTCTAAAACATGTACATAAACACTTGTTTAAGCCTTATCTCCATTCAACATACTTTTGTACAAAAGTGAAAACAATGTTTTGGTTTTTTCCAACATACCTACTGCTCAATCTAATCTCATATTTCAAATTTTAAAAACTGTCCACCTTTTGCACAAAAGTAAAAGTTAAAAGCGATCTAACTTTTACTTTTGTAAAACATGAAATATGAGATGTAGGATTGATCAGTATGTTGAAAAAAGAAAACATTATTTTTTTTTACTTCTGTACAAAAGTGTGTTAAATGTAGTTGAGGCTTTTTTCATTCGGAAATTTCTTATAAAACAAAAAAAAATCGATTTATTTGGCTTTAAGTTTGTTGTTTCATACGTAAGTAGGTACAAGTTTTCATCCATATCAAATGGATTACTTTTGCCTTCTGTAAGGCGAAGGCCAGTGTTGAAACAAGCCAAAAAAAGAGTCGCTAAATCGACATCAAAAATCCGCTAGATATGCTAAAATTTTGAAAAAAAATTGGCTAGAAAAAATGTTCAGTACAAATATAAAAAAAAAAAATCAATTTTAACAAACAATTTATTTTGTATAGCCAAAAACAAAACTTATAAACATTAAGTTAATATAAACAATCTTAAAAACATAAACAAATTCAGTCTGAAAAATATTAACAATCATTTTTTTAAAATATATAAGATAAAGTCGAACTTCGATAACTCGAACCATCACTTGCCATAAAAATAATTCGAGTTATCAAGTAAAACAGAAAATTAATATAAATTACGTAATATTTATTTGCGAATAAAAAAAGTACAGTTGTTGAGATTATTGAAAATATTCTGTTATACTTGACTGACGAATGGATTTGCCGGAATGCTATATTTAATAGTTCCATCCTTCTGTCTTGACCCACTCTCCACCTCTTAATAATTATATTTCTCTTCAAACAATGTTTTTAATGTTCGTTTAAGGAAATATCCACGTTAGCTTTAATTTAATAAAAAACTTCACACTATACTGTTAATATCTACCATCTACCTCAGTTTCGTTACACATTTTATTTCGTTTTTAATTTTTAAAATAAGACTTTGAATTCGTATTATAATACAAGCGTATATCAACCTAATAATGTGTGTTCTAACACCGGAAAATGTCAGCTTTTACTCACACTTAACGGAACCACAATTTTCAACACACACATATGTCTACAATGTCATAGAACATACAAACAGAATGCCCACAAACGCAATGCAATAAAGCATTATGAAATGAACTTCTAAAAATCCACAGAATTTGATAATTTCCCTAAAAAAATCGACTTATCGAAGGTGACGCCAAATAATATCTTCGAGTTATCGAGACATTCGAGTTATAGAAGTTCGAGTTATCAAACAAAAATTACATGTAATCTTCAGGCTTCGCGCTATTGCCAACCAATTTCATTCGATTTATCAAATATTCGAGTTATCGAAATTCGACTTATAGAAGTTCGACTGTATAATAAAAATAATCAATCACAAATAAATATAACCATTGCATCTTCATCAATTTCATTGGATTCAATATCTAAAACATTATTGAAATTATTTTTTGAAAGAACATTTTTGGGGATGATTCCCTAAATATGACAACTTTCTTTTTTGTATTTTTAATGGATTTCTAATTGGCATTATTGAATTCAAAGTTTTCGTTGACATTTTTTCTCACCATATTTTTAACATTATTCATAATCCTAAAAATGCGTTCAACTTGGGCATTTGTGTGAGGAAGCGACATTACTGTTCCAGCAAGTTGGAATAATTCTTCATAAGAGTATTGACCCCAGCTGCGTTTTTATAGCGTGACACTTCTCCCAAAACTTAACGCTATCTTTAATTTCTTGCCATTTTACGAAATTATTATTCGTCCATTGAATTATTTTTTTTCTATTTTTGTCCTGAAAACTTAAATTTTTTGCAAGATCAATGATAGAACGATCTTTAACAGGTCTTAAGGTATTTTGCATAGATAATTATTAATTATTCAATTTTTTTAAAGCGTTGTAATTACTTGGAACCCTTTTCTGAGCCACTCGGGTGCCAGGGATTTAATATCACCAGTAGTGAAATTTTACAAAAAATATGTTTTTGCAAAAAGTCACTAAAAAAGTAGCAAGAATAATCTAACGACACAATATAAATTTTTGTCGCTAAACTTTTGAAAATTCCGCTAAATATAGTGACAAAGTCGCTAAAACGGCAATATTGCTTACAGCTTCGTTATTTGCAGCAATAATTGCAATTGCTATGGAATTCATTTTATGTGTAAATAAGAAAAATGAACACTAAAGTATTGTGAGTTTTGCCTGGAATATCTTTCACCCGAAATATTTGTATATATTATATTAAATATTAAAAATTGATTTGTTCTGAAGTTTGTTTCTTTATAATAATTGAAGATGATTTGACGTAACACAGCACAGCTGATTTTGAAATTGAGATTGAGAGCGCTCAATGGGGGCGATCACTCACTTATTAGATATGTTATCTCGGATACCAAGCTATCGGGGTATATCTGTGGACGAATCAGATAGGTTAGCTGAAAGCTGTCAAAAAATCAAAGCAAAACGCATATCAACGAATTTTGCAGTCAGCTGGTTCTATACATTTGGTCTCGGATAGCTAGTTATTCCATTTTTTTTGGGATAACTCAAGATAGCTGTCATGAGAGAAGCTGTTTTTTCATCAGATGTGGTTTTGCACGCATTACAACAACAGAAAGTTATTCCAGATTGCTGAGAATAATTGAGTGAACGTCCCCAATGAGACAAAGCTTTTTGCGATTCCATTCGGATTCAGTCAACACAATTTTTCGGTAATCGTAGAATACCATTCGGAGATTTGTTACAATGGAATCTGTTATAGGGCTGATTATTGTGTAAACGGAGAAGCAGCCTAGATAGATCCAGTAAAGCAACCTTACCTACCCTTACTCCATTCATTCCCTTCCGTTTCCTTCTTTATACCTTATACCATCTTCCATTCTGTGGAGCGCAATGAACCCATTGGGCCTGCACACACGGGATGAACAATTGTTGGACTAAAACAGGTTTTCGTCTTAGTCCAGGCACACACGAGATGATTTCAGCTGAGCGATGAATTGTATACCTACATGAACCTCTTTCTATATGGGTTAGTATTTTTATCGTATTAGACTGTTGTGTATGTGTTAGGTTTAGTTTTCGTTCAACCACGAAATTTAGGATTGCAATTTCAGTTCGTTTCATGCTGCACACTTCGCTTCCCTTACCTACAAAACCGGTTTTATTCCAGAGGAAATTGTCTCGTGAGTGCAGGCCCATTGAGATGCGAGTGAGATTCAGCGGCTTGACATATCTTCACCCATTTTACCATTCTAAAAGCGATTCCAACTGTATCAAAAAAAAACCCTCATGATTCATATAAAAAATAATGAAAAATCAGATAATTTGGAGCACTTCAGTTTAATTTAATGACGAGAATATTCAGAAATTATTAATAGATATAGAAAATTAATATATAATAAATAAAAGACCACCATTTTTGGTTAACCATATCCAAACTTTCATTTAGTCAGATCTTATCCGCAGACGTGGCACAAACCTTTGTACATCAGGCGGGGGATTTTCAGCCCTTTATTTTAGCTTAAATATAATTCCCATTTAAATTACATCAAGGATCCGATTACGATATCATATCCGATTATGAACTAATGAGTGACTCCAGAAATTCCAGTTAGTAAAAGTTTTGATTATAGAGGTACTATTTATGCGACCTAGCAGGCATTCGATACTTATGTCCTTTTCGATTGGTAATCCGGAAGAACTCTCCGATCCGGGTTTCCAATCGAACAAGTAAACACTAGATTCTAGATTCTGAAAATTTATTTGAGTGTATGTGTAAGACGGGAAGTGTCAAACGCACATTTGTGATTATTTTATTTTGTAAACATGGCTGACACAAATGTATAAGATTTCGAAGTTATTCCTGATGAAAATGCGAAATTACAGTTATTGAAGGGAAAATTTGTCTTCGGAACAGATATCCATAATTTCAATTCTCTAAAGAGAAGAAATTGAAACTACCAAATTACAGACAAACCAAAACAAAACAATGACGTTAATAAATTAATTTGAATTTGAAATTTAGTGGGTGTGAGTGTGTACGTGCCTCTGGTTTTGATTCTGACTTCAAATCCAGAAGGAAATTTCTCTTCCATCCAGGAGAAGAACTGTCATTTTATACCAATCGAACAGTTTCAGAAGCATTCGGATGCCTTCCGGACGACCAATCGAAAAGGCCATTATTTGTATGTGATTTTCCATTGTAAAAATAATTTAATTTAATTTTATTTTGATCAGTTAAAACTCCGTTTTTTCCTTTTTTGCATTCCATTGGGCATAATAATTTGATTTATTTTTTAATCTACACCAATTATGCAGATTAAACCATCTTCTAATAATCCCTAGCAATTTTTTTGTTTTTTTAAACCTTTGAAATGAAGTAGATCTAGGTTTTTACCTGGGGCAAGTTGAGATAATAAACATGTGAATAAAGTGTCAAAGTCACATGAGATATGATGTACGAATGAGCGAGTTGAAAAAAAAAATGGCTAGACCCTGGGTTGTTTTATTAGCATTTTCTTAAACCATTATAAAATATCCTACAGATACAGTGGAATAGTTCTTCAAAAAAAATTATCAAATTAATCAAACAACCATGGTTAAATTTTATGACTTTGAATGCCCAACAACAACTTGAGTGTGCTACCACCAAGTTTTTTCTCAATTATTTTTGGCTGGAATTATAGCTATTTCACGACTTGCCAAGGTCGATGGGTAAAATTCAACGAATGAACCTACAATTTTCAGCTGTCAAATAGCTATATGTGTTGCACTGGACTTATTAAATTGATTCTTCAAAAGCATCATGTTGTTTCCAACAAAAAAATATCAGTTACCATTAGTGACGACGGTGACGGTATATTTTAATCATACAAATGAATTACGTTCATTTTAAATATTTTCTTCTTGACAAATTCAAGATTTGAAAATCTATATATAGGTCATTTATTAAACTTGAGCGAAAATAAACAAATTTAGACCGATAGCAACTTCACAGACACGGCATTATACAAATACAACAAAAAAAAAAAAATAAATCTGAAATCCTGTTCCATTGGGCTTGAAAAAATCAAATTATATATCGAAATCTAGATTTACCAATGGAAGATCATATTTGTTCTATATTCCATTCTACTCCCAACACCACACATCACAGTGAATATTCCACATAGAAAATATGTATTGGAACGGGTTAATCAAGAGTATTTTTTTTTCAAAGGTGGTTTGATTGTGGCGTTTGTCGCGTGAGTGGTGTCAAATTGCCATGCATTTTTTATTCAGTATTGACATTTCATTGTCTGACATGAATTGGTTTAATAGCGAGTTTCATTCAAATTTCAAAGATCTCATCTCAAAATCGAGATTTGATCTTTTCAATTAAACTTTTTTGAAGATTTAATTGAAGTAATTGGTGAATGTCTGATACACATTTCTGAAAAAAACATATCTTCATCATCAGATGACGAGGAAGACGAAGAAATGAAAAACTCTACTGAATTTATAAAATAAAAATTATGAATTTTTTCGTCCATTTTTTCTTTATTTTTTAGCAGGGACTGGCACAATTTCACAATAAATTAATAACAAAATAGTTTCCATTTGATATGTGTGCATTCAGATCAAATCTGCCAACCAATCAGAGATCCAATCTTACGTGTTAAGATTTGATCTAGATTTGCTCTTTTTGTTGGAATGAAACTCTCAAAATGATGAAATCTTTTATTAGAAAGAGCAGATCTTTTCTTGAATGAAACTTGCTATAAGAGTCCATGGTTTAAGCATGGTTTGTTTGTCTGTAGATTCTTACGATTTTCCATTTTCTTAATAAAATACAACATTTTACTTTTTCAATATACATATATAAATACATATGTATATATGCATACATATTTTAATATTTTATTGACGTTTTTCATTTGTTTTGTATTTGGGGGAACAGCTGAGCATGGTCAACTGCCAACTTTACATTAAATGTACATAAATTGAATGCATTTAGCATCTAGTATAGAATTTTACAAACGTTTGTTTTATATTATAATATTTATTGATTAATAATTAAAATGTTAAAATTGTTTATTATTTTTTTTATGTTATTTAACTTAACTAGTTTTTACAAAACTACAAATCGATTAATAATAAAAAGCTGGGTATAAATTTCTATTACAAAAAAAGAAAAAAATATTAAACTTAATGGAAAAATATTTTAATACTTTTTTTTTACCGAAAGAAATTGAACTTCTACTCGGATTGTTGTTGGCTGCCGGTGATTTTTGTTTATGTTACACCTTTATTAGTTTTATAATTATTTTTAATTGTTTAATTTTTGTTTTGTTTTTTTTCAATTGTTCGTTGTCAATATTTAATAAATCATTACATTAAAAAAAAACATGTATATATAAAGGAAACTTACACAATTAAAATAAATATACATATTATTATATTTCAAAACGTATTGCAAATTTACACTGCTTGCGAAGATCGACAAGGGATTTGGTCAATGAAATAAAATGAGAAAAAAAGGGTAGAGCTTCGAGAGTTATCGCACCATTTTGGATTTGAAACTTTTAGTCTTTTTTTTGAAAACGTTACAATGTTGTGTCTTATTTATTTTTAAATGAAATGAAACAATTATTGACAAAATTTTTATTTTGTTGGATAATATTTTTAAAAAAGTATAATTAATATTTAATTGTTTCACAACATATTTTAATATATTAAATTTAGCGACGCGTTTCGGACATTAGTATCCATCTTTGGGCTTCTGTTCTTAGTGTCTTATAATTGCTTTCTTTGCGAATCGTTTTTAATTGGCCTTATTCAATAACCGATCTAAAGCTATCCGGATAGATTTGTGTTGTTGTATTCCCATATAAGAACGCAGATGTATGACAAAACAAATGCTACCAAAAAAAAAATCTTAAGCTTTCCGAAAAACTTTGGTATACTTTTATATCGAAAGATAAATGTTAAACCCATACAAATTTAACCTACCTAATGTTGGTCGTTAATGAGCTTAAGTGGATACTAATCTATCTTATGTGGTTATCGTTTGGTAACACAAATCAGTTTATTTTTTATTTAGATCTGTCAAAAAACTGATTTTTACAATTTTTGCCTTCGATTGGCCAAATAAATTGATTTATTTTGAATTAAATCAATTTTGCAGGTCTGGATTTTTCGGCAGATCTACCCATTTTACTAACATCACTATGCATTATAATTGAAAGCCATCAGTTTGACCAGACAGCTGATACCGTAAGCTGGTTCAAAAACACAAATATACACCAATACTATAGGAAATAAAATCCAATCTGAAAACGAATTCGAATCGTTACGAAGTAAATAAATTTATAGATCAAAATATAAATTTACCAAACGAAAACCCCATTAGATAAGCTATTATACCGACATTTGAATGTACCCATTGATTTAAGCCTCATGGCATAAAATGTATAATAAAAGATTATATTGTTGGACTGTTCGAGACGAGAGTTTCAAAGTTGAGATTTCCATACAAACAATCAATAACAAAGAGGTAATTGGCTTCGGTAATGCAGGTTTTACGGAATAAGACAACTTTCTACAGGTTATGACTTCTGTTTCAACGAATAGGAAGTTTATCTGGGGATTCATGTGGTATCACAATGGACCAACTCTGGTCTAAGTGTGTCAGCTACAACGCTGACAGCCACTTCAACCTAACCTATGACTTCTGTTTACGCCATGATGATAGTTTTTTTTTTTTTAGTGAGATCGGGTAGGAGCTCTTTCAACCCACAAAATCGTTGTCCTAGCGTAGTCAAAATATTAGTATTTTCAATTTCATCGTGATGCTTCTGGCATTTTAGACATTGGATTTAAAATGATGGTTACATGTGCCATACTTATGGCGTTTTTATTTGGCAATCCGGAATCTCTTTCCGATCCGGGATCCCAACTGAACACTTTACTGAATTTTAATGAGATTGTCTGTGTGAAAATAATTATGTACGTGGAAATAATCAAATTCAAAAAAAACTGTTTGTTGCACAATTATGATACAAAAAATGACAACAGTCGAGTTTGACGTTCAAGTGTATGAATGTGTGAGTGCTTCTGTTCAAACCCAGAAGCACAATTCACTTCTTTTCAGAATTAGAACTGTCAATTTTTCCCAAAAGAACACTTTCAGAAGAGTCTGCCAAATAAGAACGACATTAGATATCACTGGTACCTTATTACACCCGAAATAAACAGCAAGTTGAGTGAGAAAGATCATCGTTTCATTTGATTGCCAAAATCAACAGGCATTGGATCCGTAGTTTTATTGAAAAAATTATATTCATCGATAATACATTTTTTGGCTTAATGGTTAAGTCATTTTAAGCGAAAAAAGTCCGTATGAAATTATCAAGACCCTGCAGTCATACACAAAAATGAACATTTTTTTCGGTTTGTGAGGGCTGGTGGAGCCAACGGTCTTAGTTAAAATTAGCGTGTAACTAGCACCAGTAATAAATAATTCCTCTATCCCTATTGAATAAGACGAATAAAAGAGGGGTGTGATTCTAGCAAGATGACGCTGCATGTCATATAGCAAACGAATCAACCATCTTATTAAATGAAACATTCGATGAACTCATAAAAAACAAAATGATTGTGAATCATATTCTATTCCTAAAAAAATTAATTGTAATCAATGCACTACAATTCTATTAGTTCACTTCCATGTACTCATGAATTTTTGAGTTATATATTCAACGAATTTGCTGATTCACAACAGTCATGCAAATTAGGAGATAATCATAAGCCGTTTCATTCATTTACAATCCATTCACAGCATCAAGAAGGACAATAAAACAGAAAGAACACATCACAGAAGGACAGGGCTTGAAAAGTAAGTATTTAGTATTTTCAAGACTCACGAATGAGCACATGAATCATGAACCATATACTGCCATTAATAATAATAATAATTTTAACTATATGCCTGTAAGACCTAATGTCTTTTAAATGCAATCTATATCGCATGGGGCTTAGTAGGTATAGAAAATAATGTTTACTGACACATTGGATTGAGAAAGAGGTACGCTCGAAGTCACACCTCTTAGTTAGCAGTCACAACTACATCAACTGTGTCGTTGTCTCCCGCTCTAGTAAAGACCATAGGTCGGTCCTAATCGATGAAACTTAAAACCTTAAGTTTGATTTTACCGAAACCGGTTTTTTTTTGTAATTCTTAAAATTTCTTGACCTTTTGAAATATATGTAAGGGCTGCGAATCTACAAACAAACCAGTGTATTAAAAAACTATCGTACAACGCCGCCGATCTAAGCTTTTTGCAGTTCGATTAGTGTTTTTCAGTTCGAAACTTATCTGATTGGTTGAAGTATTTAAGAAGAGGATATTCTGAAAGATCTTTTAAACCCTAAATATTGGAAAATATTTTTTTCTTTTTTTTCTGGTGGCTACGGTATCAATTTACTGTTCTTGACTTGTTCGGGACTCCTGACGGTTGTCATCTGACTTTTGGTCATATAATAAATAAAACTATATATAATATATTTGGGTTCCAAAGGAACCCATTTCTCTCAACCATTAAGTGAAGTGAGTCAAAGCTATAACTGTATACCAAGGACCAAGCTGACCACTTTGTATACCTACTCACTTTTTTTCTTCCGCAATTAGGAACTAAAATATATAAATTAATTTATAAATAAAAGGAACAAATGGGAATGGATGAAAAGTTTTTCTGAAATATTTACACTTTGAGGAATAGTTATATCTTTGTGTGATGTTAAAATATACATAGTTTGACTTAACTACTTACTAAAAGGATCCCTAAAAAAAAATTCACACTCGGACTGACTGATTTCAAATGGCTATATTCTTTTTTTGGCGAGATAATAAAGAATTTCATAAAATTTCATCATACTCAGTGCAAAAAAGAGTAAAATTGTTGAATTTTATTGTTTCCGGACGATCAATTATTGCAACGCAAAGAAAATACCGTCAGCATTTTAATACTGCTCTCAGTTCAAACATGACAATAATATGATCGAGGTGCAGTATTCGATGAACCACGAAAAAATTTTGTTCCCACTGAATAAGCTTTGGGTGCTGTACGACCACGTGTTCATACGGATCATTCCGCAACCCAATTGGGCATCTCCAGAACATTGGAACACGACACATTTTGCCATATAAAATTAAATTGGGTCAATAGTTAATGCCGAGAGATGCACCAGAACGGCTACAATATGCCAATAGGTAAATTTTGCTTGCGACAGAAAATGCCAACTTTTTGAACAATTTCATTATGACCAATGAAGCTGCACATTTTCATTTAAATAAATGTCAATAAATAGAACTTCTGAATTTAGGGTAGATAGAGAAAATGCAAGAGCATTGCATCTCAGTGACAATTACACCCTCTCAATTGCACTGTTTGGTGTTGAATTCTGGCTGATAGAGTCCTAAAACGAGACTGTGTGATTTAGAAGCAGTCTCTAGACGGGTATACCGGATAATGTTGGGACATTTTTTTAAATCCGGTAGCTCTAAGTAATCGTGACATAGGGTTCCAGCCAGATGGAGCTACGCTCATACCGCCAAAGACACAAGCCGTGTTCTCGTGACTATCAAGTACAGCAAAGTAAAAATTTTACAAGGAAAACAACAATAAGAAGACACTGGGAATTACTTTTCCTTTTAATCCGAAGTATAATTGAGTTCCGATAATTAGTAAGTCTATTCAATCATAGAGGGCATTGAAGTGATTTTTTTTAGTAATGCTTTGTATTTCTTTTTCCCTTGTATTTTTTATTCTTTTTGACAGAAAAAAAAAAACAGATGTGAAAATCCCTCCATAATAAAATAAATAAAATCAAATTGGAGTGTGAATCGTTTTCGTGAAAATGTTTTACTTTGCTGTAATTGCTAGTCACGAGAACACGACTACACCGGCAATTCTGAGAGAAATTTTCGATGAACGCATAATTTCAAAAAATTCTGATTTCGCATAGCAACTTTGTTATTCCCCAGATTTGACGGCCCTGGTTTTGTTTGTAGGTTTCTTGAAGGAACGGGTTAAAGTTAACAAACCACAAAACTAAAACAGACCATTTACAAAGAAATTGCAAAATTGGAGCTAGAAACGTTGCCAAATGGCAAATGGAGGATATTTCATTTTTCACAAATTAATAATTTATACTTTAATTTAAAAATAAAATAAAAAGCATTTCAAATCAGTTACTCCAAATTGGCCCACCCTGTATATGAATAATTTGATAGCAGCTTTAACTTTGCGGTTATCGTAAATAAAAATTTCCCTTAAAATTGTTCTCCCATTCGAATGTAGGAAACGTGAAAGCTGCTCAAAAGTTTCCCTCATAATTCATTCAAACGAGCTCTGCGATTTTTTGTTCAAAAGAAATGTATTCCGTGGGAGATTCACGATCGCCTGAAAAAATTTTAGGAGGAATATTCCGTGAGAAACGGAGATTCCCGATAAGGCCCTTTAAAACAAAAACTCAAGTCACTCAAAACACCTGGTACTATGATTCAAATGAAATTTAGACTTCGGACACACTTTTTCATGTTGTTGTTACAATTTTTAACCAGAAACGAAGAGTAAAGAAACACATTTGGGTTGTTTCTTGGTACTTGCTACATTTTAAAACAAAAATTAGATGTGGTTGTACTCAACACGTATGAAAATGTTTTCACGAAATACAGTTTAATTTGCATGTACTTATCTACCAACAGAAGCAGGAGATAAATTTATTATTATATTATCTTCCATCGTTTGGTTTTCTTCTTCTTAAAATTGTAAAAAAGGTTTTAATTACACTACTTCACGAATTCAAATTATTCGATCAGCTGATTTCTTGTTTGACAAGCAAGAAAGTGCAGTAGCTAAAATGTTCGGGCAGATTCTTGCTCGATGGGAAATGAAAAAAAAAATGAAGAAAAGTCAAAAGCTCTGGCATTTTCGTGCCAGAAAAAGGTAAAGAAACACGTTTTGGGTAAATTTGGGATCGCGAAGGTGAAGTAGGCCCTCATTGTGAGTAGCGAATCGAACTTAAAATCTTGCGAATTCGCTAGTTTCGTATTACGAATAGCGATTCGTTCCAGCTTAGCTCGCTTCAAATGTCAAAACCTTAGCGAATTTGATTATCGAGGGATTACAAATAGCGAATCTTCGCTAATATACTATCGAATCAAAATATTTAGTGATAACGTTAGCGAATTGTTGTACCGGGAAACATTTTCTATTTATTGTTGATAACATTTTCAAATTTAATTGTATTAACCTGTAGCTAGTCATTTTTCGTAATGACCGAAAAAAGAAAAAGGTATTTATGTGCAAATTGTGAATATTGTTAAATAAATAAAAATAATAACTTATCATAAGGACCAATGCAAAGCAATTGCAAAACTAGTTAGTTTGATGGTATCGAATCTGGACGTATGTAAAGGTATAGGTATGTTTGGTTCTTCGAAGAAAAACCAAACAGATTATTGGGAACAATTTCCCGTCGAATTAAACTCTCTTGAGGCTCCCATTCGTGATGGGAAAGAGTTGCATGCGTTAGCAAGAAAATGTTTTCTTGTTTGCACCTAAGATTGATTTTGTACATAGGTTTGGCTTGACTATAAGTTAAAGCTGAAACAAAAATTGCAGTTAAGTTAAAAATGTGACTGCCACTGCTGGCGGGCCATACTGCCAAATTTCGTTGTCGCCTGACACAGTTGACTGTAAAGTCCCAAACCAAAATCATAACCGACACGGTTTTGCCAGCAACTACTACCAAGAATTCTCAATGTAAAGGCCAGTTTTGGTTGGGGACATTCAAAAAAGCATCCTTGTTCAATCGGAAGTACAAAATAAATCTATTGGAAGACAAATCATAGATTTTTTTGAATAATTAATTTAATTTTGATGGCTTACAAATTGTTCGGGAGTTCTAAGGTATTAGAATTATAACGAATATTTTTTCTCAGCCGGCCCATGCTAATTTTTTCTTGCATTTCGTTTTAAACTCAATCACGTCAAAAAATAAAATGTTGCTTAACGTAAATTGTCTTTTTTAATTAAATCGTCGAAAAATACAAAATTAAGCACACAAAACAAAAATTCACAAACAATTTAACGCAACACAAACATCATTTGACGAATTTATTTTTGGCATAATTTATTTTGAAGTTCGCTATTAATAATACTGTGATAATCGAAGTTTGCTAAATTGTTCGCAACTTATCGAATGTTCGATTCGCTATTCATAATGAGGGCCGTAAAGAAAAAAACCTAATATTTCACAGTTTTAATCGAGTGCACTTGCCTCTCGCTCTCTCTTCGCAACAGTGTTGTTTTGGTGTGTTTACATCACAGAAAACACAATGAACAAAAAATATATATAATAGTTAATTTACAAATCGAAAAAAGGAAACTTAATTTATATAATGTATATTTACCAATTTAAATGCTCAATGGCCTTTCATAATCCACAAAAAATATTGTTATTTCCAACATTGATCGGCGTGCTGTTTTTATGATGTTATCTCTTTTCTTTTCTCTATGTTAATGTTTTTTTTCACATAAGTATTCTTGTTTTATATAAAATACAACTAATAATAATAATTAATAATAATTACAATAATAATATATCAGTCTTTGTTAAAAATACACTATTTCATGTGAGACGTGGGTAGAGATGCTGCTGGGTATACTGTAACTGAAATCCTGTTTTGTTTTGTGTGTGTTAAAAAAGTACATATGTGGTTTTTGTGTGTGGTGTATTTTAAAGAAGAAAAACAAAATATATATTGTATATATTACATAAAAAGAACACATTGTTTTTTTTTTTTTTTTTTTTTTTTTTTTTTTTTTAAATGACAAACAAATTTTGAATTTTGCCTTTGAATGTTAATTTTAGTAGTTATTTTTTTTTTACAATTTTATTTAGCGCGCCCTCAGAAAATTTACAAACACATTATGTACAATCACTCTGCCGTTAACGAGATGTACATTTGCATTTGTTGATATGTTTTTTTTCCGCAAAATTTCGAGATCAATCATCGTTCGGCAGAGGAGAACTTACTCATTATATCATTCCTAGATTTTTGAAATCATATTATTTTTTTCTTAAATTCCTTATCCTATATATCTACCATTTTCTTTTTTTTTGTAATCCATAAATACTATTCAAATTTTTATCACACGTTATATAAGAAAAAAATTATAATAAAATATAAAATAAAAAAATAAAATCTTTATAACAAAATTGATCTTTACATGTGTTTATAGTTTTTTTTTTTTTTTTAGTTTTTTGAGAAAAAGGGTGTGTTGTGTGTAGTATTACTTATTTTTTTTTTTAAATGAACAAAAATTGTGTATTTTACGAGGCAGTGAACTGAACATGTCCTCGAACGTCTTTTCCTAACTTTTAACCTTTCATTTTATTTTACGTTATTCAAAAGAATTTCCATTTTTTTTTAAATTTAAAATTAAACTATTCTCTTAATTTTTTTTTGTGATATTAATGTTTTTTTTTCTGAAAAGAAAAAAAAATCCTGTAGCTTATTAGATTTTTATCTAAGCGTGCATTTTCATGCGCATATATAATATGTTTTTTTTTTTGAGAGAAAAACAAAAAAACTTTTACTATTTAACTACGCGAATCGTTGCTTTCGCTGAAACTTTGTTCGCTCGATTCTCGTCGAGTGGCTAAAGATTTCGGTTTGTATTCGGTAATGAATACAGTGACGGAATTAACGGTAACTTCTCGTGTTTGTGCTGTCGAACGATCGACGTTTTTTAGGCGGGCGGGATATTTTTTGTTTTTATTTCTATCATGACCCGACGACTTTGAGGTGGAGGCTGGTTTGGTACCATTTGGCATGGCACCTGAAGCTCCTGGCAGAGTAGCAGCTTGTTGAGCTACGAGGGCTGAGTTGAGACGGGGTTTCCGTGTTGATGTGCCTGCAAGAAGGCCGAATGAGTTTAGTACTGAAAATGCAGAATATAAGAACTTTTTATCAAGATTTCTGTGTGTGTTTATGTTTGTGAGTGTTTTTTTTTTGGTTGTAGATGTTATTTTTTTAAGATTCTGAAAATATTATATTGTATTACTAAATTTGAAGAATTTTATGATGTCCTTAGGGTTTCGTATTGCAAAATAATGGCTTCCGTTTTCTTGTCCATTAACTAAAATATTTATATTATTAGTTGAATAATTAATTAATTAACTAATATGAATTTTGAATAGGATTTAATAAAATCATTTTATGGAAAATTTAAGCGTATATATGAAATGTTCAAATTGAAAATTAAATATACTTGATTTATTTATATATCTAGTTGTTTTATGTAACTTAAATAAATATTTTTACTTATATCGAATGAAAAAGAATTGTACTACTTCGTTCTGAATATCTAAAACACAAAGGACGTATTTTTCATCAGGTGATGGGCGACGTTAAATAAAAGAAAAAAAAGGGAAATTTCCTATAGAACATGCATTATAGTTCCAAGGGAATTGGAAATCAGTTTTAGGAACTAAAAACCTTGAAGATACTAAGGAGAAAGCTACATATTCAAGGATGTACTTGTTCTACGGATAAATAAATATGGGATAAACTTAATTTAGCTTCGAATGGGCGTAGTGGCTTGATTAAAACGTTGACTATAAGACAATGGGATAATTTCCAAAATCTTCTTATCCACTTTTGACAATTTTGAGTAAAACGAATTGAATGACTGACTGGAATAGTGGAGTTTTGAAAAAAAAACTCCACTTTTTAAGTAACAATAACATGGAAATTGCACACATTTTAGTTATTTAGTTATATATGCGTATGAGGGCCAACGTTGACACCAAGAAAAGAATGTTAAGGGCTTTTCTGAGGGCCATTTCCAAAAATAGAGTTCCAATACTCGTCAGAAATAACATAAATATTTATTTACATAGTCACGTCAGTCTGAATGAATGAATTCAGTGCGCTTTCAATAAGCGTTTTTCTTTTTGAGCTCTGAACAAAGCACTGAGCACTGAACAGAGCTTGAACATGTCAAGCATGCTCTGAGCAAAGTTTTATTAGAGCTCTTCGATTTATTTATGAAACGCACTGGAACACTGAACTGGCAAAATAATAAATATTTATTATCTACAGAGGAAAGTAACCGGCATCAAACTCCATTTTTATGTGTTTGCTTTTTTCCCGTCTGTCTTTG
This sequence comes from Philhelius pedissequus, assembly GCA_910595825.1. Lineage (NCBI taxonomy): Eukaryota > Metazoa > Arthropoda > Insecta > Diptera > Syrphidae > Philhelius > Philhelius pedissequus. The sequence goes on along the minus strand of OU343160.1, from coordinate 3,909,522 downwards.
TCATATCACACAAAAAAAGTTTACTCCATCTTATTTTTTTATGTTTTTTGTTCAATGTTAAGTTCGTTATTGATTACAAAATGCTTTTGTTTAAATAACGTTTACATAAATAAAAGCGACGAAATATATTACAAAACACTTGTCAAATTGTTTATTCATTATTAGTTACAAATTTTACAAAATGCCTCTGATTGAAAAAATAAACACAACTTCAGCGCTCTGATGTACCTGAGCTAAAAATTATTAGTGATGTACCTGAGCTAAAAATTATCAGTTCCCTGCTCTGAGCTTAAAATTGTAAACGCCTAATATTGGAGCTTAGTTATGGAGGAAACACATTGATAATTTTTTTGGGAAGAAATTAGAAACATTACTTTACAAAATGTTACAAAAAAAAAGAGATATGCAGGCCATTTCTTGTTGGTCCCGGGCCAGAATAAGGAAGAGAGGGCCAAATGGCCCGATAACTCATTTTTGAAGGAACAAAAGTGGAAAAGGAGAGTTTTGAAATTATAACCCTCAATTGTGCAAATTTTGTAAAATATGTTGATATAATTATTAGCAGAAGTTAAAACCATCAATGAAGCTGAAGCTACTCAGCGGTTTACCAAAACGATTTAATGATAATGACACTAGAGATCTATGGGCGAGAAATTACTGGAGAATTTGTTTAAACTAAATTATTGCAAGACTATGATGAAAGAAATAGTTTCTAAAAAGACATATGTACTAGATATTTGCTAGTACAAAACTCTATAGACAAGAAATGTGTTTCATGCATTCAAGGAAATTAAAGGAGCAAAGGATATGATGATTCATAAATCTGCGTAGTAGAAAATCAGACAGGTAATAAAATTTAAAAAAAAACTTAGATCATACAACGGGCTAGAATTTATAAATAAGGAATTGAAGAAGAGAGTGGAATAATTCATCACACTTCATCGCTGTATAGTCCACAGCAAAATTGATAAGGCTAAACATATGAATCGGAGTCTGTCTAGTTGAAAAAGCACGACCTATATTAACTGGTTTAAATTTAAAAAAAATACTTAACTGAGTGTAAAACATTTGAGAGTATTTGGATGTATAGCAATGATATTGGTGTACCGAAAGAAAATCGCAAATCAGAATAATATATGATTTTAGGATACTGTGAAAATACTGAAGTTTACAGACTTTATAATCTACAATCTGTAATATTTTTGAAATTCTAAAAATGAAGAAACAACCAAAGAAGAACATAATGAGACAAATAATCAGGACTTAGTGACGAAATGTTTGCAAAAAAAATCCTATTATTGAAGATCAATAGTTGAAGAAAGAAATCCTATTATTTTCAACGTAAATGAACCCTATGAACTCAGATTTCCGCTAAAATCAATTCAAAGACAGGAAGATGCCCCATGGTGGAGCAAAGCTAAGATCCAAGGGGGTCATTCCGTAACTCGATTATCGTCAGACGATATCGTCTGAGCTATAGTGATGTCTTTATTTGCTTCACGTAAGTCGATTAAAATGATAGCTAAATAGGTATCATCTTGCATTAATTTTTAATACTTTGAAGGTGAGTTGAATAATTGAGTACCCACTGTAGTTTGACATTTTGTTTATGTCTATCTGCTGCATTTGCAAATTAAAGTTAAAATTTTTCGGCGCAGCAATTTTCTTGTGTTAGAAAGTGGAAATAAAAACGCAAGTTTGGGAAAAAACACAATAAATACGAATGCGAAGACAGTATCGTCGACGACATTCGTTTTGACGATTATCGGTTTGAAAATTACGGAATGACCCTCCTGGAGAGTGGAATGACAACTCTGCAGAATTGACCGAGTAAAGCAGGGAAATAAGGAAAGCTTAGAGGAATAGTTTTGCGATCTTCTGCGAGGGTATTTCTTCTATCCCTGCAGCGGCAAGACTACATAAGGCTCTAGCAAAAGAGAAGGCTCTGACACCAATATCACTTCGGTACCTTGATGTTAGCTTCACAAAAAATGAGGAGCAATATTCTTAAATACTTATTTTCCAGGGAAAATACCGATCGAACCTAACTGGGAATGCTACAGGATAGCCTCAACTATAAAGCCGATGAACTTGCCAGAAATGGAACCCATTACCAATTCAACCCAAAATGGAAGAAATCTATATACCTATCGCTACATGTAGACTTACGTTATAGCAAAACACCATAAAACAAACAAACATTAGATGGTGAAACATCTCTACTTGCTTGGCTACCAGACAGATCTGCCCAGAAATAAATCCAAAACAGCAGGAAACATCTTGGCTCTGTAATAGGTGTCATAACTGGACATTGCTTAATTGGCAAACACGCCAAAAGACTCGGCGTATTCACAAATGACTTTTGCAGAAGCTGTATGGATGAGGAGGAAGAGGAGATTATCTCCCGTCTTCTTTGCTCATGTCCTGCTCTCTCCCAAAGACGTAGATTAGACCTGGGAGTATACTTCTTCGACGACCCCTGTGATCTAAAACATATAGAGATTCACCAGCTAAACCCTTTCATTAGAGGCTCCAATTGGTTTAATTAAAGAGCAAATGTCTCTTCAGTGGCATCACAATGGACCTATCTACGGTCTAAGTGTGTCAGCCGTTTTCCTGACAGCCACTTTAACCTAACCTATCCCAGGTAGATGGGCTGCCAGTTGATCTTGCTACCGGCACACTTAGATCAAAGGAGATCCATTGTGGTAACCCGAAGTATTGTAACTTGACTTCAATGTATAATCATTATCGCGTCATTTAGAAGCTTTTATGAAGTTCAGTAGGATTGTGCCTGAAGGATTCGAGAGCTCTTCTAAATCATTGAAGACCGGTTTTAAATAAGGTTGTAAAAAATTAACTGAAAAGCGAAGGTGTCATCTCTTAACATATAATACAAATATGTAAGTGAAGATTCAAAAGAGAGTCTGAGGTCCAATAAATGAATGAATATGGGCAAATTCCTGCGCATAATATGCTAAGCAAACTGTCGCTAAACGCAAACAGAAAAACTTCTGCTACTGTCCCAAAACGCAGTTCATTCTTTTTTCTTGCGTAAACTTCATTTCAATTGTGCAAGTTTTAAGCTTGTGTTGCGCACTCCACTTGGTTTCAATTTTTATCGGGTTCGTGCATTTGCATAGAATGAGACTTGCTTTGCAAATCTTGCGTTTAGAATTTTTTTTTCAATTTAACGAATCGTGCAACAAAAATAAAACGTAATGAATGTTTGGCATACTGAAAGAAGGATTTGGATAGCGCAGCGATACCATTCTTTGCAGTCCGTCATTTCCGTCCAAAGGGAATTTAGGCTGGAGTTTGGGGGTACTCCCCCGAGTAGATGGATCATTATGAGGCTGTTGAACATGTTTGCCGAATCTGGAAGCATCGAACGAAGACCGTATCATCGAGATCCCAATGTTCGGATTCAGGATACAATCGTGGTTGTTACATCGGCAATACAGGCAAATCCAAGTGTATCCACTCGAAACTTATCGGGCCAAATTGGAGTTAGCAGACGGTCATTACAACGGATACTACATGATGACTTAAACTTGTTTCCGTACAAAGTCCAAATTACAAGCAAGTTAAAACCTCAGGATTTGCCAGTTCGCCTGGAATTTTGCCGAAAATTGATTGCAATGGCCGAAGAAGATAACACAATGATAAATTGTTTTTCATGTCTGATGAGGACCATTTTGACTTAAACGGCAATGTTAACAAGCAAAATTGCCGAGTGAATCTAATCCAGAAATGCTCCATGAGACGGAACTGCACAGAGGGCGAGTCACTGTGTGGTGCGCAGTTTCATCAAGGTGTATTGTCGGGCCATACTTCTTTGAAGAAAACGGTGTAAACTGTCAATGGGAACCGTTATTTAAAGATGTTGAAGGAGTTTATTTATCCAGAACTTCGCCGAAGACGTATCCTTTTCAGCAGGATTTGTTTTCAACAAGATGGAGCAAGTGCACACGTAGCCACACAAGTTATGGCGGAGCTCCAACGAAAATTCCCAAACAAATTGATATCCAGAAACTGCACATTCCGCTGGCCCCCAAGGTCACCTGACCTAACTGCACCAGACTTTTTTTTTATTGGGTTATGTCAAGCAGGAAGTGCACTGAAGCAGTCCATTAAGACAATAATTGAGGCGATCCCAATTTCAACCCTTCAGGCCGCAATGAACAATTTTCTGATCAGGTGCCGCATATGCGTGGATGAGCGTGGAGGTCATTTGCGGTCTATCATCTTTAAAAACCATTTGTTATTTAAAATAAAATTTAATTTTTAATCCAAAAAAAAAATTAATGAAATACATCGATTAAAATAAGTTATTTAAATTTCTTATTGTAGCACGATTCGTGGCCCACCCTGTACCTGTAAGACCTAAGGTCTTTTAAATGCAACCTGAATTGCACGGCACTAGTTAGAAGAAAGAGAATGATAGGAAGGAATTTTTTTGTTTGCACAGTGGATTTGAGAACCAGGTATTCACTGTCTCATTTTATTTAATCCATGGGCGGCATCCAATTAAGATTTGAGGCATAGAAAAGAATGGGCCTAGCGTGGGAATCGCACCCACACGTCTAAGTTAGCAATCAAACACTTTATCCACTGCGCCAATGCCACCGATTTGGCCTATTACTATATGTTTGTTGCAGTGCAACCTTGATATTTATTGTGCACCTGCCTAGAACTAGATGAGGATAGCTCATTTTACAGCTCTTCCTCCAAATTTATTTTACTCATGAATTTGAGTATTTGGAGTATTTTTAGACAAGTGCATCACAATTGCTAAGAATATAGTCGTGTTTCCTCCTTTGTATCACAGAACCTGCATGTGGCAGTACTTACTACTGCCAGCCAAACAGTGACCTGTTTAAAAATGTAAAAATAAAATTACGAGGGTAAGTATTTATTGCACTTAACTAACATCAGAGATGTTGGAAATTAAGATTGAGTACTTTATAATTATATACTTTGCTTTTGTTTTGTTCTGTTTCTTAATCAAACTGTAAGTTCTAAAAACGTTATTATTTATTGAAAATAAAAACTTCACTTCATTTTGGAATCTTAAAACATCAGGTTATCGGCTTTATCACGCAAAAAATAAAAGTACAGCATTGAAAAACTTCGAGGATTGGAAATTTTCAGTCGAAGCTTATTTCCAAATGAAAGGACTATGGAAGGCTGTTTCTGATATTGAAACCGATACAACGAAGCTCTTAAATGCAAAATCCGAACTAATATTGCTCATGGAACGGTCTATATATCCTCACATAAGACAATGCGATAGTGCGAAGCAAATTTGGGATACACTTCAAAATATTTTTCAAGATTTTGGACTGGTCAGGAGAGTGGGACTCATTTAGAAATTTTGTTCTACAAAACTGAACGAATTCTCCACCGTAGATTATTATGTGAACGATGTTTTAAATACATCTTACACGCTTATATCTGTAGGTATTAATGTAGATGAAGAGTGGACAGGCTCTATGCTTTTAGATGGACTTCCAGATGGATACAAGCCAATGATAATGGGAATTCAAAGCTCTGGAATTAAAATAACTGGAGATACCATTAAAATGAAGTTAATCCAAGACGTTAAAATGGAAACTAGCAAGGATACTGCATTTGTTGGTAAGAATTGGAAATATTCCGGTAAGAAACAATTCAAGGGTCCTAAATGTTACAACTGTTATGAATTTGGCCACATTTCTGCAAAGTATCCAAAGAAAAAAGAAATTTTTCAAGTAAAGAAAAAGAGTGCGATGTTTAGATCTTTTTCAGTTAAGGATGTTGACAAAGAAGAATTGTACTTTTACTCCGGAGCATCAGCTCATATGTGCTCTAATAGGTCTAATTTTTCAAGAAAGATGGAAACCATTAAGTCGGAGGTTATTATTGCCAATAATTCTAAACTGGATTTAAGAGGTATTGGAAAAGTCGACATGAAGGTATCGATAGGAAAATCAAGGAAAAATGAAATAGAATTTATGGACGTGCTTCATGTTCCAGATTTGTGTATAAACCTTCTGTCTGTATCCAAAATCGTAGAAAAAGGTTTCTCAATGATTTTTAACAAGAATGGATGTCAAGTGAAAGATAACAAGGGTGATATTGTTGCAACTGCAAACTTGGTCAATGACATGTTTCGCCTCAACAAATTGCCGACCCACTATGCATACATTTCCGAGGAAGAAGAAAATTTAGAACTTTGGCATAAGCGAGCAGGTCATCCAAGTAGCGGAACAACAATCTGAATTTTATAGCTTTGATTCGGACAAACATAAGAAGCAATTGTATCACGTGTCTAAAAGGAAAAATGGCACGGCAGCCATTCAACACAATTGGTACTAGAGCAGACTCTATTTTAGATCTCGTCCATACTGATCTATGTGGTCCAATGAAACAAACATCAATTGGAGGTTCTCAATACATGCTTCTTTTTATTGACGATTTTTCAAGAAAGGTCTTCCCTTATTTCATAAAAAAAACAAGACTGAAGTAGCAGAAAAGTTTCTTGAGTTTAAGAAAATCAAACTGGTAAGAAAATAAAAGCATTAAGAAGCGACAATGGAAATGAATACTGCAATTGGAAGATGAAGAAAATTCTAATAACTGGTGGCATCCAACATCAAACGACAGTTCCATATTCACCAGAGCAAAATGGTTGGCAGAACGAATGAACTGGACTGTTATCGAAAAGACACGTTGCCTTCTCATCGGTCCAGAAATGGAAAAAAGATTTTGGACTAAAGCAGCAAATACAGCAGTTTATCTAATAAATCGAACACCATGTAAAAGTTTACGAAACAAATCACCAGAAGTTTGGTCCGGAAGAAAGATAAACCTAGGGCATCTAAGAATCTTTCGATGTCAAGCTGTTATTCACATTCCAAATGAGAAACGAAAAAAATTAGATGTTAAAGGGTAATTTTCATTGGATACTGTACAAACTCCAAATCTTATCGTTTTTCGATTTGAAAAAGAAGGAAGTAATCATAAGTCGCGATGTGGTGTTTATCGAGAATAGTTTTCCAAAACATACAAACGCAAATGAAGAAACATCATATTATGAAATCTTTACAGGATGTAATTCAGTGAGGGGCGAGATTGAAGATTCATCAAATTCATTAGATCAAAGAACACCTACAACTCTAAGTGATGAAGAAACGGATACAGAAAATAGTTTCACTGATGTTCAAAATAATTTCGACGATGAAGAATATTTTGAAGGAATCAAATCTCCACAACAACTAAGACGTTCAACTTGACCAAAACATGCACCTAAAAGAGACGGTCTTATTTCTTATATTGCTACCAGCAACAATGAAGATCCGAAAACTGTCGCCGATGCAATGAATAGTTCAAACAATGTACGTTGGAAGGAAGCAATGAGTACCGAATATGATGCTCTTAAAAAGAATGATACTTGGGATTTGGTATCATTACCAAAAGGAAAGAAATATATTAATTGCAAATGGACATTCAAAGCAAAAAGAGTTTCAAATAGTAAAATAGAAATATATAAAGCAAGACTAGTCATCAAGGGCTACTCGCAACTGCAAGGAATTGATTATCAAGAAACAATTCCTCCGGTCGTAAGGTACACATCGATAAGATTACTATTAAGTTTAGCAGTACTTTTTAATTTTATATATTGATCAAATGGATGTTGTGACTGCTTTCCTACAAAGTGAACTTGAAGAAGAGATATACATGAAACCATCTGAGGTATTTGATGATGTTCAAGGAAAGGTACGTAAACAGAAGAAGTCTTTATATGGTCTCAAACAAGCTAGTAGAGTTTGCAATAAGAAATTGGATAATACAACTTTAAAGAAAATGGGACTTTCACAATCTCAAACAGAACCACAACAGAACATTTACTATGAAACAAAAGGTGAAGTCAAAACCTTTGTGGCCATTTACGTAGACGATATTCTCATTTTCACTAATAACAAAGAGAAGAAAAAACATGTCAAAGAAAATTTGGCTAAATCATTTGAGAGATTTGAAAGATTTATGGGAGGCTAAGTTCGTACTTGGAATGCAGATAACCCGCGATCGAAAGAAAGGAAAATTATGAATAGATCAAGAATCCTACCTGAAGACAATGCTTAAAAGTTTTAACATGGACGACTGAAATCTGTGAGGGATTTGCAAGTAATTTTAGCCAATCCTTCATTGATTCTCCTGTAGTTGTTGACGAAAACTATTTTCATTTTTTTACGAAATTGTCCTCAAGTATCATTTAACAATATTACAATAGAGTGTCAAAAAATGTTGAGCTTTTTGTCACATTTAAAAGAAGACTATTCTGTTGGACCTGATGGAATACCACCTGCTGTATTAAAAAAAATGTAGGTCCATTTTAGCTCTTCCTCTGAGTAATATTTTTGAAATATCTTTGAAATTAGGTAAATTTCCTTCAGTTTGGAAGAATGCATTTATAACCGCAGTATATAAAAAGGGAGATAAAACCAATATTATCAACTATAGACCAATTTCTAAACTTTCTTGCATTCTGAAGTTGTTCGAACAAGTTGTATGTGATAGTTTGACATTTATATGTAAAAATATTATTTGCAACCAATAATATGGTTTTATGCAGAAACGATCTACTGTTACTAATCTAGTTTTCTTTTTGAATAAATGTTTAAACTCCCTAGAAAGTGGTCAAGAAGTTGATTGTGTTTACACAGACTTCTCGAAAGCTTTTGATCAATTGTCTCATGAGATTATCAAGTTTAAACTTAATTCATACGGGTTTCCTCCATCTTTCATCAAGTGGATATCATCGTATCTTGAAGATAGGTCATATCAAGTGATTCTTACTCAAGGTCGTTTATTGCCAAATCAGGTGTTCCGCAGGGAAGCCATCTTGGACCATTACTCTTTACATTTGCTATTAATGATGCTCCTCTTTGTGTACGCAATAGCGAAATTCTTATCTTTGCAGACGATATGAAAATTTATAAAAATATATCATCTTCAAAGGATCGAACTCTATTGCAAGATGATATTAACCACTTTGCCTTGTGGTGTGAAAAGAACAGTTTGAATCTTAACCCGACAAAATGTCAAACAATGACATTTTCAAAAAAACGTTCCCTTCTTCTCATGACTATATTATTTCACGGCACATTTTAACTCGTGTTATAACTGTACGGGACCTTGGAGTTCTGTTCACGCAAAATTTAGACTTATCTGTCCATATTAATATCATAGTTAACAAAGCCAATTCAACTGCGTGGTTCGTCCTCATCTTGAGTATGCATCGCAGGTTTGGACTCCTCTTTACGATGTTCATATTGAGAGATTAGAATCTGTTCAAAGAAACTTTACTCGTTTCGCATTGAAAGGGCTTCAGTGGAGTGATCCTTCTAATGCCCTCCCTTATGACCAACGTTTATCTATTCTCCAAATGCAAACACTGGCGCAAACAAGAACAAACAATGATTTGGTATTCTTCCAACAAATAATAACAGGTGTCACAGATGCACCAGACCTACTATGTTCAGTTTTTTCTAATTGACACGTATGGGTAGACTTTTAAATTGGAATTCAAACGTTTTTGATTTCAATATCAGTAAAATTAAATTAAAAAAATCTACCCAAAACCAGTGTTCCACGCTCCTAAATGTTTTTTTGTTTATGATTATGTTCTTGTTTTGTATTGACGTAATATTATATGTTATATTTTCATGTTGTACTTGTGTTAGTGTTATTTTGTAATAGAGTTTGCCTGCTAACAACTAACACTGCACTAAATGATGAGCCGGTGGTATAACACAGTTTTCTGTGTTGGCAAACCATTGGTCGCAAGACGAAGCTTGCTATAAGCTCTCTTCGACCAATTCTGATAGTGCGAAAAAAAAGACTGCAACTCACTGTCTACACACTTAGATATCAACCAAAAATTGGTGAAATAGACATGTGTAAAACCTAGAGATGAGATTGAATTCATGGAAAACATTCCATATCAAGAAGCAATCGGCAGTATTTTATATGCAGCACAAGTAAGTCGTCCAGATTTATCTTTTGCAGTGGGGGCGTTATCCAGATTCAATAACAACCCATCAAGGTCTCATTGGGCAGCAGTTAAAAGGAACTTTAAATTATAAATTAGAATTTACTTGTGATAATGGGGGCCATGTAGAAGGATTTTCAGATGCAGACTGGGCAAGCGATGCCGATGATAGAAAATCTATAACTGGCTATATCTTTAAATACCAAGGAGTTCCTATATCGTTGAATGTGAAGAAAAACAACCAACCGTGGCTCTTTCCACTACAGAAGCTGAGTACATGGCTATGGCTTTGGATTCAACATCTCGAGAAGCACTGTGGCTTCAATCATTATTGAAAGAACGAAGAATTAATATTGCAATGTGACAACAAGAGCGCAATAAACCTCCCACAAGACAATATGTACCATGCACGCATCATTTTATAAGAGATCTAGTAAATGATAAAAATTTAGGGATTGAATAGCTACAAACGGAAAACATGCTCGCAGACATTATGACCAAATGATTTGCACCAACAAAACATAACCACTTCTGTAATTTAATTGGCATAAAAGCATCACAATCTAGTAGGGTAGTTGGAAATTAATGGCCATTTCGATTGGCCGTCCAGAACTGTACTGACCCCCACAAAATGACAGTTGTTACTCTAAACAGAACAGAAAACGATTCTGGATTTCATTTCAGAATCGAAAACAGAATAACTAATACACTTACACAATTAAAATGTCAAAATAACCGGCTTGATTTGTTGTGTAATTTCGTTGTGTTTATTGAATTTAAACTCATTTTCTGGTAAAATAACATAAAAAAAAGCAAATTATAATTATTATTGATACAAGAAAATGTGTATCTAAATTGAAATCAAGTGTTTTGGAAATTCTTTTTAGCCGATGTTATTTTCTTTTAATTTAATTTTCACAAATACAGTGATACATAAACGGTGATTTTTTAAGAGCTTGGTTTTTGAAAATTCAAAAAAACACAGAAACTTGTAAAAAGTGAATGAAATTTTTATTTGGATCGATTAATCAATTTCTGCCATTTAGTTTTTAAAAATAATTTCACTTAAATGTTGCCCGCGGCTACGCTTCAGGTGGTCCATTCTGAAGGTCCAATTTTGGCAAACTTTTTCACACATTTCGGCCGGAATCTCACCAATGACGCGTTCAATGTTGGCTTCCAAGGCAGCAATCGTGTTTGGCTTGTCCCCATAGACAATAGACTTAACATAGCCCCACAAAAAATAGTCTAACGGGGTCAAATCACATGATCTTGGTGGCCAGCTATTGACTGCGCCAAAACGTGAGATCAACTGCTCACCAAATTCGCCTCTCAATTGATGCATGGTTTCGCGTGCAGTGTGGCATGTGGCACCGTCCAGTTGAAACCACATGTCGACCGAGTTCAATTCTTGCATTTTCGGCAAAAAAAAATCTGTTATCATCGAACGGTACCTTTCTCCATTGACCGTAACCCTGCGGCCTTCATCGTCCTTGAAGAAGTACGGCCCAATGATGCCGCCTGCCCATAAACCGCACCAAACAGTGCATTTTTCGGGATGCATTGGTAGCTGCTGAATTGCCTCTGGCTGCTCTTCACTCCAAATACGGCAATTCTGCTTATTCACGTATCCATTTAGCCAAAAATGAGCGGAACAAAAAAACGGACGTAGCTTGCGAAACACATTTTTCACAGAGCACGAATTTTGATAATAAATTTCAATAATTTGCAAACGTGGTTCAGGCGTAAGTCTATTCATGATGAAATGGCAAACAATACTGAATCGAAATGTCAAATGTTCGTGGAATTTGTCATGTGTGATCTGTCAAAAATATAAACGTCAAAAACCAAGTAGCAAAAAAATCACCCATTATAATTCAGAATCAAATTATTTACGGCTGTTTTATTGGGGTATCGTGTTCCGGACGGCCAATCGAAAAGGACATAAGATTGAGTACTTTAAAATTATATGCTTTGATTTTGTTTTGTTCTGTTTTTTAATCAAACTGTAATGTCGATTTCGTTTCAACAAAAACATCGACTTGCCGTCGATCCGCCGTCAATTTTTTTCTGAAAATCAAATTCGTTTCAATTTAAAACCAATATTTTTCTGGAAAAATAGATCCGTATTGAATCTCTTTTTGGAGACGGATTCAAAACGGATTTGTGCACAGATTCGTACACACACTACAATATTTGTTTTGACGTTTCTCAATTGTTGTGTTGTGAATTAATTTTTATTTTGTGGCAGTGTACAGAAAAAGTAAATTAATATATTAAAAAATAAAAAAAATTGTTAAAAACTTCTTGGAAACAAATATTAAAAAAGTGCAAGTGGGTTTAGGAACTCCCCCGCGTCGGAATCGGGAAATTAAAACGAAGTAATGATGTTTTAACGAATTGAAGATTTGTTTTTTTTAGAGCTGCCAAGCAACACACACAGTCCCAAAAAGAGATTCGGTCCGTAATCGTTCTTTTCAAAGCCAAAAAGTATTGGTTTTAGTAGCGAATCCTAATTATTGAAACGAAATCGACATAAGTTCTAAAATCCACTGGTCAGACCACGGGCATAACATACATATATTTCTAGGTGCATGAATTTGACCAAATTCCCCTAGAAAAATATAATTTGCAGTATGTATGTGCTGCAAATTTTATTAGAGTCGGTAGTCATCGACAAAAAAAAATAGTGCGTCTTAGAAGGACACGATAGGATCTAACTGATGAGCCCAACTATCGTGTCCGGGCGAAACGCATTTTGGACTAAAGGTCATAAAATATTCCAATTTGACTTAAGTTCTAAAAACATTATTATTTATTGAAAATAAAAACTTCACTTCATTTTGGAATCTTAAAACATCAAGAGGCAAATCGCATGTTTGAGATGTGAACAAAGTCATATTGAACCAAAAATAGTAATACCAATGTTGATGATTTTTTTTTTAGCAGAAAATCTTAAGCCTACATTTTGAAATTTTGTTTAATAACACTGTTTGACTATTGTCTAAGTTGTGTAGAGTTATTTGGGCTCAGTGTTAGCTTTGTCGTCTGAATCTTGCAAAGCGCATGGGCACTAACGCAGTAGGTACCATAAAACCCATGAAAGCACACATCACAAGTGATATGTTATTTGACAAGTTTGATTAGATGCTAACGCGAGACAAGTTTACTCAATGAGTTGACTACATTTTACAACGTTACGTGATTAATTTCACTTCTCTCATGAACAATTAAATATCGTTTCAGGTTGCCTACAATGTACCTAATCGTTTCTCTCATTTAAGCCCAATACATGCAAATGTTTCGAGAAAACAAAGTTAACTAGTATCAAGTGGTTTTGTCCCAGTTTGCGAGAAGACAAACTCTATTGTAAGCAAAAAACAAACAAGAAGACTCTTGCCATTCCACCCACAAATCGCAGGTTCAACTAAGAAACAAACAAACAATCTTTTAAATGTAATTTGGCACACACTCTTTCTTTTACTCAAAAAAGTGGGTTGGGTTGGGCAATGGAGACAGGCAGGCAGGCAACTAAGCGCTAAGCAGGCAGTTTGCATGTTTTTTTCTTTTTTTTTTATTGAGACCGAGGACACATTAAATTTTTTTGTATTCGTTTCTTTCTTCATTTTTCTAAGAACAAAAAAAAACGCAGTATGCGCTTTGGCTTCTGCAGTTGTCTTTTTGTTTTTGCACGAAAATAGATTTTTAATTGTTTTATTAATAAAAACAAGAGATAAAATTGCTTTTTCTTTGGGATCACTAACCTTTACGTACGTCACACATTCGGCATTTGAATGCTTCAGCTGTGTTTTTGTAGGTACAAACACTGCAGTCCCAGAAATTGTCTTCGATCGCCTTCGATTGTCGTTTCTGTCGTCGCACTGGTGATTTTTTATGGTCCATTATTTGTGTTTATTGTGAGCAAATATTGGTTTCGGTTGGTTATTGTTTATTTCACTTTGGTGATGTACTTTGTATAAAATTTGTTATGAAATTATATAAACAACAAATATAATAGAAAAATCACTTTTGGAAGTTGAAACGATTGGGGTTTTTTCTTTATTCTTTATTCCGAGTTGGTAATCGGTACAATCGGAAAAAAGCTAATCAAGGCTGACGTTTCTCTCAGCAGAGGAGGACAGCCATGTTTTTTTCTTGTCTATCGAAAATTTCGATAGAAAATGGAATATGAGTTTTTCGAAATTGTTTGAATACTCATTGTGAATGGGTGTATAGGGTGACATAAGGCTTTGTATATATAATATATAGTAATATCATGTGATGTCGAACATAAGTAGCCACCTGGTGTAATTATCCAAAAATTTCTCTCAACAATAAAAGTTGCGGAAAAAATGTTTAATGTTGAGGAAATTTTCAGATTGGGAAACATGTATGTGAATATATGGTGGAATAATTGCCAATTGCGAGAATGGGAACATTATATAGAAAATATTTAAGAGTGCGAGTGAACGAAAAATAGAACATTATAGGCAAACAAAGCGGTATTTTTCGGTATTGTATTGCATGCATATACCTAAATATATATATGAAACATAGAAATAAATTTTTGTAGGTTTGGGTGTGTAGTTCCTTATGAATGAAAAAGATATTTTTTGTTTAAAAGCGAGAAAATAGAAATACAGTGTTTTTTTGTAGATGTGGATTTGGTTTTTATAGATTTTTACGAATTCATTGATATTTTTGTAGGTAATATCACTAGAATTTTGAATTTTGGTGCGAAATCCAGCAACGTTGTAGATATAACTACATAAAAGTCGGATGTATGTATGGTTGTAATGTTATTAAAAGTTTGTCGGTGAGAATCAAAAAAAATGTCAACAGAAAATCGAGAAAAAGGTCAAAAGCCTTTTACTTCTGAACTATTTTAGATAGTAATTTTTTATAAGATAAAACTGTATGTACTACTAGGTATACTATACGTACATTTTTGGTTAAACATTTTTTACTACTTCAGATTTTTTTGTAGTTATGCATATAGGTACATGTGTACCTACCTATTTTTGCATTTTTGAATTTTTGTGTAGCAAGGTATATTTCTAATAATAATACATATAATAATAATATTTCGAATCTAAATTTGATACATAAAACTCCAAAAATCTTGGAGCGGTTTCTTAAAAAAAATTATAGGTATCTACTATAAAGCAAGTAATGTATGGATTCGGAAAAAAAATTTCAAATAGTCAGTCATGACATTACGATCATAGAGAACACAAAAAAAAGTGGTTCCCCCAATTCCGCCTGTCTGTCTGTCCACGAATCTGCGACCTAAACGGTTCGGTGGATTTGATTCAATCTTGGTACATATTATTTTTTCGATAATATGCCTACACGCTTTTTTATTTTATTTTTATGTGGAAGCTCCCAGAAATTCTAAACACCATTGTAAGCCAAAATTGTTCAAAAACAATTTTTTTGTCAATTAATTTTTTTTGAAAACTCAAAATTTCAAAAACGGCTGAATAGATTTTTTTCGAAACTTCGCATTTGGAAGTTTTTTGACATTATCTTCACAATTAAAAAAATTATTTTCCTAAAATAAATTACAACGGTACCTCAAAAATGGCTCCAAGAATTTTTATAAAAAAAATATGTGTGTTCTTATATTAGTACATTCCACTTTCAAATATAAAAATATTTTATTTTGCTTACTTATTAATAGTTCTTCCCATAGAACCACTTTTGGTTTTTATTAACACACTTTAATATTTTCGACTTTCTCACTATTATATGGACCGATTAAAATTATTATCCTAAAATTATTCTTGCTAAAAGTGTTAATAAAATTGCTTACTCAAATTTTCAAATACGAGTTATTCGATGTTTAAAAAATAAATACATTCTTTTTGGAAAACCGATTTTTCAAAAACCAGTCAGTGATTTTTTTTTAAATTTGAATTATATATGTATATTAATAATATCTTCAAAATGTCGTTCCAATAATTTTTCTAAAAATGTTTTTAAAATTTTATACATAAAAAATTAATTTAAAAAAAACCGCTTCAACGATTTTTGACATTTTTTTATATATTCTTATTTATACAGGAATTCAAATGGCATCTGTTTTTCCTCAAACTTTAACAACTAAGCAAATGAAAATATTTACATTTGATGTTATCCATTAATTTTTAGTCGATAAAAAATGCGTTTATAATGAAGTTTTAGTATCACATCGTTTTGTATTGTAACAAAACTTAACTTATCTTTGATGTTTAATATTTTTTTCAAAAATGTTTGTCTTCTTTCAAAATTTCGTATTAAGAAAAACATTAATCAGAAACTTCACTTTTGTCAAAAAAAAAAATTAGTAGTATATAGAATTTGTATTATTAAAAAAAAACTTCTTATAAAAAAAACGATTTGAAAATTTTTAGCCAATCAGAAAATATAATGTCGATTTTATAGCCTTCCAAATTAAATTCTCGTTTTTACTAATCAAGTTCAACTTTTTGCAAATCAAATTCACGTTTTTGGAAATTAAATCGTTTTAAATAAATTTTTATGAAAAAAATGTCAAACCATGTCCATAACAACGTAAGAAAGCAAACATTTTATGACATGAAATTCAAATAAAATAATTGCATATTAATACGGTATAGACATAAAAACAGAAAAATTCTTTTTTGAGAAAACAATGTAAAACTGATAGGTATGTAGGTACAAATATACAAACAAATATATATTACCATATTAATACGATGCTACTGGACATTTATCTTGGTGTGGAGGAGAAATCACAATCACTGCAGTCATGAGTCCAGCTGTAATTCCCTTATCACAAATGTTACATTTTAAGATACTACACAAATTATAAGATACTGTTTGATCTGTTTGATGTAATTTAAAAGGCTATATGTATTTATTAAAAAGCACAGCCGACTTTTAATTGTACAGGCTATACTTCCAATAAATTCACACACCTTTCCTTATTATTATTAAAGATACCAAAGAAGGTATGTACGTATGTATATAATTATACACACTTCACAGATTTTATAATATGTTCACAACACTTAAAATTAATAAAAGTCCATTTGCAAATAGAATTGCATTGTAGGTGTTTTATTTATATCTAAATTTTATCCACGAAATTCACACAAAATACTACCTACAGCACAAACTGAAATTCACAAAATCACAAAACAATTATGTAGGTATGTAATCTGCCCATATTCAACTGGACATTTTTCACTATTTTATTATTATTAAGATGTTATTTTTCTTATTCTTATCGAAACACCTTGAAACACCTTGAACTTGAATTTAAAAAAAATGTAAGACAAAAATTGCCAAAAATAAATCAAAACAAAACATAACAACAAAATGAAACTAAATGTAAAATTCACACACACGCACTGAATATTTTTCTATTTACTTGCAATTTATCTGTTGTTTGTCCTTGATATGACAAAAAAAAATATAGTTTTTAATGAACTCTCTTACTCCTTTATTAATATAGGTAATGTACATAATATACCCTGCTCTTTCTAAAATGGTGTGTATATTCAAAATGTTGCGACAAATCTGACAATGTTGCTAATTTTAATGTAGAAACTAGCGCCCTCATGAGTCCTTATCCAGCGTAAATAAAAACTACCTCATAATATTACTATAGGTTATATATACAAAGCATAAGGTAGCAAGCATAATGAAAATATTTGTCGTTAATCTTGGATTTAAGATAATTTTCATTGCAGTGTTAATTAATTTTTTTATTGCAAAGACTTGTATTACACCACGACTTATGAGTCGCGGCTCTTCTTCGAATTCTTCTTTGAAATTTCGTACGTTGAGGCGCACGCTATTACCTTAGAGTCAAGACTCAAATTTGACAGTTTTGTTTTACTTCGAATTTCGTTTTTTTTTAAATTTGAAATTAGCATTTAATATAATTGCCAAAAATAATTATAGAATCAGATAAATTAATTTCGGGGTGATTGTGAGTAAAAGTAAATAAATACTAATTTGTATTATATTATCTATAATGTGACATTGATATCACCACAGATGAGTAACAGAAAGATAGGGAATTTCGGCATACATTTTGGTTTGCCTAACAAGCAAAGAACAATTTTGATTTCAAATCTATTTATGGTTACAAAAGTCAAATTTGCAATACAACATTGTGAACAAATGGGCTTAGGAGAGTGAGACGAATAAAAGTTTCCCATGTTCGTATGTCTCATTTGTGGATATTACCCGCACACGCAAGGATATGAAATAAAGAGTATATATTATTGAAGATAACAAATGAGTGTAAAGAGAGACCTCAAAAGTGCGTCGCCGAAATCTTGGCCCGCGAATCACAGGGCAATTTTCTTCCGTTTTGATTATATATGAATTTTGGGCAGAACTTTCCTTTAGGGGAGCACGAATTTTAGCACGCGGATACTTTTATTCGGTAGATTTATGCTCAAAAACAATAAATATAACAATTTTAAAGTGTATTTTATTTGTATTTTTAATTAATTTTAAAGTTTTCATTTTTCATACAAAATGTATGCAAATGATGACTACAGAAAACTATTTTTTTGTGTGGACAGTTGTATGTAACTTCGGTATGATAAATGTTGTGGTATGTGCATTTTTCTTGGGATAATATAAATTGATTTCAAACTATGTATTATTCTGGTTTCGTTTCATGTCAAATCCTAAAAACTCTTTGCATACACCCAACTTTGACCCCACCAAACCTTGACCCCCCCAACCTTGACCACCACCCATATCCTATAATTGGCCAAGGCAGGGGCAGCATGCCCCCCTTACCCGCCGAGCTTTTGTACTCTGTGAACTTAATTACAGGAAAACTTCACCCAAGTATGTTTTTATCTATACATACGTTTTGTTTAATGGTTTATTTTTTAAATTTGCAATTGGTTTTTACTGAGAGTAAATAGGTTGGTACATATGTATTTTAAAAGTGATGCATAACTACTTTTCGAAAAATATGATATTTCATTTAGTTAAATGTTTTCACGTAAGTTTTATTATTGAAAAAAGCTACACTTGTACATTTAATCCAAAAAATGTTTCCATTAAATTTCACCCAAAAAAAGTACCTAGGTACAAAAAAAAACTTATCAGAAACTACCAGTGGGAGGTATTAACAAGAACTGTCTAAACAGTTTTTCGTTGCGCGATTTTTTATATTGTGTATTAATATTGCAAACTTTAAAAATATGTTAAAAATGGAAGAACTTACATTTTCATATTAAAATCATTTTAATTATTATATATAATAATAAATCTACCGAATATAAGTAGCAGTGTGTTGAAATAACTTCTAATTTAAAGACAAATTTAACAAAACTGTTGTACTTAAAAGGCAAACATTGAAAATTAAAACATTTTTTAATCATATTTAAGAGAGTTTCCTCACCGTAATATTTTAAAGCTGTTCTATAGAGACCCCTAGCTCACTGTAAAAAAATCAAAGTTCTACGCGTGCTCCCCTAATGGAAAGTGGCCCCGAATTTTGTGGTATTCGAAATCATGTCTTTTAAGTAGGGTACACACTGTCATTTCTTAAATGACATTCAAAAACTCTCATTTCTGAACGTTTCATTTAATGCTACACATTATCATTTACACATGCCCATTTATTTCCTATCCACCATCATTTCAGCCATAGCCACAAAAAATTTTGATCTTCATCATTTCACTTATCATTTTGTTCATCATTTACCAACATTTACATCAACACACTATGATTGTTTGCATCATTCCAGCAAAAAAAATGACAGTGTGTACCCTACCTTATCTGATTTTATAATTAAGGTTAGATCTAACTTGATTCAATTGCATTACAACAGTTATGTATGACACTTTGGTAAGCACATGAGTTTTCTTCACAAAATGGCTGTTAATTTTCTCTTTTTATTCTTTACATTTTGGAATAATTTTCTTAAATTTCCGATTTTGCAAATAACCCTGACATAAGTTCCTGCATACACTTCCTTCTATGTTCTACATAAAACATTTTGTTGGTCAGTCACCAACAAGACATGCAGAAATAAGGAGAGATATTAGGTGTGTTTGGTAACGTGAAAATTCGTACGTATTTGAACATATTTTCACACTTTGCTGCCAAAACCCATACGTTTTGACAGCAAAATCTGAAAAATTGTACAAATTCGTACGTATTTACATGTAACCAAACACACCTATTCCAATTGGATATTATATGGTTAGAATAAGACCACCAAAAATCTTTAAGCCCAGCATAAAAGTACCAGAAAAGGCCTATAATTCATTTTTAAGGTATTTATGGCATATATCAGTATTTAATGTAAGTATCCCCTAAGCCTGTGATAAGCAAGTACAAGAACCATTTCACAGATTAACCATATGTAAAAATAACTATTGTGAACTACTATTGTTCAAATTAATACTGCTCTTACACTAATGCAAGTTTTACACAATCGAAAAATTTAAATTATATATAACTTTCTATTGACATTAATGACAAAATGTGTAAATGACTTTAATTTTTTTCATTATTTTCGCAAGGAAAACTGGCATTAAAGACCGCCATTAAAATTGCGTCATGTAAATGCGTTGTGACACTATTTTGAAAATAATGACACACTGCGATGACGAATGAACTTTGTTCATTCATTAATAGCTGCGTTTTATTATCTACGGGTCTGGGTTATTTTTTAACACGTATTAAAAAAACAACACGAGATCCAGGTTTCTATCGGGGTTTCTATCTGGGTTTGCAAATATTAGTATTAAATTCGGCGAGCAGAGGCTACATATCAGTACATAACCCAGATCGTTTTATTTTTACGGGGTGAACCATATGGGTTATTGGCGATAATAAAACACGGCTAATGGCAAATTGCCATTATCAATCAAACAGTCATTATTTTGCCACATGTTGTTATGCTGGATTTACACTAGCTACAAATTGCCATTATTTCTTCCATTTTATTGGCATTAATGACAAAATCGTTCGAGAGCGTTCAAAAGTTCGTTGTTATATCTAGTTTTCACGAAACAAGGTTTAACGTTCAACTCGGATCTGAATACGAAATGTCCGGAAATTCGTCATCAAAATTGTTAAGTCGTGTAATCATCAATGCAGAACACTCACTACCAGCGAGTTGACTCTCGCTTTGGCACGAATTTAAGAATAAAGTTGATTATCAACGACGAAGGATTCCTTGAAATTTTATATTTAATGGCTTGACAAAAAGCTATACAACTTGTCGTATTTAGAATATTTCTTTCCAAATTTCAAAAATAGCAAATAATTCAATCTGAAATATATTGAATTTCCATTGGGAAAAAATAAGATTTTTTAGGGGTGTTTTAATCAATTCAAATTTAAGCAATCGTCAGATATTTTATGGCCAGTAGTGGAACACTCCGAAAATTCAATCGAAAACGACATAAAATGAAAAAGAATTATATCGTTCTGATTTGGTTTATCGCTGTTACCCTTTTCCCACTTCTGTTAAACTTTTAATAATTTGTGTAGTGGAAAGAATAACACTGACCAACACTGAACTGTCATAAGCCAAAAGCGCTGTTCGACTATGCTTTGCTACTTTGGTAGTTTCGCGGAGTTGGCGGTTGGCGCCTGGCATATCATTTTATGTGTACCAAGTCATTAAAAAAAACATAAGTAGGTAAGAAATTATAATAATTGACAATCAATAATATTTTACCACTTTTTCCGAGTGTCGGTCATGAATTGTCATTATAGTCCAGGAAAATTAGATAAAAAAATGATGAAACTTCGAAAAAATTCTGACAAAGCTGAATTTTGGTGGAGATCTATATTTTTACGTCCTAAGCATTTCCTACAAAGTACCCTAAATTTGGAGAGGAGCAAAAATTTGTAATGGGGGGAAAGGGGACAAAATTAATTTTTTTCAAAATTACTCGAAAACTGTAGGTTCTTTTGAAAACAGTTGTAGGCACGCATTGTAAAAGACACTTTTTATCGTACAATTGATATATTTGGGGAAAAATGCTCGTAAATGTAAATGTAGGAAATTTATGTTTTTGAGCAGGGAAATTTTTTGTTTTTAGTTATGTTTGGAAAAACATGTTCTAATTCTAGAAAGCTAACCTTCGTTAAATGTTGTGTGCCATCGATCAAATAATTCCCTCTCCCTTCCTTACTGTTTGACTTACAGCATTGTGCTTTTACGCCAACTCAGCCGCCGGTGGTTTGTCTCGCGTGGTGGAAGCGTTTTTATTATAAGTTTATTGTTTTCTTACTGTTTATTGTATATATATATATACAACTTACTCGATATTTTTAATAATATTTCCTAACAAAATCTTAGTATGACAGTAACTTTTTGATTTAAAAAAAAACATTTGCTATGAAAAATTTAATTTTAGTATTAACAACTGAATTAAATATTTATTGTAACTTTAATTTCCTTTTATTTAAAACCTATTTTTGTATAAATATCATTACCTTTACTAAGAAGTAATAACATATTAAAAAACATAATTTTAAAATGTTCGTCAAAAAGACAACTGATTAGCTTTTCATTGCAGTCCAGACACGTTCGCTTTCTAGGTTTAAAAAATCCAAGTTTTAAGTGTAGAACGGGACGGAAAAAGATGCCATCTTAGGCGTCAGTTATAGCTTTCATTGAAACTCATCATTGAAGACTTTGACTATCAATTCTGAGGCACTTAAACAAATAAAACTGATGTCGTTTTGGTACCAATATGAAGGTAGGTAATAAGATATATAATATTTCTTGTCAAAAAAATATTTTATTTGCTCTACCACTTTCTTGTGAATTCACTTTTGATTTTTCAATGCTTATTGAATGAACATTTAAAACGCTTTTAATCATTGAAAAATCAAAAGTGAATTTACAAGAAAGTGGTAGAGCAAATAAAATATTTTTTTGACAAAAAATATTATATATCTTATTAACTTCATTTGGTACCAAAACGACATCAGTTTTATTTGTTTAAGTGCCTCAGAATTGATCGTCAAAGTTTTCAATGATGAGATCAATGAAAGCTATAACTGGTGTCTTAAAAGTAATAATTTATATTATTTTGTTCAATAACTCTCAAAACCTTTTTTTTTCGAAAAATTTTCTAAGAATTGTATACAGTACAAATATCTACAAAATGACATATCAACGACTTCTGTTTGTCAATTCATTCTTAAGTTACAGCGATCAAAATTTAAGTTGTTTTAGGAAATGCTTAGGAGGTAAAACTGAAACTCTCCACCAAAATTCAGATTTTTTGTAATTTTTTCGAAGTGAATGTCTTAATTTCCTAGACTATTATTCAATTCTATGAAATATAAACTACATTATACAAGACATGAAAATAAAATCTTACCTTTTTCTTCAATAAACCAAAAAAATAAAACCAACACCAGAAAGCTTTACATATGTATCAGTTTATCATTTTAAATAAATTTATTTGTAGGCAGTTTTGAAGAACATTTTTTTTTATAATGACATTGTCGACATTTATATATAAACATTTCGAATAATACATCTTTATTTTTTTTTAAGAATGTACATAACATTCTTCAAATTTTTTTTTATAATACTTTTTTTGAATTTATATAACAAATAAAAAAATTAACATAAATGGATATAAAGGGAAAAAGGAAAACTTTTTATTTAAACTATACAATAATAATAATATTACTTTTGCTTTTTTTGTTTTATTTTTTTTTTTAATTATATAGTCATTATCAATAATAATTTTGCATTTTTTTTTTTGCACATAATAACGGTAACGATAATATTATTTTTTGTATATTTTTTTAAATTTAATTTTTTTATTTCGAAAATTATTATTAATAATAAGAATATTAATTGTAGTAGTATAATATTATTATTATTTTATGTTTTCTTTTGTTGTTTTAATTTTACGATATAAATATTATTGTTGTTGTTGTTTATTTCTATATTGTTTATGTATATTTTATTTATATATATATATATATATATATATATATATATATATGTATTTGCATTTGTTTTTTTTTTATATATTTTGTTTGAACATTAGCCGAAATTTTTTTGTTTTCAATGATACATACAGAAAAATGTACATGTTTGTGTATATACATATACAATACCATACATTGTATTTGTATATAATATGTTGTTGTTGAAATATTGAATTTTTTTATAGTTAATTATTTTATTTTACTAACCAATGAATATCGAGGTAAAAAAATGAATAAATCTTAAGTAAATGTACATTTTGCTTATATACGCACTCTGTTGCTTAATTTTATTATAAACTGATAAACTGGTCTAACAAAACCGAAAAGAATAAAATTAACAAAAAAAAATTGTCGTCTTGTATTTTATTTATTTTTTTTTTAACTTACAATAAATTCAATAAGTTTAATATATAATTGCTTTATTTATAAATATATATATATATGTATAGTTTTTTTTTGTTTGGTTTAATTTTTGAACAACATATAATTTTTATGGAGACTTTTCTAAATATTTAATTTGCTTTTCTAACATTATTTTTATAAATTATATATCTCCCAGACTGCAGAAGAACAAAAACAAATAAGGCTTATAGTCGCTCAAGGCTAAATGCAGCCCTTCCCAAACCTTTTCGTTTATTCACATCATTTTATTTTATTTATTTACTAAAAAATCGGTAGTTGATATATGTTTGTAGTTAAGGTGGAAAGTTATCTCATCTTGTATATTTTTATATTTATAAAGAAAAAAATGTAACAAAACATAATTGAAATAGAAAAATTTCGTATTAGTATAAATAGAAAATAGAGCAAAAAAATAAAATAATTTTCTCAGTGCACTTACAGTTTGGGAGGTTGTGTGGCATGTGGATGTTTTGTTGTTTATGTTTTGCTGGGCAGTTGCATAGTTTTAGTTTTTTTTTTGTTTAAAAAAGTAGTTTGAGTTTCTGCATTTTTGAAATTAGTTTTAGATAGAGTTGAGTCGCTATTGTAAATATGTATAACAAGCATAGACGTTTTTGGACTTTTGTATTTTTTTTTTAAATTCTTAATTAAGAAAAATAAAAGGGTATTTTCTATATGAATTATAATTTATATTAATTATATTATGTTTTTTTAATTTGCCTATAATGAATTTACAGAAATGTAGCTAAAATGTATTTATGTATGTATTTGTTTTGATATCCTTAAATGTAGCTGTTGTTGTTTAATTTTATTTGATTAAAGAAAGAAAAATAATAATGCAAAAAATGGAGTCTAATTGTGACTGTAGAAAAAAAACTTAACTATGAGTGTTGGTATTTTGCGCCTTAACGAGCTTTCCTATTTAATTTTATTCCTTATCTTATTCAATTGGTCGAATATTATGTGTTATTATTTGTTTCTATAAAGATTTATATATATATATTTTTTTAAATTTATATGCAGGGGATTTCTGTGAAAATCAAACTTATATAAAATAAAATGATAAAAAAGGAGATTTATCTGCTAGGTTACGATCCCAAATTATTTTAATTTTTTTTTAATTTAGGGTAAACTTTACAATTATAAAAGTAAAATTTGTGGTGATGAAGATGGGGGAGGCTAACCTTAGCTGCTCAATAGTGGTTTTTCTATTGTGTGATATCTTCCATTCTGATTAATAAAATTAATGTAAATAATTTACGTTTCCCATTACAATAGGTATTATTCAACATTCATAATTTATTCTTGCTATTAATATTATTTCAAAGGTATCCTTTCGAGAGATAGAGTATCTTATACACGTTTCTATATTTTTTGTTTTTCTTTTTTCCTACTACATAAATCTAAATGATATGATTTTGCAATATTGTATTGTTTTGTAACAGTTTTGTTGTTGTTAATATTTTTTGTTTTTTTCTGTTTGTCATTAAGAGTGTGTTTAAATTATTAAATAAATAAAAGAAATCAATATAACATGGCAGTGTTGATAATAATTTTTTGTTTAAGATTGCTTTCTTTGTATAGATCTTGTTTATATTCTCTTTAATAAATAAAATGTGAAAATAATTATTATTTTAAGTGAAAGAAAAAAAAAAACAAACATTTCCTATTCGTTCTCGAATTCCATTTCATACTCGTATTATATGTATATAATTATTATTTAAAATAAAACTACAAGTTTAATAATAAACACTCAAGCACCAGATAGAATAAGAGTTGATTTGTTTAAAAAAAAAACTAGATTTCTTGTTTTATTTTGTTTGTTTTGTTGTTTTAAGAGAAAAAGACACAGATAGAGAACGATAGAAGAGAGTTAGTTAAGTGATATTGAGAGTTCGTTTGTTTAATAAAGAGAGATTGAGTTAAATAAATAGTTTTTTTGTTTGTTTTAATAAAATTTGCCATGAAGGTAACGATTTTTTGTTGTTGCTGTTATAAGATCTTTATTTTTTTTAATATTGATTAAATTATTTTTAATAGTTAATTTATATTATTGTGATTACGTTAGGGAAATATTATATCATTTTTTATTATTATTTACTTTTTTATATAAATTTTGCTAATTTCATTTTGTAACTGTTTTATTATATATATATATTTATTTATATATATATAAATAATATATATATATATGTATGATAATATGTACACTATAATTAAACGATTTTTTATTTCCTTTATCTGAGCTACCTATAAATTATTTATTTATTATTTATATGTATATATATATTTATTTTTATAAATTATACTTTAAGTTGTAATTTGATAATTAATTTTAGCTATTTCTTTTATTTTGTATATTATGATCAATATATATATATATACCATTTATACTATCAACATAGTTTTAAGTTTATTTTTCTAAATATTTTTTTTTTGTTTTCCTTATATTGTTCTAATTTTTTTGTTTGCATTCTTTAACAGGTTTTTTTTCTGCTTTTCTTGCGAATTTTACAACATTTTTCCGTTTTTTTTTTTGTGAGTAGTGTATTTTTTGTTTTGGTTTCATATATCCCTGGTTTTGTTTGAACACAGATTCAGCACATCTTTCTTCAACAACTTTTTGTTCGGGGTTTCAATAAATTAGTGGTTGCTGTAATATTTTTCAAAGATATGTTTATTATTTACTAGAATTGTTTATATTTATTTAAAAAAACAATATTAAATTTTATCATAATGGATGGCGCCCAATATGGCGTATAATGTCTATTTTGATTGGATTTTTGGAGTTACTTTTTCCACTCCTGTTACTCCAAAAATGTTCGATTTGTTGGTTCTGAGTAATGTTTTCGGATTATTCGGAAGAAACCATTTTGTTAGAAGATTATAATTAATTTCGCTTTGGATTGGATTTTTTTTTGATTCCAATCAAATATGAAAATGACGTATTCACAAATTAATACACACACACTTAAACGTCGCCATGCAGTCCGACGTGTATGTGTGGTTTACCTTATGAAATCGTAAACAAAAAAAATACTGCGAGAACTTTACTCAATCAATCGAATATTTCGGGAGGAAGAATATTGGCAAAAGCGTAACTCCGAACAGCCAATCGAAATAACATTACTCTCATTACTCTGAGTTTTACATATTTTATAAAATAGAATAGGAATTGAACAAAAGGAGTAACTCAGAATATTCAATTGAAAATGACATCACTAAACAAACTTTTATGACTTGACACTTCTTTGACAGTCGGTTTGTAGGATACTCGCTTCCGTACCTGCCAAAATGGCATTTAAACGTCACCGCTAAGTCAATCACTTTGCATGCACCAGTGTATAGATGTTTAACCTTATAAGTTGTAAGTCGCTAACACAGAACAGTCCAATTAATAATAATTTAAAAGAAGCTCTTGAGAAAGCCGGCGGGTCCAGCCTAGAAAAAAAAATAATAAAATTTAATGTCAGTTCACAGAGATTAACTATATATTAATGCTTGTCAGTTTCTTACATCTGCTTGCTGTTGAGTTTGTGCTTGTTTAAGTTTGGCTTGAGCATTCTTAAGGGCTCTAGAAATAAATAAATTTAAATTAAAGCAAGCAAATTAATATTATTTTTTTTTGCTATAAACTCACTGTTGAAGATCCATTATCGTTTTTTCTTTCGAATTTTGTTCTTCTTGTGACATTTGCACCAGCTGCAAAAGCCTTTCGGTTTCAGCTGTTGACTTCTTAGCCTCTTCTTTGGTATGATGCAGTTCTTTTACCACGCTTAATTGACAAAAAAAAACATTATTGAAAATATTTCTGGCAACATGTTCTCAAGAAATAATTTCAAAATTGAAGAAAATATCTAATGTAGTTTTCGATTGGCTGTTCGGAGTTACTTTTTTACTTCGAATTTCATTTTCCTTATGAATAGAACATATGGAGTAAAAAAAGACTAACTCCGAACAAGCAATCGAATAAATGCAAATAATTTGACATTTTGATGTGCCAGCATTGCCAGGGAAAATAAAAAATAACTTACGCTTCCAACTGTCGCTGCGTATCCATCAGTTTTTTGTTCATTTCACCCGCAACGGCTGCACTGCCTCCTTGTTGTTGCAGTGATCTCTCCAGCTGATCCATTTGCTCTTTTCGTCTTCGCAACTGTACATCGAAATCGACCATTTTCTTTTCCTTTTCTTCGATGTCTTTTCTTTTGGCTTCGATAGATTTTCGCTGCTCTTCGATGATCTTTCGTTCGCCCTCGATTGTTTTCGCTTGATTATCGATTTGTTTGCGTACTTCTTCGAGCTGTTTGGATTGAGCCTCGAACTGTTTTCGTTGAGCCTCATCGGCTGGTCCCTTGTTAGCTGTTTGTTGTTGTGCGGCTTGTAACTGTTTAG
This sequence comes from Philhelius pedissequus, assembly GCA_910595825.1. NCBI lineage: Eukaryota > Metazoa > Arthropoda > Insecta > Diptera > Syrphidae > Philhelius > Philhelius pedissequus. The sequence continues at coordinate 3,880,708 of OU343160.1, read as the reverse complement.
TTGCTTCGTTCAAATTAAGCTATATTGTTTTTTTTTTTTAAATAATGGTTAACAAGCTTATACAAAAACCGCCCGAAACAAATCAACTTACTTGACTCTTCTCCAATTCCTGAACCAACATTTCCAATTGTTGCTGGAATCGATCGCGTTCAAGGCACGCGGCTTGCAGGTCTGCTTTGAGCTTCTCTTGTTCCTTACTATCTGGCGCGGCACCTCCTGCAGGTGCTGGAGATGCTTGCGCTTGTGCTAACTGCTTCTGCATGTGCTGCATTTGTTGATGCTGCTGCTGCAATGTCTTGTCCATCATCTAAAAAAAATTAACATATTTTTGACTATTTGGTAGCACTTTTCAACTCGCACAAAACTTACCTGTATTCGTTTATGCATTTCACCAGCTGCCTTCTCGGCTAAGTCTGCTCGATTCTTTTCCTGATCAATGACCTTACGCCATTTCTCAATTTCTTGAGGATTGCCACCAGCTGCCGCAGCTGCAGCGGCTGCTGCTTGAAGTGCCTTTTCTGCTGATTCTAGCCTCTGTTTAAGGGATTGACATTCGGCTCGGAGTTGTTGGGTCTCCTGTCCATTGCCAGCAGTTGGTGGATGTCCGTTACGCAGCTTACGGTTCTCCTCACGTTGCGCTTGCAAATCTTGTTCACATCTATTCAGTTCCTTCTGGAAGTTCATCAGCATCTCCTGACTTTTCTCTAGCTGTTGAACCAATTGATCTCGCTCAGTGACCATTTGTTTATTATCGGCCTCTAGTTTCTGCAGAACCTTTTCTACTTGGCCATTCTGTTGTGAAGGTCCCTTTCCTGATTGTCTCAATGATTCTTTTTCGGCCTCTGCTTTTTCAAGACGTTCGTGCATTCGACTGAGCTCAGCTGACATACGCTCAAACTCAATCTTCGTAGACTCGTTAGTTTCTTGTTGCTTGGCTAAATGCATTTGTGCTTTTTCCAGTTCCTTTGCAAGGCGACCGGCTTCAAGTTCGGTGGCATCTCTCGATTGTAGTGCCTTCTCGAGACGATCTCGCAGGCGATCAATTTCTTGTCTTTCCACAGGATTACTGCTGGTGCTCGGACTTAGAGCTGCGGATTGTTGCTGCAGTCTCAACCTTTCTACTTCCTTCAATAACTTCTCATGCTTGTCTCGAGCCTTTTCTCGTTCAATATGTGCGCGTTCCAGTTCGCTTCGTTGCTTCTCCTGGTTTGACAGCAGTTTAGCCACTTCGCCTTTGGAGAGCTCCAGCTGCAATGTGGTTTCGTGTAGTTTCGATTCGATATTTTGGATTTCGAGCTCACGAGTTTCGAATTTGTCCTTATATTTCTCAAAGGACTCGGTGTCATACTGTGATTTGCCTCGGATAGTTTCCAGTTCCATGAGTGTCTTGTCGAGTTTCTCGCGAAGTCTCTCATTTTCTTCTTTGAGGCGTCTTGCCTCTCGGCCATACGTATCTGTGTCGTTGAGTCTGCGCACCTCTGCTTGACTTTTTTCGTAACGTTCACGCATTTTTTCAAGTTCGGTAACGTAGTGTGTGACTTCCTCCTTAACAGCTTCAAGTGACGTACTTGCTTTGGTCTGGGTATTATGTGCTCTCTCAAGTTCGTAGTTAAGTCTTTCCATTTCGCTATTGAGATGTTCTTTTTCGGCTTGTGCTCTTCGAAGATCTGTTTGGATCTTATCAAATCTCTCACGGTTGTGTTCTAGCTCTGCACGAGCATTCTCTTCAGATTCCTTTGATCGACTCAGTTGAAGAGCTGCTCTATCACAAGCTTCTTGCAGACGAGTGCTCTCTTCTTGTAGTTTACGAAGATCTTCGCGGGCCTTAGATGCTCCTAAGCCCGATCGTTCAGCCTCAACTTCTAGTCGAGCTCGATCAGCTTCTGCAGTATCACATCTCGACTGCAATCGATAGATCTCGTTTTGCGCCCTATCGTATTTCTCAAGCATCTTCTCAAATTCTTTGTTAGATGTATCCTTCTCGTCGATCAACTTCTGACTGGCGTACAATGCCTTGTCAAGCTTTTCTTTGAGAATTTCGCACTCAGTTGAGGCATCATCGCGCTCCATCTGGTATCACAATAAGCTGTTTTTATCAAAATATTATTTTTCAAATTAATTTATCTTACCTGAAGTTTCTGTTGCACACTATGCGACTTTTCGTATCTCTCCTTGAGGACATCCACATCAGTCTGCATCGCCTCCTTTTCACGTTGTGCCTTCATTAGAAGTGTCTGGGCTGTTTCTCCTCGCTCTTTGATCGTTTCCAGTTCATCCGACAGAGTATCCCTTTCTTTCTGTATACGAGCAAGTGATATCTATATATAATTTAAGTTTTTGTTTGTATAACACACAACACAACAACAACATCAATAACAGTACTTGTGTCTTTTCCATTTTGTCTTTGATTCGTTCCATATCCAGGGCCAATAGCTCTCGTTCCTTCTGCATGCGTGCAGCTTGACCCAGAGCTTTGTCCAATTGTGATTGCATGTCATCGTATTCAAAGGTCAGTTTCTCCTTCTCAAGGACCAGACGACGGTTTTCGGCTGTTGATTTGTCCAATCTGTCTTGCAGGTGATCGACTTCATTTTGAGCTTTGTCCAGAGAATTTTGCAGTTTTTCCTGTTGTAGTTGTGCTTTTCCGAGTGTCGCTTGGGTTCGTTCCAGTTCTTCTTTCACTTTGTCAACTTCGGCAAATGCCTATATGGAAAGGTGGGAACAAAGAAGAATTACAAAATGAGTAAAAAAACACGGTTTGATGAAACTACCTTATCCCTTTCTGCATGAATTCGCCCAACACTTGCCTGCACCTTTTCGAGTTCTTGCCGGAAGCTTTCTTGTTCACCTTGAGCATTTTCGAGTTTGGCCTTCAGTCGATAAACTTCTCCCTGACTCTTTTCGAGCTTTTCTTGCAGGGCAGTCGCTTCTTCGCGTGCTCGCTCCGCATCCGACTGAAATAGTTCCCAGAAAAGAAAGTTTTTATTTTCTGTGGGATTGGCAGCACTTTTTGTGTATAAAAAACGTTTGGTTGAAAAATAAATCTTAGCAAAATTGTGAAAACTACATTGCCAACATGAGTTATTTTTTAGCTAAAAGAAAACTATGTATCATTTTACAATAATTCAATGAAACATGACATCAATTAGCATATTTTTCTGAGTATTCCTTCTCATGATTTGTGAAGTCAGAATTAAAAAAAAAAACATAGAAAAACACGTTATTTCAACTAAAAAAAAATGAAGCCAAAACATGTGCATAGCTTTGTTTGTGGTGTGTTATCTTGGATGCAACCATTTAAATGCTCTTTAAGCTTATAACAAAATGGTAGCCTCCAAGACGTGATTTTTGAATGATGTGTTTGATGTAAATTTTGATTATCTGAATTTTAAGGAACTGGGTGATGCATTTAAGCAGCAAAAATTTAAGAAGAATTGCACCTACATTATATTGGTTTTCTTTTTTTAAACAGCAAAAATTTTGGCCAACATTGCCGAAAGCAGCTTAAAAAAAGCTGCTCATAGACTTTGTGTACGAGTATGTAGGCTGCTTTTGATTTTTGAAAGAACTGGTTTCATAATTTTGATCATGGAATGTTTTACGAAATGAGTATTTTTTTTTAAAAAGATGTTAGTAACAAAGTGAGTAAATCCAAAAAAAGTTAAACCAAAATTTTTGTAAGTAAAAAAAAAACGAATGTAGGATTGTAAAACTTTGGATTTTTGTGTTTTTTTTGGAAACAATTACTCACAAAACGTTGTTCTGTTTCGCCCTAAAAAATTAATGTTCAGCGCGTCAGTTTTAATAGTTATTTTAAAGATAAAAAAGAGACTTTTATTAAATATTAAAAAATCTAACCAACTTTAAAAGCAAAAATCAAAAAAATTGCTATTAATTAAAAAATTATAAAATGTTACAGTAGGTTGTCAAAGAAAAAGAAGTAACAAATATTGGCAACGTTCAGTTTGTTTCAGCGAAAGTTAAATAATGTTTGATCAAATTAATACAATGTACAAATATTTTATATATATTTCAGCAATTTTAACTCAACGATTTCGGCAGACTAAGCATATATTTGTCTTCTAACACATAGTTAAATCTTGCACCATGGTTCAATCTAAGTTAATTCACCCAAATCGGTGAGTTAAAATTGCTGAACCACCGATTAAATATTAGAAGCATTTTTGTATAACTGGTCCTTAGAGACGTACAAATATTTGAACTTTTGTTTAGGTTCCGTTCAAGATTTTAAGTAACTGATTAACTGAGGTTCAACCTTCATCTATGGTTGAACCTCTTTAAATCGGTTGGTCATGTCTAACAACAAAAACATGTTAACCCCAACTTTATCTGAATTTAAACATAAAGATTACAAAGAAACTATGAAGCATTTAGAAAGTAATATCAGTTATTATTTCGTTGTTAAAATATTCATTAATGAAGGGCAATGCGGTACCGTTTAATGTCAGTTTCTTTTAAATCTTTTGAACGCGGCCAATTTTAGTCACAACAAACTTGAATTTCCTTTACAACAACCACTGTCTTTTGTTTTATGTTTGTTTTAATGTGTTTTATTTAGTTCACATTTAGATTTAGCATCAGATCACATTTAGTATGACCATCAACAAATTTATTTAAACTAAACCTAAAAAGCCATCTACGATCGTCTTTTTATTATGTGTTTATAGTATAACAAATCAAACGACATAAGGTATAAGAATATTACAAACCTGAGTTACTCGTAGTTCAGCTTGAGTCCGTCGCAGCTCGGCAGATGCTTTGTCGGCACGTTCTTGAGCCCGATCGAGCTCTTGTGATGTATTTAAGGTGTTTCGGCCGAATGTTGTCTGTTAAGAAAACATGATGTGTTAGTATTGGTGAGCAAAGCCTAGTATATAAGCTAAGTACATAATTTACTGGGGATGTTTAATGTACCTACTTACATTTGATTATCTAAATAAAGTTACAACATATTTTAAATAAAAGAAGCTTTGGTTTTAAATTCTAAGCTTAAGAAATGACAAGTTGATTTTAATTTAAGCGTGACTATAGACCTGTCAATTTATAACAGTTTTTATAGCACATATTATAGGTAAATTTATTGGTAAGTGAAGATTAGTGGATATCATGGCATCCATATTTGTTTTGTAAGAAGCGAAATGATGTTACAAAATAATTATATGCGTTTAATAGCGATTAGCTGTTATAAATTGTTGTATCTTTAATTTTGTCAATTAATACTATACTTTGTAATTTATATATAGTATATATACCTATAGGTTATATATAAACTATATCAAACAAAAAATTGACCCTAAGTCCCCGTTCACACAGGCCAACTATTTGCTGGAGATTTTGTTTAGGTTTTCTTTTAATATTTTTGGTTTTGAACGCATACGATACGTAATTTAAAAAGGAACATCAAACAAATCTCTCTTTAAATACTCAGCCGGGAAAATTTCGTTGGCCTTACTTTTGTCCTTTCATTTTAACAAAATAAAAGTAGGTGACAATTCAGTTTCCTCGTGTGAAAGCGGTCTAAGTATAAAATGCACAATGAACAAAAGGCGCAGAGACAAAACACCATAAAGAGACATTAGTCCACAATTTAATTTCCTATAATTTGCTATAACTTTTGAAAGCTGTCACAAACATATTGTTATGTGTCATAATTAAGGTGAACACTATAATCTTCATGTGAATTGCTCGTGTTGTCTATAAATCTGCATTTATGAAGATGGTAGCATTCTGGCCTTTTCTCTAAAATCTGACAAAATTAAATTTTATATGAGGGTACGAGTAAATTCACCATATAGATATGCCACTGCTATATTAGAAAATTCCACCAATCGTCAATGTGCTGTGATGTATGAAATTTTATTATGGGATAAATGACGAAATGTTGAAAAAGCGTTCTTTTTGAAATAGCATGGATGTTCTTGCTATTCATATGTCATATTAAGAACATGAAATGAAAAAGATAGTTTATGGAAATGCCAAATTGGTCACTTAAGAAACACTTTACTTAGAATATACTATTCAGCCTAAGGTGACAATGTAATCAACATAATTTCTATTTAATCCGGTTTGTGTGCACCAATTATAGAAAAAAATATTTAAAATATAAGGTAATCGGTATTTTTTTTTAATGTATGACATTTCCTCTTAGGGAGCAATGAGAGCAATCAACGAATATTCGTCCATTTGACATTTCACCATTTGACATTTCTCTCACGCATGGCTTTTTTAATTCGTCGCGAATGACGTTTAACAATAAATTGATACTGATTTTGAGTTTTGTAGCACGCGAACAATTTTTTCGTTGAAATGGATTGTATGTGAAACACGAATAGGTTTTGACAGTTTCCAAAAGTCAAATTTACGTCTAAAAGGAGTAAATTGAAGTTAAATTCACTTGCCTAATTGGAGTAATAGTGGCCATTTATTGAGCTCTGGAACATTTGGTTTCAATGTGCTCAGAGCTTTTTAGATTAATTCAAATCCTATAGCCGATTCGTTACCTAATTGCTAAAGGGTTTATTTACTATTTATTACGCGTAGATATATGACAAGACTTGTTAAAATTTTAATACAAACCATTCGTCTAAAAGCATGATTATATTTTCAAAAGCACATACATACGTACATAGGCCCATACATACATAAATATAATATTATGCATATATAAAATTATAATTTATATTATGTACGACACTCTAAAAGAAGTAACTAAATCATATATCCCTTTGTAAAAATACACTAGTACCTGGGAGCGTTCTAAATCGTGTTTCAGCCGTTCATTTTCCAATTCGAGGCGGGCAATTCGCTGTTTAGTGGCTTCCCAATCGGCACAACTGCGCCCAACTTCACTAGTTGCCTTCTCTAATTCAACCTTCGATTTGCCTAATTCACTCTGTGATGCTTCCAGCTTAATTTCAAGGCGTTCTTTTTCTGAAAGGGCTCTATCCAGGCGGGTATTTAGCTTTTCAACTTCACTTTCGGCGGCACGCAATTTAATTTTATAATCAGCAACTTCACGTTCATGCAGTTCGCGTTCTTCTTGTTTGTCGGCATCGGCACGATCTCTTTGTTCACGAAGCAGTGCCATTTGTTTCTCTTTATCGCCAATAGCTTCTTCGAGGCTAGTTAGAGCACCTTCGGAGCTACTGTGATGGGCTTGCATTGCTGCCAAACGGGCACGGGCCATGTCAACTTGGTTGTCCTTTTCTTTGAGCAGGTCTTCCAGGTTTTCAATCTGTGAATGATGGTGGAATGTTATTTAAATATAGCATTTAATATTTGTTGTTGTTTGTAGTGAGAAAGGAGAGAAAGTTATTTCGATTCTCCCTTATTACGATTATTCATGTCGTTTTCGATTGGATTTTCGGAGTTATTTTTTTAACTCCGATTGTTCATTATCCTATATGATTAGAACACATTTACCTCAGTTTCACAGTGCGTGTTTAAACTCCGCTTTTGGTTTAAACTTCAGATTAACAATTTATTCGGATTCACAGTGTCGTTTCTCAATTTCCTTACTTACCTCAATTTGTAGTTTAAGTTAACCGAGATTATTCTGCCATTTAAGCTTCAGTTCAGCGTTTGTATTGTTTTTTTTTTCAGAAAATATTATGAACAAAACAAAATAGTGTATTCATATGTTATCCAGTTGATATAGTGATTTTGAATATTATTTTATTTAATATTCTCATTGTTTCGCGTGTTTTTTTTGTGTCAGAGAGAGAAAGGGAGGACGAGGCAAGAAAAATGCTGCCCACTGTTTTTCATAAAATATAGTTAAACGACGTTCAACAGATCTGAAGATCAGATTTCACTGTGAAACCGGAAGAATTAAACCAACAATTTAAACTCAGTTAAAGGTTCAGTTGATCTTAAGTTTAAACTACCACTGTGAAACTAGGGAATAGTGAAAAAAGAGTAGATCCGAACAGCCAATGGAAAACGAAATAATAGACAGTTTTTCAGCGGCAGAGTTGACTCTAAGTTAAACCAGAGTTAGTAAGTCCTACAAATAAATTAACCTAAAATTTTTTAAAAAGTAGTTTTTTCAGTGGAGGATTAACTTTAACTTTCCAATGTTAAACAGTTATCGAATTCGCTGTGTGATACTTTGGATTCCGGCATTTAACTATCGAAATCAAGATGGCGACACTATTGAGATCGAACTGTCTATTTAGATTCGTAAATTAAATTCAAAAGGTTTTTGACATCTCTAAATTTAAATTTAAATAGCTAATTATATTTTTTTTCTCGAAAGATTTCAGGTTATCCATAAACTTACTTTTCTTTGAAGAACATTGATTTTTCTGTCCTTAATATCCATGTGGTCCTTCAGTTCGGTCAATTCACTCGTTAGCCGATTACGTTCCTGAACCGTTTGCAGAGTGCCTTGTGTCTTCTTTTCAATCAAACGATTCTTCTCTTCCAGTCGCGCTCTTAATTCTTCCACATCTGTTTGCAACATATTGTAATGTTCCTCCTTAGCGCAAAGTGATTCTTTCAAAACCGCTATATGACGCTGATAGTCCTGTTAATTTTTTAATTTTACCAAGAAATTTTGAGTCATGCATTAAGGAATTACTCTCACCTGATGTTGCTCTTCGAGCGTTTTCATCTTGGCGGCCATCGCCATAATCTCTTGATCCCTTCTTTGTATTTCAAGACGGAATTCGTCCAACTAAACAAACGAGTGGGATTTTGAATTGTGAACGAGGGTTAATTATAGACATTTTTGTTTGTTTTCATGGTTTTTTCGATTTTGAGATGGAAATTGGATTTTTTATAATTTATTATAATTTTTTTTTTTGACAAAAAAGTTATATGAAACAAATGCAGAGAAACATGTGTGTGAATTACAGAAAATTGTTTTTCCTTTTATTTTCAAAACAAACAAAAAAAAGAATATATTTTTTTTAGGAAGATAAATAAGTATTGCAAAGCTCAAAAAGAAACTAGTTTATGGTAAGGTTATATGTTTTGAAAATTGTTTTGGTTTTGCATGTTTGTACCTATAGAGAATGACTGTGGTATATTTAACCAATGTAAAAAAATGTTGTTAACTGTTGTACATGTATTTTTAAAACAACAAATTCTTATGGGAGTATATATAATATGCATTTCTGAATAACGATGTTTTCTGTGTGTGGCAAGATGACTTCTGTGGAATGAAAGAAAATTAAAAAAAAAATGCACAAGAAAGGAAACGGAAGAAAATAGTTTAGAAAATATTCCATGCATTTTAACCAAAATTTGTTGGAACTAATAGAGAAAAATATCAGCAAGAAAAGCGAATCCAATTTTTTTCTTATAAAACACCACAAGACGCATCCAGATTTTGAATATAAAATTTTGTTAATGGAATAACAAATCTTAACTATAAAAAAAAATAATATTACCTATAGGTATTCCACCTTCATCAAGGTTTCAAAACAAATCTATTAAATCTTATTCTTAGGTATTGAGCATATCCTTACAATCTTCGGATCAAAAAAAACTTTACATTTCACTACTATATTTTTAATTAATTTTTTATGTTACAGTCTTAGTTAGAAAAAGTCTGTATCTTACACAAACTAGATAAATTTAAAATAAAGAATAAGCTCACAAGTATCTAACGAATCTCCTCCAAATTCATATTAAATCATCTATTACATCTATGCAAGCTTCTAAGATATTGATAGAAGTATTGTTCAAGAATTTTAAGGTATCGAATTGAATATATTTATTTTCTTTATCTATATAACCAAATCTATATGCTTTCTCTTTTGTTTGAGTAGTGTTGATCCTAACCGCTACAAGCACTAACCTACTAAATTACACTTAATCTGTTACAACCATAAGCTGAAAACCTTCAATATATGACCTATTCTGAATAGGCCACATTACGGATAAACATTCCCTTTATTATAATTCCCCTCGTTTCTATCCAAACACCTATAAGCTAAATGACAACATTTTCCCTATCCTAAAAGTTCTATAATAGGCGTTTTTTGTTCGTTCAGAGCAGAGCACTGAACAGAGTTCGAACACATTGATTATGCACAGAACATATTCCAAACAGAGCGAGCTCTGAACACTGATATGTTTTTTAAACACACTTGAACCACACAAATCAGAATACATTTTCATTTTTAACCATACAAAGCAATACCTACCCTTTTTTGTACATTGATACACACTAGATACAGAAAATCAACAAGCGATCAACTTCTGTCGCCAACTTATGTATCTTATAATTTTTTCTTCAAGTTCAGCAATTTACTCAAATGCTCAGTCGATTATGTTCGAGCACGTCGAGTGCGATCTACACATGTTCAGAACGAAAAAAGAAACACACATTTGGAGCTCTGCATGCTCTGAGTTAAGAAGAAACACAAACAAATTTTTTGACAACTCTGCTCTGAACTAAAATAGAAAAACGCCTAACGCCGGCCGTTTTCGATTGGCTGTTACGAGTTACTTGTTAACTCCGAATTTTCCATATTCTATAGGAATGGAACAAAAGGAGTGAAAAAAGAGTAAATCCGAACAGCCAGTCAAAACCGGTATAAGAGAATTTGATGTCTATTTGTTCGCGAAATGTCAAGTTAGTGCTGTCAAATTTTGTATTCAAAAAAAATTTTCGCGGCAATTTAAACATTTCCCCTTTTCTAATATATTACCAAATAAACAATTGCTTTTGTTAAATTTATTTGAGGAGTATTAATAATGCAAGTAAGTAATTAATGAATAACGAAATTAGCGGGTTGTTTTTTAATATCCTTTTCTGTGGCCCCTTTGAATAAGTCCATTTCAGACTTTTTTTTGGGCAAAAATAGGTAGTTTATCAATATTTTGAAGAGCGGCGATGAAATTATCTGAGAGAGAAATAAAATGGAAACCAATTCTGGAACGGTTTGAGTACAATTTTTTGGCCATTTTAATTTTTTTTTTAAATATAGTATGCTAAAATTTATTCGCATTTCTTTTATTTTTAAATTTATCTTGTTTTTTACCTTTTTTTCGTTTGTTTAACAACAACCAGACAGCGTCAACGAGAGAGATACATTTTTTTCCTTTAATGACAAACGTCGACCTGACATTTGTAAATTTGATGCCACCATTTTGCTGCCTAAACAATTTATTTGGAGGAACAAAACTAACAAATTTGTAAGTCTAGAACAGGTATTGACACAAATTGGGGCTAATTGGCTGTTGTGAAGTGGAGAAAGTGTGAAACACAACTATTATAAAACAAAACTTCGAACGGAGAATAAAATCCAAATTTCACATTAAAGACACTTAAGCATGAAGCAAGTGCATGAATCAATGAAAACAAGATTACGACACTGATTTGTTTTTCTTATTTTATTGACGTCATATTTGAAACAAAATCTGCAAATTGTTGTTGTTTGCTGCTTGTGGATAAATGGATTTTATTTCACATATGACGTCAATAAAATAAAAAAAAAACAACGCAGTGTCGTAATCTTGTTTTCTTTGATTCATGAAGCCAGTGCAATAATTAAGGCATATCTTCCATTCAGAACATTTCTATGTTCAAATTATGCATCATCTTCAGATTATGCTGGAGATGAAAAAGGATACGACATACGATTGAAAACCTACGAGTAAACTTTGTGGCGCCCAGATTGCCGTTGTCGATTGCCAATCGAATCGAAAATTCTCGGTTGTTTTGATTGGTTGTCCTTGTCATGTTTGGTATTGGGTGAATGAACCACAAGAATATTTGTAGGGTTTGAATTTAATGAACACAATATTTTAATAAATTTCTTTAATGAAAACCCAATACGTGCCGTAAACAAGTATTCAATATAAATATTTTTTATCTTTTAACTTAATTTTTTACAAAAAAAAAAGGTAGGCACCAGCAGGATTCGAACCCAGAACCCAGGTTCTCTTCGATCCGACAAATTTCTATCAGAAACCACAATCATAATATGAAATCCAGATATCGACGATCGGTAATCGAAAAAAATTCGTTCATTGATCAACAGACCGACAACCGCAACAGCGGTCAACCCTATTGAGAACCTTTATCGTTTGATGTTCAGGAATACGTTGCTACTCATGATCAACTATTTGTTAAAAATTAACGCGTTAACTTATGCTTTTGAAATTAACTTGAGTAATAACACTACTATTATTTTGACTTCTCTAGATTCTCGTATTTTCAATTTATTTCTTAAAACTTTCATCGGTCAGTAAAATTGAAATTCTATTTATTAATTTTAATTATGCAATAAGTAGCTTAGACACTCGAAACTAATATATACTAATACATTCATTGTTTGTTAATTTCTTAAAACATGACTTTATTTTTAAATATTTATATTTTTAACTTCCCTAAGTAAGCAATTAAACTACACATAATAATTCAACAAATAAAACAAAACAAGTTCTTGTTTTTCTTTTCTCTTATTTAGATTTTATGTAGGCCAAAAGCAAGACCAAGTAGTCTCTCATTTACGTATATCCGTATATATTGTGCACCACAGAGCAATGCAATGTTATATCCTCGCCATACTTGACCCCTTTTTTATTTGGTTATTTAAAGTATAAAAAAAAAAAAAAAAACAAACATTTAAACAAAAGCTCTAACAACTGATGACGATGGGGCACGCGGGCAAAAAATAAGCTCTAGTTTATTAAAACTAGAATAAGGAACAAAAATAAAACCAAAGGAAATTTAAGTCAAACATGAAAAAAATCCTTTAGTAGACAAAAAAAATTAATTTTCTAACCTCCTTGGCAAAAGGTGTGTTGTTTTTATTATTATTTATTTCATTACTCTGTTGGGTACCTGAGTAAATTACCTTTGCGAAAACAAAAAACTCTTCACAAAATTACCTTTTCCAGACAAAAACAAAATCATGTCAAAAAATGGAAGAATGAATGTTGTGGCGATTCTGTGCTTGTTGTTGAAAATGTTGTGGTTGATGTTTTTTGTTGTTGTAATTTAAACAAATATTATCTCTCACACTTTATACCAATTGGACCTGCTATATAGAGGCGTTCCCTATTCCATTAACAATGAGATGTAAATGAATGAATTGTTTTGGTGAAACACACACGTACGCACACATAACAAAAAAAAAAACACAAAAACCAAAAAATTGACAGACAAAACGCACACGTGCACAATACACACACAAAAAATCTGATTTGACATTTGTGGCAAATATACAAAAAAATTGTACAAAAATATACGTTCGATTGTTGTTTTTTTTTTGAATAATGCAAAATAAGTTTATTAATCATTTAAAAGAATGTTTTTTTTTGTTAATCTAAGTTATATAGTATATATATATATATTATATATATATATATATATATTTATGTATAAGAAGCTTAACAGTATACATATAATTTAAATATATTTTTACATAATTAAAAATTAATAATAAATCGATCAGACTGAAAAATGCGAATATATTTTATTAATCATATATATTATGATTTTTGCTTAAAGTTTAACTTATGAAATAAGATTTAGCATTTTTTTATTTATTTTTTTTTTTTGTTAATCGAAGACTGTTAAACACTTATATAGAAAAAAATAACAGTCACGGCCAAAAAAAGAAATGCATTAAAGTTTCCGTTGTCCATTTAGAATTATAATATAAGTATATTATTTTTTGTGTTTTGATTCGTCTCGGACAAGTTTTATTTTGTTTTTGAATTTTATTATTTAATAATAAAATTTTATTTTATAAAGTAGATGTTGTTTTTTATTCAAAAATATTTACTATAAGCTAAAATTTGTTTTAAAACGTTAAAAACTTGAGAAATTTAAGTAGGTTAAAATTATTTTTAAACGTAAATATTGAGCTAACACAGACTTTTTTATATTTCATAATTTTTTTGTATTATTATTATTATTAACTTTTACTTTCTGGATGAAAGAAAGCTTTAGTTTGTGAACACGTCCTGTCAAAATTTAATTTTATTTTTCATCTGTCTAAGGTAATATACAATTTTTATGGAATTGCATGCATGTATTTTTTATATATTTAAGGCAAATTCAACCTATAACTATATATATTTTGTTTAAATATATTTTATTTATGTATATATATATATTTTTTTTTATGGTTACAATCTTCATTAATTGACGTTTATTTCATTTCGTTTCAAAAATTCTATTCGTTTATGATTTTTTCTTGTGAGACGACTTTCTATTTTGTTCATGCTGTCATGGTTTGGCTGTTATATCTATAATAAATTGCAGAGGAGATTTTTTTGTTTTTCTTTTCAAAAGGTTGAGTTATGGCAATGGTGTTGAATTGAGAGTAGTTTATGGCGTTTCCCTAAGTATAAGCAACTGTGTGAGTGTGTTAGTTTTAATTTGTTGTCTCATATTTTGTTGGGTGATCAAGCACGCAAGAGGGAGAGAAAAGGAGGCGTGTTGTTTGAGTAATTTACTACCTACTTTTTTTTTTTTTTTTTTAATAATATTATAGTTTTATATATAGAATATGATAGTATATAGTGTTGTTTCAATAAATATATAGTGATAGTACATTTTTACTAATCAACTGGTGTTTTCTTGTTATTCTCTATAACTCTTCTGCAACCGGATGTGTGTAATTTTAAAAATGTTTAAAGCATACTGAATTTTTTGTTGGCAAAGCATGATGATGTTTTTTCTTTTTGTTTTTTTTTTCTTTCTCAAGATAAAATTCTACAAAAGCAAAATATACAGCTGAATATCTTTTTTTTAACAAATTTTATGTCAATTTGATTGTAATTTGCAGATACACCCTACATCACATTATTTTTTAGTCATGATTGTTATTTAAAAATAAAAACAATTGTTTGAATAATATTAATTGTTTGAGTATATTTTTTTTTAGGTAACTACTTTTTCCTACTTAATTTCAAAAAAATTATCAAGAGTTTCCTATAAATGTTAACTAAATGAAAGAAGTCTTAGACAAATACAACAACAACAACTAACGATTGAAAGGGTTTTCAAAAAAAAATTTCTTTTTTTTATATTTGTATATATTTTGGATTTCTTAGTTTAATAAATGATGTACGTAATACAAGTCATAACCACAACCTTATAAAAATTGCATTTAGTTGGTAGGACTTCATATGAATAAGGGTCCCATGTATCGGGATATTCGATATCCTGTTTCGAAAAACTACATTGGATGAAATATGAAATTAAGAAAAAGAGACCAAAATATTATGTTTTAGTTAGAATTTTGAAGAATGTAGCCAATTGTATTATTTTATGAAAAAAAACATTATATTGTTTATAAAGACAAAAAGAGATACAGTCAGGTTAATACACATTAAATAAAAAAAAAATAGGACATAGAATATTTAAAAAGAAGTTAAGATTGAAGAGTTTAGAATAAAAATAAGTAAATTATGTTGTTTGACTAATTTTAGTAAAATGTGAAGTTATTTTATTAATTTAGAGTTTATCATAGGTAGTAAAATATTATTACTGTTTCAAATGTCCCTTTTGACAATGTGCCTTCAACCAATTTGCACGAAGAAACTGACAAGATACTCGAGGAGTTTCTTATTATGTTCACTTTATGAACAGAAATAACAAATGTTTATGTATATGTTTAAAAAAAATTTAATTAATTCGAAAACTTCAAATACAATGACAACTATGGGAAATTGGAAAATTTACATCTTTCTGGAAACTTTAAAGAAATAACTCTGTATCGGGTCCGAATGAATTGATAGCAACCCAAGCTTTACTAGAAACTGATTGGCAGGTGATTGAATTTTCTGGGATCAACCGTCTAATGGAAATTATTTTATATGGATGGGAAATGACCAAGTGGCTGGTGGGTTGCCAGCCAAACTAGGGCTAGCTATTCAGGCGTATATTTAATTAAAACTTCAAAGTGTATATATATATGATAGGAAAAATTTTGCTTCGCTCCATTTTATGATATGCGTGTTTTATTGAACAAGTGCGAGAAGTCTCGCATGAGTACCTTAGCTACATATGTATTAAGCATTATGGTGTTCTACCTATATTTTTTTTGTTATAAATGTTCCTTTAACGTTCACAGTCAATAAAGGGGTTTAAAAAATGAAAATAAAAATCAAAACCTATAGGTTATCGAAATTACTGACTCCTCTTCTATTTCAACACTATACTCTTGAGCTGAATTAATTTATAATACATAAATGCCATATTGATTTATAAAATAAACGCAATCGAAACGACATAAAATCTGAAACATTTTATTTTTCATTTCAAATAGTACTCCTCTTTTTTTACTCCATATTTCTATAGAATATGTACAATTCGGAGTAAAAGGAGTAACTCGGAACCGCCAATCGAAAACTACATAAGTTCATGTGAGATTTGTGTCGTTTTTCATTGGATTTTCGGAGTACTCTACACTTTTTTTTATTCTAATCGAATATAAAAATTTCAGATTCAGAAATTTAAGCATACATATTTAACGTATCTAAAGAAATGGGGTATTTAAACAATTATTATTACTTTTTACATGTAATCCGCACTAAGAACTTTAATGTATACCTATGTATGTTTTATTTTGATTCCCTTATGAAATCGAAAACAGAAAAATACCACGAAAACCTTACTCAAAATAAGTAATCGAACGTTTTTCGAGTAACAGGTGTGGAGAAAGAGTAACTCCGAACAGCCAATCGAAAACCAACATTAAATTAGCTTTATATGACAATTTCTCCTTTATTGTTAAAGCATATTATGGCACTATGGCATGAGTTTAAAATAGCGATTGCATTTTTACTTAAATCAAAATCATTTTTTTACTTTAAGCATGGACAAATTGTGGGAAAACATCTTTGAAAGCCACAGTTTTGTCTAAGCTTTTGATGAAAATAATATAATCTATATTAAATATTACTGATACCTCGGAATACTGAGTTCAGTAATTTTAGGACTGATGATTTAGAAGTTTTTAAAACCTGAATATGAAAGCAAGTAAAAAAACCACTGTTTTAGATAACTTTCACAAGGTTTTTAAAGATTTATACAGTTATTTAATAATATCTTTAACTCTCTTAAACACAACTTGCAACCCAAAAAATGTTAAAAAAATATTACCTGTTCCGAAAAAAAACTACTTCAATCTCCGAAATAAATACAGACCTGTGTATATAGCAATTCTGCCTTTTATGTCAAAAGTTTTCAAAACAACTATAGCATAGAAAATCTTATTATTTCGACAGCTACCCCACTGATTTCTTTTGTTAAAGCTAGGTTGCTAGGTATCTACTAAAGCATAGTAGATGACATATGCCACTTCCTACAAATTAATACTAGTATTGTTTTTTCCTCTAACTAAATGATCTTTAACGAAATTTGATATAAAGTCTGTTGCAATATTCGGACTGTAAGATTTTTCTAGAACTCCTCGTTATTTTTTCCATAACATTCAATTAGAGAAATAAAAAAAAAAAGTTTTTATGTTCAAAGTTCGGATGTAAGACTATTACCTTAATATTGTCTTCTAGAAACGTATGGTATTTTTAAAAATTATTTAATTATTTTCTTTTGAAAAGTACTGAGAAAGTAGAGTAGTAATCTTCTTATAATTTGAGACAACAAGGGTCTTTCTAAGGAACAATTTTTAATCTTCCTGACAACTAATCTGTCTTCCTCACAACTATCTGAATGACATAGCTATTTGAAACTGTTCTAGTTTAATATTCAGTGATAAACTATTCTCATATGTAATTTATCGACGCACGTTCTTAGAAATGCAACAAAATAATGTTTCATATCTATCAGACCAAAATATTTATTTCTTTGGAAATTAATACTTCAAAACAGTTGTCAATTTTTAACATCTCCATGGCCACATTCGCTCATTTATTATTTAAGTGAATTTGTGAATAATTCTTATTGCTGAAAGCTGTCAAACCCTAGAACAAAATTCATAGGAAATGAAGTTTGCATTCAGCTGTTTTATAGCTTTCATTAGAAAAGCTGATTTTTCATCAGCAGTGCTTCTGTACGGGTTGTCAAAATAGAAAGTTATTCCGGATTGCTGAGAATTAATTTGTGAACGAGGGTTATTATCATTCACAATCACGATTTTCAATGTGAATGACAATGTACAATGTGTTCAGTGACTTGTTCTGAATTGTTCTGGATAGAAAAGTAAAATTGTTTGCTGTTCAGTGAAGAATTTTCTGTTCTAAATTGCTCTGATTTGTTCTTCAGTGAAGTGCTCTAGAATAGATTAGAACATTATTTTCTGTTCTGGATTTTAAATAAGGAATAAGATCAATCTAGAACAAAATCGAGAGAACTGTCAAATAAAGAATATTCATTATGAACAAGCAAACAATTTTTTTTTTGACAAAGGACGTTTGATGGAGTGTTCTAACTTGTTCTGACTTTTCTGTTGTAATCTGTCCTGTGCTATTTTGTTCTGATATTTTCTTCAGTTAACACAACTGTAATCTATATAGAACCCATTTTTTTACTGACAGTCTTACGGCCTCCCTGATTAATTTTGACGTCTCAGTATGTCACCTCACTTCTATTTAGTGGTGAGAGAGTGAGGCAGTTATCTTATCATCAACTAAAAATGAGATAAGGCTTCTATGATGATGATCGAATGTGTAAATTGAATATATCTGGCTGTTTTTTTTAATGTTTACATTTTACATGTCACTGTCTTTTCAAATTTGCGAGATTCCTAAAATCTTTCGATATCAAATATTTCTGAAATGGTCTAATAATAAAATGAAGTCTGAAATATTTTTTTTCGGAAGAACTGGCTAAAGTTATTTTTGACATTTTTCCACAAATCAGTTCTAACTTCTTCTGACAATATGGTAAATACAGTCGACGCCACCTATAACGACGTTGCTTATAACGAACAGCGTTTTGGTATGGGTACGTTTTTGGCTTTCGTACAGTTACATACTCATTCTCACTATCATTTTTAGTGAATGAAAATTTATTGCAGGTAATAGTTGTGCTTTGAGATTGGCAGAATGTTTGGATTTTTCGTTTGTTTCTGTTGTTATTGCATTTTATTTGTTGTTTAATTTTAAAGGAATGGGCATGAGATGGTCAAATAGATGACTAAGATCCTGAAATAAATTTTACTCCTTCGGCCTTAGAAGCTATAGAAGTAATTCATAAGAAGAATATGAAGAATATACTGCACAATTTTGTAAATTGTAATGATTACAACCAAAATATAAAAAAAAGTTTTAAAAATGATTATTTAAAATTAATTAAAATAAAACAAACTAAATTAACTGATTTTAATAATAAAACAAACATAAATATGTGGATTATGTTCCTAAAATTTGTTTCGTCGGATAAAACGACCGCTGCCTATAACGACCAGTTTTTCCTGGTCCCGTGGTGATCGTAATAAGCGGCGTCGACTGTATCTGAATTAGTATCTTGTTCTTAATTATTGAACGTTTGATGCCTGAATGATTTGAAAATTACATTCAACAGAATTGAACATTTATTGAAGCCAAATATTATTAATTTAAGAAAAAGTCACAAAACTTAATTCCTATTTTTGTGATTTTTTATAATTTAACAAAATTTTCCGAAAACTATAATATGTAGTACCAAGAGTGTCGCAAAAGTTTCGATAATACAATTTAGATTTTCATACCTATTACCTACTTAAAATTTTATGCAAATTAACTTTCCCATTTCTATAAACATTTAATGTAAAACTCTTTTAATATGCATCCGTGTACTAAGAAGGCATTATAAGACGACTGCTGTATATAATTTAATTGTTTCCAAAGTAAATCTCCTGGGATTTTTGGTTAAGTTTAATTTAAATGAATAAAAATAATAACAACTGGCATTAAAATTGATATCAAAACTGTCGCGACCCATAAAAATGTTCTTTCAAGTTTTCATAAGCTCAATAAAGTTAAATTCGTTGGGTGATTTTTTTAATCTAATGAGCACAATTATCATTAACTCAATTTTCCAACTTCCACAAAAAAAAAAAATCTAGAACAAAAAGCATAAAAAACAATATCATTATAAAACCTAGAAATCCTTGCAAGCTAAATGGTTTAAGGACTAAAGTTTTGTTTAAATAAAGTGATTGCCTATCTCAAAGTAATCAAAACACACTCACTATACTTAGTCTGATTTTTCTTATACATACATACATATATATATATGTAGGTATAGGAACAAAAAAAAAAACAACTGAAAAGTTCGCAAGAATAATAAAAAAAAACAATCCCTACCACGAAAAAGGTGAGTTATATTTTCCTTGAAATCCTTTCCGCTAACAATAGACCAATATAGACACAAGTCGGTCTCGGCTATGTTCTTCTTCCATTTTTATTTTTTATGTACATATATATCAGCCTTACCGTGTATAAATATTAAAAAAAAAATATCATTAAACAAAAGCGAAAGGAAGCAAAGGGAAACAAGCATGAGTGCGCTTTGGGGAAGTATTCTATTTTATTCTACATCCCTCTTAATTTTTTTTCATTTTTTTTTGTTGAAATTTATGAATATATATATGTGTGTAGTTCGAGGGAGAAAGGTTGAAGGCATCATTTCCTGATATCATTGCCATTTGTTAAAAGTAGACAAACGGTCGTCGTCGTCATTTGGTGTTTTATTTTTGCAAAAACATGGCCTACGGTTGTTAAAGTTCTTCAGTATCTTTTGCTCCTATAATTGTCTCATATAAATAGATTGCGTATACGCCCTACAACAAAAGTCTATATGTATGGTATTTTTATTTTGTTTTCAAAGTGAGAACTACTGAACTCTTATATCTAACTTAGTACGAATATATAATAATAATAATAATAAAAAAAAAAACAAACATACATTTAAATATTTGGCAACTACGAATGAGTAGAAAAAAACATCACCATGCCATTTATACGAGTAAGTATTTTCATAGTTGGAAGAAGTTTAATCTTTCTAGTTCGGTGGTTTTTTGAATATAAATTTTGAACCTTGAAATTTGACAAAAGAAAAACTAAGCTGGACATTTAGTTATTTATGTATCATTATCCTGGTAATTCGGTATGGACCGATTTTAATTAAATTATGTCGTCAGAGCGGTTTTAGGCTACTTTTAATAAGGCAAAGGGGTTAAAAAAGGGCAAATAGAAACTGAACATATAATATCAGGTATATATATATTTTTATGATCAAAAACTAAGACTATTTTTTAATAGTTGGGACTACTTAAAGAATAAATTCCCATCCTTTAAATAAAGTAGGAACATGAATAATGCTCGAAAGTTTTCTTTGGAATTTTCAAACATTTTTGTCATAATTGTGTGCGCACTAAATAGGTTTTGACCACACTTTGACCACGGGTAAATCGTCCCTCTTTTTTCTTGAACGGCTAAGGAAAAAGAATCTTTGTGTTCGAAAGTACGTCTCAAATTTGGAGT